>CM077665.1:220626314-222030064 GCA_039707655.1 Elymus sibiricus
TCTTGGGCCGCAGGCGGACGGGTCTGGGTACCCCTAGTTCCACGGGCCTGACAGTAGCCCCCGGGCCTGCAGCGTGCATGATTCCGCCAGTTGGTGGGGCGAAACGGTGCAGGCCCCAACCGCCTATGGGTCAAGCGCGACGCGTGGCGCGGGACGCCCCCACTTCCCCATGACGCCTCGGCAACCGCCCAGGCTGACATAAAGCTAGGGCATGGCGTGGGGCCATCATTTGTCTCCCTTGCTTTGCATCCGACTGGCGAAGTTGAGGGGGCGCAGGCCGGCCATCCGCCGAATGCTATATAAAAGGCAAGAGGAAAGGTCCCTTGGCTCATCTTCCTTACTCTTGCCCTTCATTCCTGCTTGTCGTTGCCGTAGCGATGGCGCCTGTGAGGAGGTTCTTCGCCACTGAGAAGGGAAAGGCAGCGACGAGAGAGGCGGAAGTGCCGAAGCCAGCGGGGGGGGGGGGGAGGCCGCCCTTGCACGTTCGTCGCCACGCCCGGGGCGCCTTCCAGGGGGCGCGGGAATCCTTCGCCGGTGACTCATGCCGGCTCAGGCAGCCGTGGAAGAAGTTCAGCCCGCGGACGCGGGGGGCGAGGTGGCCGCGGGCATGGTAGGAGGAACGACACAACCGCCTGGCCACCCCGACCGTGGAGCCACTCCGCCGACGCGGCCCGCGAGTTTATCGTGGGGATGGATAGCCAGCCCCGTACCTGGCTCCGGCTCCCGGACTCCTTCGCCGAGGAGATGACGAAGCGCGCGCCCCTGGGCCTGTGGCTGCAGCCGGATGGCTGCTGCAACGGGTCTTGTTGGGTGGCGGCAGAGTTCATTCCCCCGGGCTTCATGTTCTTGAAGTGGGGGTGGAAGTCGTTCGCCCTCGCTTGCAGCTTGAAGGAGGGGCATGTCCTCCACTTCAAGTTCGATGGGGCCACCACGTTTTTCATGAAGATCTTCGGGGAAGCCGGCGACCGCCTGGACTGCTGCATGGAGAGCGACAGAAGTGGCGGCTACAGCTCCTTCGACGACGATGGCAGTAGCAGCTCTTCCTCTAGGGGAAGCGGGAGCGATGACGACTCCGATGAATCCCCGGGCATCCACGCCAAGGAGGAAGACTCTGACTAGGCGCAGGCGGCGCCAGAGCCAGAGTCTTGGAGGCGGCGCTGCTCGAGCCCGGTCCTTCTTCTTTTGTGTTTTTTTCTGCAATGAACCATGCTGACCCCGTGGGGGCGTGTAAGAAGGATTATGGCCCTCGCGCCTTAGGTTCAATGCTGTTCTAGCCGAAAATGAGTTCATTCTTAGTGCTTCTTGTTAGGCTTGTCCCCTTCTCTTCAGTTGCCTTAATGCTCTGCGTCGCTAGGACCCAGCCCCCGAGCGGGACACAGCCGTCGCTGGTATGTCAGGTCGCGATGCCTGGGACAGACCAAGAGGTGAGGGACCCGAAGTCCGGTAAGAGCTCCCGAGGCGTGATGCTCAGGAGGCCCCCCTTGACTCGCAAGCAGCTCACGCGAGAGAAGAGGCCTCCGCCTGGAGCGAAGTTACGGGAAGAGGGAACACTACCAAAGATCACCGAGCTGCGGGGGCGGTTAGCCAAACTTTTCAGAGCGCGTAGCGAGGCGGCCACGGCCCGCGAGAGGTTCACGTGGCGCGGGGCACGTCTTACCAAAGTTTACTTTCTTATCTCATCTTTCATCCTGCGATGGATCAATGTAAGCCCCGCGAGGGGTGCGTGAAAGACCGCCGCTGCCCTTTGCAACCAACGCCTTTGCAGTTTGAGCCATGCGTCCACTTCTGAGATCCCCTCGCAGAGTTCTCCCCTTTTCCCTTGTTTGCTTGGGTGCCCTGCGCCCTCATGACCCAACCCTCGAGAAAGCCTCAGCCATCGCTGGTATGTCAAGACGCGATGTCTAGACAAAGCCAGGAGGTTAGGAGCTCCGGGAGCTAGTGGAGGCTCCTGAGGCCCGATGCTCAAGGACCCCCCTTTGACGCGTGAGCGGCCCGCGCGAGGGAAAACACTGGCAATGGCGAGGCTGCCCGGGGCGAGGGGGGGGGGTTCTCATACTTAGTTCTCTGCAACACCAATAGGTTGTTACTTGCCGGGCGCGCCTTGAGAGATCCCTCGAGTGATCCACCCCGAGGAGAAATCCTGCGCGCAAAAGGCTTCCTTTTGAATGATGCGCGCTCGCTAGTTTGCACTTGGGTGTCACGTGAGGAGACCAAACATCAAGGGCCTTGGTGGGGTGGCGTGTGCGGGAGCAGGCCCGCGAGCCAGAGCCTAGTCCCTTGGGTTTTTCAGCGCTGCTGGGACCAACCCGAGCACTTGCACCGTGTCCAGCCCCCGCCCGCGTGAGGCCCAAGGGGGAGCTGGCGAGCGCGTGCCGCGGAAGAAAGCCGGCGGCTGCTGGGCCAGACACGATTCACCTTGAGGTTGGCGTGGCCCGTGGGGGCGTTCTCAGTTGACTCTCTACCAGCGCGGGGCATGGGGCTTCCACTTGGGCGTGGGTATGATCATAGTTTGATCGTTCCATCAGCGTGGAGCATGGGGCTTCCACTGGGGCGTGGTCATGGTCGCGATTCAACCGTTTCGCCAACGCGGAGCATGGGGCTTCCACTTGGGCGTGGGCATTGTTGCGATTCAACCGTTCCACCAGCGCAGAGCATGGGGCTTCCACTTGGGCGTGGGCGGGAGTCCTCTCGAGGCCAAGGGGTGGCGCACCGGGATGCTCCGGGCGTGTATAGCCCCACCTCATTCTTACATGAGAAGGTCACGGGTGGCGCTTGCGGAGGTGTCGGATGCTCTGGGCACATGGCTCAGGAGCTCCCTCCTTAGTCCTCAGGCGGTCTGCGCCTAGCTTTTGGCGCACCTATGTGCTCATGTAACCTGTGACATGGGGGCGACGCACGTAGGACGACCGCTGACGTATGGCGCCCGAGGTGGTGAAACACCAAAATAGCAGCCGTATAGACTGGGCCGCACCCTTACTCACTCACTTGCAACGGTTCCATGAAAGGGCAAGACAGCAAGGACCTCTATGAGGTGACATGCACGGGAGCAGGCCCGCGAGCTAGAGCTCGATCGCTTGGATTTATCAATGCTGAAGGGACGGACCCGAGCACAGACATTGTGTCTAGCCCCCA
Organism: Elymus sibiricus; assembly: GCA_039707655.1. Classification (NCBI taxonomy): domain Eukaryota; kingdom Viridiplantae; phylum Streptophyta; class Magnoliopsida; order Poales; family Poaceae; genus Elymus; species Elymus sibiricus. Next base: position 220,629,447 of record CM077665.1, read on the forward strand.
ATCATGGGGCAGCCGAGGGAGTAGTTGCGAGGGCGCGGTGATCTCGGACGATAACGAGGTACCAAACACAAGGCTTAAGCAAATGACATAAGCTCAACAAAAGATAACCAGATTCTCTACATAACCAAAAAGTGAGGACGTTGCAGGGACGGTCTCGTGCCAGCTTGAGGATAATGCAGCCCGAAAGGCGCCCTCAATTTGAACAAACCAAAAATTTACCTGTCAATCATGCTGCTGCGGAAGCGTCGGGCTGCTTGGGGAAGCATGCCGCGGAGGTTCACCTCTCAGGGACCGGCTGGCCCCTAAGGTCTTGAGGGCTCGCGAGGGCCTGACATCTCACGAGGCGCCATCACGAGCTGGGCCAACCTTCAGAAGGTGGCGTCGGCATTCTCCAAGCCAAGGGGCGTACAAGCACAGTTGGTGGTGACGCCCCTGCTCAGGACAACGTGTGATGACCAGGAGAGGTCATGGGAGCCGACCCTATTGAGACCCGTGATGTCGACGCACATGCGCACCTTGCTGTCCTCCCCGAGGGCGGCAACCGAGTTGATGGGACGTCCCGGACGACGCTCGCCGCGCATGGCCCGAGACTCTCGCTGCTTGCCAATCTCTTGGGTGATGAACTCTTGTGCCTCAGGCGCCAAGCGCCGTATTCCTTGCTTGCGGGGGCGTGCGTCGAAGCACGCCTCCAAGTGGTGCCCGAGCACCTCCCTCGTCACATTGGTCAAGCCAGGCGCTTACCAGGTGGAAGCCCCAAGCCTGGCCTGAGGGAGGCGCCGGGCGCGCCTTCCTATGCTGGGGGGAGACAGGCGCCGGCAGTGGGCGCGGGGCTCGTGACGCTGGCGCCGGGCGCTGCATCCTTCGTCTTGGGGGGGGGCTTGGACAGGCAACAATTGCTTATTTCTTGGGGGCACGGCCTCGCGAGGCCCAACGCCTCCCTCGTCGTCTGAATGCTCCGTCATGACAGCTTTGTAGGCACGCTCGAGGGAGCAGATCGCATCCTTCTCATCACAGGCGATGGTGATGACACCACTGCGGCCAGGCATCTTGAGGACATTGTAGCCGTGGTGGATCACCGCCATGAATTTGGCCAGCACCGGGTATCCCAGGATTGCATTGTACGAGAGGCCGATGTGCGCCACGTCGAAGTCTATGATCTCGGTGCGGTAGTTGTCGTGCGTGCCGAAGGTGACAGGGAGGCGGACTTGCCCCAGGGGAATGGTGGAGCCACCAGTCACCCCAGAGAATGGCCTGGTAGGTATCAGCTGGTCGTAGAGCACCTGGAGCTTCTCGAAGGTCTCAACAGAGAGCATGTTGAGGCAGGCACCTCCATCCATGAGGGTCTTGGTGACTGAGACGTTGCTGATGGTGGGAGTTCACCGCATGGGAAGCGTGCCTGCGGCAGCCGTGGACTTGAGGCTGTCCTTGGAGTCGAAGGAGGTGGTGTACTGTGACCACTTGAGGGGCCGCACGGCCTCCGGCCTCGGGAGGCCGACGTTCACCTCACGAGATAACTGCTTGAACATGCGGCTCGAAGCAGGGGCTTGTGCTCCGCCGAGAATACACGCTATCGCTCAGGGCTCCTGATAGCCCCCAGCCCCCTCGTCATGCTGGTTGTTGCCGTTCCTCCTGGGAGGCGGTGGAAATGGCGGAAGAGCAACATTGCCTTGAGGGCGCGCCTCGCGAGGCTGTTCACGCCAGGCGCCCTCACGAGGCTGACCACCCCAGCAGTCCTCGCGAGTCTGCCCATGCCAGCCCTGGCGGGGGTTGTCATTGCGGTTGTCCCCCTGCCGCCATTGTGGCTACCCCTGCCGCTGGCGCCACGGTCGTTGTGGTTTGGACACCAACCGACGCGCTCGTCGCGGGGGTGGGGGGGTGGGGGCTTGAGTGCCCGATAGTATTCGGTGTTGTGTGTGCGCACGTTGTGGTAGACATAGAACGGGCGGCGGGCCTTCTCGGGCACATCATGGCCGCAACTGCGTTCCTGTTCAGGCTTTGCCGCGGGGACTTGGAGCAGGAGGAGAAGGAGGACACGGGGCTGGTCGCGCGGGCGAGCATCGCACCGAGACTCGACTGGGTCGCTGCATAGGGGAGGTAGCAGGGGCGCTCCGTGCGCCACATTCTCAACGTGAGATGGTGGAGGGCAAAGCGAGCGAGAGGGCACCAGGGCTCCTCCGACGGCGGTAACGAGCTCGGTGATGTGGCCCAGCCAGGCGTCGGAGCCACCGTCTGCCGGGCGGTAGCGAAGCAGCTCGCACGCCATGAGCTGCGTGTTCGGCGCGTTCTTGTGCCCAAAACGGGAGTGAGAGGAGGAAACCATGGCGGTGCGGCCATCCTGCTGTAGGGAAGGGTGCAAGGAGGGGTCCTGCTGCTCGCGGGCAGCAGGGTCGGTGACGGCGCCACCTTCGGTGCCGGCGGAGTGGTGGCGACCGTCGCGGCCCGCTGGCGCGGTCCGAGCGAGGCGGGCTGCCCGGCGCTCGGCATGCACACGGCGAGCGTCAGCCATAGCATTGGCGAAGCTGGAGCCAAGATGGAGTTGTAGAACAGCAGCGCACCCCTACCTGGCGCGCAAATGTCGGAATCGGGGCTTCGGGGACCCAAAGATGTTCGAACTCTAGGGTGCGCTGGTTCTCCCACCCTACTCTACCTCGCAACCTCACGGCGACACTCTGGTGCGCTAGGGCTAAGGAAGAAGAACAGTGGACATGGCAGTTTACCCAGGTTCGGGCCACCTTGCGGTGTAAAACCCTACTCCTGCTTGTTTGGATTGCTTTAGGGTGAGAGGGAATAGAAAGACAGGTTCTGGCTAGCTTGGGGTCGATCCCCCTCTACGGTGGCAGCCTGCCCTGTCTTATACTGGCCCTGGTCCTCTTCCCCCGAAAACACAAGGTAGGAAGGGTAGCCACAACGGCCAGTTTGAAGGGGGACAAGAGTACAGCTTATCCTGACAAAAGTAGTCTTCGCCTGCAAAAGCTTCCTGCCGTGACGCGCTGGTGGGCTCAGGGATGACCTCCGTCCTGGTGAGCCCCCAGCCTTGGTCTTCTTGCACCAAACGGGAAACCTTTGGGGATTGCTCTGGGTGTGGGCGAGCTGGTCCTGCTCCCTTAGCACAGAAGAGGAAATCCTCCTCATCCGTGCCTGCTGGCACGGCTCCTAGCGCCTCTTGGCATGGCCCATGTCGCCCACGTGAAGGTGCAGGACCGCGCGATCCCGCTGGGTCACCCTAGATTAGTCCGCCCTGCGAATGCAGCGGGAGAAGCTTCGAGAGGCGACCTCGCGAGGGGGGCTTCGCGAGGCCCTTGACGATGCTTGCTGACGTGCGCCTCGCGAGGGTCTTTCCCGTGAAGTTCAATGGTGGGCTGCACTGGGCCTATGGCACGCGCCGCGTCTTGGGCCGCAGGCGGACGAGCCTGGGTACCCCCACTCCCACGGGCCCGACAGCAGTTGGAACAATTGAATCAACGTGGCTAACAATTATTTCTTCCTTCTTAATTTTAACAGGTTCCTCTAATGGTTTTTCAATGGGTGGATGGTGTTTAAACCACTTCTCGTTGGGGAGATCAACATGAGTACCAAATGATTCACAACAAGTAGCTACTATCTCAGAGTCAAGACCATATTGATTGCTAAACTCATGGAAAGCATTAGTTTTCATAAAAGATTGAACACAATCAAACTTAAGCTTTATACCTGACTCTTTACCTTTGTCGAGTTGCCAATCTTCAGAGTTGCTTTTAATTATTTCCAGTAGATCCCATTTGAATTCAATAGTCCTCATCATATAGGAACCAGTAAAAGAATAATCGAGTAATACTTGGTCATCATGAGAAAGCCGAGCATAATTTTTTTGTATAATCATTTCTCTTGAGAGCTCATGGTTGGGGCAAGTGTGCATCATAGATTTAAGCCTCCCCCCAAGCTTGAGCGATACTTTCTCCTTCACGAGGCTAACAATTATAAATAAACTTCCGATCACGATGGACTAGATGCATAGGATAAAACTTCTGATAAAATTCCAGCTTCAAGCGATTCTAGTCCCATGATCCAATATCATCCAATAGCATGTACCACATAAATGCCTTTCCCTCCAAAGATAAAGGGAAAATCTTCTTCTTAATTTTGTCTCCAGATAAACATGCAAGCTTAAATAATCCACAAACCTCATCGACAAATATCAAATGGTAATAAGGATGAGTCGTACCATCATAAGGATTAGCTAGCAGTTTCTCAAACATACCCAAAGGAATCTCATAATAAATATTTTCAGTAGATTCAGTAGGTTGAGGAGCAACCTTTTCAACTTCCATTCAAGGCGAAGATGCCCCAAACAAGCCACTCAAAGGGTGACTGTTCATAGTAACAAGCAACAGTAAATTTCAGCACATACCGAAAATGTTTCCTGACCAATTTCCACTTACCAAAGGCGCTTCACTCCCCGGCAACGGCGCCAGAAAAGAGTCTTGATGACCCACATGTATAGCGGATCAATCATAGTCGTTTTGATAAGTAAGAGTGTTGAACCGAACAAGGAGCAGAAGGAAATGATAAGCATTTTTCAGCAAGGTATTCTCTGCAAGTGCTGTGAGTAACAATAGTAGATAGTTTACAACAAGATAATTTGTTACGAGTGACAAGTAACAATAGTAACCAAGGTGCAGCAAAGTATCCCAATACTTTTTATAGCAAAGGACAGGCCGGGAAGTATTCTTATATGAAGCAAGCGCTCCCGAGGACACATGAGAATTACAGTCTAGTCATGTTCATCATGTTGAGTTGATTCACGTTCGCTATTTTGATAATTTGATATGTGGGTGGACCGGTGCTAAGGTGCTATTCTTACTTGAACAAGAAACCCACTTATATTACCCCCTCTCACAAGCATCCACAATTACGAAAGAAGAATTAAGATAAATCTAACCATAGCATGAAACGTGTGGATTCAAATCAGCCCCTCATGAAACAACACATAAACTGGGGTTTAAGCTTCTGTCACTCTAGCAACCCATCATCTACTTGCTACTCCACAATGACTTCCCTTAGGCCTATAGCATGGTGAAGTGTCGTGTAGTCAACGTTCACGCCACCACTAAGAGAAGTAACAACATACACATCATCAAAATATCGAACGAATACCAACTTCACATGATTACTTAAACAAGACTTCTCCCATGTCCTAAGGAACAATAGTAACTACTCACACCTCATCAACATGTTCAAGATCAGAGGTATAATAATGAAGATTAAGGATCTGATCATAATATATTTCACCAAGTAAACCAACAAGCATCAACTACAAGATGTAATCAACACTACTAGCAACCCGCAGGTACCAATCTGAGGTTTTGAGACAAAGATTGAATACAATAGATGAACTAGGGTTTGAGATAAGATGGTGCTGGTGAAGATGTTGATGAAGTTTGGTCCTCCCATGAAGGAGGAAGCGTTGGTGATGACGATGGCTTCGATCTCCCCCTCCCGAAGAGAAGTTCCCTCGGTAGAATCAGCCTGCCGGAGTGCAAAAGGGCCACTGCCCAGGTTTTGCCTCGAGACGGCGGCGCTTCATCCCGAAACATTGCTTATGCTTTTTTCTAGGGTAAAACACACCATATAGGAAAAGAGGGGGGGGGGTCGAGAGACCTGCTAGGGCCCCACAAGCCATCAGGGCGCGCCCTGTTGGCTTGTGGGGCCCTAGGTGGCCCCCCTCAAGTATAGTTTTGGCCCAATAATTATTAAATATTCCACAAAAATTCTCCGTGAAGTGTCAGGTCATTTGGAGTCTGGTGATTTTTCTGCCTTTTTCTTGGTTTCCCGGTCCAGAATTCCAATTTCCAGAGATTTCCCTCTTTGTGATCTACCTTGCATATTCAGCCAGAAAAGGCATAAGAATTGTATGATAATAAGGAATAATGGACAAAAATGACATAAATATCAATACGAAATCATGATGCAAAATGGACGTATCAACCGACGTAGTCGATCTCGTGTTGCATGTCCTCCACTTGGTGGCAGGCTCTTTCCGGAGCTGGTCGAATCGATCCAGAAGGCGGTCGCAGTCGCGGCCTACCTCCTCTGCTTGATGGAGGATCTCATCGGCGGGCACCTTGGCTGTCTCGACGAGATGCCACAACTGTGCAACACGTTCAGGACCAGCGTCCTCAATCTTCTCGGCCACAGACTTCCTCTTCAGCGACTGAGAGCCGAGTGCTTGAGCTAGCACCGTCACTACTGAGGGGGATGGATCTGACACAACACCCGTTGGTGCCAGGTCAGAGGAAGGAGGTGGGTTAGTTCCGGTGGTGCTCTCGTTGAGGGAGGAGGTGACTGATCCAGCCCGCCACCGACCATAGAGATGTAAGGGAAGGATGGGGACATGCGCACCATCATGGATGGAAAGGGGATTGAGGCTTTTCTTATATTCGATGGTGAATGAGATAGAATCGCTCATTAAAAGAGCGGTGGCATGGTGTGGAGTGGTGGGAACTTGAACTACGTGAACACAGTCGAGTTTGACTATGGAGGGATGCGAGGAGGCAGACAGAGGCTAGGTCGTCCATCTTCCATTGGATGGTGGAAAGTGCAGTCAATTAGGTTTTTCCTCTTATTACTTTTCAATCCGGAAATGATTCTTGATTTGAATTCGTAGGGCCATAATTTATTTTCACTAGTTCAATTTTGATAAATTTTTTAGGAGTAACTTAAATTTTGTAATGTGTAAAATATATGATATAATATATACATAATGAACACAATTATTTCAATTGACGTGCACAATGTCACATGTACGGATCGATAAACATGTCTGGATTCAAATCAAAGTACAACCAAACAATGCCCAATTCACATGAGGCTTCTTCACAAAAGGAAGATGTCATACACAGAACACAAGACATGTCAAGGCTCAACCATCTTGAAGTGACATGGTCAAAGCAAGTGACTGCCCAGTAGGAAAAAATTGGGGGTTGGCATGTGCAAATTAAACACACACATGCATGTGTCCGGATTCAAATCGAAGTATGTAAGTGCATTTAGTGCCCCTTAGTGATTTTGGTTTATTGAAGACTTATAGGTTAAGGGACTAATGTGTTTGTGAGTGTACACAGGTTCTATAAGTCGATGAGGAGTTTGATATATCCGAAGAATGTCGACCCCTAAAAATGAATGTTCAACTGAAGACTTTGAAGCTTTCTTGAAGACTTTGAAAATGAAGAATTTGGTGTGACCTTGAAGATATTGATACGAGGACTATGAAGCTTGATGACTTTTGTTTTCATAGTTTCATTTCCTTTCTTTGAGTCATAGGAAACACCGTACTCTTAAAGGGGCTCGAGGTAATACTAAGGAAAAATTTCCAAGTGGTGCTCATCTGAAAGCCTACACATACCCAAAACCTTCGAGTGAAGCCTTTGGAAATCTCTTGCAGTTGAGTCAATTTCTTTAGTAGAGAGACGAATTTCTTCTAGTCTCTGAGGAATTTGTTCTGACTGAGGAGTTAGGATTTCGCCAGTGTGGATTGCCTACCGTGAGGAATATGATAGCCCTGAGGAATTTGAGAGTTCAAATCTCCGACTGTTGCTGTGCTTTGCGCCAGCTGTCCAGAAATCTTATCCACATAACGGTCATATCATTAGGGGCATTTGTGTCATATCATGTCGGGTTGCACCCTGGCTATAAATAGCCGCCCCCACAACCACTAGCTGGTTGGCTGCTCAGAGAGAGATTGACAAGTGTCATTTAGAGCAAACCATCCTCTGAGGACTTTGAGAGAAAATCATCAGTGCGGAAAAACCCAAAACCCAAAGTGATTGAGCATCACAGAATAAATTGTTCCTTTGTGGAACCGATGCTTTTTACCTTTGAAGACCGTGCATATTCCAGACGGTTAGGCGACATGGTCTAGAGCATCCAAGATGAAATTGTGGATTCCCGGGTGACCGAGTTTGTGAGGGTTTGGAAGTCTACCCTGAAGACTTACCATGAGTGTTGGGCCAGGTCTATGTGACCTTAGCTCAAGGAGAATACGGTAAGGACTGTGTGTCCTTTGGTTTAAATACCAAGCCGCTCCAAACCAGACGTACGACTGTCACATCAGTTGGAACTGGGTCATCAAATCATTGTGTTCACCGAGCTCTTGGTTCTATTTCCTCAACCCTTTCATTTCCTCGTTAACATTTTGATAAAATTGATCGTTACTGTTTGAAGAATTTGACTGAAGACTTTCTCAATTTCCTCATATCAAATTCTTCAGTCACTTTGTCTATCGCATGCTTATCCTGCTTTCACGCTACCTGTGCTTTTTGTATGTTTCATTTCATCATGATGACTATGCTACTGCCATGTTATGCATGCACTTGAGTACTAATGACCCACAAGTATAGGGGATCAATCGTAGTCCTTTCGATAAGTAAGAGTGTCGAACCCAACGGGAGCAGAAGGAAATGGCAAGCGGTTTCCAGCAAGGTTATTTCTGCAAGCACTGAAATTGTAGGTAACAAATAGTTTGATAGCAAGATAATTGGTAACAAGCAAGTAACGTTAATGGTAAACAAGGTGCATCAAAGTAGCCCAATCCTTTTGTGGCAAAGGACATGCCAGAACAATCTCTAGTAATAGGCAAAGTGTTCTTGAGGGTACACGGGAATTTCATTTAGTCACTTTTATCATGTTGGTTTGATTCATGTTCGCTACTTTGATAATTTGATATGTGGGAGGACCGGTGCTTGGGTGTTGTTCTTACTTGAACAACCTCCCACTTATGATTAACCCCCTTGCAAGCATCCGCAACTACGAGAAAAGTATTAAGATAAAATCTAACCATAGCATTAAATGTTTGGATCCAAATCAGCCCCTTACGAAGTAGCGCATAAACTAGGGTTTAAGCTTCTGTCACTCTAGCAACCCATCATCTAATAACTACTCCACAATGCATTCCCTTAGGCCCATGAATGGTGAAGTGTCCTGTAGTCGACGTTCACATAACACCACTAAGGGAATCACAACATACATATCATCAAAATATCGAACACATATCAAATTCACATGATTACTTGCAACATGACTTCTCCTGTGACCTCAAGAACAAAGGTAACTACTCACAAATAATAATCATGCTCAAGATCAGAGGGGTATTGAATAGCATAATGGATCTGAACATATAATCTTCCACCAAATAAACCATATAGTAATCAACTACGCAAGGTAATCAACACTACTAGTCACCCACAAATACCAATCTGAGGTTCCGGTACAAAGATTGAACACAAGAGATGAACTAGGGTTTGAGAGGAGATGGTGCTGTTGAAGATGTTGATGAAGACTGGCCTCCCAAAGATGAGAGGGGTGTTGGTGATGACGATGGCTTCGATTTCCCCCTCCGGGAGGGAAGTTCCCCCGGCGGAATCGCTCCGCCAGAGGGCAAAAGTGCTCCTGCCCAAGTTCTGCCTCGAGGCGGCGGCGCTTCGTCCCGAAAGTCCTCCTCTGATTTTTTCTAGGTCAAATGTGACTATATACCAGAAGATGGGCACCGGAGGTGGGCCGAGGAGGCAACGATACACCAGGGCACGCCCAGGGGGGTCTGGCGTGCGCTGGTGGGTTGTGCGCACCTGGCTGGCCCCCTCCGGTAGTTTTCTGCTCAAGTATTTTTATTAAATACAAAAATAATCTCCGTAAAAATTCAGCTTCATTGGAGTTGTGCAGAATAGGTATCTCTGATGTGCTTTTCTTAGGTCCAGAATTCCAGCTGCCGGTATTCTCCCTCTTTGTGTAAACCTTGCATATTATGAGAGAAAATACATTAGAGTCACTCCCTAAAGCATTATTATTCAACAAAACATAGTAAATAACAGTAGGAAATCATGATGCAAAATGGACGTATCAACTCCCCCAAGCTTAGACCTCGCTTGTCCTCAAGCGAAAGCCGATATTGAAGAGCATGCCCACATGGTTTGAGAGAGAGGTGTCGATAAAAACAAATGACATAGAAGCATCATGCTTATTAATATAATAGCAACAAACTCTATCATAAAACTTATTCAACACATTTTTATCATATAGCTTCTCATGAACAAGTAACAATTCATCACAACATAGAAGTATGAAGCATAAACCTTATTGAAAACCAATAAACTATGTTCTCAGTCAACTTTGCAACTACAATTCATCATATTTTCAGGAAGGTTCTCATGTCGGAGCATTTTGGCAAGTCCACATACTCAACCATCATTTAGTCTTCTATGATTGCTAACACTCACGGCATACCCATGAACAAAAAGTTTCAACTGGGCACATAGGAAGATAGGGGCTTATAGTTTCGCCTCCCAACATATTCACCTCAAGGGTGATGTCAATAATAATAACTCATTCCCACTCATATCCAACTGGATATATGTGCCTAGATCTTTCCTCACCACATGATGCTTGAAAAAAGAAAAAGTAAAAAGGAATAGGGAAGAATACTTTGACTCTTTCATAAAAGTAAATACATAAAAGTAAAAGATAGTCCCTTCGCAGAGGGAAGTAGAGCTTGTCATGCGCTTATTGGTTTTTATGCCCAATCCCTTAATGTAAAAGAACGTCACGCTATATTGCCCCCTATTATAGCAACCTTTATTATGCAGTCCATCACTTTTATTACTTTGCCATCATAAGTTCGTATAGCGCTCAATTTTCTCTTACACTAATTGATCAAAACACTTTTAGAAGCAATTTTTATTGCCTTATTGCACCGATGACAACTTACTTGAAGGATCTTTCTCGATCCATAGGTAGGTATGGTGGACACTCAAAGAATAAATTGGGGTTTGGGTTTTTGGATGCACAAGTAGTATTTCTACTTAGTGCGGAATTTTTGGCTAGCAAAGATATTGAGCAAGCACCACATGTTGAAGGATCTATGACAATATAACTTCTATGTGGATAAGAACAAACATAAATCGTTACGTTGTCTTCCTTGTCTAACGTCAACAATTTTGACATATAACATTTGATGGGGGCTCACAATCATAAAAGATGTCCAAGATAGTGTATTTGCATGTGAATATTCTCTTCCCTTATTAATTCTTTCATGAATTGCATCATTGACCAATGCTATGTTTGTCAATCTCCAATAAATTTTACTACTTATAGTTTTCCTTATGTGATGTCATTACTCACCATAAGATTAGCATATGATTCTTTTCATTTGTTTCTTTTCCTTTATTTTGATTGCAACAAGAGAGTAGAGAGGCAAAAACTCAAACTAAACTTTATTATATAACTCTCACTCGATTACATAGATAGATAGGCCACGAAACTAACACACGAAAATAGATCATGCTAAACTTTATTCAGCTAAAGCAAAGGGAAACTAAAGATCGAACTAAAATAGGTAAAGAGGAATAAAAGTGGTGATGATACAATACCGGGGCACCTCCCCCAAGCTTGGCTCTAGCCAAGGGGAGTGCCCATACCCGTGTGCTCAAGTCTCCTTTGGTGGTGGTGATGAAGAAGGTGGTGGTGATGATGCGGCCTTCTTCTTCAACTTATATTTAAGCATGAAATTTTCCTCCCTTAGATCATCATTCTCCAACTCAAGCTTTAATATCTTTTTGCATAATGCCGCCTTGCTCTCCTGTAGAAAATGAGATGGGATAAATTGGACCTTAGGTTTGTATCTTCTAGGGAGGCTTGATCTCTTAAATTCCACATGCATGTCTCCGGGTTGAGGTAATGGATCATCCTCTTCCTCAGAGCTATCATCATTTGTTTCCTTCATGGTAGCATCTTCCTCTTCCTCCGAGGTCCATAGATAGGGGTAAATTTCCCTAAAGATCTTTGGGTCTGCAACATAGTGATCCACATGGCTCTCCCCTTCCGAATCTTGAGACGACATATTTTCAGATCTGTTCGGAAAACAACAAGAAACATGAACAGAGGATTTTTCTGCGATGCGGTCAGCGAAACAGTCGGGGGGTATATATAGAGAATTTTTATTCTTGGGATAAAGCATATGGAAGGAAAAAGGAGTCGGGAAGGTGTCTGAGGTGGGCACAACCCACCAGGGCGCGCCCAGGGGTGCCTGGCACGCCCTGGTGTATCGTGCTCACCTCGATCACCTTCCGGTTTATTTCTTTATTTCCAAAATTTTCTAATATTGCAAAACTGACAAAAAATATTTTTGCAGATTTTTCGGAGTCCGTTTACTTACCGTATCACGTACCTCCTATTTTTTCGAATTCTGGAGTGTTCCGAAAGGTTTCTTTTATGTTTTCCTCCGGTGTCATGGTTTGGATAACATTGCTTTCAACGTTAATAGGCGTACCTGAGATATAATGCTTTATTCTTTCTCGATTGACCACCTTCGGCTTAGTAAATTTGGCGTTATTAATCTTGATAGCTCCAGAACGATAAACCTCTTCGATAATATACGGTCCCTCCCATTTGGAGAGAAGCTTTCCTGCAAAAAATCTTAAATGAGAGTTGAACAAACGAACATAGTCTCCTATTTTGAATTCCCCCTTTTGGATTCTTTTGTCATGCCATCTTTTTTACTTTTTCTTTGAATAATTTGGCATTTTCATAGGCTTGGGTTCTCCATTCGTCTAGTGAGCTAATATCAAATAGCCTCTTCTCACCGGCAAGTTTGAAATCATAGTTAAGTTCTTTAATTGCCCAAAATGCTTTATGTTCTAATTCTAGAGGCAAATGACAGGCTTTTCCATCCACCATTTTGTATGGAGACATACCCATAGGATTTTTATAAGCTGTTCTATAGGCCCAAAGTGCATCATCTAATTTCTTAGCCAATTCTTACGAGACCTATTGACAGTTTTTTGTAATATTAATTTTATTTCTCTATTGCTAAATTCAACTTGACCACTAGATTGAGGATGATAGGGTGATGCAATTCTATGGTTAACATCATATTTAGCAAGCATCTTACGGAAAGCACCATGAATAAAGTGTGAACCACTATCAGTCATTAAATATCTAGGGACTCCAAACCTCGGGAAGATAACTTATTTAAGCATTTTAATGGAGGTGCGGTGATTAACACTACTAGTTGGAATAGCTTCTACCCACTTAGTGACATAATCAACAACAACCAAAATATGAGTGTACCCGTTACAGGAAGGAAAATGCCCCATATAATCAAAACCCCAAATGTCAAATGGCTCAACAACAAGTGAATAATTTAGAGGCATTTCCTGACGCTTACCGATATTACCAATTCTTTGACATTCATCACAAGACAAGACAAACTTACGGGCATCCTTGAAGAGAGTAGGCCAATAAAAACCAGATTGCAATACCTTATGAGCAGTTCTATCTCCCGCATGATGTCCTCCATAAGCTTCGGAATGACATTTCCGTAGGATTTGTTCCTGTTCATGCTCAGGTACACAATGTCTAATAATACCATCTACTCCTTCTTTATAAAGATGTGGGTCATCCCAAAAGTAATGTCTCAAGTGATAGATTTTTTTTCTCTTTTGTTGGTATGTGAAGCTAGGTGGTATATATTTAGCGACAATGTAGTTAGCTAATCAGCATACCAAGGTGTGTATTGAGAAACATTTATTGCAACTAACTGTTCGTCAGGGAAACTATCATCAATAGGTAATGGGTTATCAAGAATATTTTCTAACCTAGACAAGTTATCAGCTACGGGGTTCTCAGCTCCCTTCCTATCAACGATGTGTAAGTCAAATTCTTGAAGCAACAGAACCCACCTAATGAGTCTAGGTTTAGCATCTTTCTTTTCCATAAGGTATTTTATAGCAGCATGATTGGTGTGAACAATAACTTTGGAATCAACAATATAGGATCTAAATTTATCACAGGCAAACACAACTGCTAAAAATTCTTTTTCAGTGGTAGCATAATTTCGTTGGGCACTGTCTAGAGTTTTACTAGCATAATGGATAACATTCAATTTCTTATCAACTCGTTGTCCTAGAACAGCACCAACAACATAATCACTAGCATCACACATAATTTCAAAAGGCAAGTTCCAGTTAGGTGGTTGTACGATAGGTGCAGAGGTTAAGGCTTTCTTGAGTGTTTCAGAAGCTTCCACACAATCATCATCAAAAACAAAAGGAATATCCTTTTGCAAAAGATTAGTAAGAGGCCTAGAAATTTTAGAGAAGTCTTTAATGAACCTCCTATAAAACCAACATGACCAAGGAAACTTTGAATACCTTTAATATCTTTAGGACATGGCATTTTCTCAATTGCATCAACTTTAGCCTTATCCACCTCAATACCTCGTTCAGATATTTTATGCCCCAAGACAATGCCTTCATTAACCATAAAGTGGCACTTTTCCCAATTCAAGATGAGATTAGTTTGTTCACATCTCTGCAAAACTCGATCAAGGTTGCTTAAGCAATCATCAAAAGAAGTTCCGTAAACGGAAAAATCATCCATGAAAACCTCCACAATCTTTTCACAAAAATCAGAGAATATAGCAGTCATACATCTTTGAAAGGTAGCAGGTGCATTGCATAAACCAAAAGGCATACATCTATAAGCATAGGTTCCAAAAGGGCAAGTAAAGGTGGTTTTCTCTTGATCGGATTGTGACACAGGTATTTGAGAGCAACCAGAATATCCGTCTAGGAAACAAAAGTGTGTGTGCTTAGATAGTCTTTCTAGCATTTGATCAATGAAAGGTAGAGGGTAATGATCTTTTCTAGTAGCTTTATTTAATTTTCTAAAATCAATTACCATTGTATAGCCAGTGATAATTCTTTCTGGAATGAGTTCATTCTTATCATTGGGAACAACGGTAATACCTCCTTTCTTAGGGACACAATGAACGGGACTTACCCATCTACTATCAGCTATGAGATAGATTATACCTGCTTCCAGAAGTTTTAATATTTCAGTTCTTACCACTTCCTTCATCCTAGGATTCAACCGCCATTGGTGATCAACAACGGGTTTAGCATCAGGTTCCATATTAATCTTGTGCTGACATAGAGTGGGACTAATGCCCTTAAGATCATCAAGAGTATATCCAATAGCAGCCCGGTGCTTCGTTAGAACTTTTAATAATCTTTCTTCTTCATGTTCTGAAAGGTTAGCACTAATAATAACAGGATATATCTTTTTCTCATCAAGATAAGCATACTTCAAAGTGTCAGGCAATTGCTTTAATTCGAACACAGGATCACCTTTAGGTGGAGGAGGACCTCCAAGAGTTTCAACAGGCAAATTGTGTTTCAGGAGAGGTTGTTGTTCAAAGAAAATTTGATCTATTTCGTTTCTTTCACGCAAGTGCATATCATTTTCATGGTCAAGCAAATATTGTTCTAATGGATCAGTGGGAGGCACAACAATAGAAGCAAGACCAATTATTTCATCCTTACTAGATAACGCTTTATCACGGGGTTGTCTACTAAACTTGGAAAAATTAAACTCATGAGACACATTACCAAAACTGTCACCGACAGTTTGTTTTTCACAATCTATCTTAGCACTGACGGTGCTCAAGACAGGTCTACCAAAGATAATGGGACAAAAGTCATTTTTTGGGGAACCAAGGACTAGAAAATCAGTAGGGTATTTCACTTTCCCACACAAGACTTCAACATCTCTAAGAATCCCAAGTGGTGTGATAGTATCTCTATTAGCAAGTTTAATAGTAACATCAATGTCTTCTATTTCAGCAGGTGCTATTTCATCCATAATTTCTTGGTATAGAGTAAAAGGGATAGCACTCACACTAGCACCCAAATCACATAAACCATGATAGCAATGATCTCCTATTTTGATTGAGACAACATGCATGCCTTCTATGGGTCTATGTTTATCTTTTTCATCGGGTTTAGCAATTCTAGCCGCTTCATCACAGAAGTAGATAACATGCCCATCAATATTTTCTACCAAGATATCTTTAACCATAGGAACAATAGGTTCTACTTTAATTTGCTTAGGGGGCTTACAAGTTCTTATATTACTCTTACGAACCACAGTTGATACCTTAGCATGTTCCTTTATCCTAACAGGGAAAGGTGGTTTTTCAATATAAGCGGTTGGCACAACTGGATCAACATTGTAAAAGATGGTTTCTTCTTTAGCCGTGACCGGTTCTTTAATTTCTTATTTAATAGGGGGATGATATTTAAACAACTTCTCCTTAGGGAGGTCAACGTGAGTAGCAAATGCTTCGCAGAAAGAGGCTACTATCTTAGATTCAAGTCCATATTTAGTGCTAAACTTGTGAAAAGTATCGGTATTCATAAAAGATTTAACACAATCAAACTCAAGCTTTATACCTGACTCATTACCTTCGTCGAGTTCCCAATCTTCAGAGTTATGTTTAATTCTTTCCAAGAGAACCCACTTCAATTCAATAGTCTTCTTCATATAAGAACCAACACAAGAAGTATCGAGCATGGATTGATCATTATGAGAAAGCCGAGCATAAAAATTCTGAATGATAACTTCTCACGGAATGTCATGATTGGGGCATGGATATAACATTGACTTAAGCCTCCCCCAAGCTAGAGCGATGCTTTCTCCTTCACGAGGCGAAAAATTATATATATAATTCCGATCACGATGAACTAGATGCATGGGATAAAACTTTTGGTGGAATTCCAATTGCAAACGATTCCAGTTCCATGATCCAAGATCATCACATAGCCTATACCATGTCAATGCTTTTTACTCCAAAGATAAAGGGAAAACCTTCTTCTTAACTTCATCTCCGGGTAAACCTGCAAGCTTAAATAATCCACAAATTTTGTTCACATATAATAGGTGCATATCAGGATGTTCAGTTCCATCTCCTGCATAAGGTTTAGCAAGCAGTTGTTCTACCATACCCGAAGGAATTTCATAACCAATATTTTCAGTAGGTGTCGCAGGTTGAGGGGCAACTAATTGTGGTTCCGGTCGAGGTGAAGATACCCCGAACAAACCCCTCAAAGGATTGTTTTCCATAGTAGCAAGGAGCAATAAATTTCAGCATGTAGTATAAGTTTTTCCTTACCGATTTCCACTTACCAAGAGCGCTTCATTCCCTGGCAACGGCGCCAGAAAAGAGTCTTGATGACCCACAAGTATAGGGGATCAATCGTAGTCCTTTCGATAAGTAAAAAGTGTCGAACCCAACGAGGAACAAAAGGAAATGGCAAGCGGTTTTCAGCAAGGTAATTTCTGGAAGCGCTGAAATTGTAGGTAACAAATAGTTTGATAGAAAGATAATTGGTAACAAGCACGTAACAGTAATGGTAAACAAGGTGCATCAAAGTAGCCCAATCCTTTTGTGGCAAAGGACATGCCAGAACAATCTCTAGTAATAGGCAAAGTGTTCTTGAGGGTACACGGGAATTTCATCTAGTCACTTTTATCATGTTGGTTTGATTCGTGTTCTCTACTTTGATAATTTGATATGTGGGTGGACCGGTGCTTGGGTGCTGTTCTTACTTGAACAACCTCCCACTTATGATTAACCCCCTCGCAATCATCCGCAACTACGAGAAAAGTATTAAGAAAAATCTAACCATAGCATTAAACGTTTGGATCCAAATCATCCCCTTACGAAGTAGCGCATAAACTAGGGTTTAAGCTTCTGTCACTCTAGCAACCCATCATCTAATAACTACTCCACAATGCATTCCCTTAGGCCCATGAATGGTGAAGTGTCATGTAGTCGACGTTCACATGAGACCACTAAGGGAATCACAACATACATATCATGAAATATCGAACACATATCAAATTCACATGATTACTTGCAACATGACTTCTCCCGTGACCTCAAGAACAAAGGTAACTACTCACAAATAAAAATCATGCTCAAGATCAGAGGGGTATTGAATAGCATAATGGATCTGAACATATAATGTTCCACCAAATAAACCATATAGTAATCAACTACGCAAGGTAATCAACACTACTAGTCACCCACAGGTACCAATCTGAGGTTCCGGTACAAAGAATGAACACAAGAGATGAACTTGGGTTAGAGAGGAGATGGTGATGTTGAAGATGTTGATGAAGATTGGACTCCCAAAGATGAGATGGGTGTTGGTGATGACGATGGCTTCGATTTCCCCCTCCGGGAGGGAAGTTCCTCCGGTGGAATCGCTCTGCCGGAGGGCAAAAGTGCTCCTGCCCAAGTTCCCCCTCGAGGCGACGACGCTTCGTCCCAAAAGTCCTCCTCTGATTTTTTCTAGGTCAAATGTGACTATATACCAGAAGATGGGCACCGGAGGTGGGCCGAGGAGGCCACGATACACCAGGGCGCGCCCAGGGGGGTCTGGCGCGCCCTGGTGGGTTGTGCCCACCTAGCTGGCCCCCTCCGGTAGTTTTCTGCTACAGTAATTTTTATTAAATACAAAAATAATCTCCGTAAAATTTCAGCTTCATTGGAGTTGTGCAGAATAGGTATCTCTGATGTGCTTTTCTTAGGTCCAGAATTCCAGCAGACGGTATTCTCCCTCTTTGTGTAAACCTTGCATATTATGAGAGAAAAGGCATTAGAATCACTCCCTAAAGCATTATTATTCAACAAAACATAGTAAATAATAGTAGGAAATGATGATTCAAAATGGACGTATCAAGTACTTATTCTGTTGCTAGTATTTTGTCACTTAGCAAATTACTCAACTAGTAATACCTAAGTGCCGAATTTGTAAAAATCGCCTATTCACCCCCCTCTAGTCGATATAACACACTTTCAATTGGTATCAGAGCAAGGTACTCTCTTGTTCTGTGTGATTTTTGTTTAACCACCTGGAGTTTTAGTTATGCCGACTGCAGGCATGATCAAGGTCTCGGCTGGGTGTCCTACATTCGATGTGACTGACTACCCCTACAAGAAGAACAAGATGCACATGCATCTTGAGGCAATTGACAATGATCTCCGGTATGTATTGGAAAATGGTGTTCCTTATGTTACTGAAGCTATCACCACTGCTGATGTGAAGAGATTCAGACAATTCGACTCAAGCGAAGAATATCAT
This sequence comes from Elymus sibiricus, assembly GCA_039707655.1. Lineage (NCBI taxonomy): Eukaryota > Viridiplantae > Streptophyta > Magnoliopsida > Poales > Poaceae > Elymus > Elymus sibiricus. Next base: position 220,648,403 of record CM077665.1, read on the forward strand.
ATGTGGCCTTCTGAGCAAAGGACAGTATGGCAGAGTGAGTGCTCTAGAGACTGCTAAGCTTATCTCGGATAGGCTATCCAAAGTCAACGAAGGGGTCTCAACTCAACGTGACTCCCGAGTTGATGTTCTTCGCAATCTCTTCAACCGCTTCAAAAGACTCGACAATGAAAATGTCCAGCAAACTTTCGATCATCTCACTGATTTCTCCAATGAGCTACACGCTCTTGGTGGCACTGACATCACCGACCATGAGGTGGTGAAGAAACTACTGAGATCATTTGACTCCTCATTCGATACGCTTGCTTTGATGGTTCAAGAACATGGAGACTACAAGTCACTAGATCCTGCTGATATTCTTGAGAGACTCAATACTCATGAATTCCAACAAGCTAAAAAGAGAGACCTCTATGGACCAAGCTATGGGAGAACTCGTGCACTGAAGGCAAAAGCAATTTCCTCATCTGAAGGCGAAGAATCTGACAGTAGCCTTGCTGATCCTGAAGAACTAAGTCAGGAGCTAGCAATGCTCGCAAGGAAATTCCAGAAGTTCTCAAGAAGAGGACGATTTGGAAAATCTTCAAGAAGTGATGACAAGAGATCAGATTCCTCATCCCGTGATCACAAGAAAAGGACTTGTCACAAATGCAAGAAATCTGGACACTACATTGCTGATTGTTTGCTCTGGGTAGCGGAATCAAAGAAGAAGAAGTACAAGGATGACAATTCTGATGACTCAAAGAAAAAGAAGAAATCTTCAAAGTCCTCATCTTCAAAGTCATCATCTCACAAGAAGAACAGTTCCAGAAAGGCTCGGGCGTTTATTGGCAAGGAAATGGAGTCTGATGCTGAATCTGAGGAATATGAGGAAGAGGAGGAATCTGAAGAAGAATCAGACTCTGGTGTGGCTAGCTTAGCCCTCGCTACTGCGTTCGCGAGCAAGTCCATCCTCAACACTGAGGAAAATGATAATGACTCTAACGTCAACAACGATGACTATGCTCCCACCTATTGCTTCATGGCAAAAGGTGCTAAGGTACTCAAACACCGTTCCCCCTCTGACTCTAGTGAAGGAGAATCTGATGAAAACATGAAGCCTAGCTATTCCAAACTTGCTAATATTGCCACTAAACAACAAAATGCTTTGGAAAATATTTAGAAGCTGCTAGACAAAAGCGATGACCTGTTGAATGAGGAAATGGATCATACTCAAACTCTGACTGATGATCTTAAAAGTCTTCAGTCTAAGTATGATCACTACAAGAAATATGTCAACTTGTGACCTTCTGGCAGTGACCCTGGAAGAAATGGTCATAAATCTACGACCATTTGAGACCAATTGGTCGTAAGCTGTTATGGGGGCTCCAAACCCTAAACCATAATGACCATTTTGGTCAGAAAGGTCGTAATTTCCTTACATGAAATGGTCATAAAGCAGACAACACTGGTCTGCTGCCTTATTTCTAGCTGATCACGACCAATATAGATGCTCATAGCCTTGTAAATTGTGGTGCATTGCTATGACTAGGCGCCACCTCATCAGTTTTGCCTATGTGTCATGTCCATGTGTCAATTTTCCCTAGGTTGTGAAGGAGCCTACATTTCTTCCATTCCCAGAATTCCCAAAAAAGTCTCATAAATTCTTTGGATCATATATTCCTCAAATATGTCAAAATCCTTCCTTGCCTAGTTCAAAAATAATTCAGGAATATTCATTTTCCTATTCTGTTCAGAACAATACTTTGTGAAGGAAGTGCTATTTATATTTTTTGGATTGCCCTAAAAAAATTTGGTCACTCTTTACTATCCAAATCATTGCCTAATGACAAAATTCAGCTCCATTTTCCTATTAAATCTTCCTCAACAAATTTCCAAAGTTTATGTTCAGCTAGAAGCTTTGTGAAGGAAGTACTAGCTAGGAATCTCCTAATGAGCTGAATCTTTCGCCACATATTCTGTATGCCCAAATCATAGCTCTCCACAAAATTTGATCCCCATATAATAATCCATCTGAGCTCACCATGCAATCTTTGTTTCTGGTAATATTTTAAGTTTGTGAAGCAACTATATTTTATATTGCTTTATAATTTCTGAAAATTTACCAGGACATGACTCTACCCATAGAACCTCGCTCCAGCAAATTTTATCTCATTTTAATTTATCCAATTGTCCTCAATATTTTTCCCAATTTTCTGTTCAGTGGAGAGCATTGTGAAGGAAGTGTCATTTTTATTTATCCAAATCTATGAAATTTTTACAGTACCTGCATATGCCCAAGTTATCATCCTCCAGCAAATTACAGCTCAATCCAATAATCTATGCAAGCCCAGATTCAATTTCTATTTTCTGGCCAGATTGGCACATTGCAAAGCAAGTGCTATCTATACCCCTCATATTGCCCTCAAACTTTTTGGGCACTCTTACATACTCAAATCATTGCCACATGACAATATTCAGCTCCATTTGCATAATAGATCTTCCTCATGAAATTCCAAAGTTTCTACCCAGAGAGAAGCTTTGTGAAGGAAGTACTATCTAGAATTATCAAAATTATCTGATATATTCTCAAATCTTCCATATGCTCAAATCACCACTCTCCACAAAATTTGAGCTCATTTCATTCAGCCAATTTCTCTCAATAATTTTCCCAATTTTCTGTCCAGAGAAGAGCATTGTTAAGGAAGTACCACTTTGGCATGTCCAACTATTATCAAATTTCTACAGTGCTTTTATATGCCCAAATGACCATCCTCCACCAAATTTTAGATCAATCCATGCATTAATTTGAGCCCAGCTTCAACATCCATATTTCTATCCAGTGTGGTACTTTACAAAGCAAGTGCCACCTAGGCTCCTCCATTTGAGCTGCAAAGTCGCCAAGACAATCTCCTTACTAGATGATCAAACTCAGCCAAAACTCAGGCCCATTGGCCATGTGCATTTCCCCCATCGCTGATCAAACACTTGGCTGGTAATTCATGTTTGAGCTTAATTCAGTCTCCTCGTGAGATTCTTTTGTTGTCTTTTTATTCCTAACACCTACCGGGGGAGTGCCCAACCCACCAGACATGCCTAGGCCGCCCAGAACGCGTGACAACGCCACGGTCACGCGGTGACCACGCAGCTGACATGCCAGTTTACGCGCTCTGGAGTTGGGGCCATCAGCCACCGTCCAAACCTCGACGTCTCTCCACCACTCCATGTATATCTAATTAAATAGATACTTATGTACGTAGAAATGATTTTTTGCAAAAAATCATGAGCAAACTATAAGGCAGTTGCAGTTCAAATTTGACCCGCTTCCAACTAAATTGGCGGAAATTTGTCTTTTTCACGAGAGGTGGACCAAAGCTTTTGACATCCAACCATTTTGTCAATTGTACATTAAATATGGCCTAATATTTTAGAAAATTGATTTGGTCCAATTTTGTAACAAATATATGGTATGTTCTTCATAAAAAAATTCATTTTGGGCCCTTGAAAAATGGAAAATGAATTTTTCGTCCAAAGAAAATGAAAACTTCCTTAGGTAACATTGTGTGCCATTCCAATATGCACCCTTTTGCACAATATTAGATCATTTGAACAAACTATGCGATGAATGTGGCCATAAGATTGATCATTTGGCGTGAAAGCCATTAATCTTCACACACGATAGCTCATTTCGGAGAACACTTTTTTTAAAATAATTGTCGTATTACAAGTTTATTATTTTTCCTGGTAACTTGGTCACATATAATGACACAATGCGAAGGTTTTCTAATTTTTTGATTTTTTTTTTGAATTTTTCATGCCCATTTCAAAATGCGATCAAAACGGCGGGCATGACCGTTCCTAGCTAGTGGTTGAATATTGGTTAACTTTTGGTGTTTCTCTGAGTAAATAGATACTTATGTACCTAAAAATGATTTTTGTAAAAAATCATGTGCAAACTATGAGGCAACTGTAGTTCAAAGTTGACCCACTTCCCGATGGATCGGCAGAAATTTGTCTTTTTCACGAGAGGTGGATCAAAGCTTTTGACACCCAACCATTTGGTCAATTGTACATTGAATATGTCCTAATATTTTTTTAAATTTATTTAGTCCAATTTTTCAACAAATATATGGTAGGTCCTTCAAAAAAATAACTCATTTTGGGCACTCAAAAAATGGAAAATGATTTTTTCGTCCAAAAAAATGAAAACTTCCTTAGGAAACATTGTTTGCCATTCCAATATGCACCCTTGTGCACAATATTAGATCATTTGAGTAAACTATGCCATGAATGTGGCCATAAGATTGACCATTTGGCTTGAAAGACATGAATCTTCACGTATGATAACTCATTCGTGAGAACATTTTTTAAAACAATTGCCGTATTACAAGTTTATTATTTTTCCTGGTAACTTGGTCACATATAATGACACAATGCGAATGTTTTCCAATTTTTTGATTTTTTCATGCCTATTTCAAAATGCGGTTAAAATGACGGGCATGACCGTTCCTAGCTAGTGGTTGAATCTTGGATAACCTTTGATGTTTCTCTGATTAAATAGATACTTATGTACCTAAAAATGATTTTTGCAAAAAATCATGTGCAAACTATGAGGCAGCTGTAGTTCAAAGTTGACCCACTTCCCAATGGATCGGCGGAAATTTGTCTTTTTCACGAGAGGTGGATCAAAAGTTTTGACACCCAACCATTTGATCAATTGTACATTAAATATGGCCTAATATTTTAGAAAATTTATTTGGTTCAAATTTGCAACAAATATTTGGTAGGTTCTTCACAAAAAAACTCACTTTGAGCACTAAAAAAATAATTCTCTTTAAAAAAACTCATTTGTGAGAACACTTTTTAAAGTTTTTTGTCTTATTAAAAGTTTGTTATTTTTACTGAAAAGTAGGTCTCATTTGGTGACACAATGCGAAGGTTTTCCTATTCTATTTATTTTTATAAATTTCCTAGGCCGTAAAATAGCTGACATGATTTAGCATCTTATTTTCAATCGATCACGACCAATTTGAATGGTCATAACGTAGTCAAAGGGGGTACTGCGTTCTGATTGGTCCAAAAGCTTTTCACGCAGATCATGGATTAAACACCGTCCGATGCTCCCGATCCAACGGCAGCCCAAGTCCCACCCACCAAAACCAAATGGAAAAGGAAAAGAAGAAGAAGAGAAAGAAAAAAAAGCCCACCCACGCACCCACGTCCCTCTCCCTCGTCCCCCCTTGACTCACTCGCCGCTTGACTCACTCGCCACCGCCACCTCCGGCGCCCGATCCCGGAAACCTCCGACGGGAATCGACGGTGTCCAGCACACCAACGTGACCCCCACGCTCCAATCCTCCCTCCTGTCCGGCGAGATCCAGCGCGCGAGTCCTTCAATGGCCAAGCGTGGCCGTCTTTCGTCGCTAGGGTTGTGTTCGCCGGCGTTGCTCCGCAGCCCACCTTCCCCATCTTCCGCTCCCTCTCTCCACCCGTCGCGCTCTCGCGGCATCCCAGCGATCCACGGCCGACAACGCCAGATCTGCCGCCCAACTTCATGGTCGACAGATGCACCGCCGCCCAGCAGCCATGGCATCGCGACTGGCTCGCTCGCTGACGCGCGTGTGCTTCCATTCGCGCCACTCCGTCGACCTGGCCGGACCGCGGCGGCCACGGGACCTAGGGTTTGCGATGGCTTTTCCCCACGCCAACCACTGCTCTCCGGTAACAAGGACCGTACCTTCAAGGTCGCAAGCAGAGCAGAGCAGAGCTCACTCCATCCGGCACTGCACTGCACTGCTGCGATGAAGGTAATCTATCTATCTATCTATCTATCTATCTATCTATCTATCTATCTATCTGTGCCTGTATGTCAAGATCTCTTCCCACATTTTGGTTTCTCTTCTAACATGTGTTTATGTGATTCACCAGCCTCCTCCGCTGGCGTCTCTGCGATGGCACACAACGCCAGGTAGGCAGTGGACGCGACGGACAATGCCCTCCCTTGGTGAAGATACCATTGGCATATATCAGCATCCTGATGCGTGTTTGGCCTTAAAAACTGTGGTTCATGAGGCAAAGAACATGTGTGTGTGTGTGTGATATTCCTTCCAGTGCTAGTGTTGGATGGCATGTTAGACGATGCAGTCTAGCACCATAGGTGTAATAAGAATGACTTCTTATGTGTTTATTTTGCTATTATTATAGTAGGAGTTTGCTATTTTTTTATTAGAACAAACATGAAATTGGTTGCTCTATTAAGCAACTCATGTTTTGTGTGCTATTTCCTGGAGCTTCGAGTGAAGAGCAGGCTTGCAATAACTGCCATTCTCATACTGCTCCAAAAGTAACTATGGCCTTCTCACGAGGGGATTGGATGGCCTGTCCCCATTCCTCTTTGTTGGTAAAGATACCGTTGGCATATATTATCAACATCACATTTTTATAAAAAAAATTTAAAAATGTTGATTTAGCTCCAGATGGGTGTCTGCGCAATATAGCCTTTCTGTTTTCTATGTCCCTAGTTTGGGTGTGTGTTAAAGCAAAAAAGGCGGGCGTTGATGTTGTTATTGTGTACATGAGCTTTGAGTGAAGGGCAAGGATGCAATGCTTGCCGTTTTTATACTGCTCCAGAGAGTAACTGTGGCCTTCTCATGGAGAGAATGATGGCTTGTGTACGTAATTAGTATTATGTCCATGTTGTTGTTGGCTAGATGGTAATGGCTCATCAGAATATATGTGTATCATGTAACAATTGATAGAGTCACCAGAATATATACACATTAAATATGTTGTTCTGTTTTATCATTGTGCTGCATATGTTTCTAACTCCATTGTTTCTATTTTTCTTTATCACCTTATCCAACATTGTAGATTCCTGTATTGATGCATGCCAACTATGAATATTATCTTGTATTAAGCTTTAGCTGGCTATTAATTATGTTGTGCTAGCTGCTGACTAACCATGGCCTCCGGCGGCTGGGTGCTTCTTTTGGGTGCAGGTGACTTGTACACGAAGCTGTACGACTAGCTGGATGGGCACAATTGGTGACGGAGAGCCTGGACCTTGAAGTTGGGCTTTTCCAGCTATGTTAATTTCGTGACGGGGTAAGTGACGCTCCAGGACCTTGGTTGTGATGTGCTTGGTTTTAGTGGTCCTGATGTATGAGCCTATTTTTCCCGTTTCTTGCTATTTTAGTATATTGTGTCTGATTTCAATATTGGGTCGATCGAGCTGTCGATTTTCTTGCCCTGGTCATACCATAATATGTTAGTGTTTAGTCATGTATGCATCTCCATGTTGCAAGCCTACCATACATGATATGATTAGTACTTGTTAACTACTTATATGTGCTTGTAGAGAAGGATACAATTATTATTTAACCACTCCTGATTTTTAACATTTGTTGTGCTTCCAAGGGACACAAATCTCTACTCTTCTATATAATCCACACTTTGTTATGGAATGAAGTCAGTTGCAGGTGGAAGGAGGAGGAGGAGGAGGAGAGGAACCGCAGCAAACCGCCACACCCTGCTCTCTTCCTGACGTTGCTGCTGTCGGTGTAGATGCTGCTACTGTGGGTTTTGCTACACTGCCTGCTCCTGCCGCCACAACGACTGCTCCGATCAGTTTACTATGTATAAAAACAATACTAAACCATTAGAATACTTTTTTTGCAAGATTAGACATTCACAATACATTAAGAAGAGCATTTAGTTTTTCAAAAGAAATGTCATGAACGCCTGTATGAGCATTTGTATGATCTTCGCCCAGATTCCATAACTAACCTAGCAATTCTCTTTCGCCTTTGCCCAGATTCCATCACTAACCTAGCAATTCTATTTCGCTTAATTAGTACATTAATCGTGGCATTTATCCTTGAGGTTGTCAAAAGAATAAGAAAATTTTGCAACATAATAGTCCATTGTTATTCTATGTACTTAAATTCACACGTAAGTTGTTTTACTCTCTTATTATTGTTCTGTATATATTATTTTTATCAAAAAAGAGTGCTGATAAACCATATATATGTGTATATTTCAGATGACAATTAATGTTTAAGTAAAACTGAATTTGAAAGCCAAAGTACTTGCAACAGCACTGTGCTAGCATTACTTTTTTATTATATGTATGGGAGACTCTAGGAGTACTTCTATGCGAACTGTGCAGGTAGTGCCGCTAGCATCCGCTGCATGGGTTCACCATCATGTGTCCATGTCTCTCTTACCATGGGCTCGCCATCGTGTGTCTACTGTGCAGGCTGTGGCGCTAGCTTGTGCGAGTGAAATTTCTAGAGCATGTCCATCACACATAGTCAGGAGGAATGATAGTTGTCCAATTTGACTGATCATGCTCTGAGTCATGATAAGATCTTTTCAAAGTAGTTGTACTGTTATGGTTCTCCTGGTGATATGGAATAGAGTACATAAATGATCTCTTGCTGATATGGAGTAAATATACATGCATCTTGAAAATCTTCATCTCCTGCATCTTCAATCATCTCATCTTCTGCAGGTAGACTATTGTTGAGGTCTGGGAGAACCACGTTCAAGATGCAGCAAGCTACTGGGAGAGATGGTGATCTGCTGCTGTAAGTACTCCTCCTCCTGTTGTAATCCTGCTGATCCGTTGTTGTTGCTGCTGTACTCCGTTGTTGATCTGCTATTGATATGCTGCTGTACAGAGGACTGGTGATCTGCTACTGGTGATCTGCCGCTGCTGGTGATGTGCTGCTGCTGGATCTGTGCGGAGGACTTGGGGGCAGAGGAGCTAGGCGGAGGACCTGGGGCAAAGGAGCTGATGCCTTGGTGAGCAACTGCTGTTAATATGTCATGTCATGATGAAAATCATTTGTTGTTGCAGAAAGTGATATGTAAGTAGTCATCTTATTTGTGCCATCCACTTTATAGCTGGATTGTACTTGCATGCTTAGTATAACCTTGTATGTATGGCTGGTCCATTTAATTTATAAATGGTTATCTGTTGCTGCTGCAGGAGCAATGTTATCGATGGCGACGGGTACGCGATGGTGGCTATTGTGGTGGACGACCCATAATTTGTGGCCTCACAAGTGCACATGTACGTAGCTTTCCTCCTCAAATGCTTCTTGATGTGTGCATTGATTCCCACGACCTATCACCTGATTTGATGCTACCTTGTCTTTTTTTCAACTTGCAAGTATTAAGGATGTAAAGAAAATAGGTTTTGTCGCTTGCAAATAACCGTATTTGTTGTTGACACTGTTGTAGACATTGAATACCTGATTGTCTTCCTCAACTTAATTTCTTTGCATTTTCAACTCTGATTTTGAATGACTAAGGTTACTCCCACGAACAATTCTGCTAAACATAAAACATTTATCACATCTTCTTAAGCGTACCATAATGCATATTTTGTTTATCTTTGTAGATCTGCTATGCCGCTTACGTTGGTGTTGCCATTGTAGTTTTTTGATTCTGGCCTCAGCAACAGTACATTCTAATGCCGGTAGCCTTTATGTTGACTCTTTTACAGGATCTCCAGGCCTATGAAATTTGAAGTGTGAAGCTGTGAAGCCAAATTCAAAGCGGTGAAGCACTACACAACAAATAGTTGCTTGATATGTTTGACTGTAATAGACTGTAATTGGTACTATTGTAAAAGATTGTAATAGACTAATTACTGTTATTTGATGAATTATATTTGTTCTATTCTATTTGAAATAGTGATTATGTATATTGAAAAAAGTATGAAATGGAAACTTCACTAGAGGACCCACTTATGAAAATAATTTGAGCATTTTTGAAATTTCTGACCTGTGGTACCGATGTATGACATTATCACAAGTGGGACCCATCTGACTAGTGGGACGAGCTTCAAAATATAAAGACCGAAAATAGAAAATAAATTGATTGTAAGAAAGCCATGGTCCAAATATAAAAAGCTGAAACGTTGGGCCTGGCCCATGTAGCTGATAAGAGTTGAATTAAAAAAATGATGAATTGTTGGGCTTGGGCCATGTAAAACAAAGCTTGGCCCATGTAAAATATCGAATTGGACCGGGCTGATTCTTATCAATGACCATTTCAATTGGTTGTAATTTTGCCACGTCAGCTTGCCACGTTGGATCCGACGTGGCCTGGGGCAGACAACCAGTGACCAAAACAATTGGTCGTAGAATCTACGACCTTTTATTTTGGTCGTAACCTTCTACGACCATATCACAAAGAAGGTCATTAAGTTTCATTAAAGATGGTCAGCTTTTGACCAACTGGTTTTGGTCACAAGAAGGTCACAAATGGAAAACAATGACGATTCAACGACCAATATGGAGGGTCGCAAATTAACATATTTCTTGTAGTGGATGACCTTCGAAGTCGTCATGAAACTCTCTTAGTCGATCATGAGAAGCTTTCTTATGAATTTCTTCAAAGAAAGCAAGATCTCGAGAAACTAAGGGTGTCTCATGAAGATCTTCAAAGGGATAACGATTCTTTGCTTGCTCAACAGATCAGTTCCACTCAGGAAGATTTCGTTCCACCTTGTTTGAAATGCATCAAACGTGAAACTGCTAATTCTTCACCTGAAAGTTCAAATGCTTCTATTGCTGCAAATTCTTCAACTATTTCTATGGTCACAAATTCCTCATCCGAGGATACCACAAGTGTCACTGACGAAAATGCAGGGTTGAAGGAATTGTATGTGACAGGCATATACAAAAGTCTCAAAGGGCATCAAACCCTTTGCGATGTGCTTAAAAAGCAGATTCTGAACAGGAACCCCAGGAAAGAGGGTATTGCATTTGAGAGGAAGCTCAATGTTGATGGATCCTACTGGAAACCTGAGCAGTACCCCAAGACCTCATGGGTTGCTGTAAAAGGACCTCCTGTAGATCCATCCACTTTATATGGCTTTACTTGTGAATCTTCATATTCCTCCGATGAGTCATTTTACTCTAACTATAAACTGTTCAAAAATCAAAATGGTGAAGTATTTGCCAGATATGTTGGAACTAACTGTAGGAACGGTCCTTCGATGAAGAAAATCTAGGTTCCTAAAAGGTATCTTGAAAATCTTCATTTGGACCAAAGTCTTCACATGGACCAAATTCCTCATATGGTGAAAAGTCGTATCATTCTCGTGCTAATGCACCTGTTTCGCAAGGAAAATCTAAGGGTCATGAATATGTGCATCATTCTTCAAATCATTATGTTCATAAGTCCTCGAAGAATTTCTCTACTTATTCATATGAGTACTCTAACCCCCCTCCTGTGAAACGAAGTGCACTTGCTTCATTGGCACCATTCTCATATGGAGCTCGCAGAATGATGAACTCTTTACCACCCCTCACGATGTGGGTGGTGAAGTAATTAAACTAATCTCTTATGCAGGGACAGGTCTCCAGACGAACTTGAATGTCTGAAGAATTTGCTGGAGACTTGAGGAAATGCTTGAAAGGACGCAAGCTAATCATGAAGAAACGAATCATTCATTTCGCACGTCCTCACATTACTTTGCTTACTATACTGTGTGATGAAATTCTGTCTGACGAAATTGATGTCATATTCTTCACTCTGAAGTATCTGAGTCCGTAAGTTGTACTAATTCATCTGCAAGATGAGTCACCTAAAGCAACTGAGTGGGTCCTCGACAGTGGATGCACCAACCACATGACTGGTGACAATAATCTATTGATGGATATACAACTTGCTCCATCTCATCTGAAGCATGTCACCTACGCTGACAAAGGAAAAAAGCAAGGTATTGGGTCTAGGTAAGGTTGCTATCACGAAGGATCGACACAAGGATAAGGTGATGCTTGTTGAATCCCTCGGATTCAACCTCATGTCTGTCTCAGTGCTTTGTGATCATGGTTGTCATATTTGGAAAATATCGTCGTGTTGTCGTCATGGAATCTGACAAATCCAAAGTCTTCGAAGGCTTTAGGAGAGGATACTTGTATATTGTTGATTTCTCTACAGGCCCACAGCCGGCCACATGTCTACTTGCAAAAGCTTGAGAAGGTTGGCTATGGCATCAATGACTTGGACACGCTGGCATGAGGAATTTGTACACGCTCGCGAAGAAGAAGCACATCATTGGCATTGAGGGTGTCAAATTCCTCAAGGATCACTTGTGTGGGGCTTGTGAGTCTGGAAAGATGGCTAGATCCAAGCATCCCTCCAAGACTATCGTGACAACCACTCGTCCTTTTGAATTGCTTCATATGGATCTCTATGGTCCCACTCACTATGCCAGTCTAACCAATGATGCATGCTTATATGGCTTTGTCATTGTTGATGACTTCTCTCGTTATACTTGGGTGCATATTATCTGGTACAAAACTAAAGTGCAGGAAGTCTTCAGACGATTTTCTTCAAGGGCCTCGACGAATTTCGGCGTCAAGATCAAGCATATCAGGAGTGATAATGGGACTGACTTCAAGAACACTGGTATTGATGACTATCTTGATGAACTTGGTATTACTCATGAGTTATCTTCCCCATATACTCCTTAGCAGAATGGCGTCGTGGAGTGCAACAATAGGACTCTTGTTTAGATGGATCACACCATGCTTGATGAATACAAGACCCCTCGTCGTTTCTGGCCTGAGGCAATCAATACTGCCTGCCACATCATCAACAGGGTATATCTTCACAAATTCCTCAAGAAGACTTCATATGAACTCCTCACTAACAAGAAACCCAATGTGAGTTATTTCAAAGTCTTGGGTGCTAAATGATGGATTAGAGATCCTCATCACAGTTCTAAATTTGCACCGAAAGCACATGAAGGTTTTATGCTTGGTTACGAAAAGGACTCGCACACCTACAGAGTCTTCAACACCTATCACAACAAGGTTGTTGAAACTGTAGATGTGCGGTTCGATGAAACTAACGGCTCGCAAAGAGAGCACCTGCCTCCCGTGCTAGATGAAATACCTCCCGAGGAATCCATTAGGTTCAAGGCTACTGAAGATGTGATACCCACTGAAGAACCTCTACCTGCTAAAGAAGTTGTCCTGGACAATGAAGACATTCATGCTGGTGCATCTGAGGAAAATGGCGGTGAAGAACATGAACAACCCCAACAAAGTCATCAACCTGCTCATCCAAGAGTAGCAAATGAAGTGCAGATTGACAAAATCCTCGACGACATCAATGCACCAGGTGCTCTCACTCGCTCAAGAGCTTCACACTTGTCTAACTTTTGTTGGCACTTTGCTTTTGTCTCTATCACAGAGCCCACCAAAGTTGATGAAGCATTTATGGAGCCTGAGTGGATTCAAGCTATGCAAGAGGAATTGCATCAATTCAAGCTCAACAACGTGTGGGAACTTGTCTAGCGACCAGATCCTCGCAAGCACAACATCATAGGTACCAAGTGGATCTACCTCAACAAACAAGACGAACTTGGACAAGTGGTGAGGAATAAGGCCCGTCTTGTAGCACAAGGCTACACACAGGTTGAGGGGATTGACTTTGATGAAACTTTTGCACCTGTTACTAGACTTGAAGCTATTCACATATTGCTTGCTTATGCTAACCATCACAATATCATCTTATATCAAATGGATGTGAAAAGTGCATTCGTCAATGGTAAGCTTGAGGAAGAAGTATATGTTGCTCAACCCCTAGGTTTTGGATATCCTAAGCATCCTGACAAAGTCTTCGGACTCAACAAGGCCCTCTATGGTGATACGGGGCACACCTGTGTATGTCGACCTTTTCACACTTGGAGGGGGAAGAAGGGAGAAATCACGAGAGAAAACACGAACTCAAGAATGATCTCCGATCACACATCTGCTAAAGCCACTCAAGCACACAAGATACAAAGATCCAAAGTCAAACAAGAATATACAAGTAACTGATAGTCATCTCACTCCTGGGAGATGATGTCTTGGTATCCCGTGGGATCTTCCCTTGATGGGGCCTTGGCATCCACTTCGGATCTTCTCTCAAAGAGGTGGTAAACTCCGTGGGAGAAGGAGGTAGATGGAGCTATGCTCAACAAAGTCTAATGCTAAACATAAGCTAACCCTAATTCGGAGGTGGGAGAGGAGTATATATAGTGCTAGAGACGAAGGGGTAAGTGGGGGAGATACAAGGCCCGAGGCCCATATTTGTGAGCAGGCAAGGCCGGATGATCCGGACCGGGGTCCGGATGATCCAGGCATCTTCCGGATAATCCTGACGGGGGTCCGGACGATCCGGCTTCGAGATCCTCTTATCGGGTTCTGTTTCGGATTATCCGGATGATCCAGGCGGCGGTCGGGATGATCCGGCTTCGGGAGCTCCTCGTCCGGTTCTGTTTGGATTAGCCGGACGATCCGGACCGGGGTTCGGACGATCCGGACATTTCCGGATGATACGGGCCGGGGTCCGGATGATCCGGGCCAGGGTCCGGATGATCCGGCCAAGTGTAGGCTGGCACTTCTCCTTGCTCTGTGTTCCTCTTGGTCTTGGTCTTGGGGCTGCTTCCTTGATCCTTCGTGGTCGTCTTCCTCGCAGCTAAGGATGCATAGGGTTTCATTGTGAGCTAGCATCCAAGTCCCATTGATATTCAAGTCTAGCTTGAAGAGGAGTGAGTTCACCTTAGCTCCAATGTCGCGTGCGCATGCTCTTGTCATAGGACCACTTAGGGGATGGTTTGATGGTGTAGACTCCATGGGGATGATGGTGGGATGCTTCGCATCATCTCCCCCCTTGGGGAAGATCCGTCCTCGGATCAAGATCTTCATCACCATGAAAAGGGGATAGGTCCTTGACGTTGAAGGGGTCAGTCACATTGTACTTGTCGCGTGGAATGTCAATCTTGTAGGCATTGTTGTTGTAGCGTGTCATCTATTGGAAATATGCCCTAGAGGCAATAATAAAATGGTTATTATTATATTTCCTTGTTCATGATAATTGTCTATTGTTCATGCTATAATTGTATTAACCGGAAACCGTAATACATGTGTGAATACATAGACCACACCATGTCCCTAGTGAGCCTCTAGTTGACTAGCTCGTTGATCAATGATGGTCATGGTTTCCTGACCATGGACATTGGATGTCGTTGATAACGGGATCACATCATTAGGAGAATGATGTGATGGACAAGACCCAATCCTAAGCATAGCACAAGATCGTGTAGTTCGTCTGCTAGAGCGATGATTTGGTCAATTTGGTTGCCGTTACTAGTCCTATCTTGATTCGGCGGCATTGTGGGATGAAGCGGCCCAGACCGACTTTACACGTACGCTTACGTGAGACTGGTTCCACCGCCTGACATGCACTTGTTGCATAAGGTGGCTAGCGGGTGTCTGTCTCTCCCACTTTAGTCGGATCGGATTCAATGAAGAGGGTTCTTATGAAGGGTAAATAGCAATTGGCATATCACCGTTGTGGCTTTTGCGTAGGTAAGAAACGTTCTTGCTAGAAACCCATAGCAGCCACGTAAAACTTGCAACAACAATTAGAGGACATCTAACTTGTTTTTGCAGGGTATGCTATGTGATGTGATATGGCCAAAAGGATGTGATGAAATATATGTGATGTATGAGATTGATCATGTTCTTGTAATAGCAATCACGACTTGTATGTCGATGAGTATGACAACCGGCAGGAGCCATAGGAGTTGTCTTAATTTATTGTATGACCTGCGTGTCAATCAAAAACACCATGTAATTACTTTACTTTATTGCTAACCGTTAGCCATAGTAGTAGAAGTAATAGTTGGCGAGACAACTTCATGAAGACACGATGATGGAGATCATGATGATGGAGATCATGGTGTCGTGCCGGTGACGATGGTGATCATGCCGCGCCCCGAAGATGGAGATCAAAGGCGCAAGATGATATTGGCCATATCATGTCACTTTATGATTTGCATGTGATGTTTATCATGTTTTTACATATTATTTTCTTAGAACGATGGTAGCATAAATAAGATGATCCCTCACTAAAATTTCAAGAAATGTGTTCCCCCTAAGTGTGCACCATTGCGAAGGATCGTTGTTTCGAAGCACCACGTGATGATCGGGTGTGATAGATTCTAACGTTCGCATACAACGGGTGTAAGCTAGATTTACACACGCGAAACACTTAGGTTGACTTGACGAGCCTAGCATGTATAGACATGGCCTCGGAACACGAGAGACCGAAAGGTCGAACATGAGTCGTATAGTAGATGCGATCAACATGGAGATGTTCACCATTGATGACTAGTCCGTCTCCATGATGATCGGACACGGCCTAGTCGATATGGATCATGTATCACTTAGATGACTAGAGGGATGTCTATCTGAGTGGGAGTTCATTAAATAATTTGATTAGATGAACTTAATTATCATGAACTTAGTCTAAAATTGTCTTTACAATCTATCTTGTAGATCCAATGGCCCACGCTAATGGTGCCCTTAACTTCAACGCGTTCCTAGAGAAAACCAAGCTGAAAGACGATGGAAGCAACTATACGGACTGGGTCCATAACTTGAGGATCATCCTCATAGCTTCCAAGAAAGCATATGTCCTTGATGCACCGCTAGGTGACGCACCCATTTTCCCAGCAACTCAAGACATTATGAACTCCTGGCAGTCGCGTAGTGATGATTACTCCCTGGTTCAGTGCGGCATGCTTTACAGCTTAGAACCGGGGCTCCAAAAGCGTTTTGAGCAACACGGAGCATATGAAATGTTCCAAGAGCTGAGAATGGTTTTCCAAGCTCATGCCCGGGTCGAGAGATATGAAGTCTCCGACAAGTTCTTCAGTTGTAAGATGGAGGAAAATAGTTCTGTCAGCGAGCACATACTCAAAATGTCTGGGTTGCACAACCGCTTGTCTCAGCTGGGAGTTAATCTTCCGGATGACTCGGTTATTGACAGAATCCTCCAGTCGCTTCCACCTAGCTACAAGAGCTTTGTGATGAACTTCAATATGCAAGGGATGGAAAAGTCCATTCTTGAGTTATATTCGATGCTGAAATCAGCGGAGGTGGAGATCAAAAAGGAACATCAAGTGTTGATGGTGAATAAGACCACCAGTTTCAAGAAAGGCAAGGGTAAGAAGAACTTCAAGAAGGACGGCAAAGCAGTTGCCGCGCCCGGTAAATCAGTTGCCGGGAAGAAGCCCAAGAATGGACCCAAGCCTGAGACTGAGTGCTTTTTATTGCAAGGGAACCGGTCACTGGAAGCGGAACTGCCCCAAGTACTTAGCGGATAAGAAGGCCGGCAACGTCAAAGGTATATATGATATACATGTTATTGATGTGTACCTTACCAGTGCTCGTAGTAGCTCCTGGGTATTTGATACCGGTGCGGTTGCTCACATTTGTAACTCAAAACAGGAGCTGTGGAATAAGCGGAGACTGGCGAAGGACGAGGTGACGATGCGCGTCGGGAATGGTTCCAAGGTCAATGTGATCGCCGTCGGCACGCTACCTCTGCATCTACCTTCGGGATTAGTTTTAAACCTCAATAATTGTTATTTAGTACCAGCTTTGAGCATGAACATTGTATCTGGATCTCGTTTGATGCGAGATGGCTACTCATTTAAATCCGAGAATAATGGTTGTTCTATTTATATGAGAGATATGTTTTATGGTCATGCCCCGCTGGTCAATGGTTTATTTTTATTGAATCTCGAACGTGATGTTACACATATTCATAGTGTGAATACCAAACGATGTAAGGTTGATAATGATAGTCCCACATACTTGTGGCACTGCCGCCTTGGTCATATTGGTGTCAAATGCATGAAGAAACTCCATGCAGATGGACTTTTGGAGTCTCTTGATTATGAATCATTTGACATGTGCGAACCATGCCTCATGGGCAAGATGACTAAGACTCCGTTCTCCAGAACAATGGAGCGAGCAACCAACTTGTTGGAAATAATACATACCGATGTATGCGGTCCAATGAGCGTTGAGGCTCGCGGTGGTTATCGTTATGTTCTCACCCTCACTGATGACTTAAGCAGATATGGGTATGTCTACTTAATGAAACACAAGTCTGAGACCTTTGAAAAGTTCAAGGAATTTCAGAGTGAGGTAGAGAATCAATGTGACAAGAAAATAAAGTTCTTACGATCTGATCGTGGAGGAGAATATTTGAGTCACGATTTTGGCACGCACTTAAGGAAATGTGGACTTGTTTCACAACTCACGCCGCCTGGCACACCTCAACGTAATGGTGTGTCCGAACGTCGTAATCGCACTCTATTGGATATGGTGCGATCTATGATGTCTCTTATTGATTTACCGCTATCATTTTGGGGATATGCATTAGAGACTGCCGCATTCACTTTAAATAGGGCACCGTCTAAATCCGTTGAGACGACACCGTATGAATTATGGTTTGGGAAGAAACCTAAGCTGTCATTTTTGAAAGTTTGGGGATGCGATGCTTGTGTCAAGAAACTTCAACCTGAAAAGCTCGAGCCCAAATCGGAAAAGTGCGTCTTGATAGGATACCCTAAGGAAACTATTGGGTATACCTTCTACCTCAGATCCGAAGGCAAGATCTTTGTTGCTAAGAATGGATCCTTTCTAGAGAAAGAGTTTCTCTCGAAAGAAGTAAGTGGGAGGAAAGTAGAACTTGATGAGCTAATTGTACCCCCTCTCGAACCGGAGAGTAGCGCAGCGCAGGAAAATGTTTCTGTTGTGCCTGCACCGACTAGAGAGGAATTTAATGATGATGATCATGAAACTTCGGATCAAGTTACTACTGAACTTCGTAGGTCCACGAGGACACGTTCCGCACCAGAGTGGTACGGCAACCCTGTCCTGGAAATCATGTTGTTAGACAACGGTGAACCTTCGAATTATGAAGAAGCCATGGCGGGCCCGGATTCCAACAAATGGCTTGAAGCCATGAAATCCGAGATAGGATCCATGTATGAGAACAAAGTATGGACTTTGGTGGACTTGCCCGATGATCGGCAAGCCATAGAAAATAAATGGATCTTTAAGAAGAAGACTGACGCGGATGGTAATGTGACCGTCTATAAGGCTCGGCTTGTCGCTAAGGGTTATCGACAAGTTCAAGGAGTTGACTACGATGAGACTTTCTCACCCGTAGCGATGCTGAAGTCCGTCCGAATCATGTTAGCAGTTGCCGCATTTTATGATTATGAGATCTGGCAAATGGACGTCAAAATGGCATTCCTTAAGGAAGAATTGTATATGATGCAGCCGGAAGGTTTTGTCGATCCTAAGAATGCTGACAAGGTATGCAAGCTCCAGCGCTCCATCTATGGGCTGGTGCAAGCATCTCGGAGTTGGAACATTCGCTTTGATGAGGTGATCAAAGTGTTTGGGTTTATACAGACTTATGGAGAAGCCTGTATTTACAAGAAAGTGAGTGGGAGCTCTGTAGCATTTCTCATTTTATATGTGGATGACATATTATTGATGGGAAATGATATAGAACTTTTGGAAAGCATAAAGGCCTACTTGAATAAGTGTTTTTCAATGAAGGACCTTGGAGAAGCTGCTTACATATTAGGCATCAAGATCTATAGAGATAGATCGAGACGCCTCATTGGTCTTTCACAAAGCACATACCTTGACAAGATATTGAAGAAGTTCAATATGGATCAGTCCAAGAAGGGGTTCTTGCCTGTATTGCAAGGTGTGAGATTGAGCACAGCTCAATGCCCGACCTCGGCAGAAGATAGAGAAAAGATGAGTGTCATCCCCTATGCCTCAGCCATAGGCTCTATTATGTATGCCATGCTGTGTACCAGACCTGATGTGAACCTTGCCATAAGTTTGGTAGGGAGGTACCAAAGTGATCCCGGAATGGAACACTGGACAGCGGTCAAGAATATCCTTAAGTACCTGAAAAGGACTAAGGATATGTTTCTCGTTTATGGACGTGCCGAAGAGCTCGTCGTAAAGGGTTACGTCGATGCTAGCTTCGACACAGATCCGGATGACTCCAAGTCACAAACCGGATACGTGTATATTTTGAATGGTGGGGCAGTCAGCTGGTGCAGTTGCAAGCAAAGCGTCGTGGCGACATCTACATGTGAAGCGGAGTACATAGCTGCTTCGGAAGCAGCGCAGGAAGGAGTCTGGATGAAGGAGTTCATCACCGACCTAGGAGTGATTCCCAATGCGTCGGGCCCGATGACTCTCTTCTGTGACAACACTGGAGCTATTGCCATTGCCAAGGAGCCCAGGTTTCACAAGAAGACCAAGCACATCAAGCGCCGCTTCAACTCCATTCGTGGTTACATTCAGGATGGAGATATAGATATTTGTAAAGTACATACGGATCTGAATGTCACAGATCCGTTGACTAAACCTCTTCCACGAGCGAAACATGATCAACACCAGAACACTATGGGTGTTCAATTCATCACAATGTAACTAGATTATTGACTCTAGTGCAAGTGGGAGACTGTTGGAAATATGCCCTAGAGGCAATAATAAAATGGTTATTATTATATTTCCTTGTTCATGATAATTGTCTATTGTCCATGCTATAATTGTATTAACCGGAAACCGTAATACATGTGTGAATACATAGACCACACCATGTCCCTAGTGAGCCTCTAGTTGACTAGCTCGTTGATCAATAGATGGTCATGGTTTCCTGACCATGGACATTGGATGTCGTTGATAACGGGATCACATCATTAGGAGAATGATGTGATGGACAAGACCCAATCCTAAGCATAGCACAAGATTGTGTAGTTCGTCTGCTAGAGCTTTTCTAATGTCAAGTGTCATTTCCTTAGACCATGAGATTGTGCAACTCCCGGATACTGTAGGAATGCTTTGGGTGTATCAAACATCACAACGTAACTGGGTGACTATAAAGGTGCACTACAGGTATCTCCGAAAGTGTCTGTTGGGTTGGCACGAATCGAGACTGGGATTTGTCACTCCGTGTGACGGAGAGGTATCTCTGGGCCCACTCGGTAATACATCATCATAATGAGCTCAATGTGACTAAGGAGTTAGTCACGGGATCATGTGTTATGGAACGAGTAAAGAGACTTGCCGGTAACGAGATTGAACAAGGTATAGGGATACCGACGATCGAATCTCGGGCAAGTAACATACCGATGGACAAAGGGAATTGTATACGGGATTAATTGAATCCCCGACATCGTGGTTCATCCGATGAGATCATCGTGGAACATGTGGGAGCCAATATGGGTATCCAGATCCCGCTATTGGTTATTGGCCGGAGAGGTGTCTCGGTCATGTCTGCATGGTTCCCGAACCCGTAGGGTCTACACACTTAAGGTTCGGTGACGCTAGAGTTGTAATGGGAATTGTATGTGGTTACCGAAAGTTGTTCGGAGTCCCGGATGAGATCCCGGACGTCACGATGAGTTCCGGAATGGTCCGGAGGTAAAGATCTATATATGGGAAGTCCTGTTTTGGCCACCGGAAAATGTTTGGGATTTTTCGGTATTGTATCGGGAAGGTTCTAGAAGGTTCCGGAGTGGGGCCCACCTGCATGGGGGGACCCACATGAACGTGGGTAGTGGGGGCAAGGCCCCACACCCCTGGTCAAGGCGCACCAAGATCCCCCCTTAGAAGGAATAAGATCATATCCCGAAGGGATAAGATCAAGATCCCTAAAAAGGGGGGATAACAATCGGTGGGGAAGGGAAAGGATGGGATTTCTTTCCTCCCACCTTTGCCAATGCCCGAATGGACTTGGAGGGCAAGAAACCAGCCCCCTCCACCCCTACATATAGTGGGGAGGCGCATGGGAGCTGGACCCCTTGCCCCTGGCGCAGCCCTCCCTCCTCCTACACCTCCTCCTCCTCCGTAGTGCTTAGCGAAGCTCTGTTGGAGAACCACGAGCTCCACCGCCACCACGCCGTCGTGCCGCCGGAGCTCTCCCTCAACTTCTCTTCCCCCCTTGCTGGATCAAGAAGGAGGAGACGTCCCCGGGCTGTACGTGTGTTGAATGCGGAGGCGCCGTCCGTTCGGCGCTTGGATCGGATCTTCCGCGATTTGAATCGCCGCGAGTATGACTCCATCAACCGTGTTCTTTGCAACGCTTCCGCTTAGCGATCTTCAAGGGTATGAAGATGCACTCCCTCTCTCTCGTTGCTAGCATCTCCTAGATTGATCTTGGTGACACGTAGGAAAATTTTGAATTATTACTACGTTCCCCAACATCATCACCTTGAAGGGTCCGTCGGCTCGAGGAAGTAGCTTCGACTTGCGCTCGTTGGGGAAGCGATCCTTGCGAAGGTGTAGCCACACAAGATCACCGGTCTTGAACACCATGGGGTGCTTGTTGAGGTTGCGCTTGTTGGTGACGCGTTCCACTTGATGTTCACTCGTGCGCCTTGTATCTTCATGCACCCTCTTGATGTAACATGCCCTTGCACTTGCATCCATGTTGACGCGCTCTTGGAGTGGTAGAGGAAGGATGTCCAATGGGGACAATGGGTTGAAGCCGTAGACCACTTCGAAAGGAGACTTGCCGGTGGTGGAGTGACGTGCGCGATTGTAGGCGTACTCGGTGACGGGGAGGCATTCTTCCCATTCCTTGATGTTCTTCTTGATCAACACGCGTAGGAGAGTAGATAGCGTCCGGTTCGTCACCTCTGTTTGTCCATCGGTTTGTGGGTGATATGCCGAAGAGACTAGAAGCTTGATTTCGAGCCTGGCGCATAGGGTCTTCCAAAATTAGCTTAGGAACTTGACGTCGCGATCCGAGACAATGGTCTTGGGGACGCCATGTAGTCGCAAGATGTCCCTACAAAAGAGATTTGCAATATGTGAAGCATCGTCGATCTTGTGACATGGAATCAAATGAGCCATCTTGGAAAAGCGATCCACAATGACAAAAATGGAATCATGTCCATTTTAAGTGCGTGGCAAACCAAGCACAAAGTCCATACTAATGTCTTCCCAAGATTGGAAAGGTATAGGAAGAGGCATGTAAAGACCATGAGATTGAGCGTTAGACTTAGCTTTGCGGCATGTAGAGCATCGGTTGGTGAAGCGTGCAACATCACTAAACATCTTTGGCCAATAGTACTTGTTGGATAGTGTGTCATACGTCTTGTCGCGTCCAAATTGATCCATATGTCCTCCACCGCGAGCCTCTTGTAAAAGCAACAAACGAAGAGAAGACTCGGGTATACAAAGTTTGTTAGCACGCATAAGATAGCCATATTTCATATAGTAGTTCTCCCAACAAGGTTTCACTTGGCACTTAGCATATGGAGTAGCAAAAGAAACATCATGCTCATAGAAGTCTTTGATATGCTCAAAACAATTGACATTCAATTCAAGTTGAGTAACTAGCATGCATTTGCGGGAAAGAGCATCCACCACAATGTTTTCTTTACCCTTAATGTATTTGATGACATAAGGAAAAGACTCAATGAATTCACTCCATTTAGCATGGCGTTTGTTCAACTTAGTTTGACCCTTAAGGTACTTGAGAGTTTCATGATCAGTATGAATGACAAACTCATGAGGTCGCAAATAATGTTCCCAAACATGTAAAACTCTCACCAAAGCATAAAATTCTTTATCATAGATGGGATAGTTAAGTTGAGCGCATGAAAGTTTCTCGCTAAAGTAGGCAATTGGGCGTTTTTCTTGCATTAGCACACCACCTATTCCAGTACCACTAGCGTCACAATGCACTTCAAATGTTTTATCAAAGTTGGGCCAAGCAAGCAAAGGTGCACGAGTGAGCAAATTTTTAAGTTCATGGAATGCAGTGTCTTGGGAGGGTCCCTAAATAAATGGTGCATTCTTCTTGCTCAAAGCATGGAGAGGAGATGCAATAGTGCTAAAGTCCTTGACAAAACATCGATAGAAACCGGCTAGTCCTAGGAAACTACGCACTTGTTGCAAATTTGTGGGTGTAGGCCAAGTTTTAATAACATCAATTTTAGTTTCATCAACATGGACACCCTTAGAAGATACCACAAATCCTAGGAAAACGACATTGTCAACACCAAAAGTGCATTTCTCCATGTTTGCCTAAAGTTGTTCTTTCCTAAGAATTTGCAAGACTTCTCTAACGTGGGTAGCATGCTCCTCAAGAGACTTGCTAAAGACAAGAATGCCATCAAAATAGACCACAACACAATATCCTATTAGGGGTCGCAAAACATAATGTATGACTCGCATGAATGTACCCGGTGCTTCGGATAAGCCCATGGGCATCACTAGCCATTCATAGAGACCAAACTTAGTCTTGCATGCCGTTTTCCACTAATCACCCTCTTGTATGTGTATTTGATAGTAACCACTTTTTAAGTCAATCTTGGAAAATATAGTGGCACCACTAAGTTCATCTAGCATATCATCTAGGCGAGGAATGGGGCGACGATAACGAATAGTTATAGCGTTGATAGGACGGCAATCGGAACTCATGCGCATACTATCATCTTGCTTAGGTACTAGTATCACCGGAACCGCACAAGGACTCAAACTCTCATGTACATGCCCTTTATCTAGGAGTTTTTGGACTTGCCTTTGTATTTCCTTTGTTTCTTCGGGGTTGACGCGGTAGGGTGCCTTGTTAGGAAGTGGTGCTCCCGGGATGAGGTCGATGTGGTGTTCGATCCCTCGTTTTGGTGGTAGTCCCGGAGGTAGCTCATCGGGGAAAACATCTTGGAATTCCCGCAACAAATGAGATAACACAAGAGGAAGATGTTGTGAAGGGTTAGTCCGAATGACGTCATCTTTGCACACAAGTACATAGTGAGGAACGGTCGATGGGCTCTCACTCACATTCCCCAAATCTCTTTTGGTGGCTAAAAGAACTATATCTCTCATGTCCCTCATCGTGGAATCACTCAAATTTGGCTTGTGGCTCTCAGTCTCTTTTAGGTGGATCGCTCTCTCACTTTTGTCCCCACGATGGGATGAAGCGTGTTTGTCGGCGATGACTTGACTTGGAGTCATAGGTCGAAGTATATATTGCTTGCCCTTCATCTTGAAGCTATAGTGATTTGTCCGACCGTTGTGGATGATGCCATGGTCGAATTGCCACGGACGACCAAGGAGAAGGTGGCAAACGGACATTGGAACCACATCACACTCCAAGGTGTCCTCATAAGCGCCTATCTTGAAAGAAACTTGCACGGTGTGTTCAACTTGGAGAGTGCAGGAATCACTTAGCCATTGGACCTTGTAGGGGCGAGGGTGCTTCTTCTTGACCAATTGTAGCTTGGAACAAAGGTCCTCACTTGCCAAGTTGTAGCAACTTCCGCCATCGATGATGACCTTGATGAATTTTCCTTCGATGCCCGCCTTGGTATGGAAGATGTGGCAACGTTGGTCCTCGTCTTCTTGTTGTTGAAGTGTCAAAACCTTGGAGACAACGAGAGCGGGGCTCGGATCGTTGTCGCAAAAGATTTGCGAATCTTCATCTTCATTGACTTGACGAAGCATGGCCACGTGCTCCAATGCTTCCATTTCTCCGTCACTCATAGAGTCATAGGTGCCATCGTCTTGAAGGATCATGGTACGTTTTGTTGGACACTCATAAGTCTTGTGGCCTCGGCCTTGGCATGTGAAACACTTGATGGAGCTTGTCTTGGTGGTAGCATCCGGTGTTGGTGTAGAGGATGAAGCTCTCGATTTGTAGTTGCTTGTAGTAGGCTGGCTTGACGAAGTCGTCTTGTCCTTGTAGCTTGACTTGTCGCCGGTAGGTGTTGTAGATTTCGTAGTCGAAGGCGTTGTGGTCGTAGTAGCTTGAGCACTTGAACCGTAGGTCTTGGAAGAGAACTTGGAGTACTTGTAGTCATCTTGCAATTGTTGTTCCGCCTTGGTTGCTTGATGCACGAGTTCAAGTAAGTTGGAGTATGGTTGGAAGTCCACGATTTTCTTGACTTGGTAGTTGAGGCCATTCAAGAAACGTGCCATTGTTTGCTCGTCATCTTCCTTGACATTGACTCGGATCATTGTGATTTCCATCCCTTGATAGTACTCTTCTACCGACTTGGTGCCTTGCTTTAGTTGTTGTAGCTTCTTGAAGAGATCCCGGTTGTAGTGTGTAGGCACAAAACGAGATCTCATAAGATCCTTCATTTGGGCCCAAGTGTTTATAGGAGGTTCACCCCTCTCTTCTTCGCTCAATCACTTGTTTCCACCAAATAAGGACGTAGTCTTGGAACTCGAGTGAAGCCATGGCTATCTTCTTCTCTTCATCATAGTTGTGGAGGCGAAAAATCTTGTCAACTTTGAGCGCCCATGAGAGGTAATCTTCGGGATCATTGCTTCCAGAGAACTTTGGCATTGTGAACTTGAGCTTGCCAAAGCGTTGTTCATCATTGTGGTGGTGAGGCCGAAATCCTTGTCTTGGAGGTGGATCCTCTTGTCTTGGGCGTGTTGACGTTGATCTTGTCCTTGCTCGTCTTCATCCTTGGGTTCATCATGATGAGCTTGAGGACGGCGATGAGGTGGACGCACTCGGTTGCGCCTTTCTTGTTGCTCCTCTTGGGGATTGGCTTCTTCTTGTCGTTCGCGATGAAGTTCTTCTTGTCGTTCACGACGAAGTTCTTCTTGTTCTTGACAGGCTTGACAGTTTCGTTCCTCCAAAGCACGAGTTGCATCACAGAGTGTAAGTTGGGCTTCGAGCGCTTGTTCTTCGTGGAGACATTGTTCTTCTTCACGGCGTTGTTGTTGGCGTTCTTGTTCCAATGCTTCTTGTTCTTGTTGTTGGCGTCGAGCATGCTCACGAAGTCGATCTTGTAGTCCATTGCCATGGAAGGGATTGTCCGAAGCTTGACGTTGACGGGCTTGGTGTGAACTTTGACCGGAGCGGTCATCTCAATGATGTGGATGCGCTCGAGGTGGACTCTTGCCGGAAGAGTACTCCGATGAGTGGCGACTTGAGTGGCGCCGTCCGGAGGATGTAGATGTAGAAGAAGCACGCGTGACCATCAAGGTGCGAATTTCCTCCATTTGGCTTGAGATCTTGGTGTCGAGGTAGTCCCTTGTTCGCACTTCGGATTTGCGCATGTCTGTGGCGAGTTGCTCGATGCGGTCATTCAAAATGTCATGCGATTGGCGCATTGCCTTTTGCGTGCAGAAGAATTGCATCTTGGTGACGTAGGTGGTTTCGTCGTCCTCTTGCTCCTCAAATGCCAGGCTGTGGATGCTTGACCTATCCATAACACTCAAGTAGATATAAGTGGAAGAATGAGACGACAATACCAATTACCGTTCCACAAGTTTGAAAATGGATCAAAGATCACTCAATGTGCAAATGTGGAAGTAGTAGAATTGGTACCGAAGATCGTCCTTCTCACACCTACACAAATAAGGCTTATGGAGGAGCTTGGTTGTTATAGTGGCACAAATTTCAAGCAATTCGAAAAATAAGATTCAATAATGTTGAAAGAGATTCGCAAGTTCGTAAGTGAGACAATGTAGATCAATAGCAATGAGTATACACGGAAACACACACACGGATAGAAAAGTGGGGTCATGCAACCAAGGATGAGCCAAAATGTGGAATCCACGGAAAGCGCTTGTGTTGCACAACACTAGAGAGACTCTAGCACGATTGCTCAAATGGGCGTGATACGAACTTGTGCACAACCTATAAGAAACAAAACGTGTTGTCTTGCTATTCTTGACTTGCTATGTATGTATGAGGCACGTGTCACTCGCTCAAGTGATCCAAGATGATCAGGTATGCTATGCAAAGTTTGCAATGCTATTGCTCTTTTGCTCTTGCTTAAAAGCTTTGCTTCTCTTTTCTTTTGCAATGAAGTTTTGTATGGTCACAATGCGGGACGTGCACACCAAGATAGAAATTATGTATGCGGGTACTATGTAAATACAAAAAATGATACTATGAGATGCACGCAATTGAAGCTATGTGGAGTATGTATCACTAAAGTGCACAAGTAGCGTAGCCCGGCAATACTCAATGGCTAGTCTCGATAGGCAAGTAATGCAAAGTTGGCTCGGGGTAACAATGCAATGGCAAGGGTAGAGTCAAGAATGTCGTCGCGATTACCGTCCTTGCTTACGGTGTAGTATCAACGAAGAGTTGGTTGGCGACTATCTGGGGCGATGATGAGCGGCGAATGTCGGCGTAGAACCACTCCTAATTAGCCGAAACACCTTAGGAAGTGGTGAGCTCGCGACTCAAAATCTCAAATGCAAAAGTTGCGGAAGAAATAGGTGAAGGTTTGCGAAAAAATGGTGGTGGAAATCGACAAAGAAGTGCACAACAAGGCGAAGATGCCCTGCTGCTAGACCCATACCGGATGTCCGGGTGGGGGTCCGGATGTCCGGGCCGATGGGAGTCCGGATGACCGGGCGGCGGTCCGGATAATCTGGGCTGGTGCCTATCCGGATGATCCAGGTGGGTGTCCGGATGATCCGGGCGTCTCGATCCCGATCCAATCTGGCAAGATCCCTCGAATTTGGGGAAGAACACGATTTTTTTTGGCGAAATTTGGGCAATTTGGCGGTGCAAAATGATGGGAATGATGGGGGAAAGCAAGATCCACGTGCCCACAACGAAATCCATGGACCCAAATCAACAGAATCTCCTCAAATCCAACGAATCCAAGAAATTTGGTATGGCTATTTCTGTGGGGATTTTCAAAATTAGGACAAAACAAAACAAAAATTGGCTAGAAAGTGGAGGGAGGGACTCCAAGGTGTGAATCAACGTGGCTCATGATACCAATATGATACGGGGCACGCCCGTGTATGTCGACCTTTTCACACTTGGAGGGGGAAGAAGGGAGAAATCACGAGAGAAAACACGAACTCCAGAACGATCTCCGATCACACATCCGCTAAATCCACTCAAGCACACACGATAGAAAGATGCAAAGTCAAACAAGAAGATACAAGTAACCGATAGTCGTCTCACTCCGGGGAGATGAGTTCTTGGTATCCTATGGGATCATCCTTGATGGGGCCTTGGCATCCACTTTGGATCTTCTCTCAAAGAGGTGGTCAACTCCGTGGGAGAAGGAGGTAGATGGAGCTATGCTCAACAAAGTCTCATGCTAAACATAAGCTAACCCTAATTCTGAGGTGGGAGAGGAGTATACATAGGGCTAGGGACGAAGGGGTAAGTGGTGGAGATACAAGGCCCGAGGCCCATCTTTGCGCGCAGGCAAGGCCGGATGAGTCGGACCGGAGTCCGGATGATCCGGAAGGGGGTCCGGACGATCCGGCTTCGAGGTCCTCTTGTCCGGTTCCGTTTCGAATTATCCGGATGATCCAGGTGGCGGTCCGGATGATCCGGCTTCGGGAGCTCCTCGTCCGGTTCTATTTGGATTAGCCGGACGATCCGAGCCGGGGTTCGGACGATCCGGACATCTTCCGGATGATCCGGGCCGGGGTCCGGATGATCCGGCCAAGTGCAGGCTAGCACTTCTCCTTGCTCCTTCTTCCTCTTGGTCTTGGTCTTGGTCTTGGGGCTGCTTCCTTGATCCTTCATGGTCGTCTTCCTCGCACCTAAGGATGCACATGGTTTTACTGTGAGGTAGCATCCAAGTCCCATTGATATTCAAGTCTAGCTCGAAGAGGAGTGAGTTCACCTTAGCTCCAATGTCGTGTGCGCGTGCTCTTGTGTAGGATCAATAGAAGTGTGTGTGTCTAGAGGGGGGGGGGTGAATAGACTACTTGCAAGAATTAAGACCTAACCTTTTCCCAAGTTA
This sequence comes from Elymus sibiricus, assembly GCA_039707655.1. Taxonomy (NCBI): domain Eukaryota; kingdom Viridiplantae; phylum Streptophyta; class Magnoliopsida; order Poales; family Poaceae; genus Elymus; species Elymus sibiricus. The sequence continues at coordinate 220,677,981 of CM077665.1, forward strand.
ATTAGTGGACAATTTTTAGCAATTATAACAAGTCTAATGCACCCTACACATGCTAGTCAACAAGTATGGCAAAGGAAATTAAGACAAGCAGATGTAAGAGAGAGTGGAGATAGGAAGACCAAATGCAATTTGGAGACGCAAGGATTTTTCCCATGGTTCCGATAGGTGGCGCTATCGTACATCCACGTTTATGGAGTCTTCAACCCACGGAGGGTAACGGTCGCGAGAGTCCACGGATGGCTCCACCCATAAGGGTCCACGAAGTAGCAACCTTGACTATTCCATAACGGCTTCTGTCCACGAAGGACTAGCCTCACTATGGGTAGATCTACACAAAGTAGGCGATCTCCTTGCCCATACAAACTTCTTGGTTCAACTCCACAACACGAAGTAGGAGGCTCCCAAGCGACACCTAACCAATCTAGGAGGCACCACCCTCCAAAAGGTAATAGGCTCGATAATGTCGATGAACTCCTTGCTCTTGTGCTTCAAGATGATAGAATCCTCAACACACAATCACTCTCTCATAGATTTGGCTTTGGTGGAAGAGATTGATTGGGCGGAAAGCAACTTGGGGAGGCTAGAGATCAAGATTCATATGGATGGAGTGGAATGGCTTGATCTCAACACATGAGTAGGTGGCTCTCTCTCAGAAAATTGGATGGGGCAAGTATGGAATACTTTTGAGTGCTTCACATCCGAGTGGGTGGTGGTGAAGGGGTATATATAGGCATCCCCAAAAATCCAACCGTTACACCTAAAGTGACCAACTCGGTGACACCAAAGTATAAAACTCGGTGGTACCGAGTTGCTCCAAAGGTAGCAACTTTTGAATCTCGGTGAGACCGATACAAAGATCTTAACAGTACCCATTAGGTGACCAACGGCCAGTTTCCACAACTCGGTGACGCCAATCCAAAATCTCAGAAATTCCGATTTTAAGAATCGAGGTAACAGAAAGTTGGCAAGCTGAACTTAGTGGCACCGAAGCAGAATCGGTTGCACTGAAGATCTAGGGTTTGGCATGGGTTTGTTTGAGGTGGGAATTGGTGGGACCAAGTGGGAAATATTGGCAGCACCGATTTCCATGATAGGCTTGGACAGACTTTTGTGGAAGAGCTTGTGGGTGTTTTTGGTGACTATCACTTGTGCACGTGGAGCATATTGTTCACCAACAGTACCTTACCCCCTTTTAATAGTATTGGCTTTCCTAAGGACTCAAGGTGATTTCTCACAAAGTAAAATGTAGAGTCCTCTTGCTTGAAGATTTGCCAATGCTATTCCTTCTCCTTCTTCTTCTTGGGGATGCTCTTCACAATCCTTAGCTAACCTTCTCTGTGGACTTTATCTAAGATACACTAGATAAAAGTATTAGTCCAAGGGACAATGTATGTTGTCATGAATTATCAAAACCACCAAGGGAGCATATTGTGCTTTTAATCTCCCCCTTTTTGGTAATTGATGACAACATACAATCAAAACTTCAAATAAAGATATGCATAGATATAATGAAAACTTTGAGAGGCACATGACAAAGACTTGCTCCCCCTAAATGTGTGCAATTTCTTTAAAAGGATAGTTGCTTTGGAATTCATGGACACACATATAGTAGAAGGGATAAAATGAGTCATGTGTATCTTGGCTATATGCATCAAATATATGTGAATGAGTTACATCCTTGTTCAAGATTTCACTCTTGCAAACAATATGTGCAAGAAGCAAGAGATCATCTTTATCAAGGATATGATGCATATACGTACCTTGAGTTCTTGAGCATTCTAGTAGTTGAAACACACTTGAGAAAACAGTGTTAGGAAACACAAGAGTATTTTACCAGTCAAAAAGCAATAGAACTCAATAGTACCAAGGTGTGGAGAACATATAGAAGATGCTATTCCTTAAGATTGATATGTCTCCAAGAACATTTAGAACTTCCTCCCCTAGATATGAAATAGTAGGTCATCCTCTCCCCCTTAATCTTAGCATTTAGATATTGGGATTGGATAGGGTGAGACAAGTCTAACATGAGAACAACAAGTATTAGACATGCTCTCTCTCCTTTGGGAAACAGCGAAACTTCTCCACCTACTTTGGTATTCTCCCCTTGTCTATGTAAGCATAAGCTTTGATATTGTCCCCCTTGATTGTATCTCCCCCTTTGCATTGAAGCATGTATCCCCCCTTTGCATTTGAAGCTTTGGTATTTCTCCCTCTTTGGCATTAATTTCCAAAAAGGTCCATACACAGGGTCAGACACATGGATCATGGAGTAAGAAGGGATTCTTGAGAACTAGGGTCATAGAATGTAGGGTTCATGGAACATTGTAAATCATAGAGAGCATTTAAGACGTCTCCTCCTTTGAGTTAGGGATCCTAGAATAAAGTTTCTCCCCCCTTTTTTAAATAAGGGATCATCGAAGAAATGGAGAATTGCTAAGTTTAACAAAGGATAGAAAATATAGCAAAGTCGGTGGCTCCGAGGCAAATAAGACGGTGGAACCGAGACGTGTATTTGCAGCCTATCTGCATGATCGGTAGAACCGAGTCATTTGAATCGGAGGCTCCGAGGATATAACATAACCTTGGCAATTACTAGAACTTCTCAAATGATTTTAGAAAACTTGCAATAAAATTTAAAAAGGGTTTGCAAAGGAAATACAAAAGGTTTTTCAAAATAACATCAACTAGAGAAGATTTGAGTGGTTCCAAGGAATCTTGCAAATATAGGATGAACCACACTAGAAACTTTAACTAGATGATGGTCGGCGACTAGGTCACCTATATTAGAGTATATTGACTTAGGATCCAAGCAAGAATACTTGATCATAGGTCATACTCATCGTTAAGCTCAAAATGGGGTTACCATTTTTTGATTAAGCATTTTAATGTTTTCATATCACTTGAGTTGCTTTAACTCATGACTTGGAGTAAAGCTTTTTCAAGGATATAAGTACTTACCTTTGAGTGATGTTGATGACGTGGCTTGTAGGTGAACTTGACGAGGATGCTCGAGATTGATGAAGTTCATCTTGAGTTGAGAGCAATCCTTCTTGTTTTGGTTCACTTATCACCTACATAGGTTAGTCATGCAAGGAAGAACATGATATGACATGATACCAATTGTGAAATTCAAATATGTGTCAAGGATATGTTTTTGTTGTCCTCTTCCTTCCATCATCAAAAGGGGTTGTGGATACTTGGCCATGACAAGATTTCTTAAGATATGAGTTGATGGCAATCTTGTGGAGTGTTGTTCTTCCAAGTACCTACAAAAGGGTTAGATGCAGTACAAGGGAGCATAGAATTCCAAGTTATATGAGATTCATTGTAATGATAGCATGGAATGGTCAAGTAAGCTCATCCCCTTGCATGCATCCGAGTGAGCTTAGCTCAAGTTTGAAGCATCAATGATGTTCAACTCACTCCTCAAATAACAAAACACTTTCTCATCAAGTGGCTTAGTAAAGATATCGGCCAATTGCTTGTTGGTGCGAACATGCTTAACATTAATATCTCCTTTGGCAACATGATAGAATGAAATGATGTCAAACTTGAATATGCTTAGTTCAAGAATGTTGCACGGGATTATGACCAATCTTAATAGCACTTTCATTGTCACAAAATAATGGAACATTTTTCACATGGATCCCATAATCCTTAAGCGTTTGTGTCATCCATAGTAATTGTGCACAACACGATCCGGCGGCAATATACTCAGCTTCGGCGGTAGATAGAGATACCGAGTTTTGTTTCTTGGAGGACCAAGACACAAGAGATCTCCCAAGAAATTGACATGTACCCGAGGTGGATTTTCTATCAACCTTGTCACCGGCATAGTCCGAATCGGAATAGCCAACAAGGTTAAAAGAAGATCCCTTGGGATACCAAATGTCAAAGTTTGGTGTTTGTATCAGATATCTCACAATACGTTTTACGGCCAAAAGATGACACTCTTTAGGTGCAGCTTGATATCTAGCACACATGCAAACACTAAGCATAATATCGGGACGGGAGGCACATAGATATAACAATGAACCAGTCATAGATTGATAAACCTTTTGATCAACTGGTTCGTCCTCCTTGGTAAGGTCAACATGTCCACTAGTTGGCTTAGGAGTTTTCATACCTTTACACTCTTGCATGTTGAACTTCTTGATCAAGTCCTTGGTATACTTGGTTTGAAAGATGAATGTTCCTTCTCTCGTTTGCTTGATTTGCAAACCAAGGAAGAATTTCAGCTCACACATCATGGACATCTCATACTTCTCGGACATCAACCTTCCAAATCTTTCACTAAATTGTGGGTTAGTAGATCCAAAGATAATATCATCCACATAGATTTGGCACACAAATAATTCACCATTAACTCTTTTAGTGAATAAGGTTGAGTCAATTTTACCAATTTCAAAACCATTTTCAATGAGAAACTTCGTTAAGCATTTGTACCAAGCACGTGGGGCTTGCTTAAGACCATAAAGAGCTTTACGAAGCTTGTAGACATGATTAGGTTTCTTAGGATTCACAAAACCAGGGGGTTGTTTGACATAGACCTCTTCTTCAATCTCACCATTTAAAAAGGCACTTTTAATGTCCATTTGATAAAGTATGATATCATGGTGATTAGCATAAGCAAGAAGAATGCGAATAGCTTCAAGTCTAGCGACGGGGGCATAGGTCTCACCGTAGTCCATACCTTCGACCTGCATATATCCTTGGGCTACGAGACGCGCCTTGTTGCGTACAACTTGACCGTCTTCATCTTGCTTGTTCCGAAACACCCATTTGGTTCCGATGATGTTGTGCTCGTCCTTGGGCTTCTCCATGAGTGTCCACACTTCGTTCCTCTCGAAGTTGTGAAGCTCTTCATGCACAGCGTTCACCCAATCCGGGTCTTCAAGAGCTTGTTCAACCTTCAAGGGTTCAATTCTAGAGATGAAAGAATAATGCTCACAAAAATTAGCTAAGCGAGTTTTAGAGCAAGTGATTCTCCTGGTTTGTATGTCACCGAAGATTTGGTTTAGAGGATGGTTCTTGGTCACTCTTGCTCGAACTCGGGGTAGCTTCGGCTTGTTGGATGGTGGAGCTTCTTCATCATCATCATCTCCTTCATCTTCGTTGTTGTTGAAGGTGTCGTTTCCTTGAGGTGGTGGTTAAGGAGGTTCTGGTGGATCTTCATGATGTACTTCCTCCTCTTCATCTTGTCGTGTACCTCTTGTGGATGCCCCCATGTCGTGTTGAGAATCACCTTGACGTGAAGTAGGGGCTTCCACTTGAGTTGACGAAGTACTTTCCTTCACCTCAATGGGACGAATCTTGCCGATGGACAAGTCTTGGATAGCTTCCGAAGGATTCTTATCTCCTACATCATTTGGAAATTGTTCGACTTGCGAACCATTAGATTCATCAAACTTCACATCTACCGTCTCTTCAACTTTTCGAGTGAAGTTGTTGTAGACACGGTAAGTGTGAGAGTTCGATCCGTAACCAAGTAGGAATCCTTCATGAGATTTAGGAGCAAATTTAGAACGACGATGCTTTTCAAGAATGTAGCACTTTGAGCCGAATACCCAAAAGTATCCAACTTGGGGTTTGTTACCGGTGAGAAGCTCGTATGCCGTTTTACCGAGAAGCTTGTGCAAGTAGAGTCGGTTTGTGGCATGACATGTTGTTTCCACGGCTTCTGCCCAAAAGTGTCTTGGCGTCTTGTATTTTCAAGCATCGTTCTTGCCATCTCAATAAGAGTCCGGTTCTTCCTCTCAACAACTCCATTTTGCTGAGGCGTGTACGTAGCCGAGAACTCATGTGAAACACCTTCTTCGTCAAGAAAGGTATCTACATGGGTGTTCTTCAACTCCGATCCGTTATCGCTCCGAACCTTCTTGATCTTCACCTCAAAATGATTTTGCGCTTTGCGAGCAAAGTTCTTGAAGATCTTTTGTACCTGCGACTTATCATCAAGAAAGAATACCCACGTAAATCTGGAAAAATCATCAACTATGACTAGACCATAGGAATTTCCACCGAGACTCTTGTAAGCATTGGGACCAAAAAGATCCATGTGAAGTAGCTCGAGTGGTCTGCTAGTAGTCATGATATTCTTTACGGGATGACTTCCACCTACTTGCTTTCCAGCTTGACAAGCACTACAAAGTCTATCTTTGTCAAAGATAACATCTTTAACACCAAGTATATGATCACCTTTGATAAGCTTGTCAAGATTACGCATGCCAACATGTCCTTGTCTTCTATGCCAAGGCCAACCTTTAGAAGATTTCGCAGTAAGACAAGTATGAGGTTTGGATCTCTTAGTGAAATCGACAATATATAGATCACCTCTACGGAAACCGGTAAAGACCATGTTATGATTATCTTGACGAAACACTTGGCAATCTACTTTCGTGAATAGCACATTAAAACCAAAGTCGGCAAGTCTAGATACGGAAAGAAGATTGTAGCCAAGGGATTCAACAAGCATGACGTTTTGAATAGAGCTATCATGGGATATGGCCACCTTACCAATACCGAGTACCTTACCCTTGGAGTTGTCTCCAAAAGTTACACCTTCGCGGTCCATGGTTTGGTGTGATCTCTTCAAACATGTCTCTATCTCCGGTCATATGATCGGTGCATCCACTATCGATAATCCACTCTTTTCCCCTGGACATGTAATCCTTGAAATTTGCCATGAGACTTAGATTCTTCATGATCTTCTCATGCTCGATGTCGAACAACTCGTCTTCATCATAGTAGCCATGTTCCACAATGTCATCATCAAGTGGGAAATCCTCGCTACAAGGGACAAGAGATTCGTTAGGGTTGTGATCATGACAATGTTCAAGATTATGAATGCGAATGGCTTCTACAATGATGTTGTTGATAGTTATGACATTTCCTTTAGCACGCATGAGGTCTCTAAGCTCAAATAGATACTCATCAAACTTGGGATCACTAGGCATCATTTTGTGAAAGACAATAGTCTAATGAAGAACTTCATCAAGATTACTCAATGAATAACTTGGATATCGTTTCTCCAAGTCATTCCACAAAGTATAAGCACATTCAAAATTCTTCATTTGATTAAGAACAATCCTAGGCAATCCTCTAATGATAAGATTAACAGTTCTAAGATTGCATAGCATATCAATTTCCTATTCGTGTGTGGGATGTAAAGGATCAATGGGAGGTACATAGGGGTTCTTAACATACTTGCTCAAATGAAATTCATTGAATAGCTCAAGCATCTTATATTTCCATTGACTATAGTACTCCCCATCAAGGATAGGCACTCTACAACTCAAACTCTCCAAACTAGACACATCCATCTTCCTCCACGATCATGAAACCGATGCAATGGAGACGAATGCTCTGATACCACTTGTAGGATCACTAGAAGTGTGTGTGTCTAGAGGGGGGTGAATAGACTACTTGTAAGAATTAAAACCTAACCTTTTCCGAAGTTAATTAGTGGGCAGTTTTTATCAATTATAACAAGTCTAATGCACCCTACACATTCTAGTCAACAAGTATGGCAGTGGAAAGTAAGACAAGCACATGTAAGAGAGAGTGGAGATAGGAAGATCAAACGCAATTTGGAGACACAAGGATTTTTCCCGTGGTTCCGATAGGTGGCGCTATCGTACAACCACGTTTATGGAGTCTTCAACCCACGGAGGGTAACGGTCGCGAGAGTCCACGGAGGGCTCCACCCATAAGGGTCCACGAAGTAGCAACCTTGACTATTCCATAACGGCTTCCGTCCACGAAGGACTAACCTCACTATGGGTAGATCTTCACGAAGTAGGCGATCTCCTTGCCCGTACAAACTTCCTGGTTCAACTCCACAACAAGAAGTAGGAGGCTCCCAAGCGACACCTAACCAGTCTAGGAGGCACCACCCTCCAAAAGGTATTAGGCTCGATAATGTCGATGAACTCCTTGCTCTTGTGCTTCAAGATGATAGACTCCTCAACACACAATCACTCTCTCACAGATTTGGCTTTGGTGGAAGATATTGATTGGGTGGAAAGCAACTTGGGGAGGCTAGAGGTCAAGATTCATATGGATGGAGTGGAATGGCTTGATCTCAACACATGAGTAGGTGACTCTCTCTCAGAAAATTGGATGGGACAAGTATGGAATAGTTCTGAGTGCTTCACATCCGAGTGGGTGGTGCTGAAGGGGTATATACAGGCATCCCCAAAAATCCAACCGTTACACCTAAAGTGACCAACTCGGTGACACCGAAGTATAAAACTCGATGGTACCGAGTTGCTCCAAAGGTAGCAACTTTTGAATCTCGGTGAAACCGATACAAAGATCTCGGCAGTATCGATTAGGTGACCAACGGTCAGTTTCCACAACTCGGTGACGCCGATCCAAAATCTCGGAAATTCTGATTTTAAGAATCGAGGTAACAGAAAGTTGGCAAGCTGAACTCGGTGGCACCGAAGCAGAATCGGTTGCACTGAAGATCTAGGGTTTGGCATGGGTCTGTCTGAGGTGGGAATCAGTGGGACCGAGTGGGAAATATTGGCAGCACCGATTTCCATGATAGGCTTGGACAGACTTTTGTGGAAGAGCTTGTGGGTGTTTTTGGTGACTATCACTTGTGCATGTGGAGCATATTGTTCACCAACAGTACCTTACCCCCTTTTAATATTATTGGCTTTCCTAAGGACTCAAGGTGATTTCTCACAAAGTAAAATGTAGAGTCCTCTTGCTTGAAGCTTTGCCAATTCTATTCCTTCTCCTTCTTCTTCTTGGGGATTCTCTTCACAATCCTTAGCCAACCTTCTCTATGGACTTTATCTGAGATACACTAGATAAAAGTATTAGTCCAAGAGACAATGTATGTTTTCGTGAATTATCAAAACCATCAAGGGAGCATATTGTGCTTTCATCTTGTCATAGGACCACTTAGGGGTTGGTTTGATGGTGTAGAATCCATGGGGATGATGGTGCGATGCTCCGCATCATATGGCCTCAAGCAAGGCCCTCGGGCGTGGTTTGACACTTTGAAGGAATTCCTCATGAAGAAACGCTTCAAACCCGGTTCACTTGCCCAACTCTTTTCACTAAATCATATGATGATGAATTATTTGTGTGCCAAATATATGTGGACGATATTATCTTTGGCTGTACTGAAAAATGTTACAGGGACGAATTTGCTTACATGATGAGTGAAGAATATCAAATGTCTATGATGGGAGAGCTGAAATTCTTCTTAGGCCTTCAAATTCGTCAACAACGCAATGGCATCTTCATTTCCCATGAGAAATACCTCAAGGATGTCTTGAAGAAATTTGGCATGAAGGATTGCAAAGGCGTCAAGATTCCTATGCCCACAAACGGCCAACTCTGCACTGATGAAAATGGTAAAGATTTCGATCAGAAGGTATATCGCTCCATGATTGGCTCTTTATTGTATCTATGTGTATCTAGACTAGATATTATGCTTAGTGTTTGCATGTGTGCCCGTTTACAAGCAACACCGAAGGAATCACACCATAAGGCTGTGAAACATATTCTTTGATATCTAGCTCACACACCAACAATTGGATTATGGCAACCCAAGGGCTCAGATCTTGACCTCATTGGATATTCTGACTCTGACTATGCTGGTGATCGGGTGGATCGCAAGTCTACATCTGGCACATGTCATTTCCTCGGACGATCCTTAGTCTGTTGGTCCTCGAAGAAGCAGAACTGCATGTCATTATCTACTGCTGAAGCTGAGTACATTGCTGCTGGTTCCTGTTGTGCTCAATTGCTGTGGATGAAGCAAACCCTCAAGGACTACGACATCAACGTGAAGAATGTCCCTCTCTACTGCGACAACGAGAGCGCCATCAAGATTGCTCACAACCCAGTTCAGCACTCGAAGACTAAGCACATTCAGATTCGTCATCATTTTCTTCGTGACCATCTGTTGAAGAGCGACATCTTCATCGGCCACGTGAAGACTGAAGAAGAACTAGCTGATATCTTCACAAAGCCCTTGGATGAAAAGAGATTTTACAAGTTGCGGTGTGAGCTAAATATCTTAGAATCTTCGAATATTCTTTGAAAGGACACACATACTAACACTTATGCAAAATTGATGACTTTGATGTGCAACACATGCAGTAACTTTTTCTTCAATCAATGAAGACTAACTCTCTAAGTGTGAATAAATTAATGAAGAAATTGATTCTCAGAACCCTACGACAATTGTATGCGGTGTCTGAAATCATCATAATTCTTATACGGTGGGTCACGCCACCAACCATTGTTGAAATTCTTCAAAATTGAGTTTTTCATCATTTTGCAAATTCTTCAAATTTTCAAATTCCTTAAGTTTGCAAATTCCTCAAAATTTCAAATTCTTCAACTCGTGTTCTGCATTTGAGTTTATATTCATTGACTATATATATATATATATATATATATATATATATATATATATATATATATATATATATATATATATATGAGTTTCCAATGTCCTCAACATCATTCACTTATTGCTAATTCTTCGAGTTGATTTTCTTCTAAGTGAATGTGATCGGACCCGTTCCCCCTCTATGCTAAACTCAACCCAGTCTGATTACAAATTCTTCATATGCATTCTATTTGAAACCCGTTCAAAGTCTTCACTGTGTCCTTGTCAGCTGAAGAATTTGCGAACAAAACATTAAAATTTTCAATTTCAATTTTTTGGCGGTTACCGCTCTAACTTATCCCGCTTCCCACAACAGGATAACCCATGATCCCCCACTATCTCCACTTCTCAGTATGTGGGTACCAGATGTCTATAGGATAGCAAGGATCAGGGGTATGGATGTCCAAATTCTTCGGACGGTCAGTTTTTCACCTCCGCTATAAATACCCCTCCCCCTTTCACTGCTCGAAGTTACTCCTCTCGCTCTCACTCCCGTCGCTCTCGAGCTCAAAACTAGCGCCACTGCTAAGCTTCATCGCTGCCGGAGAGGAAGAGATTCACTGCCTTGATCTCCTCGTCATCGTACTCGCGGCGGCCGCGGAAATCTTCACTCCGCCGCCGCCGTAGCTGTCTTCCACCGCCAAGTTAGGGCGTGGGAGATCCGGACTAACGAACTTCACTGTTCTAACTCCGAGTTTGTCGTGTTCTTCATAAAGGGTAATTAAAATCTGATTTTACTGCCCTATTTTGATCCTTATGATTTTCACAAAATCCTCAAAAGGTGTTTATTCTTCAGCAATCCACTTCTTAAACACTGAACAACTTCCTTCTCTTGATTTGTTTCTCTAAGTTATTATTTTCTTCAAGATTCCTCAATTGTGTGAATCCTCAAATCTGCACAACTCTGGAACCTAAGTCAAGAACACTTAGTGAAATTCTTCAAGACAGCTATGGTCAAATTCCTCAACTTGATATATTTTGAAAAAATTCTGAGAATGCATATGACCTCTTCAAATTCTTCGCACCTATACTCTGTTCACATGTACAAAATGTCTGCTGATGAATCTCTAGGTTCTCATCAACTTAACTCATTTGCAGCGTTCCTCGAAGAAAAATTGCATACATCTTGAGAATCTTCGAAAGTTCAAATTCCTCAGGTGAAGAAAATGGCTGATGGGAAAAGACCTCCAAAAGGAGGAAAGAAGCCAGAATCAAATACTGCTTTTGAGATTCCTGAGGAAATATACCTTGAGTACTGTACTCATGATGAAGAGAAATATGGCAAAGAAACCAAAGAGAAGCGTAAAATTCACATACAAAGAATTGGGAGGAGATGGGCAAGGGAATGGAAGGAATATCGCTATGTAACTCCAAAGTACATGAGGAAATTCGCTGTCAATCCTCCCTGCCAAAGACCTCCACTGGCTCAAGGCCAACTGAAAGCACATTTGCTCCCTTGGTGGTTTTGGTAATTAATAACAACATATATGTCATTGAACTAATGTTTCCACTAAGCATATTTCAGGAAAAGTTTAATGATAGGGATGGCAAAAGGATTGTGGAGATACCCCAAGATGCAAGGAAATGGATTTGCAAAGCTTCAAGCAAGAGGACTCTACATTTTACTTTGTGAGAAATCACTTTGAGTCCATAGGAAAGCCAATACTATTAAAAGGGGGTAAGGTACTGTTGGTGAACAAGATGCTCCATGTGCACAGGAGATAGTCACCAAAAACACCCACAAGCTCTTCCACAAAAGTCTGTCCAAAGCCAAATATCCAAAATCGGTGCAACCAACAATTTCCACTCGGTGCCACCGATTCCCAAACTCAGACAGACCCATGCCAAACCCTAGCACATCGGTGCAACCGATTCCACTTCGGTGCCACCGAGTTTGGGTTGCCAACTTTCTGTTACCTCGATTCACAAAATCGGTACCACCGAGATTGTTGGATCGGCGTGACCGAGTTGCAGAATCTGACCGTTGGTTACCTAATCGGTACCACCGAGAATTATATATCGGTCTCACTGAGATTCAAAAGTTGTCACCTTTTGGTCACTTCGGTACCACGGAGATTCGCACATCGGTGTCACCGAGTTGGTCACTTTAGGTGTAACGGTTGGATTTTTGGGGATGCCTATATATACCCCTTCACCACCACCCACTCGAAAGAGAAGCACTCAGAACTATTCCATACTTGCCCCATCATATTTTCTAAGAGAGAGCCACCTACCCTTCTGTTGAGATCAAGCTATTCCACTCCATCCATATGAATGTTGATCTCTAGCCTCCCCAAGTTGCTTTCCACCAAATCAATCTCTTCCACCATAGCCATATCTGTGAGAGAGTGATTGTGTGTTGAGGAGTCTATCATCTTGAAGCACAAGAGCAAGGAGTTCATCGACATTACCGAGCCTATTACCTTTTGGAGGGTGGTGCCTCCTAGATTGGTTAGGTGTCGCTTGGGAGCCTCCTACTTCGTGTTGTGGAGTTGAACCAAGAAGTTTGTACGGGCAAGGAGATCGCCTACTTCGTGAAGATCTACCCATAGTGAGGCTAGTCCTTCGTGGATGGAAGCCGTTCTGGAATAGTCAAGGTTGCTACTTCGTGGACCCTTATGGGTGGAGCCCTCCATGGACTCTCGCGACTGTTACCCTCCGTGGGTTGAAGACTCCATAAACATGGACGTATGATAGCACCACCTATCAGAACCACGGGAAAAATCTTCATGTCTACAAATTGGGTTTGATCTTCCTTCCTACCCTCTTCTATACATGCTTGTTGTTATTTTCCGCTGCTATACTCTTAGAGATGCATGTGTAGGGTGTACTTGACTTGCTATCAATGCTAAAATCTGCCAACACTTAAAATTGGGAAAAGGTAGGATTTTTATCTGGTCAAGTAGTCTAATCACCCCCCTCTAGACATACTTTCGGTCTTTAACCAACAAGCTGATCCCACTAGCATCAAAAGTGGTGAGGACTTTCCTAAGTAGTGGGCCAAACGTCAAGCCAAACTAAAGAAAATTGCTTCTGAGGTAGTGAGTAAATTCAATGAAGACTCTGCTGCTGCTGCTGCCTCTGCTGGGGCCTCTGCAAGTGAAACTGCCCCAAAAAGGGCTATGAAGAGGAACTCAACAATTAAGCCAAAGTCTTCAAGCTCAATCCCTCACGGCCAAGTTCCTCAACATCAAAATCCTCACTGCAAATTCCTCAAGCAACTTCATCAAAGGCTGCAACAATGCCTTCTGTGGCTGCACAATCCTCAGCTGCTGCAGTAAAATCCTCAACACCTGTGCATCTTGCTACGTGTCAGCGCACTGCTGGATTTTCAATTGCCTCAGGGGCATCTGGAACTTCCTCTGCTCACCCACATTCCTCAAGCAGTCCAACGCTGCTGAAAGTGAAGGCAATAGCTGGAAGAGGCAAGAGGCCTAGTCCTCATAAGAAGCAAGTAGTCTTCAATGTTCCTTCAACATCTGAAGATGAAGCTGACGATGAAGAACTTACTGATATCATCACGGACAGGCAGCAAATGGCTGCCATTGCTAAGGGAATCTCAGTGCCTGTTCTGCTTGATCCAAGGATCATCCTTGATTTCATCGATGTTTGGCACAAGGATCCCAATACTCCTCTGTCTGACCTCCAGCTGCCCATCGGTGTAAGTCACGTCCTCACCCATTTCATCACTGAAGAGAAATGGAAATTTGAAAAGGCTCGGAAGGCCAAGAAGGACCAGTACAAGAAGGAAAGGTTATTGAGGAACAACATCATGAATCTCACTCCTACGTAGCTCATCACTATTCAATCTGAAATCAGAAACTTCAGTGAAGAATATGATCGTTATTATGCTGATTGGCAAGGAGACAAGGTGAGATTTGTCAATATAGCTGACAGAGATGTCAAGGATCACAACACAAGGGTTTCTGCTCGGCCGCAACCACAAATTCCTCAGGCTGGAACATCTGCTCAACCTGCTGAAGAAACTGCAAGCGCAGCTGAAGAAATTCATGCTGCTGAAGAATCTGCTAGGGCAACATCCACTGTTGCGCCTGAAGAAATTACCATGCCAGCTGAAGTATTTGCTACGCCTGAAGAATATGAGACTGCCAGGGCGACTGCATTAGTCGAGCCTGAAGAAATTGAACCTACTTCATCCTCTGCCCCAACTACAAAGTCTTCAAGGGTGAAGAAAGACACTCTTCCTTCTGCATCAAAAGTGAAGAAAACCAAGGCTGCGGAGAAGGAAGCTGCAAAGAAAAGGAAAGCATCAACTTCTACAGAATCCTCGGCTCCCAAGAAATTGAGGACTTTGTCAAGTTCCTCAAATGAACCAATTGATGCTACTCCTATCTCTGCCGTGCCATCGTATGAGATTGTCCCATTTGGAGAGGAATATGACATTCTTGAGGACAATGATGATGAAGAAACTCAATCTGCTGCTTCCTCAGAGCAGATCGATGAAGAAATTGAGGTGGAAGCAAATGCTTCACCCATGCTGGTATCATCGCCTCAGCCTCAGCTCACTGCTGAAGAGGCCGACATTGAAGAAATTGAAGAGGACGTGGACATTGGATCTACAACTCCTATCATCAATGACGAATATTGGGAAGCAGCTCACCCAAATTCGCCAATGGCCACCCCTCTTACTCAAATTCCTCAGTCGCCTGCTCAAACTGAAGAAATTCCAACAGGGTCTGAAGGACGTCATAATTCACTCCAGTCTATCACTGAAGAAATTCCAGCTGCATCAGCTGAAGAAAATGCTGCCCAAACTGCACTTGAGGAACCTGTCACTCAAATTCCTCAGACTGAAGAAGTTGAAATTGTGCGAAGGGAGGTTGTTGGACGTTACAAGACAAATCTTCAACCCAAGCCTTCTCTTCCTCTCAAAGGCACAAAGCAGCCCAAGTTCAACAAGGCCAATTTCTTCAATGAGCATCATTTCTTCACTGGAGAAAATCCCTATGACTCACCAAGAATTAGGCACAAGAGGTTTTGGAATCATACTCAAGTGAATTGATATTCTTCTGTCCTATTTCACAAGAGGAAAGTCTTGCAGCACCAACAAATTCCTCATGTTGATATGGAGTCCATCCCATGCTTCAGCCCTGTCCTCAATGTTCTTCATGAAGCTGGTCTCCTACCGTTCTATGCTGACATATGTGACTAGAACGAAGAGCTTATTCTTCAGTTCTATGCTACCTTGCACCTCTCCGGTGAGGCCTCTGATGTTAATTCCTAGATCCTCGATTGGATGACTGAGGACACTCACTACACTACTCTAGCCACTGAATTGCTTCGAGGTTGTCCCAGTTGGAATTCCCTCAAAAGGTGCAAGACGGTTGTATGAAGAACCTGAACTTCCAAATCACTTGATGCAAGTGCTGATGAAGCCTTTGCCTCAAAGCCAAGGTCCAAGAACCATCTTCGTAGTGAAGGATTTGCTGTACGTGCCCCAGACAGTTTACCGCATTATGAACAAAACCCTCAGTCCAATCAAAGGCCACAATTCTGAAGAAGAAGATGTTATTGGCGTCATGAAGAATCTGCTTTTCAATATCATTCATGGGATTCCCATAAATTTTCACGATTTCTTCATGAGGACTTTGGCCAACATTGCTCTATCGCCATTTGAGTTGAAGCCTTATGCTCCATGGATCATGAAATTCATCAGATCAAGGTCTTCAATTCCTTACAAGGCTGACTTTCAGAATCACTTCAGCTTTCTGCCTACGATTGAAGTCCTCAAAAGGACATTTTCCTTAGTGGAAGGAAAAGGCAAAACTGTTGTTGAAGAAGGCACTCGTCCATTGATTGGCCTGTTCCGCAAGGCTGCATCTTACTCCACCAATGATGACTCCACAACACAAGATTTTGCAGCCAAGGCCACAACCCAAAATCCTCAAGGTTCCACCCCCTCGTGTGACGACTGATCGTGAGCTTCTGCTAAGTCTTCATCAGAAGATCGATCGCAACCACAAGTGGGTCAAGCATCAGTTTGGTTCCATTGTTCAAAACATGATTGTGATGCAGAACTCAGTGAGGAAGAACCATTACTACGTGCATGAAATCTTCGACCGCACCTAGGCCATCCTCTAACATTTCAAGACTCCTGAAGAACTCAAGGAGATGGAGTTTCAGCAGAACTTTGACTGGTCTCATCCTCCTCAGAAGAAATTCAAGAAGGTCAAAGTTCCTCTACCCGTCACAAGTTCATATTCTTCATCGCGCGCGATGGATGAAGCTGAGGACCTTGACGACACTGCTGCGGGCCCTGCATCAACAAATGACCCTGACAACAACGCTGGCGCTCCTCCACCAACCTCAGGATGAAATTCTTCAGGGGCGTTAGTCCTCAATTTTCGTCCCTTTTGGTCACTTGATGACAAAGGGGGAGAAATTTGATTTAGTCTTCAAGCGGGTCTCTCTATATGGGCTGTTTTTGTTTAAGTTACAACTCTTGCTCTTCTGAGGTGTTTGTTATGATAAGTTGTAAACTTAAGTCCAATGGTGGTCTGACTCTTTTGAACTGCTTTCCGCATGCTTATTTCCTCAAGTACCTTAATGCACGCATGCTGAATTTCGTCAGACACCATTTTCCATCATGCATTTCAATTTCCTCATGATATATGTTAAATGCGTGTATGGATTACAAGATATAGGGGGAGATCTCCAAGATTTTATCCTGCCATGTGCAAATGCAGTCCAAAGCAAATTCCTCAAATATGCACATCTTCAGGGGGAGTTCCTCTATATCTTGCAATAAAATTCCTCAAACTCAGTACTTACACTTCATATGTTTATCCCCGTTGAAAACTTAACCTATTTGTCATCAATCACCAAAAGGGGGAGATTGTAAGTGCATCTAGTGCCCCTTAGTGATTTTGGTGTATTGAAGACTTATAATTTAAGGGACTAATGTGTTTGTGAGTGTACACATGTTCCATAAGTCGATGAGTAGTTTGATATATCGAAGAATGTCGACCCCTAAAAATGAATGTCTTCAACTGAAGACTTTGAAGCTTTCTTGAAGACTTTGAAAATGAAGAATTTGGTGTGACCTTGAAGATATTGATACGAGGACTATGAAGCATGAAGACTTTTGTTTTTGTAGTTTCATTTCCTTTCTTTGAGTCATAGAAAACACCGTACTCTTAAAGGGGGTCGAGGTAATACTAAGGAAAAATTTCCAAGTGGTGCTCATCTCAAAGCCTACAGATACCCAAAACCTTCGAGTGAAGCCTTTGGAAATCTCTTGCAGTTCAGTCAATTTCTTCGGTGATAGAGACGAAGTTCTTCTAGTCTCTGAGGAATTTCTTCTAACTGAGGAGTTAGGATTTCGCCCGTGCGAATTGCCTACCATGAGGAATATGATAGCCCTGAGGAATTTGAGAGTTCAAATCTCCGACCGTTGTTGTGCTTTGCGCCAGCTGTCCAGATATCTTATCCACATAACAATCATATCATTAGGGGCATTTATGTCATATCATGTCGGGTTGCACCCTGGCTATAAATAGCCGCCCAAACAACCACTAGCTGGTTGGCTGCTCAGAGAGAGATTGACAAAGTGTCATTTAGAGAAATCCATCCTGTGAGGACTTTGAGAGAAAATCATCAGTGAGGAAAAACCCAAAACCCAAACAACCAAAAATTCAAAGTGATTGAGCATCACTGAAGAGATTGTTCCTGTGTGGAACTGACCCTTTTTACCTTTGAGGACAGTGCATCTTCCAGACAGTTAGGTGTCATGGTCTAGAGCATCCAAGAGGAAATTGTGGATCGTCGGGTGACCGAGTTTGTGAGGGTTTGGAAGTCTACCCTGAAGACTTACCACGAGTGTTGGGCGAGGTCTGTGTGACCTTAGCTCAAGGAGAATACGGTAAGGACTGTGTGTCCTTTGGTTTAAATACAAAGCCACTACAAACCAGATGTAGGACTGTCACATCAGTTGCAACTGGGTCATCAAATCATTGTCTTCACCGAGCTCCTGGTTCTATTTCCTCAACCCTTTCATTTCCTCGTTAACTTATTGTAAGTGCATCTAGTGCCCCTTAGTGATTTTGGTGTATTGAAGACTTATAGGTTAAGGAACTAATGTGTTTGTGAGTATACACAGGTTCTATAAGTCGTTGAGGAGTTTGATACATTCGGAGATTATCGACCCCTAAAAATGTATGTCTTCAACTGAAGACTTTGGTGAAGACTTTGCTGAAGACTTTGGTATTCCCTGAAGACTTTGAAAAAGAAGAAGTTGGTGTGACCTTGAAGATATGAACGAGGACTATGAAGCGTGAAGACTTTTGTTTTCGTAGTTTCATTTCCTTTCGTTGAGTCATAGGAAACACCGTACTGTTAAAGGGGGCCGAGGTAATACTAAGGAAAATTTCCAACTGATGCTCAACTCAAAAGCCTCAACCTATCCAATCCTTCGAGTGAAGCCTTTGGAAATCTCTTGCAGTTTAATCAAGTTCTTCAGTGACAGAGACGATGATCTTCTGGTCTCTGAGGAAATTGGTCTGACTGAGGAGTTAGGATTTCGCCAGTGCGAATTGCCTACAAGTGAGGAACATGATAAGCCTGAGGACTTTCATAGTTCGAAATTCCGACCATTGCTGTGCTAAGCGCCAGCTGTCCCCAATCATCCTATCCACATAACTGTCATATCATTGGGGGCATTTGTGTCTTATCATGTCAGGTTGCACCCTGGCTATAAATAGCCACCCCCCACAACCACTAGTTGGTTGGCTGCTCCGAGAGAGAACTGACACTTGTCATTTGAGAGCATCCCATTCCTCGAGGACTTTGAGCGAAAATCATCAGTGAGGAAAAACCCCAAAACCAAACCACCAACCCAAAGTGATTGAGCATCAATGAAGAAATTGTTCCTGTGTGGAACCGACGCTTGTTACCTTTGAAGAATGTGTATCTTCCAGACGGTTAGGCGTCATGGTCTAGTGCATCCTGCAGTCAATTGGGGATCACGAAGTGACCTTGGTCTAGAGCATCCAGCAGTCAATTGTGGATCGCCGGGTGACCAGTTTGTGAGGGTTTTGGAAGTCTACCCTGAAGACTTACCACGAGTGTTGGGCGAGGTCTGTGTGACCTTAGCTCAAGGAGAATACGGTAAGGACTGTGTGTCCTGGGACTGTGTGTCCTCTGGTATAAATACCAGGCCGCTCCAAACCTGACGTACGACTGTCACAGCAGTTGGAACTGGGTCATCAAACCATTGTCTTCATCGAGCTACCTGGTTCCATTTCCTCAACCCTTTCATTTCCTCGTATACTTGTTGATGAAATTGATCGTTACTGTTTGAAGAATTTGAATGAAGACTTTCTCAATTTCCTCACCTCAAATTCTTCAAGCTACCTTGTTCCTCACCTGCTTATCCTGTATCACGCTACCTGTAATCTGTGCATGCTTTATTTCATCATGATGACTATGCGATCGCTATGCTTCGTATGCACTTGAGTACTTATTCCGCTGCTAGTTATTCATCACATTTCAAATTCCTCAAGTTGAAATTCCTCAGTGATGAATTTGTAAAAATCGCCAATTCACCCCCCTCTAGTCGATATAACGCACTTTCACTTATTGATGAAATTGATCATTACTGTTTGAAGAATTTGACTGAAGACTTTCTCAATTTCCTCATCTCAAATTCTTCAGTCACTTTGTCTATCGCTTGCTTATCCTGTTTCCACGCTACCCGTGCTCTGTGTATGTTTCATTTCATCATGATGAATATGCTACTGCCATGTTATGCATGCACTTGAGTACTTATTCCGCTGATAGTATTCGTCACTTAGAAAATTCCTCAACTAGTAATTCCTCAGAGACGAATTTGGAAAAATCGCCTTTTCACCCCTCTCTAGTCGATATAGCGCACTTTCAAAGTACAACCAAACAATTGCCAATTCACATGCGGCTTCTTCACGAAAACAAGATGTCGTACGCAGAACAAGAGACATGAGACATGTCTAGACTCAACCATTCTTGAGGTGACATGTTCAAAGCAAGTGACTGATCATTACAATAAAATTGAGGGTTGTCTTGTGCAAATTAAATGCACACATATATGCATCGATCAACATGTCCAGATTCAAATCGAAGTACAACCAAACAAGACATGTATGCCCAATTCACTTGAGGCTTATTCACTGAAAGAACATGTCATACACAGATCACAAGACATGTCTAGACTCAACCATTCTTTAAGTGACATGGTCAAAGCAAGTGACTGCTCAGCCAAAAAAATTGAGGGTTGGCTTGTGCAAATTAAAGGCACACATGCATGTATGCATTGATCATCATGTCCAGATTCAAACCAAAGTACAACCAAACAATGCCCAATCCACTTGAGGCTTCTTCACTGAAAGAACATGTCATATGCAGATCACAAGACATCTGTATACTCAACCATTCTTGGAGTGACATGGTCAAAGCAAGTGACTGCTCAGTACAAAAAAATTGAGGGTTGGCTTGTGCAAATTAAACGCACACATGCATGTATGCATCAATCAACATGTCCGGATTCAAATTGAAGTACAACCATACAATGCCCAATTCACTTGAGGCTTCTTCACCAAAATAACATGTCGTACACATAACACAATGTACATGTATATACTCAACCATTCTTGAAGACATGGTCAATGCAAGTGATTATTCACTACAAAAAAAGTGGGTTGGCTTGTGCAAATTAAACGCACACATATATGCATCGATCAACATGCCTGGATTCAAACCAAAGTACAAGCAAACAATGCCCAAATCACTTGAGGATTCTTCACAAAAGAACATGGGGCATCAAACCCACAAACATGCATGCACAAGAAGATCAGAACAAAAAACATATGCATGTACAAGTGCCCGAATCGTATTTCGGAAAGCACTCACATTCTTTCTAAAAGTATTTATGTTATTTCTGAAAGTGATCACATTCTTTCTGAAAGTTGTCTTGTGCGTGTTAAAAAAATAGTTTGTACGCTCAATGTTTTTGGTTCCCTCCAATTTTTCGCTCTGTGAATATTTTTCCTTCCCACCTACATTTCCAAAAGGGACCGCGCTAAATTTTCCCCACCGTCAATAAATTCCTCGTTTGTTGCTATCAGTAAACCTTAGTCATATTTTCCTTCCGCCCCTCTTGCTACACTTCTCCTCCAGATCTCAAACCCTCTCCGCGGCGTCAGTTTCCCTCACCGTCGCCATCGAGCGACATGACGACAAGCAACCTTCACAGCGGCAAGATGACAATGATCCTGTCACGCTGAAGGCAAGAACTAATCGTAAACGGAGAGGTAACAATCAGCTCCTCCTCCCTCACTACCCTAGCTATTGATGATCTGTCCGGGCGTATGTATATGTAGACATGTTCGTTTATCCGCATGTATTCAGGAAGTCCATGGTTAACCTCACACGAGTTCGGCCTTCGGGTTCGTATCCGGATGTTTCCTGCATGCGTGTTCTAGATTTTTTCGCATGTCTAATCATAGTTCTAGGTTTGGAAGAACATCATTTCACATTTGTATTTCCCATTCTAGTGATTACGTATTGAGGCGTATCTTTGTGGATTCTTTTCTAGATCTCATTGTTTCGTCTTTGTTCTACAGTTGCTACACCCAACACACCAAATGAGTATGAGAAGATGAGGCTACAAAACACAAGGAAGAATGCTATCCATATGTCAGAAACAATTAAGGACAATGTAATGGATTCAAACTTGGCTATAGGGGATATCTCTGAACTTGCATACATATTTGTATGTGGTACTGCTAACGATGCTGGAAAGACACAGGAAAAGGGCAAACCAGGCAGAAAAAATGTGATCTGCAGGAGGAGAAAGATTTAGCGAATGACCTCGTATACGAATGAGAGGGTTTAGAACATGAAAATGATGACGAAGAAGGTGATAATAATCCAGAGGGAGGTGATGACGCCCAAAAGTTGCCCTAAGTAGCCGAGGTATCAGCATCCCCAAGCTTAATTCCTGCTCGTCCTCGAGTAGGTAAATGATCAAAACAGAATTTTTGAGCTGACATGCTACCCAATATGTAATCTTTTGCATGTATGCTCATTGAGAAACGATGAATTAACAAACATCAACATAGTAATATTTATAGGCACAAGCAACAAAATCATCAATCTTTCAAAGTATACGATCCTAAAAGAATGTTTAGCCCCATTCATCTTATAGTATTAGCAAGGCATGGCTCCGTCTTGACCACATTAATACAAATATCAAGCACCACAGCGTCCAAGTCAGGCAATTGGATCATACTTTTTCAATGCGCATCAACTTTTTATTCTTCACGCAATACATGAGCGTGAACCATGGACATATCATAAGGGTGGAATAGAATATGGTGGTAGATATCAAAAGGGGTAAAAAGTGGAGAAGAAAATCTTGCATCAACTAGGCGTATCAACGGGCTATGGAGATGCCCATCAACAGATGTCAATGCAAGGAGTAGGGATTGCCATGCAAATGATGCACTAGAGCTATAAGTGTTTGAAATCTCAAATGTAGCTAAGTGGGGTGTGCATCTAACTTGCTTGCTCATGAAGACCTTGGGCATTTGAGGAAGCTCGTCATCGGAATATGCAAGCCAAGTTTGTAATAATGAAAAAATGATTCCCACTAGCATATGAAAATGACATAACAAGAGACTCTCTATATGAAGAACAAGGTGCCACTTTGAGGCACAAGTGTGGTAAAAGATAGTAGCAAAGTCCCTTCTCTCTTTTCCTCTCATTTTTTTCATTATTTATTTATCTATTTATGGCGCCCCCCCCATTTTATTTCCTCACTGGGACAATGCTCTAATAATGATGATCATCACACTTTTATTTACTTACAACTCAATATGAAAACTTGATATGAAGAACTATGAAACAATATGACTCGATATGAATGTCTCTGGCAGTGCACCAGGATGTGCAATGATCTAGCATGACATGTATAAAAAATATGATGAACGGTGGCTTTGCCACAAATACTATGTCAGCTCTATATGATCATGCAAAGCAATATGCTGATGAACGAACTAGTCATATGATGTGACGATGGAAATTTGCATGGCAACATATCTCGGAATGTCTATGGAAATGCCATAGTAGGTAGGTATGGTGGATTTTTTGAGAAGATATAATGAGGCTTATGTGTGACAGAGCGTATCATGCCACGGGGTTTGGATGCACCAGCGAAATTTGCATCGATCCTCGAGGTGAGAATGGGCAATGCACGGTACCGAAGAGGCTAGCAAAATATGAGGTGGTGAGATTGCGTATGTCCATGGTTTCACATTAGTCATGAAGAACTCATATACTTATTGCAAAGTTTTATTAGTTTATCACAAATCAAAGTACTACTTGCATTCCCCGAGGGAGGAGGTTGGGAGGAGTTAACCATCGCGCGCCTCCGACCCGGAACAACGCTAGGATTTCAACGAGGAATAAAAATGCTCGCACATCCCCACCATGCCTTTTTAATAGTTAGACAAATGTGAAATTAACACCTCGTAATACTGACACTTCTACGAATCAACAATTCTGCACTCACACCTTTTCCACATTACCACATTAATATCATTAACCCACAATTTCTCTTATATGTGCTACATGATGGTTTTGATTATCACTCATTGAATACCTATTATTTTTGGACTAGTCTTATGACCCATGCAAATTTCCGTCACTATTTATTAACTCTCAAACAAATATAAGTGAAGAAAGAGAGTGCAATTATTTCTATAAAATCTATACGCGACCGTGCTCAAAAAGATATAAGTGAAGTACTAGAGCAACTGCTAAGCTCAAAAGATATAAGTGAAGCACATAGAGTATTCTAATAAATTATGTTGAAGGTGTGTCTCTCTCAAATACGTGTGTCTAGAAAAATGATGATTGTGGCAAAATAAAAATAAAAGCAAACAAAAGCAAACGACGCTCCAAGCAAAACTCATATCATGTGACGAATAAAAATATAGCTATAGGAGATATGCCCTAGAGGCAATAAAAAATGTTATTGATTATCTCCCTGTTCATAATTAGGTTTATGTTCCATGTTATAACTTCTATGGTTCTCGAGTCTACAATAACCACGAGGCTCGGAGGAAGACTCATATGCACGTGTGGAATAATAAACGGTAAAATGTATTCCTAGTCTGGCCTCTAAGACTAGCTCAAGTGTTGCATGATGGTTCTGTTTTCCTGATCATGGGCATGTCTATGCCAGCAACTTTGAGGGCACAATGTTAGAAGAACATTTGTGTTGAATCGACCCGAATTGATGTTATGCTATGAGATTCATTCGTCACAAGTTAATGGTTAATAACACAGAGATGGTTAACGTTTGCATGATTCCTTAGACCATGAGAGTATCGAGTTTCTTCATTCTTGCTTCATGAACTTTGGGGTTTGTTAAACATCATCCGTAAATGGGTGGCTATTACAGCGGCTTACGGGTTCATGGAAAAGTATGTCAAGTAACTTGATAGCTCAAGATTGGGATTTGCTCCTCCGACGATGGAGAGATATCTCTGGGCCCTCTCGGTGTTACGGTATCCATCATCGTCTGGTCAGACACTGTGATTTGATCACGGGGATGCCGGAACACGGAACGAGAAAAGAGAACAATACCGGTAACGAGGTAACTGGCATAGTGGACAAGGTATTGATCCACAGGGATGCCAACATGTCTCACCTTGGGTATTTGTAACATATCGCGAAGCAACAGGAATAGCACACAGCAACTGGAGGTTCACTCGAATATTTATTCGTGTGGGTATAGGGGTCAATATGGGTGTCCACGGCTCCGATGTTGATCATTGATCGGAAGGGGTTCCGGGTCATGTCTATACTTCACCAAACCTATAGGGTCACACGCTTAAGGGTCATCTATCTGCTGAATACTAGACAGGAAGTCTGAGAGAAAATCACCGGAAAAGTTTCGGACACCGGAAAAGTTTCGGACAGCGAAAAAGTTCCGCAGAGAGAACACTGGAACAGTTTCGGAAAAACTGAAAAGTTGTTTCAGGGGATACCATTAAGTCAAATTGGTTTTGGCACATGCCTGATAATTCTTGGAGGGTGCCAGAATCATTCTGGAAACTTGTGGGAATTTTCCGGAAGAAAAACCGGAAATGTTCCGGAGCTGTCGGAACCACTTCACATGCTTTTCGCAGATAAAAATCACTAATCCGGAATTGTTCCGGAACGCATTGAAAATTATTTTAGTGGGTACTGGAAATATTCTAAGCCACATAAATATTTTCAGTTCGAACAGACGCTGAAAAATGTCATCGTGAATAGTGAAAGTGCTTTTTGGATATTTATGGAAAACCACCTTTTGGGATATTTCCCAAAAGGCTTCTAGAAGGCCTTGGGGGCCAAGGAAGCCCCTCATGGGGGGCCCCCAAGGGTGTGGCCAGCCAAGATGGGGGGATCTCCTTGGAGCTCCACATGGCACCCCATTTTGTCCATAACACCCTCATGTGAACCCTTTTGCATGGGGGTTTTTGCTAATTTGTGGAGGCACACTACCCCTTGGTTTTCCTATAAATAGGAGGTGAGGGGGCTGCCCAAACCTCATCCTTACTCTCATACACATGCCATAGACTTTTCTGGCTTCTCTCTCCTTCCCAGCGAAATAGTTTCGAAGAGCCGAAAGGCTGTCTGGGTTCCGGCAGGAACTAGTTCTGGACGGCGAAGCCCTGCCGGATAGTTGACACCGTATGTGTGCAACTCTGTAGAGAGATTGTTGTTTCGGTCTTATGTCGAGAGTGCCTCCCTAAGGGCTGTCCGAGTGATCGTCCGAGTTTCGAAGGTCCTCCCGAAGGGCTGTCCAAGTGACCGTCCGAGTTTCGAAGGTCCTCCCGAAGGGCTGTCCGCGACCCCGTCTGGGGGACTGTCCGACCGCCTCCCGGAGGGCTGTCCGAGGGGCAGATGAGGGTATACATCCTCACGGTTGGGAGGTTGTAAATCCTAGCTGCGGGGATCTGCACCGCCGATCGTCATCGACTCTACTTCCGCTACGCTACGAGTCGGTAACGAAAATGATCAAACCTTGTATGCAGTCTCCATAGTGGTCCTGGGCTGGTGCGTAGGTCAGAATTTTTTTGTTTTCTGCTGCATTACCCTATAGTGGCATCATGAGCCGTGCTATGTGTAGATGCAGGTTGCGATCTAGAATACATAGAGATGTATGGGTGTTGCACAATATAATTAGGTAGTAGATGAGTTCTATTACTGAAAATTATTTGTGCGGGTAGCAGATGAAATCTGTTACCCGATGTTCTTGTTGCTTCCCTGGAATTTTCATATTTCTGATCTTGATAACAGCATGGTGGAGTTTCAATGTTCTGGCAATCCGCGATCCTGATTGACCAACGAAGTGCTAATAGTTCATTGAATTCCACCGTAGTTAAAAAGAAAGATGAAATTTCGCAGACAAAAGGGCAATGCAGATATGATCTGCACGGGGGTCATGCATATGACGAAGTTCAGTATGGGGCTCGAGATTTTATTACCTCGTGTTTCATACACCCCGCGAAGTTAATCTAGCTACTTGAATTATCATACTTGATGATGGACGTTGGTAGCTTCGGTTTGTTTCGAAACCTTAGAAGCCACGTAAAACTAGTTTTTGCAAGGACCGATTAGAGGCGTCTAACTTGGTTTTGCAGGAGGGTTTGCATGTGCATGTGATGTGGTATAGCAGTGCTCATATTTATTTGATTATGTATGAGATGACCATATGATGTAAATTGATTAACATGACCTGCGTGTCATGATTCGGCATGATGGCTGGAGCCATATGATTGTCAGTTTAATGACCTGCGTGTCAACCTTAAGTAATGCACTTATTTTATTAGCTATAGAGATAGCAATATTATCTGGTGCATCGACAAGGTGGTGGCAATCTTCGTGAAGGTGAACACCGACGCGAATGCCGAAGACGAAGAAATGCAAGACTTCCCCGTCATAAGGGGCTATACCATGTCATGCTAATTATGAATTGCCTGAGATGTTTATCCCTTATGATGCACCCTTCTTGATTGCGCGGTAAACACTTTTTATTAGGGTGATCTCTCACTTAAAATATCAAGTAGTTAGTGTTCTCCCAAGTGTAGCACCATCTACAACACGTATCTTTTCGTGGTGTGCCATGTACACATGAGCACGAACGATTAGAGAGGTGCAAGGCGGGTGAAGGTCAGACCTCACTGCTTGATCACTTGGTTGTCTTGACGTTCAGGCAGGACAGTCCTGAGCTCGGAACACGTGCATCAAAAGATGGACAAGAGTCACATAGAGATGTGATTGGCAAGTTGGCCTACCGATTGAAATTCACGTCATCAGTGATGAATCCGTCAATGGCGTCGAATTGAAATACAGGTCTTGAATCACTCACAATCAATTATGAGAGATATTGATTTGAGTGGGAGCGCACTTTAGAATTAAGTCTTTTAATTCTTAGTGCAATTAATTTTGAACACTGTCTAAGTGTGATTTGCATAATAGTTGTAGAATAATGGCTCGCATTTCCACCTTCCCTATTAAAATTGAATAAGCTGTTATTTATCTGGTTAAAACTTTATGGTTGGTAACGTAATA
Organism: Elymus sibiricus; assembly: GCA_039707655.1. NCBI lineage: Eukaryota > Viridiplantae > Streptophyta > Magnoliopsida > Poales > Poaceae > Elymus > Elymus sibiricus. The sequence continues at coordinate 220,706,020 of CM077665.1, forward strand.
TGAGGATTGACCTCAAGAGTGTCGAGAAGGACTTTGTCCTATCTCATGCTTTCGGTATTCTCCCGCTAATGCTATGGATCATGTGACTCTCGTCCTTCGATCCAAAAGCTAGAATTCTGTTTCAGTCAAGTGCAATACGTTTGCTTCCATGAGACCCGAACTTCAAAAGTTTTGGGATAGTTATGTGATATTCATGGAACTGAAAATTAATTTTCAGATACAAACAAAGGCTAAAAGATATGAAATATCCAAAGCAATGTTTGTTTGCAATCTATTAGTAAAGGTGTTTACTATGCATTTGACTGATAAGAGAGGGATCCAGAAGAACGCCTGTCATATGATGAAAGGTAAATAAAACAACAACTTAAAGAGAAAGGAACTGTCCGAAGGGTGTTAGTGAAACTTTCGCGCCTACGAAGTCCGGGGCTAACGCCACTCTTAAGTTGGGTGCTTCTTCTAAGAGTAGGAGAAATACTGAAAGTTAAACTGTTAGAAGTATGAAGGCAGAAAGAAAGAAGACTGGAATATCCAGCTCATGTATGAATGTCATACAAGTTTTTGATGTATAGAAGGCTAGTAAAAGATATAGTTCTTGGGAATTATGGTTAAACATGTTAATCACTAATTCTTGGGTATTGTGAGTTGATCACAAAGATACCCGCTCGATTGCATTCGGTTGCAACTCGATGTAAGAACTACTACGGCCTAAAGGACTTGTCGGAAATGAGGTTTAGATACGCGCTGGGAACATAGTACATGTTACTATACCTTCCATCGGTGTATTACCTATGTATTTATTTTCATAATTCATTTAGAGTTTCACACTCTAGACCTTTGCATAAGGTATCTTGCAAGAAGGTTGTTCATAAGAGAACTTTTGATGTTCGGTGTTATGAATAACATAAGGGCCATACTTTCATTATGAATGAGACGTGTGTTATGAATATTGATAATAATACATTACCTCTGGGTTTACTTTCTTAATTCATTTTAGAGTTTCATACACTCTAGCCCATTGCACAATGTTTGTTGCAAAAGAGTTTTTCATAAAAACAACAATTGTTGTTCAGTATTATGAATAACATGAAGGGCCATGCTTCCATCCTAGATGGGATGTATGTTATGAATATTGATGGAAATATGATACATCCATAACACTGACGCTAAATGTCGCAAGACTAAAAGAATACCACACAAGTGTGGCACTGCATTTGGTCACATTGGAGAAACCCGCATGGAAAATTCCATTATGATGGATTTTAAAGTCATTTGATTTTGAATCATCTGACACTTGCAACTTTCCTCTGAAAAGTGAAGTGACTGAAATACCGTTCATAGGCCATAAGGAATGAGCAAAGAACATATTGGTGATCATACATTATGATGTGTGTAGTCCAATAAATGTTGTTGCAAGTAGTGGATTTATCTATTTTCAGAAATGACTCAAGTAGATATATGGATATTTACTTGTTGAGACGTAAGTATGGATCTTTTGAATTCATTCATAAGGTTTTCAAAAATGAAGTAGAAGTTATTGTAACAAGAAAATTATGTTTCTGCAAATTGATTGCGGAAAGGAATATTTGAGTTACAAGTTTAGCGAATGTCTGATGAGTTGTGAAAGGGGTTTCATAACTTGCACCTCCCGGAACACCACTGCAAGTGAAAAGTCCGTGAAGATGTAATCGAACCATTTATGACATGGTAAGATGAAAGATGACATAAATAAATTTGCTATTATCCCTTTTAAAGTGATGCTTTAGAGACTGTGGCTTTTACACTGAAAAGAGCTCCATCGGGTCTGTTGAAATGACGTCATGGTATGGTACGCCCAACCATGTTATATCTTTTCTTAACATTTGGAATATGGGGCTTGTGTAAAAGGTTACAAACCTATTCCAAATCAGACAAGTGCTGCTTTGTAGGTTATCCCAAGTCATTTGGTATTCCCCCACCACTATACCAAGGCAAAGGATTTTGCCACAAAACGGTATGCTTTTAAAGAGAATAGTTCTTACGAAAGGTGAGTGGGAGGACAGTGCAACTCGACGAGATAACCAGTATCTTCGTCATCAGGTCAAAGGAAAGGAACCTTGGAAGTGATTCCAGAGTTTCCTACTGCGACTGATACGGAAGTCTCTACAATAAAATGTATGGACTTAGGTCGAACTTGCAGCTGAACCATGTAGGCAAGGCTCGTGCAAACCTCTCAGGTGTGCAAACGAGATATTGTTGTTGGACAACAGTATACCTACGATACACAAGGAAGCGGTGATGGGCCCTGACTCTGGAATTGGCTAAATACCAATACAATCCGATATAGTTTCCATATAAATGTCTCAAGATTAAAATCTTGATACACCTTTCGGAAGGCTTAGAGTCTAACGAATATTTATGGAACTAAAAACTGATACGGATAAAAATGTTTTATCCATAAAGCTCGACTTGTTGAAATAACAAGTTCAAGGAGTTGACTACGATGAGGTTGTTTCACCGTAGCGATGCTTAAAGTCGGTTCGGGTTGAACTAGCAATTAATACATATTTCAATCATGAGATATGAAACATGGATGACGAAAGGATTTCCATCTGATGGAAATGTAACCAAGGACTTGCATGTGTTACAGTCCAAGGTATTTTGTTAGTCTAGAGGATGCTAGTAAGTATGCAAACTTCAGAGTTCCACCAATGGACAGAAGAGAGCAGAATGGAGTTGGAATCTTCGTGTTTTGATGAAATGGTCAAAAAGGGTTTTTGACTTCATCAATGGGTAACGAAGATGCTTGTGATTCAAGAAAATAAGTGGGAGCATAATAATATTTCTAAAAACCTTGTGTGATTGACACATTGTTAATTGGAAATAAATTTCTTGACACGAATTAGGACTTCATTTGAAAATAGTTTTTTCGATGAAGTGGTTGGGCTAAATAGCCTTGATATTAGGCATGATGATCTATGGAGATAGATTTACCTAATGGGGCTGAGCAAAGATACATATTGACAAAATGCTAAAACCTTTTAGCATTGAAAAACGCCAAGGAGTGATTCTTGCCGAAGTCACATGGAAAGAGTTTTTGCAAAACTCGGTGTCCCAAAACACTGATGAGCAAAATACATGATGGTGATTCCACACACTCTTGTGTTTGGATTAATCATGTATTCCATGGTATGTAAAAACAACCAGATATGCCCAATACTCCAAAGTTGTTGCGAGTATAGATACCAAAGTGATCAAAGTACTGATCATGGGACAACAGTGAAAGATGTCATTGAGTACTAGAGCAATACTGATGACATGTTTTCTCGCAAGCAGAGATTATGAAGTGCTCGTTGTAAGTAATTACATCGATACAGTCTTCATCAATGCTCCATGCGATTTTCGATTTAAGTTAAGGGTTTTGTGTGATACACAACATGGTGTCACGGTAGTTGGAAATTGTTCCAAACAAGATACTGTGGCGAATTCTATAACAAAGGCTAAGTATGTTGACGCTTTAGAAGCGACAAAGAAGTTGTTGAATCATATAGTTCATACATGAACTTAGTATGGTTCCAAGATGGTTTTGGTCTATGGGACACTATTGCAGATAGTTGCTCCATAGCTCAGTCTGAGGAATCAGGTTTCGACCAATGATTCACACATATGCAAAGCCAAGTCCACACAAAATATGAATTTTGTGAAAGCGTGAAAACGCAAGGATATGCAAAGTTACACACGGAGCTGAAGTCGTCAGATCCGTTGGACATCAGGCTATACCACATGCGAAGCATATTTTACACTAGTGTGCCACAGGTGTAAAGTGCATTAGCATTAACTAGATTATTGACTCTAGTGCAAGTGGGAGTCTGTAGGAGATATGCCCTAGAGGCAATAATAAATGTTATTGATTATCTCCCTGTTCATAATTAGGTTTATGTTCCATGCTATAACTGCTATGGTTCTCGAGTCTACAATAACCACGAGGCTCGGAGGAAGACTCATATGCACGTGTGGAATAATAAACGGTAAAATGTATTCCTAGTCTGGCCTCTAAGACTAGCTCAAGTGTTGCACAATGGTTCTGTTTTCCTGATCATGGGCATGTCTATGCCAGCAACTTTGAGGGCACAATGTTAGAAGAACATTTGTGTTGAATCAACCCGAATTGATGTTATGCAATGAGATTCATTCGTCACAAGTTAATGGTTAATAACACAGAGATGGTTAACATTTGCATGATTCCTTAGACCATGAGAGTATCGAGTTTCTTCATGCTTGCTTCATGAACTTTGGGGTTTGTTAAACGTCATCCGTAAATGGGTGGCTATTACGGCGGCTTACGGGTTCATGGAAAAGTATGTCAAGTAACTTGATAGCTCAAGATTGGGATTTGCTCCTCCGACAATGGAGAGATATCTCTGGGCCCTCTCGGTGTTATGGTATCCATCATCGTCTGGCCAGACACTTTGTGATTTGATCACGGGGATGCCGGAACACGGAACGAGAAAAGAGAACAATACCGGTAACGAGGTAACTGCCATAGTGGACAAGGTGTTGATCCATAGGGATGCCAACATGTCTCACCTTGGGTATTTGTAACATATCGCGAAGCAACAGGAATAGCACACGGCAACTGGAGGTTCACTCGAATATTCATTCGTGTGGGTATAGGGGTCAATATGGGTGTCCACGGCTCCGATGTTGATCATTGATCGGAAGGGGTTCCGGGTCATGTCTATACTTCATCGAACCTATAGGGTCACACGCTTAAGGGTCATCTATCTGCTGAATACTAGACAGGGAGTCTGAGAGAAAATCACCGGAAAAGTTTCGGACACCGGAAAAGTTTCGGACAGCGAAAAAGTTCCGCAGAGAGAACACCGGAACAGTTTCGGAAAAACTGAAAAGTTGTTTCAGGGGATACCATTAAGTCAAATTGGTTTTGGCACATGCCTGATAATTCTTGGAGGGTGCCAGAATCATTCTGGAAACTTCTGGGAATTTTCTGGAAGAAAAACCGGAAATGTTCCGGAGCTACCGAAACCACTTCAGATGCTTTTCGCAGATGAAAATCACTAATCCGGAATTGTTCCGAAACGCATTGAAAATTATTTTAGTGGGTACTGGAAATGTTGTAAGCCAACATAAATATTTTCAGTTCGAACAGACGCTGAAAAATGTCGTCGTGAATAGTGAAAGTGCTTTTTGGATATTTATGGAAGGAAGCCCCTCATGGGGGCCCCCAAGGGTGTGGCCGGCCAAGATGGGTGGAGCTCCTTGGAGATCCACATGGCACCCCATTTTGTCCATAACACCCTCATGTGAACCCTTTTGCATGGGAGTTTTTGGTAATTTGTGGAGGCACACTACCCCTTGGTTTTCCTATAAATAGGAGGTGAGGGGGCTGCCCAAACCTCATCCTTACTCTCATAAACATGCCATAGAATTGTCTGGCTTCTCTCTCCCTCCCAGCGAAATAGTTTCGTAGAGCCAAAAGGCTGTCTGGGTTCCAGCAGGAACTAGTTCTGGACGGCGAAGCCCTGCCGGATAGTTGACACCATATGTGTGCAACTCTGTAGAGAGATCGTTGTTTCGGTCTTAGTTCGAGAGTGCCTCCCGAAGGGCTATCCGAGTGACCGTCCGAGTTTTGAAGGTCCTCCCGAAGGGCTGTCCAAGTGACCATCCGAGTTTCGAAGGTCCTCCCGAAGGGCTGTCCGCGACCCCGTCCGGGGGACTGTCCGACCGCCTCCCGGAGGGCTGTCCGAGGGGCAGATGAGGGTATACATCCTTGTGGTTGGGAGGTTGTAAATCCTAGCTGCGGGGATCTGCATCGCCGATCGTCATCGACTCTACTTCCGCTGCGCTATGAGTCGGTAACGAAAATGATCAAACCTTGTATGCAGTCTCCATAGTGGTCCTGGGCTGGTGCATAGGTCGGAATTTTTTTTTCCTGCTGCGTTACCCTATAATAGCTCCAAGTGATATACCGATGGATTGAGACGAAAGAGGGGATGCCTTCCGGGGCATCCCCAAGCTTAGACGCTTGAGTCTTCCTAGAATATTACCTTTGGGTGCCTTGGGCATCCCCAAGCTTAGGCTCTTGCCTCTCCTTATTCCTTCGTCCATCGTGATAATACCCAAAACTTGAAAACTTCAATCACAGAAAACTCAACAAAACTTCATGAGATCCGTTAGTATAAGCAACATATCAAATACCTTAGGTACTATTATAAATTGATTCATATTTCATTATTGCATAATAGGTACTGTATTCTAACTTCGCCATGGCTTATACCCCCCGATACAATCCATATCATCATCAAAACAAGCAAACTATGCAAGCAAAAACAGAATCTATCTAAAACAGAACAGTCTGTAAAGATATGTAAAGAACCTATACTTATGTAACTCTACAAATTCTGAAAAATTAGGACAACCTCTAAAATTTGTATATAAATAGTGTGTAAAAAATGCAGATAAAAAAGACGTTCGAGTAAAATCATAGAAATTCTGCACTGGATGTTAAAGTTTCTGTTTTTGCACTGTATGAATTCTACTCATCTTGTGAGTCACCCCAAAGGCTTTACTTGGCATAAAAACTAATTAAAACATAAAAACACAATCATTACAGAGCAAATAATCATTTTATCTAAAAATAACAGAAAGTATTGGGTTGTCTCGCAACAAGCTCTTTCCTTATAGCCATTAAGATAGGCTTGTAATAATTATGATGCTCTCATGAAAGATAATAATGGAAACATAAAGAGAGAATCATGTTGAATGTGAAAAACACATTTAAGTCTAACATACTAAAAGTACAACATGCTCCCTTGGTGGTTTTGATAATTCATGACAACATACATTGTCTCTTGGACTAATACTTTTACCTAGTGTATCTCAGGTATAGTCCATAGAGAAGGGCTGGCAAAAGGATTGTGAAGATTGTGGAAATACCCCAAGATGCAAGGAAATAGGTTGGCAAAGCTTCAAGCAAGAGGACTCTACATTTTACATTTGTGAGAAATCACTTTGAGTCCATAGGAAAGCCAATACTATTAAAAGGGGGTAAGGTTTTGATTGGTGAACAAAATGCTCATACGTGCGCAAGTGATAGTCACCAAATACACCCACAAACTCTTCCACCAAAGTCTGTCCATAGCCATATACTCAACATCGGTGCAACCAACATTTCCATCCCGGTGCCACCGATTCTCAACCACAGACAGACTCAGCCAAACCCTAGCCACTTCGGTGCAACCGATTCCATACCGGTGCCACCGAGTTTAGGTTGCCAACTTTCTGTTACGCAAATTCACAATATCGGTACCACCGAGATTGTTGATTCGGCGTCCCCGAGATTGGGAATCTGACCGTTGGTCACCTTATCTGTGCAACCGAGTTTCCTATATCGGTCTCACCGAGATTCAAAAGTTGCCACTTTTTGGTCACTTCGGTACCACCGAGATTAACACATCGGTGTCACCGAGTTGGTCATTTTGTGTGTAACGGTTGGATTTTTGGGGATGCCTATATATACCCCTTCACCACCACCTACTCGAAAGAGAAGCACTCAGAACTATTCCATACTTGCCCCATCTAGTTTTCCGAGAGAGAACCACCTACCCTTGTGTTGAGGTCAAGATTTTCCACTCCAACCATATGGATCTTGATTTCTAGCCTCCCCAAGTTGCTTTCCACAAATCCCATCTCTTCCACCTAGCCAAATCTGTGAGAGAGTGATTGTGTGTTGAGGAGTCTATCATCTTGAAGCACAAGAGCAAGGAGTTTATCGTCATTACCGAGCCTATTACCTTTTGTAGGGTGGTGCCTCCTAGATTGGTTAGGTGTCGCTTGGGAGCCTCCTACTTCGTGTTGTGGAGTGAACCAAGAAGTTTGTAAGGGCAAGGAGATCGCCTACTTCGTGAAGATCTACCCATAGTGAGGCTAGTCCTTCGTGGACGGAAGCCATTATGGAATAGTCAAGGTTGCTACTTCGTGGACCCTTATGGGTGGAGCCCTCCATGGACTCTCGCGACCGTTACCCTCCGTGGGTTGAAGACTCCATAAACGTGGACGTACGATAGCACCACCTATCGGAACCATGGGAAAAAATCTTCGTGTCCCTTATGTGTTTGATCTCCATATCTCTACCCCTTTACTTCATGTGCAATGTCTTTAATTTTCGCTGCCATATTTGTTGACATGCATGTGTAGGGCTGTTAGACTTGCTAGACTTGCTAAAACTGTTAAAATCTGCCAACCAATTAACTTGGGAAAAGGTTAGGTTTTAAATTCCTGCTAGTAGTCTATTCACCCCCCCTCTAGACACTCTTCTAGTGATCCCTCAATTTGTATCAGAGCATTGGTCTCCATTGCTTTGGTTTAATCACCGAGGAGGAAGATGGATGTGTCTAGTATAGGGAGTTTGAGTTGTAGAGTGCCTATCCTTGATGGAGAGTACTATAGTCAATGGAAAACCTTGATGCTTGAGATGTTTAATGAATTTCAATTGAGCAAATATGTCAAGTGCCCCTATGTTCCCCCCATTGATCCTTTGCATCCCACACTCGAAGAGGAAGTTGATATGCTATGCAATCTTAGAACTGTCAATCTTATTGTTAGAGCTTTACCTAGAAATGTGCTTAATCAAATGAAGAATTTTGTATGCGCTTGAACTTTGTGGAATGATTTAGAGAAACGATATCCAAATTATTCACTAAGTAATCTTGATGAAATTCTTCATAAAACTATTGTCTTCCACAAAATGACGCCTAGTGATCCTAAGTTTGATGATTGTCTTTTTGAGCTTAGAGACCTCATGCGTGCTAAAGGAGATGTCACTACTATCAACAACATCATTATTGAAGCCATTCGCATTCATAAATTTGAACATTGTCATGATCATACCCCTGACAAATCTCTTGTTCTTTATGACGAGGATTTCCCACTTGATGATGACAATGTGGAACATGGCTACAATGATGAAGATGAGCTGTTCGACATCGAGTATGAAAAGATCATGAAGAATCTAAGTCTCATGGCAAACTTCAAGGATTACATGTCCGGAGGAAAAGAGTGGATTCTCGATAGCGGATGTACCGATCATATGACCGGAGATAGAGAAATGTTTGAAGAGATCACACCAAACCATGGACCGCGAAGGTACGTAACGTTTGGACACAACTCCAAGGGTAAGGTACTTGGTCTTGGTAAGGTGGCCATATCCCATGATAGCTCTATTCAAAATGTTATGCTTGTTGAATCTCTTGGCTACAATCTTCTTTCCGTATCTTGACTTACCGACTTTGGTTTTAATGTGCTATTCATGAAAGTAGATTGCCAAGTGTTTCGTCAAGATAATCATAAAATGGTCTTTACCGGTTTTCGTAGAGGTGATCTATACATTGTCGATTTCACTAAGAGATCCAAACCTCGTACTTGTTTAATTGCAAAATCTTCTAAAGGTTGGCTTTGGCATAGAAGACTAGGACATGTTAGCATGCGTAACTTAGACAAGCTTATCAAAGGTGATCATATACTTGGTGTTAAAGATGTTATCTTTGACAAAGATAGACTTTGTAGTGCTTGTCAAGATGGAAAGCAAGTAGGTGGAAGTCATCCCATTAAGAATATCATGACTACTAGGAGACCACTCGAGTTACTTGACATGGATCTCTTTGGTCCCAATGCTTACAAGAGTCTCGGTGGAAATTCCTATGGTTTAGTTATAGTTGATGATTTTTCCAGATTTACGTGGGTATTCTTTCTTGATGATAAGTCGCAGGTTCAAAAGATCTTCAAGAACTTCGCTCGCAAAGCGCAAAATCAGTTTGAAGTGAAGATCAAGAAGGTTCGGAGCGATAACAGGTCGGAGTTCAAGAACACCCATGTGGATACCTTATTTGACGAAGAAGGTGTTTCACATGAGTTCTCGGCTACGTACACGCCTCAACAAAATGGAGTTGTTGAAAGGAAGAACCGAACGCTTATTGAGATGGCAAGAACGATGCTTGACGAATACAAGACGCCAAGACACTTTTGGGCAGAAGCCATGGAAACAACATGTCATGCCACAAACCGACTTTACTTGCACAAGCTTCTCGGTAAAACGGCATACGAGCTACTCACCGGTAACAAACCCCAAGTTGGATACTTTCGGGTATTCGGCTCAAAGTGCTACATTCTTGATAAGCATCGTCGTACTAAATTTGCTCCTAAATCTCAAGAAGGATTCCTACTGGGTTATGGTTCGAACTCTCACACTTACCGTGTCTACAACAACTTCACTCGAAAAGTTGAAGAGACGGTAGATGTGAAGTTTGATGAATCTAATGGTTCGCAAGTCGAACAATTGCCAAATGATGCAGGTGATAAGGACCCTTCAGAAGCTATCCAAGATTTGCCCATTGGCAAGATTCGTCCCATGGAGGTGAAGGAAAGTACTTCATCAACTCAAGTGGAAGCCCCCACTTCATGTCAAGGTGAACCACAACATGACATGGAGGCATCCACAAGCGGTACACGACAAGATGTTGAAGAGGAGGAAGTGCATCATGAAGATCCACCATAACCTCCTTCACCCCCCCCTCAAGGGAACGACACCTTCAACAACAACGAAGATGAAGGAGATGATGATGAAGAAGAAGCTCCACCATCCAACAATCGAAAGCTGACCCGAGTTCGAGCACAAGTGATCAAGAACCATCCCCTAAACCAAATCTTTGGTGATATACAAACAGGGAGAATCACTCGCTCTAAAACTCGCCTAGCTAACTTTTGTGAGCATTATTCTTTCATCTCTAGCATTGAGCCCTTGAAGGTAGAACAAGCTCTTGAAGATGTTGATTGGGTGAACGCGATGCATGAAGAGCTTCACAACTTCGAAAGGAACGAAGTGTGGACACTCGTGGAGAAGCCCAAGGATGAGCAAAACATCATCGGAACCAAATGGGTGTTTCGGAACAAGCAAGATGAAGACGGTAAAGTCGTACGGAACAAGGCTCGTCTCGTAGCCCAAGGATATACGCAAGTCGAAGGTATGGACTACGGTGAGACCTACGCCCCCGTCACTAGACTTGAAGCTATTCACATTCTTCTTGCTTATGCTAATCACCATGATATCACGCTTTATCAAATGGACATTAAAAGTGCCTTTTTAAATGGTGAAATTGAAGAAGAGGTTTATGTTAAGCAACCACCTGGTTTTGTGAATCCTAAGAAACCTAATCATGTCTACAAGCTTCGTAAAGCCCTTTATGGTCTTAAGCAAGCCCCTCGTGCTTGGTACAAATGCTTAACGAAGTTCCTCATTGAAAAGGGTTTTGATATTGGTAAAATTGACGCAACCTTATTCACTAAGAGTGTTAATGGTGAATTATTTGTGTGCCAAATCTATGTGGATGATATTATCTTTGGATCTACTAACCCACAATTCAGTGAAAGATTTGGAAGGTTGATGTCCGAGAAGTATGAGATGTCTATGATGTGTGAGCTGAAATTCTTTCTTGGTTTGCAAATCAAGCAAACGAAAGAAGGAACTTTCATCTCTCAAACTAAGTATACCAAGGACTTGATCAAGAAGTTCAACATGCAAGAGTGCAAAGGTATGAAAACCCCTATGCCTACTAGTGGACATGTTGATCTTACCAAGGAGGATGAACCGGTTGATCAAAAAGTTTATCGATCTATGATTGGTTCATTGCTATATCTATGTGCCTCTCGTCCCGATATTATGCTTAGTGTTTGCATGTGTGCTAGATATCAAGCCGCACCTAAGGAATGTCATCTTTTGGCCATGAAACATATTGTGAGATATTTGATACAAACACCAAACTTTGGCATTTGGTATCCCAAAGGATCTTCCTTTAACCTTGTTGGCTATTCCGATTCGGATTATGCTGGTGACAAGGTTGATAGAAAATCCACCTCGGGTACTTGTCAATTTTTGGGCAGATCTCTTGTATCTTGGTCCTCCAAGAAACAGAACTCGGTATCTCTATCTACTGCCGAAGCTGAATATATTGCTGCTGGATCTTGTTGTGCACAATTGTTATGGATGACACAAACGCTTAAGGATTACGGAATCCATGTTAGAAATGTTCCATTGCTTTGTGACAATGAAAGTGCTATTAAAATTGGTCATAATCCTGTGCAACACTCTCGAACTAAACATATTCAAGTTAGACATCATTTCATTCGTGATCATGTTGCCAAAGGATATATTGATCTTAAGCATGTTCGCACTAACAAGCAATTGGCCGATATCTTTACTAAGCCACTTGATGAGAAAACATTTTGTTACTTGAGGAGTGAGTTGAACATCATTGATGCTTCAAACTTGAGCTAGACTCACTCGGTTGCATGCAAGGGCATAAGCTTTCTTGATATTTCCATGTTGATCCTAACATGTTATCTTATGCCATGGAATTCTATGCTCCCTTGTATTGCATCTAATCTTTTGTAGGTACTTGGAAGAATTTCATTCCAAAAGATTGCCGTCAACTCCAATCATAAGCAATCTTGTCATTACCAAGTATTCACAACCCCTCTTGATGATGAAAGGAAGAAGACACCTCAATCATATACTTGACATATATTTATAATTCTCAAGTTGGTATCATGTCAAATGGATATGTCCATTGCTCTTCCTTGCATGACTAACCTTTGTAGGTGACAAGTGTACTAAAACGAGAAGGATTGCTCCCAACTCAAGATGATCTTCATCAACCTTGAGCATCCTCAACAAGTTCACCTACAAGCCTCGTCATCAACATCACTCAAAGGTATGCACTCATATCCTTGAAAAGGCTTTACTCCAAGTCATGAGCTAAAGCAACTCAAGTGATATGAAGACATTAAAATGTTTAATCGATAAATGGTAACCCCATTTTGAGCTTAACGTAGAGTATGACCCATGATCAAGCATTCTTGCTTGACTCCTAAGTCAATGTACTCTAATATAGGTGACCTAGTCACCGCCCATCATCTAGTTAAGTATTTTAGATGGTTCACTTTCTATTTTGCGAAGACTTCTTGGAACCGCTCAAATCTTCTCTAGCTGATATCCCTTTGTAAAAACCTTCACATTCCCTTTGAAATTTTTTGGCAACACTTTGAAAACAGAAACTTGGTCCTTTATTTCCTTTGCTGTTTTAGCCTCGGAGCCACCGATACATATTTCTCGGTTCTACCGACATTGCAGATAAGCTGCACCACAAGATCTCGGTACCACCGATTTATCTATCTCGGAGTCACTGATTTGTTATCTTTTCTTATTTATGATCGCTGTTGCAAATCTATGTTTCTCTTGTGCCATTTGATGTGAGGATTTTGTTACTTCAATGATCCCTTCTTTTTTAAAAAAAAGAAATTCTTTTCAATGATTCCCTCAGTTTTCATTTCCATGAACCCTACATTCAATGACCCTTGTTCTCAAGGATCCCTTCCTATCAATGATCCCTGTATCTATTCCTGTGTTTGACCTTTTTGGAAATTAATGCCAAAGGGGGAGAATACCAAAGCTTCATGCTAAAGAGGAAGATACATGCTTATGCAAAGGGGGAGATATGATCAAGGGGGAGAGCCAATATCAATATTCATATAAGGTGAGAATATCAAAGTAGGGGGAGAAAAACATATTTGGAGGATTATCTAAGATGTGTTGGAAGTTTACTTTTCTCACCCTATCCAATCCCAATATCTACGTGCTGAGATTCAGGGGGAGAGGATGTTTTAATACTGTCATATCTAAGGGGAGAAAGAAATGATTTTGGAGACATATCAATCTTAAGAAATACTATCTTCTATATGTTCTCCATATCTTGGTACTTTTGAGTTCTATTGCCTTGTTGATTGGTAGAATACTCTTGTGTTTCCTAACATTGTTTTCTCAAGTGTATTTCTACTACAAGAGTGCTCCAGAACTCAAGGTAAGTATATGCATCATATCTTTGGTCAAGATAATCTCTTGCTTCTTGCACATATTGTTTGCAAGAGTGAAGTCTTGAACAAGGATACATCTCATTCACATATATTTGATGCATATAGCCAAGATACACATGACTCATTATATCCTTTCTACTATTTGTGTCCCCATGCATTCCAAAGCAACTATCCTTTAAAGGACTGCACACATTTAGGGGGAGCAAATCAAAGTCATGTGCCTCTCAAAGTCTTCACTATATTCATGTATATCTTTATTTGAAGCTTTGATTGTATGTTGTCATCAATTACCAAAAAGGGGGAGATTGAAAGCACAACATGCTCCCTTGGTGGTTTTGATAATTCATGACAACATACATTGTCTCTTGGACTAATACTTTTACCTAGTTTATCTCAGGTATAGTCCATAGAGAAGGGCTGGCAAAAGGACTATGAAGATTGTGGAAATACCCCAAGATGCAAGGAAATAGGTTGGCAAAGCTTCAAGCAAGAGGACTCTACATTTTACATTTGTGAGAAATCACTTTGAGTCCATAGGAAAGCCAATACTATTAAAAGGGGGTAAGGTTTTGATTGGTGAACAAAATGCTCATACGTGCACAAGTGATAGTCACCAAATACACCCACAAACTCTTCCACCAAAGTCTGTCCATAGCCGTATACTCAACATCGGTGCAACCAACATTTCCATCCCGGTGCCACCGATTCTCAACCACAGACAGACTCAGCCAAACCCTAGCCACTTCGGTGCAACCGATTCCATACCGGTGCCACCGAGTTTAGGTTGCCAACTTTCTGTTACGCAAATTCACAATTTTGGTACCACCGAGATTGTTGGATCGGTGTCACCGAGATTGGGAATCTGACCATTGGTCACCTTATCGGTGCAACCGAGTTTCCTATATCGGTCTCACCGAGATTCAAAAGTTGCCACTTTTTGGTCACTTCGGTACCACCGAGATTAACACATCGGTGTCACCGAGTTGGTCATTTTGTGTGTAACAGTTGGATTTTTGGGGATGCCTATATATACCCATTCACCACCACCTACTCGAAAGAGAAGCACTCAGAACTATTCCATACTTGCCCCATCCAGTTTTCTGAGAGAGAACCACCTACCCTTGTGTTGAGGTCAAGATTTTCCACTCCAACCATATGGATCTTGATTTCTAGCCTCCCCAAGTTGCTTTTCACAAATCCCATCTCTTCCACCAAGCCAAATCTGTGAGAGAGTGATTGTGTGTTGAGGAGTCTATCATCTTGAAGCACAAGAGCAAGGA
Source organism: Elymus sibiricus (assembly GCA_039707655.1). Taxonomy (NCBI): domain Eukaryota; kingdom Viridiplantae; phylum Streptophyta; class Magnoliopsida; order Poales; family Poaceae; genus Elymus; species Elymus sibiricus. Next base: position 220,721,220 of record CM077665.1, read on the forward strand.
GTTCATCGTCATTACCGAGCCTATTACCTTTTGGAGGGTGCTGCCTCCTAGATTGGTTTGGTGTCGCTTGGGAGCCTCCTACTTCGTGTTGTGGAGTGAACCAAGAAGTTTGTAAGGGCAAGGAGATCGCCTACTTCGTGAAGATCTACCCATAGTGAGGCTAGTCCTTCGTGGACGGAAGCCGTTATGGAATAGTCAAGCTTGCTACTTCGTGGACCCTTATGGGTGGAGCCCTCCGTGGACTCTCGCGACCATTACCCTCCGTGGGTTGAAGACTCCATAAACGTGGACGTACGATAGCACCACCTATCGGAACCACGGGAAAAAATCTTCGTGTCCCTTATGTGTTTGATCTCCATATCTCTACCCCTTTACTTCATGTGCAATGTCTTTACTTTCCGCTGCCATATTTGTTGACATGCATGTGTAGGGCTGTTAGACTTGCTAGACTTGCTAAAACTGTTAAAATCTGCCAACCAATTAACTTGGGAAAAGGTTAGGTTTTAAATTCCTGCTAGTAGTCTATTCACCCCCCCTCTAGACACTCTTCTAGTGATCCCTCACATACTTCCTATGCATAGGCATTTATAAGTAAAAAAATTATCAAGACAAGAAGTATCTAGCATATGCATGTAGGAAGAATGAAGCATTGATAATTTTAACACAAAGAGAAGTAAGAGAGTAACATGATTTTTTTTGTAACAATATTTTCCTCTCTCATAATAATTACATGTAGGATCATGTTCAAATTTAACAATATAGCTCTCATATAAAATATTATCTCCATGATCCATATGCACAAAAGTTTTACAATCTTCCAAGGTAGTGGGATCAACATTAACTAAAGTCATGACCTCTCCAAACCCACTTTCAATATTATTGCGAACATTATTATCCATAACATATTCATCATGAGGCTTAAATAAATTTTCAAGATAAAAAAAAACATGATCATCCCAATCATGATCATTGCAATAAGTATTGGACATAACAAAATTATCATCCCCAAGCTTCTAGCATTGCATATTGCTAGCACAATTGGCATTAATAGAATTTATAGTAACATCAGTGAACTCATTCCTTTTGGGTGCAATAGCAATAATTTCATTTTCAACATAAGGAACTATAGCAAGTTCATCTCCATAAGCATCATTAATATTGGCATCGTGGCCATAAGAATAGAAAGCGTCACGTTCATCAAGAGGGGATATTTCAGTCGAATTAATGGAATGATAATTTTCTTCCAACACAGCAGACATTATCTCAATAAATCTCAATATTTAAGTATGGCAAAATTTTCAAATTTGTACAGAGTAGCATCATACTTTTCAATCAAAGAAGCAACTTCATAAGCACCCTTAAAAGCAACAAATTCTTCAATTTGTTCGATATCATAGTAACTATAAACACACTTGGCATAAGAAGATAAGATTTCATAATCATTAAACTCACATATGTGGGGAAGGTGTTTCTTAGGGTTCTCTGAGCAACAAGTAGAATCATAAATTTCACACAGATTCCAAGCATAGCACATCAAACATTTTATTTGATGGCATAAAAGTCTCCCCTTTTGAGACAACCGGTGATGCACAAAATAAGCATGATCATCTAATGATTTTCCCTCAACTAAGCTAGTTGGGGTTTCAGCACAAGAACAAATGGATCAAAGATGATCCAAGTAGAAAACTTTATGTGGATCCATAAGTCTTTACTTTCTATTTTTGTGTGATAACATGATTATTGCAAGCAAACAAGTAACTAGCAAAGTAAATATTTTTGTATTTTTGTTTTTTATGATGAAAATTAAATATGATAGAAAATAAAAATAAGAACAAGTGAATGATAATTTGTGTGAAGTTACTTGATAGTTGGTGATGATATTCCCCGGCAACGGCGCCAGAAATCCTTCCTGATACTTGCGATCCGCGGGTTTTCCGTGAAGAGGAACGGGTAATTGCAACACAATACGGGTAAGTATTTCCCTCAATTATGAAACCAAGGTTTATCAAACCAATAGGAATATCAATCCACAACCGTCTTCAGCGGCTGCACACAAAAGAACAAACAACTTGCACCCAACGCGACAAGAGGGTTGTCAATCCCCTTGATCTCATTATTTGCAAGCAAGTGAGGTGTGTAGATAATAGTAGATAATTCTAAATTGTAAAATAAAATAAATACAAATAATGGCAGCAAGGTATTGATGGCTTTTGTAAATATATAAGTGAATAGACCCGGGGGCCATAGTTTTCCCTAGCGACATCTCTCATGAAAGTAAGCATACGGTGGGTAAACAAATTACTGTTGGGCAATTGATAGAAAAGCGCATAGTTATGTGATATTCACGTCAATGATCATGTGTATATAGGCATCACGTCCATAAGAAAAAAGGCCAACTCCTGCCTGCACCTATTACTATTACTCCACCCATCGACCGCTATCCAACATGCATCAGAAAAACAGAGTAATGCTTGGAGAACATTGACATGATGTAGACAAAGAGAATTCAATTCATATGAACCTACCCAATCGTTTTATCCTTAGTGCCAACAATACAAAGACGTGTCTTGTCCCCTTCTGTCACTGGGATATAGAGCACCGCCAGATTGAACCCACTACAACGCACCCCTCTCACCGATGAAGTATTAATCTAGTTGGCCAAACTATTTCAATAAATCGGAGAGGATTACAAATCTATAATAATCATGCAAATAAAATAACAGCAAGTATTCAATATCTTTTCATGAATAATCTGAACATAAACCCACAATTCATCAGATCCCAACAAGTGCACCGTACAAATAAATTACGTCGGATAGATCAAAGCAAAGATGCGATGGTCATTGTATTGAAGATCAAAAGAGAGAGAGAGAGCCATCTAGGCACTAACTACGGACCCGTAGGTCTGTGGTGAACTACTCACACATCATCATGAGGGTAGCAAGGTTCATGAAGAGGCCCTCCATGATCGATCCCCTCCGGCAGGGTTCCGGAATGGAGCTCCAAATGGGATCCCGTTGGAAGAGAGACTTGCGGCGGCGGAATAAGAGTTTCGGGATGCCCTCTAGGTTTTTTGGAATCTATGTGAATTTATAGGCCAGAGAACGGGGTCAGGACGGCGACCAGGGAGGGACAAGGCATCAGGGCGCGCCTTGTTGGCTTGTGCCTCCCTCAAGCGGCCTCCGGCCTTCTCCCTAAGCTTCCAGGTCTTGTTTTGGTCCAGAAAAAAATCATAAAAAAGTTTCGGGGCAATTGGACTTCGTTAGGTACTGTAAACCTGAAACGTAAAAAAACACACGCAGAAAACAAGAACTGGCACTGGGCACTGGGTCAATAGGTTAGTGCTCAAAAATAATATAAATTGGTAAATTATTACTCAAAAAGTATCATAGAATGATAATATGTCAGCATGGAACAATAAAAAATTATAGATACGTTGGAGACGTATGAAGGACGCGTCCCGCAACATCTCCGTCAAGGTGGACTTCTCCATCGCGTAGTCCTTGGAGCTATGCCTGATCTCCTGAAACGTGGCGACTTGCCGCTTCACTAAATGATGCTCCGCCAGGAGATCCCTGACTGCAGGGGATCCAACTGTCCGCGGCAAGCCCACACATGACTCGCTGTTTTGTGTTTAAAAGTTAAGCACTCCACTGGTCATGTACTCAGGTTCTGCCTCGTCAAAAGGAGCATCATGGCATACTCTAGCTGTGTACTGTTGTAGCCTTGTTCCCTTTCCCCGCACTAGTATGCTCCGTGTGTAATCATCGGGTTGGGAAAAAGGGGCGCAAGCACCCCAGCGCTCTCGCGCTTAAGTTGTTTCCTTCCCGAATTCCTTCAATGTATAATCAGTCCTAACAGTGAAACGGGGGCTTCCCGGGACCACTTGGACCGCTTCTGTGAACGCTCTGGCATCTCGAGAAGCAGAACATACACGCTGTGTTCTGGACCCGCTCCAACGTATCTGCGTCACATTGTTCTTGTCATTGGTGCCAGTTACTCTGGCTACGTGGGACCACACTGACTATGCCAATGGTTCCGGAAGAACATTGTACACACACACTTTGTAAAATAACATACATGATTCCAATGAAGAATCCTTTAAGCTCTTACAAACCAAGGCAAGCGTACTTAACAAAATCTATTATACTACTATGCAACTCTACTGCTGAAGTATGGCACCCCGGCTCACAGGAACCGGAACACCCCGTATTCCATCCCAGAGATCAAGTCTTCTGGAATACGACCCTACTTAGCATAGAACGAATCAGCTCTTTATTACAAAGAATTACATCAGCACGACGACACTACACCTGCAAAGGTAGCTCTATGCTAGTAGCAGAACAACTCGTAAGAACAGAATAACTTCTAGCAGCGGAACAACGACGACGGTGATGGACTCCACTCCACAGGGACTCTGGCTGGGACACGTCCTAGAGCAAAAACTCGGGATCCTTGACAAACAATAAATCATGACATCAGCTGCAATCTGGCATGACACACCAGGTGAGTACTTTGAATGTACTCGCAAGCTCACAACAACCAAAGCAATCAAAACAAACAATAACATGGCATTTGCAGGTTAATTACTGATGAGCATGGTACTACTAGAACAACATGAGAGTGAGCATGGCATGTACATGTTATTCATGGCATGAACATGATGATACTAGCACTAGCATGAGAGGAAGGGTCGATGTTTAAGGTCCCCTAGACCAACTTACTCTTCTCGGAGGTTATCTCATAACCAAGATATGTATCAAGCTTACCATCATGAACATCACACGATCACCTCAGGATCAATCAAGCTCGGTATCAACAATACCATCATGATCATCACGTGACCACAAGGAGCTTGATATTTACCTGTGATCACCGCATAACCACATAAAGATCAACTAACTTCTTTCCTCTTGGAATCAGGGTTATTTATTATTCAGGTTATTATTACTGTTGACCCACAGTGTGACCTACTACGAACTATGTTCATATCCAAGGATGCGGCTATCGATAGATTATACACTCTGCAGAAGTTAGTACACTGTACCCACACCACGGAACTCATGGCCTCATGCTCCCATTCAGGTGGACCAACGACATTTCGACAAAACCAATCCATTGCATGACACTCTCCCAGCCACTCCGACAAACTCCCCTTTAGGCTATACCCTGGGTGGCCCCGATGTCAACTCGTGACATACGCGACCTTTGTGGCTGCCACCGTCGTGGCTAAAACAAAAACGGTCCCAAATGGGGACATGTTCACATTACCAAACTTGGGCTCACAAGGCTTATGGCCGCCTACCTGATCAGGGCTGCGCGCGCAAATAACCTTCCCTAGTTGGAGGCAACGATGAGAGGCATGACAATAGACCGAATTAGGGCCTCCCATCTGGGCACGTGTGGTTGCATTGGTGAGCTTGATTCGGTGACACGATGACTCAGCCAACAGATTCATTCAAGTTCGATTAATGTCAAGCTTAACTTGAATGGTGATGAGATAAGTCATAATAACATGATGAAATAACAATGCATAAGAGCGTGATATCAACATGAACATGGATGGGCAACATAACCATTTAGCATATGAATCACAACATCAACAACAATACATCATTTATTCTACGAGATGCACATGAGCATGGCATAGTGATGATCATGCATATGACAAGTATTTTCAGAACATACGATAATAATCCATATGAGCATATCAATATCACTAGCATACAAAATAGTTTCAAGAATGAAACATGAGAATGATAATAATACTAGCAAATAATCACTTAACTCACTAGAATCAAATGAACATGGCATAATGATGATCATGGATCCACAAGCATATATATATATATATATATATATCATATATACAATATTTAATGAAATAAACAAACAGTTATTCAATCATTCAAGTGAAGACCATAGCTATTGCAAGGCCATCATGAAAGTGTCTGTTGTGGCTTGCCTGGAGATGAAGAACACATCAGGAAGAAGTGCGATCAACTCGCAGAAAGATTTGCCAGGAAAGTTTCTCTCCCAGCAGAGCTAATTAGATATCAAGGGAAAATGTTCATATTCAGAATGTGACAACATCATGAAAATGGTACCAACAGAATAGGCTCGACGAATAGAGAACGTTGGCTTTTGAATCACCTGAATCGGAGTTACGGTTGCGGAGATACGACCGTTCGTTAGGCAGGAAACAAATAAAAACTTTACTTTTTTTACTGTTAATGGACGAACGTCCGCAATATAACTATATGGCGCCGGCGGCTGAAAACAGAAAGCGCATTTCTGAAAAATACGCTTTGGGTGAATGAAAGCACATTTCCTGGAATGCGCCTCCACTTAAGTTGCGGGCACGGGGCTTCGGTGGATGACATGTCGGCCCCACCGCGCCTTCTCTCTCTTCCCTGCCTTTTTCTTCTACCTCGCGGTGATGGGGGTAGAGGAGAGGCCAAGCGCATGCCGGCGCTCTCCCCGACGGCTGGGCCACCTCCGGCGGAGGTCCGGCTACTAGAGAGCTCAGGAGAACGCCACGCATCCGCCCCGGGGACGCACGAACGCCGTGGATGACCTAATCAACGATAGTTTGGAGGGCCGCAGATGAGGCCATCGGCCGAGCTTGAGGTTGAGCCTACGGGCTTCCTGGGGATGAACAGAGGAGGTGGGGAGGTTCGTCGGCTCTTGATGTTTCTATCGATGGAGAAAGGAGGGGGAACGAGGCTCGACATTGCTCCAATTTAACGCGATCGTGGCGGCGGCCAAAGTGGCAATGGGAGGACGTGTGGGCTCCTCAAGCTCGTTGGAGTGGTCCGGGTGGATGCTAGGAGGGAGAGGGAGATGCTGGTGAGCTCTGGGGGTCTCGGGAGAGGATATATATAGGCCGGGGCGAGCTCACCAGATGGGCGCAGCGACGGCGACGTGTCGCCGGTGCTCTGGCTCTCCGATGGCACGCAGAGGGAGGGGCACGACCCCGAGAGGGTCCATAGGGAAGAGAGGAGGCCATCTATGGCTTCAGGAGAACTCGAGGAAGAAGAGGACATGAGGAGGACGACGACTACCACATACACATAGTGCGGCATGGTGTGCCGGGGAGGAAGGAGGAGGAGTGGGGTCTAGAGGGTGCGCGTGGACGGAGGAGAGGGAGGAAGACGCTGCAGACATGCTACAGTGGCGTGAGCATGGCGTTTGGATGGCTGTCAAGGGCCCTGATGTCCAGAGCGCGTCGAAAGGCATGCCAGCCGCATGGTCGCATGAACAGGCGCATGCAGTGCGCTCTCACTTGGAAAATGTTGTCCACCACATGGACCGTGCTTGCTAGATACCCATGAAGTGCTTGGTTTGATCAAAGGGACTTTGTGCTAATGGGTAGCATCAACTGTAGCCCCTGACAACAAAGTGTTTGAGGTGTACTCGGGAAGGCTCACTTGGGGAGGGGTTCTGAGATTTAGCTGGGGTGGATCACTCACTAAGGTGACCACTGTGGCAAGGATTCAGCTCAAATGGAGGAGTTTAACTAGCACTTGCTTCACATTCTGCCCCTCTAGAGAGAAACATGAAAGTTGAAGCTATTCTCAAATGGTTGAAAGGATTGATCTTAAATTTTGTGGAGGATGATGATTTGGGTATAGGAAGGTACTGTAAAAATATCATACCAATGAAAATGGTACTTCCTTCACAGTGATCCTCTCTGGATAGAATCTTAGGAAAATTATTGAGAGAAATAGGCTAAATGAAATGAGCACAAATTTTGTGGAGGGAAGTTATATTGGCAGGAGAATGTCCTGGTAAAATTTCATAAATTATGGAGCAATATAAAATATAGTTGCTTCAAAAGCTGAAATTATGACCAGAAACAAAGATTGGATGGTGTGCTCACCATGAGCATGGAATCTTGAATATTTTTACATATCCAAGGTCCATAGGAGTCAAATGAATTTTGAGAATTTTTTGGGAATTAAAGGCAAGACAGAAATATAGGTTGCTTCACAACCACGGGAAAACAACCGCCTTTACAAAAATCTCGTCATCGAGATTTGGTTTCCCAGGGAACAAGTATGAATGTTCTGACTTAAGGAAACCGTTTCCATCTCGGGTATCCTTTTCCTTTATATGATATTCCATGTGAATTTCATATGATCTGATTCCCTTGCTCTGGGGTGGTTTGCTTCACCGTATCCAAATTTTGACCGGTCTTACCTTATATGTTCAATCTTAATTCTTTCATATCTGTTGACTTATCTGATACCTTATCATGTCTGGAATGTGCCATCTTTCCCACAAGTTCAAGAGTGCTTTCCAGTTGACGGGTCATTCTTATATCCAGCGCTGATGGAATTCCATGGAGTTGTGAATTTTTTTTCCTTGGTGGACACAAAACATTTACTTCTTGCATCGGGTTATTCAAATACATGTATGTCCTTCAGTTCAAAACAGTTTTGGGAATTATAACCATTGTCTTGGCAGAACATGACTGCTTGCTGGGATTTCTGAATCATCTCGGCTGATTCCACTGTCTTGAGTATCAAATCCGTTGTTGGCCCAATGGGACCAGGGGTACCACGACCCGTCAGCCGGTTGCACCAGGAGGTGGCGGTGGGCTGGCCTAAGAAGATTGATCCCCTCCTTTTTCTCTCCCAAGAGATTTGCCATGCGAGGGGCAGGGCCCCTTGCGCGAGGCCTAGCCCTGCCGATGCAACTTGGTGGGCACAAGGGCCTCGTGAGGCCTCCCTCGGAGGGTAGCTTCGCGAGGCGGTTTGTATGGGGACGGTCACATGGCGTGACCCCCTCCACAAAGGTGAGTCCCCTGATGTCATGGCGAGGAAAGAGGGGCAAGACAGTTTCTAGTCTGGTGAGAAGGGAGGCGGTGGAGTCCGCCTCCCCCAAAGCAAGCCCCAAAGTGTTTCCCCTTTGGTGTAAGAAGATCAGAACGGATCGATGCTGTAGGACGGAGGTCATCACCACGCCCACCGACGTATCATGAAGACTACTTTAGCTGGCGGACACCGCCTCTTGTCAGGATAGGACTGAGTTCCTGTCCCCCTTTGAATTTCTGCCCTGTGGCTGCCCTTTCCCGCCGATGTTTTCGGGGAAGAGGACTAAGGAACTACAAAGGGGGAAGGGCTGCCTCCATGTAAGTGGATCGAGTCATTCTCTCTCCCCAAGACCTCGTGTACCTCGAGCACAGCTCTCTCTCGCGGAGCAATCCAACACGAAGCAGGAGTAGGGTATTACACCTCTCGGTGGCCCAAACCTGGGTAGCTCGTTTGTCCCTGTCGTGTCCGACGAGCAATAGCGAGCTCGTCGTCGATCCTCTTTCATTCACCGTCGAGTTGTTGGTAGCCAAGACAAGCCCCCAGTGTTCGAATATCATCCACGGAGAAGTTCTTGCACGCAGATCCCAGACTTTGACATTTGACGCGCCAGGTAGGGGGACTTGCAGTCTGCGCACCTTCGACCTCGACGCCAACCTCGTCATGGACAACGCCGCTGCACGCCGTGAGCGCGCTGCATGCCGAGCTGCCGCCAGGTTCCACGCGGCGCCTGCTGCCCGTGGCGCCCTGGGGCGGCACCCTCGCGCCGCCACCGAGCCGGTCGAAGAGCGTGCTGCCTCCTCCGCCCACCCGTTGGTGAAGGAGCAGGTGCGCGGCCACCCCGTCGCCACCTCTTTGCTCGTGCGCCGTGATGACCCCACGCCAAATGCAGCTCTACTAATGGCGCAGGAGCTGCTGTGCTACCGCCCCTCCGAGGACGCCTACGTAGACTGGCTTAGGCGCATCACCGAGCTCGTCGACGCCGCGCGGGACGACCCGACATCCTCGCGCTCCCTGCCCGCTCCGCCGTCGCATGCTGGCCACGCGGAGCGCAAAGTTCCTCCTTCTTCGCCGCCAGCTCGCCGGGCGGCCGAGCGGCGCCCTGAGCCGCAGGTTCTGGCTTCGTCCCACGAGTCGTCTGCACCTGCCAGCAACGACGACAACTACCAAATCGTTGACCGCGTGTGCCCAGACGTGCGCATGGCCCCCGAGAAGGCTCCCAACCGCCAGGACGCCACTCCAGCGGGGCGCCAGGGCCGCGCGACCCCAGCAGGCGGCGCTCCATCCACCGGGGATACCTGGCACTCACGCCTGAGCTGCGCTGCGTGGTATGGCCCGACAAGCTCAAGCTGGAGCTCCCTCCCCGCTATGACGGCAGCACCAACCCTGCGGAGTTCCTCCTGCTCTACACCCTCAGCGTCCAGGCCGTGAGGGGAGACGAGCGGGTCATGGTGAACTGGTTCCGCATGGCCCTCAAGGATACAGCGTGCTCATGGCTCGTGAACCTCCCCGAGGCATCCATCTCCTTGTGGGACGACCTGCCCAAGCAGATCATCGCCAACTTCGTGGGCACGAGCGACCACCCTCTCACGCTGAACGACCTGCGGGTCGTGCGCCAGTGCCCAGGTGAGTCCCTTTGCAAGTTCGTCCAATGTTTTAGCCAGGTGCGCAATAGGATCCCGAAGGCCTCCGCCGCCGCCATCGTCTCCGCCTTCACCAACGGCGTCATGGACATGAAGATGTGCGAGAAGCTCTCCGTCAGGGACGAGCTCGACTCCAGGGCAGAGCTGTTCCTCCTTGCCGACCGCTGTGCCAAGGCTGAGGAAGGGCGCCTCTCCCTCCAGGGCGATCCAGATGCGGAGCCTATCCCCGCCAAGCCCAAGAGCAAGGACGTCAAGTGCAAGGGCCCCACCATGTTTGCAGCAGAGCCGAACGACAAGCGCGGCAGTGACGGCGTGGATGCCAAGAAGGATGGTCGCCGTTCTTGCGTCTACCACAACACGAGCACGCACAATACGGAGGACTGTTACAAGCTCAAGCTCGTTCATGAGGAACGCGTCGGCAGCCGCAGGAGCCACAAGGAGTGCTTCAGGGGCCACTGGGGAGACAACCGCGGAGCCGGTGACAGCAGTCGTCGGGGATGGCAGGGCCAGCCGCGGCAGGCGGATCTCTTGGCCCTCACTGCCCCGCCCCACTCCAATGACCCCCCTCCCACCGAGAGCGACGGGGGCTACCAGGAGCCCCGCAGGGTGGCCCGCATCCTAGGTGGGGCCCAGGCCCTTCCGTCCAACTACCACGTCAAGCAGTTCTCTCAAGAACTACTGCACGTACTTCATCGTCTTCGACATGGCTCACATTGGTCTGCCCTACAATGCCATCTTGGGCTACCCCGCGCTCGCCAAGTTCATGGCGGTGACCCACCATGCCTACGGGCTCGTCAAGATGCCCGGTTGCAGTGGCACCCTCACCATTCGCTGCGACGAGAAGGACGCACTCCACACCCTCGAGCACGCCTACAAGGTCGCCTCCGCCGAGCACCCTGCCGACGAGGACATCTTAAGGCTTGCTAAGGAGTCACCCGCGAGGAAGAAGCCCCTGCTTCCCCAGGAGTAGACCAAGTTGAAGAGGGCCTCGCTGGGCAGGTGCGGAGCTAGCACCTCCCTCGCCGCCAGTGATGGCCCCTCTCCCAAATAGGAAGGCAACTCGGCGTCTCCCTCCGGGCAACCTCTGGTGCGTCAGCTTGGACGACATCAGGCGAGTCCGGCCTACAGAGGGAGGCGATTGAGCATCATTCGGCCGTGTGCCGGCGCGCCTATCTCATCAAGTGCCAGGAAGGGCCTCTACCGCCTTGGGAGCAGGAGGACCGCAAGCTCTAGGATTGTGTAGGCACCCACGAAGCTCACAGCTTCAGGCTGACCGTCGACCCCACCCCTGTCTCCTAGTGGCGCATGTGCGGCGACTACATCTCCATCAACCAGGCTCGCCTCACGAGGCCCCCCTCACCATCTCCACTCATGTGCATGCCTTTCGGCTTGAAGGGGCCAGCAACCAGCTTCGAGAGGCTAATGCACATGAGTCTGGAGTCCCACGCTGCAAGGCACGCGGAAGTGGTCCACGGCCAATCTCCAACCCCGTGCGGCACCGCAAATGACGGTGGTGGGTGTTCTGGTGCCAAACATATGGATCGCCCACCATCACCGTAAGTTCTGTCTGTTTTCACGGATATGAGCGAGACAGAGATGTACACGCTCCAGGGCTTTCTCTACCCACGCTGCCCTCGGCACGTGAGAGTCCCCTCCGACTCTCGTGGAAGCCCCATGCTCCACGCTGGTGGATTTGGACAATGAGGGCGCTTTTCAGCTGCATCATCCTCAGGCTGTCTTGTGTCCATCACGACAGCGTTTTTGTCAGACAATGAGGGCGCTTTTTTGCTACATTAACCTCAGGCTGTCCCGTGTCCGTCACGACAACATGTCCAAATGTAATGAAGGCGCCTTTTCAGCTGCATTAACGTCAGGCTGTCCCGTGTCTGTCACGGCAACATCTCCGTCACCTCATGAGGGCGCTTTTCAGCTGCATTAACCTCAGGTTGTCCTGTGTCTGTCACGGCAACATCTCCAAACGTAATGAGGGTGCTTTTCAGCTGCATTAACCTTAGGTTGACCCGTGTCCAGCATGACAGCATGTACCTTCCTGCTATGTAATGAACTCGTTTCATGCATCAGTAAAGTTCATTTGCTCCAAAAAAAATTGCCCGCGTGAGGCAGAGCATGCCTCAAGGGGCACACGCTTGACATCTCCCTTGTGTCTGTCATGCGAGCAGGGGCTGGGCACGGTGTCTGTGCTCGGGTCAGTCCCAATAGTGCTGCAAAACCCAAGTGACCGAGCTCTGGCTCGCGGACCTCCCCCGTGTGCGTCACCTCACTTGGTCCTTGGTGCTCTAGTCTCCTCGCATAACACCCATAGGCGACCCCGCAAGCGTGCACCATTGTGCACTTTACAGAAGCTTGGCATCATCTTAGATGCAGGGTACCAAAGACCCCGAGGCCTCCCCTCGGGAGGCTTCACCAGCGTCATGTCACGAGGGGCACGAAGCCTCATGAGGACCCACGCTTCGTGAGCCATTCCCGGTGGAGGACCCCCCGGGACACGCACCCTGAAGGAGCTAAGTTCAAACACCCCTCAGGGAATCCTCCCTCTCGTTCCCTTCTGAAAAGGGTCTGATTCCCTCGGCATGAGCCGCCTGCGTGTCAAGGGGGGCCCTCGAGCATCGCGCCTCGGGGACTCCTACCAGCCCTAAGAGCCCTGCACCCTTTGGCCTTGCCGAGCGCATGCTCTCGGCATACCAGCGACGGTGTAGCCTTCCTCGAGGGCTGGGTCCCAGCGATGCAAGGCACTGAGGCAACGTAAAAGGGGAAGAAGGGCCTCAGGAGAGGAGCGAGAACGCATAAAACATTAAGTACATAATACAAAAGTACCAGAGAAGTGGTTCGCGCCCTGCGAGGCCGCATCTACTCTATTATAGTAATGGGTCAGGGGGAGTCTAAGTGCATGGAGCGCCCTAGCATCGCTCTCGCCATCGTCACAAGGGGGCTCATCACGGCCCTGGCCGCCATCGACCCCGAAGGCGTATAGCTGGACAAAGCTGGCCACCTGCTCCTTTGAGGTTGCTTCAAGGCTTCTGCGGAGTTCCCTCGGGACTGGGGCCACAAATTTGGCCAAGGTTGAAGTGGCGGTCGAGGCGAAGGAGGTTGCAAAAGAGCCGCGTCATCGCCTGGGTTAGCAGGTCGTGACAGCGTCCGCGTCACGCAGCTGCTCCCTTAGGTTGTCAACCTCGGCCTAGAACTTACCCTGACGAGACACGAGGTCCCTCTGCTCAGCAAGGGATACCTGGGATGCCGCTAGCTCGCGCTCCATCGCCGCCAGACGCTTCTTCTCCGCCTCCTACAACGATGCAGTGGCCGCAAGCCGGCACTCCAAGGCGTCGGCACTCTTCTAGCGGGCGGCGAGCTACTTCTCGCGGGCCTCGGCGGCCTCCTCCCATGAGTCGAGGCGGACCTCGCATGAGGCAGCCTGCTCCCGGAGCACCTTGTCATGGGCGTCGGCCTCCTCTCGGTGCCTCTTGGCCACCTGGGCATCCTCCCGAGCCTTCGTGAGGGCAACACAGGCGTCTTCGGCGAGCCGCTCGCGCTGCGCCCGTGCCTCCTCGCTCCGCAGGCGATCCCGCTCGGGTGCCTCCCGAAGCCGTCTCCACTCCATCGCCAGGCGTTGGCGCTCCTAATGCAGAGCTTCGCCTCCTTCCTGATTTCTCCCTCAAGTGCATGGAGCACGACCGTGAAGCCGCGGCAGGCCCCGTCCCAGAGAACGGCGTCACTCCCCTCCAATGTTAACGTGAAGCTCGCCAGAGCTTCCTCGCCCCCTGCCAGCGCTGTAGGGTGAGGAGGCGCGCCCTCAAGAATGTTCGGCGGCTCCACACTGCCCCCTCCAGCAGGAGGTGTGCTCGCCGACAGGTGCAGGGGGCTCGGGACAGCCACCTCTGTAGCCAGATGCGTCGCCCCGCATGCGCTAGCCGCCCGGGGAGCGCCTGTAGCTGGGAGCTTGAGCCTAGAGGCTGTCCCCGCCTGGGTCACGGGGGGCTCCTCTGCGGCGGGAGCGGTCTCCGGAGCCGGGGCTGCGTCCCACCTCCTTCCGCTCCCGTCTCAGCCATCGTTGAGAGGGCTGCCCCAGGGGTCGCCTCCTCAATGGGCTTGGGAGGCATAGCCTCGCCCCGCTCGCCCGGCTCGCTTCCCTTCTCTGGCGCCGCCTTAGGACGCGACTCCATGGCGGAAGCGGCGGGTTTCAGGGAGGTGGGCCCCCTTGTCACGGGCATATTTCTCCTCTTGGTCTCATTCCCCTTCTCCTCCTCGGCAGTCAGCTCAAGGCTCCCGCGCGAGTGGGATCTCATCAAAACCAGGAAAGCCAGGGTGTGAATGTCAAGGAGGGGAAAAGGGAGAGAACTTACTCATCCCTCGGGCCCCAGCGTGTCCGCTTCCGCATCCTAACGGTGCTGCAGCTCCCACTCCTCTCTCATGGAGGCATGTCTGGGTGACCGTGTGCGGGAGCGCCGGAGGGGTCGGCATTAGAAGGCACAACGGTCTCCTCGCCCCGCTCCTCCGAGCACTCGTTAGCTCCTGCGTCTTCTGTTCCTCCCCCTCCGGCCTGGCGGGGCAGGCAGGGCGACTTGGAACCCACCGATGTCCTCATCGTCATCCCCGTTGTCCAGTCGGAGTGAAGCGCTCGCCGGTGGCGTCGACGACGAGTCCCCGCTACTCTCCCCGCCGGAGTTGGACGCTCCACTCTCCCCCGAGGTGGACCCTATCGTTGAAGGGTCCTCGTGCACCTTAGGGTCCGCCTGAATCGGACCCCAACAGTTGAATTGGGCCATTTCCGCGATGAGATCTCCCCGGTTGGTCGGGCTGGACAGGGGATGTGCGGCCCTGGGCATCGCCCTCATGACCCCAGGAAAGAGGGTCTTCCCAGATTGAGGTCGCCACTCCTTCAGGAAGGTCGTCCCGCGCTAGACAGATCCGGTCTTCAACCCCAGTAATCTCCCACATGATGTGCGAGCGCTTCTACAGGGGAGTGATGCGGCTAAGGAGGAACTCCTTGGAAATCACGCCAGCCGTGAGCCCGGCCGCACGCAACTCTGCCAACCTTGCAAGAACTGGCTCTAGGGCCCGGCGGCTGAGCTTCTTGTGCTCCCAGCACCCGGTCTTCACGGCCGGCTCTGTTGGAACCTCCAGGAGGGAGCTGGTCTGCTGGGCGTCGATGTAGAGCCAGCGCGACCTGAAATTGTGCACCTTCTTCAATATCCTCATGTCAACGAGGACCCCTCTCATCCCGTCATCGATGCGGAAGGAGGCACCCAAAGCGCTGGCTCCCGGCAGAGATCCACAGACTATAGAAAGTCCGGAATAACGCCATGGAAGGTGCCACTCCTAGGAAAGCTTCACAGAGGTATGCGAAGAGGGAGAGGACGTGTATGGAGTTGGGATGGAGGTGGAGCAGGCGGATGTTGTAGTGCTTCGGAATGGCGAGGAGGAAGTCGAAGAAGGGCGACGCCAGGCCGGCGAGGAGTGAATGGAGGAAGATGGGGGTTACCGCAGCCTTAAGGTCACCCCTCGCACAGGAGGGGTGACCCCCTCGTTGTGCTCGGAGGCCACCAGGAGACGAGCCATCGCCAGCCCCTTTTCTCTGGTGATGACGGATGGCATCAGTAGCGCGCTGAGCTCTTTCGGTGGGACCTCCTTGCCTTAGGAATGCCCGGCTACCATGGTCTTCTTGCCGGGGGTCATGGTAGCGGAAGTTGAGATGGGAAGCCTTAGCGGATGAGCCAGGGAACCGCTCTCGCGCGAGTGGAGGGCCAGATGTGGACGGTGTAGCAATGATGTGACTGCGCCCCGTGAGGGACAGGCTTTACCGTCAAGCGATGGTCTCGAGGCGTCATAGAGTAGCGGGGGCGTCCCGCCTAGGGAGGCCCCCACACACCCTCTTCGAGCCCGATAGATCAATGGGCCCCGCGTCGTTTCGCCCCAGCAGGCGTTCACACTGCGGGCCCGGGGGCTACTGTCGGCCCAGTGGGACCAGGGATACCACGTCCCGTCAGCCGGTCGCACAGGAGGTGGCGGTGGGCCGGCCTAAGAAGATCGACCCCCCTCCTTTTGCTCTCCCAAGAGATTTGCCTTGAGAGGGGCAGGGCCCCTTGCGCGAGGCCTAGCCCTGCCGAGGCAACTTGGCGGGCGCAAGCACCTCGTGAGGCTTCCCTCGCGGGGAACCTTCATGAGGCGGTTTGTACGGGGCCGGTCGCAGGGCATGGCCCCCTCCACAAAGGTGAGTCCCCTGATGTCATGGCGAGGACAGAGGGGCAGGACGGTTTCTAGTCTGGTGATAAGGGAGGCGGTGGAGCCTGCCTCCCCAAAGCTAGCCCCAAAGTGTTTCCCCTTTGGTGTAAAAAGATCAGAACGGATCGACGCTATAGGACGGGGGTCATCACCGTGCCCACCGATGCGTCATGAGGACTACTTTAGCTGGCGGAGACCGCCTTTTGTCAGGATAGGACTGAGTTCCTGTCCCCCTTTGAATTGCCGCCCTGTGGCTGCCCTTTCCTGCCGATGTATTCGGGGAAGAGGACTAAGGCACTACAAAAGGAGAAGGGCGTCTCCATGTAAGGGGGCCGAGTCATTCTCTCCCCCCAAGACCTCGTGTACCACGAGCACAGATCTCTCTCGCAGAGCAATCCAACACAAAGCAGGAGTAGGGTATTACACCTCTCGGTGGCCCGAACCTGGGTAGCTCGTTTGTCCCTGTCGTGTCCGGCGAGCAGCAGCGAGCTTGTCGTCGATCCTCTTTCGTTCACCGTCGAGTTGTAGGTAGCTGAGCCAAGCACCCCAGTGTTCGAATATCATCCACGAAGAAGATCTTGGACGTAGATCCCAAACTCCGACATCCATACAAAAGATTTTATTGTCACCTGTCGTGACCTGTATAAAGCACTAATATCTTATAGCAATAGATTCTAGAAACTTGACTAACGATGGTTCTAACTGATGAATCTTGTTCATGGTAGGCTATCCTTGCATTGGGTACCATATGTGTCATGGATTTGTCACGGCAAGATGTCCGGGTTAACGGACTTAGGTGTGAGGCCATCGCAACTATGTGGCGGCTTGAGAGGGGTTGGTCGGAATCGAGAGACGCGAGTTTACCCAGGTTCGGCCCCTCCGATGGAGGTAAAAGCCTAAGTCCTGCTTGTCTTGTATTGATGATGATGACGATCTCGGTTACAAGGGTGCGGAGTCGCTACCTCTAATCTCGAGTGTCTCTAATTTGTCTATCTCTCATGACTTGTCTATCTAGGACCTGTCTATTGAGACCTCTAAAAACCTGACCCTCTTGGGGTGACCCGCCCCTCCTTATATAAGCTGAAGGGGCGGTTTACATGTAGAGTCTAAGTCGGATTGAGGCTTAACTTATCATGACTTCCCATCGCGGGCTTCTCCTCATGGGCTTCTGAGTCCCGGGCTTCTTATCTCCGACGGGCGGCTTACAACCGGGCGGCTTACAACTGGGCGTCTTACAACCGGGCTTAACTTCAAGACTCATCTTCAGGGACTCGTCTCTGGGACTTAACTGTCTGCCGGGTCATAACTGTCTGACAGGTCATAACTGTCTGCCAGGTCATAACTGTCTGTCGGGTAATAACTGTCTACCGGGTTATAACTGTCTACCGGGTCACAACTGTCTGCCGGCTTACAAGTGTCTGCTGGGTCATAACTGTCACAGGTTATAACTGTCTGTCGGCTTACAAGTGTCTGCCGGCTTATAACTGTCACCGGGTTATAACTTTCTGCCGGGTTACAACTATCTCCGGGTCATACCGCGGGGTATATCCCGGACATTAGCCCCCAGGTTAGCTTGAATTTATTCATGGTAACCTCCTGAAATAAGAATATGTAAAGGGACCGGTTCACTCAAAAATACCAGTTGACCAGCTCCTGAAAATTCTGAAACTCTGTCATATCAATACACTGACACTGACTCCTTGTAAAAAAAACCTTATTATCAACTGCCTTGGTTTGATAAATTCATCTGGTTCCCTCATAACTGAGAATTTGAAGACATATCTTCCTCATATCTATATTACCTGTAGCCCCCAAGTCTTAAGAAGGGAAACGTAGTGATAGCCTTAAGACTTGCTTCAACATAGTGCAAACCTAGAGAAATCCAGATTGTTTATCTGAGTCACCAGTCATAAGTTGAATGTTCCACATATGTAGCCCCCAAGTACCGGGTTGTCTTGCCTGCAGCAACCTGGGACTTTGTAAATGTCTTATGCTCATAAAACTTCAGCCAGTGTAGCCCCCAAGGGCTGGGTCATTATGCAATAATGAGGAGGAACTTGTTGTTGATCTGATCATATAGACTTGAGGAGAAATATGTAGCCCCCAAGGGCCGGCTCAGTAAGACAATACTGGGCTGGGACTTGAGAAAAAGATATAAAGGCCGGCTCATCTCCTTGAGATAACGGAGGTCTGTTGACAACATAATGACTTGAAAAACAGTTCGCATTAGCCCCCAAGTGTCGTGGTGCATGCTTGCAGTGACATGGGACTTGCATACTTGATATAAACAGGACTTGAATAATGTAGCCCCCAAGTGCCGGTCGTATGCCTACAACGATTCGGGACTATTCCTTCCATTGTAGAATAAAATTTATCCACTGTCCAGATGATGTTTGCTGAAAACCTTGCATATCAATGTTGAACCATGCTCCTTGCTGTAAGCTGGTATTTTTGGGATGAAGGAATAATAGCCATTACTCTGAAGGGGCTTTGAAAACCTCAATCATCTAATGCTGGTTATGACAACCATAATGAAAAATCCAGCCATGTTGGCTATTTGAGATTTGAATAATATAACCCGGTTTGAAAGAACCGGTTCCTCCAATGTAGACCAGGATATCCATGCATATGTGATGCATGTTAAGATTATGCAATGATGATGCAATGTATGATGCAATGTATGATGCAATGTATGATGTTCTTGCCTTGAAGGCACAACCAGAATAGATCAACTCTTGTATATGTTCTTGCTTTTTCTTTTTCGAAAAATCATATGTCGGCTCTCCTGGCATGAACTCGTTGTTTGAACTCTTAACAGTACAGGGTCTCTAGTGAGAGTGACCGTCAACTCCTTTGAGTGGCTCAGGGTCTCTAGGCGAGATTAACTAGTAAGAGCACAACGAACCATAGAGAGGCGCAGCAGGGCATGAGTACCCCCCGGGCCCATAAGCTACTTCTCACGTGACATAAATCCGTCGTTTGAACCTTAAACAGTGCAGGGTCTTTAAAAGAGTAACTGTTTAAGAGTACGAACGGGCCACATAGCGGAGAGTATGCCGCAGATGGGTGAGTTTATCCTCGCTTTCCATAAGCCGGCCCTCACGTGACAAGAACCGCCGGTTTAACCTTGACCAGTACAGGGTCTCTAGTGAGAGTGACTGTCAAATACTTTGAACAGCTCAGGGTCTCTAGTCGAGATTAACTGGTAAGAGTTCGGCGGGTCACCTAGCGGAGCAGCAGCAGCATACAAGCAGGTTTAACTCGAACTTGCGGTGGCTGAAGAGCCGATCAAGAGGGTGTGTAAGCTAAACCCGGTGGGTTGGAAGCCCCCAAATGACCTTGTTGACGGAGTCAACTTTTTGGGTATACAACCCGGCCTTACAGTGGCTGAAGAGCCGATCAAGAGGGTGTGTAAGCTAAACCCGGCGGGTTGGAAGTCCCCAAATGACCTTGTCGACGGAGTCAACTTTTTGCACCATCTTGTAAGCTGCCATCTTGTATGAAGAAACGGCAGAAGCCTCCAAGTGACTTTATGATGATCCAATAAATCCTGGCACCCATGTTTGAATGGTGCATCACGGCGGTTCATCCTCTTGGGCGACTTTTAATTGTTCCGCCAATAATGTAGTAGCCCCTGGGATCGGGTTAACTTCCTTGCAATGACCCGGGGTTCTTGTTGAAAACGACCAAATGTGTTGAGCCATGTCTGTAGCCCCCGAGTCTTAAGTCGACTCGAAGAGTTGGCTTGAGATTCTCCATACTTGACCGTAGCATAAACCGGCATATAGTTGACACCGGAAACACTTGAATGTGCTGAAGGCGAGTCTGTTGGGCGGCTCAGATAGGCGAGCCCTGCACCGATGAGTCGATGTAAACCGGACCGCGGGCACGGCGGCTTGCGCGCGTCTGTTGGGCGATTCAAGTGAGCAGGCGCGGCACCGGCGTGTTGATGTAGACCAGACCACGGGGCGGTAGCTCATAAGCGTCCGTTGGGCGGCTCGTACTGGTTTATGCGGCCCCCGACGTGTTGATGTATATGTAGAAATCAGCCGCAACGTTTGAAGACGGCGCGGTTGTGAGAGACGGCTGCAGCGTTGTAAGCCAATGCGGTCACGAGAGACGGCCGCGGCATTGTAAGCCAGTGCGGTCGCGAGAGACGGACGCGGCATTGTAAGCCAGTGCGGTCGCGAGAGACGGCCGCGGCATTGTAAGCCGGTGCGGTCGCGAGAGACGGCCGCGATGTTGTAAACCGGTGCGGTCGCAAGAGACGGCCGCGGCGTTGTAAACTGGTGAAAGTCGCGAGACGGACGAACACTGGAGACTGAAGTTGGCACGCCTCCGTCTCCGTGGTGTAAAGCCACTCGAGTAATTGTCCTGATTTGCACGGACAAATGATGATCCGTATGTAACGTCCGTAGCTAACTTTTCAGTGCTGTTGCTGAATCTCGTTTGATCCTTATATGCATCCAAAAGATTCCTACGTTGACCCCTCGAGGACCCTGCCAGATATTGCCACAGCACCCTTTTTTTTAGTGGGCAGCCGGCCTCACTTCCTTTTCTTCCATCTGCCCTCATCTTATCCGTTTCCTGTTGCTGATAGGAGAACGCACGGGAGCAGCCGGCTCGCGAGCTCGCGGGTGCGGCCAAGGAGGACAGGAAGTGCGCGCGGGCGACATAGCCCCGCGGCCTGGTGAAGCAAGGCGGGTCGCCGTGGGGGTCATCGCGGCGGCAGAGGCGAGCTACGAAGGCGAACCGGCGGGGGCGCTGCGGGCGAGCAAAGCTGGCAAGCGCGGAGGCGACTCGCGACGAGGAGAAACGGGACGGTGGCCG
The DNA here is from genome assembly GCA_039707655.1 of Elymus sibiricus. Lineage (NCBI taxonomy): Eukaryota > Viridiplantae > Streptophyta > Magnoliopsida > Poales > Poaceae > Elymus > Elymus sibiricus. The sequence continues at coordinate 220,742,746 of CM077665.1, forward strand.
ATCCGGCCAGGACACGGTCGCGGGCGAGCAGAGCCGGCGAGCGCGAAGGCGACTCACGGCGAGGAGAAGCAGGGTGGAGCGGCGGCCGCCGGTTCATGGCAGGCGCGGGAAGAGCAGGTGAGCCGGCCGGCGGCTTGGCGATTGAAGGTTCCGGTAAAGGCGGAGGCTATGGCCAGCGCGGCTGCTCTCCGCAGAGGTGAGTCGGCCGCTTGCCGCCCACGGCGACCCGTAGCAGCATGCCAGCGGGCGAGGCGGGGCCGCGGCGGACGCGGCGAGCCAATGGCGGAAGCAGCCACGGATTTTGAGGCGGGGTGCGGCGATGGCTCGAGGCGAAGACCGAGTCCGGCTCGGAGGCGCGGAAGAGCCGGCCGCTGCGGAGCAGCGAGCCACCCAGGCGGCTTGAGGCGAGGTGCGCGCGCGGCTGAGACCCGGCAGTTGGCGCGCGGAGGCACAACGGAGCGAAGCAGCGCGCGGCGACTTCAGTAGCGGCTCAAGGCCGCAGTGGAGCGGAGGCTCACCGCAAGGGTGAGACAGCGGCAGGGGCACGAGGCGCCGGGCGGCTCAACAGGGCGGCTCGGGTGGAGGCGTGCGGGAGCGGCGTGTTGATGACGGAACTGGAGTCCGGCTTGACCGCACCGGAGATGGAAGCACCCGGCGACCTGACCCAAGGCTGACTGTGGATGACTTGAAACGAGGCACGCGAGGCGCGGACGGCCCGAGCAATCAGGCGGAGGCCGACGGTTTTAATACGGCGGGTTGACGAAGGCAGCTCAAAGTGCGACCGTTAACCCGGTGGCGGAAACAGCTCGGAAAAAGGCCATGAAGGCGGAGGTGAGGCAAAGTGGCGGAAGGAGCCGCGAGGGCCGGCACGGGGCCGCGTGAGGCGGGAACAGAGGGCCGCGGTTGAGCCGGCCGGCCCAGGAGATGAGACTGCGGCATCCAGTAGCCACGGTGCGGGGCAGGGGCGACTCAAGGCAGGGCCAGCGGGCGTGGAGGAGCGCGCGGACCGGCTGTGGCGGCGCTGGTACGGCGTGGGAGCCGGCTGCGGTGCAGGTTCGGCGAGACAAGTCCGCGGCAGCCGGAACGTGGGGGAACGGGCGCGTGGCGGCGACTCGGCCATGGCGGAGGTGGAGAGGGCCGGGGCCTGCGGGCAGCCGGCTCGGGCGTCCCGGAAGGCAGCGGACGTGATGGCAGTGGTCAGCTGGCAACCGGCTCGTGCACTCCGGAAGGCAGCGGAGTCCGGCTCGGAGATGAAGACGAGGCCGACTCTCGAAGCCTACGAAGGCAAGTCAGGCGCGGGCGACTCGGAGACGAAGACGAGGCCGCTCTCAAAGCCTGTGACGGCGAGTCAGGCGCAGGCGACTTGGAGACGAGGCTGCGACGGCGAGTCAACTCCGGGCGTGGGCGACCCGGAGACAAGATTGCGACCCAGATGGGGCTGGGTTTGGAGAGTGACGGATCCTTTTTTTTTCTTTTGATCCAATCCAAGCACATAGGATGACCATTGCTTATACGTGGGAAGCCTTTCCCCTATTTTCCTTTGGTCTTCGAGTTAACAAATATCAGCAGCAACGTATGGCTTGATAGATTGCTAGCAGCCGCCGAGAAAAGTTGATCGCGTTGACCCGAATCCCTATCGGTCTGTACAGTCAGGTTCATTGGACGGTTCTCCTGTTGATCTTGGCGATTTCCGCGGTGGTGGCAGGTTGTCCCGTGCGATTTTCTTCATCCGATCCATTGCAAGCTTCTCGATCCCTTTAGAGCTCCCTCCAAGAACACAACACCACCGTGCAGGCCCCACGGTGGGCGCCAACTGTCGTGGATTTGTCACGGCAAGATGTCCGGGTTAACGGACTTAGGTGTGAGGCCATCGCAACTATGTGGCGGCTTGAGAGGGGTTTGTCGGAATCGAGAGACACGAGTTTACCCAGGTTTGGCCCCTCCGATGGAGGTAAAAGCCTACGTCCTGCTTGTCTTGTATTGATGATGATGACGATCTCGGTTACAAGGGTGCGGAGTCGCTACCTCTAATCTCGAGTGTCTCTAATTTGTCTATCTCTCATGACTTGTCTATCTAGGACCTGTCTATTGAGACCTCTAAAAACCTGACCCTCTTGGGGTGACCCGCCCCTCCTTATATAAGCTGAAGGGGCGGTTTACATGTAGAGTCTAAGTCAGATTGAGGATTAACTTATCATGACTTCCCATCGCGGGCTTCTCCTCATAGGCTTCTGAGTCCCGGGCTTCTTATCTCTGACGGGGGGCTTACAATCGGGCGGCTTACAACCGGGCGGCTTACAACCGGGCTTATCTTCAAGACTCATCTTCAGGGACTCGTCTCCGGGACTTAACTGTCTGCCGGGTCATAACTGTCTGATGGGTCATAACTATCTGCCGGGTCATAACTGTCTGCCGGGTTATAACTGTCTGCCGGGTTATAACTGTCTGCCGGGTCACAACTGTCTGCCGGCTTACAAGTGTCTGCTGGGTCATAACTGTCACCGGGTTATAATTGTCTGCTGGCTTACAAGTGTCTGCCGGCTTACAAGTGTCTGCCGGCTTACAAGTGTCTGCCGGCTTATAACTGTCACCGGGTTATAACTGTCTGCCGGGTTACAACTGTCTCCGGGTCATACCGCGGGGTATATCCCCGACAATATGTGAGGACACCTGATCCGAGCTTATTGCTCGACATACTGGTTGCTCATTCTATCGGTATATCCATCCATGGGTAGTAGACCGTGCGATGCTTTGACATGGTTGCTGGAGTCAAACTGCGGAGCTTGATGTGAGGTCCTTACCAAAATAGAATAGCCCCCTTGGGTGTATGTTCCTGGTGATTGTTACAGAATAATACTGTCTTGAGCATTCCGTACCATGTTGTTCACGCAACAATTATCATCCCTGTATTGCCTGTCTTGCTCCTTCAAAATTGTTTTCTTTATCTGGATCCTTTGCTTAGCCTTGTTCATGACTCGGGTCACAGAAAATATACAAGGTTCACATGTACTTGTGTGAAGCTCATTGTGGTGGGCAATCATACAAAACAGTGAAAAAGGTTAATGATATCATGTTGTCGGGCATGAGGAAGCTGGCCTTGATAACTACTAACAAGATTGCTATCCCAGTGTGGCCTTTCTTCATAGCTTGTGAGTCCTTGCATCATACTGATATGTATAACTCGCTTTCATAACTCATGTGGTTGTCGGATTCTCACCGTGCTTGCATCATCGTACGAGTGACTTGCATGACCTGGGCAGTATGCTCACAATATATATGCAAGTATGTGTAGCTGAATATTTGATTCCCGAGGCAGACTTGTGTCCTGATGTAACAGCCCAAGACCGAGACCTCCATGTGTTTATGTTAAGTTCATGCTTGCATGTTACAACGTATTTTTTTATTTGCATCATGCACTATGCATCATCTCCATCATCTTGTTGTGGTTGCTTCCCATTATTTTGTTCATGTGTTTTTGCTACTCCTAGTCCATCCATGATCATTTCTTTTTGCCATGCTCAACTTATTTCAATTCATTGAAACCTTGTGTGTCATACCAAATTCACTCTTGATCTCATTCTCAATGCCTTTGCAATACTTCCCATGATATCCCTTTCCACTTCCTTCCTTCCCTTTGCTTCTATTTATTTGAGTTGCAAATATAAATGCTCAAATAAATGTTCTTGTTGTGCCCATAAATAATATCTATTCTGTAGGGTCACCATCTAAAATCTCAGTCCATTTGAGTTTGGTTTGGTTAGGTTTTAAATTCAAGCAAGTAGGAATTTACAGCATGTAAAATTTACCCAACCAACTTTAGTAAATTCTACATATTTTTCTAAGCCAAGAAAAATATGCCTCCTAGTGGGATCCTTCCTCTGTCACTCTCTCTATTTAGTTTTCTCTCTCTAAGTATCTGTTTTATTAATTCAGGAGAAGTAATTCCGAAAGAGAGAAAGGCCCAACTCACCTGAAGCCCACCAAACCTACCCCTTTAGTCAATCCCAGCCCACCATAGTCGAGCGCCCATGTTCTTCTTCTTTCTCCTGTACGACAGTTCATCCGGAGCTCCACATCGGCCTTTGTCGTTGATTTCACGGCCGGGAGCCACCCTAGTGCCCCTATAAACCTGCCCCGGCCCTAGGTTTCCTCCTCACTCCGTTTTCCCTCTCCTCTGTGCCGCTGCCGCTCCACCTCTCCTCGCCCACGCTCTGCCTCGCTCCCGCTTGGAGCCATGGCCGTCTCGGCCAAGGACTCCCCGCCGGCCTAGCTCGCCGTCGTGGCCTCCCTTGCTGTGTCCCCTCGAACCGTGACGCCGCCCCAGTTCCATTCTCGCCACGAACCGAGCCCATGGACGCCAAGACTGATGACCTCTTCTTCCCCTGCTTCCTCTGCTTCACGGACCTGAGCACCACCGCCACGTTCAGCTCCTTCCTCCGTCTACGGTCACCATCGACCTCGCACGACTCCAGCAGCAACCCCTAGGTGAAGCCCAACTCCTCCCCATCTCTCTCTTTGGTTTGATTCCTCCGCGGTAGTCACCGATCGTATCGCCATGGACGACCATGGCAGCAAGCTCAAGCTCGTGCCTAGCCTCATTTGCACATGGACACACTCCACACCCGAGCCCCCTCCTGTACATGCACGCGCGTGACCATCTGCAAGCCCGCAGGGCACGTCCCCTCTCGTACCAGTGCATACACACCCGACACCATGCCGATGCGGCCATGGCCGAAAGCTCGCGAAGCTTCCGGGCCTTTCTCAGATCACCCCTTGCTGCACCCACGTGCGCGAGCACCCAATCAGTTTCTGCACCCCCGCCATTTCTCTGCATCTACCAAGGTCCCATCCTTGCTCGTCACCATCGATGCCGGTGAGCTGCATCGTCCTTTCATGGCAAACAAGGCTTGGCCTTTGGCTCTGTTCAAGTAGTGAGGCACCCTAGCTTGATACAATCGTAGCGATAGCACAGTGGTTGACACCCCCTTGTTCCTACGCATGCAACCACTGATCAAATCCCACGGTCACACTATTTTATTTTATTTCTCTTTTTTTTTCAAATTTTTGCCTCGCCTGAGTACCACCTTGAGACTTGCTTCAATTCGGTTTCAACTGCATGCATATATCAATCACACACCTAGCCGAGCTGTCCATCGACACCCAATATTCACCCAAGGGATTTTGGGATCGAACCCAGGGCGCCCCTTTTGTTTTTCTTTTGTCTCTGTTTGTTTGGTATATAAGTGTTCGCACCAGCTTGCACACATTGTCATCTAGGGCTGAATCCATCTTTGATCACAAATCCGTCTTAATACAGCTGGTCATTGCCGCGTTCATGCACCTTAGGGGTCTGGAGATCAAATCCTAGATACCCCACATTATTTTTGTTTTAGCCTATTCACTTCCTGTGACACTGACGACCGGGTCCCGGTGCCCTGTTGACTTTTCTTCTTTGGACACCCATGGTCCATTGTCATAGTCAGTGGATGTAGGGTCCTGGGTGACCACAACCTTTGCTATTTATGTCTAGTTTTGTTTTATTTTCGAATTAAGGTTTTCCTCTAGTTTTTGTAAATGCCATCATGTTAAAATGCAAATAACTAAATAACCGCGCATCGGATTAAAATGATTTAAATATGTAAAATGCTTAGAATTTCGTGTAGATTCACAATATCCTACTATCATGCATGACTAAAATGTTTAAACTTGTTGTTTGTTTAAATTTGCGTAAATGCCATGTTAAAATGATTTATGTCATACCTAAACAACCGTAGCCCCGATCAAAATGATCCACATATGTAACTTGCTTATAAAAACGTGTAGAATCTCATGGCACACTTTATTTTGCTGTTTAACAAATATAAAATATGCTTAGTACAGATCTGGACCAAATTAATAATTTGCATATGAGGTCGTTTTGGAAATGCTATATGTTGCTTCCCACCTCATTTAAAATGCCTAGATGACGTAGTTGTTCATGCTTCACCTCTTGGCATGATAAATAACATTTAAAATGATTGTTTAGTTAAAAGAACATTAACCACATTTCTCATAATATGGAGAGTTATTATTTTGTTTTATGTATGTTCTCCTTTATTTAAAATTGCTTTAATTCCATCTTCACCTAATGCCATGACCACCCATGTTAAACAACATTTAATATTAATGAGTACCTAAACAAGAGTGAACTAAATGATTCTAACATGGAGTTTCGTCAATATGCAACTCATTGCATATTTAGCTTCACTTAATGTGTAGTATTTGATTGTTGTGCTTTCCATGCCTTGCATAATTGTATGAACATGCATCATATTTGTTTGCACATCATGTCATGCATATGTTGTGGTGTTTATCATGTGTTGATTGTTGTTTCCGAATTTGATTTTCTCGATAGAGTACCGAAAACGTTTGGTGTGTGAGGATTCTTTCAACTACGTTGGATCGTCTTCTTCACGGATTGGTTCTTCTTCCTAGCGGGATCTCAGGCAAGATGAACATTTCCCTGGATACTACTACTATCATTACCATGCTAGTTGTCTCATTTCTATCTTTATGTCCTGCTACCTACCACTTGTTTGTCAAGCCTCTCGAAATGCCATGAAAAGCCTCTAACCCCTCCACATCCCAGCAAACCATTGTTTGGCTATGGTACCGCTTGCTAAGCCCTTCTTATAGCATTGCTAGTTGTAGGTGCAAGTTGTTTCCATGTGACAACATGGATATTTTTGAGATATCATGATATTATTGCTATTTAATTTAATGCACATATATACTTGGTAAAAGGTGGAAGGCTTGGCCTTTTGCTCGATGTTTTGTTCCACTTTTGCTGCCCTAGTTACTTGTGTACCTGTGTTATGTTCCATATTGAGCGCTCCTAACATGCTTGGGGTTGTTATGGGGACCCCCTTGATTTTCGTTTTGGGATAAAACTTTTCTGGCAAGGCCCAACTTTGGTTTTACCATTCCCCATCCTAACAAAACTTGCATAGGGACTTTCCGGACCCCGTGGATAATTAATCCACAACCCGGGCCAGTACTCCTCATGAGTGTTGGTCCAAAATGGCAGTAGCCGGGGCCACCAACGGGTGTGCCAGCCGGAAACTTAGCCAATCCGGTCATGTCCTGAGAACGAGATACGCGGCTCCTATCGGGTTCGTCGACACGTCGGGCGATCTTGCTAGATTTGTTTTAACTTACTCGAACGTCTTGTGCACCGGGATTCCGAGGATACTTCGGGCTATCTTGAGGTTGAGATTTTCCACCGGAATTCTAAGGATACTACGGGCAATCCCGTGGTTGAGGTTTTCCACGCAGCGTGTGTTTAGTTTGTGATGGATGAGTTGGAGCACCCCTGCAGGGTTAAATCTTTTTGAGAAGCCGTGCCCGCAGTTATGTGGCAACTTGGAAATTTGTTTAACATCCGGTCATTGAAAACTTAAAGTAAACTCAAATAAAATACACTAGTCGTGTGCGTAACTGTGACTGTCTCTACTCATGAGTTCTGATCCGGGAGAGAACATGGTGGGGATATGTTTGACCGTAAGTAGGTGTTCAGGATTACTTAGTGATCATTACTAGTTCATGATCGTTTATGCGTAGATCACCCCCTCTTATTCTTGTACTCATAAGTTAGCCACTCAAATAAAATGCTTAGTGCTTGCTGTAGCCTCACCACTTAACCATACCTTACCCATTAAGCTTGCTAGTCTTGATACCCTTGGAAATGAGATTGCTGAGTCCCTGTGGCTCACAGATTACTACAACAACATTTACAGGTACAGGTAATGCGGTGCTTTGACGTGAGCGTGATGCTTGTTTGATTTGGAGTTCTTCTTCTCCTTCTTCGTCGATCATAGGATGGGTTCGAGGCCGGCAGCCTGGGATAGCAAGGATGGACGTTGCTTTTATCGTTTGATTTTGTCCGTAGTCGGACCCTGCTCTTCTGTATGAAGATTGAATGTATTGTTGTAGTTGATGTGATCATGGTTTAGCTTGTGGCGAGTGTAAGCCAATTCCATATACTCATCTCCTCTTTACATCTAGTTGTAACGATATCCATTCTTGCAAAACGACGACATGCGCTTCTATCCCTGTCGAGGCCCTCGAGCTAAAATAAGGATAGGATCGCATCTTGGGCATTACAAGTTGGTATCAGAGCAGTACCGACTTAGGAGCCCCCTTGATTGATCGAACTTGGCTGAGTCGAGTCTAGTAAAAACTATTTTGAGTCTAGTTATATATATCAGAGATTAGGATTCTTTTTACTCCTCTTCTATGTTCTGGTGAGGAATCCTGACGTAGAAATTTTTATTCTACCCCTCTTCTCACTCAATTTTTTTTAGGATCACGCGAGTATTTTGGAACCTCTATGACGTCGATGTGACCGGAACTCTATTCTTGGTGCCTCCCGTACGTATGCTTTGGACCCGGGGAGTTGAGATCCAAGGGGTTCTTGACACATTGTTATCGTTCAGTCTCCTTAGTTTCTCAGGACGAGGATTTTCGAAATTTCTTCAATACTATTTGTGGCGAGAGGAGTTAGCGTCACCCAGTACTAGGGAGAGCGTCCAGATGTATTGCCATGTTTAGTATCGTTGTGATTATGAGGGTCTGAGGTAGATGAATTTTCGAGGCCTCTGGTTGTGTTTTGACGGATGTGATACATTGGAGAGTAGTATTACTGCTGGGAGTTGAGTGATGGATTTTACTCCATGTATTCGTGGACCCGATTGCATAACCAAAGATTTCAGAAGTTCTTAGGTGGGAATTCAAGTAGTTACCTAGGATTATCCTTTCAACGAATGCATGGTGGGTTATGTATTTGTTCCTGTCTTAATTTGCAAGCCTCATCCTTTGTTTTGTTGGAGTACGGTAATTCGAGTTGCTTCGATGTCAAGTAGTGATTTCATATCTTTCCTAAGAGAAGTTCTCATATTTCTATAGGAGTGCTAATCCTTTTCCTCAATCAAATTGTCTTATTAATTCTTGTCCACTCGGAGTGCCTCTCTTTGATGACCCACAAGTATAGGGGATCAATCATAGTCCTTTCGATAAGTAAGAGTGTCGAACCCAACGAGGAGCAAAAGGAAATGGCAAGCGGTTTTTAGCAAGGTAATTTCTGCAAGCACTGAAATTGTAGGTAAAAGATAGTTTGATAGGAAGATAATTGGTAACAAGCAAGTAACGGTAACGGTAAACAAGGTGCAGCAAGGTAGCCCAATTCTTTTGTGGCAAAGGACAAGCCAGAACAATCTCTAGTAATAGGCAAAGTGTTCTTGAGGGTACACGGGAATTTCGTCTAGTCACTTTTATCATGTTGGTTTGATTTGTGTTTGCTACTTCAATAATTTGATATGTGGGTGGACCGGTGCTTGGGTGCTGTTCTTACTTGAACAACCTCCCACTTATGATTAACCCCCTCGCAAGCATCCGCAACTACGAGAAAAGTATTAAGATAAAATCTAACTATAGCATTAAACGTTTGGATCCAAATCAGCCCCTTACGAAGCAGCGCATAAACTAGGGTTTAAGCTTCTGTCACTCTAGCAACCCATCATCTAATAACTACTCCACAATGCATCCCCTTAGGCCCATGAATGGTAAATTGTCCTGTAGTCGACGTTCACATGACAACACTAAGGGAATCACAACATGCATATCATCAAAATATCGAACACATATCAAATTCACATGATTACTCGCAACATGACTTGTCCCGTGACCTCAAGAACAAAGGTAACTACTCACAAATAATAATCATGCTCAAGATCAGAGGAGTATTGAATAGCATAATGGATCTGAACATATAATCTTCCACCAAATAAACCATATAGTAATCAACTACGCAAGGTAATCAACACTACTAGTCACCCACAGGTACCAATCTGAGGTTCCGGTACAAAGATTGAACACAAGAGTTGAACTAGGGTTTGAGAAGAGATGGTGCTGTTGAAGATGTTGATGAAGATTGGCCTCCCAAAGATGAGAGGGGTGTTGGTGATGACGATAGCTTTGATTTCCACCTCCGGGAGGGAAGTTCCCCCGCCGGAATCGCTCCGTCGGAGGGCAAAAGTGCTCCTCCCAAGTTGCACATCGAAGTGGCGGCGCTTCATCCCGAAAGTCCTCCTCTGATTTTTTCTAGGTCAGGAGTGACCATATACCAGAAGATGGGCACCGGAGCTGGGCCGAGGTGGCCGCAACCCATCAGGGCGCGCCCAGGGGGGCCTAGCACGCCCTGGTGGGTTGTGCCCACCTGGGAGGCCCCCTCCGTGTGGAGACCCCGACTCATAAGTCGTGATCACCGAATGCACGTGTACAGTGATCCCAGAGAGCACTGCTCACTGAACACACAGAAGCTGAATAACAAGAGTCTTACATCCACATTTAGCGTCTTACACAAATAAAGACCATGAAGGTCAAGTCTTACATAGATAGGGCCGCAAGGGCCAAACACTTAAACATAACAAGCAGCGGAAATCTTGATCGGAAGCATGAACCCATGCCATCTGCCTTAAACCTACAGGCATTCGGACTGGGAAGCGTCCTAGTTCGCATGTTTGTCACCAATGAACTCTTCACCATATTCCTGCTCTTCCATGCCTGGCCAATTAAATAACCAGTGGCAAGCCAATGAGTACTTAGAATGTACTCGCATGATATAGTTTAAGCAGCACCACCCAACTGTCCTTGACCAGTGGCAACCCAAGTTTTGGAACAAGGTATAATAATGCATGATATAGCACTAAGTAGGTAAGTTTTGCACAAAGATAATTTTAATTGCAATGATATGATTAAGTAACTTGAATAAGCATGCATCAGCTGTTGACAGGTATTCATGTGAACAAGTCTCAGTTATCTTCATAAGCAGGGGTTGAACATCTCATGTTGACCATCGTGTCAAGTCATTCAACTTGTCTCGAGTATACCATCTTTGTTAACCACACCCTCACACCGAGTTTATGAAAACCTAGGACATAGTTTAAGCAGCACCACCCAACTGTCCTTGACCGTGGACACAGCTATTCGAATAGTTTTACACTCTGCAGAGGTTGCACACTTTACCCACAAGACTCGGGGAACTTCCGTGTCACCCACGACTCACGGTATATTACATACCCGAGGTAAGCACCCGAACAATGCCGTTCCCCTAGCGATGCTAAACAAAGAGTCCACTCGTTGGTGCCATCCCTCATGATATACATCACACATATCATCCTTGAGGGCACGCAACGGTGTGCCCGGTACCTGTAAAGACATCGCATGGTCGCCCTACCAGGTATGACCCCGTATCGAGAGTGACCTCGTCACTCCCGCCACTAGTAATGCGGGCTCTATGCTAGTACCCACCAAGGTAATCAACAAGGCCCCGTCCCATAAGGGGTATCGTGGTTGTGCCTGTAAGGTTGGGACGGTCGACAAATCTTAAATATAATCCGTTTTCGAAAACACACACACACACACTCACTTGCTCCGGTACACCACTTCTTTCTCAAGTGGTTACCTACTCAACATCATCTCCCTCGGGCATTAGTGGCACCCGACGGGGTTTTCGAAAAGTCTTGAAATCATACTCGTTTCCATCACCATGCATATTCCCATCCCACTTGCGTAGCAACTACTAGCAACCTAAACTACTCCCACCCGCACAACCCTCATAAGGAGGTAGGGTCATGCACGATGCAAGTATCAACGGTAAGAGTATCAGAGGCATCCCACCGAAGGGGATACCACATCAACATGATCATCATCAAGAAATAATGTGCTATATGCCATGCAATAAGAGGTTTCATAGTCATGGTCAAAGGGCTTCTTGCCTGGCTCAACAAGGTCTTGGGGGTCTTCAAAGTCTTTGGGTCCAACTCCCTCGTCAACCTCGCAATCTATCGTCGCGATAAATAAAGGTAAAAATAAGAATCATCACAAAAACAGAGCACAAAACTCACTTCTAAAATGTTGTCCTACTCCGATAAATACTACAAACTATACTAAAAATATCTGTCTATGGTTTTGTTGTGAGAAACATTTTGAAAACTATTTAAACAGAGGCAAAAAATATTAAAAACTGGGTTTTAAATAAAATCACTACATAAAACATTTTCACAAAATTACACAAGTGGCACTATAAAATTCTACATAATATTACAAGATTTGTGGTGGAAAAATATTTGGAATTGGATAAATATTCATTTGTGTGGGATTTTTGCAAATAATGCCAGAAAAAGAAAAAGAAAAGGGCTCTAGTGCCCTGGGCCAGTGGCGGCCAGTAGCTGGGGCGGCCCAGAGGCCAGCTAGCCCAGGCAGACCGGTGTCCCCCGCGCGCGCCAGGTTCAAACCTGACAGGCGGGGCCCGGCTTCCAGCGACAGTGAGGGGAGAGAGAGGCGAGGAGGAGGCCGACAGGTGGGGTCCTCCTGTCGGGACCTTCGTCCTCCTCTGGATAGAGGGGAGTGGGGCTCACCGGCGATGATTCCGGCGACGAAGAGATGAGCGGGTGGTGGGAACGGACTCAACGTCGAGCCGCCATTCCTTTGGAGGTACAGGGGAGATCGGAGGTGCCCTGGCTCGCCGACGACGAACACCCGTGGCGGAGGAGCTTCGGGAGGGGGGTCGGAGTCATCGTTTTTTGCAGCAATTCGAGCGGAGGAGTGGTGGGGAAGGGCCAGGAGCCAGCTGCGGTCACGATGGAGGTAAGAGGAGAGCCGGAGCGGGCCTGTGTCCTGAGATCGACGAAGCCCCGACGCGGCGGCGCCTCGGTCGATCTCGAGCACTGGTGCTCGGGGGGCTCGAATGGGGGCTCGGGATGGCCGATTGGGAGTGGAGGGGAGTCAGCAGAGGGAAGAGAGAGACCCGGGGTGGCTTTATATAGCCGGGCACGGGTGCACCGAGCTCGGGTGCGCCGGTGAGGAAGAGGTGCTCGCTGGAGGGCACGGGGGAGAGAGAGAGCACGTCTGGGGTCCTTCTGGACGCGGTCCAGGACCAGGGGAGGGAAGAAAAAGGGCGGGGAAGCTCGCGCGTGCGAGGCCCGCGGTTGGCCGAGCCGGGCGGCGTCGGGTGCGCGTGTGGGAGGGTGAGAGAGAGAGGGAGAGGAGGCTCCCGACACGGCAGCGTGTCGCGGACGTCGAGGCGCCTTGACTAGCGCGAGGTGGAGGCTCGAGGTGGCCGGAGTATGGGCAGGGCACGAGGTCAACCCTCTGCCTGTCCTGTAGCGCACTCCAGAGCGCGTCTTTGGATGGCATGATGGGCTTTTGGCGTGCTCTGGTGCGTCCACCAGTGTCCATCGACTGCGCAGGGGCTAAACAAAAGGGGAAAAGGGGCATGGGATGCCCTGGAACTTGCCAGGAGGGAGAGAGAGCTGAGAGAAGGGGAAAAAGTAGCTGTCTAGGGGGTGCAAGTGGGGTTTTTACCCCCTCAATCATGGAGCTAGCCGTTGGGCTTCTACTAGAGGTGCTGGGGGTCTAGGTGGAGCTGTGGTAAAAATTTGTGCTCAAGGAGAACAAGGGAAGGGGGTCAATTATTGATTCTTGGATTCTGCTTGAAGGTGTTTGATCCGTGTTTGGGCAAGCAAATGGAGTTTTCTTGCCATGAGATTTAACAGGGTGATAATGTATGTAAAATTAGAGGGGGCATCCAAGTTTGAGATGGTTTGAGGAAAGTTCACAATGTAAACTTGGTAAACCCTAGAATTTGGCAGAATCAGATTTCTGTAGATCCAAGCATGCACTTCACTTCCCCCAAATCCACCACTTGTTGTGGTGTTATTATTTGGGGTTTAGCACATGCCCACAAAGTTTGGGGTCAAGGGAAGAAACGTCACAATGTAAAGTTGTTCAAATTTGACTATGGACATGAATGGTTTAGGAATATTTTGGTGAAGCAAATCAATTAGGATTGAGATGAAACTTTGCAAGATCATCACATATAGCATGGGTGTCTTTCTGGAATTTTCGTGGAATTTATTGAGAATATTTCTTATAGAAATATTTCAAAAGCTTGATTTGGGCTGAAAGGGTTTTGGGGGGTTTTGCCCATGATTTTGAACATGACCATGTGTTGAAACTCATATATATGGAAAATATATGTCCACTGAGTTTCCCTAAATTTTCTCAAATATTTTTAAAGCATTTAAATAATTTTTGTCTATGAAAAACCATTTCTGGCCTTAAGAAAAAGCCTTTAAATAAAATAGTAAAATAATCTTTAAAATTAATATTTGGTGGTTTTGGGAAGTAACATATATGGTAGGTTCCAAATAAAGTCTTTGGGGAAAAAGGATCCACCCAATTTGAGGACTTGTAGTACAAACCTCAATTCAGGGGCTTTTAAAAACCTAATTTGAATAAATCCTTTTTGGCCAAAATAATATTTGATAAAAATATTTTTGGGTACTATTCACATGGCATGATCATTGGGCAAGAGTTTTGGATCAAGGAAAATTAATATGGAGAGGAGTAGAACCTAAGAGTGCCAACACATACAACCAAGCAAGCAAGCATCAAACAAATCAAACAAGCACATGCACTCAAAAAGTTTTAATTGGTTCCAAATTTTATAAATCCAAGCATAGCAAGGTGATACAAACACAGGGTGTGACAGACCTACCCCCCTTACCAGAATCTCGTTCCCGAGATTCCTAGGTTAAGCGCTAAAAAGATAAGGGAACTCAGATCCAAGATAGTCTTCATGCTCCCAGGTTGCTTCAGCTTCAGTGTGGTTGCTCCATTGGACCTTGAAGTACTTGATGGTGCGGCTTCGGGTGCAACGCTCTGCTTCATCCAAAATGCGAACAGGCCTCTCACGATAAGTGAGGTCTGGCTGAAGGTCGATGGCTTGATGGTCGATGTCCTTGTAAGGGTCGGGGCGGTTGGGAACTTGAAGACACTTCCGGAGTTGTGACACATGAAAGACGTTGTGCACATCTGATAGCTCGGAAGGTAGTTCTAGCTGATAGGCAACTTCTCCTCATCTTGCGGTGATCTTGAAGGGGCCGATGTATCTTGGTGCAAGCTTTCCTTTGACGTGGAAACGCTTGGTTCCTTTAAGAGGTGTGACTCGGAGATAGACATAATCTCCGACGTTGAGGTTCACTTCCCGGCAGTGAGAGTCGGCGTAGCTCTTTTGTCTTGTCTTGGCGGTCTCGAGGCGCTCTTGGACGAGTTGAACTTGCTCTTCTGCTTCGCGGAGGATGTCTGGGCCAAAGACTAGTCCTTCTCCGGTTTCCGACCAATTGAGGGGAGTGCGGCACTTGCGTCCGTACAACACCTCAAATGGTGCCATCTGAAGACTTGACTGGTAGCTGTTGTTGTAGGAGAACTCGGCGAATGGTAAGCAATCTTCCCACTTGGCTCCATATGCCAAAACACAAGCACGGAGCATATCCTCGAGTATCTGGTTTACTCGTTCTGTCTGTCCACCGGTCTGGGGGTGAAAAGCAGTGCTGAAGGACAACTTGGTTCCGAAGGCTTCTTGGAATCTATTCCAGAATCTCGAGGTAAACTGGGTACCTCGGTCTAACATGATCTCCTTAGGAACTCTGTGAAGACTCACGATCCGGTTGATGTAGAGGTTGGCCAGTTGGTTCCCATTGTAGGTCGTCTTGACGGGAATGAAGTGGGCTACCTTGGTCAGGTGATCGACAATAATCCAAATGGAATCATGTCCCTTGCTTGACCTTGGTAATCCGGTGATGAAGTCCATCCCGACTTTGGCCCATTTCCATTCAGGCACTTTGAGAGGTTGCAATAGTCCAGCGGGTCGTTGATGCTCAGCTTTGACTCTCTGGCATATGTCACACTTAGCTACAAAGGTGCCTATCTCCCTTTTCATGCCATGCCACCAGAATCTTGCTTTGAAGTCTTGGTACATCTTGGTTCCTCCAGGATGGATGGAATACGGAGTGTCATGAGCTTCTTGCAAGATCAAATTCTTGAGCTCTTCTTTGTTGGGTACGCAGATACGATTCCCGAACCATACAACTCCTTGTTCATCCACCGAGAATCCTGGAGCCTTGCCTGCCTTGATCTTCTTCATGATGCCTTCAATGCTCTCGTGTCCCTTCTGAGCTTCCTTAATATGATCCATCAAGGTAGGTTTTTCTTCGAGGTTGGCTAGGAATCCAAGTGCAACTAGTTCCAAGCCGAAACTTTCAAGTTCTTCATACAGGGCAGGTAGCCTTTCCTTAATCATAGCATTCAAGGAACAAGCCTTTCTGCTTAAGGCATCAGCTACCACGTTAGCCTTTCCAGGGTGGTATTGAACACTGAGGTCATAGTCCTTGATCAATTCCAACCATCTTCGTTGCCTCATGTTCAATTCCCTCTGAGTGAAAATATACTTCAAACTCTTGTGGTCTGTGTATATCTCACATCGCTTCCCCAGAAGGTAATGTCGCCATGTCTTCAAGGCATGAACTACGGCTTCCAACTCAAGATCATGAGTAGCGTAGTTCTCTTCATGAGGACATAGCTGTCTGGATAGATATGTTATGACTCTGCCTTCTTGCATCAGAACACCTCCAAGACCGATTCTCGATGCATCACAATATATCACAAACTCCTTGTGAATATTGGGGTTGGCCAAAACTAGGGCTGTTGTCAATCTCTTCTTGAGCTCTTGGAAGCTTTCTTCACACTTCGGTGTCCATTCGAACTTCTTGTCCTTCTTCAAAAGCTGAGTCATGGGTCAGGCAATGCTCGAAAATCCTTCGACGAACTTGCGGTAATATCCCGCGAGTCCAAGGAAGCTCCTGACTTCCTTTACATTGGTTGGGGATTGCCATTCAGTCACGGCTTCAATCTTGGCAGGATCCACCGACAATCCTTCTGCAGTCAACGCATGACCCAAGAATCCAACTTCGTGCAGCCAGAATTCACACTTGCTAAAT
Organism: Elymus sibiricus; assembly: GCA_039707655.1. Classification (NCBI taxonomy): domain Eukaryota; kingdom Viridiplantae; phylum Streptophyta; class Magnoliopsida; order Poales; family Poaceae; genus Elymus; species Elymus sibiricus. The sequence continues at coordinate 220,759,623 of CM077665.1, forward strand.
TTGGCATAAAGCTGGTGTTCTCAAAGCTTGCCTAGGACCAATCTCAAGTGTTGCTCGTGCTCTTCTTCCGACTTGGAAAAGACGAGTATGTCGTCAATGAAGACGACAATGAACTTGTCCAAGTACGCCATGAAGACCTTGTTCATGAGGTACATGAAGTAGGCAGGGGCATTGGTCAACCCGAATGACATGACCGTATATTCATACAGGCCATACCGGGTTACAAACGCCGTCTTCGGAATGTCTTGGGGCCTAATCTTCTACTGGTAGTACCCTGACCTAAGGTCGATCTTGGAAAACAGCTTTGCTCCATTCAGCTGATCGAACAGGTCTTCAATCTTAGGAAGTGGGTACTTGTTCTTTATTGTGACTTCATTGAGAGAACGGTAATCGACACAGAGTCGGATAGTTCCGTCCCTCTTAGACACAAATAGAACAGGTGATCCCCAAGGAGAGGCTCTAGGGCGAATGAATCCTTTTCTGAGTTGTTCTGCTAGTTGCTTCTTCAATTCTGCCAACTCTTCGGATCCCATTCTATAGGGCTTCTTATAGATGGGTCCTGCCCCAGGCATTAGCTCAATGATGAACTCAATGTCGTGGTGAGGACGCATTCCGGGCAGCTCATCAGGAAATACATCCAGGTATTCACATACCACTGGCACCTGATCCAACTCAATTCCTGACAGACAATTAGCCTGAGGGGCTTGAGCAGAGACAGGGTTGGGAACATACTTGACTTCCACTCCTTGGCTATTGGTTACGGTAACGATCCTCTTGGCACAGTCCAAGTAGCCTTGTTTCTTGGCCAACCAATTCATGCCAAGGATGACGTCCAAGCCTGGTGAATCCAGAACTATAAGGTCTGCTAGGAAGTCTACCCCATTGATGATAATCTCAACTCCTTTACAACCTATCTTGGACTTCATAACTGAACCCGGGGTTTGTATCAACATATGACTACCAAGTGGTGTAGGCTTCATACCACTCTCTAGTGCAAACTTTTGAGTGACAAAAGAATGCGAAACTCCACAATCAAATAGTACGGTTGCTGGGGTTGAGTTGATGAGGAACGTACCCAGTATGACGTCCGGCTCTTCCTGGGCTTCCTCAGCGGTGACGTGATTCACATGACCCTTGCCATTGTTGGGCTGGTTGCGGGGAGCTGGGTTCCTTGGTGGCGCTCAATGGCCTTGACCTTGGTTTGGCGCATTGGGACGCGGTGCATCTGGCTTCTTGTTGGGGCACTGCTTAGAGACGTGTCCAGGCTGACTGCACCCAAAGCAAGTGACCTTCCCATAGTTGTTGTTGTTGTTGTTGTTGTTGTTCCTGCCGCCGTTGTTGTTATTGGGGTTGTTGTAGGCTGGCCTGGGATTGGCATACTGGTGAAGCTGGTAGCTCGGACGAGGTGCAGGAGGTCTAGCCTGCTGCGGCTGATAGGTTGGCTTGGCTGGGGCTGGCTGCCAGGGGCGAGGCTTCTGGTTGCTGGAACTACTCTTGCTGATCATCTTGCGCTTGCGAGTGTCGTCTATGGCATGACGCTTGTCTTCCAGCATGAGAGCCTTGTTCACCAGGTCGAAGAAGGTCCGACAGTCGCAGACTATGAGCTGATATTGCAGGGTCTGCTGAAGTCCTTACATGAAGCTTTCCATCTTAGCAGCCTCCGTGTTGACATCTTCAGGTGCATACCTTGACAGCAGGTTGAACTTATGCATGTACTCCTTGACAGAGCCACTTCCTTGTTTCAGCGCTCGGAATTCTCTCTTCTTGATAGCCATGATCCCAGAAGGAATGTTGGCTGTGCGGAATCCTTCCTTGAAGTTATCCTAGGTGATCACACGATCGCCTTGCATGACCTTGAATCCATCTCACCAAGCTCGGGCGGTACCTCCGAGGCAGTGAGAAGCATACATCACCTTCTCACGAGCCTCATTGTAATTGACCAGTGCAAGGAGGTCCTCGACGGTGCGGATCCAGTCATCAGCATCCAGTGGTTCAGCAGTCTCGGTGAAGGTTGGGGGCGAATTCCTCATGAACTCTGACAGAGTGGAACGGCCATTGCCGTTCCTGCCTTGCTGCTGGTTGTTCACAAGGACTTGGGCCATCTGCTGGATAGCAGCAGTGTTGGCTTGGCGTTCCTCCTGGAGAACTTGGAGAAACTGAGCTATGCTCATGTTCTCAGGTGGAGGTGGTGGTGGGGGAATGTCGCCTTGTGGCTGCTCCTGGTGTCCTTCAGCCTGAGCAGTCCCACCAGTTCCCTGTTGCTGGCTGGAGTTGCCGGCTTCAAGGTTGGTGAAGAAGCTATTGCGGGTTGCAGTCACCATCCTGTTTGGAGCAGCCAAGTCAAATAACTGGGATAAACGAGAGGAAAAGCAATACTGGAGAAAGCGCGCCTAAGGGGGTTGGTATAGTGCAAGTGTGACAAAACGAGGGTTGAAAGACCAACACATATATTAAGATAAGATAGACGATGGAGTCGCTTACACGTTGCCTAAGGCAAAAGTGCGACTTGCATCGGGACACAACAACAAAAACAAACAACAAGCACACTTGGTTTCATATCTATCATTACACGGACTCGACTTCGCATGAGGGGTACATGACTGATCCTACCCTAGGGGTTCTCGGACTCAGGTGGTGGAGTGCTCGGTCTTGTAGTCTCGCTCCTCTGGGTCTTCCTCCTGATCATCATCCGTACAGGCATCGTCTCCAGTCGAAGGGGTCGGAGAACGAGGAGGTCCATCCCGACGATGCTTCGTCGATGGGTTAGTGAAGAGCTCACGGTACTCCTTCGCACTCATGCGACGAAGACGTGTGGGTGCATCTCTAGCTGGGGGTACTCCTCCTCGGTAAGCGACAGCTGGTCGTCCCTCGGGGGCTCCATCCTTCTTGATCCTGTCTGGCTTCGTCTTGGCTTGACGAAGTAGCTCTCGGGTGTGGTGAAGTTCCTCGCGGAGCTTCACAGACTCCTTAATTAGGTTGTGAGCTAGACTGTCGGCGGAGAGGCTGAAGTAGGTCTGGAACCTGAGTGGCATCCCATCCTCCTTGGACGGAATCAACGTCCAACTCTCGCCATTCCCATCCTTCTTGAAAGGTAGGTAGCGAGTAGCTGGCTCGTCAGCCATCTCTGGAATGATGTCTCTAAGGTGGATAAGTGCCTTGCGTGCAGCCGTCTCGATTGCGAGTGCCAGGGTCTAAATCTGTGGTCCTTCAAAGAACCAACTGCCCGGGGAGTCGTTTGCCTTCACGACCACATCAACGTGGTACTCCTTCGTGACGGCATCGACCCAGTGCTTGTGGTAGAGGAAAACGGGTGGTCGGCGATATTGGCACTTCTCCAGGCTATCCTCAAGGAGTAAGGGAAACCCGGATGTCAGGAAGGATTCAGGTACGACGGCCATCTACAAAGGTTCGGAGGGAGGAGAGTCAGTATAGTGTTGTGAGAAGACTAGAAGAGGTAAGAAGTGCAGAACTCTTAAGTATATGTGTAATTTTGAAAATGGTTTTATCCTAGCTAATGTCCATGCTAACTAAGGGCTTCCTACAGTCAGGATGGCTCTTATACCAGCTCTGTGGGGACCCCGACTCATAAGGCGTGATCACCGAATGCACGTGTACAGTGATCCCAGAGATCAATGCTCAATGAACACACAAAAGCTGAATAACAAGAGTCTTACATCCACATTTAGTGTCTTACACAAATAAAGACCATGAAGGTCAAGTCTTACATAGATAGGGCCACAAGGGCCAAACACTTAAACATAACAAGCAGCGGAAATCTTGAATGGAAGCGTGAACCCGTGCCATCTGCCTTAAACCTACATGCATTCTGACTGGGAAGCGTCCTAGTTCTCATGTTCGTCACCAACGAACTCTTCGCCATATTCCCGCTCTTCCATGCCTGGCCAATTAAATAACCAGTGGCAAGCCAATGAGTACTTTGAATGTACTCGCAAGCAACCCAAGTTTTGGAACAAGGTATAATAATGCATGATATAGCACTAAGTAGGTAAGTTTTGCAGAAAGCTAATTTTAAGTGCAATGATATGATCAAGTAACTTGAATAAGCATGCATCAGATGTTGAAAGGTATTCATGTGAAAAAGTCTCAGTTATCATCATAAGCAGGGGTTGAACATCTCATGTTCACCATGGTGTCAAGTCATCCGACTTGTCTCGAGTATACCATCTTTGTTAACCACACCCTCACACCGAGTTTATGAAAACCCAGGACATAGTTTAAGCAGCACCACCCAACTGTCCTTGACCGTGGACACGGCTATTCGAATAGTTTTACACTCTGCAGAGGTTGCACACTTTACCCACAAGACTCGGGGAACTTCCGTGTCACCCAGGACTCGCGGTATATTACATACCCGAGGTAAGCACCCGAACAATGTCATTCCCCTAGCGATGCTAAACAAAGAGTCCACTCATTGGTGCCATCCCTCATCATATACATCACACGTATCATCCATGAGGGCACGCAACGGTGTGCCCGGTGCCTGTAAAGACATCGCATGGTCGCCCTACCAGGCACGACCCCGTATCGAGAGTGACCTCGTCACTCCCGCCACTAGTAATGCGGGCTCTATGCTAGTACCCACCAAGGTAATCAACAAGGCCCCGTCCCATAAGGGTTATCGTGGTTGTGCCTGGAAGGTTGGGACGGTCGACAAATCTTAAATCTAACCCGTTTTCGAAAACACACACACACTCACTTGCTCCGGTACACCACTTCTTTCTCAAGTGGTTACCTACTCAACATCATCTCCCTCGGGCATTAGTGGCACCCGACGGGGTTTTCGAAAAGTCTTGAAATCATATTCGTTTCCATCACCATGCATATTCCCATTCCACTTGCGTAGCAACTACTAGCAACCTAACTACTCCCACCCGCACAACCCTCGTAAGGAGGTAGGGTCATTCACGATGCAAGTATCAACGGTAAGAGTATCGGAGGCATCCCACCGAAGTGGATACCACATCAACATGATCATCATCAAGAAATAATGTGCTATATGCCATGCAATAAGATGTTTCATAGTCATGGTCAAAGGGCTGCTTGCCTAGCTCAACAAGGTCTTCGGGTTCTTCAAAGTCTTCGGGTCCAACTCCCTCGTCAACCTCGCAATCTATCGTCGCGATAAATAACGGTAAAAATTAGAATCATCACAAAAACAGAGCACATAACTCACTTCTAAAATGTTGTCCTACTCTGATAAATACTACAAATTATACTAAAAATATCTGTCTATGGTTTTGTTGAGAGAAACATTTTGAAAACTATTTAAACAGAGGCTAAAAATATTTAAAACTGGGTTTTAAATAAAATCACTACATAAAACATTTTCACAAAATTACACAAGCGGCACTATAAAATTCTATAGGATATTACAAGATTTGTGGTGGAAAAATATTTGGAATTGGATAAAAATTCATTTGTGTGGGATTTTTGCAAATAATGTGAGAAAAAGAAAAAGAAAAGGGCTCCAATGCCCTGGGCCAGTGGCGGCCAGTAGCTGGGCCGGCCCAAAGGCCAGCCAGCCCAGGCAGACCGGTGTCCCCCGCGCGTGCCAGGTTCAAACTTGACGGGCGGGGCTCGGCTGCCAGTGACAGTGAGGGGAGAGAGAGGCGAGGAGGAGACCGACAGGTGGGGTCCTCCTGTCGGGACCTTCGTCCACCTCTGGACAGAGGGAAGCGAGGCTCACCGGCGATGATTCCGGCGACGAACAGATGAGCTGGTGGTGGGAACGGACTCAACGTCGAGCCATCGTTCCTTTGGAGGTGGAGGGAAGACCGGAGGTGCCCTGGCTCGCCGGCGACGAACACCCGCGGCGGAGGAGCTTCGGGAGGGGGGTTGGAGTCATTGGTTTTTGCAGCAATTCGAGCGGAGGAGTGGTGGGGAAGGGCCAGGAGCCAGCTGCGGTCACGATGGAGGTGAAAGGAGAGCCGGAGCGGGCCTGTGTCCCGAGATCGACGGAGCCCCGACGCGGCGGCTCCTCGGTCGATCTCGAGCACTGGTGCTCGGGGGGCTTGAATGGGGGCTCGGGATGGCCGATTGGGAGTGGAGGGGAGTCAGCAGAGGGAAGAGAGAGACCCGGGGTGGCTTTATATAGCCGGGCGCGGGTGCACCGAGCTCGGGTGCACCGGTGAGGAAGAGGTGCTCGCTGGAGGGCATGGGGGAGAGAGAGAGAGCGCGTCTGGGGTCCTTCTGGACGTGGTCCAGGACCAGGGAGGGAAGAAAGAGAGCGGGGATGCTCGCGCGTGCGAGGCCCGCGGTTGGCCGAGCCGGGCGGCGTCGGGTGCGCGTGTGGGAGGGTGAGAGAGAGAGGGAGAGGAGGCTCCCGACACGGCAGCATGTCGCGGACGCCGAGGCACCTCGACTGGCGCGAGGGGGCGGCTCGAGGTGGCCGGAGTATGGGCAGGGCACGAGGTCAACCCTCTGCCTGTCCTGTAGTGCACTCCAGAGCGCGTCTTTGGCCGGCATGATGGGCTTTTGGGGCGCTCTGGCGCATCCACCAGTGTCCATCGACTGCGCAGGGGCTAAACAAAAGGGGAAAAGGGGCATGGGAAGCCCTGGAACTTGCCAGGAGGGAGAGAGAACTGAGAGAAGGGGAAAAAGTGGCTGTCCAGGGGGTGCAAGTGGGGTTTTTACCCCTTCAATCATGGAGCTGGCCGTTGGGCTTTCTACTGGAGATGCTGGGGGTCTAGGTGGAGCTGTGCTAAAAATTTGTGCTCAAGGAGAACAAGGGAAGGGGCTCAATTATTGATTCTTGGATTCTGCCTGAAGGTGTTTGATCAGTGTTTGGGCAAGCAAATGGAGTTTTCTTGCCATGAGATTTAACAGGGTGATAATGTATGTAAAATTAGAGGGGCCCTCCAAATTTGAGATGGTTTGAGGAAAGTTCGCAATGTAAACTTGGTAAACCCTAGAATTTGGCAGAATCAGATTTCTGTAGATCCAAGCATGCATTTCACTTCCCCCAAATCCACCACTTGGTGTGGTGTCATTATTTGCGGTTTAGCACATGCCCACAAAGTTTGGGGTCAAGGGAAGAAACTTCACAATGTAAAGTTGTTCAAATTTGACTCTGGACAGGAATGGTTTAGGAATATTTTGGTGAAGCAAATCAATTAGGATTGAGATGATACTTTGCAAGATCATCACATATATCATGGGTGTCTTGTTGGAATTTTCCTGGAATTTATTGAGAATATTTCTTATAGAAATATTTCAAAAGCTTGAATTGGGCAGAAAGGGTTTTGGGGGGTTTTGCCCATGATTTTGAACATGACCATGTGTTGAAACTCATATATATGGAAAATATATGTCCACTGAGTTTCCCTAAATTTTCTCAAATATTTTTAAAGCATTTAAATAATTTTTCCCTATGAAAAACCATCTCTGGCCTTAAGAAAAAACCTTTAAATAAAATAGTAAAATAATCTTTAAAATTAATATTTGGTGGTTTTGGGAAGTAACATATATAGTAGGTTCCAAATAAAGTCTTTGGGGAAAAAGGATCCACCAAATTTGAGGACTTGTAGTACAAACTTCAATTCAAGGGCTTTTAAAAACCTAATTTGAATAAATCTTTTTTGGCCAAAATAATATTTGATAAAAATATTTTTGGGTACTATTCACATGGCATGATCATTGGGAAATAATTTTGGATCAAGGAAAATGAATATGGAGAGGAGTAGAACCTAAGAGTGTCAACACATACAACCAAGCAAGCAAGCATCAAACAAATCAAACAAGCACATGCACTCAAAAAGTTTTAATTGGTTCCAAATTTTATAAATCCAAGCATAGCAAGGTGATACAAACACAGGGTGTGACACTCCGGTAGTTTTCTGCTCCAGTATTCTTTATTAAATGCAAAAATAATCTTCGTAAAATTTTAGCTTCATTGGAGTTGTGCAGAATAGGTATCTCTAACGTGCTTTTCTTAGGTCCAAAATTCCAGCTGCCGGTATTCTCCCTCTTTGTGTAAACCTTGCATATTATGAGAGAAAAGGCATTAGAATCACTCCCCAAAGCATTATTATTCAATAAAACAAAGTAAATAACAGTAGGAAATCATGATGCAAAATGGACGTATCACTCTTCAACATAATTCAACCCTCTCCAATATTTGCAAGATCAATCCTCATATTTCTTTTCGGAGTTCGTTTCATCTGTCCCAAGTTGTCTTTGTTTTTTCCCCACCCTCCTGTTGGTTTTGAATCCGGCATATCTCATAGTACGGGTCCTAAGCTAGGCGTCTTGGAGCGATGGTAACATGGACACAGGATTTTACCCAGGTTCGGGCTCTCTGAAGGAGATAATACCCTATGTCCTGCTTTTGATTGTATTGATATGGGGATAGTACATAGTACAGGTATCTACCACGAGATTGTTGTAATGAATGTGAGATTGTCTATTGACTAGCCTGGCCTCGGTTTATATAATGCACCTAAGGCCTAGGGTTTACAGGAGTCCTTGTCTTGTGCGCCAAGTCTTGTGGAATCTCCCTTGTATGCATCATGGGCTGCCTGAAGTAGCCCATTAGTGAATTACCCTGGGGGTCCTCGGCCCGACCCACTGGTCAGGAGACGACGTGGTGAGTACCCCCTAGTCCAGGACACCGTCAGTAGCCCCCTGAACCGGTCTTCAAGTTGGGGACACTCCTCGGTTCTTCAAAATAGTTCTTTGTCTTCGGTCGTCGGTCTTGAAAACTGGTTCAATAAATCTTCCCATGTCCGATCTTGAGGATCGCCGAGTTGAATCCGAAGAGTTCACATGTCGGGCATCCGAGGAGCCCTTTAAGTTTTGGCCTTTATCGATGCCTTGTTATTTTTTACGCCACACTTCGGATCTGAAGTGTCTCCCGTGCGGCGGTGTCCTCTTGCGTCCAAGCTCCAACGCCGGACTGCATCCGAGGTGTCTTTTTTGCATCCGAGCTCCAACGCCGGACTGTGTCTGAGCTCCAACGCCGGATTGTATCTGAGGTATCTTTTTGCAGCCGAGCTCCAATGCCGGTATGCATCCGACGTGTCATAGATTACCTCAGTCTTGAAAAGGTTGAAGGAGTTCAACCGAGCTTAATGCCGAAAATGCCCTTTTGGAGCCAGCCACTTGCATCCAAGCTTTATGCCGGACTGCTTCCAAGGTGGTGCACCACCTTGGTCTCGGGTAGTTTTTTGGGGGATTTATTTACGATCGCCGCAATTTATTTACTACCGAGATGTATAGCCAGTAGCCCTCAAGGTGTGTGTCGGTCTAAAACCCGAGATGCACCCGAAGGAAATAATAAAACCACAGATCCCAGTAGCCCCTGAGACATAGGTCAATTTGTGAAATCGGCCTGAGGATCAAGTCCTTGCTCGGCAGCATACTTAGGAACAGAAACGTGGTGTGCCATAGTTTCCGAGACCCAGGTTGGGTGCGGCCGACCAACCTGAGGATCGAATCTCCTTGGAAACCATATTGCACTTTGATTTTGTTGCATTGAATAGGTAATGCAGTATTCCCTGAGCCTTAATTTGGGCATAGGTGGTTGAATTAAGGATCGATATTTGTTTGACACAAACTTTGTTACGTTCGACATAATTTATGTATAATGATTCTATGTATCCAAGTACTTTACATCATTAATGCTCGGATCCGCATTGTACAAGACTTTGTTGACCGACCATCGGCTTCAACCTCCTCGGCCAGTAGCCGAGGAGTGTTTGTCCTACTTTATAAAGCCTTTATAAGGGCAAAGATTTACGGCAAACAAGGCAATCCGGCCATACGGTTTTATAAACAAAGGAATGCGGAGAGATATGTTATATTACTTATTTAACGTAAGAAACATCTTCTGGGAAAAATAGTTCATTTATAAGTTCCTTTTCCCATGATATCATGCTGACCATGATCGTGAAACCTCAACTCCGATCAATGTGGGCGGAAAATATTGAGGATTTAGTTCAGGGAATGTTCCTAAACTCCGTGGTCTTTAGTGAACCGAAATTTTCACTTCCGTCGTTGCTGACCAATGATTTTCTTAAGATGACTAGCTTTCGGCTTCACCCAGTCTGAGGTACTAACCCGGATGACCCGTAAGTAACAATCACAGAGGTGCTCCCTTTACCCCCTAGCCGAACAATCGGGAACGTAGGGGGTAAGCACGGGAGCCAGGCAACCCAGCTTGGCCAAAATCTTAAGTCAAATTGATGCATATTTTATGGCTTTATAACGATGATTACGGAAGGCAGCACTCGCATATTGATTACAAATGCTTTTATGCTATATGCTATTTTGACTCCTTTGTGACCGTTTATCATTTGAGAGTGGCCCATCATCGGCTTCTACCCCTTTGTAGATGCTACACAGGGTGTTTCCGCAGTAACAAGACAACCCTTAGCCGACGTCTCGATGCCCGGAGGCGGTTGTGTTAGCGAAAACGATGCAATCAGATATCTAGGCTTTATAACTTTCACTTAGTCACAAGAGCTTAAAGTTTGGGGGGCTAGTTACTAGCCCCCGGTTAGTGTTCGGCATCAGCCGAGGTCAAGCCATTAACACTTCGGCCAATTTTATGAAAGGCCACCGGGGTAACCTCTATCGGTCTATAGTTTGACAGAGTCATCGGATCGCTGACCAGTTTGCGCTCATTGTGACAGTCAGTTTTTGGCTTTCCCCACTGAGGTACTTGACCAGTTAAATCGGAAGTACAATCGCAGTGGTTCTCCCTTTGCACACCTAGCCGAACAAAGCGGAATGTAGCAGGCAATCACAGGAGCAGGGCAACCCAACTATTGACCGAAGACACAATTCAAACTGATGCATATAAAGCAATATCCGAGAATGTTTTGCCGAGGACTGCTCGGAGTACCTTGGCTTTTGGTGGGTTCGGCTCTAGTCGGAGTCCCCCGTTGATATTGTCGATACTTTAAAGGCATCCGACGTTGTACTACGAGAGCTATGCTGGAGACACACAGTATCCCCCGAGACTCAGGTTGGGTGCGGCCGACCAACCCGAGGATCGAATCTTCTCGGGAACTAGTCCAGATGTCATGTGCGTTTTGCCAACGCCGAGGTGTAAGTCGGCAGGAAAGACACCGAGCTGTGGGTCGAAAAAGATCTCCCGAGCTAAATTATTATGCAGGCCACCTCGGTCATGAGGATGTCCCGCCTCCTAAAACAAAAACATACAAATAGCTTAAAAGTTCCACAAGCTTCAAAAAGCCAAAAAACTTATGTAAAAACTTTATGTTTAAATAGAATCAAGTTTTTATTGTGCCAACCAGAAATTGGTCTTAAAATTAATATGTGCTTCGGTCGTGCTTTAACATGATACATCCAATATCCGGACATCAAGCGGGCCAGCCTTTGGCTTCAACCTCCATATCCCGAAGGCAGAGTGTTTCTCTGAGGCCTGTTTAGCGAACTAAACTCGAGCAGCTTCAAAAAGAAACCAGGCTATCCAGCTATTGACCACACACTAGTGTCGGAAAAAGGAGTAGTGGAAAAAGACTTTACAACGACCAAGAAGAAACACATTTATTATAAAGCGGCACATACAAATTTGAGAGCCCCCGGTTAAATCGGGTAAATAAATTTTTAACAAACAAATTTTTTTTTGACAAAAAATATAAAGTTTGGTTTAACCGAACAAAAAGTAAAATTTCAAAGAGAGGTGAGCACGAAAACGACTTAGCTGGTTAATGTGCTCGGTGAGGTCCGGGGTTGTGGCGGGATGGAGACGTAGTCCTCGGCCTTGCCAAGGTCCTAGTCCCCAAGCCTGAGGTAATCGACCGAAGAGCTCGGGTCGAGAAGTGGCAACGCAACACGGGTGTTGTGGCGAGGCGAAGCCCCCGGTCCAGTCGAGAAGACAGAGTAGTTAGGCAGCGTGACGACGAAGCCCCCAGTTATCATGGGAAAAGGAAGTGTTTTTAACAAACAAACTTTTTTATTTAACACAAATATAATGCTTGGTCGAACCGAAGAAAAATTAAAAATTGAAAAAAGTTGAGCATGAAAGCGACTTAGCTGGTTAATGTGCTCGGTGTTGATGACGTGGGCCGACTTGTAGCGGGTCAATGTCCCAGCCCCCAAGCCAGTCCTGAGGTGACCAAGCGAAGAGCTCGACTTGATGAAGCCCCCAAGCCAGTCCTGAGGTGCCCGAGCAAAGAGCTCGGCTTGATGAAGTGGAGACGCAGTACGGCCGATGTGGCGAGGCGAAGCCCCCGGTCCAGCAGAGGTGATGAAGCTGGTCGGCCGGTGACGCCGAAATCCCAGCAATAGGTTGATGAAGAGATGGTGAAGCCCCCGGTCTAGCCGAGGTGACAGAGCACATCGGCTGGTGACGCCAAAGTCCCATGCCAGCCGAGGTGTCAAAGCAGGTCGGCATGGTGGATGTCGGCTTGAAGAAGCGACGGCGCGGCGATGCCGACGCAGGTCGGATTTTGTGACGCGGTCAATGCTGGCTTGAGAAGAGACCGTGCGACGAAGCTGGCGCGCCCGACCTGTGCAATCCGTGGGGCGACAATCTTGTCTTGATGATTATTTGTCCCTCACGATGCCGCACTCTTGGTCGGCTCACCGAGGTGATGATCCGAGGTGGTTGTCGTCGGCTCGATGGAGCGACGGCGTAGTCGATGTTGGCGCAGGTCGGTAGCCATGGAGCAACGTGGTCGGGCCGGTTTGACATCGGCGTGACGGTGAAGATCGCCTCGGAAAAGACTCAAAATTTGTGGGCACGTGTTTGAAAACAACACACAATACCCTAGAAAAAAATTCCTTCAAAAAGGATATTCGATATCCCATTCATGAAGAAAGATGAATTCGGGTCGGATTCGTTTTCGTGCAGAAAACAGATCTGAAAATTGATATACTCATCGGACGTTTCCCGAAGTTTGAACGGTCGGATCGAGTTGAAATTTTGAGGGGTGATTGATATGGGAATTCCGCGGCCGATAAACGGTGGGATCTTCTAAACTATGTCCGAGCTAGAAGCTGGACACCCCGCCCTAGACTCGTCCAGATTCCCGTCCAGATTCGACAGAAAAACTGCACCGTCGCCTAAGGTCGATGTTAACATCGAGCCCCCGAGCTCAAAGGATGATTCCCCTATGATTTTGGTAGAGATAGGAGTTGATGATGATGAAATTATCCGTCTGATCTTGATGATCTGACGCGGAGCGCAGTCCTCGGTCCAGCCAAGGTGGCCAGTTGAGCCGGCAAAAAAGATGCCGACATCGACAATAAAGTTTGGTTCCGACGCGTAGATCGCGCCGGAGACGATTTGAATTCCCATCGCACCGCGGCAACTGCGAGCAGGTTCTCAATGAAAGCACCAATGTCGGTTCTGAATCCGGCATATCTTGTAGTAGGGGTCCTAAGCTAGGCGTCTTGGAGCGATGGTAACATGGGCACAGGATTTTACCCAGGTTCGGGCTCTCTCAAGGAGATTATACCCTACGTCCTGCTTTTGATTGTATTAATATGGGGATAGTACATAGTACAGGTATCTACCACGAGATTGTTGTAATTAATGTGAGATTGTCTATTGACTAGCCTGGCCTCGGTTTATATAATGCACCGTAGGCCTAGGGTTTAGAGGAGTCCTTGTCTTGTGCGCCAAGTCTTGTGGAATTTCCCTTGTATGCATCATGGGCTGCCCGAAGTGGCCCATTAGTGAATTACCCTCGGGGTCCTCGGCCCGACCCACTGGTCGGGAGACGACGTGGTGAGTACCCCCTACTCCAGGACACCGTCACCTCCCACCCTTTTTATTCAATGATTAAATTATCATCCAAGTGCCCTTATTTTCATGTGATGCTTCTGCTATATTTTCTTCCACATTGTATCCGGTGATTCATTGTGATGATGCTCAGGTGCTAAGTTCATCATTTGTTCCTTCATGTTTTCTTCCCCGGTGGATTCGATTCAACCTCTCGGTGTTCGTCATATCCTTTGTCATATGTCTAATGAATTCCCATGTTGGAAATGTTAGACAAGCCTCTCTATTCTATCCGGAGTGGCAAGATATCTCAGAAGACTTTCATTTCCATTCATATCCTCTTAAATTATTTTGAGGTTCTCACCTCATCAAGTTTTTAATTTGTACCGGTGCAATCTCTCTTCCTAAGCAATTGTTTCAACGGTGTTTTCTTTTCAGTGGGCCCATGACCCACCAGTTTATCCCAGGATCTTACCTGGCTCTTCTAATCTTTTCCGGATATGTCCTCAAGTTCTTGTCAATATGACGTAAGAGTGAATTCCTTCAGTCATTTTCCTCATCTAAGATAGTTTTGAAATTAATTTCCATCATTGGCTCAACCTTTTCTTATTCATTGTTCCGGAGTTCGCAGTAATTCTTGGTGGAGTTTCTCGTCATCACTCGTAGTTTGAAGATCGAAGAAGAGTTTCTCTTAAATCTTTGTCCATTCTCATGAAGATTCATGGTTAAAGCTTCATGCTATCCACCCGAATTGTTTCCATTCATGAGGAATTCCTTCCATATCTATCCGGTGTATTCCATAGTTGTTGTCATTTCTCGATCCTCCGAAGGCCATCATTTTAGAAAATTTCTTCGCTCTCGGCTTTCAGCTTTCATTCTCAAATTCTTTTCAATTGTTGTCTCTTCGTTCATATCTCAATTATTCCAGTGCCTTGTTTATGTTTTCTGCTAGATGGATCATGATATCTTCATTCTCATGTTATTCCATTCATTTGTAGTATCCTCATTTCTTTCCAAATTCTTACCGGTGTTTCGTTGAAGACTTCTTCAAGTTCATGATATCTCTCTTCAATTTTTTTCCAAGAAGAATAAGTAGTATGCCAAATCCGTTGCTTGTCATCAATTTAACTTGATGAAGGATAAGAATAACATAATTCTTATTCTTATTTCATCAAGATGATTTCAATCCTTCTTCAAGAGATGTTCATGATATCAAATTGTCGATTCTAAGTTGTCCATCTTTTCTTTCGGAGTTCCAAGTTTTCTCAAGTATCTCGTCGCAAAGCTTCATCCAAATATTGCAAGATCATAATCTTATTCTTGTCAACCTTCAATTGTTTTTATCATTCTTTTGTTCCAGAGGTTGCTCTCTTCGAATCACCATCTCGTTTTGTTAAGATCATGTTCTCTCCTTGCTTATCCATTTAACCGGAGTGTTGTGCCCTGTTCTCAAGTTCTTGCTATCCCATCAAGTTTTGCCTCTATTTTCTATCGAAGTGCTTCCCAAATTTCTTTTGAATTATTGCTTGTGCCTCCAGCCATTCTTCATCTCTTTGCATCCTTCAAGTTTCGTTGGTTTCACTTGTTTGTCAAAGAAGCAACTAAGTTACCTCTTCATTTACTCTTCCTCTTCCTCTTCTCATTCTAAGATCTTGGGTCGAGATCTCTTGTTAGTGGAGGAGAGTTGTAACAGCCCAAGACCGAGACCTCCATGTGTTTATGTTATGTTCATGCTTGAATGTTCTAATGAAATTTTTTATTTGCATCATGCATTATGCATCATCTCCATCATCTTGCTATGGTTGCTTCCCATTATTTTGTTCATGTGTTTTTTATACTCCTAGTCCCTCCTTGATCATTTATTTTTGCCATGCTCAACTTATTTCAATTCATTGCAACCTTGTGTGTCATACCAAATTCACTCCTGATCTCATTCTCAATGCCTTTGCCATACTTCCCATGATATCCCTTGCCACTTCCTTCCTTCCATTTGCTTCTATTTATTTGTTTTGCAAATATAAATGCTAAAATAAATGTTCTTGTTGTGCCCATAAATAATATCTATTATGTAGGGTCACCATCTAAAATCTCAGTCCATTTGAGTTTGGTTTGGTTAGGTTTTAAATTCAAGCAAGTAGGAATTAAATTCAAACTTGTTTGAATTTACAGTCGCTAAAATTTCCCCAACCAACTTTATTAAGTTCTACATATGTTTCTAAGCTAAGAAAAATATGCCTCCTAGTGGGATCCTTCCTCTGTCATTCTCTCTATGTAGTTTTCTCTCTCTAAATATCCGTTTTATTAATTAATGAGAAGTATTTCCGAAAGAGAGAAAGGCCCAACTCAACCGAAGCCCACCAAACTTACCCCTTCAGTCAATCCCAGCGCACCATAGTCGAGCGTCCCTATTCTTCTTCTTTCTCATGTACGACATGTTCATCCGGAGCTCCACGTCGATCTTTGTCATTGATTTGATGGCCAGGAGCCACCCTAGCGCCCCTATAAACCTGCTGTCGGTGTCAAAACCGGCGGATCTCGGGTAGGGGGTCCCGAGCAATGGATCTGGGATCAATGGTTAACAGGGAACGAAGGAGACGATGTTTACCCACGTTCATGCCCTCTTGAGGGGTAAAACCCTAAGTCCTGCTTGATTATATTGATGAGTATGATGGTTACAGAGCCGATCTACCTCTAGATCAAACGAGCTAAAACCCTGGATGAGTTTACTTGTCCCTCTATGAACTAGCCCCCCCTTGGTTTATATAGGCACCAGGTGTACCTAGGGTTACACGTGATAGGTTTCCATCCGGGCATAGATACGCCCATTCTTTCTCCTTAAACTTGGAGGACACGCTAAGTCTTCGGAGCCTTCCTTCCCGAGCATGGGATTGTCCTGTAGTTCGGCCTTCTTGCAATTGCCATAGAGCGGCCCACTGAGTCGGCCCACCAGAGGTGAGCCGATGGCCCGAGGACCCCTTAGTCCCGGGCTCCTTCAATAGCCCCCGAATTAGCCTCCAATGCCGGGCTTCATGACATTTTAGTTGCTTCATACGTCCAAAGTATCTGGCTTGCGGATTGAGTTGTTTTTCTCCCCTCAATACTCGGCTGATCCCAGTTCGGCCGCCGATGACAACCTACTTTCTGAACACGCATCGCTTAGCCTCGAAGGCCTGACGTCTGAGTATGACAAGTGCCTTACCTGTCAAATTTTTCTGACGAAATGCCAGGACAGGCCGCGGCCACTTTGCCAGTTATAAAAACTCGATTCACGGTTCGAGGCCGCCTCTTCATTGGCACGTCTTATCCCACGCGTGCATAACGGCATGGTTGCTTCGGGAAACGACATAGTCTGTGGCACAGTAAGAGGGCTCTTGGTATTAGGGCCTTCCATAAAAGGGAGAAAATCCCCAAAGCCTCCATACGCTCCTCAGATTCAAGCTCGCCCTCTCGACCTCCTTCGCTCCAAGCGCATAGATCCAATCCTCCTTCAGTTCCCCCCCAAGCCACCCCCTCTCCCCAAGCTCGGCCATGGCCGGCTCAGGTTCCCAGGGCAAGTGGGACGCCTCTTGTGTCACCGACAACGACATCCGGGAGCTGAAGCGCGCCGGCTACCTCCCGGTCAACATCGTCCACCGTGCCCCAAAGGCTGGCCAAGTGGTGCCTATGCCGAAGCCAGGAGAGTGAATGGTTTTCATTTCGCACTTCATCCAGGGACTGAGATTCCCACTACACCCCTTTGTAAGGTGCTTAATGTTCTTCTATGGGTTAGAATTTCATGATCTCCCCCAAACTCCATCATGCATATCTCGGCCTTCATCATCGTCTGCGAGGCCTTCTTGCGGGTCCAGCCGCATTTCGGCCTGTGACTAAAGGTCTTCAACGTCAAGCCGAAGACTGTCAATAGTCAGTACGCGGATTGTGGAGGGGCGGTGATTAGCAAACTTCCACGGGTAGAGTGGACGGAGGGCACCTTCATCAACACCGTCAAGGTCTGGCAGAAAGAATGGTTCTACATCACCAAACCACGAGGCGCAGACTGGGCGGCACCCTTCGAGTTCAGATCCGTACCCCCCACGAGGCTGACCACGTGGATCAAGAAAGGCCTTGACTGGGGATCGGCTACGAAGGTGAAGGTGCTGCAGAAACGTATTAAGCAGGTGATAGAGGTGAACGTCAAGCTAACCAACGTGGTCCAGGTCATGCTCCGCCGCCGTATTCTCCCCTGCCAACATCGAGCTACCCCAATGTGGGCCTACAAGCTTGACGACCCTTTCACTATGCGCCAGCTTTACCGCACTACCCACGAGAAGCTGTGGAAGGCGATGTTCAAGCCCCAAAAGGACTGGCCACCGAGGAGGAAGACACTGGCCTGGACGCCGAAAACCCTCCTACCAAGGTATAACAAAGTTTCCATTTTTATTCTCGTGCTCTACCTTTTAATAAGGAATTTAACCCCTTCTTCCTCGCCTTCATAGAACTTGCTGGACAAGGCCCTGCGGATTAATGGTCCAGCTCCATTGCCCAAGGACCCCAGATCGGCCCTGTTGACGGCGATGCTGGTCATGGCGCAATACTCGGTGCCAGAGAAGAAGGTGAAGAAGAAGAAAGGCGAGAAGAAGGAGGTTCGAGAGGGCCTCCGCCCAAGAGGTCCTCTAGACACTAGGTCCGGGGAGACCCAAGCCTCCTCTGCTCATGAGGAGGAGCACATAGACGGGGGAGGTGGACTCCCCCCAGACAAGGAAGAGGGCGGCGTCTGCCGACGCAGAGGAGGATCCAGCTCCCCCCGCACCGAAAAGGTCCTGTAGGGCCAAAGTGGTCCTGCCCGATGATAGCCCAGATTCCATTGAGGAATCTGAGGCTTTCGAAAGGGTCCCCCGGAGGAACCCCAGGGTCAAGCTCCCAACCCAGAGGTATTTAATCCGAACATCTTATGGTACGTTCGTACAGAGTTTTGCCACTAACCGGTGGAGTGCCTTCCATGTTGCAGCCCACCCCGCGACCTCCCCATCGATCAGGTATCCGAGGGGGAATCTCTGCCCGCCGAGCTGGTAGAGAGCGGGACAGCGTCGCATCCCTCTCCTCCTCAGGCCGCCGAGGAGACCGTGGAGGTGCTATCCTGCCAGACCTCACCTGGACCGAACACCGGAGGCAAGGGTGACGAGGAAATGGCAGAGGTTAATACCTCGGCTGCCCAAGACCAGGGGAAGGAACCCCTCCTGGCAAGCAAAGAGGGGAGGCCTGGTTCATCCGAGCCCCCTTCGCAGACGGTTCCGGAGCACTCTATGCCTCCGGAATCGTCGACCCTGCCTTCCTAAGAAAGGAGGGCGGAGGTGCCACCACCAGCGTCGCCCGTGACAGAGCGGGCCGCGACTGGGTGGGCAGCCGCGATGGAGGAGGCTTTGACCAGCTCCTTCCTTGCCGAAGATCAGCGCACCCTCATGGGTGCGGTTTTACAAGGCATTCAGTCTGTTGATAACGGACTGAAAAAGGCTTTTAACGGTCTCTTGACGGGCTTCAAGGTAAGCCATGTAATACTCGTTTTCCTAGAAAAAGTTAATTTATAAGGTTTATACAACCCCTGTAAGCACAGTAGCCCCCGAGCCGTGGGTGAGTTTGAAAAAATCACACGGGGGTCAAAGAAGGCACAAATGATTGAAAACACGGGAATTGTGACCTTCGAGACTCTGGCAGGTTTGGGAAAAACTTAGCAGAGGGTCTACAGCCGATAGCTCGGGAGTCTAACATAAGTAAGGTGTTTTGTAGGCCTCGTCTTCGGCAGTGGCCACCAATGCCATAGAGTTGGCCAAGCTAAATCGGAAGCTCAAGAGCTCCGATGAGGAACTAGACCGCCTCAACAAACGGTTTGACGAAGCGCAAGGTAAGTACGAACTGTGCCGCCTTGGCCACTGTTATTCTTATTAATTGAAGTTGTTTCGGGGTCTTGTCACTGAGTCTTGGTTATCCATTATGACTACAGCCACTGCCGCGGAGGTTGAGAGCCTCAAGGCAGAGTTAAAGAAAGCGAAGCAGGAGGCCGCGGATCATAAGGCGCTGGCCGAACAGGCGTCTGCCGAGCTGTCGTCGGTGAAGGCTGATAGCGACAAGCACGAAGCTTGGGTATCCGAGGTGCAGTAGGAGCTCAAGGATGCCAACACTAAGTGTGAGGCCCTTGAGCAAAATAACAAGGACCAAGCCGCCGAGCTATCCTCGCTGTCCAAAAAGATTAAGGCGGAGCGGGTAGATAGGCGGTTATATGAAGAAGAACTTCGCCAAGTCAGGCTGATCGCAGATGGTAAGCCATACTTGCTTCAATGTGCCTTTGGTGGTAACAGGTTTGCATCGCTCACACGAGTGTGGCGTTCCTCAGGCGCCTTTATGGATCTCCTGAGGAGTGCGGTGGACGTGGCTCGGTACTATGCCACGCGGGATGGCGATGTTGAGCCTAGACTGTTCTGGGCGCAATTTTAAACCCCTGAGCACCCTCCTCTCCTCAGCAAGTAGATGAAGCGGTTGATGGAACTGCATAGGATGGTGGAGCCTGCCATGAAAGACCTTTCCATCCGGCTATGGCCGGTAGAGCCATTGCCGAATAGTTACTTCGGCTTGGTGTAGAAGCTGTGCAACGCCGCGGATCGGATTAAAGTCCTGAAGTGTTCCGCCTGTATCGAGGGGGCTTGGATGGCCTTTGCAAAGACCATGGTGCACTGGCCAAAGATCAAGCCGGCCGAGATGACTGATAACCCACAAGTATTGGGGATCACAACAGTTTTCGAGGGTAGAGTATTCAACCCAAATTTATAGATTCGAGACAAGGGGAGCCAAAGAATATTTGAGAGTATTAGCAGCTGAGTTGTCAATTCAACCACACCTGGAGATTAAATATCTGCAGCAAAGTGATCAGAGCAAAGTAGTATGATAGTTTGGATAGCAGTAGTAGCAGTAACGGTAACGATGACAGTGATATCAATAGTTTTGTAGTAGTTGGAACAGTAGCAGTAGCAATAGTAACTTACTAAGAACAATAAGTGGAAAACTCGTAGGCACTGGATCGGTGAACTCATTGGATGATATTCATCATATAATAGTCATAACCTAGGGCGACACAGAACTAGCTCCAGTTCATAAATGTAATGTAGGCATGTATTCCGTAAATAGTCATATGTGCTTATGGAAAAGAACTTGCATGACATCTTTTGTCCTACCCTCCCGTGGCAGCGGGGTCCATAAGGAAACTAAGGGATATTAAGGCCGCCTTTTAATAGAGAACCGGAACAAAGCATTAACACACGACGAATACATGAACTCCTCAAACTACGGTCATCACCGTGAAGTATCCCAAATATTGTCACTATGGGGTTGACGGAACATAACACGTAATAGGTGCATATGACTAGGCAAGATCGGATCAAGAACATAGATATACTGATGATAACATAAATGGTTCAGATCTGAAATCATGGCACTCGGGCCCTAGTGACAAGCATTAGGCATAGCAAAGTCTTTGCAACATCAATCTCAGAACATAATGGATACTAGGGATCAAGCCCTAACAAAACTAACTCGATTACATGATGAATCTCATCCAACTCCTCGCCGACCAGCAAGCCTACGAAGTAATTACCCACTCCCAGTGGGGAGCATCATGGAATTGGCGATGGAGAAGGGTTGATGATGACGAAGACCGAAGATTCCCCTCTCCGGAGCCCCAAACGGGCTCCAGATCTGGCCTCCCGATGAAGAACAGGAGGTCGCGGCGGCTCCTTATCGTAAAACACGATGAAACTTTCTCCTCTATTTTTTTCTCCGAAAATAGGAATTTATAGTGCCGGAATTAGGGTCAGTGGGGCCACGAGGTGGGCATAACCCACCAAGGCACGCCTGGGGGGGCTGGCGCGCCCTGGTGTATTCTGCCCAGCCTGTGGCCCCCCACCGGTGGTCCTTGGCTCCAGTATTTTTTATTTATTCTAAAATAAATCTCCAAAAAGTTTCGACCAATTCTGAGAACTTTTATTTCTGCACAAAAAACAACACCATGGTAGTTCTGCTGAAAACAGCGTTAGTCCGGGTTAGTTTCATTCAAATCATGCAAATTAGAGTCCAAAACAAGGGCAACAGTGTGAGGAAAAGTAGATACGACGGAGATGTATCAACTTCCCCAAGCTTAACCCATTGCTTGTCCTCAATCTATTCAGTTGACAAGCTGAAAGTGATAAAGAAAAACTTTTACGAACTCTTTTGTTCTTGTTTACATATATATGCTTAAGTAGCACCCATGTTTTCAGCAAAGATTATGACTAACCATGCCAACAATAACTCTTAGAAACTATATTAACTCATATCAATAACATAAGCAACTAGCGAGCAATAATAAGATATCTCAAATACCAACACTTTGTCAAAACAATCATGATACAGTATGACAATAGTGGTATCTCGCTATCCCTTTCTGAGACCACAAAGCATAAATGCAGAGCACCTCCAAAATTAAAGCAGTGACTAAACATTGTAATTCATGGTAGAAAGATCCAGTCATGCTGCACCCAACATCAACTATACACAATGCATGAGGATGACAATAGTGCTCTCAGATCTGGCGCTTGTTTGAGAAGGTGATTACTCAACATACAAACTAAATAGATAGTCCCTTCGTAGAGGGAAGCATGGATTTGCAGTGGTGCCAAAGTTCAAGGTTTAAAACAGGGATAGATATAATTTTGGGAGGTACACCCTTCCTGTCAATGATATGACCAAGAGTTATCAATCTCTTCCATGCTAAACAAATTAGCGGCGGTTCCCAAGCGGTAAAAGTAAAGGTTTACACCCCCTCCACCAACAATCACACTCCACGGCTAGCCGCATCCACGGGTACCGTCCAAACCAACAACATTCCTGGGGGAGTTTTGTTTAATTATTTTTTATTTTTTATTTCGGGACTGGGAATCCCAATTACCGCCCCTCTCATGTAAGGACGAGTGAATAAACACTCATCATGAGAATAACCCGCTTAGCATGGAAGATACTGACCGCGGCCTATCGCTCCATGAGCAGTCCAGGCGTACAAAATAGATGTTCATTTGAATTTCTAGAGATGGCACATGCAAATTTACTTTGGAACTGCAGGGTAATACCGCATATGGGTAGATATAGTGGACTCATCTGGCATAACTTGGTTTAAGGGTTTTGATGCATAAGCTGTATTCCCGCTTAGTACAGGCGAAGGCTAGCAAATAGATTGAGAAGCGGCCAGCTAGAGAGCGAAAACGGCCATGAAGATGCATTGCATATAATAAACATTGACTACTAGCATGAGTAGGATATGGACACCATGAAAATAAATATCATGAAGGCTATGTTGGTTTTGATTCAACTACATGCGTGAACATGTGCCAAGTCAAGCCACTCAAAACATTCAGAGGAGGATACCATATCATCATACCGCATCACAACCATTTTAATGCATGTTGACACCCAAGATAAATCATTATCCACTCCTAGCTACTTAAGCATGGAATGAACAACTATAATCTCTAATGGTCATTGCAAGCATGTTTGATCATAATATGTTCAATTAAGGATACTAGGTTAAACATATTTACAAAAACAAAAACAAGTTGAGTTCATACCCACTTTTCTCTGCCACAGTCACTTCATCAAATATCGTCATTATTGCCTTTCACTTGCACGACCGAATGATAAGAAGATAATAATAGTGCAGGAGTGCCGTGGACTAAGATGGAATCTGCAACATTTTATTCAAGAGGAGAAGACGAGGTAACATGGGCTCTTTGTTAGATTAACAATGATGCATATGAGAGCCACTCAACATTTTCATCGTGGTCATCTCCTTGGTACGACTCAAATAAAAAGAAAAGAAATTCAGAGAAACACACTGAAACATTTTTGGAGTTTTTATTTTTTCTTGAAGAAAGAAAATTAAAGAGGAAAAACAAAAACGCGAAAAGCTATTTACACGGGAAAGCTCCCAACAAGCAAAAGAAGAAAAGAGAAATCTTTTTGGGTTTTCTTTCAATACTACAATTAAACTAAGCTAGAAAGAAAAACTGAAAAGAAGCAGGAAGTGTTTTTGGGTTTTCTCAAAGTTTTTCAAACACACAAGAAGAAAGCGAGAAAACAAATCTAGCATGGATATTACAATGAAAAAGTGTGAACACCGACAATTGGATTGAAATGTGTGAACATGAATGTAATGTCGGTGGAAATACGTACTCCCCCAAGCTTAGGATTTTGGCCTAGCTTGGTAATCACCATCCATATGAATAATAATCTGGGCGATGGCTCACCGAGGCCCTCGGTGCAAACTCCACGGCCCTCCTGGCAGCTTCAACCTCCGCATTGTACGCATGGGCCTCGCTCTCAAGGACGTAGTATCTTCCCCTGCTGTGAAAATCAAAGAGAGCAGGAGCAGGCAAAGTGACAGGCACAATGTTTTTTTATTAAATCTCAAGTTATAGGTGTAGTTAGTGGTCGTGCCTGTAGGAAACTTATGGCGCTTCATGGCCTCAAAGTCTAAATACTGAGTAGGTAGGATGGGGTCACTAGGCCATGGTGAGACATTTAATCTCTCCGCTACACGGGAGGCATAGATTCCTCCATAAAAATTACCACTAGCAGCATTGAGCTGCAGTCTCCGTGCAACAATTGCACCAAGTATATAATATTTATTTCCAGTTATGGCAGTGTGTATGAGACTCAAATCATGAGCACACAGTGTGCTACAATCTTGTTTCCCTATGATACATTTGCCATTAAAGAGTGTGAAATATTTTATTGATGGGAAATGGATGCTCTTAATTCTCCCTTGTGTTACTCCCCTATCTTCACCATAGCAAAGATTAACTAAAAATGACTCGTATTCAGATTTTGTTGGCTCATCAAGGGAACCCCAAGATGGAAGTTTGCATGTTTCACTGAATAAGTCTAAAGGCATGGTGAAAGAACATTCATAAAGGTTGAATGAAACTCTAGACTCACGAGGAAAATATTTAAATTTCTTTGTGAATGTTTTCGTGAGTTCGAGATGTTGAGGACACTTATCTGCGATGAAGGGAGCAAGTTCTGTATTGTGGATAAATTGGTAAAATTCCCCCTTAATACCTGCACCTTCCATGAACTCGTCGCTCGGCCACAAGCATGATTTGGTGGCGGCATATCGCATCGAGCTTTCGCTTGGCTCAACATAAGACTGTCGAACCGAGCTTCCACTTGATGAGGCTTTCGAGGATCTCCTCCTCGAAGAACTCCTAAAGAATTGCATTTTTATTTTCGAACAAAATTCTGAAATATTTTTGAGACACAAAATTTTGTCAACAAAACTTCGTGAAATTGATAGCAACTACTCCTAAGCATGCATAAAGGCCATATTAAGCATTCAAACTACTTAGAGTTCTAAGAATTCAACATGCAAGCTCATCTACAGCAGCACCAAGAGTAGCTAATTACTCTAAAAATAACCCACTAAATCAAAAACTAATTAGAGCAATGGAGGAGTTACATACCAAATAGCAATCCCTCCAAACAGTTTTAGAAACGGAGTTTCGAGCAAAGAGATCGAAATCCGCGGGTTTGAGAGCAAGAACACGGGATTCGTGGCTGTGGTGAATTTTTTTTGGAGGTAGGGGATGATGTGGGCTAAAGAGATAAGTGAGGGGGCCCACGTGGGGGCCACAACCCACCAGGGCGCGCCTGGGGTGCTGGCGCGCCCTGGTGTCTTGTGGGCACAAGGTGCACCCCCCCTCTAGTATTATTTCCACCAGAAATTCAGAAATATTCGGAAAAAATCGTATCAAATTTTCAGAACATTCTGAGAACTTTTATTTTTGGGTCATTTTTTATTGCACAGTGAAAACTGAAAACAGGATAAACATGGCTTTTTATTTTATTTGACTGACTAAAATAGAAAATAAAACGTGGGAGCAGAGAATTGTGCCTACTAGATTCATCAACTTCATACCTCTCAAAAATGATCCATTAATAAGGCTGATCAAGTCTTATTAACAACCACTTCTGATTAGCATGAAACCGAAGAACTTTCGTAAAACACTAAGTTACCTCAATGGGGATGTGCATATCCCCAACAATAAGTATATCATATTTATTTTTGGCAGTAGGTAGAGGTAATTGAAAGCTTCCAATAGTGATGGTCGGAGATTCTTCAATAACATTTATACCATTCACTTGGAATTGTTTCTTTGGAAAGTGCACCGTGTGCTCATTACAATTGATATGAAAAGTAACTTTGCTTTTATTGCAATCAATAACAGCCCCTGCAGTATTCAAAAAGGGTCTACCAACGATAATCGACATGTTGTCGTCCTTGGGCATCTCAAGAATAACAAAGTCCGTTAAGATAGTAACATTTGCAACAACAACGGGCACATCCTCACAAATACCAATAGGTATGGTAGTTGATTTGCCAGCCATTTGTAATGATATCTTGGTAGGTGTGGGTTTATTGAAATCAAGTCTTTTATATAAGGAGAAAGGCATAACACTAACACCGGCTCCCAAATCACACAAAGCAGTTTTGACATAGTTTCTTTTAATGGTGCAAGGTATAGTTGGTATTCCAGGATCTCCAAGTTTTTTAGGTACTCCATCCTTAAAAGAGTAATTAGCAAGCATGGTGGAGATTTCAGCTTCAGGTATCTTTCTTTTATTAGTGATGATGTCTTTCATGTACTTTGCATAAGGGGCCATCTTTAAGATATCAGTTAAGCGGGTACGCAAAAAACTAGCCTAATCATTTCAGCAAATCACTCAAATTCTTCATCATCCTTTTTCTTAGATGGCTTAGGTGGAAATGGCATGGGTTTCTGAACCCATGACTCTCTTTCTTTACCATGTTTTCTAGCCACAAGGTCTCTTTTATAATAATGTTTATTTTTAGGTTGTGGGTTATCAAGATCAGCAGCAGGCTCTATTTCAACATCATTATCTGGTTCTTTATCATGGTTAGGTTGGGCATGTTCATGAACATCATCATCATCATTTTCATTATCACTAGGTGGATGTTCATTACCAGACTGAGTTTTAGCATCGAAAATAGAGACATCATTATTATCAGGAGGTTTTTGTATCTCAGCTTCACTAGAGGTATGCAGAGTCCTATCATTTTTCCTTTCCTTTTTCTTCCTAGAAGGACTAGGCGCATCAATATTAATTCTTTGAGAGTCTGTCGACGTTCTGGGAACGGGGGTACCCAGACCTGCCTGCCTGCGGCCCAGGGCATGGCCCACCTCACGAGCCAAGCACAACCAGGTGAAACCCCACTCAAGACAAGGCCCTCGCGAGGACCCGAGCTCGCGAGGGAAGCAGCACCAAGACCAGCAAGGAATGGGCCTCCTCAGGCCCCCTCCGGAGCGGCGGAGATCTCTATGCAGAACCCGGCCTCAGGAGTCAAGGATGATGCAGGGAAGGACAGACGGGCGCCAGCGTGCCAGGCGGGACAGTTTCCCCTTTGGTGCAAAGGGAGCAAGGACGTACGCGGGTTCCCAAAGTGCCACCCAAAGGTTTCCATTCCGGTGCAACAAGACCACGACCACGAGCCCCGCAGGGCGGATGTCATCGCCGAGCCCACCTCTGCATCGTCGACAGCCACTTTGCACGCGAAGACCACCTTTGGACAGGGCGGGGATGTACTCCTGTCCCCCATCAAATTTGGCCGTTGTGGGATCCCTTCCCGCGTTGGTGATAAGGGAAGAGGACCCGGGCCACTGCTATATATAGAGGCTAGGTTGCACCGTAGAGAGGGACGACGAACCAGGGAAGATAACAAACACCCAATAGGGCAGAGAGCCAAGAACACCACTCGAGCGCCCTCGCGAGGCGCTCCACCATTGTACTAGTTCATCCACCACACCTCCTCGAGAGGCAATCCACCAAAGCAGGAGTAGGGTATTATGCTTCGCAGCGGCCCGAACCTGGGTAAATCACCGTGTGCATCTTCTGCCTCGTCATCGCGCGAGTTCGTCGTAGTAAACGGACGAGTAGCGAGCTAGGCAGGGCGAGGCTGTAGGGGATCTTCGCACATGCCCCTATGTTCGAACCTTGAGGGTTTTGCGGAGCCCGAAATCCGACATTTGGCGCGCCACGTAGGGAGCGTGTCGAAGCTTCCCCACTCGCGGCGACAGTCGAGCCCTGGTTTGGCAACCCCATGGCGGACGAGATCCCCGACGCTGGCCGGCCCTTGGTGCGCGGTGGCGTCGGGACGCGCAGGGCCGGCCCCGCGGTCGCCTCCATCCTCGGCGGGTCGCAGGCGCCCTCCTCCAACCGCCAGGTCAAGCAGTTCCTCCGCCGCGTAGGAGCGGTTCGGCCGCGGCCCGAGCCCACGCTGCCCCGTACGTGGCCAGAGACCGACATCACCTTCGTCCCCGACGACCACCCCAAGACGACGACAGCCGCCGGAACGCTCCCCATGTTGTGCACGCCAACCATAAGCGGCGTGGCCATCTCCAGGACCCTCATAGACGGTGGCGCCGGCCTCAACGTCATCTCCGTGGAGGCCTTCGACGCGCTGCAGCTACCCCGTGACCAACTCGCGCCTTCAAGGCCCTTCTCTGGGGTGGTCGGGGGGTCCGTCGTCCCCGTGGGGCGGGTGCACCTCCCCGTCACCTTCGGCACCCGCTCCAACTTCCGCACCGAGCAGGTCAACTTCGACGTCGCCCACATCCACCTCCCGTACAACTCGATACTTGGCTACCCCGCCCTCTCCCAGCTCATGACGGCAACGCACCCGGGTTACAACATCGTCAAGATGCCCGGGAGCGGCGGCATCCTCATCGTCGTGGGGAATGTCAAGGACGCGTCCCACGCGCTCAAGCTCACCTACAAAGCGGCGGCCGCGGCACGCCCCAGTGCCGGGGACGCCGCGCAGGCCACGGAGGACTCCGGGGGTGTCCTCGATGTCGCGCCGGTAAAGAAGAGGCAGCTGTTCTCCTAGTGTCGGGCGGAGACGAAGCAGGTGCCTGTGGACGAAGGAAACCCTGGCCCTACCTTCACCATCGGCGCCGACTTGCCCCAGGATCGAGAGGAGGCATTGGTGGCCTTCCTTCGTGCGAACAAGGACGCGTTCACGTGGAGCGCCTCCGACCTGGTGGGGGTCCCGAGGGACGTGATCGAGCACCACCTCATGGTGTGCCCGAACGCACGTCCAGTGAAGCAAAAGGCAAGGAGGCAAGCTTAGGAGAAGCAGGCGTTCATCGCCTAGGAGGTCGGCAAGCTGAAGGAGGACGGGGTCATCTTGGAGGCGCATTACCCGGAGTGGCGTGCCAACCCAGTGGTCGTCCCGAAGAAGTGCGGGAAGGATCGTATGTGCGTCGACTTCACGAGCCTCAACAAAGCCTGCCCCCAAGACCCATTCCCGCTGACGCGCATCGATCAGATCGTGGACTCCACCGTGGGGTGCGACCTCCTATGCTTCCTAGACGCTTTATCGGGCTACCATCAGATCAAAATGGCGGTGGAGGACGTCGAGAAAACGGCCTTCCTCACCTCGTGCGGGGAGTTCTGCTACACGTGCATGCCCTTCGGGCTGCGGAACGCCGGGGCGACCTTCCAGCGGCTGATGCACATCGCCCTCGGGCCGCAGCTCGGGAGGAATGCAGAAGCTTACGTCGATGACATCGTGGTCAAGTCCAGGGTGGCCAAGACCCTGATCGAGGACTTGGAGGAGACATTCGCCAGCCTGAGGGAGGTGAACCTGAAGCTCAACCTCGAGAAGTGCGTCTTCGGGGTCCCCTCGGGCAAGCTGCTCGGTTTCCTGGTATCGCACCGGGGAATCGAGGCGAACCCGTAGAAGGTCAAGGCCATAAGCAAGATTAGCGCGCCCCAGACCCTCAAGGAAATGCAGAAATTTGCGGGTTGCGTGACCTCCTTGGGGCGCTTCATCTCCAAACTCGGCGAACGGGCCCTGCCGTTCTTCAAGATCATGAAAAGGAAGGGCCCCTTCGAATGGACCCCGGAGGCGGACACATCCTTCGAGGAACTCAAGCAGTACCTCACGAGCCCGCCGGTGATGGTGGCGCCTCACCCTCGGGAGCCCCTGCTACTATACCTGGCTGCCACCCCCCACTCCGCCAACACTGCATTGGTGGCGGTCAGGGAGGAGCGAGCCGACACACGCACCACATCGACGGGCGCCGGCGGGCCCCCAAGTATGGAACAAGGGGGCTCGCAGGACCCCAAGGAGCCCGCTTCTCCCCAAGTTGGTGCTCTTGAGGCCCCAGCCGTTCCGACGGCCCCCGAGGCGCTCAGTCCTCATGAGGTCCCAGCCGCTCCGACGGCCCCTGAAGCACTCAACCCTCATGAGGCCCCGGCCGCTCCAACGGCCCCCGAGGCGCCCAAGCCTCTTGGCCCACCACGGGTCAGGACACCGCAGGGGACCTCACCCTCGTCAAACACCCGGTGTACTACGTCAGTACAGTGCTACGGGATGCGCGCTCACGCTACCCCATGCAACAGAAGCTCCTCCTAGCTCTTCTTGTCGCTTCGAGGAAACTGCGCCACTACTTCCAGGGACATCCCATCAAGGTCGTCTCTACGTACCCCTTGGAGAAGGTCCTGCGCAACCCCAACGCGGCAGGAAGAGTCGCCGAATGGAACATCGAGCTGCATGCCTTCAACATAGAGTTCAGCACGACCAGGGTCATCAAAGGGGCAGCCCTAGCAGACTTCATGGCGGAGTGGACAGACGCTCCTGACCGGGAGCTGGACGGGAGCCAGTCCCTCAGCCCTGGCGATGAGGCACCTGAGGGTTGGATCATGCATTTCGACGGAGCCTTCACGCGCATGGGAGCAGGGGCTGGGGTCGTGCTCACTTCCCCGGCAGGAGACAAGCTCCGTTACGCTGTGCAGCTCTGTTTCCAGCATGGACAGAAGGTCTCCAACAACATCGCGGAGTACGAGGGCCTCATCGCCGGCCTCAAGGTGGCGGCGGCCTTGGGGGTTCGGTGCCTCACCGTCATGGGCGACTCCAAGATCCTCGTCAACTTCTCCAACAAAGAGTATACACCCAAGGACGAGCACATGGAGGCGTATTTGGAAGAGGTACGTAAGATCGAAAAACGTTTTCAGGGCTTGGAATTGCAGCACATCCCGCGCAGCGCGAACAAGAAAGCCGATGACATCGCCAAGAGGGCGTCGCGCCGCGAGCCCCAGGAGCCGGGCGTCTTCGAGGAGCCGCTCTTCAAACCCTCCGCGGCGCCACCCACTGAGGACCTGGCGCCACGAAGTGAGGAGCTCCCCCCAGCGCCGCCCTCGGGGGCTCCGGACTGTGGCTAGGCCTCAGGAGCCCGACTGCTCCTGGCACTGGAGCCTCAGGCCGACGACTGGATGCAGGAGTTCAGGGCGTACCTACTTCACGGCACGCTATCGTAAAAGGAGGAAGACGCGGAGCGCGTAGCACGGCAAGCCACGGCCTACTGCTTGCAGGACAGCGACTTGTACTGCAGGCGCCCAAACGATGTCGCGCTGCGATGCATCTCCAAGGAGCAGGGGTGCGAGCTGCTGGCTGACATCCACGGAGGGGACTGCGGGCACCACTCCTCGTCGCGCACCCTTACAGGAAAGGCATTCCGATCAGGCTTCTACTGGCCCTCGGTGCTTAACGACGCCATCGAGATGGTCCGGTCTTGCGAGGCCTGCCAGTTCCACACCAAACAAATTCACCAGCCCGCCCAGGGCCTCCAGACCATCCCGCTCTCCTGGCCCTTTGCGGTCTGGGGCCTGGACATACTGGGGCCCTTCCCACGGGCAGCGGGCGGATACCGCTACCTCTACGTCGCCATCGACAAGTTCACCAAGTGGGCGGAGGTGGAGCCCATGCGCACCATCCCAGCTGGATCAGCCGTCAAGTTCATCAAGGGCCCCGTAAGCTGATTCGGCGTCCCCAACCGCATCATCACCGACAACGGTTCGCAGTTCACAAGTAACCTCTTCAGGACCTATTGCGCTAACCTTGAACGCAGATATGCTACGCCCCGGTAGCCCACCCACGGAGCAACGTCCAGGCGGAGCGCGCCAATGCGGAGGTCCTGTGAGGCCTCAAGGCAAGGAGCTTCAAGAAGAAGCTGGAAGCTTGCGGCAGGGGTTGGGTTGATGAGCTCCAGTCCGTACTGTGGTCCATCCGCACCACCGTGACTAAGCCCACCGGCGAGATCCTGTTCTTCCTCATCTACGGAGCCGAAGCCATCCTCCCCCACGAGGTCAAGCACCGGTCCCCACGGGTCTTGGCATTCAACGAGGAGCGTCAGGATGCTGCGCGAGGAACGGACCTCGTGCTCGGGGAGGAGGCACGTCGCCGAGCCTCGCTCCGAGCTGCGAGGTACCAGCAGGCGCTACGGTGCTACCACTGCCGTAACATCTGCTCCAGGACCCTCGAAGTCGGAGACCTCGTCCTGAAGCGGGTTCTCTCTAGGGAGGGCTTGCACAAGCTCTCGCCCATGTGGGAGGGCCCGTTCAAGGTCACTCACGTCTCCAGGCATGGCGCCGTGCGCCTGGAGACTCAGGACGGGGTCCCCATCCAGAATGCCTGGAACATCCAGCACCTCCGGAAGTTCTACCCGTGACACTCTCACGTAATAATGAGTGGGTTGTATACGGCCGGAGCCCCCGAGGACGCGGAGGGGTTCCTTCCCACGCAATGTGGAAGCCACAGCTCCACCCTGGCGGACAACACTGCCCTCCAATGGCTATGCCCATGCAACATGGATGCCCTACGCTCAGCGCTGGGGGAAGACAAAGATGAAGACTAGTCTAGGTGCCGGACGCGGCTGTTATTTGCTCTTCTGATGTTTGGATTTGCCAACTTTTCTGGAACAAAACTCGGGGTTTTTTCCAAATCATGTTTTAAAGAAAAGGGTCAGGGATTTGTTTTCATTGCCATTTCCTATCTTGGGTTCTCTCTCTTCGAGTCGAGCACTCGCCTGCTCCCCTCCCCCTCGCACCCCTCGAGCGGGGGCTGGGGGGCACGGTGCTCGCACCTTGCCAAGGCCTTGGCGCCCGGATCCTCGCATGGTACTCCCGGATGAGTCAGCAGGCGCGTGTCGCTTCATACTCGCTCGGGGGCTCCCCTCACGGCCAGACGCGCCATCTCGGAGCCTCGGGAGCCCCGCCCCTCCCGGGGCAGGAAACAAAATTTTTCTTTGGGGAGCCGCTTGAGCGTCAAAGGGGGCTCCTGAGCAGCACGCCTCAGGAGCCTTACCGGTCATATAGCCACTCGCCCCTTGATGTCGTCCTGGTGATCCGGTCGGCATCAAGGGTGTCGAGGCCTCACCTCGTAGTTGTGTCCTGGTGATCCGGTCGTACATTACGGTGGTAGGGAAATGTGCGGGACTGGGACCTGCCGACGTAGAGCTGCTTGAGCGTCAAAGGGGGCTCCTGAGCAGCATGCCTCAAGAGCCTTACCGGTCATATAGCCACTCGCCCCTTGATGTCGTCCTAGTGATCCGGTCGGCATCAAGGGTGTCGAGGCCTCACCTCGTAAGTGCATCCTGGTGATCCGGTCATACATTATGGTGGTCAGGAAATGTGCGGGACTGGGGCCTGCAGACACAGAGTGCCGAAAGGGCTTCCAACCTGCCTCACTCGTAAGAAGAAGAAGTCCACAGGACGTCCGGACTCCCCAAGCGCCATAGCCACGCCTCCCCGCCCCTGGAGCTTACCGCGAGCGTGTCAAGCTAAGTACCCTAATCACGACCGGAAGGCGGTCTCAACTAACAAAAACAGAAAGGCCAGGACACGTGACAAAAGTGCTGATAAAAAAGAGGCAAGCGCCCAAATTCATTACACGCCCGCAGGGCCTCCCTTGGTTCTTTGATTGCAGGAATAGGAAAAGAGGAGGAGAAAGAAAGTGAGAAAGCCCCCACAGGGGCTGCCGCTCCGGGAGCCCCGGCGTCGGCGCACCAGCACTCAGTGTCCTCCTCTTCCTTCACGGGCCCATGGAGGCATGCCGACACGGATGCTTGTGGAGCGGAGGAGCGACGCCGCGGCGGCTGGCTACCCCCCGAGGTCCGGGCGCGCCGGCGCGGTGGCGCGTCATAGCTGCTGTCGCTGCTGTCGTTCGGGCTCCCCTCAGAGGGGGTGTCGCTGCTGCTGGAGGCGCGGCGCCCGTCGTGAAGGGCAGGCTCATCTCCAAGATTGCCACGGCCGTCGTCTTCCGGGCAGCACCCCAGGCGCTCGCCCTCTCCCCCGAAGATCTTGACGAAGAGCGTCGCCACCCCGTCATACTTGAAGTGAAGGGTGCGCCTCCCCTCCAGGCCACAGGCGCGGGCAAACGTCTACCACCCGCGGTTCAGTTACACGTAACCCCCGGGGGTGACCTCGACCTCCACCCACGATGCCGCACTGCAGTAGCCGTCGGCCTACAGCCATAGGCCAGCAGGCCCCCCGGCCGACAGCGCCCCCGCGAAGAAGCGCGGGAGTTGAAACCAAGCGGCCTCCGGCCTCTCCGCCCACACCACGAACTCCTGGGCCGTATCGGCCGAATGGAGCCACGGGCGTGGCGGCCGGGTGGCCACCGCCGACCTCCCATCGCGAGCGCCACCACCTCGACTACTGCGGCCGCCCGCGCTGGATGGAGCCCCACCGCGGTCGCCGATGGTAACCCCGGGCCGCGTTGGAGCACGACCGCGCCCACAGGGAACCACCGCCGGTGTCGTGGCATGCTTCTGGGGACGACCGCGGCCCCTCCTGGGCAGCGGTGAGGCAGGGCTCTCCTCGAAGGCCTTCCCTTTCTTGGCGGCGGAGAACTTCCTCACTGAAGCCATGACTGGGAGAGCGGCGGTTTGGAGATTGGGAGGCGAAGAAGACGAAGATGTGTTGAGGGCTTTCTCGCCCTCGCCCGCTTATATACAACCAAGGGCCAACCGGCACCCCCTCACATCCCGGGAGGCGTGCAGCTTCTGAAGGATCACATTCGCGCGGCCCAAGGAGAGAAGGCCGAGGGAACAACCCCATTCAAAGAAAGGTAATAATGACCGGTGCGGCGTGCAGGCATCAACTCCGTTTGACTGGGGGTCCTCGACATCCTCGGGAGTAGAGGCGTCGTCCCCCAGGCGCTCTACACGTGTAAAGCCAGGCCCGCAGGCGTTTGGGGCCCGCGGCGCTCCGGGCCGTCCCCAAGGGCTTCGCCCAGAAGCCATCTCGAGCGCTCCTTGGGCCCGGGGGCTACTGTCGGCGTTCTAGGAACGGGGGTACCCAGACCTGCCTGCCTGCGGCCCAGGGCATGGCCCACCTCACGAGCCAAGTACAACCAGGCGCAGCCCCACTCAAGACAAGGCCCTCGCGAGGACCCGAGCTCGCGAGGGAAGTAGCACCAAGACCAGCAAGGAATGGGCCTCCTCAGGCCCCCTCCAGAGCGGTGGAGATCTCTATGCAGAACCCGGCTTCAGGAGTCAAGGATGACGCAGGGAAGGACAGGCGGACGCCAGCGTGCCAGGCGGGACAGTTTCCCCTTTGGTGCAAAGGGAGCAAGGACGTATGCGGGTTCCCAAAGCGCCACCCAAAGGTTTCCATTCCGGTGCAACAAGACCACGACCACGAGCCCCGCAGGGCGGATGTCATCGCCGAGCCCACTTCTGCATCGTCGACAACCACTTTGTAGGCGAAGACCACCTTTGGATAGGGCGGGGATGTACTCCTGTCCCCCTTCAAATTTGGCCGTTGTGGGATCCCTTCCCGCCATGGCGATAAGGGAAGAGGACCCGGGCCACTGCTATATATAGAGGCTAGGTGGCACCGTAGAGAGGGACGATGAACCAGGGAAGACAACAAACACCCAATAGGGCAAAGAGCCAAGAACACCACTCGAGCGCCCTCACGAGGCTCTCCACCATTGTACTAGTTCATCCACCTCACCTCCTCGAGAGTCAATCCACCAAAGCAGGAGTAGGGTATTACGCTTCGCAGCGGCCCGAACCTGGGTAAATC
The DNA here is from genome assembly GCA_039707655.1 of Elymus sibiricus. Classification (NCBI taxonomy): domain Eukaryota; kingdom Viridiplantae; phylum Streptophyta; class Magnoliopsida; order Poales; family Poaceae; genus Elymus; species Elymus sibiricus. Next base: position 220,795,282 of record CM077665.1, read on the forward strand.
ACTGATGTCTACTACGCAACCTTCTTGTAGACTCGTGTTGGGCCTCCAAGCGCAGAGTTTTGTAGGACAGTAGCAAATTTCTCTCAAGTGGATGACCTAAGGTATATCAATCCATGGGAGGCGTAGGATGAAGATGGTCTCTCTCAAACAACCCTGCAACCAAATAACAAAGAGTCTCTTGTGTCCCCAACACACCCAATACAATGGTAAATTGTATAGGTGCACTAGTTCGGCGAAGAGATGGTGATACAAGTGTAATATGGATGGTAGATATAGGTTTTTGTAATCTGAAAATATAAAAACAGCAAGGTAACTAATGATAAAAGTGAGCACAAACGGTATTGCAATGCTTAGAAACAAGGCCTAGGGTTCATACTTTCACTAGTGCAAGTTCTCTCAACAATACTGACATAGTTGAATCATATGTAAATCCCTCACGTGCGACAAAGAGTTCACTCCAAAGTCACAAATAGCGGAGAACAAACGAAGAAATTATTGTAGGGTACGAAACCACCTCAAAGTTATCTTTTGCGATCAATCTTATGAGCTATCCCTATAAGTGTCACGAACAGCCCAAGAGTTCGTACTAAAATAACAGCTTAAGATACACATCAACCAAAACCCTAATGTCACCTAGATACTCCAATGTCACCACGAGTACCCATGGGCTTGATTATATGATATGCATCACACAATTTCAGATTCATCATGTTCAATCCAACACAAAGAACTTCAAAGAGTGCCCCAAAGTTTCTACCAGAGAGTCAAGACGAAAACATGTGCCAACCCCTATGCATAGATTCCCAAGGTCACGGAACCCCCAAGTTGATCACCAAAGCATACATCAAGTGGATCAATAGAACATCCCATTGTCACCACGGATATCACATCGCAAGACATACATCAAGTGTTCTCAAATCCTTAAAGACTCAATCCGATAAGTAAACTTCAAAGGGAAAACTCAATTCATCACAAGAAGATAGAGAGGGGAAAACTCCATATGATTCATCTATATCAATAAAGCTCGCGGTACATCAAGATCGTGTCATCTCAAGAACACGAGAGAGAGATCAAACACATAGCTACTGGTACATACCCTCAGCCCCGAGGGTGAACTACTCCCTCCTCGTCATGGAGACCGCCGGGATGATGAAGATGGCCTCCGGTGATGGTTTCCCCCTCCGGCAGGGTGCCGGAACGGGCTCCCGATTGTTTTTTCGTGGCTATAGAGGCTTGCGGCGGCGGAACCCCCGATCTAGGTTTGTTTCTGGGGGTTTCTGTATTTACAAGAATTTTTGGCGTCGGAAACAAGTCAAGGTGGGCCACGAGGTGACGACAAGCCAGGGGGGCACGCCCTGGGGGGGGGCGTGCCCCCCAGGCTTGTGGTGGCCTCGTGGCTCTTCTGGCCCAACTCCAATGCTCCCTGGGCTTCTTCTGGTCCATAAAAAATCACCGTAGATTTTTATTCCGATTGGACTCCGTTTGATATTCCTTTTCTGTAAAACTCAAAAACACGGAAAAAACAGAAACTGGCACTGGGCTCTAGGTTAATAGGTTAGCCCCAAAAATAATATAAAGTTGTAGTAAAATGATTGTAAAACATCCAAGAATGATAATATAACAGCATGGAACATGCAAAAATTATAGATACGTTGGAGACGTATCAGCATCCCCAAGCTTAATTCCTACTCGTTCTCGAGTAGGTAAATGATAAAAACAAAATTTTTGATGTGGAATGCTGCTTAACATGTTCATCATATTCTTTTCTTCTTTGTATAGCATGGACATTTGGACTTGTAAATGATTCAAAGCAATAGTCTAGTTTTAACATAATGACTTCAATACTCAAGCATGTCAACAAGCAACCATGTCTTTCAAAATATACACACTAAAGAAAGTTATCCCTAGCCCATCATGCTCAATCATTGATCCATTCATGAAACACACTCAAATATTAGCTATGCCCAATGCTCAAGTACGATCATAGTGCCCCCTAGTTGGTACTTATAAGAGAAGATGGAGACTCAAAGAAAAAATAAAAATTGCATAAAGTAAATAGATAGGCCCTTCACAGAGGGAAGTAGGGATTTGCAGAGGTGCCAGAGCTCAAAATTTTAAATTGAGAGAGAAAAAATATTTTGGGTGGCATGCTTTTCCTGTCAACGAAAACGACAAAGTAGCTCACAATACTTTCCATGCTAGATAAATCATAGGCGGTTCCCAAACAAAAAATAAAGTTTTTAGTCCCCCTCCACCAATCAATCACACTCCACGGCGAGCCGAATCAACGGGTACCGTCCATACAAACAACAATCCTGGGGGAGTTTTGTTCCATTATATTTTGATTTGATTTTTGAGCATGGGACTGGGCATCCCGAATACCAGCCACTTTCTCGTGAATGATAGTGAATCAACACATATCGTGAGAATAACCCACCTAGCATGGAAAAATATTGGATACTCCCCACCGTTTCATGAGCAGTACGGGCACACAAAAGAGAAAATTTATTTTGAAGATTTAGAGATGGCACATACAAATTTGCTTGAACGGCATGGAAATACTGCATATAGGTAGGTATGGTGGACTCATAAGGCAAAACTTGGTTTAAGGATTTTGGATGCACAAGTAGTATTTCTACTTAGTACAAATGGAGGCTAGAAAATAGATTGGGAAGCAACCAAACCAAGAAACGAAAATTCACATAAGTGAGCATTGAACATAACTAACACCGAATAATGCACCACAAGTAGGATATAACTTCATTGCATAACTATTGACTTTCGTACTTGCATAGGGAATCACAAACCTTAACGCCAATATTCCTACTAAAGCATAATTACTCACTAACATGACTCACATATTACTATCATCATGTTTCAAAACTATTACAAAGAATCAAGTTTAATTTGTCCCATGATCTTCATGAAAGTTTTTTATTATATCCTCCTTGGATATCTATCACTTTGGGACTAGTTTCATATATTGTCATTGCTTTTTCGACAAGCTCAAACAAATTTAAATGAAGCACATGAGCATAAAGATTTCATCCCTCAAAAAGGTATAAGTGAAGCATGAGAGGAAATGACAAGCTACTCACAAAAGATATAAGTGAAGATCAATGAGTGGTCAAACAATTAAGGAGCTATGTGAGGACACTCTCTCCCTCAATAAATATTTTCAGATCTGAGTATTTTATTCAACAGCAAGCAAAATAAAAATAGCACTCCAAGAATAGCACGCATCATGTGAACGAATAAAAATTTAGGCTCAACATAGGCTAACCGATAATTGTTGATGAAGAGAGGTGGGATGCGTACCATCCCCAAGCTTAGATGCTTGAGACTTCTTGAAATATTTACTTGGGGTGCCTTGGGCATCCCCAAGCTTGAGATTTTGTATCTCGTTCAATCCTCTCATATCATGGTTTCACCTATTCTCAAAAACTTCATCCACACAAAACTCAAAAAGAACTCGTGAGATAGGTTAGTACGCATGATAATAAATCAACTCTTTATGTAGTGCCAAGACAAGTTGCATAATAATTTTCAAACATTAGGTACTGTATACTATCATTTCCACAATTTATATCTACCAATATAGGCTATGGAAACTATAGGATAAGTAAATAACAAAACTATGATAGCAATCTGTCCAAACAGAATAGTCTGTAGCAATCTATTAAACCAGTGTACTTCTGTAACTCAAAAAATTATGAAAATTTAGGAAATGCTATAAAATTTAAATGAAAATACTGTGTAAAAATTTCAGAAACTTTCCACGTTCCAGTAAAATATGAAAATTCAAACACTACAGCCAAAGTTTCTGTTTTTACACAGCACTCATCAAAACATGCAATGCAAGCATCCTAAGGCAATTCTTGGAACTTTTTATTGAAAAACAAGATTATAAATAACACCTAACAGAGAAAAATAAAATAAAATGATGCTCCAAGCAAAACTCATATTATGTGACGAATAAAAATATAGCTCCAAGTAAGATATACCGATAATGTTGAAGACGAAAGAGGGGATGCCTTCCGAGGCATCCCCAAGCTTAGGCGCCTGAGTCTTCCTTGGATATTACCTTGGGGATGCCTTGGGCATCCCCAAGCTTAGGTTCTTTTCACTCCTTATTCTCCTCATATCGGTGTCTCACCCAAAACTTGAAAACTTCAATCACACAAAACTTAACGGAACTTCGTGAGATGGGTTAGTATAATAAACAAAGGTCATTCACTTAGGTACTGTCAAGACAAGATTCACAATTGTTTCCACATGATACCTACTTTATTATATCATTCCCATAATTTATATCACTGAATATAAGCTATGGGAACACTAAAACAAGTAAACTATGCATGCAAAACAGAATCTGTCAAAAACAGAACTGTCTGTGAAGATCTGTAGTGTAACCATACTTCCCTGTCTTCAAAAATTCTGAAACATTAGGAAAATCTAGGAAATTTGTATATCAATCATGTGTACAAAATTCAGATCAAAATCACGTTCCAGTGAATTTACAAAATTCCTGGACTGAGAGCAAAAGTTTCTGTTTTTGCACAGAATCAAGTCAACTATCATCCACACTATCCCAAAGGCTTTACTTGGCACTTTATTGAAACAAAAGCTATAAAACATGATTATACAGTAGTTTAATCATGTGAACACATAAAAACAGAAAGTAAAAGTGTTGGGTTGCCTCCCGACAAGCGCTTTTCTTTAATGCATTTTAGCTAGGCATGATGATTTCAATGATGCTCACATAGGAATAGTTGTTGAAACATGCAAAAGAGCATCATGAATCTCATGACAAGCATATTTAAGTCTAACCCACTTCCTATGCATAGGGATTTTGTGAGCAAACAATTTATGGGAGCAAGAATCAACTAGCATAGGAAGGCAAAACAAGCATAACATCAAAACTTTGAACACATAGAGAGGAAACTTGATATTATTGCAATTCCTACAAGCATATACTCCTCCCTCATAATAATTTTCAGTAGCATCATGAAGGAATTTCACAATATAACTATCACATAAAGCATTCTCTTCATGATCCACAAGCATAGAAAATTTGTCACTCTCCACATAAGCAATTTTCTTCTCATTCATAATAGTGGGAGTATCATATGAAGCACGAATACTAAAAATTGTTTCCACATTAAAAGAGTAATGTTCAGTAAAAGGATATTCAAAATTATGACAATAATTATCACTACTCTTTATAACATAAGTTTCATCACAATAATCATCATAAGTAGCAACTTTGTTCTCATCATAGTCAATTGAAACCTCTTCCGAAATAGTGGAATCATTAATAAATAAAGTCGTGACCTCTCCAAATCCACTTTTATCATTATAATAAGATTCAACACCCTCCAAAATAGTGGGATAATTATTATCTAAAGTTTACACTCTTCCAAACCCACTTTCATAAATATTGCAATCATCATAAATAGGGGGTATGCTATCATCATAATAAATTTGCACATCAAAACTTGGGGGACTAAAAACATCATCTTCATTAAACATAGCATCCCCAAGCTTGGGACAAACATTAATTGCAGCAAATAAATTCTCAAACATGTCATTCTCATCAAACATAGCATCCCCCAGCTTGTGGCTTTGCATAACATAAGCATAATCACTCTCATCATTAATAGTATGAATAGCACCAATCGTATAACAATTATTATCATCACAATTTTCTAAGTTGGTGCCAAAAAGATTTTCAAGATTATAAGGGGTGTAATTATTTGGGAGAGATACCTCTTTACCTTTACTTTTCCTTCTTTTCTTCTTCTTCACCACATTATGCGTGGGTTTATTTAATTCCTCCAAGCTTCTTTTGAAGAGGTTGGTTGAATAAAAAGCTCCTCCTCGTTACCTGATTCATCATAAGAAAAAACAGGAGGATATTGGGAAACCTCTTCCCCTTCATTAGTATTCTCTTCATCTTCTATTTGTTTTCTTGTCTTTAAGTAATTGGCAATATAAGGATTCTCAATGCAATTTACCACGCAATACATATAGATTTCATTTAGATCAAAATCAATCATTTTCATGAGAACCCAAGCTGGAACATCCTTAGTTTTATGTTTTATTTCTTCATACCCCAAAAATAGACTAAGTTCATTATGATGCTCAAGGGTAATGAGGTTATCACAATTTTTGGACACAATTCGATCATGAAATAATTCACATTGCAAATTAAAATGGCCACTTTCATTGCAAAGTTCACAAGGACGGCGAGAAATATTAAGTCTTTCAGCACAAACATATAGCCTCTCTTGCAACCATTTAGTTTCTAAATACTTATGCCTCTTAAAAAATCTATCTTCCCTTTTAGGCATGTCTTCACAACTCTATGCACTCCACAAAAATTGGCATGCTTATAAGAAATCTTTTTATCATGACTAGTGCAATCATCATTAGTACTATGGATATTCAAAGAATTCATACTAAGAACATTGCAATCATGCTCATCACTCAAAGATTTAGTGCCAAACATTTTAATAACTTCTTCTTCTAACACTTGAGCACAATTTTCATTACCATCATTTTCACGAAAGACATTAAAAAGATGAAGCATATGAGGCAACCTCAATTCCATAATTTTTTTGTAGTTTTCTTTTATAGACTAAACTAGTGATAAAACAAGAAACTAAAATATTCAATTGCAAGATCTAAAATATACCTTCAAGCACTCACCTCCCCGGCAACGGCGCCAGAAAAGAGCTTGATGTCTACTACGCAACCTTCTTCTTGTAGACTCGTGTTGGGCCTCCAAGCGCAGAGTTTTGTAGGACAGTAGCAAATTTCCCTCAAGTGGATGACCTAAGGTTTATCAATCCGTGGCAGGCGTAGGATGAAGATGGTCTCTCTCAAACAACCCTGCAACCAAATAACAAAGAGTCTCTTGTGTCCCTAACACACCCAATACAATGGTAAATTGTATAGGTGCACTAGTTCATCGAAGAGATGGTGATACAAGTGTAATATGGATGGTAGATATAGGTTTTTGTAATCTGAAAATATAAAAACAGCAAGGTAACTAATGATAAAAGTGAGCACAAACGGTATTGCAATGCTTAGAAACAAGGCCTAGGGTTCATACTTTCACTAGTGCAAGTTCTCTCAACAATACTGACATAGTTGAATCATATGTAAATCCCTCACGTGCGACAAAGAGTTCACTCCAAAGTCACAAATAGCGGAGGACAAACGAAGAAATTATTGTAGGGTACGAAACCACCTCAAAGTTATCTTTTCCGATCAATCTTATGAGCTATCCCTATAAGTGTCACGAACAGCCCTAGAGTTCGTACTAAAATAACACCTTCAGATACACATCAACCAAAACCCTAATGTCACCTAGATACTCCAATGTCACCACGAGTACCCATGGGCTTGATTATACGATATGCATCACACAATTTCAGATTCATCACGTTCAATCCAACACAAAGAACTTCAAAGAGTGCCCCAAAGTTTCTACCGGAGAGTCAAGACGAAAACATGTGCCAACCCCTATGCATAGATTCCCAAGGTCACGGAACCCGCAAGTTGATCACCAAAGCATACATCAAGTGGATCAATAGAACATCCCATTGTCACCACGGATATCCCATCGCAAGACATACATCAAGTTTTCTCAAATCCTTAAAGACTCAATCCGATAAGTAAACTTCAAAGGGAAAACTCAATTCATCACAAGAAGATAGAGAGGGGAAAACTCCATATGATTCATCTATATCAATAAAGCTCATGGTACATCAAGATCGTGTCATCTCAAGAACACGAGAGAGAGAGATCAAACACATAGCTACTGGTACATACCCTCAGCCCCGAGGGTGAACTACTCCCTCCTCATCATGGAGACCGCCGGGATGATGAAGATGGCCTCCGGTGATGGTTTCCCCCTCCGGCAGGGTGCCCGAATGGGCTGCCGATTGGTTTTTCGTGGCTATAGAGGCTTGCGGTGGCGGAACTCCCGATCTAGGTTTGTTTCTGGGGGTTTCTGTATTTATAAGAATTTTTGGCGTCGGAAACAAGTCAAGGTGGGACACAAGGTGACGACAAGCCAAGGGGGCGCGCCCTAGGGGAGGGCGCGCCCCCCAGGCTTGTGGTGGCCTCGTGGCTCTTCTGGCCCAACTCCAATGCTCCCTAGGCTTATTCTGGTCCATAAAAAATCACCGTAGATTTTTATTCCGATTGGACTCCGTTTGATATTCCTTTTCTGTAAAACTCAAAAACACGGAAAAAACAGAAACTGGCACTGGGCTCTAGGTTAATAGGTTAGTCCCAAAAATAATATAAAGTTGTAGTAAAATGATTGTAAAACATCCAAGAATGATAATATAACGGCATGGAACAAGCAAAAATTATAGATACGTTGGAGACGTATCAATCACCGTGTGCATCTTCTTCCTCGTCATCGCGCGAGTTCGTCGTAGTAAACGGACGAGTAGCGAGCTAGGCAGGGCGAGGCTCCAGGGGATCTTCGCACACGCCCCTGTGTTCGAACCTTGAGGGTTTTGCGAAGCCCGAAATCCGACAGAGTCTTGTTCAATTCTTTTAGGATGACCCTCAGGATAAAGTGGTTCTTAGGTCATTCTACGTCCTCTAGTTACTACTCTAGCAGAAAAATCATTCATATTACTATTCATTTCATCAAGCAATTCTTTTTGAGATTTAGCAACTTGTTCTAACTGAGTTTGAACCATAGAGGCATGCTTTCCTACACCTCTAACATCATTACTGATTCTAAATAGCAAGTCACTCAAGCGAGCAATCATATCAGAATTATATTTCAATTGTTTCAGAACATGTGCATTGAAATGATCTTGCTTCATAATATAGTTGTCAAACACATATAAGCATTGACTAGGATGTTTATTGTGAGGGATATCACCTTCATCAAACTTTAATAAAGAATTTACCTTTACCACTTGTGGAGGTGGTGGTGTGTCAAGGCCATGTATTTCTTCAATAGGTGGCAAATTCTTAACACCCTCAGCTTTAATACCCTTTTCCTTCATACATTTGTTTGTGTTTTGCATATCTTCAGGACTGAGAAATAAGATAGCCCTCTTCTTCTGAGTGGGTTTAGGCGGTGGTTCAGGAAGAGTCCAATCATCATAATTCTTCAATATGTTATTCAATAATTCCTCAGCTTGTTCAATAGTTCTTCCCCTGAAATCACAACTAGCACAACTATCTAGGAAGTCCCTAGAAGCATCGGTTAGTCCATTATAGAAGATATCAAGTATTTCATTTTTCTTGAGAGGATGATCAGGCAAAGCATTAAGCAACTGGAGAAGCCTCCCCCAAGCTTGTGGGAGACGCTCTTCTTCAATTTGCACAAAGTAAAATATTTCCTGTAAGGCAACTTGTTTCTTATGTGCAGGAAAATATTTTTCAGAGAAATAGTAAATCATATCCTGGGGACTACGCACACAACCAGGAGTAAGAGTATCGTACCATGTCTTAGCATCACCCTTTAATGAGAACGGAAATAACTTAAGGACGTAATAGTAGCGAATCTTCTCATCATGAGAAAATAGGGTGACTATATCATTCAGCTTAGTAAGGTGTGCCACTACAGTTTCAGTTTCATAGCCATGGAAAGGATCAGATTCAACCAAAGTAATTAACTCTGGGTCGACAGAGAATTCATAATCCTTATCGGTAACAAAGATAGGTGAAGTAGCAAACTTAGGATCACATTTCATTCTAGCATTCAAAGTCTTTTCCATATACTTGGGTAACAATTTCTTAAGATCATTTCTATCCTTGCAAGAAATAATTTCTCTAGTTACCTCTTCGTCCATAAAATAACCTTTAGGTATCTTAGGCATTTCAAACCTAGGAGAGCTAGGACTAATAGGTGTTTCATAGTCATCATCAGTTTCATAGGCTTCATCAGTTTCAACAATCTCATCAGTTTCAGTAGTTTCATTCTCTTTAGCTCTAGCAATTTGTTCGTCAGGAAATTCTCGTAGTGGCACATTATCATCAATCATGGTACTAGCATCATCATAAGCATCATTCATAGCAGAGGTAGCATCATCAATAACGTGTGACATATCAGGATTACTAGCATGTGGTGGTGTTGCAAGCTTACTCATAACAGAAGGTGAATCAAGTGCAGAGCTAGATGGCAGTTCCTTACCTCCCCTCGTCTTAGAGCGAAAAATCTTAGTCTTTGGATCCTTCAGATTCTACATAGTGATAAATTGATATAAATCCCAAGTGACTCAACAAATATAGCTATGCTCCCCAGCAACGGCACCAGAAAAAGTTCTTGATAACCCACAAGTATAGGGGATCGCAACAGTTTTCGAGGGTAGAGTATTCAACCCAAATTTATAGATTCGACACAAGGAGAGCCAAAGAATATTTGAGAGTATTAGCAGTTGAGTTGTCAATTCAACCATACCTGGAGATTAAATATCTGCAGCAAAGTGATCAGTAGCACAGTAGTATGATAGTTTGGATAGCAGTAGTAGCAGTAACGGTAACGATGACAGTGATAGCAATAGTTTTGTAGCAGTTGGAACAGTAGCAGTAGCAATAGTAACTTAGCAAGAACAATAAGTGGAAAACTCGTAGGCACTGGATCGGTGAACTCGTTGGATGATATTTATCATATAACAATCATAACCTAGGGCGACACAGAACTAGCTCCAGTTTCATAAATGTAATGTAGGCATGTATTCCGTAAATAGTCATACGTGCTTATGGAAAAGAACTTGCATGACATCTTTTGTCCTACCCTCCCATGGCAGCAGGGTCCATAAGGAAATTAAGGGATATTAAGGCCTCCTTTTAATAGAGAACCGGAACAAAGCATTAACACACGGTGAATACATGAACTCCTCAAATTACGGTCATCACCGTGAAGTATCCCAAATATTGTCACTATGGGGTTGACGGATCATAACACGTAATAGGTGCATATGACTAGGCAAGATAGGATCAAGAACATAGATATAACGATGGTAACATAAACGGTTTAGATCTGAAATCATGGCACTCGAGCCCTAGTGACAAGCATTAGGCATAGCAAAGTCATAGCAACATCAATCTCAGAACATAATGGATACTAGGGATCAAGCCCTAACAAAACTAACTCAATTACATGATGAATCTCATCCAACTCCTCACCGACCAGCAAGCCTATGAAGTAATTACTCACTCCCGGTGGGGAGCATCATGGAATTGGTGATGGAGAAGGGTTGATGATGACGAAGACCGAAGATTCCCCTCTCCGGAGCCCCAAACGGGCTCCAGATCTGACCTCCCGATGAAGAACAGGAGGTGGAGGTGGCTCGTATCGTAAAATGCGATGAAACTTTCTCCTCTATTTTATTCTCCGAAAATAGGAATTTATAGTGCCGGAATTAGGGTCAGTGGGGCCACTAGGTGGGCATAACCCACCTGGGCGCGCCTGGGGGGGCTGGCGCGTCCTGGTGTATTCTGCCCAGCCTGTGGCCCCCCTCCGGTGGTTCTTGGCTCTAGTATTTTTTATTTATTCTAAAATAAATCTCCAAAAAGTTTCGTCCAATTCCGAGAACTTTTATTTCTGCACAAAAAAAACACCATGGTAGTTCTGCTAAAAACAACGTTAGTATGGGTTAGTTTCATTCAAACCATGCAAATTAGAGTCCAAAACAAGGGCAAAAGTGTGAGGAAAAGTAGATACGACGGAGACGTATCAATGACCACTGCACCTCCACCTTCTGGGAAGGGGCATAGGCGTCCTGAGCTGTACTTCCCCATCGTGATGGATGGCGCTCGGGCGATAGAGGCCCAATGTTCTAAGGATGTAATTTATGAATGAGCATGTTATAACGTGCCCGATTAATATTTTGCTTTATAATGCGTATGCACGATGTATCATGCTTTTAAGATTTGAATTATTTTGACTCCTGTGTGACCGTTTAAACTGAAAGTTGCCAGTCATCGGCTTCAGCCCCAGTGTAAATATTACAAGATGTGTTTCGACCTTCGCAACGTTACCCTTAGCCAAAATATCGGCGCCTGGAGGTGGTGGTCTGAGAGGGGAACAAGGCAATTGAACTATGGGGCTTTAGTGCTTTCACTTAGCCGTAGGAGCTTGACTGCGGGGGCTGGTTACTAGGCCCCAGTATTTTGTGATATTTGGATATACCGAGGTTAAGACCATTACCACATGGTTTGTGAAGGTACAAACCCCTCATATGACACGGAATAACTTCCATCGATTTTGAGTTTGACACTTGTGCTCGGATTGCAGACCGGTTCTCGCTTATTATGACAGTTGGTTTTTGGCTTTCTCCACTGAGGTACTTGACCAGGCGAGCTGGAAATACAATCGCATTGGTTCTCTCTTTACCCTTTTACCCGAACGAACAGAACGTAAGAGGGTAAGCACAGGAGCCAGGCAACCCAACCTTTGACCCAAGACATAATTTGGAACCGATTCATATAACGCAATATCCGAGACACCGGGCATAATGCCGGGATGATGCTTGGGGCAAGTTTTATAGTCAAACCCCCGGTCTATTAGCCCGTTGCATCTAGCATGTACCGAATAGTTTTGCTTTCGGAGGCGGGGAGTGGGAAACAGTTTATAAAATACTATGAGAAGGACGTAAAGGATAATCTTTATATATGATGAATTTTAACAATTCAAACTGCGGAAGCAACTATTACAGGTATTTTGCTTAAAAACAAACTTGTACAAAGGAAAGGTTTACTTAGGGTCTTCGATGGGCGGCTTGATGTCCTTGATGTGCCCTGATACGCCATCGCTCCTTTGCTCTTGAGGGGGGTTGTGCTCCTTTAAAGGTGATTTCTATGGGCGAGCGGGCCTTTGAGAGAGGTTCTCGGGAAATCGCTGTAGCATGTGTGAGCTTGATGCTTGCGGGGTCCTAGATGATGCCTACTGTTTTGTCCGAAGACGCTGTTTTGACAGTAGTTCGGTCGAGCCAACCACTTGGTTTTTGATAGTGGGTTTCCCCCAGCTGCCCATGATATTTTAAGCGCAAAGTTGTGCCTTCTAGGTACGTACCTTACGGGTAGCGGGTCCATGCACTGGGGGGCGTGTCCCAATTTATGTTGAGCAGGTAATGGTTCCGGGAGATCGGGTTGAGCTCGGACTCGTTTGTTCGCCTGTCGCGTCTTGACGTCAGATTGGGGCCTCGGCGTCTCGATGCCAGACTGGAATTCAGCTTCTTAAGCCGCTGTGTGTTCCTCAGTCCGGAGGGAGCGCTCTGTGTTGCCGTTGACAGTGATGACCCCCTTGGGTCTGGGCATCTTGAGCTTCAGATATGCGTAATGGGGAATGGCGTTAAAGAGAGCGAGCGCCGTACGGCCGAGCAGTGCGTGATAGCCGCTGTGGAAAGGGACAATGTCAAAGATCAAGTCCTCGCTACGGAAGTTGTCGGGCGAGCCGAACACCACTTCCAAAGTTACGGTACCCGAGCAACGGGCTTCGACACCAGGAATGACTCCTTTAAAGGGTAGTGTTGCTGGGTTTGATCCTTGACGGGTCAATACCCATCTTTTTCACTGTGTCTGGGTAAATCAGGTTAAGGCTACTTCCTCCGTCCATGAGGATTCTAGTGAGGTGGTACCCATCGATGATGTGGGATCTAAGACAAGGGCCGCCGAGCCTCCATGACAGATACTGGTCGGGTGATCCCTACGGTCGAAGGTGATCGGGCAAGCCTACCATGGGTTAAACTTCGGGGCTATGGGCTCTACGGCGTAGACCTCCCGAAGGGCGTGCTTCCTCTCCTTTTTTGGTATATGTGTGACGTATATCATGTTCACAGTTTTTACCTCAGGAGGGAATTGCTTCTGTCCACCATTCCTCGGACCGTGAGGCTATTCATCATCCTCGTTGCGCGGGCCCTTGCTTTGCTCCTCGGCTGCAAGCTTGTCGGCTTGTTTGAATACCCAACAGCTGCGGTTGGTGTGAGTGGCGGGTTTGTCTTGGGTGCCATGGATCTGGCAGGGCCTATCCATGATTTTGTCCAAGGCGGTAGGTCCGTCTCTATTTCCTTTAGAGGGTTTCTTCCGATGTCCGGATTTTGAGTTGCGGAAGCCGGCATTTATGGTCGTGTCTTCCGCATCACCGTTGCTATGGTGGCGTTTGTTCTTGTTGCGCCGTGGCTTCCCGTTTCCGTCCCGAACTTCGGAGGTGCCGGGGTCCTCGGGGTTATGGATTCGACGGGCTAGCCAATTATCCTTGCCCGTGCAAAAGCGGGTCATGAGTGAGGTGAGGGCACACATTGTTCTTGCCTTGTCCTGGCCGAGCTGACGAGCTAGCCATTCGTACCGGATGATGAGGCTATTGCCTTGGCATCCGGACAATCAATGATCTTGTTTTTCTTGGTCAGGAACCGGTTCCAAAATTGCCTAGCTGATTTGCTGGCTTTTTGGACGACGTTACTCAGATCGGAAGAGTCCGGGGGCCGGACATAAGTGCCCTGAAAGTTAGATCAGAGGGCATCCTCGAGCTCTTCCCAGCTCCCGATGGAGTTTTCGGGGAGACTGTTTAACCAGTGTCGAGCGGGTCCTTTAAGTTTTAGTGGCAAGTACTTGATAGCATGGAGATCATCGCCTCTGGCCATAAGAATGTGGAGAAGGAAGTCTTCGATCCACACAGTCGGGTTCGTAGTCCAGTCATATGGTTCTATGTTTACGGGTTTAAACCCTTCGGGGAACTGGTGCTGCATAACCTCGTCTGTGAAGCATAGTGGGTGGGCAGCGCCTCTGACTCGGGCTACGTCACGCCGGAAATCTGTTGTTGGTTGGGCCCGGTAATGTTCCAGGTCTCTGTGGTTGCGGTCAAGCCAAGATTGGTACCCATCTCGTCTAGCGGGGGAGAACCCTCTAGATCTGTAGATGGATCTAGTGCGACCTGCTCTATAGTCCAGGTCCTGTCGTAGGTCAAGTCGATCCTCAGGCTATGATGGCCCCTTTCCTCTCCTGCGGGGTAGCGCGGGTATATACTCGGCGTCTCCAGCCGCCCTGTCCCGTCCATGAGGGGGGCGGTCCGGCTGGTCGTATGGAGTGCGCCTGGAAGATTCGGGCTCGAAGGCCTCGTCGTTGAATTGCGGCAGCAGACGCTGGCGTGGGTAGCTCCTGTGTTGGTCCGGCCGCTCGGTGTCAAGCCCTTCTTCGGCTACCAGGACCTTAGTCCATCTGTCGTTGATGGTATCTTGTTCGGATCTAAGCTCCTGCTACTTTTCTTTTAGTCTCCAGGTGGTGGCTATTAGCTGCCGCCTGAATCGTTCCTGATCCTCAGGGTTTTCGGGGAAGGTGAAGTCTTCGGCTTCGAGGCTTTCCTCCTCCTCGACGGGGGGGGGGGAGGTAGTTGTCGTCCTCGGAATCGTTGAGGTCCTCAGGGTCATGCTGATCCTCGAGCCTCTCCGGGTCCTCCAGTGGCTGCTCGGGGCCTTCAAGGTCGCCGAGGTCTTCCGGGGTGTAGCTTTCCCCGGTGCCCACGATGGCTCCCCTTCCCTTGTTCGTCTTGGATCGTTTGCGTTGTTTCCGGCGCTTTGACGGCGCTTCGCCGGATTTGTCGCCGTTCTTCTTGGGGTGTGGTTGTACCTATCATCGGGGGTGTCCACCATATAGACGTCGTACGTGGAGGTGGTTGTCCATCGCCCGATAGTGATAGGGGTTGGAGCGCTCACCTCTTCATCCAGGTCTTCTGCCTCCTCGGAGGTGTAGTCCAACATATCGGTTAAATCTTCGACAGTAGCTACTAAATGGGTGGTGGATGGGCCGTAAAATTCCTCGTGATCGGCCTCCAGACCGATCTAAACATGGGTCGAGGTCGGTTCATCCACGATTGTCCTTGACTGTACCCGGTCCGGTGCCTCGTTCAACAGCAAGAGGTTGACCAGATCAATCTCCCGAGGGCCCTCTGAGCTGAACTCCGGGGTGCCCTCATGAGGGGCATATTCAGCAAGAACCGAACTCTGGTATTCGGGCGCTATCACCGGGTCCAAGCTCAAGGCCGAACCTTCGGCGGGGATAGACTCGAGGGCAGGAGCGAATAGGGGGCCTGATGTTGACGCTTCGGGATTTTCGGGCCCATCGGACGAAACCGAGGGCTTAGTAAGAAACAGATCGCCACTGGAGTCGGTGGTGAACACTAGGTTCCCGAACCTGATCTCCTGACCGTGAGAGAAACTTCCGATCAGGCCAAGATTGATAGAGGCGAGGGTCCCTGTATTTCGATGAGATGTGGCTATCGTTTATGGTAGAGTCGACTTTGACGATCCGACTACGAACGTGCGTGGACGTCATGCCTTAGCGATCGCTAAACCAACTCCGAGAGGTTATTGACCATGCCGGAGCACGATCAACCTGACCACGAGGGTCTGTTTCCTGCACGCAAACGAAGAACAAGCAAGAAACTAAGATTGCAATCTGGATATTGCGAATATAAGAGGAAAGCTTTATTGATGAAGGTGGGTTTCGGTGACGCCTTTGTCTGGTCGTGGAAGACAAACGAAGAACGCGAAGTTGCAGCTATGGCGAACTTTCAATCTAAACAAAACCCAAGTCTAAACGGCGCCCTAAGGGCTATATATATGGGGGGATAGAGGGGGAATTTCATGACCCCTTGGAGGAGGGGTCCGAAACCAACCCTAACTCCGTTTCCCCACACATACGGACTCTAAAAACAGCCTAATAAGTGGTATTTCGAAATTACATGGGCCTGGCCCAAAAATAAGGTGACGCAGCACCTATATTAGCCTATGGACGAAATTTATGAAGTGGCATCTTGTATATTTTGTCCAAGCCTTCATACTCTCCTTATGGTGGCTTCAAAGTGCGAAAATCACCACTGGAAACTCCATTGTTCCTTCCCGCGCGCACACCTTCTTCTCCATGCTTGATCCCGCTCCAATGGCCATCCTTCTTGTCCATGCTAGGTCCTTCATTCATATGTAAAACAAAAGTATCTAATTTAGGCAGCATCATATGTTCATGAACATTAGAAGGATTTCCAAGAAACGAAAGTACCTGATAATTTAGTTGGCGTGCGTGGGCTCTAGTAACTGGTCCAATATGTATAGCTGGTGGGGATGTGGGCGTAAAATTAGTAGGGATGTTCTCATCATCCTCCCCTTCTTGAACTGAAGTCGTCCTCGACGGAAGCTCATCATCCTCACCCAAATAAGGCTTCAAATCTGCAATGTTAAAAGTGGGACTAACCCCAAAATCTGGAGGCAGCTCAAGTTTATATGCATTATCTTTTATTTTCTCTAACACCTTAAAAGGACCAACAACACGTGGCATTAGCTTTGACTTGCGCAATTCAGGAAACCAATCCTTACGCAAATGTAACCAAACAAGATCTCCAGGCGCAAAGACAACATGTTATCTACCCTTATCTCCTGCAAGTTTATATTTAGCATTCATATGCTCAATGTTCTCCTTAGTTAACTCATGCATCTTTAATATCAATTCAGCATGTTCTTTAGCATCAAAATTAACCTTCTCCGAAGATGGAAGAGGCAACAAATCAATAGGTGCATGAGGTAAGAAACCATACACTACTTCAAAAGGGCACGTCTTAGTAGTAGAATGCAGCGAACGATTATAAGCAAATTCAATATGAGGCAAGCATTCTTCCCACATTTTCAGGTTATTCTTCAAAACAACCCTAAACATAGTAGACAATGATCTATTCACTACTTTAGTTTGTCCATCAGTTTGGGGGTGACATGTAGAACTAAAGAGCAGTTTAGTCCCCCAACTTAGCCCATAAACATCTCCAAAAGTGGCTAAGAAATTTAGCACCACGATCTGAAACAATTGTATTTGGCACACCATGCAAGTGAATAATTTCACGAAAGAACAAATCAGCAACATTAGCAACATCATCACTTTTATGACATGGTATAAAGTGTGCCATTTTCAAAAATCTATCCACGACAACAAATATGCTATCCCTCCCTTCTTTGTTCGAGGTAAACCTAAAACAAAGTCCATAGATATATCCTCCCAAGGAACACTAGGTACATGCAAAGGCATATATAAACCATGAGGATTGAGTCGTGACTTAGCTTTTTGACATGTAGTGCAGCGAGCAACAAAACGCTCAACATCCCGTCTCATCTTTGGCCGAAAGAAATGTGTAGAAAGTACGTCCTCCGTCTTATTCATGCCAAAGTGTCCCATTAATCCTCCTCCATGCGCCTCCTGTAACAACAAAAGACGAACGGAGCTAGCTGGAATGCATAGCTTGTTAGCACGGAACGCAAATCTATCATTAATGATGAACTTGTTCCATGTTCTCCCTTCTTTAAAATTCTCCAACACATCTTTAAATTCAGCATCATGCATATATTGATCTTTGATGGTCTCCAAACCAAATATTTTAAAGTCCAGTTGTGAAAGCATAGTATAACGACGAGACAATGCATCAGCAACAACATTTTATTTACCCTTCTTGTGTTTAATGACATAAGGGAAAGTCTCAATGAATTCAACCCATTTAGCATGTCTACGGTTCAGTTTTGCTTGACTTTTAATATGTTCCAAAAATTCATGATCAGAATGTATAACAAATTCTTTGGGCCATTAATAATGTTGCCATGTTTCCAAAGTCCGAACAAGAGCATATAATTCTTTATCATAAGTAGAATAATTCAGACTAGGCCCACTAAATTTTTCAGAAAAGTATGCAACAGGTTTACCATCTTGTAATAACACACCTCCTAATCCAATTCCACTAGCATCACATTAAATCTCAAAAGTCTTATTAAAATCAGGAAGTTGGAGTAATGGAGCATGTATTAACTTATCTTTCAATACCGTGAAGGCTTCTTCCTGTGCGGTACCCCAAACAAAAGGCACATCCTTCTTTGTAAGCTCATTGAGAGGTGCAGCAATGGTGCTGAAATCTCGCACAAAACGCCTTTAGACACCAGCGAGGCCAAGAAAACTCCTCACTTGTGTGACCGTTTTGGGCTGCGGCCAACTCTCAATAGCTTCAATCTTGGCTTTATCAACTTCAATTCCCTGTGGAGTAACAACATAGCCAAGAAAAGATACTCGGTCAGTGCAAAAGGTGCACTTCCCAAGGTTACCAAACAAACGTGTATCACGTAGAGCAATAAAAACAGTACGTAAATGTTCCAAGTGTTCCTTCAAAGATCTACTATAAATCTGTATATCATCAAAATAGACTACCACAAATCATCCAATGAAAGCACGTAAAACCTCGTTCATTAATCTCATGAAAGTGCTAGGTGCATTAGTTAACCCCAAAAGGCATGACTAACCACTCATATAATCCAAACTTAGTTTTAAATGTTGTTTTCCATTCATCTCCTAATTTCATACGAATTTGATGGTATCCACTACGCAAATCAACTTTGGAGAAAATTGTAGAGCCACTTAATTCATCTTGCATATCATCTAGCCTAGGAATAGGATGACGATAACGAATAATAATATTATTAATGCCTCTACAATCAACACACATACGCGATGTGCCATCCTTTTTAGGCGCTAGAATAATAGGAACAACAAAAGGACTAAGGGATTCACGTATATAACCTTTGTCGAGCAGCTCCTGTACTTGACGCATAATCTCCTTCGTCTCCTCTGGATTGGTACGGTATGGCGCATGGTTGGGAAGCGATGCACCGGGAATTAAGTCAATCTGATGCTCAATCACTCGAATAGGTGGTAATCCCAGTGGCACGTCTTGTGGAAAGACGTCAGCGAACTCCTGCAAAATGTTAGCGACAGCAGGAGGCAAAGAGGAAGGCATGTCCTCGAATGAAAATAATACCTCTTTGCATACAAAAGCATAGCAAACAGATGTAGTGACATCCAAATTAGTAATATCAGATTTAGTGGCAAGTAAACAACCACTCTTCAGTTTTATTTCAGATGTAACACTAGACGATTGTTTATTAGGCTTATTATGTTGCTCAAATTCCTTTGCCACAATCTGATTTTCACTCTCACTTTGCTTATGTTTTGCTTTACTAGCTCTAGCAATGTCATCTTTCATAATATGTTCGGGAGACATAGGAAGCAAAGTTATATTTTTATCCTTGTGAACAAGAGTATACTAATTTGTCCTACCATGGTGTATAGAATTTTTATCAAATTGCCATTGTCTACCAAGTAAAACGGAGCATGCTTGCATGGGTACCACATCACAATCAACATAATCAGAATATGTAGCAATGCTAAAGTGCACACGAACAGTACGTGTTACCTTAACCTTGCCACTGTTGTTGAACCATTGGATGTAATAAGGATGAGGATGTGGTCTGGTGGTTAGAGACAGCTTCTCCACCATCTCCATGCTAGCCAAGTTGTTGCAACTCCTCCATCGATGATGACGCGAACAGAACGCTCCTTCACAACTCCCTTTGTATGGAACAAGTTGTGCCTCTGATTTTGCTCAGCCTGTGTAACCTACACACTCAGAACACGTTGAGCAACTAAACTTTCATACCTGTCAGCGTAGTCAGCAGCCATGTAGTGTGTCTCTTGTTCAGTGTCCTCTACACCTTGTTCTTCACTCGCAATAAGAGCCAGGGTCTCCTCATCATAATCACTAGCGGAGTCATATCCACCATCCTCAGTAACAATCATCACACGCTTGGAAGGGCATTCTCTCGCATAGTGACCTCCACCCTTGCAACGACGACATATAACCTCATGTGTTTTCCCTGTGGATGCCATGGAAGAAGAAGAACTCTGTGCAGGCCCGGAAGGTGTACTCCTCGCGGAGGGTGGGGCGGAGGCCTGTTTCCTGGTATCTCGGTTGGAGTTGGAGGCTGAAGTAGGCGGTGCTGCAGCAGGACGTGTGGAAGTCGAGGAGGCATGTGGCGTCCATGATGAAGTGCAACCTGCAGAAAAATTAGTTCTCACCAATGCCTGTCGATACTGCACTTCACGTTCAGCTTTGCAAGCAAGATGAAATAAACGAGTGATAGTGTTATACTCCTTATACTCTAGAATAGTCTGAATCTCTCTATTTAATCCACCCATAAAACGTGCAACCATAGCTTCATTCTCCTCAACAATACCACATCTAATCATGCCAGTTTGTAATTCCTGATGATAGTCCTCTACAGAATTTTTTCCTTGTTTTAAACGCTGCAAATTTTGAAGCAATTCACGTTGATAATATGGTGGAACCCAACGATTACACATAGTAGCTTTCAAAGCAGCCCAAGTAGTTCGAATATTAGCATGATGTATTCTACAATGTTCAGACCACCAAACACAAGCAAAACTAGTGAATGAACAAACAGCAGCAGCAACACGTCTATCCTCAGGAAACTTTAAGCATGTGAAACGTTGTTCTGTTTCTAACTCCCAAGTAAGATATATATCAGGAACATATCTACCATCAAATGTAGGAATATTCAATTTTAGTTTAGGGAGATGGTCATGATCCCGTACCTGAGGGGGTGGTGTCGGCCTACCGTTGTGATTGTAGCAATGTGGACGATCTGGTGCTTGTGGTGGTGGTTTCCCCTGGGGCTGAATTGGAGAAACCTCTCCCTCATCATCGTAAGCATCGTCATAATCCTCATTCTGCTCAACGACAGTAGCAGCAACAAAAGCCGCAACAGTAGCAACATTAGCAGCAGTAGAAACGGCACCAGAATTTTGGCCTTGGGCGAGAGGCACATGTCGCGCTCGTCTCTTGAAAAGCGCGCCTTGTTGATGTTGTTGTTGGACAGGGACGTTAGCTGCAGCTGGTGGTGGTAGACGGGCAAGCACCTCATTGAACTTGGCGTCCATCTTGGTGTTGAATGTCTTCTCCAAACCATCTAGCTTCTCCATGGCCTGTCCAAGGCTGGTCACAAAGTATTGTACCTGGTCAGCCATCATTTGCTGGAATTTGTCATGAAGCTCCTTGTTGGTCATAACCTCCCAGTCGACCTCGTCAGCTTGTGATCCTGGCATGATTAGCAGCAATAGGAACACACAAGAATATGAACCTACAGACTACTAGGAAGTGGTGGTGGTGGAGGTGTATGACAAATCCGTCAAGCGAATCTCAATTTCTTACCAGTTCTTACCCAGCAGCAGGTGGTGATCGGCAACCGTTGTAGTCAAAACTCTCAAAGCTAGGATAGAGCGATTGCCAGGTGGTGTCAAACACACGACGTAGATGTATGTGGAGCTAGGAAGGCTTATAATATGGTAGCAAAAAGGGGTAAGCAATAATCAATTCAGAGATGCAAAGTTGAATAAACGCTCAATGACGGTACTGTGCTGGTCCTAGGCTAGACCGTGCTAGAAACGCGAGCCTAGAACACCAACAAAATCACGACGCTACACGTAATCAAGGGAAGAGCGCACTCGGATTTTTTTTCGTTTTTTTGGCGCCTATTTTTTTGCGCTTTTTTTTGCTTAGAAACTCACTATAATGGCGAGTGTCTCAAAACTCTTCCCGAGACATATAAACAGGATAGGCAGAAATTTTTTTGACAATTTTTTTTTCTGGGAGCGATTTGGGGCTGCGACGACCAAAAAATGCGACAAAAATCACTATAATGGCGAGTGTCTCAAAATGCTCCGAACAACCTAAAAATAGGATAGGGAAAAAATATTTTCACCCGCCGAAATTTTGGCCTAAAAAGTGCTCTGAAAACAGTGCCAGATTTTTTTGTTTTTTTTCGAATCCTACTCAGTCAAGGAAACGCGAAAATAAAATCAAAGGGATCTCGAAATCAATCTGAATACCTAAGGAATTCAGATTAGAGGCGGATATGGGGTGGTGATATATGGCAGCGAAGATGATGATGGTGGGTGGTAATATATGGTAGGGATTACGATTATGGTGGATGGTGATATATGGCAGCGGTGAAGATGATGGTGGATGGCAGCGAAGTTGAAGATGGTGCGGTGGCGGCGTGACAACTTGTGAACAGAACTCGAAACTCTAAAGGACTAGACCCTAAGACCAGCAACTCGACACGATGATGCAACCGCAAATTCAACAAAGCAAAAACACTGAAAAGATTATGCAAAGGCTCAGATTGGTTCGGATATGATGAACTAACCCTATTTTTTTGTGGCTTTTTCGTGGGTTGTAGGTATGAAAACAGATGCAATCTAAACTATGAAAAACTTATAAAATCTCACTGAGCAACCTGGAAATATGATACCACTTGATAGAGGCGAGGGTCCCTGTCTTTCGATGAGATGTGGCTATCGTTTACGGTAGAGTCGACTTTGACGATCCGACTACGAACGTGCGTGGACGTCACGCCTTAGCGATCGCTAAACCAACTCCGAGAGGTTATTGACCATGCCGGAGCACGATCAAACTGACCACGAGGGTCTGTTTCCTGCACGCAAACGAAGAACAAGCAAGAAACTAAGATTGCAATCTGGATATTGCGAATATAAGAGGAAAGCTTTATTGATGAAGGTGGGGTTCTGTGACGCCTTTGTCTAGTCATGGAAGACAAACGAAGAACGCGAAGTTGCAGCTATGGCGAACTTTCAATCTAAACAAAACCCAAGTCTAAACGGCACCCCAAGGGCTGTATATATGAGGGAATAGAGGGGGAATTTCGTGACCCCTTGGAGGAGGGGTCCGAAACCAACCCTATATCCGTTTCCCCACACATACGGACTCTAAAAACAGCCTAATAAGTGGTATTTCGAAATTACATGGGCCTGGCCCAAATAAGGTGACGCAGCACCTATATTAGCCTATGGACGAAATTTATGAAGTGGCATCTTGTATATTTCATCCAAGCCTTCATACTCTCCTTATGGTGGCTTCAAAGTGCGAAAATCACCACTGGAAACTCCATTGTTCCTTCCCGTGCGCGCACCTTCTACTCCATGCTTGATCCCGCTCCAATGGCCATCCTTCTTGTCCATGCTAGGTCCTTCATTCATAAGTTAAACAAAAGTATCTAATTTAGGCAGCATCATATGTTCATAAACATTAGAAGGATTTCCAAGAAACGAAAGTACCTGATAATTTAGTTGGCGTGCGCGGGCTCTAGTAACTGGTCCAATATGTGTAGCCGGTGGGGATGTGGGTGTAACATTAGTAGGGATGTCCTCATCGAAGATGGTTGGTCGGGTCAGCATGCAGCACAATGCTGCCGAACGCGAAGGTCTGTCCAGGGACAAAGGTGTCCTCGTTACAGACCTGTTCGCTGATGATTAGGCGAGCCATCAATCCTGTGGTGATCTCACAGCGGAACTCTCAATGAGAGCACCAATGTCGGTTTCAAAACCGGCGGATCTCGGGTAGGGGGTCCCGAACTATGGATCTAACTATGGATCTGGGATCGATGGTTAACAGGGGACGAAGGAGACAATGTTTACCTAGGTTCAGGCCCTCTTGAGGAGGTAAAACCCTACGTCCTGCTTGATTATATTGATGAGTATGATGGTTACAGAATCGATCTACCTCGAGATGAAATGAGCTAAATCCCTAGATGAGTTGACTTGTCCCTCTACGAACTAAGCCCCCTGGTTTATATAGACACCAGGGGTACCTAGGGTTACACGTGATAGGTTTCCATCCGGGCATAGATACGCCCATTCTTTCTCCTCAAACTTGGAGGACATGCCAAGTCTTCGGAGCCTTCCCTACCGAGCATGGGATTGTCCTGTAGTTCGGCCTTCTTGCAATTGCCCCAGAGCGGCCCACCGAGTCGGCCCACCAGAGGTGAGCCGACAGCCCTTGGACCCGGACTCCCTCCCCTGCCCCGGCCCTAGGTTTCCTCCTCACTCCGTTTTCCCTCTCCTCTGTGCCGTCGCCGCTCCACCTCTCTTCACCCACACTCTACGTCGCTCGCGCATGGAGCCATGGCCGGCTCGGCCAAGGACTCCCCGCTGGCCTAGCTTGCCGTCGTGGCCTCCCTACTGTGTCCCCACGAACCGCGATGCCGCCCCAGTTCCGTTTCAGCCACGAACCGAGCCCATGGACGCCAAGACCGACGACCTCTTATTCCCTGCTTCCTCTGCTTCATGGACCCGACTACGGTCACCGTCGACCTCACACGACTCCAGCAGCAACCCCTAGGTGAATCCCAACTCCTCCCCATCTCTCTCTTTAGTTTCATTCCGTCGCGGTAGTCACCGATCATATCGTCATGGACGACCATGGCAGCGAGCTCAAGCTCGTGCCTGGCCTTATTTGCACATGCACACACTCCACACCTGAGCCCCTCCTGTACATGCACTCGCGCGACCATCTGCAAGCCCGCGGGGCACGTCCCCTCTCGTACCAGTGCATACACACCCGACACTGAGCCGATGCGGCCATGGTCGAAAGCTCGCAAAGCTTCCGGGCCTTCCTCACGTCACCCCTTGCTGCACCCACTCGCGCAAGCAGCCAATCAGTTTCCACACCCCGGCCGCATCTCTGCATCTACCAAGGTCCCATCCCTTGCTCGTCACCATCAACGCCGGCGAGCTGCATCGTCCTTTCATGGCAAACAAGGCTTGGCCTTTGACTCTGTTCAAGTAGTGAGGCGCCCTAGCTTGATACAATCGCAGCGCTAGCGCAGTGGTTGACACCCCCTTGTTCCTACGCATGCAACCACGGATCAAATCCCACGGTCACACTATTTTATTTTATTTATCTTTTTTCAGATTTTTGCCTCACCTGAGTACCACCTTGAGACTTGCTTCAATTCGGTTTCAGCTGCATGCATATATCAATCACACACCTAGTCGAGGCTTCCATCAACGCCCATGTTCCCCCGAGGGATCCTGGGATCGAACCCAGGGCGCCCCTTTTGCTTTTCTTTTGTCTCTGTTTGTTTGGTATATAAGTGTTCAAACCAGCTTGCACACATTGTCATCTAGGGCCGAATCCATCTTTGTTCACAAATCCATCTTAATACAGCTGGTCATTGCAGCGCTCATGCACCTTAGGGGTCTGGAGATCGAATCCCAGATACCCCACATTATTTTTTAGCCTATTCACTTCCTGTGACACTGACGACCAGGTCCCAACACCCTGTTGACTTTTCTTCTTTCGAAACACATGGCCCACTGTCATAGTCAGTGGCTGTAGGGTCCTGGGTGACCACAACCTTTGCTATTTATGTCTGGTTTTTGTTTTATTTTGGAATTAAGGTTTTCCTCTAGTTTTTGTAAATGCCATCATGTTAAAATGCATATAACTAAATAATTGTGCATCGGATTAAAATGATTTAAATATGCAAAATGCTAAGAATTTCGTGTAGATTCACAATATCCCACTCTAATGCATGAAAAAAATGTTTAAACTTGTTGTTTGTTTAAATTTGCATAAATGCCATGTTAAAATGATTTATGTCATATCTAAACAACCGTAGCCCCGATCAAAATGATCCACATATGTAACTTTCTTAGAAAAACGTGTAGAATCTCATGTCACACTTTATTTTGCTGCTTAACAAATATAAAATATGCTTACGACAGATCTGGACCAAATTAATAATTTGCATATGAGGTACTTTTGGAAATGTTATATGTTGTTTCCCACCTAATTTAAAATGCCTAGATGACATAGTTGTTCATGCTTCACCTCTTGCCATGATAAATAACATTTAAAATGATGGTGTAGTTAAACAACATTAACCACATTTTTCATAATATGGAGAGTTATTATGTTGTTTCATGTATGTTCCCCTTCTCCATTTAAAATTGCTTTAATTCCATCTTCACCTTATGCCATAACACCCATGTTAAAAAACATTTAATATTGATGAGTACCTAAACGAGAGTGAACTAAATGATCCGAACGTGGAGTTTCGTTAATATGCAACTCGTTGCATATTGAGCTTCACTTAATGTGTAGTATTTGATTGTTGTGCTTGCCATGCCTTGCATAATTGTATGAACATGCATCATATTTGTTTGCGCATCATGTCATGCATATGTTGTGGTGTTTATCATGTGTTTATTGTTGTTTCCGGATTTGATTTTCTTGATAGAGTACCGAAAATGTTCGGTGTGTGATGATTCGTTCGACTACGTTGGATCGTCTTCTTCACGGATTGGTTCTTCTTCCAAGCGGGATATCAGGCAAGACGAACATTTCCCTGGATACCACTACTATCATTGCCATGCTAGTTATCTCGTTTCTTTCGTTATGTCCCGCTACCTACCACATGTTTGTCAAGCCTCTCGAAATGCCATGAAAAGCCTCTAACCCCTCCACATCCCAGAAGACCATTGTTTGGATATGTTACCGCTTGTTCAGCCCTTCTTATAGCGTTGCTAGTTGCAGGTGCAAGTTGTTTCCATGTGACAACATGGATATTTTTGAGATATCATGATATTATTGCTATTTAATTAAATACACATATATACTTGGTAAAAGGTGGAAGGCTTGGCCTTTTTCTCGGTGTTTTGTTCCATTTTTGCCACCCTAGTTACTTGTGTATCGGTGTTTTGTTGCATATTGAGCGCTCCTAACATGCTTGGGGTTGTTATGGTCACCCCCTTGATTTTTGTTTTGGGCTAAAACTCATCTGGCAAGGCCCAACTTCAGTTTTACCATTCTCAAACCTAATAAAACTTGCATATGGATTTTCCGGACCCCGTGGATAATTAATCAACAACCCGGGCTAGTGCTCCTCATGAGTGTTGGTCCAAAATGGCAGTAGCCGGGGCCACCAACGGGTGTGCCATCCAGAAACTTAGCCAATCCGATCGTGTGCTGAGAACAAGATACACGGCTCCTATCGGGTTCGTCGACACATTGGGCGGTCTTGCTGGATTTGTTTTACCTTACTCGAACGTCTTGTGCACCGGGATTTCGAGGATACTTCGGGCTATCTTGAGGTTGAGGTTTTCCACCGGAATTCGACGATACTACGGGCAATGCCGTGGTGGAGGTTTTCCACGCAGCGTGTGGTTAGTTTGTGATGGATGAGTTGGAGCACCCCTGCAGGGTTAAATCTTTTCGAGAGGCCGTGCCCACGGTTATGTGGCAACTTGGAATTTTTTTTAACTTCGAGTTATAGAAAACTTAAAGTAAACTCAAATAAAATACACTAACCGTGGGCGTAACCGTGACTGTCTCTACTCGTGAGTTCTGATCCGAGAGAGAACACGGTGGGGTTATGTTTGACCGTAAGTAGGTGTTCAGGATCACTTAGTGATCATTACTAGTTCACGACTGTTTATGCGTAGATCACCCCTCTCTTATTCTTGTACTCGTAAGTTAGCCACTCAAATAAAATGCTTAGTGCTTGCTGCAGCCTCACCACTTAACCATACCTTACCCATTAAGCTTTGCTAGTCTTGATACCCTTGGAAATGAGATTGCTGAGTCCCTGTGGCTCACAGATTACAACAGCAACAGTTGCAGGTATAGGTAATGCAGTGCTTTGACATGAGCGCGATGCTTGTTTGATTTGGAGTTCTTCTACTCCTTCTTCATCGATCATAGGATGGGTTCCAAGCCGGCAGCCTGGGATAGAAAGGATGGACGTCGATTTTATCGTGTGATTTCGTTCGTAGTTGGACCCTGCTCTTCTGTATGGAGATTGAATGTATTGTTGTATTTGATGTGATCATGGTTTAGCTTGTGGCGAGTGTAAGCCAATTCCATATACTCTTCTCCTCTTTACATGTACTTGTAACGATATCCATTCTTGGGAAACGACGAGATGCGCTTCTATCCCTGTCGAGGCCCTCGAGCCAAAATAAGGATAGGATCGCATCTTGGGCGTTACAAGTTGGTATCAGAGCAGTACCGACCTAGGAGACCCCTTGATTGATCGAACTTGGCCGAGTCGAGTCTAGTAAAAACTATTGTGAGTCTAGTTATATATTGAAGAGTAGGATTCTTTTTACTCCTCTTCTATGTTCTGGTGAGGAATCCCGCCATAGGAATTTTAATTCTATCCTCTTCTCACTCAAATTTTTTTAGGATCACGCAGGTATTTTGGAACCTCTATGATGTCGATGTGACCGAAACTCTATTCTTGGTGCCTCCCGTACGTATGGATTGGACCTGGGGAGTTGAGCTCCAAGGGGTTCTTGACACATCATTATCGTTCAGTTTACTTAGTATCTCAGGACAAGGATTTTCGAAATTGCTTCAATACTATTTGTGGCGAGAGGAGTTTGGCGTCACCTAGTTCTTGGGAGAGCGTCCAGATGTACTGCCATGTTTAGTATCGTTGTGATTACAAGGGTCTGATGTAGTTGAATTTTTTAGGCCTCTGGTTGTGTGTTGACGGATGTGATACACTAGAGAGTAGTATTACTTCTAGGAGCTGAGTGATGGATTTTACTCCGTGTATCCATGGACCTGATTGCAAAACCAAAGATTTCGGAAGTTCTTAGGTGTGAATTCAAGTAGTTACCTAGGATTATCCTTTCAATGAATGCATGGTGGGTTATGTATTTGTTCCCGGCTTAATTTGAAAGCCTCATCCTTTGTTTTGTTGGAATATGGTAATTCGAGTTGCTTCGATGTCAAGTAGTGATTTCATATCTTTCCTAAGCGATGTTCTCATATTTTTGTAGGAGTGCTAATCCTTTTCCTCAATCAAGTTGTCTTGTTAATTCTTGTCCACCCGGAGTGCTTCTCTTCAACATAATTCAACCCTCTCCAATATTTGCAAGATCAATCCTCATATTTCTTTTCGGAGTTCATTTCATTTCCCAAGTTATCTTTGTTTTTTCCCACCCTCCCACCATTTTTCTTCAATGATTAAATTATCATCCAAGTACCCTTCTTTGCATGTGATGCTTCCGCTATATTTTCTTCCATATTGTATCCGGTGATTCATTGTGAAGATGCTCACGTGGTAAGTTCATCATTGGTTCGTTCTTGTTTTCTTCCTCGGTGGATTCGATTCAACCTTTCGGTGTTCGTCATATCCTTTGCCATATGTCTAATGAATTCCCATGTTGGAAATGTTAGACAAGTCTCTCTATTCTATCCGGAGTGGCAAGATATCTCAGAAGACTTTCATTTCCATTCATGTCCTCTTAAATTATTTTTAGGTTGGCACCTCATCAAGTTTTTAATTTGTACCGGTGCAATCTCTCTTCCTAAGCAATCGTTTCAACGGTGTTTTGTTTTGAGTGGGCCCATAACCCACAGGTTTTCCCCAGGATCTTACCTGGCTCTTCTAATATTTTCCGGAGATGTCCTCAAGTTCTTGTCAATATGATGTAAGAATGAATTCAATCAGTCATATTCCTCATCTAAGATAGTTTCCAAATTAATTTTCATCATTGGATCAACCTTTTCTTATTCATTGTTCCAGAGTTCTCAGTAATTCTTGGTGGAGTTTCTCGTCATCACTCGTAGCTTGAAGATCAAAGAAGAGTTTCTCTTAAAGCTTTGTCCATTCTCATGAATATTCATTGTTAAAGCTTCATGCTATCCACCTGAATTGTTTCCATTCGTGAGGAATTCCTTCCATATCTATCCGGAACAGTCCATAGTTGTTATCATTTCTCGATCCTCCGAAGGCCATCATTTTAGACGATTTCTTCGTTCCTAGCTTTCAGCTTTCGTTCTCAAATTCTTTTCAATTGTTGTCTCTTCGTTCGTATCTCAATTATTCTGGTGCCTTGCTTAAGATTTCTACTAGGCGGATCATGATATCTTTGTTCTCATGTTATTCCATTCATTTGTAGTATCCTCATTCCATTCCAAATTCTTATCGGTGTTTCCTTGAAGACTTCTTCAAGTTCATGTGATCTCTCTTCAATTTTTTTCAAGAAGAATAAGTATTATGCCAAATCCGTTGCTTGTCATCAATTTAACTCGATGAAGGATAAGCATAACATAATTCTTATTCTTATTTCATCAAGGTGATTTTAATCCTTCTTCAAGAGTTGTTCGTGATATCAAATTCTCGATTCTAAGTTGTCCATCTTTTCTTTCAGAGTTCCAAGTTTTCTCAAGTATCTCGTCGCGAAGCTTCATCCAAATCATGCAAGATCATAATCTTATTATTTTCAACCTTAAATTGTTTTGATCATTCTTTTGTTCCAGAGGTTGCTCTCTTCGAATCACCATCTCGTTTTGTTAAGATAATGTTCTCTCCTTGCTTATCCATTTAACCGGAGTGTTGTGCCCTGTTCTCAAGTTCTTGCTATCCCATCAAGTTTTGCCTCTCTTTTCTACCGAAGTGCTGCCCAAATTTCTTTTGAATTATTGATTGTGCCTCGTGCCATTCATCATCTCTTTGCATCCTTCAAGTTTCGTTGGTTTCACTCGTTTGACAAAGAAGCAACTAAGTTACCTCTTCGTTTCCTCTTCCTCTTCCTCTTCTCATTCTAAGATCTCGGGTCGAGATCTCTTGTTAGTGGAGGAGAGTTGTAACAGACCAAGACCGAAACCTCCATGTGTTTATGTTAT
Source organism: Elymus sibiricus (assembly GCA_039707655.1). Lineage (NCBI taxonomy): Eukaryota > Viridiplantae > Streptophyta > Magnoliopsida > Poales > Poaceae > Elymus > Elymus sibiricus. The sequence continues at coordinate 220,826,639 of CM077665.1, forward strand.
GTTCATCCTTTCATGTTATAATGTATTTTTTTATTTGCATCATGCATTATGCATCATCTTCATCGTCTTGCTGTGGTTGCTTCCCATTATTTGTCCATGTGTTTTTGCTACTCCTAGTCCCTCCTTGATCATTTCTTTTGGCCATGTTCAACTTATTTCAATTCATTGCAACCTTGTGTGTCATACCAAATTCACTCTTGATCTCATTCTCAATGCCTTTGCCATAATTCCCATGATATCCCCTGCCACTTCCTTCCTTCCCTTTGGTTCTATTTATTTTAGTTGCAAATATAAATGCTCAAATAAATGTTCTTGTTGTGCCCATGAATAATATCTATTCTGTAGGGTCACCATCTAAAATCTCAGTCCATTTGAGTTTGGTTTGGTTGGGTTTTAAATTCAAGCAAGTAGGAATTAAATTAAAACTTGTTCGAATTTACAGTCTGTAAAATTTCCCCAACCAACTTTATTAAATTCTACATATTTTTCTTAGCCAAGAAAAATATGCCTCATAGTGGGATCGTTCCTCTGTCACTCTCTGTATTTAGTATTCTCTCTCTAAGTATCTGTTTTATTAATTTAGGAGAAGTAATTCCGAAAGAGAGAAAGGCCCAACTCACCCGAAGCCCACCAAACTTACCCCTTCAGTCAATCCCTGCCCACCATAGTCGAGCGCCCTGTTCTTCTTCTTTCTCCTGTATGGCAGTTCATCCGGAGCTCCACGTCGTCCTTTGTCGTTGATTTGACGGCCGGGAGCCACCCTAGCGCCCCTATAAACCTGCCACGGCCCTAGGTTTCCTCCTCACTCCGTTTTCCCTCTCCTCTGTGCCACCGCCGCTGCACCTCTCCTCGCCGACGCTCTGCCTCGCTCGCGCCTGGAGCCATGGCAGGCTCGGTCAAGGACTCCCCGCCGGCCTAGCTCGCCGTCGTGGCCTCCCCTGCTGTGTCCCCTCGAACCGTGACGCCGCCCCAGTTCCAATCCCGCCACAAACCGAGCCCATGGACGCCAAGACTGACGACCTCTTCTTCCCCTGGTTCCTCTGCTTCATGGACCCAAGCACCACCGCCACGATCAGCGCATCCTTCCTCCGTTTACGGTCACCGTCGAACTCGCACGACTCCAGCAGCAACCCCTAGGTGAATCCCAACTCCTCAACATCTCTCTCTTCGGTTTGATTCCGTCGCGGCAGTCACCCATCATATCGCCATGGATGACCATGGTAGTGAGCTCAAGCTTGTGCCTGGCCTCATTTGCACATGCACACACTCCACACCCGAGCCCCCTCCTGTACATGCACGCGCGCGACCATATTCAAGCCCGCAGGGCACATCCCCTCTTGTACCAGTGCATAAACACCCGACACCAAGCCGATGCGGCCATGGCAGAAAGCTCGTGAAGTTTCCGGGCCTTCCTGACGTCACTCCTTGCTGCACCCACGCACGCGAGCACCCAATCAGTTTCCACACCCCCGCCGCATCTCTGCATCTACCAAGGTCCCATCCTTGCTTGTCACCATCGACGTCGGCGAGTGGCATCGTCCTTTCATGGCAAACAAGGCTTGGCCTTTGACTCTGTTCAAGTAGTGAGTCGCCCTAGCTTGATACAATCGCAGCGCAAGCGCAATGGTTGACACCCCCGTGTTCCTATGCATGCAACCACGGATCAAATCCCACGGTCACACTATTTTATTTTATTCTCTTTTTTTCATATTTTTGCTCGCCTGAGTACCACCTTGAGACTTGCTTCAATTCGGTTTCAATTGCATGCATATATCAATCACACACCTCGCCAAGCTGTCCATCGACGCCCATGTTCACCCAAGGGATCCTCGGATCAAACCCAGGGCACCCTTTTTTTTCTTTTTTCTCTGTTTGTTTGGTATATAAGTGTTCACACCAGCTTGCACACGTCGTCATCTAGGGCCGAATCCATCTTTGATCACAAATCCATCTTAAGACAGCTGGTCATTGCAGCGCTCATGCACCTTAGGGGTCTGGAGATCAAATCCCAGATACCCCACATTATTTTTGTTTTACCCTATTCACTTCTTGTGACACTGACGACCGGGTCCCAGCGCCCTGTTGACTTTTCTTCTTTGGACACCCATGGCCCACTATCATAGTCAGTGGCTGTAGGGTCCTGGGTGACCACAACCTTTGCTATTTATGTCTGGTTTTGTTTTATTTTCGACTTTAGGTTTTCCTCTAGTTTTTGTAAATGCCATCATGTTAAAATGCATATAACTAAATAATCGTGCATCGGATTAAAATGATTTAAATATGTATAATGCTTAGAATTTTGTGTAGATTCACAATTTTCCACTCTCATGCATGACAAAAATGTTTAAACTTGCTGTTTGTTTAAATTTGCGTAAATGCCATGTTAAAATGACTTATGTCATATCTAAACAACCATAGCCCCGACCAAAATGATCCACATATGTAAATTGCTTAGAAAAATGTGTAGAATCTCATGGCACACTTTATATTGCCGTTTAACAAATATAAAATATGCTTAGGATAGATCTGGACCAAATTAATAATTTGCATATGAGGTCGTTTTGGAAATGCTATATGTTGCTTCCCACCTCATTTAAAATGCCTAGATGACGTAGTTGTTCATGATTCACCTCTTTCCATGATAAATAACATTTAAAATGATTGTTTAGTTAAACAACATTAACCACATTTCTCATAATATGGAGAGTTATTATTTTGTTTTATGTATGTTCTCCTTCTCCATTTAAAATTGCTTTAATTCTATCTTCACCTTATGCCATGATCACCCATGTTAGAAAACATTTAATATTGATGAGTACCTAAACAAGAGTGAACTAAATGATTCGAACGTGGATTTTCGTCAATATGCAACTCGTTGCATATTGAGCATCACTTAATGTGTAGTTTTTGATTGTTGTGCTTGCCATGCCTTGCATAATTGGATGAACATGCTTCATATTTGTTTGCGGATCATGTCATGCATATGTTGCTGTGTTTATCATGTGTTGATTGTTGTTTCCGGATTTTCTTTTCTCGATAGAGTACAGAAAACGTTCGGTGTGTGATGATTCGTTCGACTACGTTGGATCGTCTTCTTCACGGATTGGTTCTTCTTTCATGCGGGTCTCAGGCAAGATGAACATTTCCCTGGATACCACTACTATCATTGCCATGCTAGTTGTCTCGTTTCTATCGTTATGTACCGCTACCTAACACTTTTTTGTCAAGCCTCTCGAAATGCTATGAAAATCCTCTAAGCCCTCCACATCCCAGCAAACCATTGTTTCGCTATGTTACCGCTTGCTTAGCCTTTCTTATAGCGTTGCTAGTTGCAGGTGCAAGTTGTTTCCATGTGACAACATGGATATTTTTGAGATATCATGATATTATTGCTATTTAATTTATTACACATATATACTTGGTAAAAGGTGGAAGTCTTGGCCTTTTGCTCAGTGTTTTGTTTCATTTTTGCCGCCCTAGTTACTTGTGTACCGGTGTTTTGTTCCATATTGAGCGCTCCTAACATGCTTGGGGTTGTTATGGTGACCCCCTCGATTTTTTTGGGGCTAAAACTCTTATGGCAAGGCCCAACTTTGGTTTTACCATTCTCAAACATAATAAAACTTGCATAGGGACTTTCCGGACCCCGTGGATAATGAATCAACAACCCAGGCCAGTGCTCCTCATGAGTGTTGGTCGAAAATGGCAGTAGCCGAGGCCACCAACGGGTGTGCCAGCCGGAAACTTAGCCAATCCGATCGTGTCCAGAGAACGAGATACGCAGCTCCTATCGGGTTTGTCGACACTTCGGGTGGTCTTGCTGGATTTGTTTTACCTTATTCGAACGTCTTGTGCACCGGGATTTCGAGGATACTTCATGCTATCTTGAGGTTGAGGTTTTCCACCGGAATTCTGAGGATACTACGGGCAATCCCGTGGTTGAGGTTCTCCACACAGCGTGTGGTTAGTTTGTGATAGATGAGTTGGAGCACCACTGCAGGGTTAAATCTTTTCGACAATCCGTTCCCGCGGTTATCTGGCAACTTGGAAATTTGTTTAACATCTGGTCATAGAAAACTTAAAGTAACCTCAAATAAAATACACTAACCATGTGCTTAACCGTGACTGTCTCTACTCGTGAGTTCTGATCCGAGAGAGAACACGGTGGGGTTATGTTTGACCATAAGTAGGTGTTCAGGATCACTTAGTGATCATTACTAGTTCATGACCGTTTATGCATAGATTACCCCCCTTTTATTCTTGTACTCGTAAGTTAGCCACTCAAATAAAATGCTTAGTGCTTGCTGCAACCTCACCACTTAACCATACCTTACCCATTAAGCTTTGCTAGTCTTGATACCCTTGGAAATGAGATTGCTGAGTCCCTATGGCTCACAGATTACTACAACAATAGTTGCCGGTACAGGTATTGCGGTGCTTTGACGTGAGCGCGATGCCTGTTTGATTTGGAGTTCTTATTCTCCTTCTTCATCGATCATAAGATGGGTTCTAGGCCGGCAGCCTAGGATAGCAAGGATGGACGTCGCTTTTATCGTTTGATTTCGTCCGTAGTTGGACCCTGCTCTTCTGTATTGAGATTGAATGTATTGTTGTATTTGATGTGATCATGGTTTAGCTTGTGGCGTGTGTAAGCCAATTCCATATACTCATCTCCTCTTTACATATACTTGTAAAGATATCCATTCTTGTGAAACAACGAGATGCTCTTCTATCCCTGTCGAGGCCCTCGAGCCAAAATAAGGATAGGATCGCATCTTCAACGGTACAAGTTGGTATCAGAGCAGTATCGACCTAGGAGCCCCCTTGTTTGATCGAACTTGGACGAGTCGAGTCTAGTAAAAACTATTTTGAGTTTAGTTATATATCGGAGAAAAGGATTCTTTTTACTGCTCTTCTATGTTCTGGTGAGGAATCCTGACGTAGGAATTTTAATTCTATCCCTCTTATCACTCAAAATTTTTTAGGATCACGCGGGTATTTTGAAACCTCTATGATGTCGATGTGACCGGAACTCTGTTCTTGGTGCCTCCCATACGTATGGATTGGACCCGGGGAGTTGATCTCCAAGGGGTTCTTGACACATCGTTATCGTTCAATTTCCTTAGTATCTCAGGACGAGGATTTTCAAAATTGCTTCAATACTATTTGTGGCGAGAGGAGTTTGGCGTCACCCAGTACTGGGGAGAGCGTCCAGATGTACTGCCATGTTTAGTGTCGTTGTGATTACGAGGGTCTGAGGTAGTTGAATTTCCGAGGCCTCTGGTTCTGTGTTGGCGGATGTGATACACTGGAGAGTAGTATTACTGCTAGGAGTTGAGTGATGGATTTTACTCCGTGTATCCGTGGACCCGATTGCATAACCAAAGATTTCGAAAGTTCTTAGGTGGGAATTCAAGTAGTTACCTATGATTATCCTTTCAATGAATGCATGGTGGGTTATGTATTTGTTCACGGCTTAATTTGCAAGCCTCATCCTTTGTTTTGTTGGAGTATGGTAATTCGAGTTGCTTCGATGTCAAGTAGTGATTTCATATCTTTCCTAAGCGATGTTCTCATATTTCTATAGGAGTGCTAATCCTTTTCCTCAATCAAATTGTCTTGTTAATTCTTGTCCACCCGGAGTGCTTCTCTTCAACATAATTCAACCCTCTCTAATATTTGCAAGATCAATCCGCATATTTATTTTCGGAGTTCGTTTCATCTGTCCCATGTTATCTTTGTTTTTTCCCACCCTCCCGCCCTTTTTCTTCAATGATTAAATTATCATCCAAGTACCCTTCTTTTCATGTGATGCTAACGCTATATTTTCTTCCATATTGTATCCGGTGATTCATTGTGAAGATGCTTAGGTGCTAAGTTCATCATTTGTTCGTTCTTGTTTTGTTCCCCGGTGGACTCGATTCAACCTCTCCGTGTTAGTCATATCCTTTGTCATATGTCTAATGAATTCCCATTTTGGAAATGTTAGACAAGCCTCTCTATTCTATCCGGAGTGGCAAGATATCTCAGAAGACTTTCATTTCCATTCATATGCTCTTAAATTATTTTGAGGTTCTCACGTCATCAAGTTTTCAATTTGTACCGGTGCAATCTCTCTTCCTAAGCAATCGTTTCAACGGTGTTTTCTTTTGAGTGGGCCCATAACACACAGGTTTTTCCCAGGATCTTAACTGGCTCTTCTAATCTTTTCCGGAGATGTCCTCAAGTTCTGGGTCAATATGACGTAAGAATGAATTCCATCAGTCATATTCCTCATCTAAGATAGTTTTTAAATTAATTTCATCATTGGCTCAACCTTTTCTTATTCATCGTTCCGGAGTTCTTAGTAATTCTTGGTGGAGTTTCTCGTCATCACTTGTAGCTTGAAGATCGAAGAAGAGTTTCTCTTAAATCTTTGTCCATTCTCATGAAGGTTCGTGGTTAAAGCTTCATGCTATCCACCCAAATTGTTTCCATTCGTGAGGAATTCCTTCAATATCTATCCGGAGGATTCCATAGTTGTTGTCATTTATCGATCCTCCGAAGGCCATCATTTCAGAAAATTTCTTCGTTCTCAGCTTTCAGCTTTCTTTCTCAAATTCTTTTCAATTGTTGTCTCTTCGTTCGTATCTCAATTATTCCGGTGCCTTGTTTAAGTTTTCTGCTAGGCGGATCGTGATATCTTCGTTCTCATGTTATTCCATTCAATCGTAGTATCCTCATTCCATTCCAAATTCTTACCGGTGTTTCGTTGAAGACTTCTTCAAGTTCATGCGATCTCTCTTCAATATTTTTCAAGGAGAATAACTAGTATGCCAAATACGTTGCTTGTCATCAATTTAACTTGATGAAGGATAAGCATAACCTAATTATTATTCTTATTTCATCAAGTTGATTTCAATCCTTATTCAAGAGTTGTTCATGATATCAAATTCTCGATTCTAAGTTGTCCATCTTTTCTTTCGGAGTTCCAAGTTTTCTCAAGTATCCCATCGCGAAGCTTCATCCAAATCTTACAAGATCATAATCTTATTATTTTCAACCTTCGTTTTTTTATCATTCTTTTGTTCCATAGGTTGCTCTCTTCGAATCACCATCTCGTTTTGTTAATATCATGTTCTCTCCTTGCTTATCCATTTTACCGGTGTTGTGCCCTGTTCTCAAGTTCTTGCTATCCCATCAAGTTTTGCCTCTCTTTTCTACCGAAGTGCTGCCCTAATTTCTTTTGAATTATTGCTTGTGCCTCATGCCATTCTTCATCGCTTTGCATCCTTCAAGTTTCGTTGGTTTCACTCGTTTTTCAAAGAAGCAACTAAGTTGCCTCTTCATTTCCTCTTCCTCTTCCTCTTCTCATTCTAAGATCTCGGGTCGTGATCTCTTGTTAGTGGAGCAGAGTTGTAAGAGCCCAAGACCGAGACCTCCGTGTGTTTATGTTATGTTAATGCTTACATGTTATAATGTAATTTTTTATTTGCATCATGCATTATGCATCATCTCCATTATATTGTTGTGGTTGCTTCCCATTATTTTGTTCATGTATTTTTGCTACTCCTAGTCCCCCCTTGATCATTTCTTTTTGTGTTGCTCAACTTATTTCAATTCATTGCAACCTTGTGTGTCATACCAAATTCACTCTTGATCTCATTCTCAATCCCTTTGCCATACTTCCCATGATATCCCTTGCCACTTCCTTCCTTCCCTTTGGTTCTATTTATTTGAGTTGCAAATATAAATGCTCAAATAAATGTTCTTGTTCTGCCCATAAATAATATCTATTATGTAGGGTCACCATCTAAAATCTCAGTCCATTTGAGTTTGGTTTGGTTAGGTTTTAAATTCAAGCAAGTAGGAATTAAATTCAAACTTGTTTGAATTTATAGTCTGTAAAATTTCCCCAACCAACTTTATTAAATTCAACATATTTTTCTAAGCCAAGAAAAATATGCCTCATAGTGGGATCCTTCCTCTATCACTCTATGTATTTAGTATTCTCTCTCTAAGTATCTGTTTTATTAATTCAGGAGAAGTAATTCCGAAAGATAGAAAGGCCCAACTCACCCGAAGCCCACCAAACTTACCCCTTCAGTCAATCCCAGCTTACCATAGTCGAGCGCCCCTGTTCTTCTTCTTTCTCCTGTACAACAGTTCATCCGGAGCTCCACGCCGGCCTTTGTCGTTGATTTGACGGCTGGGAGCCACCCTAGCGCCCCTATAAACCTGCCCCGGCTCTTGGGGATACACAAAACAGGTAGGCCCATGAAGGTTCGAAATATCATAACAGCATGGGTGAGGGAGTCCTGGATTAAGGGGTTCGCGGGAGGCCGGCTTATGTCTTATGGGCCGGACTGTATGGGCCACTTGCCGAGTACTGGAAGGATTGAAGACCTCGTCTCCAATAAGGAAGCTTCGAGGATCGTGGCTTGCCCTCCACGTTCAAAGTAGTAAATAGGCATGTTTATCCCTTCGACGTGTTACCGACCATGTGTGAACCCTAGGCACCCTCGGCGTCTATATAAGCCGGAGGGTTTTAGGGTGTAGAGGACAGAAATCATCTAGGGTTTAGTTACTTGATCTCGAGGTAGATCAACTCTGTAATCCCCATACAATCAATATAATCAAGCAGGACGTAGGGTATTACCTCCATAGGAGGGCCCAAACCTAGGTAAAACCTTGCCCCCTTTGTCTCCTGTTACCATCGATCCAAGTCTCACAGTTCGGGACCCCCTACCCGAGATCTGCCGGTTTTGACACCGACATTGGTGCTTTCATTCAGAGTTCCGCTGTGATCGCCAGAAGGAATCGATGGATCGCCTAGTCATCAACGAAGAGGTCCGCAATACGGGCACTTTTGTCCCTGGACAGATCTTCGCTTTCGGCAGCATAGTGCTGCACGCCGACCCAACCGGCCATCTAGGCCGCATCAGAAGTTTCGCCCCTGATCAAGAGGTCAGATTCGGGAACTTAGAATTCTCCGTAGACTCTCGAGGCGATCTGTCACTGTCCGGGCTCGCAGTCTCGCCTGCCATGCCCAAAGGCTCTGAGGCTTTAACCCCAGACCCACTATTCGGTTCCGCCCATGGGGTCTACCCCGGCGAAGGCCCGACGTTCAGTCCGGATCAGGTCATAAAGCCCGACGTCCGGACACCAGTTCTTGCCGAACACTCTCCCTGCACAGACGCATCAGAGGTTCACTCCGGAAGCTCTGGGCAGACCGGTCCGATCGAGCTCTCGACACTCGACGAGGCTCTAGATCGGATCTCGTCGATGAAGATCAACGACGACCCAACCCCGATCTATTCTCAGATCGGGCCTCAGACGGGTCAGGACGGATTTTTGGTCCCACCCACCACCCACTTGATAGCCACTGTCGAGGATTTAACCGACATGCTAGACTACGCTTCCGAGGAAGCAGGGTACATGGATGAGGAAGATCACTCCCTCACCCCCGCTAAGACCGGGCAGTGGACTGCCACCTCTACATACGACGTCTACATGGTGGACACTCCAAAGAACAACGGCGATAAATCGGACGAAGCGTCGTCAAGACGCCGAAAACCGCATAAGCGGTCAAAAGGAAAAAAGGGGCGAAAGTCTATCGATGGCACCGGGGACGGAGATACCCCGGAAGACATCGGCGGCCCCGAAATCCCCGAACACCCGTTAAAGGGTCAGGAGAGAACCGAAGACCGTCGCAACCCCGACGATCCAGATGATCCCGAAGACGACGACTACCTCCACTCTATCGAGGGGGAGGATAATGCGGATGCCGATGACTTCGCCATTCCTGACAACCCTGAAGATCAGGAACTGTTTAGGCAGCAGCTCTTATCCACGGCTCGTAGCTTGAAAGCAAAAGAGCGGCAGCTCAAAGCCGAACAAGACGACCTCAACAACCGATGGACGAGAGTCCTCTCAGCTGAGGAAGGATACGGCACTGGTCTATCGGACCAACCTAAGAGCTACCCACGCAGAAGGCTGCTGCCACAGTTCGATGACGAGCTCACTGATACGCCGTCTCCCAAGCATACCCAATACGACAAGCCAGACCGCCCTCCTCAAGGACGAGACAGGACGGCTGACGATACCGGCTATAGGCCGACGATACCCCGAAGATGGGGAAAGGAGCCACTAGAGCCCGATGACAGATTCGACCTGCGACACGACCTGGACTATAGAACAGGCCGTACGCGATCCATTTACGGATCCAGAGGATACTCACCCGATAGACGGGACGGGTACCGGCCTCGGTTCGACCGCGACAATGAAGATCGGGAACAGCACCGAGCTCGGGCAGATGCTGATCACCGGCGCAACATAGCTCGGGTTAGAGGCGCTGCACACCCACTGTGCTTCACAGATGAGGTAATGCGGCATCAGTTCCCGGTAGGGTTTAAGCCCGTAAACATAGAGCATTATGATGGGACAACTGACCCAACCGTATGGATAGAGGATTTCCTCCTCCACATCCACATGGCACGAGGAGATGACCTCCACGCCATCAAGTACTTACCCCTGAAGCTCAAGGGGCCAGCTCGGCACTGGTTAAATAGCCTCCCCGAAAACTCTATCGGGTGTTGGGAGGACCTAGAAGAGGCATTCCGATCTAACTTCCAGGGCACTTATGTTCGGCCACCGGACTCCTCCGATTTAAGCAACGTCGTTCAGAAGCCAGGAGAGTCCGCGGGGCTATTCTGGAATCGTTTCCTGACGAAGAAGAACCAGATCGTAGACTGCCCGGACGCCGAAGCTATAGCCTCCTTCAGGCATAATATTCGGGATGAATGGCTGGCTCGACAGCTCGGCCAGGACAAACCAAGGACAATGTCCGCCCTCACATCACTTATGACCCGCTTTTGCGTGGGCGAGGATAACTAGCTAGCTAGACGTAGCCATAACCCCGAAGACCCCGGAACCTCTGAAGTTCGGGATGGAAACGGGAAACCGAAGCGCAACAAAAACAAGCGCCGGCATAATAACAGTGATGCCGACGACACGGCTGTTAATGCCGGATTCCGCAACTCCCGATCTGGGCAGCGGAAGAAGCCTCCTAAGGGCAAACACGATGGACCCACCCCACTGGACAAGATCTTGGAGAGGCCTTGCCAGATCAATGGCACTCAGGAGAAGCCCGCCAATCACACCAACCGTAATTGTTGGGTCTTCAAACAGGCCGGCAAGCTCGCAACTGAGGACCAAGGCAAGAGCCCACGCAGCGAGGACGAGGATGAGCCTCGTGGTCCGATCGGTGGCGGTCAAAAGAAATTCCCTCCAGAGGTAAAGACAGTAAACATGATCTACGCCACTCATATACCCAAAAAGGAGAGGAAGCGTGCCCTTCGAGATGTCTACGCCACAGAGCCTGTAGCCCCGAAGTATAACCTATGGTCAGCATATCCGATCACCTTCGACCGACGTGACTATCCGACCAGTATCCGTCACGGGGGTTCGGCTGCTCTCGTCCTAGACCCGATTATAGATGGGTACCACCTCACTAAGGTCCTCATGGATGGTGGAAGTAGCCTCAATCTGATCTACTCAGATACGGTGAAAAAGATGGGCATAGATCCGTCAAGGATCAAGCCCAGTAACACTACCTTCAAAGGAGTGATCCCGGGCGTTGAAGCCCGGTGCACAGGCTCTGTAAACCTGGAGGTTGTGTTCGGCTCGCCCGATAACTTTTGAAGAGAAGACTTGATCTTCGACATCGTACCCTTCCGCAGTGGCTATCACGCCCTGCTCGGCCGTATAGCATTCGCTCGCTTTAACGCCGTACCACACTACGCATACCTCAAGCTCAAGATGCCTGGCCCTAGGGGGGTCATTACCGTCAATGGCAACATAGAGCGCTCCCTCCGAACTGAGGAACATGCGTTGGCCCTGGCGGCCGAATTCCATTACACCGATGATTGGCAAGCGCCGACATCTTCCGCAAAGGCATCCAAGGCTGGGAAGCGAGCTCGGTCTCAACCCGAAGTACCAGAACCTTCTTCTCCCCATAAATAGGGATTCGCCCCCCATCGCATGGCCCTATTACCGGCAAAGTACGTGCCGAAGAGGCACAACTTCGCGCTCAAAATTCCATGGGGAGCGGTGGGGAAAAACTATTAGAGGGTAGGTGTTCGGCTGGACCGAACTATTACAGTCAACATGTCGTCGGACTTACTACAGGTACCATAAAGTGTCTGCTAAAGGCGTCAAGCTCATCCATACCTCGGCGACTTCTCAAGACCCTTTCTTCTAGGTCCGTTCGCCGAACTAGCAAAGCCCATAAAGGCATACACCTCCTTAGGAGATGCAGGAGCAGATAAGCGACAGGGCACATCAAGGACGTCAGGTCATCCATCGAAGGCCCTTGGTACAACCTCTCCTGTAAAATTTATATTTATCAAATACCTGTAAACAGTTACATCGGCAATTTGAATAATAAGAGTTGTTGAGTAAAATACAGATATATCATTTTCTCTTTGCTGTCCCTTTTCGGAACACTTTCTGTTTTCTCCCTCTCCTTACGAACCTGTTTGGTATACTGTACGATGCAACCGGCTAATAGACCGGGGGCTCGACCTTAAAAATCGCCCTAATCACAATTTCTTTAAGTGTTCGGCGTCTTGGAATTCCGCTTTATATGCATTGGTTCCGAACTATGTCTTGGGTCAATAGTTGGGTTGCCCGGCTCCTATGCTTGCCCCTTTATGTTCCGCTAGTTTGGCTAAAAGGGCAAAGGGAGCACCGCTGCGATTGCGCTTCCGGCTAGTCTGGTTAAGCGCCTCAGCAGAGAAAGCCGAAAACTGACTGTCATGGTATGCGAGAACCGGTCTGCGAATCCGAACTTAACTAAATCTCGTCAGAGGTTATTCTGTGTCATACGATGGGTTTGGTGTTAGTACAAACCAGGTGATATAGGCTTTGGCCGCGGTTTATCCGAACATCACAAACACCTGGGGGCTAGTAATCAGCCCCCGCACTCCTTTCTCGCGCCCCTATGGCTAAGTGAAAGCAATAAAGCATTATGGTCCGATTGCCTTGTCCGCCCCACACTACCGCCTTCGGGTACCGATAGTTCGGCTAAGGGTCACAGTGCGTTGGTAGAGACACCCCACGCAGTATCTACATGGGGGCTGAAGCCGACGACTCGCCGCTTTCAGTTTTAACGGCCACACAGGAGTTATAAAGGATGCAAAGCATATAAGACATGGTAAACCATTCGTCTTAAATATAAACGTGTTAAAGAGTCTTCAGACACATTACAACGCCTTTACTCATACACATCCTCTCTCGAACATTGCGCCTCTATTGCCCGAGCACCCTCCATTACGCCGGAGAAGTATAGCTCGGGGCGCCTATGCTCTTTTCTGGTAAGCGGAGGAGCGATGGCTATCTTCATTGGATCCAGCCCCGGCCACTGCACCTTGGCCTTCGCAAAGGTCATCCGAGCTCCCTCGATGCAGGAACATCGCCTTAGCGCGTCGATCCGGCACGAGGAGTCAATCAGCTTCCGCACCAGGCCGAAGTAGCTGCCCGGCAGTGGCTCGTTGGGCCATAGCCGGATACAGAGATCCTTCATGGCCGGTTCCGCCATCCGGTGTAGCTCCATCAACTGCTTCAGCTGCTCCACAAGGAGAGGAGAACGCTCGGGGGCTTCGAATTGCGCCCAGAATAGCCGAGCTTCATCTCCTTCTCCCCGCAAAGCATAGAACTGCTTCGCGTCCGCTAAGCTCTTCTGGAGGTCCGAGCAGGCGCCTGAGGAACGCCATACTTGGGTCAGCAACTCGAACTTGCTGTCCCCGAAGATACACTGCAATGAATACGGCTTACCATCCATGATAGCTTTGGCTTGGCTGAGCTCCTCTTCAAATGACCGCCTATCCACCCGCTCCTTTTGGAGATTGGTTTTCAGGGTGGATAGTTCGGTGGCCTGCTCCTTGCCCTTCCTCTCCAAGTCGTCGCACTTCTGCCCAGCATCTTTGAGCTCCTGCTGGATTTCCTCCACCCGAGCCTCGTGCTTGTCGCTGGTGGCTCTTAGGGCGGATAGCGCGGTAGCGGCTTCTTTGGCAGCCGCCTTCTCCACCGCAGCCTCCTGCTTGGCCTTCTCAAGCTCGGCCTTGAGCTTCTCAATCTCCTTCGACGAGGTTGCTCAAGCATTAAGCATATCAAACAACACTGCATTAACAGTACGATAACGAAAGAGTTTTTCCTCTAATTCGACTTACCTTGCGCCTCGTCGAATCTCTTGTTTAGAGCGTCAAGCTCGTCTTCGGAGCTCTTTAGCTTCCGATTTAGCTCTTCTAGCTCGGCAGCATTATTGGCCGCTGCCGTCGACGATGCCTGTAACACAAAATCGTATAAACGTTACAGTAATTTACAACCTCCGAACTGTCACTAAAATGATCCTATGTACGGCCCTCTTGAGGGCTGGCCGAACGCTCCGAACATATATTGTCCTATACATAGTTCGGATAAGGATCTATGTTTTGACCCCCAGGTAAGTTTTTCCAAACTCACCTAGGGCTCGGGGGCTGCCATGTGTAAAATCATAACTTACAGAAAATAATATTTCATAAAATAGAGCATTACATGGCTTACCTGAAAGCCCGTCAGGAGACCTTTGAAGGCCTCCTTCAGTCCGTGGTCTACGGACTGAATGCTCTGCAATACCGCACCCATAAGGGTGCGGTGCTCCCCGGAGATGGAGGCGCTTGATAGAGCCTCTCCCATGGCCTGCCACCCATTTGTCGGTGGCGCCGGTGGGGATCGGTTGACCCGATCTCCAACCGGAGATTGAATCGGTACCTCCGGAGGCAGGGTGCGCTCCGGAGACCGCCTTGGAGGTGACTGGACCTCTTCTTGTCCGGTCTCCTCAGTATCCGGGAGGGGCCTCTCCCCCGGGTCTTCGGCGGCCGAGGTGTTTGCCTCGGCCATGACTTCGTCGCCCCTGCCTCCAGAGTCCGGCTCCAAAGGAGCCTATTGGGAGGACGCCTCCGCGGCATCCTTCGCGGCGCCCGGAGGAGAGGGGTGCGACGTGGTCCCGCTCTCCGCTAGCTCGGCGGGTGGGGTCTCCCAGTCCGAAACTTGATCGGTGGGGAGGACTTGTGGTGGGCTGCAAATCAGTAAGCGCTCACATGTTAGTAACATTCGAAGCTTCGCATCGATAGCTCGGAAGGGTCTTCGGATCTGTACCTTCGAGGTGGGGGCTTGACCCTGAGGTTCCTCCGCAGAACCCTCTCGAAGTCCTCGGACTCGGTGTTCGAGTCCGAACTATCGTCGGACGGGACTACCTATGTCCGGCGCGGTTTCTTCTGGGTGGGAGGAGCAACCTCCTCTGAGGCATCCGATGACGCCGCCCTCTTTCCTGTGAGGGGGGAATCGCCTCCCCCCTCGGCCTCATGCTCCTCCTCTTGATTCGAGGAGGCATGAGTCTCTTCGGACACAGCCCCTGGCTGGTCCCTGTTGCGCAGGCCTGTTCGGCCTGACTTCTTTTTCTCCTTCTTCTCTGGCGCCTTGTAAGGCGCCACGACGAGCATCTCCAACAGCAGCGGAGACTTGGGGTCTTCGGGCTGAGGAGCCAGACACTTGATGCCCGTGGCTTTGCTCAACCATTCCTATAAAAAGGCGATGCTTAGGCTATCTTTGGGAAGGCAGAGCCGACAAAATGAAACTATACTATACCTCGGGCGGGGGCTTGATGGCGCTCAAGCCCTTGTCCTCCTTCTTGCCCGGGCAGTTCTCCTGCGCCTTGAATAGCGCCTTCCATAGCTTCTCCCGCGTGGTACGGAAGAGTTGACAAACTGTAGGATCGTCGTCAGTCCGATAATTCCACATAGGAGAGCTCCGGCGCTGGCAGGGGAGGATGCGCCGCCGAAGCATAACCTGGACCACGTTGGTCAGGCCGACTCCCTCCCTGATCAAGGAGGCGATGCCCCTCTGCAGGTCCTCCACCTCTGTGTCCGACCCCCAGTCGAGGCCCTTTCCGACCCATGAGGTCAATCTGGTCGGGGGGGCCGGATCTGAATTCGGCAGGAACAGTTCCGCCCTCCTCCTTTGGCTCGGTGATGTAAAACCACTCTTTTTGCCAGGTCTTGATAGTGTCGATGAAGGAGCCGGATGACCACACAGCGCGCGGGAGCTTGCCGATGACCGCTCCACCGCAATCCGCGTGTGCGCCGGCGACACACTTCGGCTTGATGTTGAAAATCTTGAGCCACAGTCTGAAGTGTGGCTCGACTCGCAGGAAAGCTTCACAGACTATGATGAAAGCCGATATATGCATGAAAGCGTTCGGCGGGAGGTCGTGGAAGTCGAGGCCGTAGAAGAACATGAGGCCCCTCACGAAGGGGTGGAACGGGAAGCTCAGTCCCCAGATGAAGTGAGGGACAAAGACCACCCTCTCGCCTGGTTTAGGGGTGGGGATCACCTGACCCTCCTCTGCGGCGCGGTGGAAGACATTGGCGGGGAGGTAGCCGGCGTCCTTGAGGTCCCGGATGTCCTGGTCTGTGACCGTGGACGCCTCCCACTTGCCGTTGGAGCCAGAGCTGGCCATGGCTAAGCTCGGAGGGGGAAGAGCGGAAGACCTAGATCTGGGCTCAGGAAGCTCGGAAGATTGGGGAAGCAGGGATGCGGACGGGAGATGCAGATAAGCCTTGGGGTTTTCTTCCCCTTTTATTAAAGATTGCTGCCGGTTAGCCTCCCTTCACGGCGCCGTGAATCTCTCCGTTTCCCAAGGTGTGCGTGCCGTTGTACGCGCGTGGTTAAAACATATCCCGTGTAAAATGGGGCACGATCTGTGCATTGATGGATCGTGCTAATGGAAACGGGCCCGAACCATGAGGCAGGTCTTTTCGACTGGTTCAGTGGTCGTGGTAGGCCGTGACTTTTCGTCTGAAAAGTTGTCAGAGAACATTATTGGCTCTCTGACGTTTGGCCTTCAAAGGCCGAGCTACTCATGGTATACGGATGATCTATGATCAGAAGAATTACACGTCGACGGAGGCCGAACTATAGCCCGGCCGATCACTGTTGGGAGAAAGGAACTCACCTCGCAAGCCGAAGACTCTGATCACTCAAAGCAGCTGGAGCTTGGACCCTTGGTGTTGGAGGCTAGTTCAGGGGCTACTGAGGGAGTCCTGGTTTAAGGGGTCCTCGGGAGGCCGGCTTATGTCTTATGGGCCGGACTGTATAGGCCACTTGCCGAGTACTGGAAGGATTGAAGACCTCGTCTCCAATAAGGAAGCTTCGAGGATCGTGGCTTGCCCTCCACGTTCAAAGTAGTAAATAGGCATGTTTATCCCTTCGACGTGTTACCGACCATGTGTAAACCCTAGGCACCCTCAGCGTCTATATAAGCCGGAGGGTTTTAGGGTGTAGAGGATAGAACTCATCTAGGGTTTAGTTACTTGATCTCGAGGTAGATCAACTCTGTAATCCCCATACAATCAATATAATCAAGCAGGACGTAGGGTATTACCTCCATAGGAGGGCCCGAACCTGGGTAAAACCTTGCCCCCTTTGTCTCCCGTTACCATCGATCCAAGTCTCACAGTTCGGGACCCCCTACCCGAGATCTGTCGGTTTTGACACCGATAATGGGGTCCACACATCAGGTGGGTCTAGATAAATACATACATACTATCCACTCGGACAAGTACACTCCATCCACTCAGATGACAGTCAATCACTCGGCCATCCTGAATCACTCGGATATGCGATGACCAGCAACCTACAAGGCAGTCGAAGCATCATCCTCATAGTGGAGGTTTCCTAGTGGGCTGACATTATGGCATCAATGCCTCACTTTGTAACATAAGAGGTGAGGGGGTGGCACACTCTATATAAGCCACCCCCACCACATAGCTCGGGTAGCTTCTTCTCCCCTTGCGGGCTCATTCTTCCCCTCGAGCTCTGGCTCTCTCTAGTCTCAGGACTTAGTTAGGAGATCCGTTCTCCCCTCTCTCAAATATACCATGTAACTCATGTCCATGACAGATAAAACAAAGCCTCTCCGGAGCACGAGACGTAGGCCTATTATCTCCACCGTGAGAGGCCCGAACTCGCTAAAACACTTGTGTCACCCGTTTGCATCTCGATAGATCATGCTCCGTTATCCTACCCCTTTCTAATGTCGGAATCGTTCCCACGACACCGGCCCTAGGTTTCCTCCTCACTCCGTTTTCCCTCTCCTCTGTGCCGCCGCCGCTCCACCTCTCCTCGCCCACGCTCTGCCTCGCTCGTGCCTAGAGCCATGGTCGTCTCGGCCAAGGACTCCCCACCGGCCTAGCTCACCGTCGTGGCCTCCCGGCTGTGTCCCCTCGAACTGCGATGCCGCCCCAATTCCGTTTCCGCCACAACTGAGCCCATGTACGCCAAGACCGACGACCTCTTCTTCCTGTGCTTCCTATGCTTCATGGATCCGAGCACCACCGCCACGATCAGTGCATCCTTCCTCCGTCTACGGTCACCGTCGACCTCGCACGACTCCAGCAGCAACCCCTAGATGAATCCCAACTCCTCCCCATCTCTCTCTTCGGTTTGATTCCGTCGCAGTAGTCAACGATCATATCGCCATGGACGACCATGGCAGCGAGCTTAAGCTCGTGCCTGGCCTCATTTTCACATGCACACACTCCACACCCGAGCCCCCTCCTGTACATGCACGCGCACTACCATCTACAAGCCCGCAGGGCACGTCCCCTCGCGTACCAGTGCATACACACCCGACACCAAGCCGATGCGGCCATGGCTGAAAGCTCGCGAAGCTTCCGGGCCTTGCTCACATCACCCCTTGCTGAACCCACGCGCGCGAGCACCCAATTAGTTTCCGCACCCCTGCCGCATCTCTGCATCTACCAAGGTCCCTTCCTTGCTCGTCACCATCGACACCGGCGAGCTGCATCGTCCTTTCATGGCAAACAAGGCTTTGCCTTTGACTCTGTTCAAGTAGTGAGGCGCCCTAGCTTGATACAATCGCAGCGCTAGCGCAGTGGTTGACACCCCCTTGTTCCTATGCATGCAACCACAGATGAAATCCCACGGTCACACTATTTTATTTTTTTCTCTTTTTTCAGATTTTTGCCTCGCCTGAGTACCACCTTGAGACTTGCTTCAATTCAGTTTCAGCAACATGCATATATCAATCACACACCTAGTCGAGCTGTCCATCGACGCCCATGTTCACCCGGGGGATTCTGGAATCGAACCCAGGGCGCCCCTTTTGTTTTTCTTTTCTCTTTGTTTGTTTGGTATATAAGTGTTCACACCAGCTTGCACACGTTGTCATCTAGGGCCGAATCCATCTTTGATCACAAATCCATCTTAATACAGCTAGTCATTGCGGCGCTCATGCACCTTAGAGGTCTGGAGATCAAATACCAGATAACCCATATTATTTTTGTTTTAGCGTATTTACTTCCTGTGACACTGACGACCAGGTCCCAATGCTCTGTTGATTTTTCTTCTTTGGACAACCATGGTCCACTCTCATAGTCAGTGGCTGTAGGGTCCTGGGTGACCACAACCTTTGCTATTCATGTCTGGTTTTGTTTTATTTTCGATTTAAGGTTTTCCTCTAGTTTTTGTGAATGCCATCATGTTAAAATGCATATAACTAAATAACCGTGCATCGGATTAAAATGATTTAAATATGCAAAAATGCTTATAATTTCATGTAGATTCACAATATCCCACTCTCGTGCATGAAGAACATGTTTAAACTTGATGTTTGTTTAAATTTGTGTAAATGCCATGTTAAAATGATTTATGTCATATCTAAACAACCGTATACCCGATCAAAATGATCCACATATGTAACTTGCTTAGAAAAATGTGTAGAATCTCATGGCACACTTTATTTTGCTGTTTAACAAATATAAAATATGCTTAGGACACATCTGGACCAAATTACAATTTGCATATGAGGTCGTTTTGGAAATGCTATATGTTGCTTCCCACCTCATTTAAAATGCCTAGATGACGTAGTTGTTCATGCTTCACCTCTTGCCATAATAAATAACATTTAAAATGATTGTTTAGTTAAACAACATTAACCACATTTCTCATAATACGGAGAGTTATTATTTTGTTTTATGTATGTTCTCCTTCTCCATTTAAAATTGCTTTAATTCCATCTTCACCTTATGCCATGACCACCCATGTTAAAAAACATTTAATATTGATGAGTACCTAAACGAGAGTGAACTAAATGATTCGAACATGGAGTTTCGTCAATATGCAACTCGTTGCATATTGAGCTTCACTTAATGTGTAGTATTGGATTGTTGTGCTTGCCATGCCTTGCATAATTGTATGAACATGCATCATATTTGTGTGCGCATCATGTCATGCATATGTTGTGGTGTTTATCATGTGTTGATTGTTGTTTCCGGATTTGCTTTTCTCGATAGAGTACCAAAAAAGTTCGGTGTGTGAGGTCATTCGACTCTGTTGGATAGTCTTCTTCACAGATTGTTTCTTCTTCCAAGAGGGATCTTAGGCGAGATGAACATTTCCCTGGATACCACTACTACAATTGCCATGCTAGTTGTCTCGTTTCTATCGTTATGTCCCGCTACCTACCACTTGTTTGTCAAGCCTCTCTAAATGCCATGAAAAGCCTCTAACCCCTCCGCATCCCAACAAACCATTGTTTGGCTATGTTACCATTTGCTCAGCCTTTCTTATAGCATTGCTAGTTGCATGTGCAAATTGTTTCCATGTGACAACATGGATATTTTTGAGATATCACGATATTATTGCTATTTAATTTAATGCACATATATACTTGGTAAAAGGTGGAAGGCTTGGCCTTTTGCTCGGTGTTTTGTTCCAGTTTTGCCGCCTTAGTTACTTGTGTACCAGTGTTATGTTCCATATTGAGCGCTCCTAACATGCTTCGGGTTGTTATGGGGACCCCCTTGATTTTCGTTTTTGGATAAAACTCTACTGGCAAGGCCCAACTTTGGTTTTACCATTCTCCAACCTAATAAACTTGCACAGGGACTTTCCGGAACCCTTGGATAATTAATCAACAACCCGGGCCAGTGCTCCTCATGAGACTTGGTCGAATATGGCAGTAGCCGGGGCCACAAACGGGTGTACCAGCCGGAAACTTAGCCAATCCGGTCGTGTCCTGAGAACGAGATACATGGCTCCTATCGGGTTCGTTGACACGTAGGGCGGTCTTGCTGGATTTGTTTTACCTTACTCGAACGTCTTGTGCACCAGGATTCCGAGGATACTTCGGGCTATCTTGAGGTTGAGGTTTTCCACCAGAATTCTGAGGATACTACGGGCAATGCCGTGGTTGAGGTTTTCCACGCAGCGTGTGGTTAGTTTTTGATGGATGAGTTGGAGCACCCCTGCGGGGTTAAATCTTTTCGAGAAGCCGTGTCCGCGGTTATGTGCAACTTGGAAATTTGTTTAACATCCGGTCATAAAAAACTTAAAGTAAACTCAAATAAAATACACTAACCATGTTCGTAACCGTGACTGTCTCTACTCGTGAGTTCTGATCCAAGAGCGAACACGGTGGGGTTATGTTTTACCGTAAGTAGGTGTTCAGGATCACTTAGTGATCATTACTAGTTCATGACCGTTTATGCGTAGATTACCCCCCTCTTATTCTTGTACTTGTAAGTTAGCCACCCAAATAAAATGCTTAGTGCTTGCTGCAGCCTCACCACTTAACCATACCTTACCCATTAAGCTTTGCTAGTCTTGATACCCTTGGAAATGAGATTGCTGAGTCCCTGTGGCTCACAGATTACTACAACAACAGTTGCGGGTACAGGTAATAGTGTGCTTTGACATGAGCACGATGCTTGTTTGATTTGGAGTTCTTCTTCTCCTTCTTCATCGATCATAGGATGGGTTCCAAGCCGGCAGCCTGGGATAGCAAGGGTGGACGTCGCTTTTATCATTTGATTTTGTCCGTAGTTGGACCCTTCTCTCCTGTATGGAGATTGAATTTATTGTTGTATTTGATGTGATCATGGTTTAGCTTGTGGCGAGTGTAAGCCAATTCCATATACTCATCTCCTCTTTACATGTATTTGTAACGATATACATACTTGAGAAACGACGAGATAGGCTTCTTTCCCTATCGAGGCCCTCGATCCAAAATAAGGATAGGATCGCATCTTGGGCGTTACAAGTTCGTATCAGAGAAGTACCGACCTAGGAGCCCCCTTGATTGATCGAACTTGGCCAAGTCGAGTCTAGTAAAAACTATTTTGGGTATAGTTATATATCGAAGAGTAGGATTCTATTTACTCCTCTTCTATGTTCTGGTGAGGAATCCTGACATAGGAATTTTAATTCTACCCCTTCTCACTCAATTTTTTTAGGATCACACTGGTATTTTAGAACCTCTATGATGTCGATGTGACCGGAACTCTGTTCTTCGTGCCTCCCGTACGTATGGATTGCACCCAGGGAGTTGAGCTCCAAGGGGTTCTTGACACATCGTTATTGTTCAGTTTCCTTAGTATCTTAGGACGAAAATTTTCAAAATTGCTTCAATACTATTTGTGGCGACGGGAGTTTGGCGTCACCCAGTACTGGGGAGAGCGTCCAGATGTACTGCCATGTTTAGTATCGTTGTGATTACGAGGGTCTGCGGTAGATGAATTTCCGAGGCCTCTGGTTGTGTGTTGACAGATGTGATACATTGGAGAGTAGTATGACTGCTAGGAGTTGAGTGATGGATTTTACTCCGTGTATCCGTGGACCCGATTGCATAACCAAAGATTTCGGAAGTTCTTAGGTTGGAATTCAAGTAGTTACCTAGGATTATCCTTTCAACGAATGCATGGTGGGTTATGTATTTGTTCCCGGCTTAATTTGCAAGCCTCATCCTTTGTTTTGTCGGAGTATGGTAATTCGAGTTGCTTCGATGTCAAGTAGTGATTTCATATCTTTCCTAAGCGATGTTCTCATATTTCTATAGGAGTGCTAATCCTTTTCCTCAATCAAATTTTCTTGTTAATTCTTGTCCACCCGGAGTGCTTCTCTTCAACATAATTCAACCCTCTCCAATATTTGCAAGATCAATCCTCATATTTCTTTTTGGAGTTCGTTTCATCTGTCCCTAGTTATCTTTGTTTTTTTCAAACCCTCCCACCCTTTTTCTTCAATGATTAAATTATCATCCAAGTACCCTTCTTTTCATGTGATGCTTCCGCTATATTTTCTTCCATATTGTATCCGGTGATTCATTGTGAAGATGCTCAGGTGCTAAGTTCATCATTTGTTCGTTCTTGTTTTCTTCCCCAGTGGATTCGATTCAACCTCTCGGTGTTCGTCATATCCTTTGTCATATGTCTAATGAATTCCCATGTTGGAAATGTTAGACAAGACTCTCTATTCTATCCGGAGTGGCAAGATATCTCAGAAGACTTTCATTTCCATTCATATCCTCTTAAATTATTTTGAGGTTCTCACCTCATCAAGTTTTTAATTGGTACCGGTGCAATCTCTCTTCCTAAGCAATCATTTCAACGGTGTTTTCTTTTGAGTGGGCCCATAACCCACAGGTTTTTCCCAGGATCTTAGCTGGCTCTTCTAATCTTTTCTGGAGATGTCCTCAAGTTCTTGTCAATATGACGTAAGAATGAATTCCATCAGTCATATTCCTCATCTAAGATAGTTTTCAAATTAATTTTCATCATTGGCTCAACCTTTTATTATTCATTGTTCTAGAGTTCTCAGTAATTCTTGGTGGAGTTTCTCGCCATCACTCGTAGCTTGAAGATCGAAGAAGAGGTTCTCTTAAATCTCTGTCCATTCTCATGAAGATTCATGGTTAAAGCCTCATGCTATCCACCCGAATTGTTTCCATTCGTGAGGAATTCCTTCCATATCTATCCGGAGCATTCCATAGTTGTTGTCATTTCTCGATCCTCCAAAGGCCATCATTTTAGAAGATTTCTTTGTTCTCAGCTTTTAGCTTTCGTTCTCAAATTCTTTTCAATTGTTGTCTCTTCGTTCGTATATCAATTATTCCGGTGCCTTGTTTAAGTTTTCTGCTAGGCTGGTCGTGATATCTTCGTTCTCATGTTATTCCATTCATTCGTGGTATCCTCATTCCATTCCAAATTCTTACCGGTGTTTCGTTGAAGACTTCTTCAAGTTCATGTGATCTCTCTTCAAATTTTTTCAAGAAGAATAAGTAGTATGCCAAATCCGTTGCTTGTCATCAATTTAACTTGATGAAGGATAAGCATAACATAATTCTTATTCTTATTTCATCAAGGTGATTTCAATCCTTCTTCAAGAGTTGTTCATGATATCAAATTCTTGATTCTAAGTTTTCCATCTTTTCTTTCGGAGTTCCAAGTTTTCTCAAGTATCTCGTCGCGAAGCTTCATCCAAATCTTACAAGATCATAATCTTATTGTCTTCAACCTTCAATTGTTTTGATCATTCTTTTGTTTCAGAGGTTGCTCTCTTCGAATCACCATCTCGTTTTGTTAAGATCATGTTCTCTCCTTGCTTATACTTTTAACCGAAGTGTTGTGCCCTGTTCTCAAGTTCTTGCTATCCCATCAAGTTTTGCCTCTCTTTTATACCGAAGTGCTGCCCAAATTTCTTTTGAATTATTGCTTGTGCCTCGTGCCATTCTTCATCTCTTTGCATCCTTAAAGTTTCGTTGGTTTCACTCGTTTGTCAAAGAAGCAACTAAGTTACCTCTTCATTTCCTCTTCCTCTTCCTCTTCTCATTCTAAGATCTCGGGTCGAGATCTCTTGTTAGTGGAGGAGAGTTGTAACAACCCAAGACCGAGACCTCCATGTGTATATGTTATGTTCATGCTTGCATGTTATAATGTATTTTTTTATTTGCATCATGCATTATGCATCATCTTCATCGTCTTGATGTGGTTGCTTCCCACTATTTTGTTCATGTGTTTTTGCTACTCCTAGTCCCTCCTTGATCATTTCTTTTTGCCATGCTCAACTTATTTCAATTCATTTCAACCTTGTGTGTCATACCAAATTCACTCTTGATCTCATTCTCAATGCCTTTGTCATACTTCCCATGATATCCCTTGCCACTTCCTTCCTTCCCTTTTCTTATATTTTTTTTATTTGCAAATATAAATGCTCAAATAAATGTTATTGTTGTGCCCATAAATAATATCTATTCTGTATGGTCACCATCTAAAATCTTAGTCCATTTGAGTTTGGTTTGGTTAGGTTTTAAATTCAAGCAAGTAGGAATTAAATTCAATAATGTTTGAATTTACATTCTATAAAATTTCCCCAACCAACTTTATTAAATTCTACGTATTTTTCTAAGCCAAGAAAAATATGCCTCATTGTGGGATCCTTCCTCTGTCACTCTCTGTATTTAGTTTTCTCTCTCTAAGTATCTGTTTATTAATTCAGGAGAAGTAATTCCGAAAGAGAGAAAGGCCCAACTCACCCGAAGCCCACCAAACATACCCCTTCAGTCAATCCCAGCCCACCATAGTCGAGCGCTTCCGTTCTTCTTCTTTCTCTTGTACGGCAGTTCATCCGGAGCTCCACGTCGGCCTTTGTCATTGATTTCCCGGCCGGGAGCCACCCTAGCGGCCCTATAAACCTGCCCTGACCCTAGGTTTCCTCCTCACTCCGTTTTCCCTCTCCTTTGTGACGCCGCCGCTCCACCTCTCCTCGCACACGCTCTACCTCGCTCGCGCCTGGAGCCATGGCCGACTTGGCCAAGGAATCCCCGCCGGCCTAGCTCGCCGTCATGGCCTCCCCTGTTGTGTCCCCTCGAACCGCAATGCTGCCCCAGTTCGGTTCCCTCCACGAACCGAGCCCATGGACGCCAAGACCGATGACATCTTATTCCCCTGCTTCCTCTGCTTCACGGACCCGAGCACCACCGCCACGATCAGCGCATCCTTCCTCCGTTTACGGTCACCATCGACCTCGCACGACTCCAGCAGCAACTGCTAGGTGAATCCCAACTCCTCCCCATCTCTCTCTTCGGTTTTATTCCGTCACGGTAGTCATCGATCATATCGCCATGGACGACCATGGCAGCGAGCTCAAGCTCGTGCCTAGCCTCATTTGCACATGCACACACTCCACACCCGAGCCCCCTCCTGTACATGCACGCGCGTGACCATCTACAAGCCCGCAGGGCACAGCCCCTCTCGTACGAGTGCATACACACCTGACACCAAGCCGATGCGGCCATGGCCGAAAGCTTGCGAAGCTTCCGGGCCTTGCTCACGTCACCCCATGCTGCACCCACGCGCGCGAGCACCCAATCAGTTTCCGCACCCCCGCCGCATCTCTGCATCTACCAAGGTCCCATCCTTGCTCGTCACCATCGACACCGGCGAGTTGCATAATCCTTTCATGGACAACAAGGTTTGGCCTTTGACTCTGTTCAAGTAGTGAGGCACCCTAGCTTGATACAATCACAGCGCTAGCGCGGTGGTTGACACCCCCTTGTACCTACGCATGCAACCATGGATCAATTCCCACGGTCACACTATTTTATTTTTTTCGCTTTTTTCAGATTTTTGCCTCGCCTGAGTACCACCTTGAGACTTGCTTAAATTCAGTTTCAGCTGCATGCATATATCAATCACACACCTAGCCGAGTTGTCCATCGACGCCCATGTTCACCCGAAGGATCCTGGGATCGAACCTAGGGCGCCCCGTTTGTTTTTCTTTTGTCTCTGTTTGTTTGGTATATAAGTGCTGACACCAGCTTGCACACGTTGTCATCTAGGGTCGTATCCATCTTTGATCACAAATCCATCTTAATACAGCTGGTCATTGCAGCGCTCATGCACCTTAGGGTTCTAGAGATCAAATCCCAGATACCCCACATTATTTTTGTTTTAGCCTATTCACTTCCTGTGACACTGACGACCGGGTCCCAGCGTCCTGTTGACTTTTCTTCTTTGGACACCCACGGCCCACTGTCAGAGTCAGTGGCTGTAGGGTCCTGGGTGACCAGAACCTTTGCTATTTACGTCTGGTTTTGTTTTATTTTCGAATTAAGGTTTTCTTCTGGTTTTTGTAAATGCCATCATGTTAAAATGCATATAACTAAATAACCGTGCATCGGATTAAAATGATTTAAATATGTAAAATGCTTAGAATTTCATGTAGATTCACAATATCCCACTCTCATGCATGAAAAAAAAATGTTTGAACTTGTTGTTTGTTTAAATTTGCGTAAATGCCATGTTAAAATGATTTATGTCATATCTAAACAACCGTAGCCCCGATCAAAATGATCCACATATGTAACTTGCTTAGAAAAATGTGTAGAATCTCATGGCACACTTTATTTTGTTGTCTAACAAATATAAAATATGCTTAGGACAGATCTGGACCAAATTAATAATTTGCATGTGAGGACGTTTTGGAAATGATATATGTTTCTTCCCACCTCATTTAAAATGCCTAGATGGCGTAGTTGTTCACGCTTCACCTCCTGCCATGCTAAATAACATTTAAAATGATTGTTTAGTTAAATAACATTAACCACATTTCTCATAATATGGAGAGTTATTATTTTGTTTTATGTATGTTCTCCTTATCCATTTAAAATTGCTTTAATTCCATATTCACCTTATGCCATGACCACCCATGTTAAAAACATTTAATATTGATGAGTACCTAAACGAGAGTTAACTAAATGATTCGAACGTGGAGTTTTGTCAATATGCAACTCGTTGCATATTGAGCTTCACTTAATGTGTAGTATTTGATTGTTGTGCTTGCTATGCCTTGCATAATTGTATGAACATGCATCATATTTGTTTGCGCATCATGTCATGCATATGTTGTGGTGTTTATCATGTGTTGATTGTTGTTTCCAGATTTGCTTTTCTCGATAGAGTACCGAAAACGTTCGGTGTGTGATGATTCGTTCGACTACGTTGGATCGTCTTCTTCCCGGATTGGTTCTTCTTCCAAGCGGGATCTCAGGCAAGATGAACATTTCCCTAATACCACATATATCATTGCCATGTTAGTTGTCTCGTTTCTATTGTTATGTCCCGCTACCTACCACTTGTTTGTGAAGCCTCTCGAAATGCTATGAAAAGCCTCTAAACCCTCCACATCCCAGCAAACCATTGTTTGGCTATGTTACCGCTTGCTCAGCCCTTCTTATAGTGTTGCTAGTTGCAGGTGCAAGTTGTTTCCATGTGACAACATGGATATTTTTGAGATATCACGATATTATTGCTATTTAATTTAATGCACATATATACTTGGTAAAAAGTGGAAGGCTTGTCCTTTTGTTCGATGATTTGTTCCACTTTTTCCGCCCTAGTTACTTGTGTACCGGTGTTATGCTCCATATTGAGCGCTCCTAACATGCTTGGGGTTGTTATGGGGACCCCCTTGATTTTCGTTTTGCGATAAAACTCTTCTAGCAAGGCCCAACTTTGGTTTTACCATTCTCCAACCTAATAAAACTTACATAGGGACTTTACGGACCCCGTGGATAATTAATCAACAACCCGGGCCAGTGCTCCTCATGAGTGTTGGTCCAAAATGGCAGTAGACAGGACCACCAACGGGTGTGCCAGTCGGAAACTTAGCCAATCCGATCGTGTCCTGAGAACGAGATACGTCGCTCCTATCGGGTTCGTCGACACGTCGGGCGGTCTGCTGGATTTGTTTTACCTTGCTCGAACGTCTTGTGCACCGGGATTCCGAGGATACTTTGGGCTATCTTGTGGTTGAGGTTTTCCATCGGAATTTTGAGGATACTACGGGAAATCCCATGGTTGAGGTTTTCCATGCAGCGTGTGGTTAGTTTGTGATGGATGAGTTGGAGCACCCTTGCAGGGTTAAATCTTTTCGAGAACTCGTGCCCGTGTTTATGGGGCAACTTGGAAATTTGTTTAACATCCGGTCATAGAAAACTTAAAGTAAACTCAAATAAAATACACTAACCGTGTGCTTAACCGTGACTGTCTCTACTCGTGAGTTCTCATCCGAGAGAGAACACGGTGGGGTTATGTTTGACCGTAAGTAGGTGTTCAGGATCACTTAGTGATCATTACTAGTTCACGATCATGTATGTGTTGATCACCAGCCTCTTATTCTTGTACTCGTAAGTTAGCCACTCAAATAAAATGCTTAGTGCTTGCTGCAGCCTCACCACTTAACCATACCTTACCCATTAAGCTTTGCTAGTCTTAATACCCTTGGAAATGACATTGCTGAGTCCCTGTGGCTCACAGATTACTACAACAACAGTTGCAGGTACAGGTAATGCGGTGCTTTGACGTGAGCGCGATGCTTGTTTGATTTGGAGTTCTTCTTCTCCTTCTTCATCGATCATAGGATGGGTTCGAGGCCGGCAGCCTGGGATATTAAGGATGGACGTCACTTTTATCGTTTGATTTTGTCTGTAGTCGGACCCTACTCTTCTGTATGGAGATTGAATGTATTGTTGTATTTGATGTGATCATGGTTTAGCTTGTGGCGAGTGTAAGCCAATTCCATATACTCATCTCCTCTTTACATGTACTTGTAACGATATCCATTCTTGCAAAATGATGAGATTTACTTCTATCTCTGTCAAGGCCCTCGAGCCAAAATAAGGATAGGATCGCATCTTGGGCATTACACCTGACTTGCTCGTGTTTGTGACCAAACTGTTGTGGGCTTGACTCTGCCAACTCACTGTGTAATTACTTGTACCAATGCCGATGACTGTTTGTAATGCCGTAATGACGAAGATTGGATAGCTTGTGTTGGAAGCCATCGAGAGTACCGTGCTGAAGAAGACGGAATAGCTTATGCTCTCAGCTTTTGTCGGGGCAGCTTGTTGTAGAAGACTGGGTTTCATACCTCAGAAGCTTCTGCTCCTGGTTGCTTACTGGGGAATATTTGGTGCCTTATGTCGGGAGCTTTCTGTGGTATCTCACCGAAGAAGACTGAGTATCTTACTCTAGAAGTCATCCACATATCGCATTGAGGAAGATTTGAGGAGCCTTGCGTCATAAGCTTCTCTGGTAGCGTGCGGAGGAAGGCTGGGTTGCTTACCCTAGAAGATTCTCATTGTGATATGCTGATTGAATGCCATATATACAACCTTTAGACTCCTGCTATTCGGTTCTTGCATGAAAATAATTTTTCGAACTATCCTTCTTACTGAGTAATGGATACATGGCACATTCTTGCTTTCTTTTGGGTATAACCTATTTCAATTTTTTACTCAAGGCGGAACCAACCTTGTTTATGAACCATACCTTTGGCTGAAAATATACTGTTGGTCTTGTACACAACTCGTCTTCCTGCTGGTTCAATTATTACTGAGGTGAGGATTGCACCTTGATGTAAACTTGATGTTGATAATCACTCCAGGATGTCATTTGCGGTCAGACCAGATATTCCCAAAATAATGCATTCGGCTGAGAAGTCCATAATATTTAGCTGAGCTTTCAAATATTTTAAATACTCACTGATTCTCCAAGTTCGGTGTCGGTTGATGAGAAAATTTCATAAGGGAAATAAGGTGACACCGAAGGCCCAAAGAAAGAGGCAAAAGAAATGACCCAAACAAAAGCATACAAGGCATCGAGATCACATACAAGCAACATCACATTTTACTACTATTCACAACAACATGCATGCCTGCTTAAGCACACAAATATCGCGAGAACTCCCGTACTACGATCTAACATGCTTTGGCAGCATACACGAAGGCGAATCCACGTGTGGAAAGATTGGTGTAAACATAGCTACACCAAGCGCTGGCTTAACACAGATTGCACTACTGACGGACTAAGAAGTGAGGACGGACTTTGTGATCATGTAGCGAAACACAAATGGCATGGCCACATCATCATCAAGCGAACAGAAGGGAACCGTACTCGTCTAGGGGAAAGGATGATTGGGTAGGATAGCGGTGGAAAGCAGGGTCTGCTGGCATTGCACTTTCCTGGTAACAAGGATCAGTAAGGGTTGCCAAAGTGACGAGTCGGATGGCAAGGTTCGGGGCAGAAACATGTCTACCACCGAAACAATAGGTGTGGCTGAAGGGAATACATTGGCGCTATACCTGTGCATCAATCCTGCAAGTGATCGACACCACTAGGTACCTCGGCATCACTCCGCTGGGACAGAGATGACACCAAACACCAAAGAGCAGGTATGCAAAACTTGAGGGTGTAGGTAGTGGATCGAAACCGATGCCACCTACACTCACAAGATCAACCGTTAACAATAAGATAATATGTCTACATGCATGCTATGCGACAAACAAACGCAGCAAACCGACTAGACTCTACACTACCGGTTTCTAATGCTCGCGCTGACTAGGGCGTCCTACAGCCAGACCTGCTCTGATACCAAGTGCCGTGGCACCCAGGTTCAGAGGAACCGGAACACCCCATATTCCAGCCCAGAGATGAAGTCTTCTGGAATACAACACTACTTAGCATAGAACAAATTAGCTCTTTATTACAAATACTTGGGGTACAAGGGCTCGGGTATTGCAAAGGATCACATTGGCACGGCGACACTATGCCTGCTAAGGTAGCTCTATGCTAGCAGCAGACCAACTCGTAACATCGGAATAACTTCTAGCAGCGGAACAACGACGACAGTGATGGACTCCACTCCACAGGGACTCTGGCTAGGACACGTCCTAGAGCGCAAACTCGAGATCCTCGACAAGCAATCAATCACGGCATCACCTGCAATTTGGCATGACACTCCAGGTGAGTACTTTGAATGTACTCGCAAGCTCACAGCAACAAAAGCAATCAAGGCAAACAAAAACATGGCATTTGCAGGTTAATTACTGATGAGCATGGTACTACTAGAACAACATGAGAGTGAACATGGCATGTACATGTTACTCATGGCATGAACATGATGATACCAGCACTAGCATGAGAGGGAGGGTTGATGTTTAAGGTCCCTAGGACCAACTTACTCTTCTCGGAGGTTATCTCATAACCACCATATGTATCAAGCTTACCGTCATGAACATCACACGATCACCTTAGGATCAACCAAGCTCGGTATCAACAATACCATCATGATCATCACGTGACCACAAGGAGCTTGATCTTTACATGTGATCACCGCATGACAACATAAAGATCAACCAACTTCTTTCCTCTTGGAACCGGGGTTGTTTATTATTCATGTTATTATTACTGTTGACCCATAGTGGGACATACTACTAACTATGTCCATATCTGAAGACGTGGCTATTGATAGACTATACACTCTGCAGATGTTAGTACACTCTAGCCACACCACAGAACTCATGGCCCCGTTCTCCCATTCGGGTGGACCAACGACATTCTGACAAAACCAATCCATTGCATGAGACTCTCCCGGCCAATCTGACAAAATTCCCTTTGGGCTATGCCATTGGTTGCCCCGATGTCAACTCATGACATCCGCCACCTTTGTGTCCGCCACCGTCGTGGCCTAAACAGAAACGGTCTCAAACGGGGACATGTGCACATTACCAAACTTGGGCTCACAAGGCCTATGGCCGCCTACCTGATTAGGGCTGCACGCGCACATAACCTTCCCTAGTTGAAGGCACCGACAAGAGGAAGGATAATAGACCGAATTAGGGCCACCCATCCAGGCACGTGTTGTCGGGGCACGGATGCACATGATCACCTATGGGACCAGAGGCCCCTTTGTGGTTCGGCGGGGGCTAGGTCATGTTGCACAAAGAGCGGAGATCATGGCAGCCGCACGACAATCAGGATGTGGGTGTTTTTAACCAGGTTCGGGCCGCTGTGAAGCGTAAACCCTACTCCTGCTTTTGGTGGATTGATCAGAGGAACACGAAAAACACGCCGCGCTCAATCCCGGCAAGGGTTGCCGTCTGGGAGAGCTGCTACGCGAGTACAAGTGTCCAAAGGTCCGGATCTTGAGCTAGGTTGCCTTGGGCCTCCTTTTATAGGGCAAGGGGCAACCATAGTGGCAAAACAGTTTTTCTCTAGCGATTAGATAGCTAACAGAGCTATCATACCTAACACTGGCGTTTAGGACAAAATACCATGATTGCTACTCTAGGTGGAGCGCGGGGGTGCATCCCCAGCAGGCTCTTGCCACCGCTTAGCTGGCTGTTGCTTAGTGTATTGACACGCTTCTGGATGGGTGTCAACTGGGCATAATCTGTCTTCCGGTGCGTCGCCACGTGCTTAGCGGGAGCCACTTAGCCACCTGAGGGCTCGACACCGCATCGACAAATGACTGGCGTTGTGATGCGGTGGAGCGGTGGCCGATCAGCTCGCGCCTGCCGGAGGATGGATTGCCGGGTCTTCCTGAATATGTGCGCGCCTCGGTCCCCGACAGGCACCGGGGACGTGGCTGGCGCGCCTTGGGCCCCTCCTGGGCTATTACGTTGGTCTTGCCGGCGTTGCTTGGCCTTTTGTAGGTTGCTGCTGCCGGAGTCTGGGTCTTGAATGTTTGCTTGGTTTGTGCTTGTGTTGATGGGTCTTGATACTACTGCCTGTGCATAAGTCAGGGGCACTAGATACCCCTGTCCCAGTGTACCAACAGGAGCCCCTGGGTCTAGCCCACACGTGCTTGGCCAGTTCCATTGGGTCAGGCCCAAAATTTATGCACAGGCACGCAATGTGGGGGAGTAACTACCAATTTACTAGTCAGCACTGACCCACTACCTCAGGCCGTTTCTGCCACGCGTGCCGCATGCATCGCGGGGAGCTTGCGGCGGGTGCGCGTGACTTAAAGGACTGGTCGTGGCAGAAACTGCAGCGCCATGGATTGGAGCAGTGGGGCTGTTACCTGTTCGCCCGTCAGTCGTGGGTAGTAGGATTGGTGGAGATGGGTTGCCGCTCTCGAGCGGGGGAGAGCCAGCCCCCGTGCCCTCCCCTATAAATTAGGGGGTCACGGTGGCGATGCTCATCCATCCCCTTCTCCTCCTTATTCCCAAGCCCACACTGCTTTTCCTTCTCTTCTGGTTCGTCCTTGGACACGCTAGTTCTCGCCATGACGAGGGGGCGAGGACGGCTCTCAGCTTCCGCTAGGGCGACGAGAGCTTCCCTTCGGGGTCATGCCGCTGCTTCAGCCGCGATGACGGGAGGTGGTTCCAGCGTACATGGCGGGAGGGCTGGAAGAGGCCGGGGCCAGCGCGGGGCTCATGGTCGGGGGAGGCGGAGCACCGTCCCTGACCCTCCTCTGGTGATGGCTTCTTCCTTAGCGGCGGAACATACTGAAAGCACGGCGCTGGAGTTCGTCATCAGGCTGCGTGGCCCCCCGTAGCCGCTTGCGACGCCCCCGTCCCTTCGCTAGGGTGATGGAGGTTGACAAGCCGCACGCGATGTGGTTGCGCATGCACAGCTGTTGCAATGGCGCTGCCCGGGTCGACGTCGAGTTTCCGGCGCCCGCGTCATCTTCTTCAGGCGTGGGTGGAAGACCTTTGCACGCGCTAACAATTTCGCAGGCGGGTATGTCCTCCGCTTCAAGCTGGTGGAGGCCGACACGCTCTTCATCAAGATCTATGGGCGTTCGGGCGCCCATCTCGGCTGCTATGAAGAGAGCTCGAGTGGTGACGAAAGCTCCTCCTCGTGCGATCGCGACGAGGAGGAGGGTGTCGGTGAAGACGGTGATAGCGAGCTCCAGGCCGTCAAGTCAGAGTACGACGACCTAGGCTCTAGCTGACTGCCGGCCGCACCATCACCATCATCGAGCTCCCCCCCCTTCCCCCGGCAAAGCGATTTGCCGGGGGTTCTTGACTTGGGCGCTGCTTCTCCTCCTCAGCTGGGCCTTGGCAGGCTCATGGACTCTGGCTCCGTCTTCTTTGCCGGTGGTCCCGTCGAGCCGTTCCCCGACAGCCCTGACGGGGTCAGGCTGGGCTTTTGCTTAGGTCTCCCTTTCACCCTTTTTCTTTTTGTAGCTTGCTCCTAGGGGAGAAAGTCAAATAAAGATTTATTAGGAAGGAGCTCTCCAATGTATCTTGATCCATTTTGTATCAACAAATGAATGAATGTTATTTCTCTTCCCTGAGTACCATGCTTTTCTCCCTTTGTTTCTGTTGTGTCAGTACGTTTATCCTTGCCGCACGGAACCACTTGTCGGGTCACTACTAACCACGAGCGCCAAAAGGGGAGCGAGCCCCCGACAGCAGCCTGGCGTTGTTCCATGGCAGGGCTCCTTGTTGGTATCGGCACGGCTCCTAGGGGCTGATAAGTATCAGGAGCTGGGGAACGGCTCGTCCCGACAAGGGTTTTCACCACGTGGAGGACTCCACCGAACACATCCGAAAAAGAGAGCAAGGATTTCCTTTAAGGGAGAAAACAACATAAAACTTGGGATATGCGATTAGACTTATCTTTTTAGGTAGTATCCCGGAGTACGCTGGGCCACCGTCCTTGTTCCTTTGCCCTCCTTCTATGTTTTCCTGGTGGCAAAACAAGTAGGGCAAGTGGCCTCTATCCCTTGAGGAGAGAATGCGGCAACAAGGATTATAGGCTTAACAAGTACTCTGGCAAATCTCTAGAACTTAAAAAGGCAATGACATCGCAATCATAAAAATGCATATTGAACATGCATTGCAATTATATGATGCAAAGCCTAGCTTTATTCTTGTTGCACAGGGTCTGCGCCAGGCTTTGTACAAATGGTGGCTGTCGGGGACTAAGCTCGGCAGCCGCGCCTCACAGGTAGAACTTACAAAGATGCTCAATATTCCATGAGTTAAGCACCTTGGTTCCATCTTCGGTCTCCAGACAGACTGCGCCAGGTCTGGTGACTCGTGCTACCCGGTAAGGGCCTTCCCACTTCGGCGTCAACTTGTTGGTACCCTTGGCGGACTGAACGCGCCTAAGGACAAGGTCGCCTTCCTCAAGGCTCCGGGCGTGGACCCTACGGCTATGATAGCAGCGCAGGGCTTGCTGGTAGCGTGCAGCACGCACGGCAGCCCGGAGACGATCTTCCTCGAGGAGCATGGCATCGTCATGCCGTAGCAGCTTTTGCTCTACTTCATCGTAGGCAAGTACTTGAGGTGACCCGTATACGAGTTCTGTGGGGAGCACTGCTTCCGCCCCATACACTAGGGAGAAGGGCATCTAGCCGGTAACTCGATTCGGTGTCGTTCTGAGGGACCAAAGAACCACCGGCAGCTCATCTATCTAGTGCTTGCTGCTTCTCCGTAGTCTATCAAAAGTCCTTGTCTTGAGTCCTCGCAGCACTTCAGCATTCATCCTCTCGACTTGCCTGTTGCTTCTTGGATGGGCAATAGAGGCGAAGGAGACCTTGCTTCCAAGGCTTTGGATGTACTGCATGAAGGCCCGACTCGTGAACTGGGTGCCGTTGTCGGTGATCACTCTGTTGGGCACTCCAAAACGGCACACCAATCCTTTTATGAACTTGATAGCTGACTGGGCGGTCACCTTCCTCACTGGCTCTACCTCGGGCAACTTTGTGAATTTGTCGATTGCTACGAACAAGAACTCAAAGCCCCCGACAGCGCGGGGGAAGGGGCCCAAAATATCGAGCCCCCAGACCGAGAAGGGCCAGGACAAAGGGATCGTCTAGAGAGCTTGCGCTGGTTGATGGATGTTCTTGGAATGGAACTGGCAGGCTTCACACTTGGTGACCAACTCAGTTGCATCTTGGAGGGTAGTGGGCTAATAGAAACCCTGCCAGAAGGCTTTCCCGGCAAGGGCTCTTGATCTGATGTGAGACCCACACACACCTCCATGAATCTCTGCCAACAGCTTTAGTCCATCTTCCCGGCAAATGCACCTCAATTTCACACCGTTGGGTCTTTTTCTGTACAGATTGTCATCGACAAACTGGTACATACTTGACTGACGGGCTACTTTTTCGGCTTCTTCTTGCTCTTCGGGAAGTTCTCTTGTTTGAAGGAAACGGACTATACGCTATGCCCAAGCTGGAGCCTGGGGCTCGACAACTAGGACTAAAGCCGTCTCCTCGTCCGTATGAGCGCTTGTCTGGACCGCAAGAACCTGGGGTTCCACAGGAGAGAGCTGCTCACCAGGCGAAACGAGACTGTCCCCGGCAGCTTCTGTACCAGCGGCTTCGGGAAGCTCTGCCGGGAAGTGCTTGCCGGAGTTCAGCTTTCTTCTTTTCCTGGTCATCGCTGATAGGGATACCGATGGCTGAGTGAGGCGGAGGATAAAGGTTCCTAGTTCCACAGGGAGCTTTTGCGCAGCGCACTTTGACAGATGATCAGCAATGCTGTTTTCCGCACACGGCACGTGCTCTGTTTGTAACCCGTCAAAGCGCTCCTCCAGTTTCCTCACTTCCTCCACATATGCCTCCATCAACGGACTTTGATATTCTTTATTGACTTGTCTGACCACGAGTTGAGAATCTCCTCGTATGATCAGCTTTTTAATTCCCAACTCCACCGCGATCCTGAGCCCAGCAAGGAGCCCTTCATACTCGGCAGTGTTGTTGGTGGCCTCCTCCTGGGGAAAGTGCATTTGGACTACGTACTTGAGGTGTTCTCCGGTGGGGGCGACGAGGAGCACGCCTGCTCCGGCGCCCTGGAGCGAGAAAGCACTGTCAAAGTACATGATCCATTCTTTAGGTGCTTCCTTGCCGGGGAGGATTGTCTCTGGAACCTCTTCATCTGGCGTGGGCGTCCATTCTGCAACGAATTCCGCCAGCGTCCTGCTCTGGATTGTGGAAGTGCTCTCATACTTCAATCCGAAACTTGACAGCTCAAGTGTCCACTCAACTGTCTGCCAGTGGCTTCGGGGTTCCTCAATATGCGCTGCAGCGGAAAGCGAGTGACAATTGTGATCTCATGGGCTTGGAAGTAGTGGCGCAGCTTCCTCGAGGCCATGATGAGGCCGAAGATCAGATTTTGCACTCCAGAGTACCTTGACCTAGCCCCCTGCAACAAGGAGCTGACAAAGTACACCGACCGCCGCACCACTTTCTTCTTCGTCACTTCTTTGGAGCCGCCTTCTCTAGCTTGTTGAGGTTCCCCTGGGTCTGCATTGGGTCCTACCACTGATGCTTCGGTTTTGTCCCTGACAGCATCAGCCGCAGCGGCTGCACCTTCATCTACTTCTTGTTGCGCCACCAGCACTGCACTAACCACTTGATTCGTTGCCGCCAAGTATAGCAGCAACAGTTCTTGCGGTTTAGGAGCGACCAAGGTGGGAGCGGAAGTAAGGTAAGTTTTCAGATCCTGCAGTGCTGCCTCTGCTTCCGGGGTCCACTTTACCGGGCCAGCCTTCTTCAGGATCTTGAAGAACGGCAGGGCGCGTTCAGCAGATTTGGAGATAAACCTACTTAACGCGGCAACGCATCCGGTCAAACGTCTGATGTCCTTGATGGTCTTGGGTGCTTGTATCTGCTCAATTGCCTTGATCTTGTCGGGATTGGCTTCTCGCTGAGATACAAAGAACCCAAGTAGCTTGCCGGATGGGACGCCAAACACACACTTCTTAGGGTTGAGTTTCAAATTGATCTTGCGCAAGTTTGCAAAAGTTTCTTCCAAGTCTTGTATGAGAGTCGCTTCATCCTTGGTCTTGACGTCTATATCATCCATGTAAGCTTCCACGTTTCTATGCAACTGTGGTCCAAATCCAGTCTGTACGGCTCTGGCAAAGGTAGAACCAGCGCTCTTTAACCCAAAGGGCATCCGTACAAAGTAGTACGTGCCGCATGGAGTTATGAATGCGGTCTTTTCCTCATCTTCCTTAGCCATGAAAATCTGGTGGTATCCGGAGTATGCGTCCAAGAAGGAAAGCAAGTCGCACCCGGAAGTGGAATCAACAATCTGGTCGATGCGTGGCAAGGGGAAAGGGTCCTTTGGGCATGCTTTGTTCAAGTCTGTGAAATCTATGCATAGCCTCTATTTCCCATTCGCCTTGCGCACCACTACCGGGTTGGCTAGCCAAGTTGGGTGCAAAACTCCTCTGACCAAACCAGTTGCTTCGAGTTTCTTGATTTCTTTGGCAATGAACTGCTGCCGCTCCAAGGCTTGCTTCCTAACCTTCTGCTTGACGGGCCTAGTGTGAGGGCAGACAGCAAGGTGGTGCTCAATCACCTCCCTAGGAACACCGGGGATGTCAGATGGTTGCCAAGCAAACACATCAACATTCGCCCGCGGCAAGGCAACGAGCGCGCTTTCCTATTTGTCAGTAAGGGTGGCACTGATGGTGAGTGTGCCACTGGTGCCATCCAGCCCTGCCGGGATCTTCTTCGTCTCAGGATAGGTGACCTTAGTCTTCTTGCTAGCGGAACTCTCCGGTAGGTCATCATCAGGTGCAGCGCACTCCGAAGAGGCGCGCTTCCCGGAGTCCTTGCCGGCGTTCACGCTAGGCTTCTTTGCTTTCTTTGATTCCCTGGCAGGAGCTGGGATTCCTTCAGCCTCAGCTACTACCGTGTCCCGATACATCTTGTCCACGCATATGACTGCGTCCTTCTTGTCAGATGGGATGGAGATGATTCCAATAGGGCCCGACATTTTCAAAGTGTTGTAAGCATAGTGGGATGCTGCCATGAATTTAGCCAGGGCTGGACGACCGAGAATTCCGTTGTAAGGCAGAGGGAGCTCAACCACGTCAAAACCACTTTCTCAGTCCGGTAATTCAACTCCCCGCCAAACGTCACATGCAAAGTGATCTTTCATTTAGGTCGGCTCCTGCCGGGGTTGACTCCTTGGAACGTACCCATGGCCTTGAGCTCTCCGTCAGGTATCTGCAGCCTTTCAACCACTTTTGGGGAGATTAAGTTCAATCCCGCCCCACCGTCAACTAGCATCTTGGTGACCTTGAGGTTGCGCATTGTTGGGGAGACCAACAACGGCAAACATCCGACCGCAGAGGTGCGATCAGGATGGTCCTCTTCATCAAAGATGATAGGCGTGCGGGACCATTTGAGTGGCCTTTTGGACTCTGCAGCTGGCTCCATGGCGTTGACCTCACGCGCCCACTGTTTAAGCTGGCAGTGAGAGGAATGCAATGACGCACCCCCGTCAACACACATGGCTTCAGTTGCCTTCTGGAATTCTCGATCACTGGAATCCTCTTCATCATCCTCATCCTCACTCATATCCTCTGCTTCTTTCTTCTCACGGCCTCTAGCTGGCCTTTCCTTCTGCTGCGGAGTTTTGCCGCGACGGCCTCCTCTGCCGCCACGGCCCTTCCCGGCAGCACCGTCTTGACCTTTCTCTTTATGACGCTTCTCGTACTCGGCCTTATGTTTCTCGACAAGCTGCTCAACTTGGCGGCATTCTTGGACATCATGGCCTTTAGTGCGGTGGATTTTGCAGTATGGCCCGTTGGACTTTCCAGTTTTCTCAGCGCCAGCGGCCTCCCGGCAATCAGCGCACGCGGCAACTCCCTTGCCGGGGGCCTCGGCTTTGGCCTTTTTGCCGGTACTGAGATCACCGGAGCCCTCAACGGCCAACACCGCTTTTCCCTTAGGCTTCTTGTTGCGCTTCTGGCTCTTCCCCTTCAGGCCAGGGGCATCGTCATCATCATCTGAATCGACTTCGACGCCAGCCTCCTCTCCGGGTAGTCGCCTTCCCTTCTCAGCACGAGCACACATGTCCACCAACGTGTACAACTCGTTGATGGTCTTGGGGAGTCTGACGTTCATCTTGGCCCGCATCCTCCTGTTGCACACGTTCGAATGGAACGCGGCAATCACGGCAGCGGGGTGTATCTCTGGAATGTTGCGGTGTACTCGACTGAATCTCTGGATGTACTTCCGCAGAGTCTCTCCCTCCTTTTGCGGAAGGACATGCAGGTCGCTGGGCTGCCCTGGCTCCTGGTGGCCGCCTGTGAAGGCACCAACGAACTCGTTGCACAAGTCAGCCCATGATGAAATGGAGTTCTCTGGCAGGTGTATCAGCCACGATCTCACGTTTGGCTTGAGGGCCAAAGGGAAGTAGTTGGCGAGCACTTTCTCATCCCTTCCTCCGGTGGCTTGAACGGCAATCATGTAGATGCCCAGGAATTCTGCCGGGTTCAGTTTTCCGTCGTATTTCTCCGTCAGCTCTGGCTTGAAAGCTCGGGCCGATGGCCAGCGGACCTTCCGCAGCTCCCGAGTGAAGGCAGGGCACCCAACCTCGTAAGTCAGGTACCCGCCAGCACTGGGCACGGGGTTGCCAGCACCTGGGCCGTTGCACCTGTCAGATTGACGGTGTGCTTCTCGGTGCCGCTTGATGGTGATGCCTGCGTCTTCTTTCCGTCGATCCTCTAGGACACGCCGCTGGTCCAAGCGATCGCGCGGGCCGGACGAGGCCATAGATGCTTCGTCGATCTCGTCAGCATGTGAAGCTCGCCATGGCTGCTCCTGGGTCTGTTGTCACGGAGGGGATTGCACCATTGGTGTGGCCCCCTCGATACGATCGCCGGCCCGGGCCGCCGTAGGCGTACGCGTGCGTCGCGATGGCTCGACATGCTGAGATTTGTTGGCTTCGACGAAGGATATCAAGCTCTGGATGGTAGCTCTCCACTCGTCCATCTTATCAGCCGCCGGCGAGAAGTTTAGTAGTAGCTGGGCTTGCGCCATTGCTTCTGACGCCGTGTCTGGCATGGCGAAAGAGGCGGACCGCGACGTCGCCCGGCTCCTGGTGGAATCAGGAGGGGCGTCGCCGCGTCCCTGTCGCCGTGCGCCGCTCGCCGGGGCAGTCTGACGTGGGGGAGGCCGAGCCAGCGGGTTCGCGGCCCCGCTCGGCGCTCTGTCTTGTTCTGGACGAGGTGTGCGCCCAGTAGCCGTGCTAGTGACGGGCGCAGATGGGGGATCACGGCTTGCTCTAGATTGAGCGCCGTCGTGACAGCCACGGCTATCCGCGCGGCGGGGAGGTGGAGACAGGCCATTTCTTCCACTCGCGGTACCAGGGGAATGCTCACCAGGATGTCGCTGCGGCTGCTCCTCTCCGGCGTTTCCCGCTCCAACCTCGGTCGCGGGGGATACGATGGTGGCGCCGCCTGCGCCAGCCGCGTCGCCCACGATGCCCGCCTCACTCGCAGCAGCCATGGTGCCTATGGCGCCCGCGGCTGCATGCGAGGGACCTTTGAAGTGGAGGGATGCACGGTCGCGCCCATGAAGTGGAGCCACGGATGAAGAAGACGATGATGAAGATCGACTCACTGCTCACGAACTCGGGTTTGCACAAATGATGCGCCCCCTACCTGGCGCGCCAAAGATGTCGGGGCACGGATGCACACGATCACCTATGGGACCAGAGGCCCATTTGTGGTTCGGCGGGGGCTAGGTCACGTTGCACAAAGAGCGGAGATCATGGCAGCCGCACGACAATCAGAACGCGGGTGTTTTTACCCAGGTTCGGGCCGCTGTGAAGCTTAAAACCCTACTCCTGCTTTTGGTGGATTGATCAGAGGAACACGAAGAACACGCAGCGCTCAATCCCGGCAAGGGTTGCCGTCGGGGAGAGCTACTACGTGAGTACAAGTGTCCAAAGGTCTGAATCTTCAACCAGGTTGCCTTGGGCTTCCTTTTATAGGGCAAGGGGCAACCACAGTGGCCACATAGTCTTTATCTAGCGATTAGATAGCTAAGAGAGCTATCATACCTAACTCTGGTATTTAGGACAAAACACCATGATTGCTAGTCTAGGTGGCGCGCCGGGGTGCATCCCCGGCAGGCTCTTGCCACCGCTTAGCTGGCTGTTGCTTAGTGTATTGACACGCTTCTGAACGGGTGTCTACGGGCATAATCTGTCTTCCGGTGCGTCGCCACATGCTTAGCGGGAGCCACTTAGCCACCTGAGGGCTCGACACCGCATCGACAAGTGACTGGCGTTGTGATGCGATGGAGCGGTGGCCGATCAGCTCGCGCCTGTCGGAGGATGGCTTGCCAGGTCTTCCTGAAGAGGTGCATGCCTCGGTCCCCGGCAGGCACCGGGGACGTGGCTGGCGCGCCTTGGGCCCCTCCTGGGTTGTTGCGTTGGTCTTGCCGGCGTTTCTTGGCCTTTATAGGTTGCTGCTGCCGGAGTCTGGGTCTTGAATGTTTGCTTGGTTTGTGCTTGTGTTGATGGGTCTTGCTACTACTGCCTGTGCATAAGTAAGGGGCACTGGATACCCCTGTCCTAGTTCACAGACACATGTGGTTGCACTCGTGAACTCAATTCAGTGGCACCATGACTCAGCCAACAGATTCGTTCAAGTTCGATTCATGTCAAGCTTAACTTGAATGGTTATGAGCTAAGTCATAATAACATGATGAAATAACAATGCATAAGAGCAGCATATCAACATAAAGATGGCTGGGCAATATAACCATTTAGCATATGAATCATAACATCAACAACAATACATGATTTATTCTATGAGATGCACATGAGCATGGCATAGTCATGATCATGCATATGACAAGTATTTCCATAACAGACGATAATAATCCATATGAGCATATCATTATCACTAGCATATGAAATAATTACAAGAATTAAACATGAGAATAATTATAATACTAGCAAATAACCATTTAACTCACTAGAATCAAATGAACATGGCATAATGATGAGCATGGATCCACAATCATATATATATATATAGTATTTAATGAAATAAACAAAAAACTTATTCAATAATTCAAGTGAAGACCATGGCTATTTAAAGGCCATCATGCAAGTGGCTATTGTGGCTTTCCTGGAGATGAAGAACTCATCGGGAAGAAGTGGGTTGAACTCGCGAAAAGATTTACCGGAAAATTTTCTCTCGCGCCGGAGCTGATTAGAGATCAAGGAAAAAATGTTCATTTTCAGAATGTGACAAC
Organism: Elymus sibiricus; assembly: GCA_039707655.1. Lineage (NCBI taxonomy): Eukaryota > Viridiplantae > Streptophyta > Magnoliopsida > Poales > Poaceae > Elymus > Elymus sibiricus. The sequence continues at coordinate 220,870,331 of CM077665.1, forward strand.
ATCATGAAAATGGTATCAGCAGAACATGCTCGGCGAATAGAGAATGTGGATTTTGAATCACCTGAATCGGAGTTACGGTTGCGGAGATACAATCGTTCGTCGTTAGGCAGGAAACAAATAAAAATTGTGCTTTTTTGATGTTAACGGACGGACGTCCGTAATATAACTGTTTCGGCACCGACGACTAAAAACAGAAAGCGCATTTATGAAAAATACGCTTTCGGTGAATAAAAGCGCATTTCCTGGAATGCGCCTCCACTTAAGTTGCGGGCCCGGGAATTCGGTGGATGACAGGTCGGCCCCACAGTTCCTTCTCTCTCTTCCCTGCCTCTTTCTTCTACCCCGCAACGATGGGAGTAGAGGACAGGCCGAGCGCACTCCGGCGCTCTCCCCGGCTGCTGGGCCACTTTCGGCGGAGGTTTGGCTACTAGAGAGCTCAGGAGGACGCCGCGCATCCGCCCCGGGGATGCACGAACGCCGAGGATGACCGGAGCGATGGCAGTTTGGAGGGCCATGGACATGGTCTTCAGCCGACCTTGAGGTTGAGCCTACGGGCTTCCCGGGGATGAAGAGAGGAGGTGGGGAGGTTCACTGGCTCTTGATGGACCTACCGATGGAGAAAGGAGGGGGACCGAGGCACGTCATTGCTCCAATTTTGTAACAGCCCAAGAGAAACTTCCAACCTTGTAGCCATTTCCATGAACCCTAGCCTATATGCCACGCCATCGTTTGGTGTGAGTTAACAAAGTTTGCTTCATGAATTCATTTGTGCATCATGGCATCATGGCATCCATTTCATTATGTTGCATCATGATGTGTTGGGTGTGAGTGTCATGTGGTTATGTGCTTTGCAACCTTGTGGCAAGATCTTGTTTGAGTCAACTTCAAATTATTTTCGACCAAAAACCCCTTCTCCTTCCTATTTCTACTTATTTTTGTAAAGTGTACTGACATGGCTTGAGACTGCGTCGGTATTTCCTCAAAGAGGAAGGGATGAGGCAGCACAGCGACGGTAAGTATTTCCCTCAGTTATGAAACCAAGGTATCGAACCAGTAGGAGGATCACCACCACTTGATAAGCAACACCTGCACACAAATAACAAATACTTGCAACCAGATGCGAAAGAGAGGTTGTCAATCTCTCTACGGTAAAAAGATAGATTAGGTAGTGATAGATTGAAGAGATAGATCTCTCAAGAACACAAAATAAAAAGAGCAAATAAAAAGTGCAGCAATATATTTTTGGGTTTTTTGAAATAATAGATCTAAATACAAAAGAGGCAAAAAGATAGATCGGAAAGCAATATGTTGGAAAAGTAGACCCGGGGGCCGTAGGTTTCACTAGTGGCTTCTCTCATGAGCATAGCACACGGTGGGTGAACAAATTACTGTTGGGCAATTGATAGAAGATCAAATAATCATGACGATATCCAAGGCAATGATCATTATATAGGCATCATGTCCAAGATAAGTAGACCGACTCCTGCCTGCATCTAGTGTATTAAGTGCATGGAAAAATGGAGCAATGCAATAAGAACGATGACATGATGTAGACAAGATCTATTCATATAGGAATAGACCCCATCTTGTTATCCTTAATGGCAATGATACATGTGTGCCTTGCTGCCCCTTCTGTCACTGGGAAAGGACATCGCAAGATCGAACCCATCACAAAGCACCTCTTCACATGGCAAGAAAAATCGATCTAGTCGGCCTAACTAAACCGAAGATTCGAAGAAGAAATGCGAGGCTATAAGTAATCAAGCATATAAGAGATAAAAGAAGACTCTAATAATATTCGTGGATAGAAACTGATCATGAACTCAAAATTCATCGGATCCCAACAAACACACCGCATAAGTGTACATCAAATAGATCTCCAAGAGACCATTGTATTGAGAATCAGAAGAGAGAGAGGAAGCCATCTAGCTACTGCCTACGGACCCGTAGGTCTATGGTGGACTACTCACGCATCATCGGAGAGGCACCTATGAAGAAGATGAACCCCTCCGTGATGGTGTTAGATTGGATCTCGAGGTTCTGGAACTTATGGCAGCTGGATGTGTTTTTCGTCGACTCCCTTAGGGTTTTCTGAATATTTGAGTATTTATAGGTGTCAGAGGCGGTTGAGAGGGGCCCCATGGAGGGCACAACCCATCAGGGCGTGCCGGGGGCCCCCTGGCGCGCCCTGATGGGTTGTGCTCTCCACAGCCCACCTCTCTGGCCCTTCTTTGGCCCACTGGGTGTCTTCTGGTCCAAAATAATCTCCAAAAAGTTTCGTCGCGATTGGACTCCGTTTGGTACTGATATTCTGCGAAGTAAAAAACAAGCAAAAACAACAACTCGCTCTTTGGCACTATGTCAATAGGTTAGTCCCAAAAAATAATATAAAGTTGCTATAAAGTGATTGTAACACATCTAAGAATGATAATATAACAGCATGGAACAAACAAAAATTATAGATACGTTGGAGACGTATCATATGCCTCCCTCCCTTATAATAATGTCCACTATTTTTCTAAAACTCCTAAATGTTTTCCTCAAGGCCTCCTCAAAATTTCATCCTTTTCAGATTGTTTTGGTTGGATTCAAAAATGCCTCAAGTTTGAATTTAATTCAATCTTGATTTATTTTTCTATCTCTAAAAATGCCCAAACAGATTTTATTAAATAAAGTATAATGCCAGGGTCTAAAATATAATTTTGTTTCGCCAAAATACTTCTACATCACCCTCTGGCATTTTTCCCTTTGTTGCTATTTTGGAAAAAAAATCTTTATTTTCTACAGAGAGTGAGAGAGAGTAGCTTACCTGGGCCTCTACCTCCTTCCTGGCCCAGTAACCGTAGCAGCCTAGTGCTCAGCGCACCCAGCAGCCCAGCTATGCACGAGCCACTTCCTCCTGTATGGCGTCCATCCATAGGAGCCACATCGGCTGCCTCGGTGATTTGACGGTCGGAGAAGCTCCTAGCCGCCTATAAATCATGCCCCCGATGCCCTAGGGTTTCCCCTCGACCCATTCTGTCCCTCTCCTTCCCTCGCCGCCTCCAGATAAGGCTAGCCACGCTACGCCATCACTGCGCCCGCCATGCTCCGGCCAAGCTCGCGCTTGAGCTCGGGGTGACCTCCACGTCGCGCCTCCGGTCCTCGGGTGCCGCAGGAAGGGCGTCCCTGTAGCGCCTCTTCTTCCTTGACGACATCCGCGACACCAACGCCCAAATCGACGCCGTCTTCGACCTCCTCTTCTTCGTCTTCTCGGACCAGTGCAACTCCAGTTTTTCACCGACGCTCACGACGTCTCCATCGCCCCTCCGGACCGATCTTCATGTCCTAGGTGAGCTAGGTACCATACTCCTTCTCCCTATCCTTTTCTTCCCATATATTTCGTCCCGAGCACGACGTAGTGTCCATGACAAGATCTTGTCCTCCGGCCATAGATGCAGTGCATGCGTACTATTTTTCGCACTTCTGTTCTTGCTCGTCCGCGCGTCCCTCCTGTCGTGCCTGCACACGGCCTCACTCTCACGCTCGCGCCGCAGTGCCGCAGCAACACAACTCGCCCGCATGCCTCACGCAGAGTACGCGTGCATGGCGTCCGTCGGCCGCCATGGCCATGAGCAGCAGCTCGGCCTACACACCTGCGAGCAAGGCCGCGTCTGGGTGCAGCTCCTTTGCTCAAACCCGCACCCCCCACAGCAACTTAGCGGCCTCTAGCATAGCTCTGTTTACTCGTTGCCAACGCCGGCAAGATCCCCATGCAGCCATGACCAAAGATCGATCTGTTGGTTCATATGCCAATAGGAAAGGGGACCTCTTTGTATCACAAATAGAGCTCCAGCCGAGCTGGCTACCGCAGCCAGGCTTCACTCAAGAAAACCTATGATCAAATCCCACGGTGCCCCAAATCTTTTGCATTTTTTTAGTTTATTTATCAATCGAGCATTCTCTACATAAGTTAATGGACTAGTTTTGTATCTCACTCCATCAGAAGCCTATTGGTTACACACCCATGCCTCAGCCAGGAGGACCTGGGTTCGATCACAACCACCTCTTCTTTTTCTTTTTGTGTTTTCTGTTTTTTTTCAACTTTTTCGGCATATGCCAAATCTGGCATATCCTAGGTTTCATTTTGGGTAGTAAATTGTTTGATTTAGTCGTGTCATGTTTTTCTACAGCAACATATGCTTATCATACACTAGCTAAATACCCGTGCGTTGCTATGGGCCGATTTTTTTATATTTACAACACCGTTGAGTGGCCTAAACTAATGCAAAAAAATACATTTTTATACTCTCTAAATACATATTTAGTTTGGTCCATGCGTGAATCTCAAGTAACTTGTCAGCGCCTGTTCGTGCATGGGACACAAATATTGTATGTACAAAATCACAAGAAAACTCAACATGTTTGCTAGAGTTCCACGATGGCATCCAAAATCACAAATAAGTATTGTCTTGATGTATAAAGTGAAATTTCATTGCGAAAAACTGATATAGCTTGACATGTGGAACCTGGACTTAGACATCACTAAAATGTTAAATAGCAAAAAATCCGTGCAAAAATACAAAGTTATAGAGACATGCCCAATAATAATTCATAAATGTGTGCTGAATATGACATGTTTTCACTCATATAACATGTTTTGATTCATATAAGTAAAATACTGATTTTGTCTTTCACCGCTTTCCTTCTTACCAATCCCTGACCTCCTCTACCCCTTCACTTCCATTCTGTTTATTCATGCTTGCTCTAACATTGTCGTTAGTCTATGCCAAGGTTTAAAATATCGTATACCAGGTTCATATCGTTTTTGATTGAACATATCGATGTCGGATATCTAGTGATATATCGGGCGATATGTAAATATATCAGAGGGAATATATCTTGATTTTACCCGATATTTGTGTACAAAAATGTCTTTTTAGTAAAGAAAATGCATGATGTCAATGCTCTAGCATAACAAATTTAAATTCCTAGTTTATGAATTTGCTAATTAATGAACTATTTGAGATAGATTCACAAAATCCGCACTAAGATCAAGAACAATATGTTATGTATGTGATCCACGAAAACATTATGCATGAATTTGATAATGCGATGAAGGTTTAAATACATAATCATTTTTCACCGCTTTCTAATAAATAATTATGCTCATCGACGTACCGGTCTATTTCTATGGGCATATCTGGCCAGATATCGGCCATATTGGATGATATGTGTGGAAATGATGATAAAAAATGATATGTTATGTTTATATCTATAGAGCCTCGGAATTGATATATCGGCCTATATATCGGTTATATCGGCTTAGATTTAAAAGCGTGGTATGTTCGTTGCAATAGTGATTCCAGTAGTTCGACAACATCATGAATAAGTGTTATTTTCAACCTCCCTCCCTCTCTCTCTCCCCCATCGAGTGTACCACCTTGACACCAAAATTGTACAGAATTAAGAGATCAATTAGCATTGTCGAAACTTGAACTTAAGCTAAGCGCAGTACAAATCTTTTTTAACACAAGCACAGTACAAATATATAAATGGAAACCTATTTTCTACTGAATTGGAGCTCTATATAGAAAACACTCTTATCGAAACCATTTTCTACTGGAATCAGCTTTGCCCTTCTACTGGAAACAGCTTTTGCCACCGACATTTCCAAACTCTTTATTAAACTTTTGTTATAGACTTACAAAAAATATACAAATCAAAGGGAAAAAACTAAAGGCAAGTTGCATTTTCTGCCAAAACATGCAATATTACCTGCCATAGGAGTATTTGGTAGTACTACTGCTACTAAACGATCTGCACTAAGCTAAACCCTAGAATACAAAAGAAATTGTCGTCAACAAGGAATATGAAGTTAACTTTATGTGTTGCTATGGCCGTCCACATGCCATCACTGGTCGTCCGCCATACTCCGAAGGCTGCGCCCCTAGCCTATATACAACAACAAGATAGTGCATCATACATAATGGAATAACAAACACAAATCAGGCAACAATCATCAATTTCTACTATCAAAAAACAACCATCTCCTAGATTTATGAAGGAAATAAGCTTTATCTCACCCTGTTTGATACAGATGGTTTCAAAACATTTTTATTACACAACTAATTCCACCATGCATAGTTGTATAGCAATGATCTTAGGGAAATGAACTTCGAGTTTTGACGAAAGTAGAAGTTCAAGGCCTATACAACCCCTTTCGAAGTTAATTTGCACACAGAACCTAAATAATACTGCATTCTTTTAACAAAAAGGAAACGCACACAAATTTATAATCTAGGTGCTAAGCTAAAACTTGCCCCCTATCTATTTTGAAGAATCCATTTAGGAGCAGAAAAGATTGCATACTACTTTTTTTGGCAACATTGCAAAGTACACTCTGAAATTATTAATACAACATATTTTGATAATAAAAGCTAGTGTGCTCATTACCTATCTCTCTCCCATCTATACTTGTAGTGTATCCATGCCCACAAATTGTCACCATGCATCCATGACACTGCAATCTGTACTCGTGAGCTTTAACAACCGGGAAAAAGATCCAATCCCAATTCATCACTAATTTCTTGGTCCTGAAGAAAGAAATTTGTTCATGTGAACATATTAGGTCTACAATGCCAGAAATTACACATACTCATGAATATTAGAAAAAGGTGCAGACGTCACCTGAATATCAGGCCTGCAATAACAAATTGCATTAAGAGATTGTTGGCTCCATACATGGAAATCACACTACAAATGCATCTACAGTTCTACACTGGACCTCACTTACTGCCGTCACAGGTCGTGACGCCTTAGTTTACCTTTGCTGTCGTCACCCCCACTGCCATGTTTCTTCTCCGTCGCCGGATATCTTGCCATAGGTGTCGCAGTCTGGTGCAAATAGACATCTATTGAGAATGACCATATAGAGCAAATAGCTATCTATTGAGAATGACCATATAGCATCGCTATCAGTCCTCATGCTAAGACTTTTCAGCTTAGCAAGTGTAATGACAATGCTCCGTATGGAAGCTGAAACTCACTAATAAGAAGCCTCTCAGAAAGATAGTCCGGACAATCAGTGGTTAAGGAAAATCACATACTACATTTAAATGATAGGGGAGATGACATCACTGTTATTCAGAACCCGCATAAATGATACGGAAGAAGTGTAGTCTCAATGCAGAGAAACAACTAACTTAATTCTTCCATGGATGTTGGGTATATATAATGATTTTAATAATTGGTCAAAACACTACAAGACTAACAAATTTCCTCGTGAATATGCATTGTAAGTGAAAGAATGTTAAGTGCATGTGAAGTAGATAAGGTGCACGATAAAGTGAGATATTACGTACGTTTTGAAGTCTTGATACATCACGGTGCTTCATGTGTACCTTCAGCTCCGTATTGATGGTATAAGCGGCAACACTGTAGGTACAATAATATAATCACAAGCAGGCCCTTCGAACCAAATCTTTGCAGCAAGATTGATAAGCTGGGGTGTTTTCTAGGAATAAGGGATTATGTTTTCTTCGGAGTCAATGTCCACCACATCTTTGAACGGAACTCGATCACCTCTTCTCCACAAGAAGATGGCTAGATACCTCAATTTTACTGATGATTTTGTTAATAGAGTTTTTAGTCTAAGGATAAGAACAAATATTGAAAGGACAGTCTGGTTATATCGTATTTTCTAATGTTGCAGACAAATTACTAAATAAAGCTATTTTAAGCAGGCACTAATCAGAATGCCTTACTTTTGGTTGCCTGAATGCAGGAGAAAAAAGATATGCTAATTTATTTTTGGCAAGCACTCTCTCAGGGTTGGATATCAATACATGTTCAGCTTCAGTGGTTAGTTCATTGCTAATATTCATACATCAAGACACATGATTATTGTGGAATCAATTCGAAACTGAAATGTGCTTTTTCCCGGTAGTGGGGAGGGGACATTTTTTGCCTTCTTGCCTTGAAGCTAAATCTGTTCTCCAAAGGTTGTTTGATGCTAGGCTCACTTCTTGACTTGCTAGAATTATGCTATGCACAAATGGTGACCCTAGAAAATAACGTCCAAATTGATAAAACTAATACAAAAAATCTTAGTTTATATTAACTTTGAACTGCAAATAAATTTTTAACCAAAAGAGAATAAATGCTATCATATTGAACTCTCACGGGCCCAGTCTAAACAGTCAAACTACAGTAAACCAATCAAGCCACCGTCAGAGTGTTCAGAGTAATAACTAACTCACCATCAATTCTCACCTTTCATGATGACTGGCCCTGATCCAGAGCCTGCTTGTTGTCCTGGCCCGAGCTCCTCACGGGTGTACGAATCTAGAGAATGGTTTTTCCTAGCTCGGCCTATGTGGTACCCCATATCACAACCATCCATTCTAAGGTCTAGTTCATGTGGATGTGTGCATCATTGCAGAAATAAGCAGCTAGCGCCAGAAGCTGTCGCGACACACATGACCTGATTTGACGTTTGTCCATTAGACTAGCCCCGCTTTACTCTTTTGTCCACCAGGTGCAAATGATTTTACTTCTACAAGAACAGTAGACCTCCAGGGCATAGCAATACTCTGACCACAGGCTAAACAATAAAATATATTATTATATGCTCGTCAGTACTGTAGCAGATGGGGCGGCAGGGTACTGTGCATGTCAGAGGAGGCTGATGGGAGCCAATTTTTTTACCTGAGAAATTTAGCTGTTCTCTTTGTTGGGTATGATCCTTTGCCTTTACTGCTTAGTATTCTAATTCAAACTACTCTCTTGTAAACAAGACAGGTACGACCAGTTGACCGTAATTAATAGGTGCAAAGTGTTAGGCAGCATGCATGCATTTCAAATCTCTCTCACTTAACAATACATGCACGACACAATCCCTCTCTCCTCACGATTTTCTGCCGAAGCAGTCTCACATGCATGCACAGACCGATGTGACAGAGAGAGAGCCCGTGATAGAGAGAGAAACATGTTCCTTCTTTTGAGAGCGAAGTGATGGAGAGAAAAGAGATGACGAACAACAGGTTCTGCTACTTGTCTGACTTTGCCTCAAACTTTGCACCTATCCCAAAGTGAACAAATGGTGGTGATAGCGGGCACCGCGTAGGACGGCCTACGGAAGAACTTTGCGATGAATCGATTCCAGTTTGCTGATGGAACCGTACGCAATAGACTCCTCCGTTCCTACTATCGACCGTCAGATGGTAGCACTCCAATAGTAACACATACATGAATACACGCAGAGAGAGAGAGAGAAGAGAAGAGAAGAGAGAGGAACCGCTGGCTTAACACCTATCATGGGGAGGAAGAAGAATCAAGGCTACCGGAGGGGCAGGGCAAGATCGGTTGGAGTGGAAGAAGAATCCACCACAAGGCGGTTTCTGGTCCACCTGAACGCACATGGAGACAACATGATCGAGTTAGTATGTGCCAATAAATGTGTGGAACATGTCTAGCATCCTATCTATAATTAATTGTTAACTAATGAACCATAACCCACTTAATTAATGAGAATGGTGGCATGTTCCCTTGGAAGTCAGATATCCTGGATACAAATCTTGCTAATCAAAGATGTCATATCTTGAGTTTGCAGTTCCCATGGTAGTCACATCTTGGGTCCTACCCTAACCCAAAACCACAAATCTTGAGCCCTACCACTAATCCCTCGGAAGCCAGACACGATTCATTCGATTTCACACATATTCTTTGGTAGAAACTGCAACCTGAGGTCACAACTATTTCACTTGGGTGTCACCATGTCAAAATTCAGTGTAAGAAGAAACTATCCAAAAATCCCTTTAGGAGGACTCAAAAGAGACTTATGACTCACAAGTTCTACTATATGTTTCCAAAATAAGAATTTATTTAAAACACACAACCCCTTTTCTTGAGAGACTTGGTGGCAACCATGTTCTAAAGAACCAATTTGAGAACCATATTTTAGAAATCTGCACTACCATTATAGTCTGAAAATATTTTTGAGCACATTATTTCCAAATTCCATAGTATCCATATTATTGTCGATGTGACAAACATCATATGGCAAGTGCTCTCTGCACATGTGAAATCAAAATAGGTACATGCTATTTACTTGATATACGAATCATATCTGATCTGTTCACAACCATTTATGACATTTCAGCATTCAGATGGTTGCTCACGGAAAGCAAGTCAACGCAATACGCACACTTCTAATCAAAAAGAAATTTTGCTACTGCTTGCTATCCCTAGCAACAGCCAGCTGCATGACCCTCGCCTTCCTTGGCATCGGCCTGCCATGTAAGAGAGGTTAAATTATGGCAAACATAATCCTGAACCATATAAAACCAAATGATGACGTGAATATAAAAGTCACATGATATCTACAATTGATCTAACAAACTAAATTGTTACCACATGCCTATTTTTTTCCGATCTGGCTCATCCATGAACAACCAACTTCAAAAAATAAGAAACACACAACACATAAATTGAAAGGCCTTATATAACATGGTAGTGTTCCTAGCTCCAGCAACATTGCCGAAATATGCATCTCATCATATCCTGAGGCAACAGTCAAACATGGCACTTCTCCATTTCTGAATCAAGTTAATATGGTAGAATCAGGAATAAATCTACAATTATTTTCTAAGAGAAATCAACCTATAAATTTCAATGATATTTGAGGGTAGTACCAAACCTAACATGATTCAAGAGTTTTGCATCAGGACCGGAGTGACACATATATAACTTAGATAATGTGACAAAGCTACGTAGTCATGTGGATCATTAAATAGATAAGAAGCGCCATATTTTAGTGTCAGCCAATGGATATGCAAATTTTGTGCAGAGTCGCATTTGGTGCTGCAAGATCTAAAGGGAAAAAATACTGTGAATGGCTCACGCTGCTGCTGCAGGCTAACCGATACCTAAGCATACTAGCACGTACAGTACATAGAAACGGAATATCTATGAACATGGCATATACGGCTAGTACGAGAACGAGTAAATGAGGGATGAACAAATCATACCCTCCGGTTGGCCAAGCCAACGCGGCGGCGGCAGCAGCAGCCTCGGTTTCGTCTGTGGCCTTCTTCTTGGCGGCGGCAGCGACGGCAGCGTCGTCGACCATGGTGTCGATGCAGGGGAAGTAGTCGAAGCAGAGGAGGATGAAGACGGGGACGAAACGGGAGCAGTTGCGTCGAGACGCTCCCCAAAAACCTTATTGTCGTTCTCCCGGGCAGGATCTCGAACGACAGGGTTCCGAAGGCACCTGCTCTCCCGACCAACCGTGCACGCGGTCGTCGGGATGGGATCGCCGGAAGCAGCACACTGAGAGGAACATTAGATGACGGCTAGGGTTGCACAGAGAGGGAGAGAGTGAACGGATTAGGTTACACTCCACAAGCGGCGCCTCCTTATATAGGCCGTCGGGTAGATGGGCCTGGGCCAGGCCCACGAGCGAGTCCGCAAACAGCCCATGGTCCAACGTCTCGGACAATGGCACTTTCGTTTAGCGACTCGTTAATTAATCCATAATTAATTAACCATTTCTGACCGGCAAAAGTAAGGCTCGGCTCGGCTCATTCCCGCAACCCGCGGCGCGCGCGCGTCGTGACGAGGCGAGGCGGGCGGCGGAGGAGGAGGAGCGCGCATGTACAACTCCTCTTCCCAAGCTCCCAATGGCAAGTGATAGAGTAGCCCTTATAAAGTGATCCCACTCTTACTACTGTAGCAATATGGTACTAAACTTCCCACACTTCCCACCACTTGCCGTACACCCACATGGGCCATAGAGATTAACCAGGGATTATTGTCTTATATGGGCCTAAGCCCATCTATAATCCAGCAATCCCCCACCAGATCTCGAGGCACATACATTTGTCAACTGTTCCAAACAATGTTTGATATACCAGAATTTTCAGTGGAGACTGTTAAGTTGAACTTCCACCTAGAGCAACAGGATTAGACTTCTTCACAACTGAACAATAGACTATGCCTTGAATTGTCAGTTTAGCGTGCAGAAGTTTCGCCTATTGTTAGCTGATACGTGGCTGCCGAAGGCTAAACCCCACGGGTGGAGTTTATTAGTCATACTCCTTACCTTCTCATGAGCTTCCTAGAGATTACCCAATCTCATAGACTTTGACCAGCAGTCGGGCTCACATAGGTGTGTTCCTCCAAAGAATGCTCTGTAGGTTAGCATCTTGCTTACACAAGCTTTGGAACACATTAAGACAAAGTCAGCCTGCCTTACAGATTATGAGAGTATTGCATCTCCAACGGAGTGGGTTAGTAAGGATACTCTCCTCAGTTGACCGTTGGATTGTTTTCCGAGGTCCTAATTCACGGGATCTCCGATCACATAGGTTGGGTTACCCCCATGGCAACTTACGTGGGTCTCATGCCCATCTCCCTTGATGCATTTTCTATCACAATTCGTGATAGCTCTTTTGTAAAGGGATCTGCCAGATTCTTAGCCGTCTGGATATAATCCAACGCTATAACTCCGGAGTTTCTTGAGTGCCTGACAGATTTCAATCTTCTTCTTATATGCTTTGTGGATTGCATGTTGTCCTTTGAACTCTTAGCCTTGGCAATCACTGTTTGATTGTCACAGTTCATAAGGATAGCGGGACTGGCTTATCAACCACTGGCGAATCCATCAAAAGCTCTCGAAGCCATTCTGCTTCGATGCATGATGTGTCTAATGCTGTGAGTTCGGCTTCCATAGTCGAGCTCGTTAAGATCGTCTGCTTGCAAGACTTCCAGGAAACAGCACCACCACTGTCGTGGATTTGTCACGGCAGATGTCCGAAGACTTAGGTTCGAGGCCATCGCTAAAGAGGTGGACTCAAAGGGGTTAAACGGGACAAGGGACACGAGTTTACCCAGGTTCGGCCCCTCACCGTGGAGGTAAAAGCCTACGTCCTGCTTATATTGTATTGACTGGTGTATCGATTACAAGAGGCGGCTTGCTTGCCCTAGCTCTTGATACTTGGTTTCTGTCTTACTTAACTTGTCTAACACGCCGCAGGGGCTCACCTTTATATACATAGGTCGAGGCCCTGGGCTTACATGAGTCCGGGTCGGGTTATACAACGTAACCGATCCTGGTTCCAACTCCTTAGTCTTACAGAACAAGTCATCTTATGGCGGCTTACATCTTCTGGCCCATGAGTCGCCTCATGCCTCTTGGGCCTTGACCTCAGCCCATCTGGCAAGCCGCCATATGGCCTGGTCTTCATGTCTGGTCTTCCTCTTGGCCCACTTGGTAACCCGCCATGTGGCTTGGTCTCCGTCTTCTGGCCCACCTTATGGGTCTTGACTATGAACCGCCAAGCTGGTGACCGGGTCTTCAGTGAATCGCCAAGTCCTGGCCGGGTTATACTCCGGCCGGGTTATATCGCGGGGTTATATCCCTGACATTAGCCCCCAGGTTAGCTTGAATTTATTCATGCTAAGCTCGAGCCGTCTTCTCAATCGTCTTGCTTGTCAGTGTCCTTCGAAGTAAAATTCTGGGAATATAACACCCATATGCCATTGAGTCGGCCTCCAATACTCTCGGCGGGTTATCACCGCCGGGTTATAATATTTGAATCGCCGGGTCATGTAATGTTGGTGACGCCGGGTCAGATAACCAGACTCCAGCTGACTTTGATAACTCTTTTCAACTTTTTTGATATATCCATATTACCTGTAGCCCCCAAGCTCCAAGTGTATCCATGATGACTTGGCGCTTTGCAATAATATCTTTGACTGTGCAGCCCCCAAGTACTAGGTTGTCTCGCCTGCAGCAGCCTGGGACTTATAACTGTCTTATACCTTATAAAGCTTCAACTGGTGTATCCCCCAAGAGCCGGCTCTTCAGCATGTGATGGGCCGGGTCTTCAATGAGAACCTTATAATCTGCTTGAACAGCTGAATACTGTAGCCCCCAAGTGCCGGGTCGCATGCCTGCGGCGACTTGGGACTTCAGAGAATTTGATCTGAGCGGTGTAGCCCCCAAGTGCCGGGTCAGTAATATGTACTGGGCCGGGACTTAGAAGGATCGCAGAAAACCGGCTCATCTCCTTGAGATAACAGGGTCTTGTTGACAATGTACTGACTTGAAAACCGGCTTGCATTAGCCCCCAAGTGCCGTGACGCATGCCTGCAGCGACATGGGACTTGCATACTTGATATAAACCAGATTTGAATAATATAGCCCCCAAGAGCCGGGTTGCCTGCCTGCGGCGACTCGGGACTGTATAAGAATATTGTGATTCCTTGACTGTGGTTGTAACCCGGTATTAATAATGAAATCCCTGCTCGTGGTTGCGATGCAACCCGGCAAATATGTGCTTGAGAAATCCATGAGTGCTGTAGTATACTACAGGGCACTGTTTGAAGAAATCCAAGAGCCGGTCAATTAGATGACCCGGCATTATAATTAATAGGGCGACTCAAGAATATCCAGCCAGGTCGGCTATTTAGAGTCTTCATTATGCTTGCAGAGGTTACGATGTAACCCGGTTCGGTGACCGGCTTGTCTTAAGAGACGAGACCTGCAAAAATAAACAATACAGAGCATGCTATGCATTGCTGTGAGGGCGGCTTGAAGAAGCATAACCCGGAACTGTTAAGTCTTTCATCTTTGCGAGGGTAGCTGAAGAGCCTGATCGAGAGGGTTGAAGCCCCCAAACGACCTTTTATAGTCTGACTTCGGGTCTTACTTCAATGAAACTAGCGTGATAGCCACTGGTTTGTCCATGCTTCGGTAAGCCGGCTCTCACATGACCCATCATGTTTTAACCTGGATAAGTTCATGACTTATCAAGAGTACAGGGGATCGGAGTAGCATCTTGGCGAACAGGCAGGTTTAACCAAGTTTCAACGAAGGCGGCTTAATAGCCCATGGAGTATCCTTGCTTTCTGTAAGCCGGCTCTCACATGACCCATCATGTTTTAACCTGGATAAGTTCATGACTTATCAAGAGTACAGGGGATCGGAGTAACATCTTGGCAAACAGGCAGGATTACTCTAGTCTGGTTATGGCTTAAAAGCCGGTCAAGAGGGTATGAAAGCTAAACCCGGTGGGTTTGGAAGCCCCCTAATGACTTTATGATTATCCAATGAACCAGGGTACCCATATTTGAATGGTACATCATGGCGGCTCGTCCTCTTGGGCGACTTTACAATATTCTTGAAAACTCGAACTTGCGAGAGATGAATTCCTTTGAACCGGATGCTGAGCCGGCTATCAAGGTCTCAAAGCTTTGTGAGAGACGGTCTTCTCTTGAGCCGGGTTTTAAGCATGGTACTAACCCTGGCCGAGCTGTTTCGGGTTAATCAGATACCCCGACTGGTTATTCTGCTGTTGGCTTCCATCGCCAAACTGTTGATTATGACCTCCATGATCGCTCTGATCTTGGTAACCGGTTCCTGAGCCGCCAGGACCAAAGCCGGCCCCTGAGCCGCCCGGTGCTGAGCCGCCTGATGGACCATTACTGTTATCACGATACTGTTGAAGGCTGTAATCCCGGAACTGTTGCATAATGTAGCAATCTCCCCAGGTATGTCGTGCCGGCTTATCGGGCCGGCTGTGCTCTGGGCAAGGCTTATTGAGCATCTCTTCCAGGTTGATAGGAGCTTTACCCATAGCACGGGTGTTCCTGGTGTTGGTGTTGGCCACCAGTTCTGACCTGCCGTCCGGGTGCTTTCGCTTGCCCGGGTTGCTTCCAGCCATACTTTGCTGTTGGCCCTTGCCATTGTTGTCTTTCTTCCCCTGACCTGATTTCTCATCATCAGAGCCCGGGCCTTTCGTGTTGTCGGAGTTTGCATATTTGGTGAGAGCCGTCATGAGCTCCCCCATGTCTTGACATGACCGTTTGAGCCGGCCAAGCTTCTGCTTCAAAGGTGTGAAGTGACAATTCTTTTCTAGAATCAAAACCGCCTGAGACGCCGTAATCTGCTCAGAAGAGTGGATGATTTCGGAGACCCGCCGGACCCAGTGATGAGCCGACTCATCAGTACGTTGTACACAATGGTCCAAATCCACAATCGTCATGGGCTGCTTGCACGTTCCTTGGAAATTTTTGATGAATTTCGCCCTTAACTCGGCCCAGGAAGTAATGGTGTTGGGTGGTAAACCCTTCAACCATGTGCGAGCCGGCCCTTCCAGCATCATGATGAAATACTTTGCGCAGACTGCATCACTGACGTCTAACATCTCCATGGCTAGCTCATAGCTTTCAACCCAAGCCTCGGGAGGTAAGTCAGCCGTGTAATTGGGCACCTTTCGAGGACCCTTAAAATCTTTCGGCAAACGCTCATTCCGCAGAGTCGGCACCAAACAGGGCACTCCCATAGCCCTGGAGCTTATTCCTGCTCCTAATGAGACGGAGGGTGCAACTGTGGGTTCTTGATGAGCCGCCGCCGTCGCCTGAGCCGCTGCTTCTTGCTGTGCTTTTGCCCGTTCCACCCGTGCTTGAACATCTAGAGCCGCCCGATCAGCTTGAGGCGGGTTACTGCTAGAGACCGCCGGCGACTCATAACGCCGGCTGTAGCTACGGCTGTGGATGGGGGTTGAGTGCACGCGACTCCGGCTGTAATTATATTTCTCCTGCTGGGCCATCGCCGTTCGCAGGTATCTGATGGCATTCCGCACCTCTTCTGCATAAGGCGCCTCATCGGGGATTGGGATTGTATCAAGCCTGGTTGCCGCTGCCACCATGTTCTCCGCCGGGTTAGCATAATGACCCGGCGGTGTTGCATAAAGTGGTAGCGGGTTTTGGTTCCGTCGGGGCGGGTCTAGCTGCTGACGCTGAGCCGCCGCCCGGTTTCCAGGTATTTCCGCCGTCCGGGTTACGGTCAAAGGTACGTTCCGTCCCGTTCCTGGCGTGTTAAAAAGATTCCTAGCTTCATATTGCTCCGGCAAGCGGGATTGATGTCTCATGCGATAAACCGCCGCTGCTGACTGTTGTTCTAACTCAAGGCGAAAAGCATCCGCCTTAAGGCGTTCCACCTCAGCATCCATCTGAGCCTTCAGCTCATTGATTTCCTGTTGGACTCCGGCCATCTGATTCTTTAACCTCACGATCTCCGCATTACGGGCCGCTTGGTTTTCAGTAGTGACCTCAGTCTCCATTAGGGTTGTAAACTCGTTCATCAGATCCAGAAGAACCTGAACCGGGGGCCTGCCTGACCCAGACCCGGTCGCACCGGCGGCTGTACCGCTCGGAGCCGCCGCGGAACCCGCCATAAAAACGGCGGCGCGGTTTGGCGGCTCATCCTCCTCCGGCTCATGATACTCTGACTCGGGGTAAGGCTCGTCGTAGCCCCCAAGTCCACCATTATGAAGCTGATAGATCGATTCCGTCTCTCCACTCGAGGATCCTTCCTCTGAGTAGACCAGAGTTTCCTCCTGTGACATAGAACCTTCAAGATCCATGCCTTGAGTAAAGCCAACGAAGACGTGCTCCCTGCCCGGGTCAACACAGGCGGGTTGCATGCTTTGGGCGCTTTGCTCATGCCGGGCCGGCTCGACGATGTCGGTGCAGATGTCCGGCCCGGGTTCAGATCCGCCGATCTTGCCGATGAAGATGTTGACTCCACCGAAGGGGACCCGGAAACCATGCTCGATTGAGTTGGCCTCAGGACCCCAGCCGGCGTCGTCGAGGTAGAGGCTCCCATGGCGACTCTTGGTTATCTCACCATTGACGTACCCTTCGCTCCCAGAGAGAGAACCCTTTGAGAACTCAACACCACCGAGCGCTTGCCCCACGGTGGGCGCCAACCGTCGTGGATTTGTCACGGCAGATGTCCGATGACTTAGGTTCGAGGCCATCGCTAAAGAGGTGGACTCAAAGGGGTTAAACGGGACAAGGGACACGAGTTTACCCAGGTTCGGCCCCTCACCGTGGAGGTAAAAGCCTACGTCCTGCTTATATTGTATTGACTGGTGTATCGATTACAAGAGGCGGCTTGCTTGCCCTAGCTCTCGATACTTGGTTTCTGTCTTACTTAACTTGTCTAACACGCCGCAGGGGCTCACCTTTATATACATAGGTCGAGGCCCTGGGCTTACACGAGTCCGGGTCGGGTTATACAACGTAACCGATCCTGGTTCCAACTCCTTAGTCTTACAGAACAAGTCATCTTATGGCGGCTTACATCTTCTGGCCCATGAGTCGCCTCATGCCTCTTGGGCCTTGACCTCAGCCCATCTGGCAAGCCGCCATATGGCCTGGTCTTCATGTCTTGTCTTCCTCTTGGCCCACTTGGTAACCCGCCATGTGGCTTGGTCTCCGTCTTCTGGCCCACCTTATGGGTCTTGACTATGAACCGCCAAGCTGGTGACCGGGTCTTCAGTGAATCGCCAAGTCCTGGCCGGGTTATACTCCGACCGGGTTATATCGCGGGGTTATATCCCTGACAACCATCAAGTGTGAAGACATACCCACTTGTGGCTTTCATCTCATCAGCATCAGATATCCAATTAGAATCACTATACCCTTCGAGTACCGTCGGGTACCCAGAATAGTGAATTCCGTAGTTCACAGTACCTTGCAAATAACGCATGACTCGCTCAACAGCATGCGAATGCACATCTCCCGGGTTGGAAACAAACCGGCTCAGTTTACACACAACAAATGAGATGTCAGGACGAGTAGCACATGCTAGGTACATGAGTGAACCGATCACTTGAGAGTATCTCAATTGATCAACAACCGTGCCTTCGAATTTTTGAATCCGCACGCTAGGATCATATGGTATTGCAGAAGGTTTGCAGTCAGAATATCCAAAACGACTCAAAATCTTCTCAACATAGTGGGATTGCAGAAGTTTAATTCCACCCTCACTATCTCGTAGCAGCTTGATGTTTATGATAACATCGGCCACACCTAGGTCTTTCATCTCAAAGTTATGAGATAGAAAAACCTTGACCTCCTCAATGACTTTGAGGTGGGTCCCAAATATCAGTATGTCATCGACATACAGACAAAGTATAACTCCTTCGCCCCCACCATGGCGATAGTATACACATTTGTCAGCCTCATTAACAACAAAGCCAGCAGATGTCAACGTTGTATTAAACTTATCATGCCATAGCTTAGGCGATTGTTTCAGGCCATACAAAGATTTCAATAGCTTGCACACCTTTCTTTCCTGACCATTTACTACAAAGTCGTCTGGCTGTTGCATGTAAATTTCCTCGTCTAGCTCTCCGTTGAGGAAAGCCGTCTTAACGTCCATTTGATGAACGAGAAGACCATGCGAGGCAGCCAACGAGAGTAACACTCGAATGGTTGTCAGTCTAGCCACAGGTGAATAAGTATCGAAGAAATCCTCTTCTTCTTTCTGGGTATAACCCTTAGCCACAAGCCTAGCCTTGTACTTCTCGACAGTACCATTGGGCCTAAGCTTTTTCTTGAACACCCACTTACATTCCAATGGTTGGCAACCATAAGGATGATCAGTGATCTCCCAGGTCCCGTTAGCCAAGATGGAATCCATCTCGCTGCAGACCGCATCCTTCCAGTAGTCAGCATCCGATGATGTATATGCTTCTGAAATGGAACTAGGAGTGTCATCATCCACGAGGTACACGAGGAAATCATCACCAAAAGACTTTGTAGTCCTTTGTCTCTTGCTCCTAACAGGAGCTTCCTCGTCATCCTCCGTGGAATTTTCATCACTTTTGTGTTCATAATATTCCATCGGAATGGCAGGTTCAGGAGCCTCATTAGATTCCAGTCTAGAAGTGCTTTGCATATCTCTCATGGGAAAAATATCCTCAAAAATGTAGCGTCTTTAGACTCCATGATCGTACCAACCTTCATGTCGTGTACATAAGATTTCACCACAAGAAATCTATAGCCGACGCTATGCTTGGCATAGCCCAGAAAAACGCAGTCCACGGTCTTTGGTCCCAACTTATGCTTTTTGGTTATCGGCACGTTGACTTCCGCCAAACAGCCCTAAGTGCGCAAGTATGATCGTGTATTTCTTTTCTTTTCCCATTGCTCAAATGGAGTAGTCTCATTATCCTTCGTGGGAACTTTATTCAGGACATGACATGATGTCAATACAGCCTCCCCCCACCATGCCTTGGATAAACCCGATGTATCTAACATGGCGTTAACCAAGTCTGTTAGAGTACGGTTTTTCCGTTCGGCAACCCCGTTCTACTGGGGTGAGTAGGGAGGCGTCCTCTCATGAATAATACCATGTTCCGCACAGAATAAATCGAACTCATTAGAAAAGTACTCTCCACCATGATCAGACCGAACTCATTTTATTTTCTTTTCAAGTTGGTTCTCAACTTCTGCCTTATAGATTTTAAAGTAGTGTAGAGCCTCATCCTTAGTATTCAACAAATAAACATAGCAGAATCTAGTGGAATCATCAATCAACGTCATGAAGATTTTCTTTCCACCTTTAGTCAGCACACCATTCATTTTGCAAAGATCTGAATGTATGAGATCTAGCGGTGCCAGGTGTCTCTCCTTCGCAGCCTTGTGAGGCTTAGGAGGTTACTTAGCTTGCACACACGCATGGCACTTAGAGCCTTTGGCTAAAGTGAAACTCGGGATTAAATCCATTTTAGCTAGCCGCGTCATACAACCGAAATTAATGTGACAAAGACGTGAATGCCAAACCTCACATTCGTTCACATTAGAATGAATTTAGTTCACGACATTATTACAGAAATCCGCTAGGGAAAGGCGAAACAAACCTCCGCAATCATACCCTTTTCCAACAAACAGTCCATATCGAGATACGACTACCTTATTGGACTCGAATACTAACTTAAACTCTTCTTTACATAGAAGGGTGCCACTAACGAGATTCTTCTTGATAGCGGGGACATGCTGCATGTTCTTCAGTTGCACGATCTTTCCCGAAGTAAACTTCAGATCTACCGTGCCAACACCATGAACAGAAGCAAGCAAGCCATTCCCCATCAGGACGGAACAATCTCGTGCGACCTGGTAAGAAGAGAACAATGACATATCAGCACACACATTAATGTTGGCCCCCGTGTCAACCCACCAATCGGTGGATTGACAAACTGACAGTACAGTAAACAAATTACCATACCCAGTTGCCCCATCAATGTTGCTCATAGTCACATTGACAGACCTGGAGTCCTGTCCTGACTTCTTGTACTTGTTTGGGCACTTGTTTGCCCAATGTTCCTCTGAACCACAAGTAAAGCATCCATCTCTCTTTTTGTCTTTCTTCTTACCCTTCTTCTTGAAGGTAGTATTCTGCTGGACAAAGTTCTTTCCATTGAACTTGTGGATATTCTTCTGCACCACATTGGCGCTAGAAGAACCCTCTGCCACTTTCACGTGTGAGTCCTTTGCTCTCGAGTTTTGCTCAACACTTAGATGACCGATGACATCCTCAACAGAGAATTCACGTCTCAAGTGCTTGAGAGAAGTAGCAAAGTTCCTCCATGCAGGAGGGAGTTTTGCAATAATGCAACCCGCGACAAACTTGTCCGGTAACTCACACTTCAGGAGCTCTAGCTCCTTAGCGAGGCACTGTATCTCATGAGCCTGGTCCAAAACAGGACGGTTATCAACCATCCTGTAATCATGGAACTGCTCCATAGCATACAGTTCGCTTCCAGCATCGATTGCG
Source organism: Elymus sibiricus (assembly GCA_039707655.1). NCBI lineage: Eukaryota > Viridiplantae > Streptophyta > Magnoliopsida > Poales > Poaceae > Elymus > Elymus sibiricus. The sequence continues at coordinate 220,891,944 of CM077665.1, forward strand.
CCGAACTTAGCTTCGAGCGCATCCCACAAGTTTTTGGCAACACGCATATGGAGATATGCATCAACCAACTTGTCTCCGATCACAGTAAGAACGGCTCCCACAAACACAATGGTGGCCTCCCTGAACGCCTTCTCCTGTTTAGGAGCAACCAATCCCACGGGATCCACAACACCGACCGAGAACACGTTCATAGCCGTGAGCCACAAGGTGGTCCTTGTTTGCCAACGCTTAAAATGCGTTCCGGTAAACTTTTCCGGTTTCTGTGTAGCGGCGAAGCCATGAATTGAAAAGTGCCCAAAATAAGGTTTTTGGATTGTTGGAAATATTAGCACTTTTCCGATTAGGCTAATCCACGAGTAAATAACAAGCATGGTAAATATGGTATGCACTTCATACCGATACCTAAGCATACTAGCACGTACAATACATCGAAATGGAATATCTATGAACATGGCATATACGGCTAGTACGAGAACGAGTAAATGAGGGATGAACAAATCATACCCTCCGGTTGGCCAAGCCAACGCGGCGGCGGCAACAGCAGCCTCGGCGACGTCTGTGGCCTTCTTCTTGGTGGCGGCGGCAATGGCAGTGTCGTCGACCATGGTGTCGATGCAAGGGAAGTAGTCGAAGCAGAGGAGGACGAAGACGGGGACGGATCGAGAGCAGTCGCGTCAAGACGCTCCCCAAAAACCTTATTGCCGTTCTCCCGGGCAGGATCTCGAACGACAGGGTTCCGGAGGCACCTGCTCTCCCGACCAACCGTGCACGCGCTCGTCGGGATGGGATCGCCGGAAGCAGCACATTGAGAGGAACAGTAGATGACGGCTAGGGTTGCATAGAGAGGGAGAGGGTGAACGGATTAGGTTACACTCCACAGGCGGCGCCTCCTTATATAGGCTGTCGGGTAGATGGGCCTGGGCCTGGCCCACGACCGAGTCCGCGAACATCCCACGGTCCAACGTCTCGGACATTGGCACTTTCGTTTAGCGACTCGTTAATTAATCCATAATTAATTAACCAATTCTGACTGGAAAAATTAAGGCTCGGCTTGGCTCATTCCCGCAACCCGCGGCGTGCGCGCATGTCGTGACGAGGCGAGGCGGGCGGCGGAGGAGGAGGAGCGCGCGTGTACAACTCCTCTTCCCAAGCTCCCAATGGCAAGTGATAGAGCAGCCCTTATAAAGTGGTCTCACTCTTACTACTGTAGCAGTATGGTACTAAACTTCCCACACTTCCCACCACTTGCCGTACACCCAGATGGGCCATAGAGATTAACTAGGTATTATTGTCTTATATGGGCCTAAGCCCATCTATAGTCCAACAAGTATAACTATATAAGTCTGCCGGGAGACAAATCAAACACCCTGGACAACATCTTCTCGGTGGCCAACACACACACAAGCACGCAAATTGATAGGATTAAGGTTCTTGTATATATACCTTTGGCTCTCACCATTGCAGCGCACACAGCGGCTGCCCTCAGGCACGCGCATCACATAAACATCGGCATCGCTGCGCCTTCTCTCGCTCCGCAGTGCCCACGGCCGGCTCCTCGGTTCGAGCCAGCACACATCCAACACGCGACGACGGCTCCTGGCGGCTACCGAAGCGGCAGCCAACGGACAGCAAGGCGACGGAAACGTCGGGGGGGGGGGGGGTGGCATGGAGAAGAGGATGGGGAGGGGGAGGCCGCTCCTGGCGTGGTACTGGTGGGAGGCGCCTGAGTGGCAATGAGGGCTACGTCCTAGGAGGGAGACGAGGGCGGGATAGTGATAGGGTTTACCGGGCGGCATATCGGGGTGGCTTGGTTTTTTTTCGGTGGATGGAAAGACGGAAAAGCAGTCAACGGTGGGAGGAGATACGAAAAAACCGGTGAACGCCGGCTAACAACTGCCCCTTTAGGAGTAGAGATGAAATTGGGGTAGAAAAATCCAACTAATCCAGCTGTGGCATTAGTTTTGTCACCTGAGCAAATTTGTGTGCATGTTATTTTTGGTGTGATGCACTTTTGTCTATTTTGTGTGAATTAATCCATGCACCCTATGAAATAATTTTGAACATGAGATAGGACCTTTGACATGTGCACAAGTCCCTGGTATTTTTGGTTGCCATGACAATCCATGTTTAGGTATCATTTTCTTGCTGCCAACATGTCACAAAATATTGATGTTTAAGATGCCAAAATAATTCTAAGTCTGATACTGTTATATTTTGTTGCTATATTGCCATGTGAATTGCAAGTGATCTACATATCCTTTTGTGTTGCCCCCATGGAGTGCTTTGCAAATCATGTTATGCTCTACCAGGTTGTGCCACTAGTTTTCATATATAGGTATTACATCATAGTTAATTCTTCTGTCAAACATGTCAATCTGTTAAAAACTGCTGCTACCTTACTACCCTGTTTTTTTTCGAAGTCTGGAAAACTGCTTATTTCAGATTGCCATATTGTGTTGATGCTAGCCATGTTTATGTGCACATTTTGATGATGCTTCTGTGGAGGGATTTGTAGTGCATCATGTCCACTACCATGATGTAGATTTTCATACCATGATATGTCTTGTAGAATACTTTTTCCTTGCTATCAATATGCCATGAGATTAACATTGTTTGTGAAAAATTGGTATTTTTCTCCAAGTCCCTAAATGTTAAGTTTTATAGCCATGTTGTGAGCTTCATACCATGTGATCCATGACTCCTTTGAATATGATTCATTTTGATGAAATGAAGTGTATGTTACATGATACTGCCCCATGCTTTGTTTATGCATTTTAGATTCCTGTAGCTTGTGGTTTTCATGTGTGCAAAATGCTATGTTGCTGTTTTGGGCACATTGCGTTGCATAATTGTTTTGGACTTTGTGGTTGTTCTACCCACTTGTTTTTCATGATCTTTAGGTCCACTTAATCTAAAATTTCATTTCCAATCCAGTGGCATACTTGGGATACCGAGAAATTTCCCATAGCCTCTCTCAAATTCTGTTTTGTCATCGTTTCCTCCCGTACCTTGTCGTGAGTGCCCCAAGAGTTTCGTAACTCCGATTGCAACGTTCTTCATATGCATTTGCATCGCTTTCATGCATAGAATTCATTTTTTTCATGATCATGCATATAAGTTGTTATGTCCAGATTGCTAATAACTAATAATTTGCATATGAGGTATCACTTGATCCATGTCCACATGGATCAAGACTTCACTTAACCTGACTAGAATAGGATTTCCATGCTAAATACATTAAATAGAGATGCATCATATTGGTTTTTGCATTGCCATGGCTGTTTGTTTATTGTATGTTATTCTTTCTTGTGGGTAGTTCCGGGTGACGATACTGAGTTCGACGATCCTGTCAAGAACACTTACAAGGAGCCAGCTCCTTATCCAACTAAAGACCCGGATCCCGATACTATTTTCTCTTTGCTAGTTGTCTCGCTTCTATCGTTACTTCTTGTTACCTACCACTTGAATGTCAAGCCTCCCAACATTGCCATGAAAAGCCTCTAATCCCTCCACTTCCTAGTAAACCATTGTTTGTCTAAGTTACCACTTGCTCAGCCCCTTATTATAGCGTGCTTGTTGCAGGTGCAGGTTGTTTCCATGTGATAACATGGATATCTTGGGATATAACATTATTTATTGCTACTTAATTTAATGCACATATATACTTGGTAAAGGTGGAAGGCTTGGCCTTTTGCTCGGTGATTTGTTCCACTTTTCCTACCCTAGTTTCTGTTTACCAGTGTTATGTTCCATATTGAGCGCTCCTAACATGCTTGGGGTTGTCATGGGGACCCCCTTGATAATTCGTTTTGGGATAAAACTCTTCTGGCAAGGCTCAACATATGTACTACATTCGCTTAACAACTTAATAAAAATGCATAGGGCTTAGCTACCCCGTGGATAATTAACCACCCCCCTGGGCCAATGCTCCTCATGAGTGTTGGTCCAAACTAGAGTCGTGTGCGGGGCCAACCCGGTGCAACTCTGGAGATTTCTATTAGGCCACTTTACGTTGTGCTCATCCGGTCGTGTCATGAGAACGAGATACGCGGTTCCTATCGGGTTCGTCGACACGTCGGGCGGTCTTTCTGGATTTGTTTTCCCCTTCTCAAATGTCTTGTGCACCAGGACTCCGAGAATACCTTGGGCTATCTTGAGGTTGAGGTTTTCCACGCAACTTGTGGCTCGTTTGTGATGGATGAGTTGGAGCACCCCTGGAGGGTTAAATCTTTCTAAGAGCCGTGCCCGCAGTTATGTGGCAACTTGGAAATTCTTTAACACCCGGTTATAGTAAACTTGAAGTAAACTCAATTAAAATCAGCAATAGTGTGCGTAACCGTGATCGTCTCTTTTCAAGGGAGTTTGGAAAGGGAACACGGTGGGGTTCTGTTTGACTCGTAAGTAGGAGTTCAGGATCACTTCTTGATCATAACTAGTACTCGTCCGACATGCGTAGAATCTCATCTTATTCTTGTACTCATAAGTTAGCCACTCAAATACATGCTTAGTGTTGTCGCAAACTTCACCACTTAACAATACCTTACCCACCAGCTTAGATAGTCTCGATACCCAGGTTAATGAGATTGCTGAGTCCCCATGGCTCATAGATTACTACAACAATACATGTACAGGTACAAATGAGTTTGATCTAGCTGACGCTTCCCAGCTCCAGTGGGAGTTTGACGAGGAGCGTGGGCGTATGTACGTCACTTACCCGGACGAGTAGGGGAGCTACTTGGTCATCTTCTTGGGCTTAGCGAGATAGATATCATGTGCTTTTATCATTTGATTTCGTCCGTAGCTGGACCCTGCATTTCTAGATGATTGTATGGATTGTGTAAGGTAGCATGTAGCGAGTGTAAGCCAACTCATATACTCATCTCTTCCCATACATGTATTGCAATGATATCTATACTTGCGAAACGACGAGATGTGCTTATATCCCTATCAAGTATTTGGGCCCGAATAAGGATAGGACCACATCTTGGGTGTTACAAGTTGGTAATCAGAGCCATACTAACCATAGGAGCCCCTTGCTTGATCGAACTTGGCCGAGTCGAGTCTAGTAAAAATGTTTTGAGTCTAGTTAGATATTGGAGAGTAGGATTCTTTTTACTCCTCTTCTATGCTCTGGTTAGGAATCCTAACATAGGAATTTTAATTCTACCTCTCTTCTCCCTCAATTTTTTTAGGATCACGTGGGTATTTTGGAACCTCTATGATGCCGATGTGACAGAATTCTGTACTTGGTGCCTCCTGTCCGAATTGACTTTGTTCCCGGGAGTAGAGCTCTAGGGGATTCTTGACACATCGTTATCGTTCAGTTTCGTTAGTATCTCAGGATGAGGTTGTTCGAAATTGCTTCAATACTCTTTGTGGCGAGAGGAGTTTGGCGTCACCCAGTACTGGGGAGAGCATCTAGATGTACTTCCATAATTAGTATTGTTGTGATTACGAGGGTCTAAGGTTGACGAGTTTGCAGAGTTTCTCGGATTATGTTGTGGAAGGTTGCGGGTGCATCTGTAGCTAATTACCTTGGGTATGTTCCTGGGTCCGCAACCTGAATCGCATAACCAAGAAATTCTAGAAATTCTCAGGTGGGAATTCTAGTAGTCACCTAGAAAAATTCTTCTAACAGATGCATAAGGGGTTATACATTGTTCCGAGCAATTTTAGCTCAATACTTTATTGAATTGCAACTGGCTTCCAAATCTCATGATGTTGTCGCTAAACTTTGGGAAGCATTCTATCTAATTCTAGTTGAATGCAAATTGTTAAGACTTCGTGTTAAATTATTTCGAGCCTTTGATTCAGCTTATTAGCTTCATCTTGTCAATTGTGGTCTAATATTCATGTCCATATCCAGGATGGCTCCAGCAACTCATGGAAACCTGGGTCGTGAGGGGGATGATGCTAACCCTCCACCACCCCACCTCCACCTCCGGAGACTTGGCAAGCTTTGATGGCTATGACCAATGCGAATACTCAAATGTTGCTTCAAATGACGCAAGAGAGGAATCAGGGGTATCAAGGCCATCAAGGAAATTTCAACAATTAGCCGCAGTTCGCAACTCTCAATCAGTTCCTTGCCAATCAACCCAAGTCCTTCAGCAACTGTGTTCAGGCTCTCGATGCCAATGATTGGCTCATCGACATCAACAAGCATTTCGAGTGCAACAATATCAGGCCTGAGGACTATGTCAAGTTTGTAACATTCTAGCTCAAGGACCAGGCAGCAGAGTGGTGGCAGCAATACAAAGATTCCAGAGCTGGTCGTGTGGTTACCTGGGACGAGTTCTGTCGCGACTTCAGAGCTCATCATATCCCAACGAGTGTGGTCGAGGGTATGCGTGAGAAGTTCAGGAACCTGAAGCAAGGCAGTATGATTGTCTATCAGTACAATACTGAGTTCCAGAATCTTGCTCGTTATGCCAAGCAGGACGTGCCTGATGAGATGAGCAAGATTTACCAGTTCAAAGGTGGCCTCAGGGAAGATCTTCAGCTTGCTCTCATTCTTGCAGAACCCACTGGGTTTGATCAGTTTTACAACTTGGCTCTAAAGCTTAAAGCAACTCAACTCAAGGCCGAGAATTCCAAGAAGCGGTTCAGAGACTCTCACCCTTCTTCGTCCTCCTCGCAGATTTTTCCTAAGCAGCAAAAGTATTGGGTTCCTCCACCTCCTGCGTTCCGTCCTCCTCAGCAGCAGAAGCAACATGGTGGCCGTGGTTCTTCCCACACACCAAACCCAGGATTCTAGCAGAGACCTCAGGCTCCAAGGTTAGGAAGTGCTCGTCCTCCAAGCAACTTATGACCACTCTCAAAGGTTACTTGTCACAAGTGTGGTCAGAAGGGCCACTATTCCAACAAGTGCACCAACCAGCGGCGTCTTCCGCCTCCTCCTCCCGTCACGCCTCCAGGAAATGCTATGGTGAAGCACAATCCCAAGTCAGTGAGAGTGAACATGGTCAACTGAGCTCAAGCAGAAGAATCCCCAAAAGTGATCATGGGTAATCTCATGGTTAACTCTATTCCTGCAAAAGTGTTGTTCGATACTGGTGCATCGCATTGTTTCATGTCACGCCCATTTTTCTCAATGCATGAGTTTGCGTGTCAAGATTTACTTAAGCCATTATCAGTGGTTTCTCCTAGGAAGTTAATGAATTCCAATTGTTTGGTTCTTGATGTCTCTATCAAGATGAGCAACTATTCTTTTCTAGCCTCTTTGATTGTTCTCGGCAATTCTGATATTGATCTAATTCTTGGCATGAATTTTCTTGAGAAGCACAACGCAAAGATTGATTGCGCGGTAAAAGAAGTCAAATTGACTCATCCTTCTAAAGACGTGATCATTTTCGCAGCTCGCGATGACACGATATGTCTCTATTCTCTCAATGAGAAGGGCGAAATCTCAGCCATATCTCAAGTTCACGTAGTTTGTAAGTATGAAGATGTCTTTCCAGAAGAATTCCCAGGAATGCCTCCTCATCGACCAGTAGAGTTTGTGATTGAACTCGAACCTGGGACTGAACCGGTATGCAAGCATCCATATAAACATGGCCCTGAAGAGCTTAAAGAATTGAAGAAGCATCTAGATGAAGAAGATCGTCTAGGTTTAATCAGATCAAGTTCTTCACCTTGGGGTTGTGGTGTTCTATTTGTCAAGAAGAAGGATGGCACGTGTCGGGCCCGTGGGACTGTGGGTACCCAGGCCCGTCTGCCTGCGGCCCAAGACACTGCGCCTGCCATGGGCCCCACGCGGCCCACCTCTGGACTTCACGAGCAAGACCCGCGCGAGGGCCCCCGCCTCGGGAGGCGTACGTAGGCAAATCACCGTTAAGAGTCTCGCGAAGCCCCCTTCGCCAGGCCACCGCCTACGGCTGCCCCCGAAGACTTCGCGGGGCGGACTGATCAAGGGTGGCCCGGCAGGTCACCCAGTCCTGCACCTTCACGTGGTCGACGCGCACCATGCCAAGTAGCGCCACGAGCTGTGCCAGTAGGCGCGGATGAGGAGGCTTTCCCCTTTTGCGCTAAGGGAACGGGGCGAGCTCATCGGTTCCCAAAGCAGTCTCTAAAGGTTTCCTGTTTGGTGAAGAAGACCAAGGAAAGGGGCTCGCCAGGATGGAGGTCATCTCCGAGCCCACCAACGCGTCACGGCAAGAGGCTTTTCCAGGCGAAGACTACTTTTGTCAAGATAAGCTGTAGTCTTGTCCCCCTTCAAACTGGCCATTGTGGCAACCCTTCGCACCTGGTTTTTTTAGGGAAGAGGACCAAGGCCAGTATAAGAAGGGGTAGGATGCTACCGTAGCCAGAACACACCCTCATATTCGCATCCTCAGGCAATCCAGACAAGCAGGAGTTGTGTTTTACACCGCAAGGTGGCCTAAACCTGGGTAAACTACCGTATCTACTATCCTTCTTCCTTAGCTCGAGCATGCCGGACTGTCACCATGAGGTTGCGAGGTAGAGTAGGGCGAGAGAACTTCCTCACCCCAGAGTTTGAACCTCCTTGGGTCCCCGGAGCCCCGATTACGACATTTGGCGCGCCAGGTAGGGGCGCGCCACTGTTCTCCAGCTCAGTTTCTGCTGCAGCTTCACCAACCCTATGGCTAATGCTCGCCGTGCATGTGTGTGACGTCCAAGATGCGGTACTATCCCTATTAAAGCGCGAGGGCCTCGATGGAGATAGAAGCGCATCTAGTCGTTTCGCAAGTACAGAAATCATTGCAATACATGTAATGAAGAGATGAGTATAGGAGTTGGCTTACACTCTCCACAAGCTAACTTACAAATCCACACAATTATTCATACATTCATCCAGAAGACAGGGTTCGACTACGGACGAAATCAAAGGATAAAAGAAAGCAATGAAACTGCCTTGCTAGCCCAGGAACACAACCACGAAGCTCCCCTACTCATCCGGATACGTCACATACATACGCCTACGTTCTTCATCGTACTCCCACTGGAGCTGAGAAACATCATCTGGCATGAACTCGTCAGTACCTGTACCTATATTGTTGTAGTAATCTATGAGTCACAGGGACTCAGCAATCTCATAACCCGGGTACTGAGACTATGTAAGCCAATACGTGAGGAATGGTTAAGTGGTGAGGCTGCAGCAAGCACTAAACATGTATTTGGTGGCTAGCTTACGAGAGAAAGAATGAATATGGTGGAGTACGCATAATGGTCGTGAACTAGAATGATCACTAAGTGATCCTGAACACCTACTTACGTCAAATATAACCCCACCGTGTTCTCTCTCGTTTCATGTTCACGAGCAGAGACGGTCACAGTTACGCACACAATTGGTGTATTTTATTTGAGTTTACTTCAAGTTTGCTATAACCGGGTGTAAAACAAATTCCAAGTTGCCACATAACCACGGGCACGGCTTCTCGAAAAGATTTAACCCTGCAGGGGTGCTCCAACTCATCCATCACAAACTAACCACACGCCACAGGAATAACCTCGCACTACTAGGGAAAATCTTATACACAGAAGCTTATCAGTAGCGCTCTTTAAAAGGAGGCGCTACTGCTAATTATCAGTAGCGCGTGGACGGCAAGGGCGCTACTGCTATCGACATAGCAGTAGCGCGTCGACTATAAAACGCGCTACTACTATAATTGCCACACCGTTGCCGACCGACTAGGTGTTGTAGTAGCGCCGCTCCCAGAAACGCGCTACTGCTAACGAAATACTAGTGGCGCGTTTTGCTTTCCCACGCTACCCCCACCGTCTCCCTCTCTCCATTCGATCACGTCTCCCTCTCATCACTCCCTCTCCCCCGACCGCCGCCGTCGCCATCGCCTCGACGCCGCCACCTTCGCGCCCCCTCACTCGCCGTTGCGCCCCCTCCCTCGCCGTAGCCTACCCCCGAGCCCCGACCCGGACGCCCCACCGTCACGCCCCCTCCCTCACCGCCGCGCCCCTCCCTCCGTAGGTAGCCACCACTCCCTCCTTCCTCCCTCTTCCCTCTCCCCTCACTCCCTTCACCCCCCTCTCGCATCCGGCCATCCAGGTTCATAGGCAGAGCAGTTTGATTCTTGGGTTAGGGGGGTTAGGTTGATTCTAGGGTTAGGTTTTGTAATATTAGGAAAAATCTCTCTAGGGACCCAATATAGTTAGTTCGTGGTGGTGGAAAAAAATAGTTTAGAGCAAAAAATCAATATAGAAATAAGCTTGCTTTGGACCCAATGTAGTTTTCTTCATCTTCACGCTTGAATTAGTGATTTTTTTCTTGATGGTTGTAGTGGAAAAAATTAGTTTAGAGCAAAAAATCAATATAGAAATAAGCTTGCTTTGGACCCAATGTAGTTAACTTATTTTTTTAGGATAGTATGAGAGAGTTGCAAATTAGGACAGTATGAGAGAGTTGCTGTCGACCCAATGCTCTAGGGTTTATAGGAAATTTTCTTCAAGTTCTATATTTTCTTGAAGTGGTCCTTTTATATAGAACTTTGAATTGTTCGATAATTGTGCCCAAGTGCCCTATATATGAATGTGCCCAAGTGGCCTTTTGTTGTTTGCAGGGTAAATGATTCGAGTGGCCTATGTTTCGCCAGAATGTTGATTCATTTCCGTTTCGGTGAATTTCAGGCGCTCGATATGTCCACTTTTTAGCAAAGGTCATGTCGAAATTTCCCATGAATTTTGGCATGACTTGTGCTAGAAAGTAGGCATATCAAGTGCCGGGATTTATAATTACTCATTTTATTATAGTTTAAGAATTAAACGAGGAGACTTAATCATAGGAAACATGTCGAACATTAAACGATAAGAAAATGTTCTCATAGGAAATTGTTCTCGACGTCAACGATGCCTGGCCCGCATCCTCGTCGTCAACTCGGCGGCGACATGCTTGAGAGGCGCCATGTCTGGGACTGGGCTCCGCCGGGCTGGCACTGGGAGGTGCTATCTTCCGGGGCGCGCACCTTGGTGAGGAATCCGGGTCTCGTCGTCGACCCGGAGCTTCTTTGTGGCGGTCGCGTGGGCCACTATTGGTGCGGAGGGAGCGGGCCCCCGCGGAGGTGGTACGTCATCGTGTCAGGCAAGAGGACGAGCACGTCCGTCGCTACATGGCTGCATTGGACGCCAGGTTCTATAATACCTGGTAGGTTCTTCAGGGATCTCACCTGAGCTATGATCCGGTGATGGTTCCTTCTCTTTGGGTGTCCACCGCCTGCGCCGTGAGACGTCAACTGGATATGTATTACTGATATTATATGGTAATATTCGAGATGTATTAGTGATAATATTCGATGATGCATTTAACGGATTATTCGAGATGATGTATTAGTGATATTATATGATAATATTCGAGAAATTTTTAGTAAAAAAATCAGGTACTTTTGGTCTGTCGTTGCTCCTTGTGTGACTTTCATGTGTGTTCTTGCTGGAGGAATCCTGACTGTTGTCTTGGGGGGCGCTTCCTCCTCTTCTCTTCTTGCGATATATACCTCGGTATAATGCGCAAGGAGAGGAGAGGGGGTGCGCCCATCACCGACGGTCGCACTATTAGTGTGAGAGAGTGTCCACCAACATATATACACCAACTATGATGTATTAGTGCCTATATTTTGCTGGAATGTTGATTTATTTTCGTTCCGGAAAATTTTAGGCGCTCAATATGTCTTACATTAGGAATGGTCATGCCGTAATTTTTGAATCATGAACACAGGAAATGTCGTCGTCTGATGACGACGATAGGATCGAAGCGTGTGAACTCTGCGGCGAAGATAAGGGTCTTTGCGACCAGCCTGGGCTGCGAGACGACAGGTTCTTCACCATCAAGCTTGACGAGACCTTCATTGTTTCTACGGTACGCAACGATGACAAGTGTTTTTTTGTAATTAAGCATGACTTTTGTTTCTTTGCTTCAATGTGTAATTTCTGTTTTATACAATTCGACTAGTTCATCCCCTGCCATGCAAGACGGTATGTCTTGGAGAGGCTCAGTTTAGAGGACCACGAGAGTATGGAGACGAGGAGAGCTAACCTGAGGACTAAACATGGTCACACATTTCTCGTCAAAGTAATGAATGCAGTTAATAACACAGAATTAGGGTGCTCAAATTGGGAAGCTCTTTGCAAGGCATATGGATTTTAGGAGGATATGGAAATAACCTTCGATCTTCGTCCTGAAGATCATATTGAAGGTAACATCGACATTTGGGTGGATGGCGATATGCTTCCTGTTTTACCTCCATGTGAGTTTATCAACCATGCATATTTGTCAAGTAATTTGCAATCTATATTTAAAAATAGTTGGTGTTCACCATACTAAATTTGTTAATTTATAATTTACAACTTATTTCGTTTCTTCGAGTGAAACACAGAAAATAATTGACACGACACACTACACTTATGGATCACATCTAACTTGGGAGGAGAAGGATGATCTTATCAACTTTGTTATTGGTGTCCTAGTTGGTAGGGAGATCTTCCCGTATAATTTGGGAAATGTCCCAAATTATACATTGTACATGCCACTAGTGCATAGGTTGAGGGCGGATGACATTCGCCGAAATATCTTGGTAAGAGTTGCTAATTAAGTACACTACTATTGCGTAAATGGTATTGATTACATTGCTAACTCTCTACTATTATGTTCTTCAACAGAAACTGCCAAATGAAGTTGTGCCTCCGTTGATGCATGGCGAAGGTAATATGACAATTAAAAGCCCTATGAAGCCCCAGTTCTCTTTTGCATACTCGACTGAGTGCAAACCACCAAGACGGCTCCAAATTGAAGCATGGGGAGAAATAAAGAAGGATCGCAAGACACAAGTTGGAGACCGTTGGATCTCTTTGCTTCATCATGGAGACATAGGTGTTATTCTGTTTTATGTCATTTTACCTAGGAGGGAGGACTAGGTCCTATGAGAGAGAAGTTTTTCTGGTTTATATTAACTTGCATGATCGATTAGGATGATTATTAGTATGATGTTTTTTTGTTTTATGAGATTTTAACTTGATATGATTAAGATGATGATGAGTTGTTAGATGAGTAAGATGATGATGAGTTATATGACATATATTTGATTAAAGTGGATGGATGCAAGTGATCATGTTGAATTAGAGGGAAATATGACGTTGCGGATTCGCAACGTCATATTTCCCTTTAATTCAACATGATCACTTGCATCCATCCACTTTAATCTAAATGTTGTTGCTGGCACAATAATTATTGATGTTTTATATTAATATGTATAACCGTGTGTAAATACAACATAAATATTAAAAAATAAATATGTGCGTTTACTAGTGGCACGGGTTAGGAAAGAACGCTACTGCTAAATAAGTTAGCATTAGCGCTGGTTAACAGGCGCTACTGCTAAACTTTAGGTGTAGCGCTGGGCGACCAGCGCTACTGCTAAAACTTAGTTGTAGCGCCTTAGCAGTAGCGCTGCCACCAGCGCTACTGGTATGGGTAATTCCAGCGCTACTACTAGGCTTTCTCCTAGTAGTGTCGACCACGAAATCCGTGATCTCCTTGGAAATTCCGTTGGAAAACCTCAACCTCGAGATAGCCCAAAGTATCCTCGAAATCCCTCGCGCAAGACATTCCACAAAGGTAAAACAAGTCCAGCAAGACCTCCCGACGTGTCGATGATCCCGATAGGAGCCGCGTATCTCGTTCTAAGGACACGGCGGATTGTCCAAACTTCCGGTAGGCCAATCACAGAGTTGCCCCTGGCGGCCACCGGCGGTTGACAGGTTGGACCAACACTCATGAAGAGCACTGGCCCAGGGGTTGATTAATTATCCACGGGGTTGCAAAGCCATATGCATTTTATTAGGTTGTTTAGCAAACGTAGTACCAATGTTGGGTCTTGCCAGACAAGTTTTAATCTAAAACGAATAGTCAAGGGGGTCCCCATAACAACCCCGAGCATGTTAGGAGCGCAAAATATGGAACATAACACCGATACTCGGAACTAGGGTGGCAAAAGTGGAACAAAACACTGGGCAAAAGGCCAAGCCTTCCACCGTCACCATATATATATGTGCATTTAATTAAATAGCAATAATATTGTGATATCTCAGAAATCTATGTTGGCACATGGAAACAGAGTGTACTTGCAACTAGCAACGCTATAAGATAAGGGCTGAGCAGCGGTAACTTAACCAATCAATGTTTTGCTAGGAAGTGGAGGGGTTAGAGGCTTTCATGGCAATTTGGGAGGCTGACAATTTAAGTGGTAGGTAATAGAACATAACGGTAGAAGCGAGACATCTAGCATAGAAAAAATCTTGTCGGGTTCCGGGTACGATCATCTTGCCTGTTGGGTCTTCAGAGGGATAAAGAGCTGGGTCCTCGTAGGCGTTCTCTTCGGGATCCTCGTACTTAGGCTCGGCACTCGGGTCTACCCAAAGAGAAACATCACCAAATAAACATACAAACAAACTGCAATGCGCAACCAATGATGATGCATGACCAATTTGAAGTATTTAACATGGCAACCCTATGCTAGTCATCTTTTCTCATGCAATTATTAAGTTCTTTAGTATTCTGGACATAACCTCAAGATTAGTTATTTGAACATGCATGAACATGGCAAAAATGAATGCTCCTCGTAAAAATGATGCAAATGCATATGTAGAACGTTGTAAACGGAATAACGGAACTCACGGAACACTCACGGTAAAGTACGAACGTCAACGTAGTCATAAACAAAGATGAGGGAGGCCATGAGCTATTCCTTGGTATTCTGAGGATGCCACTGGATTGGGAATGAAAATCTAGCAAGAATAGAGGTAAAGATCATGCAAAACCATTGGGTATAACTCCCACAAGTCACAAAATAAACAAACACACAATCTGTCCACAAAAAGCAACATGCCATATTGCAACAAACATAACAGGAGCTACAGCAATCTACAAAGCACCACAAAGGCTTGGACCTGGGGTAAACAAGACACTTAACAAATCATCTAACTACAACAACATGAATGGAAGCAAGAATCAATAGCAATTAAGCTCTCAAGATGGCATGTTGAATCAGTATTTAGGGACTTAGTGAAAATTACCAGTTTTACAAATCTGAGTTAACAGGATGGCATTTTGACAGCAACCTTTACAAATGCTATAGGGACTTTCATGGCATGAAAATTAACAGGGTTATAGAGGACAACATGCACTTCAATTCACTCCATCATATCAACATCAACAAGTGCACAGATCACTGGCTATCATCCTCACAACATGGCATAATGAGAAAAATAGTCTCTCAGACTTAGTAATTTTAACAAGTGGCAAGCAGGGCATATTATTAATAGAATGACATGTTGACAACAAGCTTAAATAAGATGCAATAGCTCTACCTACAAGCACTTGGCACACACTAACAGAGGATGACATGCTCAACAATACTTACCATTGTGCCAATCTCAAAGGAGCTACATATACATGGGAATCATCAAGACAACATGGCAACAAAATAACAGATTTTGAACATTTGAATATTTGAGCATTTGAAAACAATATTTTTGGGGCATGTTGACAACAAGAATACCACTCCTATCATGATTTATCATGGCATGCAAAAATACCAGGGGCTAGCACACACATCAATGAACATTTTTCATGTTGACAAGTTTATCATAAGGTGCAAGAATACAATCATGTGAAAAAGACAAAATGCCACCTTATCACAAAACAACATTTTCACAAACTTTCTCAAATGATAAAACTAATGCCACCAATGGATTCACTGCATTTTTCTACCCCAAAATCATCTATCATATGCCTATGGTCCCATGGACAAAACTTCCACAAATACAATTCGAAATACACCCAATTCACTTATAACATGGTATGTGCCAAATTTGGCATGTCCCAATATAGCAGTGACAGATCAGGAAATAACCAAATATGGAATATTTCCTTAAAAGGAAATATCACAAAACACTGAAAAAAACACAAAACAAAATAAAAACAAACAAGGCCCCACCTAGCATAGTCACCAGGGGCCCTGTGGGAATGACATGTGGGCCCAGGGCCCACTATCAGTGGCTGGAATAAATAGGGAAAAAGTGGTGGCGACGGGGATTCGAACCCGAGACCCCTCGGTCGAACGGACTCGGTCGGACCAACTAGATAGGGCACGGCTTGTGCTAGGAGACGGGCTCGGGGCCTAAAGAACATACTGAAGCCACCTATTTCTCCCTCCGTGAGACAGGAAGTGCGACGGCATCGGCGGTGAGCAAGGCGACGATGACGGCGGTTGTGGGCTACCGGTGGGGGTGCGGAACACCTAGGGGGTTCCGTTCCTGGGGCTGCGGGGTCGTACAAAGCGAGAGGTTGAGGAGCTCGAGCTTGAGCTCTTCTCTGGCGCCGGCGACAGCGCGGAAGAGGCGAAGCAGGGGCTAGCGTGCGAGCAAGTTGGCCATGGACATGCTACGCGGGCTGGTGTGTGTGTGGGGATGCGGGGCGCGCGCTGGGATGGGAGCACCGCGAAGACGGAGCAAGAAAGCCCGAGGCTTTCTCTCTCTGAAGAACTTCTTTAGAGGCTCGTCAGAGCGCGGCGAGCGCAGTGATGGCAAGGACACTACGCGAGCTAAGGGCATCGAACGGCAACGGGGAAGCCATGGATT
The DNA here is from genome assembly GCA_039707655.1 of Elymus sibiricus. Lineage (NCBI taxonomy): Eukaryota > Viridiplantae > Streptophyta > Magnoliopsida > Poales > Poaceae > Elymus > Elymus sibiricus. The sequence continues at coordinate 220,908,546 of CM077665.1, forward strand.
GGGAGCGGGGACTACCTCCTTTAGCTAAGGCAAGAAGAGGACGGTGGGGATCAACGGGAAGACGTCGGCGAGGCGGGGTTCTCCGGCGAGCTCTCGGATCCGGGGCTGCGCAGGAAGAAGATGAGACGAGGCGAGCCTTGGCATCCCGTGAGCCATCGAGGAAGGAGAGGAGCAACGGGGACTCCCTTCCCGCGCTCCAGAAAAGCGAAGGCGCAACGAAGAGCTCAACTCCGGGCTCGAGCTGTTGCTCAGCCGGGGCGCGGTGGAGAGGGCGACGGAATGGTGAGGGGAGGCTTACCTGAGCGGCGGCGCGAAGAGGAGAGGGAGAAAATGGGACGAGGGTCGATCCTAGGGCACCGGGGGCATCTTTTATAGGAGCTGGGGACTGCCGTCGGCCGTCAAATCAACAAGGACGGCGACGTGGCTCCCCTGGATGCGCGTCGTACAGAGGAGGGAGACGACGCGTGCGGGGAGGCCGGCTGGGCTGCAGTGCTGAGCTTGTTGGGCCGCGAGGGCGGAAGGAGGCCCAGGTGAGGCTGGACCCTCTCTCTCCCCCGAAAAGAAAGGTTTTTCTTTTTAAATAACACCAACACAAAACAAAATGCCAGGGCGGATTGGAAAGCACTTTGAGAAAACTAAAAATAGTTTTGCACTCACAAAAATATGCCCTATCTAACAAAATTAGTTTGGGAATTTTTAGAGCAAATAAATTATACACCCATTATTACTATATATGAATCTGTTTTGCAAAGATCTAAAAGGCAAATATAGGGAAACATGGTTGAGAGCTACTTAAAAATGCATGCCCGATTATTTAGAAGAAGTGCAACATTTTGTTTGGGATGAATAGGCAAGTAAAATCACCACATATATAGTATTGCTATTAAAATAGATGAGGCAAAGTTTTTGAGAAATTGCGGAGAGGGCTTGCACACCACAATAACACATGTCTCCATGCACACCAACACCACAATCACACACACTCACACACAACAAGCACTACAAGCTTATGATGCAACAAATAATTTATGTGATGATGCCATGATGCCATGATGAATGAGGAATGTCATGAAGCAATTTTATTAGACCCAACACATGAGGCCAAACATAGAAGGTCATACATGGAATATTACAAGGGAATGCACTTGGGCTGTTACAACTCTCCCCCACTACAACAGGATCTCGTCCCGAGATCTATGAACGGAAGAATTCGGGATATTCGGAACGGAGGAGGTCCACACGTTCCCAAGTGGCTTCTTTGTCGGAGTGATGTGACCACTTCACCTTTAGAAACTTGATTGACTTGTTGCGAGTCTTACGCTCAGTATCCTCAAGGATAGCTACTAGATGCTCATGATAGGATATGTCATCTTGGAGATCAATGTCTTGGAGATCAACGGTGCGCTCGGGAGTCTTGAAACACTTCTGGAGCTAAGAGACGTGAAACACATCATGCACATTTGAGAAATTGGAAGGAAACTCGAGTTGGTAGGCAAGGTCTCCCCTCTTGCCCACAATCTTGAAAGGACCCATGAAGCGTGGATCGAGCTTTCCTTTGATGCCAAAGCGCTGAGTGCCCTTCATGGGAGACACTCTGAGATAGACAAAATCATCGATCTGAAAGGTCATGTCACGATGCTTGCTATCATAATAGCTCTTCTGGCGGGATTGAGCTGCTTGGAGATTTTCACGAATGACACGGCACATTTCTTCTGCTTCAGTTATCATGTCATTCCCAAGGATTTGACGCTCACCGGTTTCAGACCAATTGAGCGGGGTACGACACTTCCTACCATAGAGAATCTCGAAAGGATCCTTGCCGGAACTTGCTTGGAAACTATTGTTGAATGAGAACTCAGCAAATCGGAGGCAATCTTCCCACTTTATGCCAAAAGAAATCACACAAGCTCTGAGCATATCTTCGAGGATTTGATTGAATCTCTCAACTTGACCACTAGGTCTAAGGATGGAAAGCTGTACTGAAACGGATCTTGCTACCCATTGCAGTTTGAAAGGAATCCCAGAACTTGGAAGTGAAGATGCTTCCACGATATGAAGATATAAGCTGAGGAATACCGTGCAAAGAAACTATCCTTGAAGTGTACAGCTCTGCCAGCTGAGCTGTCGAGATAGATTCTTTGACCAGAAGGAAGTGGGCAACTTTGGTGAGCTTGTCGATGACCACGAAGATGGCATCATTACCTCTCTTCGACTTGGGAAACCCAATAACAAAATCAATCTCAACATGATTGAATCTCCACTCTGGGATAGGCAAAGCCTGAAGGAGACCTGCTGGACGTTGATGTTCCGCCTTCACTCTACGACAAAGATCACACTCGTTCACAAACTGAGCAATCTCACGTTTCATACGAGTCCACCAGAAGGTTTGCTTGAAATCCTGATACATTTTGGAACTGCCTGGATGGATGGAGTGGAGAGAATTATATGCTTCATCCATGATAACTTTCCTGAGTTCCCCTTTTGGAACCACCAGACGGTCCTCAAAGAACAAGGTATCTTTGTCATCAACACGGAAGCACTTATACTTTGAAATGCTCTTGGCCACACCTTTCTTCACTTTCTTCACCATAGCATCAAGAAGCTGAGCTTGGTGAATCTGATCTTCCAAAGTCGGAGAGACTTGAAGATTGGCAAGAAATCCTTGAGGAACAACTTGGAGATTGAGCTTGCGGAAAGCTTCACAAATCTCGGGTTGGAGAGGCTTGAGGATGAGACTGTTGCAGTATGCCTTTCTGCTCAGCGCGTCTGCAATGACATTTGCTTTACCCGGAGTATACTCAATGCTTGGATTGTACTCCTCGATCATTTCCACCCAATGTGTTTGCCTAAGATTGAGATTTAGTTGAGTGAAAATGTACTTCAAGCTCTTGTGGTCAGTGAACACCTCAACTGGTGTTCCCAACAATAGATGTCTCCACGTCATCAGAGCATGAACAACTGCCGCCAACTCAAGATCATGAGTGGGGTAGTTCTTCTCACTAGGCTTCAACTGACGGGAGGTGTAGGCAACCACCTTTCTGTCTTGCATCAGAACACCACCAAGACCTTGGAGGAAAGCATCACAGAACACTTGGAAAGGTTTGGATTCATCTGGAGGAGTGAGAACTGGAGCTGAGGTCAGCTTTTCCTTGAGTGTATTGAACGCCACATCACACTCAGGAGTCCACACATACTTGACACTCTTCTGGAGGAGGTTAGACAAATGCTTAACAATTTGTGAGAAGTTCTCCATGAATCTTCTGCAATAACTTGCAAGCCCGAGGAAGCTCCGAAGCTGCTTGACATTCTGAGGAGGCTCCCACTTCAAAATGGCCTCAACTTTCTCAGGATGCACCTTATTGCCCTCGGCAGAGATGACATGCCCAAGGTACACCACTTCATTGAGCCAAAACTCACACTTGGAGAACTTAGCATAGAACCGATGCTCTCTTAACTTGTCAAGCACAAGCCGGAGATGCTCTGCATGCTCTTCTCCGGTCTCCGAGAAAACAAGATTGTCCTCCAAATACACCAAGACGAACTCATTCTTGAAGGGAGAGAAGATGAAGTTCATCATTCTGGAGAAAGTCGGAGGCGCATTTGCGAGACCAAAGGACATGACATTGTACTCATAAGAGACAAAACTCATCCTGAAAGCAGTCTTTGGAATATCTTCTTCACGGATACGGATTTGATGATAGCCCATCTGTTGGGGATATTCCCCACGACCAAGACCCGGTTCATAAGGATAAGCCGTCCTAAGGCTTAAAGTCATTTCTCGGTCTAAGTTTCCCTGACGTTAAGTCATCTTTGGACTTAAGCATCCCTGGTGAGACCCGGCTGGTGAGACCGGGCAGACATTTATGACCCGGCAGACAGTTATGACCCGGCAGACAGTTATGACCCGGCACACAGTTATGACCCGACAGACAGTTATGACCCCGCAGACACACAGTGCCTGAAGATAAGTCCCGGAGATGAGTCCCGGAGATGAGTCCATGAAGATGAGTCTTAAAGATAAACCCGGTTGTAACCTGCCCGGCTGTAAGCCGCCCGGTGTAAGCCGCCCGGGATTCAGAAGCCCATGGAGAGAGGCCCGTGATGAGAAACCCGCGATGGGAAGTCAGAATAGGTTAAGTCCTAATCCTACTAGGACTCTACATGTAACCCGCCCCTTCAACTTATATAAGGAGGGGCGGGGCACCCCAAGAGGGTCAAGTGTTTAGACGTCTCAATAGACAAGTCTTAGACAGACAAGTTCAAGTCATTAGAGATAGACATATTAGAGGTTCTCGAGATTAGAGGTAGCGATTCTGCACCCTTGTAATCAAGATCGTCATCATCATCAATATAGACACAAACCAGGACGTAGGCTTTTACCTCCTTCGAGAGGGGCCGAACCTGGGTAAACTCGTGTCTCTCGATTCCGACGAACCCCTCTCAAGCTGCCACAAAGTTGTGATGGCCTCACACCTAAGTTCTCTCACGAGGACATCTTGCCGTGACAAAACCACGACAGTTGGTGCCCACCGTGGGGCCTGCGCACGATGGTATTGTGTTCTTGAAGGGAGCTTTTCAAGGGATTGAGAAACTCGCTATTCGATCGGATTAGGAAGAGACGGTTCAAAAGGATTTACAGTGACTATGTGTTCATTAGTCAAGATTGAAGAAATTTTAGCAAACATGATCAGATCAGAGTCAAAGCGTCAGTCAGAAAAGAAATCGAGTGGCGAGATGCTTGTCATCAGAAGCAATCTATCAGAAATCCCATGTAGTAGCATCCACGTGGGGAACCCGGTGTTTATGTCCGCTCACACGATCCAGACAGAAGGAAAATAAAAAAAAGAAAGGAGAGGCATCGGCGACCCGGAGATAGCGACATACACGGCTTGGCCTCCACCGTCCACGGCGCCGGCTCACCTCCGCCACTACGGCCACGCCGCCACCGCGTCGCTGCTCCTCCGAGCCGCCTCCGCCTCTGCCACGGGCCGGCGTCGCCAAGCCTCCTCTGCCTCTACCGCGGGCCGGCGTCGCCAAGCCGCCTCTGCCCCTGCCGCGGGCCGGCGTCGCCAAGCCCCGTGCCGCCGCGCTGTTGCTCCTCTAAGCCGCCGACGCGAGCTCTGCTTCCGCCACAGGCCAACACCGTCGAGCCGCCGCCGCGAGCTCTGCTTCTGCCATAGGCCAACGCCGTCGAGCCGCCACACCCGTGCCGCCGTGAGCTTCGCCTCTGCCATGGACCAACGCCGTCGAGCCGGCCCCGCATTAAGTCGCTCCCGCATCCGCCATAGCTCCATCGCTGCACCTGCCCCTTTTACCGTATCTCACCATCGCCTCCACGGCCTCGCCAAGCCGCTGGCCCGGCTCTGCCTTCGCCGCGCCATACTGCCCCGGCTCTGCCTTCGCCACGTCGCCGCGCGCCTGAGCTGCCCTGGCTTTGCCTCGCCTCATGCCTCGGCTGCTCCTGCCTTCAAGCGATGCTCCGGGCAACTCCCGTCCGCGCGCGCCTCACCTCCGACCAGCTTCACCGTACCCGCGGGCCGCCTACTCGCGCCACGAGCCGCCACGCCCGCCTCCACACTACCCTGCTCCGGTTCGCCCCGCACCGCTGCGTGCTGCCCTCAGCTCAGCGTCGAGTCGCCTGACGCCTGCCAAAGCCGCCCTCGCCGGTCTGCCCTCGGTGGCAGCTCGCCGGTCTGGGAGTCTCCTCAAGCAGCTGCTGCCTCCGAATCGCCCCCACCGCCGTGGTTCCAACCCGTCGCCGTTGCCCCAGGAGTGAGCCGGCCCTGCCTCCGCCACGTACGTGCGTTGCCGCTGCGGGATTCACCGGCGCGCTAAGTTGCACCGGACTCACCTTGCCGCTTGCGGTCAGCATCGCTCCGGCCGCCATTTCGAGCTGGCCGCGCCAGACCGGTCCATCTCCTCTGCTCCAAAGCCGCCTGCAAAAAAGGGAGGAGTTGACCCTATGGATAAAAAAATGCGGTTTGGTCAACACGACCTGGAGGGTCTATTCCAAGCTGCCCTGCTCTGGCCCCGCTGCCATCGCACTTCAAGTCGCCGCCTCGCCACCACCATCACTATTGCGAACCTCGCGCTGAGTCACTTTCGCTCGGTCTCGTTCTGAGCCGCCGCGGTCTCGCCTCGAGTCGTTTTTGCCGCTCCGACCCACCATCTTCGCCGCGGTCTCTGCTGTGATTGATGACCTTTTGCAAGAGAAGGAGAGAGTGGTTGAACCACAGTTGAAATTATGGAGGTTATCCACGGTTTCCATATACGGATCATTTATTGTCCAAAATAAATCAGGTGCTATCTATTCCATCTATTTTATCAGCATATATTAATTTCTTTAAGAACAATTACTTTGACCTATGATATTCTTACGCAGGACAATTGTTTATTATAAAAGTGGCGTGGCATAAGGCCACGAATATGGAGATCGCACCAATGACATTATGCGACGGACACATGTGCAGGCGATCGCCCGTGTGATCTGGTCTACAGCCACGCGCCGCGGCCATCTCGCGTGACCACGCCGGCTTACAATGTCGTGACCGACTACTGCGGCGAACTCGCCTGCGTCCGGGCCGCCTCTGATGCCGCGGCCATCTCTACCATCCGCCCTCGCGGTCTGGTCTACATCAACACACCGGAGCCGCACCCGTCTGCACGAGCTGCTTAGTGAGCGCACGCAAGTCGCCACTCCTGCGGCCCGGTATATTCCAATAACTCTGGAGCAAAATTATCAGCCTCCAAATGGATGGCTCAATGGACAGGCGCACAAGTCGCCGCCACTGCGGTTCAGTTAACTACAACAACCAGCTGGGATAAACCATTGGACGGGTTATTGACACAACTCATACGGGATCATTTATAACCTGCTGCGGTCAACCTCAACCTTCCATGGATTCACATCGCATTATCAACGCCGAGGGTATACAATGAGTGTTGCGAAGATCATCAAACTTGCCACCTTACCTCCAGCTTCAGCACATTCCAGCATTTCCGCTGTCAACTATATGCCGGTTTACGCCACGGCCAGGTATGGAGAATCTCAAGCCAACTCCTCGAGTCGTCTTAAGACTCGGGGGCTACACAGACATGATTCAACAAATGTTGCTAGTTTCAGCAAATTCAAGAACCCCAGGTCATTGGAGAAAAAAAATAACCCGATCTCGGGGGCTACTGCCACATTGGTGAAAGCTTAAAGGCTGTTAGAAAATTTCCAGCTGAAAAGGTGCCAAGCAATCTAAGAGTTCTGACTCAAAAGAAGGATTCCAGATTATCAGGAAAAGTTCCGGTTTACAACCCGGCTCAAGAGAAGTCTGTGTCTCACAAAGTTTTGAGATCTCGATATCCGGCTCAACATTCGGTTCAAAGGGAATTCATCTCTTGCAAGTTCGAGTTTTTAGAAAATTAAAGGTCGCCAAAGAGAAATAGCTGCTATGATGCACGGTTCAAACATGGGTATCCTGCCTTATTGGCTTATCATATTATGGGTCACTTGGGGGCTTCCAACTCTATGAGTTTAGCTTTCATACCCTCTTGGCCGGCTTTATATGCCATATTCGAGTTAAACCTGCCTGTTTGCAACTTGCTACTCCACCAGATGACCCGTCGAACTCTTGACAGTCAATCTTGCTAAGAGACCCTGAACTCCATAGTCAATCTCGCACAAAGACCCTGAACTTGTCAAGGTTTAAACGACGGCTTTTGTCACGAGAGAGCCGGCTTACAGTGAGCTAGGATAAACTCGCCTTGTTTGTTGTAGTCTCTCCGCTATGTGGCCCGTTCATACTCTTAACAATCAATCTTTTTTAAGACCCTGAACTTGTTAAGGTTTAAACGACGGATTTATGTCATGTGAGAGCCAGCTTATGAGGTTTCAGGCTTTCATGCCAAAGCTTCTTTGAAGAAAAACTTGAGTTTTTCAAAAAACGAAACAGAGCTAGTCTCTTTTTGGTCGAGCCTTGAAAGCCGACATTTTTATACTCTCTTATCATACACATACATCATCATACATTGCATCATCATTGCATCGTCATATCATGCATCATATATGTATGGATATCCTGGTTTATGTTGCAGGAGCCGGCTTTCAAACCGGGTTATATTGTTCAAATGTTAAATAGCCAATGTGGCTGGATTTTTATTATGGTTTTTTTTTTGAGGAGATTTTTATTATGGTTATGATAACCTATATTGGATGATTGAGGTTTTCAAAGCCCCTTCAGAGTAATGGCTGTTATTCCCTCATCCAAAAATACCATCTCACAGCAGGGAGCATGGTTCAACATTGATATGCCAAGCATTCAGCAATATCGTCCATATAATGGATACGATTTATTCTGCAATGGAAAGAATAGTCCCGAGTCGCTGCAGGCATACGACACGGCACTTGGGGGCTACATTATTCAAATCAAGATTATATCAAGTATGCAAGTCCCATGTCGCTGCAAGCACGCACCATGGCACTTGGGGGCTAATGCAAGTAGCTTTTCAAACTTGTCACATTATCAACGAAACTGGTTATCTCAGGGAGATGAGCCGGCCTTCAATCATTTTCTATGTTTCAGCCCAGTATTATTTTAATGAGCCGGCCCTTGGGGGCTACACATTGCTCATCAAGTCTACATAATCAGCTCTGCAGAAGTCCCTGCTCATTATTGCATAATGAGCCGGCCCTTGGGGGCTACACTGGCTGAACAGTATTATGAGCATAATGCAGTTACAAGTCCCCGGTTGCTGCAGGCAAGACAACCCGGTACTTGGGGGATACATATGTGGAACATTCAACTTATGACTGGGGACTCAGACGAACAATTCAGATTTCTCTAGAGTTGCAATATTTATGTTGAAGCAAGTCTTAAAGCTATCACTACGTTCCCCTCTTAAGACTTGGGGGCTACAGGTAATATGGATATGAGGAAGATATGCCTTCAAATTCTCAGTTATGAGGGAACCAGACGAATATATCAACCCAAGGCAATTGATAATAAGGGTTATTTTTTCTCCAAGGAGCCAGAGTCAGTGTATTGATATGACAGAGTTTCAGAATTTTCAGCAGCTGGTCAACTGGTCTTTTTGAGTGAACCGGTCCCTTTACATATTCTTATTTCAAGAGTTTAGCATGAATAAATTCAAAGCTAAACTGGGGGCTAATGTTGGGGATATTCCCCACGACCAAGACCCGGTTCATAAGGATAAGTTGCCCTAATGCTTAAAGTCATTTCTGGGTCTAAGTTGCCCTAACGTTAAGTCATCTTTGGACTTAAGCATCCCTGGTGAGACCCGGCTGGTGAGACCCGGCAGACAGTTATGACCCGGCAGACACACAGTGCCTGAAGATAAGTCCCGGAGATGAGTCCCGGAGATGAGTCCATGAAGATGAGTCTTAAAGATAAACCCGATTGTAACCCGCCCGGCTGTAAGCCGCCCGGTTGTAAGCCGCCCGGTGTAAGCCGCCCGGGATTCAGAAGCCCATGGAGAGAGGCCCGTGATGAGAAACCCGCGATGGGAAGTATGAATAGGTTAAGTCCTAATCCTACTAGGACTCTACATGTAACCCACCCCTTCAACTTATATAAGGAGGGGCGGGGCACCCCAAGAGGGTCAAGTGTTTAGACGTCTCAATAGACAAGTCTTAGACAGACAAGTTCAAGTCATTAGAGATAGACAGATTAGAGGCTCTCGAGATTAGAGGTAGCGATTCCGCACCCTTGTAATCGAGATCGTCATCATCATCAATATAGACACAAACCAGGACGTAGGCTTTTACCTCCTTCGAGAGGGGCCGAACCTGGGTAAACTCGCGTCTCTCGATTCCGACCAACCCCTCTCAAGCCGCCACATAGTTGCGATGGCCTCACACCTAAGTTCTCTCACGAGGACATCTTGCCGTGAAAAAACCACGACACCATCTGAAGATCTAACTTTGAGAAAACCTTGGCACCTTTCAATTGCTCAAACAACTCATTGATGTTGGGAAGTGGATACTTGTTCCTGATTGTCTTTTTATTCAATGGATGGTAGTCGACGCATAGTCGGCCCGTGCCATCCTTCTTCTTGACAAAAAGAACACCACAACCCCAAGGTGAAGAACTTGGTCTGATCAAAACTAGATGCTCTTGTTCATCTAGCTGCTTCTTCAATTATTTCAGCTCTTCGGGACCAAGATTATAAGGACGCTTGCATACCGGTTCAGTTCCAGGCTCGAGTTCAATCACAAACTCCACTGTCCGGTGAGGAGGCATTCCTGGCAATTCTTCTGGAAAGACATCTTCATACTCAAAAATGACGGGGATTTGAGAAATGGCAGAAATTTCACCCTTCTCATTGAGAGAAAAGAGCCGAATAGTATCATCACGAGCAGCGAAAATGATCACATCTTCAGAAGGATGAGTCAATTGGACTTCTTTGGCTTTACAATCAACATAAGCCTTGTTCATCGCCAGAAAATCCATGCCAAGAATAAGATCAATATCGGAATTGCCGAGACAATTGGAGAGGCCTGAAAGGAATAGTTGCCCATTTTGATAGAAACATCCGGAACCACATAGCGAGAATTCATTTGCATGCCCGGCGAAACCAAAGTTAACGACCTAGGAAACTCTTCACAGAAGAACTCATGCTTTGAGATGAAAGGTCATGATATGAATGAATGCGATGCACCAGTATTGAACAACCCTTTTGCTGGAATAGAATTAACGAGAGATTACCCATTATCACTTGAGAAGACTCCTCTACTTGAGCTGCATTCACATTGTTCACCCTTGCATACTTGGGATTGTGCTTCACCATAGCACTACCTGGGGGCCTGATAGGAGGAGGAGGCGGAAGACACCGCTGGTTGGTGCACTGGTTGGAGTAATGGCCCTTCTGACCACACTTGTGACACGTAACCTCTGCGAGCGGACGAAAGTTGCCTGGAGGAGGAACATTTGCTGACTTGAGAGCCTGAGGCCTCTGCTGAAAACCTGGGTTGGCTGGGTGGGAAGGACCACGAAACGGAAGTGGAGGAGGAACCCAATACTTCTGCTGCTTAGGAACAATCTGAGAGTTGTACAAAGAAGGGTTGGAGTCTCTGAACCGCTTCTTGGAATTCTCAAGCTTGAGCTGAACTGCCTCGAACTTTAGAGCCAAGTTATAGAACTGATCAAACACAGGAGGCTCGTGAATGACGAGAGCGAGCTGAATATCTTCTCTGAGTCCACCTTTGAACTGATACATCTTGGACTTTTCATCAGGAACGTCTTGCTCAGCATAGCGGGCCCGATTCTGGAATTCAAAAATGTACTGATAGACAGACATACTCCCCTGCTTCAGGTTCCTGAACTTCTCGTGACTGCACGACCACCTCTAGAATCCTTGTACAGCTGCCTGACCCTTGAGCTGGAAGGTCGCAAACTTGACATAGTTCTCAGGCCTGACATTGCTGCACTCAAAATGCTTGTTCATGTCACGGATCCAATCGTCCGCATCAAGAGGTTGATCACAGCAGGTGAAGGACTTTGGCTGATTTGCGAGGAGCTGGTTCAGAGTTGCAAAGTGCGGCTGATTATTGAAATTCCCTTGATGACCTTGCCGTCCCGGATTCTGGAAACCTTGCAACAAACTGAGCAACATCTGGGTGTTGGCAATGGTTGCGACCATCACTGCCTGCCATGCCTCCAGAGGTGGAGGTAGTGGTGGGGGTGGTGGAGAATCAGACGGCTCCCCCTCACGACCTGAGTTCCCACGAGTTGTCGGAGCCATCCTGAAGATGGACAAGAATATCTGCACACCATTGACAAAGATGATTGAAATAAGCTGAATCAAATGGCTTGAAAGAAATTGCAACGGGATATCATCAACTGCATTCAAACTGCAAATAGTAAGAACGCCTTCTACAGGTTCGTGATAACATCATTAGATCATGAAGCCACTTGAAATAACACAACAAGTATTGAGCTAAGGTTGCTTGGAACAAATGTATAAACCATCATACATCTGTCGGAAGATGATCCTAGGAGACTACTAGAAATCCCACCTAAGAACTTCCGAAATCTTTGGTTATGCAATCGGGTCCACGGATACACGGAGTTTTATCCATCACTTAACTCCTAGCAGTAACACTACTCTCCAGTGTATCTCATCCGTCAACACACAACCAGAGGTCTCGGAAACTCATCTACCTCACACCCTCGTAATCACAACAATACTAAAGATGGCAGTACATGTGATCCCGCTCCCCAGTACTGGGTGCCGCCACACTCTTCGCACCACGAATAGTATTGAAGCAATTTCGAACATCTGCGTCGTGAAGTACTAAGGAAACTGAACGATAACAATGTGTCAAGAATCCCTTGGAGCTCTACTCCCCGGGTCCAATCCATACAGTCAGGAGGCACCAAGAACAGAATTCCGGTCACATCAGTATCATAGAGGCTCCAAAATACCCGCGTGATCCTAATTTTTTTTGATTGAGAAGTGGGTAGAATCAAAATTCCTAAGTCGTAATTCCTCACCAGAGTATAGAAGAGGAGTAAAGTAATCCTACTCTCCGATATAACTAGACTCAAAATAGTTTTTCACTAGACTCGACTCGGCCAAGTTCGATCAAGCAAGGGGCTCCTATGGTCGATATGGCTCTGATTACCAACTTGTAATGTCCAAGATGCGGTACTATCCCTATTAAGGCGTGAGGGCCTCGATGGGATAGAAGCGCATCTAGTCGTTTCGCAAGTACAAAAATCATTGCAATACATGTAATGAAGAGATGAGTATAGGAGTTGGCTTACACTTGCCACAAGCTAACTTACAAATCCACACAATTATTCATACATTCATCCAGAAGGCAGGGTCCGACTACGGACGAAATCAAACGATAAAAGAAAGCAATGAAACTGCCTTGCTAGCCCAGGAACACAACCACGAAGCTCCCCTACTCATCCGGATACGTCACGTACATACGCCTACGTTCTTCATCGTACTCCCACTGGGGCTAAGAAACATCATCTGGCATGAACTCGTCAGTATCTGTACCTGTATTGTTGTAGTTATCTGTGACTCACAGGGACTCAGCAATCTCATAACCCGGGTACCGAGGCTATGTAAGCCAATAGGTGAGGAAGGGTTAAGTGGTGAGGCTGCAGCAAGCACTACGCATGTATTTGGTGGCTAGCTTACGAGAGAAAGAATAAATATGGTGGTGTACGCATAATGGTCATGAACTAGAATGATCACTAAGTGACCCTGAACACCTACTTACGTCAAATATAACCCCACCGTGTTCTCTCTCGTTTCGTGTTCACGAGCAGAGACGGTCACTGTTACGCACACAGTTGGTGTATTTTATTTGAGTTTACTTCAAGTTTGCTATAACCGGGTGTAAAACAAATTCCAAGTTGCCACATAACCGCGGGCACAGCTTCTCGAAAAGATTTAACCCTGCAGGGGTGTTCCAACTCATCCATCACAAACTAACCACACGCCGCGGGAATAACCTCGACCATGAAACCCATGATCTCCTTGGAAATTCCGTTGGAAAACCTCAACCTCGAGAGAGACCAAAGTATCCTCGGAATCCCTCACGCAAGACATTCGAGAAAGGTAAAACAATTCCATCAAGACCTCCCGACGTGTCCACGATGCCGATAGGAGCTGCGTATCTCGTTCTCAGGACACGGCAGATTGTCCAAACTTCCGGTAGTCCAATCACAGAGTTGCCCCTGGCGGCCACCGGTGTTTGACAGGTTGGACCAACACCATGAGGAGCACTGGCCCGAGGGTTGATTAATTATCCACGGGGTTGCAAAGCCCTATGCATTTTATTAGGTTCTCTAGCAAATGTACTACCAATGTTGGGTCTTGCCACACAAGTTTTAATCTAAAACGAATAGTCAAGGGGGTCCCCATAACAACCCTGAGCATGTTAGGAGTGCAAAATATGGAACATAACACCAGTACTCAGAACTAGGGCGGCAAAAGTGGAACAAAACACTGGGCAAAAGGCCAAGCCTTCCACCGTCACCATATATATATATGTGCATTAAATTAATTAGCAATAATATAGTGATATCTCAGAAATCCATGTTGGCACGTGGAAAACAACTTGTACCTGCAACTAGCAACGCTATAAGATAAGGGCTGAGCAGCGGTAACATAGCCAATCAATGTTTTGCTAGGAAGTGGAGGGTGTCGGGGCACGGATGCACACGATAACCTATGGGACCAGAGGCCCCTTTGTGGTTTGGCGGGGGCTAGGTCACGTTGCACAAAGAGCGAAGATCATGGCACCAGCATGATGATGGGGACGCGGGTGTTTTTACCCAGGTTCCGGCTGCTGAGAAGCGTAAAACCCTACTCCTGGTTTGGTGGATTGATCTCAGGGAACACGAAGCAGGCGGAGCGCTCTAACGCGGCAAGGGTTGCCTTCGGGTGAGCAACTACGATAGTACAAGTATCCAAAAGTCTGAATCTTGAGCTAGGTTGCCTTGGGCCTCCTTTTATAGGGCAAGGGGCAACCACAGTGGCAAAACAGTCTTTATCTAGCGATTAGATAGCTAACAGAGCTATCATACCTAACTCTGGTGTTTAGGACAAAATACCATGATTGCTAGTCTAGGTGGCGCGCAGGGGTGCATCCCCGGCAGGCTCTTGCCACCGCTTAACTGGCTGTTGCTCAGTGTATTGACATGCTTCTAGACGGGTGTCAACTGGGCATAATCTGTCTTACGGTGCGTCGCCACGTGCTTAGCGGGAGCCACTTAGCCACCTGAGGGCTCGACACCGCATTGACAAGTGACTGGCGTTGTGATGCGGTGGAGCGGTGGCTGATTAGCTCGCACCTGCTGGAGGATGGCTTGCCGGGTCTTCCTAAAGATGTGCGTGCCTCGGTCCCCGGCAAGCACCGGGGATGTGGCTGACGTGCCTTGGGCCCCTCCTGGGCTTTTGTGTTGGTCTTGCCAGCGTTGCTTGGCCTCTTGTAGGTTGCTGCTGCCGGAGTCTGGGTCTTGAATGTTTGCTTGGTTTGTGCTTGTGTCGATGGGTCTTGCTACTACTGCCTGTGTATAAGTCAGGGGCACTGGATACCCTTGTCCTAGTGCACCGACAGGAGCCCCCGGGTCTAGCCCACACGCGCTTGCCCGGTGCCGTTGGGTCAGGCCCAAAATTTATGCACATGCGCGCAATGTGGGGGAGTAACCGCCAATTTAGTAGTCAGCACTGATCCACTACCTCAGGCCGTTTCCACCATGTGTGCCGCATGCATCGCAGGGAGCTTGCAGCGGGTTCGCGTGACTTAAAGGCCTGGTCGTGGCAGAAACTCCAGCGCCATGGATTGGAGCAATGGGGCGGTTACCTGTTCGCCCATGAGTCGTGGGTAGTGGGATTGGTGGAGATGGGCGGCCGCTCTGGAGCGGGGGAGAGCCAGCCCCCGTGCCCTCCCCTATAAATTAGGGGGTCACGGTGGCGATGCTCATCCATCCCCTTCTCCTCCTTATTCCCAAGCCCACACTGCTTGTCCTTCTCTTCTGGTTCATCCTTGGACGCGCTAGTGCTCGCCATGACGAGGGGGCAAGGACGACTCTCAGCTTCCGCTGGGGCGACGAGAGCTTCCCTTCGGGATCATGCCGCTGCTTCAGCCGCGACGACGGGAGGTGGTTCCAGCGTACGTGGCGGGAGGGCTGGAAGAGGTCGGGGCCAGCGCGGGGCTCGTGGCCGGGGGAGGCGGAGCACCATCCCCGACCCTCCTCTGGTGGCAGCTTCTTCCTTAGCGGAGGAACATACTGAAAGCACGACACTGGAGTTCGTCATCGGGCTGCGTGGCCCCCCTCGTAGCCGCTTGCGACTCCCCCGTCCCTTCGCCAGTGTGATGGAGGTTGACAAGCCGCACACGATGTGGGTGCACGTGCACGGCTGCTGCAATGGCGCTGCGTGGGTTGACGTCAAGTTTCCGGCGCCCCACGTCATGTTCTTCAGGCATGGGTGGAAGACCTTTGTACGCGCTCACATTTTCACGGGAGGGTATGTCCTCCGCTTCAAGCTGGTGGAGGCCGACACGCTCTCCGTCAAGATTTATGGGTGTTCGGGCGCCCGTCTCGGCTGCTGTGAAGAGAGCTCGAGTGGTGACGAAAGCTTCACCTCGAGCGATAGCGACGAGGAGGACAGTTTCGGTGAAGACAGCGATAGCGAGCTCCAGGCCGTCAAGTCGGAGTACGACGACCTGGGCTCCAGCTGACCGCCGGCCGCACCATCACCGTCATCGAGCTCCCCCTTCCCCTGGTAGAGCAATTTGCCGGGGGTTCTTGGCTTGGGTGCCGCCTCTCCTGCTCAGCTGGACCTTGGCAGGCTCGTGGACTCCGGCTTCGTCTTCTTTGCCGGTGGTCCCACCGAGCCGTTCCCCGACGGCCCTGATGGGGTCAGGCTGGGCTTCTACTTAGGTCTCGCTTTCGCCCTTTTTCTTTTTGTAGCTTGCTCCTAGGGGAGAAAGTCAAATAAAGATTTATTAGGAAGGAGCTCTCCAATGTATCTTGATCCATTTTGTATCAACAAATGAATGAATGTTATTTCTCTTCCCTGAGTACCATCCTTTTCTCCCTTTGTTTCTGCTGTGTCAGTATGTTTATCCATGCTGCACAGAACCACTTGCCGGGTCACTACTAACCACGAGCGCCAAAAGGGGAGCGAGCCCCTGGCAGCAGGCTGGCGTTGTTCCCCGGTAGATCTCCTTGTTGGTATCGGCGTGGCTCCCCAAGGGCTAATAAGTATCAGGAGCTGGGGAACGGCTCGTCCCGACAAGGGTTTTCACCACGTGGAGGATGATACGTCCATTTTGGATCATGATTTCCTACTGTTATTTACTTTGTTTTGTTGAATAATAATGCTTTGGGAAGTGATTCTAATGCCTTTTCTCTCATAATATGCAAGGTTTACACAAAGAGGGAGAATACCGGCCGCTGGAATTCTAGACCCAAGAAAAGCACGTCAGAGATACCTATTTTGCACAACTCCAATGAACCTGAAATTTTACGGAGAATATTTTTGCATTTAATAAAAATACTGGAGTTGAAAACTACCGGAGGGGGCCTCCCAGGTGGGCACAACCTACCATGGTGCGCCAGGCCCCCTTGGGCGCGCCCGGATGGGTTGTGGTCACCCTGGCCCACCTCCAGTGCCCATCTTCTGGTATAAGGTCTCTCTTGACCTAGAAAAAAATCAGAGGAGGACTTTCAGGATGAAGTGCCACCGCCTTGAGGCGGAACTTGGGCAGGAGCACTTTTGCCCTCCGGCGGAGCGATTCCGCCGGGGGAACTTCCCTCCCGGAGGGGGAAATCGAAGCTATCGTCATCACCAACGCCCCTCTCATCTTTGGGAGGCCAATCTTCATCAACATCTTCAACAGCACCATCTCCTCTCAAACCCTAGTTCATCTCTTGTGTTCAATCTTTGTACCGGAACCTCAGATTCGTATCTGTGGGTGACTAGTAGTGTTGATTACCTTGCGTAGTTGATTACTATATGGTTTATTTGGTGGAAGATTATATGTTCAGATCCATTATGCTATTCAATACTCCTCTGATCTTGAGCATGATTATTATGTGTGAGTAGTTAACTTTGTTCTTGAGGTCACGGGAGAAGTCATGTTGCGAGTAATCATGTGAATTTGATATGTGTTCGATATTTTGATGATATGTATGTTGTGATTCCCTTAGTGGTGTCATGTGAACGTCGACTACATGACACTTCACCATTCATGGGCCTAAGGGAATGCATTGTGGAGTAGTTATTAGAAGATGGGTTACTAGAGTGACAGAAGCTTAAACCCTAGTTTATGCGCTACTTCGTAAGGGTCTGATTTGGATCCACCTGTTTAATGCTATGGTTAGACTTTGTCTTAATACTTTTCTCGTAGTTGCGGATGCTTGCGAGGGGGTTAATCATAAGTAGGTTGTTATTTCAATTAAGAACAGCACCTTAGCACCGGTCCACCCACATATCAAATTATCAAAGTAGCGAACACGAATCAATCCAACATGATAAAAGTGACTAGACGAAATTCCCGTGTACCCTCAAGAACACTTTGCCTATTACTAGTGATTGTTCTGGCATGTCCTTTGCCTCAAAAGGATTGGTCTACCTTGCTGCACCTTGTTTACCGTTACCGTTACTTGCTCGTTACCAATTATCTTGCCATCAAACTATCTGTTACCTACAATTTCAGTGCTTGCAGAAATTACCTTGCTGAAAACCGCTTGTCATTTCCTTCTGCTCCTCATTGGGTTCGACACTCTTACTTATCGAACGGACTACGATTGATCCCCTATACTTGTGGGTCATCAAGACTCTTTTCTGGCTCCGTTGCCGGGGAGTGAAGCGCTCTTGGTTAGTGGAAATCGGTAAGGAAAAACTTATACTACATGCTGAAATTTATTGCTACTTGCTACTATGGAGAACAATCCTTTGAGGGGTTTGTTCGGGGTATCTTCACCTCGACCGAAACCACAATTAGTTGCCTCTCAACCTACAACACCTACTGAAAATGTTACTTATGAAATTCCTTCGGGTATGTTAGAACAACTGCTTGCTAAATCGGAACTGAACATCCTGATATGCATCTTTTATATGTGAACGAAATTTGTGGATTATTTAAGCTTGCAGGTTTACCCGGAGATGAAGTTAAGAAGAAGGTTTTCCCTTTATCTTTGGAGGTAAAAGCATTGACATAGTATAGGCTATGTGATGATCTTGGATCGTGGAACTGGAATCGTTTGCAATTGGAATTTCACCAAAAGTTTTATCCCATGCATCTAGTTCATCGTGATCGGAATTATATATATAATTTTTGGCCTCGTGAAGGAGAAAGTACCGCTCTAGCTTGGGGGAGGATTAAGTCAATGTTATATTCATGCCCCAATCATGACATTCTGAGGGAAGTTATCATTCAGAATTTTTATGCTCGGCTTTCTCATAATGATCAATCCATGCTCGATACTTCTTGTGCTGGTTCTTATATGATGAAGACTATTGAATTCAAGTGGGATCTCTTAGAAAGAATTAAACGCAACTCTGAAGACTGGGAAATCGATGAAGGTAATGAGTCAGGTATAAAGCTTGAATTTGATTGTGTTAAATATTTTATGAATACCGATACTTTTCACAAGTTTAGCACTAAATATGGACTTGACTCTGAGATAGTAGCCTCTTTCTGCGAAGCATTTGCTACTCACGTCGATCTCCCTAAGGAGAAGTGGTTTAAATGTCATCCCCCTATTAAAGAAGAAATTAAAGAACCGTCATAGCTAAAGAAGAAACCATCTTTTACAATGTTGATCCAGTTGTGCCTACCGCTTATATTGAAAAACCACCTTTCCCTGTTAGGATAAAGAACATGCCAAGGTATCAACTGTGGTTCGTAAGAGTAATATAAGAGCACCTAAACCCCTTGAGCAAATTAAAGTAGAACCTAGTGTTGCTATGGTTAAAGATCTCTTTGTTGAAAATATTGATGGGCATGTTATCTACTTTTGTGATGAAGCTGCTAGAATTGCTAAACCTGATGAAAAAGATAAGCATAGACCTATAGAAGGCTTGCATGTTGTCTCAGTTAAAATAGGAGATCATTGCTACCATGGTTTATGTGATTTAGGTGCTAGTGTGAGTGCTATCCCAATTACCTTATACCAAGAAATTATGGATGAAATAGTACCTGCTGAAATGGAAGATATTGATGTTACTATTGAACTTGCTAATAGAGACACTATCACACCACTTGGGATTGTTAGAGATGTTGAAGTCTTGTGTGGTAAAGTAAAATACCCTACTGATTTTCTAGTCCTTGGTTCCCCACAAGATGACTTTTGTCCCATTATCTTTGGTAGACCTTTCTTGACCACCATCAATGCTAAGATAGATTGTGAAAAACAAACTATCGGTGTCAGTTTTGGTAATGTGTCTCATGAGTTTATTTTTTCCAAGTTTAGTAGACAACCCCGTGATAAAGTGTTATCTAATAAGGATGAAATAATTGGTATTGCTTCTATTGCCGTGCCTCCTACTGATCCCTTAGAACAATATTTGCTCGACCATGAAAATTATATGCATTTGCGTGAAAGAAATGAAATAGATCAAATTTTCTTCGAACAACAACCTCTCTTGAAACACAATTTGCCTATTGAAACTCTTGAAGGTCCTCCTCCACCTAAAGGTGATCCTGTGTTTGAATTGAAACAATTGCCCGACACTTTGAAGTGTGCTTATCTTGATGAGAAAAAGATATATCCTGTTATTATCAGTGCTAACCTTTCAGAACATGAAGAAGAAAGATTATTAAATGTTCTAAGGAAGCACCGGGCTGTTATTGGATATACTCTTGATGATCTTAAGGGCATTAGTACCACTCTATGTCAGCACAAGATTAATATGGAACCTGATGCTAAACCCGTTGTTGATCACCAACGGCGATTGAATCCTAAAATGAAAGAAGTGGTAAGAACTGAAATATTAAAGCTTCTAGAAGCAGGTATAATCTATAACATAGCTGATAGTAGATGGGTAAGTCTTGTTCATTGTGTCCCTAAGAAAGGAGGTATTACCGTTGTTCCCAATGATAAGAATGAACTCATTCCACAAAGAATTGTCACTGGCTATAGAATGGTAATTGATTTTAGGAAATTAAATAAAGCTACTAGGAAAGACCACTACCCTCTACCTTTCATTGATCAAATGTTAGAAAGATTATCTAAGCACACACACTTTTGTTTCTTAGATGGATATTCTGGTTTCTCTCAAATACGTGTGTCACAATCTGATCAAGAGAAAACTACCTTTACTTGCCCTTTTGGAACCTATGCTTATAGACGTATGCCTTTTGGTTTATGCAATGCACCTGCTACCTTTCAAAGATGTATGACTGCTATATTCTCTGACTTCTGTGAAAATATTGTGGAGGTTTTCATGGATGATTTGTCCGTTTACGGAACTTCTTTTCATGATTGCTTATGCAACCTTGATCGAGTTTACGGAGGTGTGAACAGACCAATCTCGTCTTGAATTGGGAGAAGTGCCACTTTATGGTTAATGAAGGCATTGTCTTGGGGCATAAAATATCTGAACGAGGTATTGAGGTGGATAAAGCTAAAGTTGATGCAATTGAGAAAATGCCATGTCCTAAAGATATTAAAGGTATTCGACATTTCCTTGGTCATGCTGGTTTTTATAGGAGGTTCATTAAAGACTTCTCTAAAATTTCTAGGCCTCTTACTAATCTTTTGCAAAAGGATATTCCTTTTGTCTTTGATGATGGTTGTGTGGAAGCCTTTGAAACACTCAAGAAAGCCTTAACCTCTATACCTATCGTACAACCACCTGATTGGAACTTGCCTTATGAAATTATGTGTGATGCTAGTGATTATGCTATTGGTGCTGTCCTAGGAAAAAGAGTTAATAAGAAATTGAATGTTATCCATTATGCTAGTAAAACTCTAGACAGTGCCCAATGAAACTATGCTACTACTGAAAAAGAATTTTTAGCAGTTGTGTTTGCTTGTGATAAATTTTGATCCTATATTGTTGACTCCAAAGTTATTGTTTACACCGATCATGCTGCTATAAAATACCTTATGGAAAAGAAAGATGCTAAACCTAGACTCATTAGGTGGGTTCTTTTGCTTCAAGAATTTGACTTACACATCATTGATAGGAAAGGAGCTAGGAACCTCGTAGCTGACAACTTGTCTAGGTTAGAAAATATTCTTGATGACCCACTACCTATTGATGATAGTTTCGCAGACGAACAACTAGCTGCGATAAGTGTCTCACAACGCACACCTTGGTATGCTGATTATGCTAATTACATCATCGTTAAATATATACCACCTAGCTTTATTTATAGACAAAAGAGAAAAAAATTCTATGACTTGAGACATTACTTTTGGGATGACCCACATCTTTATAAAGAAGGAGTAGATGGTATTATTAGACGTTGTGTACCCGAGCATGAACAGGAACAAATCCTATGGAAGTGTCATTCCGAAGCTTATGGAGGACATCATGCGGGAGATAGGACTGCTCATAAGGTATTGCAATCTGGTTTTTATTGGCCTAATCTCTTAAAGGATGCCAGTAAGTTTGTCTTGTCTTGTGATGAATGTCAAAGAATTGGTAATATCGGTAAGCGTCAGGAAATGCCTATGAATTATTCACTTGTTGTCGAACCATTTGACGTTTGGGGTTTTGATTATATGGGGCCTTTTCCTTCCTCTAACGGGTACACTCATATTTTACTTGCGGTTGATTATGTCACTAAATGGGTAGAAGCTATTCCAACTAGTAGTGCTAATCACCACACCTCCATTAAAATGCTTAAAGAGGTTATCTTCCCAAGGTTTGGAGTCCCTAGATATTTAATGACTGATGGTGGTTCACACTTTATTCATGGTGCTTTCCGTAAGATGCTTGCTAAATATGATGTTAACCATCGAATTGCATCACCCTATCATCCTCAATCTAGTGGTCAAGTTGAACTTAGCAATAGAGAAATAAAATTAATATTACAAAAAACTGTCAATAGGTCTCGTAAGAATTGGTTTAAGAAATTAGATGATGCACTTTGGGCCTATAGAACAGCTTATAAAAATCCTATGGGTATGTCTCCATATAAAATGGTGTATGGGAAAGCTTGTCATTTGCCTCTAGAACTAGAACATAAAGCATTTTGGGTAATTAAAGAACTCAACTATGATTTCAAACTTGCCGGTGAAAAGAGGCTATTTGATATTAGCTCACTAGATGAATGGAGAACCCAAGCCTATGAAAATGCCAAGCTATTCAAAGAAAAAGTAAAAAGATGGCATGACAAAAGAATCCAAAAGAGGGAATTCAAAATAGGAGATTATGTTCTTTTGTTCAACTCTCTTCTAAGATTTTTTGCAGGAAAACTTCTCTGAAAATGGGAAGGACCATATATTATCGAAGAGGTTTATCGTTCTGGAGCTATCAAGATTAATAACGCCAAAGGTACTAACCCGAAGGTGGTCAATGGACAAAGAATTAAGCATTATATCTCAGGTACGCCTATTAACGTTGAAAGCAATGTTATCCAAACCATGACACCGGAGGAACACATAAAAGAAACCTTCCGGAACACTCCAGAATACTTAAAAATAGGAGGTATGTGATACGGTAAGTAAACGGACTCCGAAAAATCCGCAAAAATATTTTTTGTCAGTTTTGGAATATTTTAGAATTTTGTAAATAAAAAATAAACCGAAAGGTGATCGAGGCGGGCATGATCCACCAGGGCGCGCCAGGCACCCCTGGGCGCGCACTGGCAGGTTGTGCCCACCTCGGATGCCTTCCCGACTCCGTTTTCCTTCCATATACTTGTTTCCCAAGAATAAAAATTCTCTATATATACCCCCGACTATTTTGACGACCGCATCATAGAAAAATCCTCTGTTCTTGTTTCGTGTTGTTTCCCTAGCCGATCTGGAAATATGTCATCTCAAGATTCGGAGGGGGAGATCCATGTTGATCCCTATGTTCCAGACTCAAAGATCTTTAGAGAAATCTACCCCTATCTATGGACCTCGGAGGAGGAATAAGATGCTACCATGCAGGAAAGAAAAGATGACAGCTCTGAGGAAGAGGATGATCCATTGCCTCAACCCGGAGACATGCATGTGGAATTCAAGAAATCAAGCCTCCCTAGAAGATACAAACCTAAGGTCCAATTTATCCCGTCTCGTTTTCTGCAGGGAAGCAAGAATGCCCTATGCCAAAGGATATTAAAGCTTGAGTTGGAGAATGATGACCTAAGGGAGGAAAACTTTATGCTTAAATATAAGTTGAAGAAGAAGGCTTCCTCTACACCTACACCTTCTTCATCACCACCACCAAAGGAGACTTGAGCACACGGGTATGGGCACTCCCCTTGGCTTGAGCCAAGCTTGGGGGAGGTGCCCCGGTATCGTATCATCACCACTTTTATCCACCTTTACCTATTTTAGTTCTATTTTTAGCTTCCCTTTGCTTTATTTGAATAAAAGTTTTGTATGATCTATTTTCGTGTGTTAGTTCCGTGGCCTATCTATCTATGTAATCGAGTGAGAGTTATATAATAAAGTTTAGTTTGAGTTATTGCCTCTCTACTTTCTTGTTGCAATCAAATAAATAAAAGGAAAACAAATGAAAAGAATCATATGCTAATCTTATGGTCAGTAATGACATCACATAAGGAAAAGTATAAGTAGTAAAATTTATTGGAGATTGACAAACATAGCATTGGTCAGTGATGCAATTCATGAAAGAATTAATTAGGGAAGAGAAGATTCACATGCAAATACACCATCTTGAACATCTTTTATGATTGTGAGCCCCCATCAAATATTATATGTCAAAATTGTTGACGTTGGACGAGGAAGACAACGTAATGATTTATGTTTGTTCATATCCACATAGAAGTTATATTGTCATAGATCCTTTAACATGTGGTGCTTGCCCAATACCTTTGCTAGCCAAAAATTCCGCACTAAGTAGAGATACTACTTGTGCATCCAAAAAGCCAAACCAAACTCTTTCTTTGAGTGTCCACCAAACCTACCTATGGATCGAGTAAGATCCTTCAAGTAAGTTGTCATCGGTGCAACAAGGCAATAAAAATTGCTTCTAAAAGTGTTTTGATCAATTAGTGTAAGAGAAAATTGAGCGTTATTACGAACTTATGATGGCAAAGTAATAAAAGCAACGGACTGCATAATAAAGGTTGCTATCATAGGGGGCAATATAGTGTGACGTTCTTTTACATTAAGGGATTGGGCATACAAACCAATAAGCGCATGACAACCTCTACTTCCCTCTACGAAGGGCCTATCTTTTACTTTTATGCACTTACTTGTATGCAAGAGTCAAAGTATTCTTCCCTATTCCTTTTTACTTTTTCTTTTGCAAGCATCATGTGGTGAGGAAAGATCGAGGCACATATTGTCGGTGTCAAAACTGGCGGATCTCGGGTAGGGGGTCCCGAGCTGTGAGACTTGGATCGATGGGAACAAGAGACGAAGGGGACAAGGTTTTACCCAGGTTCGAGCCCTCCTATGAAGGTAATACCCTACGTCCTGCTTGATTATATTGATGATATGAGGATTACAAAGTTGATCTACCACGAGATCGTATGACTAAAACCCTAGATGAGTTCTCTCATTCTACAACCTAAAACCCTCCGGCTTATATAGACGCCGGGGGTACCTAGGGTTTACACATAGTCGGTTGCACATCAAAGGGAAAAAACATGCCTATGTAATGTCGATATCTTGGAGAACACGCCATGGTTCCTTCAATCTTCCACCTTGGCGACCGGGCCCCTGATCTTCTAATGCTCACCCAGTGGCCCGTATAGTCCGGCCCATGAGATACAGGTCGGCTATCCGAGGACCCCTTAAACCAGGACTCCCTCAGTAGCCCCCGGACTAGCCTCCAACGCCGAGGCATATTCGGACAATCTTGCATGTCTTCGGCTTGCGAGGCGAGTCCCTCCATCCTTCTTGTTCGGCAACCGTCCTATCATCGGCGAAATCCCAAACGTCGCGGGATTGCCAGGTCCACAGTAATGGTGTTTCTTGGACTTTGCGCATCGTGGGGAGACGAGCGGTTCAGTAGCTTTTTACAAAACTACCCCCAACACAAATGAGGCACCACCCATTTAAACAAACTGAGTCATGGTCCATGCCACATCTTCTTCTTCTCCACCGGAAAAAAACCTCCAGCGAAAGGTCTCCACCAAAGATGGCGAGCGCCCCCAGCTCCTCCTCGGATCCTTATGGATCCCGTCCCGGGGACTGGACCAGCTGCTCCGTGTCGCTTCTTCGACTCCGCGACCTCGAGACCCAAGGGTACCTTCCTTCTTCGGATCTGACAGCCGTCCTTGCCGGTTTGACGTCATTCAACGGCGAGGCCCTCGCGGAGAATTTCCCCCATCCACATAAGGGGGAGAATGTGTGTTTTGTGCCATAACTCCTGCGAGGCCTCGGGTTTCCCATTCATCCGTTCCTGAGAGGGTTACTGGTGTTTTATGGGATCCAGCTCCACCACCTCACTCCAGGGTCTATTCTGCACATCTCGGGTTTCGTTGCCCTTTGCGAGATGTTCCTGGGCTGCGAGGCGCACTTAGAGTTGTGGAGGAAATACTTTTGCCTCGTCCCTCGCACTCGAGACAAGACAATCTTTGAGGTCGGCGGAGCCGAAGTATGCCGCATAGCGGGGACGGGATACCCCGTGGGGATACCGAAGGAATCCGAACTATGGACTTCGGAATGGTTTTATATCGAGGACGTCCCTTTATTCGATCCAGCTCGGAAGGGTCTGCCCGAATACTCCGATGCCCCTTTGAAGAAAAGGTACAACTGGCGCCCGAAGAGCTTGTCCCAAGAGGACAGCGTAGAGGTACAGCTCTTAGCAGCCCGCGTGAGGATACTGGCCCATCATAAGCTGACCATGATAGATGTCATGGCCGCTGTCATTACCTGGTGCGTCCAACCCCTCCAACAGAGGATACACCCTTTGTGGCGTTACAACGGGACAAGCGACACTACTCGCCCCCGAAGACTGGGTCCTGCCGATCAAACGGCATTGGCTGCCGCACTTGCCGACCTATATAAAGGGGAGCAAGAAGATTTCATTCAGCGATCGACCAAGGCAGGATACTCAAGCCATAATCCCATCGAATGGGTGAGCCCTTCAATCCCGCGACCACAGTTCGGATTCTCAATTTGTCCCTTCTTGACCGAAGTCTCTTATTTTTATGTAAACAGGAATGGAGGAGCTTTATCGAGACAGTCAACTATCAGGCCCCTCATCCCAAGGACTATTCCCGTGATGATGATCCGGGCTATCATGAAGACCCAGACATATCAATGGAACTCGAAGACGGGGTTTTCTACCAAGAGGGCCTTGACGGCTCCAAGGAGGCCATTATTGCCGATTACCCTGGGTCCTTCCCTTCTCTTGTGACAAGCAAGAAGAAGAAACCATCCCGCAAGAGGAAAGTGCCCCCCACTGACCCCAACGCGCCGGATCCTACACCCAAGCGTCGTAGATCCGCGCGACATACACCGGCAGCGGCGGCAGCGCCTGGATTAGAAAGCAACAAGGATCCGGCAAATGAGCCAATCGCGGGGGCGAGCGCGCCTACGAGTACATCCCAAAGGTATTTCGCTCGATCGCTTGATTTAGTATCATGATTCGATAAGGTCTGACAAGAGACCCTTTTTGCCAAAATATTCAGGAAAAGGGTTCGGCCGTCACCTGCTGAGGACGTCGCCAGGATGTCCGGCGGTGCTCAAGATTCCAGGCCTTCCGCCCATGATGATCCTGCTGCGGGAGCCCCCACCATCAATCCCGCCCTAGCCGATTCTGGTGACGCCATATCTGTCACCAAATCTGAGGTTGGGAGCGCTATGCATCACCGGCGGCGACGAGAAGCCCTGCGTCATCCGGCCTTTTCCGAACAAGAGTTCGGTGCTCTGCGCACGGCGGATGCACACCTCGGAGCCGCCTGAGCTGGGTTTGGGGAGGCCGTGAAATTGATATCATCCAGCCTGCAGGTAAGTAATAAATTATTAAAGTCCGAACACTCGTGTAGACCCAGTAGCCCCTGAGCCTTAAATTGGTCGGTACGACCAAATTAAGGATCCCTGTATTAATTTGCTGGTATTGCAAGCCTCTAAGCAACAGTGCGAGCAACTGGCCAAGGAACTGGAAGCCAGCCGAACACAGGTCGAATCTATGAAGGCCGAATTGGAGCAAGTGAAGAGCTTTACTCGGGAAGCACACGGTGAGTATATATATTCTGCTGAACTTTAGTATATCCCCATGCTTACGCAAGGGTACCATGTATCAGCTGAATCAATAGGGCAATTACAAAAAGATTTGGATGTAGCCCAAGAATCTCAGCAATATGCCGAGTCCCAGCAGGAAGCTGGCTATCGCGTTTTATAATGGCAGCTTGAAGAGAAGAACCGCCCGAAGGAGGAGAACAGACAGCAAGCCGAACAGATTGAGAGCTTAAAGGCTCAATTGGCCCAGGCCCAAGGAGAAAACCAGAATTTACAGAGAGGGATGTTCGGTAAGTGTGATTCTAACATCGGAAGGTATCTCTTATGAGTGAGGTGTAATACGCATGCCATGACTCATGTGCAGGTCTATTGTCCGGGCGACCCGAAGAGGAAATCGGATCCTATCAGGGGAATCTGCTGAAGGAGCTGTCCGCCCCTCAGGAGCGGGCTCGAAAGGCCATGAAGAGCATGGTGAAGGCACTGTGGCCTGCCGAGCAACCTCCGGAGGGGATGACCGAACTAATCGATCGCTTCAAGGGAGCCCGAGCTAGGTTCGAGCTGTGGAAGACATCGGCTTGTCGGGAGGGAGCACGAGAGGCGTGGGCGATGATCAAGACCCGCTATACCGGACTTAACCCCGAGCGTATGGCTCAGGTTGGGCCAGTAGGGTCAGACGGACAAGAAGTGCCGCTCCACCTGGTTTACGACCAGGTGATGCCTGCCGCCCGTCTCTCACAAGAAGATTGCTCCCTGGACACCATAATCGATAATCTCGATCAGCAGCCAGATGTATGATCATATGTAGCTATGTACTTAATAATCGAAGGGTTGCTCCGTCTGTGTTGTAAACTTTGTCTTAACCGGCCATCGGCTTCAGCCTCCCGCACTAAGAGCTTGGGAGTGTTCCTTGTAAACTATCACCCTAGGGGAGGGAATTATGTTCGGGGAACCAGGCAATCTGGCCATGTGGTGTGAACAGACAGAAAGCACACAGGGAGATATGTTATATTACTGCTTAGCGTAAGAAACATCTTCCGAAGAAAATAGTACCCCTATCGATACCTTTCTTCAGGGTTCTACGTAAATCGTAGGAAAAAGGCCGTATACTGTTAGTATGCGGCCAAGGGCTTGTGTGAGGGAAGAAGCCCGAATAATGGTCATGACGACCATAGTTGAATCCGTCGTAGCCGATCAATTGTCTACTGAAGATAGCTAGCTTTTGGTTTCACCCGTCTGAGGTATGTATCCGGATGACCCAGTCGTAACAATCTCAGAGGTGCTCCCTTTACCCTCTAGCCGGACAATCGGGAACGTAGAGGGTAAGCACAGGAGCAAGGCAACCCAGCTTGGGAAATTCTTAGTTCGAATTGATGCATAAGATGGCGTAAAAAACGACAAGGAAAGTATGCGTACACAATAAATGTGCATAAGCGCTTATAACATAAAAGCATTGGCTTCGGAAAAGAAGCCGAAAATCATTAGTACAAGATCGGTGGAACCGAACATAGAGTTGGGAAGTAAAAGAATTCAAACCTGCCAAAAATCAAGGTGGGAGGGAGAAGAAATAACAAAGAAAAGAAACAGAAGAGAAGGGTAAAAAGTATGACAACACCGGTCTAGCCGTAGAAGCGCCGAAGATGAGCTGCGTTCCATGGGTTTGGTTCATGGCGGTTGTCCTGCGGGTTCCGAAGACGGTAAGCCCCTCCTGTGAGTACCTCGTCGATGATGAAGGGGCCTTCCCATTTGGGCTTGAGTTTATGCTTCTTCTTCTCCGGGAGCCGTAAGACTAGTTCTCCCACGTTGTATGCTTGTGCCCTGACCTCCCTGCTTTGGTAACGCTGGGCCTGCTGTTCATAAAAGGTAGAATGGGCCCGAGCTATGTCACGCTCCTCTTCCAAGGCGTCCAAGTCGTCCTGCCGATCTAATTCGGCCTCTCTTTCCTCGTACATGCGCACCCTTGGTGCATCGTGAATAATATCACAAGGAAGGACCGCTTCGGCCCCATAGACCATGAAGAACGGTGTGTATCCCGTTGATCTATTCAGGGTGGTGCGCAAGCCCCATAGAACGGAGTCGAGCTCCTCTACCCAATGACAATCGGGCTCTTGCAGAGACCGGACCAAACGTGGCTTAATGCCGCTCATTATGAGGCCGTTCGCTCGTTCGACTTGTCCATTAGTCTGCGGGTGATAAACCGATGCGTAATCGAGCTTGATGCCCATCTTTGCGCACCAGTCTTTGACCTCTTGGGCCGTGAAATTGGATCCATTGTCAGTTATTATACTGTGCGGGACACCGTAACGGTGTACCACGCCGGATATAAAGTCGATCACTGGTCCGAATTTGGCTGATTTGACAGGTTTTGCCTCTATCCATTTGGTGAACTTGTCGACCATGACCAGTAAGTATTTATTCTTCGTGGTCCGACCATGTCCAGCCCCCAGACCGTGAAGGGCCAGGTGATCAGAATAGTCCGAAGAGCTGTCGGGGGCATGTGACTTTGATTTGAGAAAAGTTGACATCCCACGCAATATTTAACAAGTGACTGGGCGTCCGCCCGAGCTGTGGGCCAAAAGAACCCAGCCCGGAAGGCCTTGCTTACTATGGCTCTTGCTGCGGCGTGATGACCGCCCATCCCTGCGTGGACTTCAGCTAAAAGCTGCCGCCCTTCTTCCTCAGATATGCACCGCTGTAGTATTCCGGTGGTGCTCTTCTTGTATAACTCTCCTTCGTGCACCTTGAAGGCTTTGGAGCGTCGAACTATGCGCCGCGCCGCCGTCTGATCATCGGGGAGTTCTTTACGAAGGAGGTAGGCGAGGAAGGGCTCGGTCCAGGGCGCGATTACTGCCATGACTTCGTGAGCCGAGGGCGTTTCGTCCATTACGGAGCCGCCGATGATTTGATCGTCTGGTTCGTTTAGAGGGGGAACAACCTCGTCTGCACTGGTGAGATCGGCGCCCTTTTGATTGTCCTGCCAATCCACGGATGGCTTAAAGAGCCGTTCCAGGAAAGTGTTTGGTGGGACAGGGTCACGTTTGGCTCCTATGCGAGCCAGTATATCGGCAGCTTGGTTGTCGTCTCTGGCGACGTGGTGAAATTCCAGCCCCTCGAACCGTGCGGATATCTTGAGGACGGCGTTTCTATATGCCGCCATCTTTGGATTCTTGGCACCGAACTCGCCGTTGACTTGAGAGATGGCCAGGTTGGAGTCTCCCCTTACCTCCAGCCGCTGTATACCCATTGAGGCTGCCATCCGAAGACCGTGCAAGAGGGCTTCGTATTCGGCTGCGTTGTTGGAGTCGGCACACATGATCTGCAACACGTATCGAACGTTGTCACCTGTGGGGGATGCGAGAACAACTCCAGCCCCCAGTCCGGCCAAGGTTTTGGATCCATCGAAGTACATAGTCCAATGGGAGTATGTACTATATTCCCTGGGGAGCTCGGCTTCTGTCCATTCGGCGAGGAAATCTGCCAACACCTGAGATTTAATAGCTCGTCGTGGTTTGTAGGTAATCTCAAAAGGAAGGAGCTCGATGGCCCATTTGGCTATGCGGCCGGTGGTGTCCCTGTTATTGATTATATCATTCAGGGGTACTTCGGATGCCACCGTCACCGAACACTCTTGGAAGTAGTGTCTTAGTTTTCGTGATGCCATAAATACTGTATAGGCTATCTTCTGGTAGTGCGGGTATCTGGACTTGCATTGCGTTAGTACTTCTGACACGTAATAGACCGGCTTCTGTATCTGAAATCTGTGTCCCTCCTCCTGTCGTTCGACGACGAGCACCGCGCTAATGACTTGGTTGGTGGCGGATATGTATAATAACATGTTCTCACCCGCGCCTGGTGCTGTCAGTATGGGGTTACTTGCCAGGAGTGTCTTAATTTCTTCTAACGCAGCCTTTGCTTCGTCGGTCCATTCAAAATTCTTGGTCCGTTTCAGCAATTTGTAGAGCGGTAAAACTTTTTCACCGAGGCGGGAGATAAAGCGACTTAGCGCCGCCACGCAACCCGCCAACCTTTGGACGTGCTTTAGCTCTGTGGGAGCTGCAAGTTCTGATAGGGCACGGATTTTGGCCGGATTCGCTTCTATTCCTCTATGGGAAACGATGAATCCAAGCAATTTACCAGCGGGAACTCCGAATACACACTTCTCCGGATTGATCCGAATATCGTATTCACGTAGGCTGGCAAAGGTTTGCCTTAAATCATCGATCAAATGGCTGACGTGTTTTTTTTTCATGACCACATCGTCGACGTACGCCTCGACTGTTTTGCCAACCTATTTTTTGAGGCAGGTCTGGATCATGCGCTGGTATGTAGTCCTAGCGTTCTTTAGCCCGAAAGGCATTGTGTTAAAGCAAAATGGCCCGTAAGGGGTGATAAATGCTGTTGCTGCTTGATCGGATTCCTTCATTTTAATCTGATGGTATCCGGAATAAGCATCGAGGAAACACAAAGAGTCGTGTCCGGCTGTGGCGTCAATAATCTGGTCTATGCGTGGTAGTGGGAAAGGATCCTTAGGCCAGGCCTTGTTAAGGTCTTTAAAGTCGACGCACAGCCGCCAGGATTTATCTTTCTTTGGTACCATCACCAGGTTTGCCAGCCATTCGGGGTGCTTGATGTCCCGAATGAATCCGGCCTCTAGCAATTTAGCTAATTCCTCACCCATAGCTTGTCGTTTGGGCTCGGAAAAGCAGCGTAGAGTCTGTTTGACAGGCTTAAAGCCTGCGAGGATGTTCAAACTATGTTCTGCCAGCCACCGTGGGATGCCGGGCATATCGGAAGGATGCCAGGCGAAGATGTCCCAGTTTTCTCGTAAGAATGCTCGTAGCGCTTCGTCCACTACGGGATCGAGCTGAGCGCCGATGGACGCTATCTTGTTGGCGTCCGTCGGGTGTACCTGAAATTTAACGATTTCCTTTGCCGGCTTAAAGGACGTGGATTTGGGCCTCTTGCTGAGGATCACATCGTCTTTGTCTACTGTTGACCGAAGTGCGGTCAGCTCCTCTGCAGCAAAGGTCGTAGCTAGAGCCTCGAGGGCAAGCGCCGCTGTTTTGTTTTTGGCCCGTAGGGCTATATACGGATCACTAGCAGTCGTGATTACTCCGTTTGGTCCTGGCATCTTAAGTTTCATATACCCGTAATGTGGTATAGCCTAGAATTTTGCGAAGGCGTCACGTCCTAATAGGGCGTGGTAGCCACTGGGGAAGGGCACGATGTGGAAGAGAAGTTCTTCAGATCGGTAGTTGTCGGGCGTGCCGAACACTACGTCCATGGTGATACATCCTGAACAGCGCGCCTCCTTCCCCGGGATTATTCCCCGGAAAGTTGTGTTGCTATGCTCGATGCGAGATCGGTCGAACTGCATTTTTTCTAGAGTATCCTCGTAGATTAGGTTTAAACCACTGCCGCCGTCCATTAGCACCTTGTGTAACCTGAAGCCATCAATGATGGGGTTCAGGACTAGTGCGGCCAGTGAATGATCGGGAAGAATGGCTGGTCGGTCAGCATCTCCGAAGGTAATGGGTATGTCTGCCCATGCACTTGTTGCTGCCACGTGATATACCTGTTCGAGTTCTTTAAGAGCTCTTTTCCTCCTGTTCCTCAAAGGGAACGTTTCGTAGATCGTCAGGACTTCGGTGTTATATTCTGATGGCGTTGTAGAGCGCCGGTTAGACGGTGATGCCTCAAGAATGGCTTCACCACTTTTTGCGATCTGCCTGAC
This sequence comes from Elymus sibiricus, assembly GCA_039707655.1. Lineage (NCBI taxonomy): Eukaryota > Viridiplantae > Streptophyta > Magnoliopsida > Poales > Poaceae > Elymus > Elymus sibiricus. The sequence continues at coordinate 220,942,080 of CM077665.1, forward strand.
GACCCAGCAAGTTCTAAGGATGTGAGTCGGAGCTGTGTTCAGCAATACGGAGTGTATAGGGCAAGGTTTATCCAGTAGTCCATCCAGGACAGTACTAACCCCTAAAGTGGGCATGTTCCTCTTTTTGGCGGGCTCAAGTTTGGCTGGCCGGTTCGGAGGTATCCTCTTTTGCCGATCTCCTCTAGGGCACTCGGTAAAGGTTGGTTCCGAAAATAGCCGCTCAGCTTGCCAAGCACTTTCCATGGCACAATACTTCTATACCAAGATTGACAGCTCGGTAAAGTCACTAATGTGCCGCCGCGCCAGGGCATTTAGAATCCCTTTGTCGTGGCAGTTACGTTTGAAGGTTGCCATTACCTCTTGATCACTAAGGCCCCGTACTTTGTTTCGGGCGAGTAGTAGTCTGGCCCAGTAATGATGAACCGACTTCCCTGATAAATGTACAATGTCCGGTAAGTCCGAAGTCTTGGGCTCTGATGCGATGTTCGAGTCATCGTCTTGGGAGGTGGGTGGGAGAAGGTTTGACTCCACGCCACGGTGGGAGTTCGGAATCGCGGATTCCGAACTGTGTGATAGATCAGTGACCGATACCGGACTGTTTCCGGAGCGAACGCCAGAGTCTGGGTCGCAAGCAAGGTCTCGGTGATCAGAGATTGGAGTATAAACCGTTTTTAATTCCGGTAGCTGGGAGGTCGAGCCCCCAGCCGGACACTCGACGGTGGCGACAAGATGGGTGACCGTGGGGATGTGAATCTCCCTACCGTCGGGTTTAAGCCCGAGCCGGTCATAGAACGGGGTCTGGTCATCGGCCATTCACATAGTCTCCATCCGATCAAATAGCTCGTTGAGAAACGAGGCGATGGTGGGATGCGTGTCGCTGAAGCGAGTGGGGTCGGTATGCGGCGTCACAGTTCCAGAGTCGCGCGAGAGCGGTCTCGGATTCTGTTCAATCATGGTAGATCCGGTCGAAACAACCGGACCGGGTGGTCCAGACGGTCCGGAGATAGTAACTTCATCTCCGGAGACGAGGCCCGACGTCTCTGGCGCCGAGGCGTTGGGATCTGCAGGCTTCTCCATAGGGGTCAAGGATTCCATCAGTACAAGTTCTCCCCGGGAATCAGCTGTGAACTCTAGGGTTCCAAACCTGATCCCTTGGTCGGGGGGAAAGCTTCTGATCTGGCATGGGTGGCTGATCGGGTCAGCGTGCGACGAGATGTCGTCGCTCGCGAGGATCTGATCCGGGGCGATAGTCCCCCGGGCACCCATCTCGCTGTTGGTGACAAAGCGAGCCATCGATTCCTTCTGGCGATCACAGCGGAACTCTCAATGAAATCACCAATGTCGGTGTCAAAACCGGTGGATCTCGGGTAGGGGGTCCCGAGCTTTCAGACTTGGATCGATGGGAACAAGAGACGAAGGGGACAAGGTTTTACCCAGGTTCGGGCCCTCCTATGGAGGTAATACCCTACGTCATGCTTGATTATATTGATGATATGAGGATTACAGAGTTGATCTACCACGAGATCGTATGACTAAAACCCTAGATGAGTTCTCTCGTTCTACAACCTAAAACCCTCCGGCTTATATAGACGCCAGGGGTACCTAGGGTTTACACATAGTCGGTTGCACATCAAAGGGAAAAAACATGCCTATCTACTGTTGATATCTTGGAGAACACGCCATGGTTCCTTCAATCTTCCACCTTGGCAACCAGGCCCCTGATCTTCTAATGCTCACCCAGTGGCCCGTATAGTCTGGCCCATGAGATACAGGTCGGCTATCCGAGGACCCCTTAAACCAGGACTCCCTCACATATATCCAGTTGGATATGGGTGAGCATGAGTTATTATTGTTAAAATCACCCTTGAGGTGAGTGAGTTGGGAGGCAAAACTAGAAGCCCCTATCTTCCTATGTGTCCGGTTGAAACTTTTTGTTCATGGGTATGCCGTGAGCGTTAGCAATCATAGAAGACTAAATGATGGTTGAGTATGTGGACTTGCCAAATGGCTCCGACATGAGACCCTTCCTGAAAATATGATGAATTGTAGTTGCAAAGTTGACAGAGAACATAGTTTGTTGGTTCCCAATAAGGTTTATGCTTCATACCTCTATGTTGTGATGAATTGCTACTTGTTCATGAGAAGCTATATGATAAAAATGTATTGAAATATGTTTTTATGTTAGAGTTTGTTGTTGTTATGTTAATAAGCATGATGCTTCTATGTACGTATTTTGTTTTTATCGACACCTCTCTCTCTCTCTCAAACCATGTGGACATGCTTTTCAATATCGGCTTTTGCTTGAGGACAAGCGAGGTCTAAGCTTGGGGGAGTTGATACGTCCATTTTGCATCATGATTTACTACTGTTATTTACTTTGTTTTGTTGAATAATAATGCTTTGGGGAGTGATTCTAATGCCTTTTCTCTCATAATATGCAAGGTTTACACAAAGAGGGAGAATACCGGCAGCTGGAATTCTGGACCCAAGAAAAGCACGTCAGAGATACCTATTTTGCACAACTCCAATGAACCTGAAATTTTACGGAGAATATTTTTGCATTTAATAAAAAATACTGGAGCTGAAAACTACCGGAGGGGGCCTCCCAGGTGGGCACAACCCACCAGGGTGCGCCAGGCCCCCCTGGGCGCGCCCTGATGGGTTGTGGTCACCCTGGCCCACCTCCGGTGCCCATCTTCTGGTAAAAGGTCTCTCTTGACCTAGAAAAAATCAGAGGAGGACTTTCGGGACGAAGCGCCGCCGCCCCGAGGCGGAACTTGGGCTGGAGCACTTTTGCCCTCCGGCGGAGCAATTCCGCTGGGGGAACTTCCCTCCCGGAGGGGGAAATCGAAGCTATCGTCATCACCAACACCCCTCTCATCTTGGGGAGGCCAATCTTCATCAACATCTTCAATAGCACCATCTCCTCTCAAACCCTAGTTCATCTCTTGTGTTCAATCTTTGTACCGGAACCTCAGATTGGTACCTGTGGGTGACTAGTATTGTTGATGCGTAGTTGATTACTATATGGTTTATTTGGTGGAACATTATATGTTCAGATCCATTATGCTATTCAATACTCCTCTGATCTTGAGCATGATTATTATTTGTGAGTAGTTAACTTTGTTCTTGAGGTCACGGGAGAAGTCATGTTGCGAGTAATCATGAGAATTTGATATGTGTTCTATATTTTGATGATATGTATGTTGTGATTCCCTTAGTGGTGTCATTTGAACGTCGACTACATGACACTTCACCATTCATGGGCCTAAGGGAATGCATTGTGGAGTAGTTATTAGATGATGGGTTACTAGAGTGACAGAAGCTTAAACCCTAGTTTATGCGCTACTTCGTAAGGGGCTGATTTGGATCCACCTTTTTAATGCTATGGTTAAACTTAGGCTTAATACTTTTCTTGTAGTTGCGGATGCTTGTGAGGGGGTTAATTATAAGTAGGTTGTTAGTTCAAGTAAGAACATCACCTTAGCACCGATCCACCCACATATCAAATTATCAAAGTAGCGAACACGAATCAAACTAACATGATAAAAGTGACTAGACGAAATTCCCGTGTACCCTCAAGAACACTTTGCCTATTACTAGTGATTGTTCTAGCCTGTCCTTTGCCTCAAAAGGATTGGGCTACCTTGCTGCACCTTGTTTACCGTTACCGTTACTTGCTCGTTACCAATTATCTTGCTATCAAACTATCTGTTACCTACAATTTCAGTGCTTGCAGAAATTACCTTGCTGAAAACCGCTTGTCATTTCCTTCAGCTCCTCATTGGGTTCGACACTCTTACTTATCGAAAGGACTACGATTGATCCCCTATACTTGTGGGTCATCAGAGGACTCCACCGAACACATCCGAAAAAGAGAGCAATGATTTTCTTTAAGGGAGCAAACAACATAAAACTTGGGATATGCGATTAGACTTATCTTTTTAGGCAGTATCCCTTTCTGGAGTACGCTGGGCCACCGTCCTTGTTCCTTTGCCCTCCTTCTATGTTTTCCTGGTGGCAAAACACGTAGGGCAAGAGGCCTCTATCCCTTGAGGAGAGAATGCGGCAACGAGGATTATAGGCTTAACAAGTACTCTAGCAAATCTCTAGAACTTAAAAAGGCGATGACATCGCAATCATAAAAATGCATAATGAACATGCAATGCAATGATATGATGCAACGCCTAGCTTTATTACTGTTGCACAGGGTCTGCGCCTGGCTTTGTACAAAGGGTTACATGCAGCTTCGGCAAAGCTTGTACAAAAGGTGGCTGCCGGGGACTGAGCCCGGCAGCCGCGCCTCACGGGTAGAACTTATGAAGATGCTCAATATTCCATGAGTTAAGCACCTTGGTGCCATCTTCGGTCTCCAGACGGACTGCGCCAGGTCTGGTGACTCGTACTACCCGGTAAGGGCCTTCCCACTTCGGCGTCAACTTGTTGGTACCCTTGGCGGACTGAACGCGCCTAAGGACAAGGTCGCCTTCCTCAAGGCTCCGGGCATGGACCCTGCAGCTATGATAGCGGCACAGGGCTTGCTCGTAGCGTGCAGCACGCACAGTAGTCCGGATACAATCTTCCTCGAGGAGCATGGCATCATCATGCCGTAGCTGCTTTTGCTCTACTTCATCATTGGCAAGTACTCGAGGTGACCCGTATATGAATTCTGTGGGGAGCACTGCTTCCGCCCCCATACACTAGGGAGAAGGGCGTCTGGCAGGTAGCTCGATTCGGTGTCGTTCTGAGGGACCAAAGAACCACCGGCAGCTCATCTATCCAGCGCTTGCCGCTTCTCCACAGTCTATCGAAATTCATCCTCTTGACTTGCCTTAGGTAAAGGAGACCTTGCCCGTTGCTTCTTAGATGGGCAACAGAGGCAAAGGAGACCTTGCTTCCAAGGATTCGGATGTACTGCATGAAGGCGCGGCTCATGAACTGGGTGCTGTTGTTGGTGATCACTCTGTTGGGCACTCCAAAACGGCACACCAGTCCTTTTATGAACTTGATAGCTGACTGCTTGGTCACCTTCCTCACTGGCTCTACCCCAGGCCGCTTTGTGAACTTGTCGATTGTTACGAACAAGAACTCAAAGCCCCCGACAGCGCGGGGGAAGGGGCCCAAAATATCGAGCCCCCAGACCGAGAAGGGCCAGGACAAAGGGATCGTCTGGAGAGCTTGCGCTGGTTGATGGATGTTCTTGGAATGGAACTGGCAGGCTTCACACTTGGTGACCAACTCAGTTGCATCTTGGAGGGCAGTGGGCCAATAGAAACCCTGCCGGAAGGCTTTCCCGGCAAGGGCTCTTGATCCGATGTGAGATCCACACACACCTCCGTGAATCTCTGCCAACAGCTTTAGTCCATCTTCCCGGCAAATGCACTTCAATTTCACTCCATTGGTTCTTTTTCTGTACAGAGTGTCATTGACAAACTGGTACATACTTGACTGACGGGCTACTTTTTCGGCCTCTTCTTGCTCTTCGGGAAGTCCACCTGTTTGAAGGAAACGGACTATACGCTGTGCCCAAGCTGGAGCTTGGGGCTCAACAACTAGGACTAAAAGTGTCTCCTCGTCCGTGGGAGAGCTTGTCTCGACCGCGAGAACCTAGGGTTCCGCAGGAGAGAGTTGCTCACCAGGCAAAACGAGACTGTCCCCGACAGCTTCTCTACCAGCGGCTTCGGTAAGCTCTGTCGGGAAGTGCTTGCCGGAGTTCAGCTTTCTTCTTTCTCTTGCCACCGCTTAGCTGGCTGTTGCTTAGTGTATTGACACACTTCTGGACGGGTGTCAACTGGGCATAATATGTCTTCCGGTGCATCGCCACGTGCTTAGCGGGAGCCACTTAGACACCTGAGGGCTCGACACCGCATCGACAAGTGACTGGCGTTGTGATGCGGTGGAGCGGTGGCCGATCAGCTCGCGCCTGCTGGAGGATGGCTTGCCGGGTCTTCCTGAAGATGTGCACTCCTCGGTCCCCGGCAAGCACCGGGGACGTGGCTGACACGCCTTGGGCCCCTCCTGGGCTATTGCGTTGGTCTTGCCAGCGTTGCTTGGCCTCTAGTAGGTTGCTGCTGCCGGAGTCTGGGTCTTGAATGTTTGCTTGGTTTGTGCTTGTGTTGATGGGTTTTGCTACTACTGCCCGTGCATAAGTCAGGGGCACTGGATACCCCTGTCCTAGTGCACCGACAAAGGGGTTAGAGGCTTTCATGGAAATTTGGGAGGCTGACAATTTAAGTGGTAGGTAACGAAACATAACGGTAGAAGCGAGACATCTAGCATAGCAAAAATAGTGTCGGGATCCGGTTACGATTATCTTGCCTCTTGGGTCTTCAAAGGGATAAAGAGCTGGGTCCTTGTAAGCGTTCTCTTCGGGATCCTTGTACTCAGGCTTGACACTCGGGTCTACCCAAAGAGAAACAACACCAAATAAACATACAAATTAAGTGCAATGCGCAACCAACGATGATATATGACCAATTTGAAGTATTTAACATGGCAACCCTATGCTAGTCATCTTTCTCATGCAATTATTAAGTTCTTTAGTATTCTGGACAGAACCTCAAGATTAGTAATTTGAACATGCATGAACATGGCAAAATGAATGCTCCTCGTAAAAACAATGCAAATGCATATGTAGAACGTTGCAAACGGAGTAACAGAACTGACGGAACACTCACGACAAGGTACGAACGTCAACGGAGTCATAAACAAAGCTGAGGGAGGCCATGGGCTATTCCTTGGTATTCCAAGGATGCCACTGGATTGGGAATGAAAATCTAGCAAGAATAGAGCTAAAGATCATGCAAAACCATTGGGTATAACTCCCACAAGTCACAAAACAAACAAACACACAATCTGTCCACAAACAGCAACATGCCATATTGCAACAAAGCACCACAAAGGCATGGACATAGAGTAAACAAGATACTTAACAAATCATATAACTACAGCAACTTGAATGGAAGCAAGAATCAATAGCAATTACGCTCTCAAGATGGCATGTTGAATCAGTATTTAGGGACTTAGTGAAAATTACCAGTTTTACCAATCTGAGTTAACAGGATGGCATTTTGACAGCAACCTTTACATATGCTACAGGGACTTTCATGGCATGAAAATTAACAAGGTTATAGAGGACAACATGCACTTCAATTCACTCCATTATATCAACATCAACAAGTGCACAGATCACTGGCTATCATCCTCACAACATGGCATAGTGAGAAAAATAGTCTCTCAGACTTAGTAATTTTAACAAGTGGCAAGCAAGGCATATTATTAACAGAATAACATGTTGACAGCAAGTGTACATAAGATGCAATAGCTCTACCTACAAGCACTTGGCACACACTAACAGAGGATGACATGCTCAACAATACTTACCATTGTGCCAATCTCAAAGGAGCTACATATACATGGGTATCATCAAGACAACATGGCAACAAAATAACAGATTTTGACACTTAGAATATTTGAGCATTTGAAAACAACATTTTTGGGGCAAGTTGACAACAAGAATACCACTCCTATCATGATTTATCATGGCATGCAAAAATACAAGGGGCTAGCACACACATCAATGAACATTTTTCATGTTGACAAGTTTATCATAAGGTGCAAGAATAAAATCATGTGAAAAAGACAAAATGCCACCTTATCACAAAACAACATTTTCACAAGCTTGCTCAAATGATAAAACTAATGCCACCAATGGATTCACTGCATTTTTCTACACCAAAATCATCTATCATATGCCTATGGTCCCATGGACAAAACTCCCACAAATCCAATTCGAAATACACCCAATTCACTTATAACATGGTATATGCCAAATTTGGCATGTCCCAATATAGCAGTGACAGATCAGGAAGTAACAAAATCTGGAATATTTCCTTAAAAGGAAATATCACAAAACACTGAAAAAACACAAAACAACATAAAAACAAACAAGGCCCCACCTGGCATAGTCACCAGGGGCCCTGTGGGAATGACATGTGGGCCCAGGGCCCACTGTTAGTGGCTGGAATAAATCGAGAAAAAGGGGTGGCGACGGGGATTCAAACCCAAGACCCCTCGATCGAACAGACTCGGTCGAACCAACTAGCTAGGGCACGGCTTGTGCTAGGAGACGGGCCCGGGGACTAAAGAACATACTGAAGCCGCCTGCTTCTCCCTCCCGGAGACAGGAAGTGCGACAACGTCGCCGTCGAGCAAGGCAATGATGACGGCGGTTGTGGGATACCGGCGGGGGTGCAGAACACCTAGGGGGTTCCGTTCCTGGGGCTGCGGGGTGCTAGAAAGCGCGGGGTTGAGGAGGTTGAGCTTGAGCTCTTCTCTGGCGCCGGCGACAACGAGGCAGAGGCGAAGCAGGGGCTAGCGCGCGAGCGAGCTGGGCATGGAAGTGCTACGCTGGCCGATGCGTGTGCGGGGTTGCGGGGCGCGTGCTGGGATGGGAGCACCGCAGAGACGGAGCAAGAAAGCCCGAGGCTTTCTCTCTCTAAAGAACTCCTTCAGAGGCTCGTCGGAGAACGGCGAGCGCAGCTATGGCAGGGACACTACGTGAGCTACGGGCGTTGAACAACAACGGGGAAGGCATGGATCGGGAGCGGGGATGACCTCCTTTACCTAAGGCAAGAAGAGGACGGCGGGGATCCACGGGAAAACGATGGCGAGGCGGGGTTCTCCGACGAGCTCTCGGATCCGGGGCTGCGCAGGAAGAAGATGACGACGAGGCGAGCCTTGGCGTCCCACGAGCCATAGAGGAAGGAGAGGAGCAATGGGGACTCCCTTCCCGCGCTCCAGAGAAGCGAAGGCGCGACGAAGAGCTCAACTCCGGACTCGAGTTGTTGCTCGGCCGGAGCACGGCAGACAAGGCGACGTCATGGCACGGGGAGGCTTACCTGAGCGGCGGCGCGAGGACGAGAGGGAGAAAATGGGACGAGGGTCGATCCTAGGGCACCGGGGGCATCTTTTATAGGAGCTGGGGCCTGTCGTCGGCCGTCAAATTAACAAGGATGGTGACGGAATGGTGAGGGGAGGCTTACCTGAGCGGCGGCGCGAAGAGGAGAGGGAGAAAATGGGACGAGGGTCGATCCTAGGGCACCGGGGGCATCTTTTATAGGAGCTGGGGACTGCCGTCGGCCGTCAAATCAACAAGGATGGCGACGTGGCTCCCCTGGATGCGCGTCGTACAGAGGAGGGAGACGACGCGTGCGGGGAGGCCGACTGGGCTGCGGTGCTGAGTTAGTTGGGTCGCGAGGGCGCAAGGAGGCCCAGGTGAGGCTAGACCCTCTCTCTCCCGAAAAGAAAGGTTTTTCTTTTTAAATAACTGCAACACAAAACAAAATGCCAGGGCAGATTGGAAATGACTTTGAGAAAACTAAAAATAGTTTTGCACTCACAAAAATATGCCCTATCTAACAAAATTAGTTTGGGAATTTTTAGAGCAAATAAATTATACACCCATTATTACTATATGAATATGTTTATCAAAGATCTAAAAGGAAGGGAAACATGGTTGAGAGCTACTTCAAAATGCATGCCCGATTATTTAGAAGAAGTGCAACATTTTGTTTGGGATGAATAGGGAAGTGAAATCACCACATATATAGTATTGCTATTAAAAGAGATGAGGCAAAGTTTTTGAGAAATTGTGGAGAGGGCTTGGACTCCATAATAACACATGTCTCCATGCACACCAACACCACAATCACACACACTCACACACAACAAGCACTACAAGCTTATGATGCAACAAATAATTTATGTGATGATGCCATGATGCAATGAGGAATGTCATGAAGCAATTTTATTAGACCCAACACATGAGGCAAAACATAGAAGGTCATACATGGAATATTACAAGGGAATGCACTTGGGCTGTTACAATGTGATGAGCGACGGGCGGCCCGCGTCGTCCAGACCACGCCCGTAGGTCGCGAAGGCCACCGCCACTCCGTCGGCGCCGAAGCTGCCGCTGCCATCGACCCATCTGCCCGCGAGCAGCAAGACCCATCTGTGCACACCTCTGTGTAGCAGGATGGCCGCACCGCCACGGCGTACTCCTTCCATGCCAGCCTTGGGCACATGAACGCGCATGCCGCGTTGTTAATGGCGCGTGAGCTGCCGCGGTACCGCCCAGCAGATGCTGGCTACGATGCCTGGCTGGGCCGCATCACTGACCTCGCCACCGCCGCCGGAGAAGTCCCTACACCCTCTCGCTCGCTTCGCCCTCCACCGACTCGCTCGCTTCGCCCTGCACCCCCTGGCTAGACTTCTGGTGAAGCTCTTCTTTGTCTTTGAGTGTCATCTCATGAGCAACAATCCTTCCAATGACTTCCGTAGGCTTGAGATCTTTGTAGTTGGGCATCATTTGGATCAATGTGCACACGGTGTCATATCTCTCATCCAAAGCTCTAAGTATCTTCTTGATGATGAATTTGTCGGTAATCTCTTCGCTTCCTAAGCCGGCAATCTCATTGGTGATGAGAGCTAGCCTAGAGTACATCTCAGCGACTCCTTCACCATCCTTCATCTTGAACTTGTCAAGCTGACCTTGAAGAACATCCAACTTGGATTCTCTCACGGAATCGGTTCCTTCGTGCATATCAACCAAAGTATCCCAAATCTCTTTTGCATTCTCAAGACGGCTGATTTTGTTGAATTCTTCTGGGCATAGGCAGTTGAATAGAATGTCGCATGCTTGAGCGTTGTATTGCAACATCTTCAATTCATCCGCGGTCGCTTCACAATCCGGTTCCTTTCCATCACCAAAGAATTCAACTTGCAAGCCAACATGAACAACAGCCCAAACGGCGGGGTTATGACCAAGAATATGCATTTTCATTTTGTGCTTCCAACTAGCAAAATTAGTGCCATCAAAGTACGGACCTCTACGGTGATAACTTCCCTCACTAGACGCCATACTCTCCTAGGTTGTGAGACCAATGCAATGGAGACCAAAGCTCTGATACCACTTGTAGGACCGAAAGTATGTCTAGAGGGGGGGGGGTGATTAGACTACTTGACCAAATAAAAGTTTTGCCTATACCAAATTTTAGAGTTGGCGGTTTTTAGCATTTCATGGCAAGTCAAGTACACCCTACACATGCAAGTCTAAGAGTATAGCAGCGAAAAGTAACAACAAGCATGAGTAGAAAGGATAGGGTAGGAAGATCAAACGCAATTGTAGACACGATGATTTTTCCCGTGGTTCCGATAGGTGGTGCTATCATACATCCACGTTTATGGAGTCTTCAACCCACGGAGGGTAACGATCGCGAGAGTCCACGGAGGGCTCCACCCATAAGGGTCCACGAAGTAGCAACCTTGACTATTCCATAACGGCTTCCGTCCACGAAGGACTAGCCTCACTATGGGTAGATCTTCACGAAGTAGGCGATCTCCTTGCCCGTACAAACTTCTTGGTTCACTCCACAACACGAAGTAGGAGGCTCCCAAGCGACACATAACCAATCTAGGAGGCACCACCCTCCAAAAGGTAATAGGCTCGGTAATGACGATGAACTCCTTGCTCTTGTGCTTCAAGATGATAGACTCCTCAACACACAATCACTCTCTCATAGATTTGGCTTGGTGGAAGAGATCGGATTGGTGGAAAGCAACTTGGGGAGGCTAGAAATCAAGATCCATATGGTTGGAGTGGAAGATCTTGACGCTGGATAGGTGGTTCTCTCCTCAACACACAAGGATAGGTGGTTCTCTCTCAGAAAACTGGATGGGGCAAGTATGGAATAGTTCTGAGTGCTTCTCTTTCGAGTAGGTGGTGGTAAAGGGGTATATATAGGCATCCCCAAAAATCCAACCCTTACACACAAAATGACCAACTCGGTGACACCGATGTGTTAATCTCGGTGGTACCGAAGTGACCAAAAGGTGGCAACTTTTGAATCTCGGTGAGACCGATATAGGAAACTCGGTTGCACCGATAAGGGGACCAACGGTCAGATTCCCAATCTCGGTGACGCCGATCCAACAATCTCGGTGGTACCGATATTGTGAATTTGCGTAACAGAAAGTTGGCAACCTAAACTCGTTGGCACCGGTATAGAATCGGTTGCACCGAAGTGGCTAGGGTTTGGCTGAGTCTGTCTATGGTTGAGAATCGGTGGCACCGGGATGGAAATGTTGGTTGCACCGATGTTGAGTATATGGCTTTTTACAGACTTTGGTGGGAGAGTTTGTGGGTGTTTTTGGTGACTATCACTTGTGCACGTATGAGCATTTTGTTCACCAACAAAACCTTACCCCCTTTTAATAGTATTGGCTTTCCTATGGACTCAAAGTAATTTCTCACAAATGTAAAATGTAGAGTCCTCTTCCTTGAAGCTTTGCCAACCTATTTCCTTGCATCTTGGGGTATTTCCACAATCTTCACAATCCTTTTGCCATCCCTAGCATTGAACTTTTCCTGAAATATACTTAGTGGAAACATTAGTTCAATGACTTATATGTTGTTATAAATTACCAAAACCACCAAGGGAGCAAATGTGCTTTCAATCTCCCCCTTTTTGGTAATTGATGACAACATATAGATCAAAGCTTCGACAAAGATATAATCAATGAATATAATCGTCGCTTTGAGAAGTATGTGATAAGCAAGAGCTCCCCCTAAATTTGTGCATTATTTTAAATTTGCATTTGAATGCAAATGCACAATCAATTAGGTACATGGGGCACTTCTTCCATGTCACATACATCTTGGTGGTGTGCTAGAATAATTAGAGTGAACATCATAGCACAACACAACCAAACAAAGATAATGATAATCTCAAAAGCATTAAGATGATAGGAAATAGTAGCACAACACACATAAAGTGGACGATCAAAACACAAAGCGTAGCCAAAAGTAAATGAACCATGTGTGTTTTTGAAAAAGCAATAAAAACCAAACGCTCTCTCACTCGAAGCCTAAAGATTTTTATACACTTCTCCCCCTTTGGCAACAAGTTACCAAAAAGTTCAAAGGCATATGTCTAAGCGTTCTTGGGCTGATCTCCTCCGGTTGTTGATGAAGGAGTCGAGAGAACAGCGTCGGCGAAGATCTCTGCAGATGTCGTGGATGGAGTTAGAGTGGTAACAGGAGGAACTGAAGCTGATGGAGCAGGAGCTGAGGTGACAGTGGCTGGAGCTGATGAAGAGGGCCTCAAGTCTGGAGCTGGCACAGTGGCTGATCTGGCCTGAGTAGTAAACTGTGTGCCTGGCCTAAGAGGTGATCCATCCTCATCATCATCATCATCTGAAGAAGTCTGAGGAAGAGGCACTGAGTCAACTTGCTTCTTGAGCTCATTGACTGTCTTGGTCAGCCCATCCACCTTATCATTAAGGGTCTTGATCCTGTTCTCGAAGATCCTCACAAGACTGTTCTGGTTGTCCAGAATCCCCTTAATGTCCTTCTGCATGCCCTGTACTGATGAGATCAAAAGATCCATTTGCTCGTTCCTGGATCTAGGGACCTGAGCACTAGTGGCTCCAGCTGCCTCTGCTTCTGCCTTTGCTGCAGCTGAAGTGGGATGATCCGGGTTCATCACCACAATGTTGTCCTCGAGATCTGGCTGTAGGGGCAAGTGGGGACGGTCTAGAGCAAATATGTGCTTCTCCAACTTAGAGTTGATGAGCATCTGGATATAGGGTGCATAGCAGCAAGAGCGCTTCTGATCAGCAGCAACCCTCTTAACTGTCTCAACAATTAAGTTCATGACTCTAATCCTGGTGTGTCTGTCAAGATGAATCAGCATGTTGATGAAGTAGCCTCGGATCATCTTGTCATCTCCTGACTTGGGCATTAAGGTATGCCTCAGAATGGTGTTCATGGTGCGGAGGCCAGCCTGAAGAAAGTAAATAGATCCTAGCCTGTGAGACTTCACGTTAGCAGCAGGGATCTCTTTATACATGTTAGCCATAGCATTGTGGCTCTCCTTGGATTCTGAGTAGACATCCAAATCTCCATCCTGAACTTCAGGAACTCCTAAGATGGCATCCCACTCCTCAACAGTGGACTCATATCTAGCTCCTTCAGTCATCCATACAATTCTACCATCTCCATAGAAATGTGTAGTGGAGTAGAATTGCATGATCATCTCATCATTCCAAGCAGTGAACTCTCTGCCAACAAACTCATCCAAACCAATGCAGTGGAAATTGTCTTGGACACTTGGAAAATGGTCTTCATTCTCCTTGATGAATTTCCAATCCACATATCTCATATCACTCACAGCTGGACTCTTGTCAAAAAGCACAGTCTCATAGAAATCCTGTTGCTCTTTGGTGTAGAATCTGTAGTCCACAGCTGTCTTTCTCCTTTGGGCATATGGATCAGCAGCTCTCCAAGTCCTCAAACCAGAATCCTTCCTCTTCTTCATATCCTCAGCAAGTGGGTAGCTGGCATTATGTACTGGAAGGTGTGGCCTAAGCTTCATTAAGGCAGACATAGCATCCTCATCCTCAACTCTAGAGGCAGTCCCTTGGTTCTCCTCAGATGCTGGAATTTGCCTGGAAGTCCTCTTGGGCTTCTCAGCAGCAGGCTTCTTGGGGGCAGACTTGGTGCTCTTGGAAGTGCCAGTCTTTGGCATAGCATCAGACATAAGCTTCTTTTTATTCTTGGGAGGGGCCTTCTCAACATGTTCTTCCTCCTCCTCAGCAGCAGCAGCCTCCTCAGGATCCTCAAACATGGAGGTCTGCCTGCCAGTGACATAGACTATCCTCTTTCTAGCTCTCTTCTTCTCCCCTGCCTTCTTAGGCATAGATTTCTTTGGGGGTGACTCAAGGTGAAGAGCCATTTTTGCCCTAGCACCCTCAGGTGCTCTCATAGCCTCAGAGCTAGCATACTCTTTCCTGACAGCTCTCCTTGAAGAGGTAGCTTCATTTGCAGCTTTCTTGGTAGCCTTCTCTTGCTTCTTAGCAAGAACCTCTTCTGGAACGAAGTCTGAATCCTCCTCATCTGAATTCAGCTTCTTCCTAGCCCTTGTAGCACCCTTGGGCAACCCATGGGAACTGGGAGTGCCTGGATCTGAAGATGAACTAGACTCAGGACTAGTGCCAAAATCCAATTCAACACTCTGCTCTCTAAAGTTGTTCTCACTATCCTCAGCACTTGACATACTGACCCTGTGAATAGAGTATAGAGGAGCAGAAAAGGATAAGTCATCACGAAATGTGGCTGGTTTTTGAAAGTTTGAACAAAAGATTTTCAAAGTTTTACATTCTGTCAAATGAAAATTGGTACAGCCGAAGCAAAGTTTTCGGTGCTACCGAGACTGACTATCTCATTAATAGAAACTTGGCACTCCTTTTGGTGAGACCAAAAGGAAGTACTCGGTTTCACCGAGACAGTTCTCAGCAACACAGACAAGCAAATCGGTGATACCGATTAGTTCACTTCGGTTCTACCGAGTTCCATCGGGCGGAAGGCAAACCCTAGAAAATCGATGGTTCTCTAATCTACGGAGTTTTCTCGTGGATAGAAAGATGTGCAAACTGTGGCATATAGAGAAAATCAACTTTATTGCACAAGAATCAGACGGGGAGCGCAAGAAAGATCGAATCCGTACCCTAGCTCGGTGACGGATCCGCTACGGCGGCGATGGCGGCGAAGATGCCCGTCGACGGCGAGGATTCCCAGCGGCGAAGACACACGGGGAGGCAAGGCGATGACCAGGGGGTCCTTTTGCGGCAGCTTAGGGTTTGGGGCGCGATGATTGAAGATTGAAATTTCGAACCGTCGGGACCACAGCTTATATACCCTTCACTGTCGGTGATACCGATTCTAAATTTTCGGTGTCACCGAGTTCCTCAACTGTCAGCTGACAGGGAAACTTGGTGTAACAGAGAATATGGAATCGGTAGTACCGAGATTGAAAACCAGATCAACCCTAGGCATTCGGTGTGACCAAGAATTGTGGGTTGGTTCCACCGAGATGCACTTGGGAGGTTTTAATGGTCAGTCCTTGTCGATATGGAACTCCGAGTGCTCCACACACAGAGGGATCGAAAAGTACTTGTTCAAATTTTGTGATGCAGCATGAATGGAATATGAGGTGACAAAGCATAGATAGCTAAAGAGTGGTCCTAGGCATTCTTGTCCATCCAATTGGCGAAAGAGAAAATCAAGAGCCAAATAGCAACAATTGGATGTCCTCGAATGAAAAAATAAATGCAGACCAACATGCTCACACAAGAGATGTCCAATGAAATCGTGACAAACATGCACATACACACTAGCATCTAACAAGCACTTGGGCGATGACGAAGTCATCTATATATGAGTATATTGACTTAGGAGCCAAGTAAGAATACTTGATCATAGGTCATACTCATCGTTTAAGCACAAGTGGGGTTACCACTTTTACATAAAGCATTTAATGTTGTCACATACTAAGAGATGCTTTGACTCAAGTCTTAGAGTAAAGCTCCCCCTAGATGTGACATCCCCCCATAAGAGGGATAGACTAACCTTGGGTTTTGTCGATGAAGACTTCATGTTGGTGAGGTAGTGGTGGATGCTCAAGGTTGATGAAGATCACCAAGAGTTGGGAGCATCCTTGTTGTTTCCTTACTCTTCTCACCTACATGGGTTAGTCCCAACAAACAAGAGACAAATACAAGGATATCTATGGACATGGAGTGCAAAGCATGTGTGATGATGTCCATTGATTTGTTGGTTACCTTGTCCCTTGCTTACCTTTGAGGGAATGTGTGACTCCTTGAACTATTGCATGGAGTTGATGTTGATTGCAAATAGTTCTTGCCAATAATGAATGTGAGTGAAATTCATTGGCGGAGTCACCCCTCAAGAACTCTCTAGTTCTTCTTCTTGGGGACCCACATCAAGTTGATGGGGATCCTTGGTGTTGTAGTAGCCTTTGTAGAAGTTGAGCTTGACGTAGCCTTGGGAACCCACTCCACCATAGCTAGGGATTCATCTTCATATGAGTCAATGTCCTCTTGAAGCTTGTTCTTGCCCTTGAGCTTGTGGTCTTGTGGTGGAAGTTCATCTTGAGTGATTGTTCTCTTGGGAAGAGTATTTTTATACTTCTGCTTTTGAGGAACAAACTTTGGCTCGGGGTATTGACCTTCTTCCCATTCAACTCCATTTGCGTTGAAGTAGCCAACACCACGGTTCTTTCGGTATCCTCCGTGCTTGCGTACAATTTCCTCAAATTGCTTACACCCGGCAAGACTCTTGTAGATACCTTTCTCTATAATTCCTTTCAATAAAGCATTTTCTTGCTCAAGTGTAACTTGGCTAAGAGAAACATCATTAGTGGAATCAATAGAACTACTAGAAGCAACATCATTGGGTTTTGCATTTTTATTGTTGCTACTAGATGAAGAACCTTTCTTGCCTTTGTTACTAGATTGCTTAGTTTTAACTTGAGGCATGAATGTAGACAAGAGTAGTCGTTTGGCTAGATAAGATGAAGTCTTCTTTCGGAGATCGTCATTGATAGCTTTAAGAAACTCATGCTCTTGCTCCAAGTTGAGCTTCTCGAAGCGTAGCTTCTCATGAGTTCTCACAAGCTCTCTATGATCTTCAAGAGTAGATTCATGAGCTAACTTAAGAGTTTTTAGTTCTTTAGTTAGTTCTTCTATTTTCATCTTATCATCATCAATTGACTTATCTTGACTAGCATGAGAATTATCAAGTTCATTTTGACTAACATCACTAGTTTTTTCAAATAGCAAGTCATCATCACAAAGCAACTCATCTTCATCACTATTGAAATCAACATACTCGGGGTGTGATACCTTGGGGCCTTTAGCCATGAAGCAACTTCCACTCCCTTCGTTTGGTGAATCAAATAAATCATGGGAGTTGGTAGTCACTAGAGCAATTCAGGCAACACCATCATCTTGGCTATAGTCGGAGTCGGAGTGATAGCTTCTCTCGGAGTTGTTGTCGGAGTCGGAGCCGGAAACCCATTCACCAACATGAGCTTGATGTTTTCTTCTTGTATAGCTCTTGGTGTACTTGTCCTTCTTCTCCGAATCTCTACTTCTCCTTGAAGGTCTTCGTTCATAACGATCATCTCTACTCCTTCTCTCTCTTTGAGGTGATTCATTCCTTGAGCTTCGTCTTCGAGGTGACCCTTCTCTTCGTTTGTAGGGAGCCGTGCACTCATTGGATTAGTGTCCGGGCTTCCCACAATTGTAGCAATTGCGGTCACGACTTGACGAACGCTTCTCATCATATCTTGAGTTGGAGCTTCTTTCTTTGCCTCTATTCTTGTAGAACTTGTTGAATTTCTTGACCATGAGGCTTATCTCTTCATTGGTGACAAGGTTGTTGCTTGAAGTTGCGGGAGCATCACTTGTGGCTTTGTAAGCACCGCTAGACTTCTGGTGAAGCTCTTCTTTGTCTTTGAGTGTCATCTCATGAGCAACAATCCTTCCAATGACTTTCGTAGGCTTGAGATCTTTGTAGTTGGGCATCATTTGGATCAATGTGCACACGGTGTCGTATCTCTCATCCAAAGCTCTAAGTATCTTCTTGATGATGAATTTGTCGGTCATCTCTTCGCTTCCTAAGCCGGCAATCTCATTGGTGATGAGAGCTAGCCTAGAGTTACATCTCATCGAATCCTTCACCATCCTTCATCTTGAACTTGTCAAGCTGACCTTGAAGAACATCCAACTTGGATTCTCTCACGGAATCGGTTCCTTCGTGCATATCAACCAAAGTATCCCAAATCTCTTTTGCATTCTCAAGACGGCTGATTTTGTTGAATTCTTATGGGCATAGGCAGTTGAATAGAATGTCGCATGCTTGAGCGTTGTATTGCAACATCTTCAATTCATCCGCGGTCGCTTCACAATCCGGTTCCTTTCCATCACCAAAGAATTCAACTTGCAAGCCAACATGAACAACAGCCCAAACGGCGGGGTTATGACCAAGAATATGCATTTTCATTTTTTGCTTCCAACTAGCAAAATTAGTGCCATCAAAGTACGAACCTCTACAGTGATAACTTCCCTCACTAGACACCATACTCTCCTAGGTTGTGAGACCAATGCAATGGAGACCAAAGCTATGATACCACTTGTAGGACCGAAAGTATGTCTAGAGGGGGGCGTGATTAGACTACTTGACCAAATAAAAGTTTTGCCTATACCAAATTTTAGAGTTGGCAGTTTTTAGCATTTCATGGCAAGTCAAGTACACCCTACACATGCAAGTCTAAGAGTATAGCAGCGGAAAGTAACAACAAGCATGAGTAGAAAGGATAGGGTAGGAAGATCAAACGCAATTGTAGACACGATGATTTTTCCCGTGGTTCCGATAGGTGGTGCTATCGTACATCCACGTTTATGGAGTCTTCAACCCACGGAGGGTAACGGTCGCGAGAGTCCACGGAGGGCTCCACCCATAAGGGTCCACGAAGTAGCAACCTTGACTATTCCATAACGGCTTCCGTCCACGAAGGACTAGCCTCACTATGGGTAGATCTTCACGAAGTAGGCGATCTCCTTGCCCGTACAAACTTCTTGGTTCACTCCACAACACGAAGTAGGAGGCTCCCAAGCGACACCTAACCAATCTAGGAGGCACCACCCTCCAAAAGGTAATAGGCTCGGTAATGATGATGAACTCCTTGCTCTTGTGCTTCAAGATGATAGACTCCTCAACACACAATCACTCTCTCACAGATTTGGCTTGGTGGAAGAGATGGGATTGGTGGAAAGAAACTTGGGGAGGCTAGAAATCAAGATCCATATGGTTGGAGTGGAAGATCTTGACCTCAACACAAGGATAGGTGGTTCTCTCTCAGAAAACTGGATGGGGCAAGTATGGAATAGTTCTGAGTGCTTCTCTTTCGAGTAGGTGGTGGTGAAGGGGTATATATAGGCATCCCCAAAAATCCAACCGTTACACACAAAATGACCAACTCGGTGACACCGATGTGTTAATCTCGGTGGTACCGAAGTGACCAAAAGGTGGCAACTTTTGAATCTCGGTGAGACCGATATAGGAAACTCGGTTGCACCGATAAGGTGACCAATGGTCAGATTCCCAATCTCGGTGACTCCGATCCAACAATCTCGGTGGTACCGATATTGTGAATTTGCGTAACAGAAAGTTGGCAACCTAAACTCGGTGGCACCGGTATAGAATCGGTTGCACCGAAGTGGCTAGGGTTTGGCTGAGTCTGTCTATGGTTGAGAATCGGTGGCACCGGGATGGAAATGTTGGTTGCACCGATGTTGAGTATATGGCTTTGGACAGACTTTGGTGGGAGAGTTTGTAGGTGTTTTTGGTGACTATCACTTGTGCACGTATGAGCATTTTGTTCACCAACAAAACCTTACCCCCTTTTAATAGTATTGGCTTTCCTATGGACTCAAAGTGATTTCTCACAAATGTAAAATGTAGAGTCCTCTTCCTTGAAGCTTTGCCAACCTATTTCCTTGCATCTTGGGGTATTTCCACAATCTTCACAATCCTTTTGCCATCCCTATCATTGAACTTTTCCTGAAATATACTTAGTGGAAACATTAGTTCAATGACTTATATGTTGTTATAAATTACCAAAACCACCAAGGTAGCAAATGTGCTTTCAGCGCCAGGCGCCAGGAGCACAAGAGTACATCGCCCAAGAGATTAGCAAGCTGTGTGAGGCACGGGCCATGCGCGGCGAGAGTCGCCCAGGGCGTCCTACCAACCCAGATGGTGTTCCCAGGGAGGACACCAAGGTGCACATGGGCGTCGACATCGCGGGCCTCAACAGAGCCGGCTCCCAGGACCTCTTCTGGCCATCGCGTGTTGGCCTAAGCAGGGGCGTCACCACCAACTATGCGCGTCATTCGAAACGAAGTTGTTTGTATGCAGGTTTTCCCCTTGGGACGGATCGCTCAAAGGGTCTCACAAGGCGTTCGCTCCCGACAAGCGGCAACCTATTGGTGTTGCAAAGAGCTAAGTATTAACCCCCCACCGCCCCCGGGACAACCCCGCCATTGCTAGCGTCTTCCCTCACGCGGGCCGCTTGCGCATCAACGGGGGGCCCTTGAGCATCGCGCCTCAGGAGTATTCACTAGCACCCGAAGCCCCTCACCTCCTGGCTTTGTCCAGGCACCGCAACTTGACATTCCAGTGATGGCTGAGGTATGCGCGGGGCGGGGCCCTGCCGACGTAGAGCACGAAGGCAAGCACGAGAGAAACGAAGCATGGAAAGAAAACCTGTGGATCACAAACTATTATTACAAACTTCAAGTGTTTCACAAATTGAACCGTTGCCTGAACACCTATGTGAGGCGGATTCAGTCTATTACAGGATGATAAAAGGAAGCTTCAGGAAGAAGGCTCGCCGCCGCCATCACCATCGCCCAACGCGGCCTCGTCAGGTTCTTCGTCGCCGCCGTAGGAGAACTTCCCAAGCAGCGCTCTCACTTGGCCTTCCACAACTTCCGCCAAGTTGTCGCGAGATTCTTCGGGGACTGGACCTATCACCTCGTCGAAATTGAAGCCAGGACCGCGCAAAAGGAGGTGGCTGAAGACGCGGGTCGCCGCCACGAAGAAGAGATCGTGACATTCTTCCTCTAGGATGCCATCCACCTTCCAGGCCGAGTCCTCGAGCTCCAGCACGAGCTTGGAGGAAAGCTCAAGATAGCCGGCATCGTGGGCGGCAAGAGAAGCCTCGACCCCCCCTGCATATGGAACTCAGGGCCTTGCGGGCCTTGAGCTCGAGAGAAGAAAATGTAGCATGGTCCGTCGCTGCCTTCGCGTCGGTACCGGCCTGAATCTCCTTCTCCCTGGCGTCCAGCCTAGCATTGGACTCGGAGACATTCTTGGCATGGGCCTCTTGGGCCTCAGTCACCTCGTGCTGCAATGTCTCCAGGCGCCCTCACTTCGCGGCCTGATCCCCCGCCACCTTCACCATCTCGGAGTCACGGTCTGCGAGCTTCGGCTCGTGAGCCTTGAGGTCGTCTTCCCACAGCTGGAACTGCCACGCCTCAGTGGCTCGCGCGTCCTGAAGCACCTTTAAACTAGCCTCAGCTTCCTTGCGGCGCTTGGCAGCCGCCACCGCCTCGGCGAGGGTGGCCTCCCTAGATGCCTTTGCCTCAGCGGCCTCCTTCTTGCTTCCCGCGATGGTGGCCTCGGCCCTGCCCAGGGCCTCTTTGGCGGTGATGTCGAGCTAGCGCCACCCCACGGCTAGCCTCACGTGCTCCTCGGCAAGACGCGTCTTGGCGTCCTGGAAGTCTGCCCCGAGCCGATCGAGCACAGCCTGGGCGTTGGTCAAGGCCCCGCGCCTGAGCAAGGCGCTGTAGTACACAATGGTGAGAGCCTGGTAGGGAGATGGCGTCTCGGTGCTTGTCGTCGTCTCGACCGAAGAGGCCCCGGCGCCCTCTGCCCGCGACGCAGGGAGCTCCGAGTCCTCCCTCGCGCTCGGCCTCTGTAGTGCACTTGGTGGGACTACCCGTCGGCCTCCTAGGCCCCACGGGTGGATGCTACTTGAGGTTGCCCCAAGGCGCGCCCTACATCGCGACCGACTGCGGTGGTAACGATAGTCGGCGGAGGCTATAGCGCCAGCTCCTTCTCCGTAGGCTGGGCCATCGCGGCCTTGGTGGACGGCACCGGGGGCTGGGCCGCAACGTCTTTGGTAGTCGGACCTCCTCGCCGTACGGGAGAAGCGCCGGGAGCTATCGTGGCACCCGCGTGCCCGGACAAAGCGACGCTCCCACGGCCAGGCATAGCGTCGAGCCGACGCAAGGCACCCCCTCGCCCGCCGATGCTGCTGCCGAGTGCTGATGCTGCCTTCAAGACGGAGGTCACTCTCGCCCTGGCAATCGCCTTCCTCCTCTTCTCTTCACCACCGCTCCAGTGCCTGCACGGGCGAGGGGTCAACATGGATAGACGGACCGTGGGTGCACGGCACAAGAATGGACAGGAGCACTTACTCGTCCTCGGCGGCCCATTTTCTCTTCTTCTCAGAGGCGAGTGGCGTGCCCTCGCCGACCTTGTGCAGTGCCCTGGAGCTGCTCGAGGGGCGCTCAGCGTGGCCCCCGGCGAGCATAGCTGAGTTTCCCTCCTTCCCGAGGGCCTGGGAAGCCCCCTGAGGGGGTGCGGCTGTCGCGGGTGTGGTTGCCGCACCACTATTGAGGTCCCCCGCCGATGGTATCTGTACGGTCGTGGAGTTGGGCCCCGCCCCCTCGCCGCGTCGGTTGGCCGAGGAGACGTCGCCTGGGGTCGCTCGTCTACATCGTCACCCCCGAAACCACGCAGAGACTGGCGGTGATCGGGCGTCGGCACCCGGCCGATGTCCTCTTACTCCGCCGTCGCCTCTGAGTCCTCACTATCACCATCTTCGCTAGAGGACGGCACCACAATGGAGGAGACCCTCTGCGACCCAACGTGATCGCTTTGCACGAGCCCCCACTCATTGAAGGCAGACATATCGGCAATCAGCTTTGCTTTGTCGTCATAGCTGTACAGCGGGGACGCTGCCTCGGGACGATCCTCGGGGGGGGGGGGAGCCAAGCAAAGCCCACAGTGCCCCGTCCAGCTCTTAGGATGTCAAGCTGACAACGTGCAGCCTCATCGCGTCCCCCGCGCCCATGTACTCCCACACTGGCCATGAGTGCACGTGAAGTGGCGTGATGCGCTGCCCTAAGAACTCCTTGACGACCATCGCCCTGTCAGTTGGGCCTTCCCGTGTGCAGCGATCCGCTCTAGGACAGGCTCCGCCCTCGGGGCGGTGAGCTTCACGTGAGCCCACCCGGGGTTCTGCTCAGGATGGGTCATGGGGATCTTCAAGAGCGGGCTGACCTGACGCGCGTCCATGAAGACCCAGCGCTGCCGATAGACCTCCACCTTCTTCCCAGCGTTCAGGCAAATATTCTCGCCCTTGATGTCGACGAAGGAGACACATGCGGAGTGCTGGTCCTGGGCGGTGAACCGCACGCTGAAGAAGTGGCGAAAGAGCGCCACCGAGGGCCTCACGCCCACGAAGGCCTCACAGTAGAAGGCGAAGATGGCCATGAGGAGGATGGAGTTGGGTTGAAGATGCAGGGCCTGGATCCAGTAATGGGAGAAGATGGCGTAGAAGAACTCAGAAAACGGCGGGATCAACCCGGCTTAGATGCTGTGGATGAAGAAGGAGTAAGCGGACTCCCACAAGCCGCTCCGTGCCTCCGAGCCTGGCCAGATCTTGGCCGCCCACGCCTCATTCTCGTTAGCGGCTATTAGCGGGAGCACCGGGCCCAGGTCATCCTCCGAGGTGATCGAGGAGAGCAGGAGAGCTGGCCCAAGGGTCGGAGGGCTTGCGGCGGGAGCCGCGTCCTTTGCCTTCTTGTCGGCCAGCGCCATCCGCGTATCGAAACCGTTAATGAGGCTGGAGGGGCACCTCGTCTGAGATTGGATCGGGAGGAGTCTCGCGCAGAAGATGGAGGCAAGGTGAGGAGGAGCAATGATGACACCACGCCGCGCCTCGGCTTTATGTCAGCATGGGCAGTTGCCGAGGCGTCATGGGGAGGTGGGGGCATCCCGCGCCCCTTCGTGCACCATGCATCGCGCCTGGCCCACAGGAGGTTGGAGCTCGCACCGTTTCGCCCCCTCCAGCTGGCAGAATCGTGCATGCCGCGGGCCCGGGGGCTACTGTCGAGCCTGTGGGACTGGGGGAACCCAGGCCCATCTACCTGTGGCCCAAGGTGCGGCACCTGCCATGGGCCCCATGCGGCCCACCTCTGGACTTTACGAGCAAGACCCTCGTGAGGGCCCCCGCCTCACGACGCGTACGCCAACAAAGCACCGTTAAGAGTCTCGTGAGGCCACCGCCTACGGCTGCCCCCAAGGCCTTCACGGGGCGGGCTGATCAAGGGTGGCCCGGCGGGTCGCCCAGTCCTGCACCTTCTCGTGGGCGACGCGCGCCATGCCAAGCAGCGCCAGGAGCTATTCCATCAGGCGCGGATGAGGAGGCTTTCCCCTTTTGCGCTAAGGGAACGGGGCCAGCTCGCCGGTTCCCAAAGCAGTCACTAAAAGTTTCCTGTTTGGTTCAAGAAGACCAAGGATGGGGGCTTGATGACCCACAAGTATAGGGGATCAATTGTAGTCCTTTCGATAAGTAAGAGTGTCAAACCCAACGAGGAGCAGAAGGAAATGACAAGCGGTTTTCAGCAAGGTACTTTCTGCAAGCACTGAAATTGTAGGTAACAGATAGTTTGATAGCAAGATAATTGGTAACAAGCAAGTAACGGTAACGGTAAACAAGGTGCAGGAAGGTATCCCAATCCTTTTGTGGCAAAGGACAGGCCAGAACAATCTCTAGTAATAGGCAAAGTGTTCTTGAGGGTACACGGGAATTTCATCTAGTCACTTTTATCATGTTGGTTTGATTCATGTTCGCTACTTTGATAATTTGATATGTGGGTGGACCGGTGCTTGGGTGCTGTTCTTACTTGAACAACCTCCCACTTATGATTAACCCCCTCGCAAGCATCCGCAACTATGAGAAAAGTATTAAGATAAAATCTAACCATAGCATTAAACGTTTGGATCCAAATCAGCCCCTTATGATGTAGCGCATAAACTAGGGTTTAAGCTTCTGTCACTCTAGCAACCCATCATCTAATAACTACTCCACAATGCATTCCCTTAGGCCCATGAATGGTGAAGTGTCATGTAGTCGACGTTCGCATGACACCACTAAGGGAATCACAACATACATATCATCAAAATATCGAACACATATCAAATTCACATGATTACTTGCAACATGACTTCTCCCGTGACCTCAAGAACAAAGGTAACTACTCACAAATAATAATCATCCTCAAGATCAGAGGGGTATTAAATAGCATAATGGATCTGAACATATAATCTTCCACCAAATAAACCATATAGTAATCAACTACGCAAGGTAATCAGCACTACTAGTCACCCACAAGTACCAATCTGAGGTTCCGGTACAAAGATTGAACACAAGAGATGAATTAGGGTTTGAGAGGATATCATGTTGTTGAAGATGTTGATGAATATTGGCATCCGATCCCAAAGATGAGAGGGGTGTTGGTGATGACGGTGGCTTCGATTTTCCCCTTCGGGAGGGAAGTTCCCCGGCGGAATCGCTCCACCGGAGTACAAAAGTTCTGCTGCCCAAGTTCCGCCTCGAGGCGGCGGCGCTTCGTCCCGAAAGTCCTCCTTTGATTTTTTTCTAGGTCAAATGTGACTATATACCAGAAGATGGGCACCGGAGGTGGGCCGAAGAGGCCACGATACACCAGGGCGCGCCCAGGGGGTATGGCGCGCCCTGGTGGGTTGTGCCCACCTGGCTGGCCCCCTCCGGTAGTTTTCGGCTCTAGTATTTTTTATTAAATACAAAAATAATCTCCATAAAATTTCTGCTTCATTGGAGTTGTGCAGAATAGGTATCTCTGATCTGCTTTTTTAGGTCCAGAATTCCAGCTGCCGGTATTCTCCCTCTTTGTGTAAACCTTGCTTATTATGAGAGAAAAGGCATTAGAATCACTCCCTAAAGCATTATTATTCAACAAAACATAGTAAATAACAGTAGGAAATCATGATGCAAAATGGACGTATCAACTCCCCCAAGCTTAGACCTCGCTTGTCCTCAAGCGAAAACCGATATTGAAAAGCATGTCCACATGGTTTGAGAGAGAGGTGTCGATAAAAACAAAATACGGACATAGAAGGATCATGCTTATTAATATAACAGCAACAAACTCTATCATAAAATTTATTCAACAAATTTTTATCATATAGCTTCTTATGAACTAGTAACAATTCATCACAACATAGAAGTATGAAGCATAAACCTTATTGAAAACCAACAAACCATGTTCTCAGTCAAGTTTGCAACTACAATTCATCATATTTTCAGGAAGGGTCTCATGTCGGGGCCTTTTGGCAAGTCCACATACTCAACCATCATTTAGTCTTCTATGGTTCCTAACACTCACGGCATACCCATGAACAAAAAGTTTCAACCAGACACATAGGAAGATAGGGGCTTATAGTTTCGCCTCCCAACGTATTCACCTCAAGGGTGATGTCAACAATAATAACTCATGCCCACTGATATCCAACTGGGTATATGTGCCTACAACTTTTCTCACCACATGATGCTTGCAAAAACAAAAAGTAAAAAGGAATAGGGTAGAATACTTTGACTCTTGCATAAAAGTAAATACATGAAAGTAAAAAATAGGCCCTTCGCAGAGGGAAGCAGAGGTTGTCATGCGCTTATTGGTTTGTATGCCCAATCCCTTAATGTAAAAGAATGTCACGCTATATTGCCCCCTATGATAGCAACCTTTATTATGCATTCCGTCGCTTTTTTTACTTTGCCATCATAAGTTCGTATAGCGCTCAATTTTCTCTTGCACTAATTGATCAAACACTTTTTAGAAGCAATTTTTATTTCCTTATTGCACCGATGACAACTTACTTTAAGGATATTTCTCGATCCATAGGTAGGTATGGTGGACACTCAAAGAATGAATTGGGGTTTGGGTTTTTGGATGCACAAGTAGTATCTCTACTTAGTGCGGGATTTTTGGCTAGCAAGGATGTTGAGCAAGCACCACATGTTGAAGGATCTATGACAATATAACTTCTATGTGGATATGAACAAGCATAAATCATTACGTTGTCTTCCTTGTCCAACGTCAACAATTTTGACATATAATATTTGATGAGGGCTCACAATCACAAAAGATGTCCAAGATAGTGTATTTGCATGTGAATCTTCTCTTCCCTTATTAATTCTTTCATGAATTGCATCATTGACCAATGCTATGTTTCTCAATCTCCAACAAATTTTACTACTTATACTTTTCCTTATGTGAAGTCATTACTCACCATAAGATTAGCGTATGATTCTTTTCATTTATTTTCCTTTCCTTTATTTTGATTGCAACAAGAAAGTAGAGAGGCAAAAAGGCAAACTAAACTTTATTATATAACTCTCACTCGATTACATAGATAGATAGGCCACGAAACTAACACACGAAAATAGATCATGCTAAACTTTTATTCATCTAAAGCTAAGGAAACTAAAGGTCGAACTAAAATAGGTAAAGGTGAATAAAAGTGGTGATGATACGATACCGGGGCACCTCCCCGAAGCTTGGCTCAAGCCAAAGGGAGTGCCCACACCCGTGTGCTCAAGTCTCCTTTGGTGGTGGTGAAGAAGAAGGTGGCGGAATTGAAGAAGCCTTCTTATTTAACTTATATTTAAGCATAAAGTTTTCCTCCCTTAGATCATCATTCTCCAACTCAAGCTTTAATATCTTTTTGCACAATGCCGCCTTGCTCTCCTACAGAAAATGAGATGGGATAAATTGGACCTTAGGTTTGTATCTTCTAGGGAGGCTTGATTTCTTAAACTCCACATGCATGTCTCCGGGTTGAGGTAATGGATCATCCTGTTCCTCAGAGCTATCATCTTTTGTTTCCTTCATGGTAGCATCTTCTTCTTCCTCCGAGGTTCATAGATAGGGGTAAATTTCCCTAAAGATCTTTGGTTCTGAAACATAGGGATCAACATGGCTCTCCCCCTCCGAATCTTGAGACGACATATTTTCATATCTGTCAGGGAAACAACACGACACAAGAATAGAGGATTTTTCTACGATGCGGTCACCAAAACAGTCGGGGGTATATATAGAGAAATTTTATTTTTAGGAAACAACCATATGGAAGGAAAACGGAGTCAGGAAGGTGTCCGAGCTGGGCACAACCCACCAGGGCGCGCCTAGGGGTGCCTGGCGCACCCTGGTGTATCGTGCTCACCTCGATCACCTTCAGGTTTATTTTTTTATTTCCAATTTTTTCTAATATTCCGAAACTAACAAAAAATATTTTTGTGGATATTTCGGAGTCCGTTAACTTACCGTATCACGTACCTCCTATTTTTCAGAGTTCTGGAGTGTTCCGGAAGGTTTCTTTTATGTGTTCCTCTGGTGTCTGAGATATAATGCTTTATTCTTTGTCCATTGACCACCTTCGGGTTAGTACCTTCGGCGTTATTAATCTTGATAGCTCCCGAACGGTAAACCTCTTCAATAATATATGGTCCTTCCCATTTGGAGAGAAGCTTTCCTGTAAAAAATCTTAAACGAGAGTTGAACAAAAGAACATAGTCTCCTATTTTGAATTCCCGCTTTTGGATTCTTTTGTCGTGATATCTTTTTACTTTTTCTTTGAATAGCTTGGCATTTTCATAGGCTTGGGTTCTCCATTGATCTAGTAAGCTAATATCAAATAGCCTCTTCTCACCGGCAAGTTTGAAATCATAGTTGAGTTCTTTAATTGCCCAAAATGCTTTGTGTTCTAATTCTAGAGGCAAATGACAAGCTTTCCCATATACCATTTTGTATGGAGACAAACCCATAGGATTTTTATAAGCTGTTCTATAGGCCCAAAGTGCATCATCTAATTTCTTAGACCAATTCTTATGAGACCTATTGATAGTTTTTTGTAATATTAATTTTATTTCTCTATTGCTAAGTTCTACTTGACCACTAGATTGAGGATGATAGGGTGATGCAATTCTATGGTTAGCATCTTACGGAAAGCACCATGGATAAAGTGTGAATCACCATCGGTCATTAAATATCTAGGGACTCCAAACCTTGGGAAGATAACCTCTTTAAGCATTTTAATAGAGGTGTGGTGATCAGCACTACTAGTTGGAATAGCTTCTACCCACTTAGTGACATAATCAACAGCAACCAAAATATGAGTGTACCCGTTGGAGGAAGGAAAATGCCCCATATAATCAAAACCCCAAACGTCAAATGGTTCAACAACAAGTGAATAATTCATAGGCATTTCCTGACGCTTACCGATATTACCAATTCTTTGACATTCATCACAAGACAAGACAAACTTACGGGCATCCTTGAAGAGAGTAGGCCAATAAAACCAGATTGCAATGCATTGTGAGCAGTTCTATCTCCCGCATGATGTCCTCCATAAGCTTCGGAATGACATTTCCGTAGGATTTGTTCCTGTTCATGCTCAGGTACACAATGTCTAATAATACCATCTACTCCTTCTTTATAAAGACGTGGGTCATCCCAAAAGTAATGTCTCAAGTCATAGAACTTTTTCTCTTTTGTTGGTATGTGAAGTTAGGTGGTATATATTTAGAGACAATGTAGTTAGCATAATCAGCATACCAAGGTGTGGTTTGGGAAACATTTATTGCACCTAACTGTTCGTGAGGGAAACTATCATCAATAGGTAGTGGGTCATCAAGAATATTTTCTAACCTAGACAAGTTATCAGCTACGGGGTTCTCATCTCCCTTCCTATCAACGATGTGTAAGTCAAATTCATGAAGCAACAAAGCCCATCTAATGAGTCTAGGTTTAGCATATTTCTTTTCCATGAGGTATTTTATAGCAGCATGATCGGTGTGAACAATAACTTTGGAATCAACAATGTAGGATCTAAATTTATCACAAGCAAACACAACTGCTAAAAATATTTTTCAGTGATAGCATAATTTCGTTGGGCACCGTCTAGAGTTTTACTAGCATAATGGATAACATTCAATTTCTTATCAACTCTTTGTCCTAGGACAGCACCAACAACATAATCACTAGCATCACACATAATTTCAAAAGGCAAGTTCCAATCAGGTCGTTGTACGATAGGTGCAGAGGTTAAGGCTTTCTTGAGTGTTTCAAAGGCTTCCACACAATCATCATCAAAAACAAAAGGAATATCCTTTTGAAAAAGATTAGTAAGAGGCCTAGAAATATCCACACAATCATCATTAATGAACCTCCTATAAAAACCTGCATGACCAAGGAAACTTCGAATACCTTTAATATCTTTGGGACATGGCATTTTCTCAATTGCATCAACTTTAGCTTTATCCACCTCAATACCTCGTTCAGATATTTTATGCCCCAAGACAATGCCTTCATTAACCATAAAGTGGCACTTCTCCCAATTCAAGACGAGATTAGTTTGTTCACATCTCTGCAAAACTCGATCAAGCTTGCTTAAGTAATTATCAAAAGAAGTTCGGTAAACGGAAAAATCATCCATGAAAACCTCCACAATCTTTTCACAAAAATCAGAGAATATAGCATTCATACATCTTTGAAAGGTAGCAGGTGCATTGCATAAACCAAAAGGCATACATCTATAAGCATAGGTTCCAAAAGGGCAAGTAAAGGTGGTTTTCTCTTGATCAGATTGTGACACAGGTATTTGAGAGGAACCAGAATATCCATCTAGGAAACAAAAGTGTGTGTGCTTAGATAATCTTTCTAGCATTTGATCAATGAAAGGCAGAGGGTAATGGTCTTTCCTAGTAGCTTTATTTAATTTTCTAAAATCAATTACCATTCTATAGCCAGTGACAATTCTTTGTGGAATGAGTTCATTCTTATCATTAGGAACAACGGTAATACCTCCTTTCTTAGGGACACAATGAACGGGATTTACCCATCTACTATCAGCTATGGGATAGATTATAGATGCTTCCAGAAGCTTTAATATTTCAGTTCTTACCACTTCCTTCATCTTAGGATTCAAACGCCGTTGGTGATCAACAACAGGTTTAGCATCAGGTTCCATATTAATCTTGTGCTGATATAGAGTGGGACTAATGCCCTTAAGATCATCAAGTGTATATCCAATAGCAGCCCGGTGCTTCCTCAGAACATTCAATAATCTCTCTTCTTCATGTTCTGAAAGGTTAGCACTAATAATAACATGATATATCTTTTTCTCATCAAGATAAGCATACTTCAGAGTGTGAGGAAATTGTTTCAATTCAAACACAGGATCACCTTTAGGTGGAGGAGGACCTCCAAGAGTTTCAATAGGCAAATTGTGTTTCAGGAGAGGTTGTTGTTCAAAGAAAATTTTATCTATTTCATTTCTTTCACGCAAATGCATATCATTTTCATGGTCAAGCAAATATTGTTCCAATGGATCAGTGGGAGGCACGACAATAGAAGCAAGACCAATTATTTCATCCTTACTAGATAACGCTTTATCACGGGGTTCTCTACTAAACTTGGAAAAATTAAACTCATGAGACACACTACCAAAACTGACACCGACTTTCTTTAATGGGAATTGGAACCTTATGATTCCCTCTTTCATGTCAATAATTGCACCTATAGTTCGTAGGAAAGGTCTTCCAAGTATTATGGGGCAAGTAGGATTGCAATCAATATCAAGCACAATGAAATCTACAGGAACATAATTTTTATTTTCAATAATAAGAACATCATTAATTCTACCTAGAGTTTTCTTAATGGTAGAATCCGCAAGATGCAAGTTAAGGGAACAATCTTCAATATTAGTGAGACCAAGCACATCACAAAGAGATTTAGGAATAGTTGAAACACTAGCACCAAGGTCACACAAAGCATTGCATTCATATTTATTTATCTTTATCTTGATAGTATGTTCCCACTCATCATGCAATTTTCTAGGAATAGAAACTTCAAGCTCAAGTTTCTCATCATAAGCTTTTATCATAGCTTCTACTATATGTTCGGTAAAAGATTTGTTTTGTTCACAAGCATTGGGTGAGCTAATAATGGATTGAAACAAGGAAATAAATTCTACTAAAGAGCAATTATCATAATTAAAGTCCTAGTAATCCAAAATAGTGGGCACATCACTAGTTAAAGTTTTGACCTCTCCAAACCCATGTTTTTCAGTTTAACATCAAAATCATCACCCTCCAAGAAAACGGGACGCTTATCAACTAGAGTTGACTCATATCCAGTCCCTTTATCATTTATATTCAGATAACTAAATAAATATTCAATAGGATAGGTACCAATCATTTTAAGATCTTCATCATGATTCCGGTAAAAAACGGGTGGAAGGTTTTTTCTAAGAATTCCCGCTTAGCTCTCCACTTAGCGGTCCTCTCCTTACTTTCATTAATAGATATTTGGATAGATTTAATATCCTTATTAAAATCATGCTTGGGTGGCAAAGCTTTACCTTTAAGAGTTTCTACATCAAGAGCAATTATATCCATGTTTTTAGCCAAAGCATCAACTACGTGCAATTTTTCTTCTACCATAGTGTTGAAAACCTTTTGAGAATTAATAAATTATTTAATTGTGTTCTCAATATCATAGGGTATCCTATTAGAATTTGTAGAAGAATTTCCATAAGAATTACCATACGGATTTCCATAGTCGTTAGAGGAATTACCGGGATACGGTCTAGAATTGAAGTTTCCTCTATAAGCATTATTGTTGAAATTATTTCGCGAGACAAAGTTCACATCAATAGCATCATTATTTTTC
Source organism: Elymus sibiricus (assembly GCA_039707655.1). Classification (NCBI taxonomy): domain Eukaryota; kingdom Viridiplantae; phylum Streptophyta; class Magnoliopsida; order Poales; family Poaceae; genus Elymus; species Elymus sibiricus. The sequence goes on from CM077665.1 coordinate 220,975,350, forward strand.
CCAATCAAAGTAGACAAGGGCATATCATTGGGATCAACATGAGCATTTTTACTAGCAACCATATTCATAAGAGCATCCACTTTTTCTCTCAAAGTAGCGATTTCTTCAACAGAATTTACCTTCTTACCGGTTGGAGCTCTTTCGGTATGCCACTGAGAATAATTTGTTATAATATTGTCCAGAAGTTTTGTGGCCTCTCCTAAGGTCACATCCATAAAGGTACCACCTGCAGCAGAATAGAAGATTTCTAGACACACAGTTTAGTCCAACATAGAAGTTTTGGATAATCATACACAAATTTAAACCTTGAGTTGGACAATTTCTTATCATCAATTTCACTCTCTCCAAAGCTTGTGCAGCATGCTCTTGATCTTTCTGTTTAAAATTCATTATTTAATTTCTAAGGGAGATGATCTTAGCAGGAGGAAAATACTTGGCAATAAAAGTATCTTTACACTTATCCCATGTTCCAATACTATTACAAGGTAAAGATGAAAACCAAGCCTTAGCTTTATCTCTTAGTGAAAAAAGGAAATAATTTTAATTTCACAATATCATTATCCATGTCCTTTTTCTTTTTCATGTCACATAATTCAACAAAGGTATTAAGATGTGACGCATGATCCTCATTAGGACTTCCCGAAAATTGATCCTTCATGACAAGATTTAGCAATGCAACATTAATATCAGAAGCCTGTGCACTAGTGGCGGGCGGTATAGGAGTACTAATAAATTCATTATTATTAGTAATTGAGAAGTCACACAACTTAGTTGTATCTTGAGACATGGTGACCGAACAAGCAAAGTAACAAGCAAGACAAGTAAACTAGCAAGCGAAGAAGTAAACTGGTAACAAGCAAAGGTAAATATTTTTGTATTTTTATTTTTATGAGACAAACTAAATATAACAGAAAATAAAAAGATAAACTAGTGAATGAAAATTTGTGTGAAGTTACTTGATAGTTGGTGATCATATTCCCCGGCAACGGCACCAGAAATCCTTCCTGATACTTGTGATCTCCGTTGGGTTTTCTGTGAAGAGGAACGGGTTATTGCAGCACAAAGTGGGTAAGTATTTCCCTCAGTTATGAAACAAAGGTTTATCGAACCAATAGGAATATCAATCCTCATACATCTTCAGCAGCTGCACACAAAAGATCAAACAACTTGCACCCAATGCGGGCAAGAGGGTTGTCAATCCCCTTGATCTCATTTTTTTAAGCAAATGAATTGTGTAGATAATTGTAGATAATTGTAAATTGCAAAATAAAATAAAAATTAAATAAAGGCAGCAAGGTAATAGTAGCGTTTGTAAATTTATAAGTGAATAGACCCGGGGGCCATAGTTTTCCCTAGCGGCATCTCTCATGTAGGCAGCATACGGTGGGTAACAAATTACTGTTGGGCAATTGATAGAAAAGCGGATAGCTATGCGATTTTCACGGCAATGATCATGTACATATAGGCTTCACGTCCATAAAAAAATAGGCCGACTCCTGCCTGCACCTATTTCTATTACTCCACTTCAAGAGTGCATCTATGCTTGTCTCTCTACGTATTAAGTTCATGACAAACAGAGTAATGCATGGAGAACGATGACATGATGTAGACAAAGTAAACACAAGCAATATGAATAAACCCCATCATGTTATCCTTAGTATCAACAACACAAAGATGCATCTTGTGCCCTACTTTGTCACTAGGATATAGAAACTCGTCAGGTTGAACCTACCACAACACACCACTCCCAGTGAAGATAGATCAATCTACTTGGCCAAAGCACATCAATAAATCGGAGAGCATTACGAAGCTATAATGATCATGCAAATAAGAATCTTAATATTCAGAGGTGACTCAAATACTTTTCATGAATAATCTGAAAATAAACCCACAATTCATCGGATCCCAACAAACAGACCGCACAATAGGATTACATCGGATAGATCAAAGCGAAGATGCGATGACCATTGTATTGAAGATGAAGAGATATAGAAATTACCATCTAGGTACTAGCTATGGACCGGTAGGTCTGTGGTGAACTACGCACACATCATCATGAGGGCAGCAAGGTTGATGTAGAGGCCCTCCGTGATCGATCCCCCCTCTGGCAGGGTGCCGGAACGGAGCTCCAGATGGCCTCGCGGCGGAACAGAGACTTGCGGTGGCGTAAAAAGAGTTTCGGGACTGCCTCCAGGGTTTTTGCAATATATGAGAATTTATAGGCCAGAGAATGAGGTCGGGAGGGCCACCAGGGAGGCACAAGCCATCAAGCGTCCCCGCCCCCCAGGGAGCGCCCTGTTGTCTTGTGGGGCCCTGGTGCGGCCCACGGCCTTCTTCCGAATCTCCTAGGTCTTCTTTTGGTCCAGAAAAAATCATCAAAAAGTTTCATGGCAATTGGACTTTGTTTGGTACTGTAAACCTGAGAAGTGAAAAACATGCAGAAAACAGCAACTGGCTCTGGGCACTGGGTCAATAGGTTAGTGCTCAAAAATATTATAAATTGGTAAATAATGACACAAAAAGTATCCTAGAATGATAATATATCAGCATGGAACAATCGAAAATTATAGATAGATTGGAGACGTATCAGCAACCATCCCACCTGCGGCCGACCCGGCAGCCGCGACCGCAGAGCTAGACGGGCATCGCCAACGCCTCCTCACGGAGGCGGAGGCCCTGGAGGCCACACAACGCGAGTTCGAGGCCGCGCAATGCAAGTATAACATGACCCACGGCCTTACACCGGCTAGCGTCTGTCCTAGCAGGTTGGGAGAAGTGCGACGTCGCGGCGGCGGCGGTGGCCAGGAGCTAGTCGGCGGCCATCCCGTCTACAACACGCATGTCAAGAGCATGAGAGCTGTGCGGGACGCCCTCACCGAGGATAAGGAGCTCGACCGGCCGGCCCGCGAGGTTCAGAAGGAACACATTCGCACCCTCGTGGAAGTTGCAAACTTGCAGCAGGAGCAGCCGGCCCAGTCGTTTCGGGACCTGGCCGGCTCCCGCTCGAGGACCAACGCCGACACCATCGACCCACGCCGGCCCACGGGAAGCCGGTGGGACGCGCATCCGATATCCTCACCCACTGCCAGAAACCGTCGTTGCGACAGCCGGTGCATGGGCAGCCGGAGCCGGTGGGACCACAGCCCATCGGTTGGGGATAGCCGCACGAACAAACCGGCCTACCGGGGCAACCGCTGGCCGGCGCGAAGCTACCCGCGATGGGGACGAGACCGCGGCCCGGCGGCCGAGCAGCCGGCAGCCCGACGCTCGGTGGCCGAGCGCGTCGTCCCGTGCCTCCGAGACAATCAGGACGCACGTTCCCACCTCGAACGGCTCGCGGAGTCCCAAGCCGCGGAGGAAGAAGGCACAGCCGACCCGCCATGTTTCGGGCCGCTCATCCTGAAGGAGCTATTCCCCATGCATTTGTGCGCAACTTCACCGACACATACAAGCATCCTGGCCGGCCCCGCCAGCTGGCCCTCTGCGTCCAGGGGCCGGTCGAGCTCCTCCGTGACTACCTCACACGTTGGACCGAGCTTCGCAACTCTTGTGAGGGTGTCCATGAGGTGCAGGCAATCCAATACTTCATCGACGGCTACTGGGACGGTACCCTGCTCAAGCATAAACTCATGCGCCAGGAGCCGGCGACCTTGGCATAGCTCATGGCCGTCGTGGACGAGTACGTTGTGGCCGAGTCTTCAATGAAACTCCGAGTCCTGGTCGATGCTGGCAGCAAGCCAACCGTGACCAAGCCGGCTGCCGCACCCGCATTCGGCAAGTCGAAGCCGGATCAGGGCAAGCGCAAGCCCGACAAGTCGGATGCTCATTACTACAGCCGGCAGGTCGCCGCCGTAGATGGCAGCAAGATGGAGGACGGATCGGGCTCCAGCCGGCGCCACCGCACCAACGAGGGCAAGCAGCCCTGGCAGCGCAAGTACACCTTCAAGGCGATGCTCGACGGGCCTTGCAAGCTCCACAGCGGGGCTAAGCCGGCCACGCACACGGCCCGCCAATGTAGCTGGTTCGCCAAGATTGTGCGGGGCAACGCGCTGCCCCCCGCGCCGGCGCCGCCACCGCCCGCTCCACGAGCCGACGGCGCCCGGGATGACTACGCGCGCCAGGACGCGGTTTACGTTTTACTCACCTCGGAAGATAGCGACAAGCACCGCCAGTGCAGGCGTGCGCGGGAGGTCAACGCCATCATCCCTTTGGTCCCCTGGTACATGCACTGGTCATACAAGTACATCACCTAGGGACACGAGGACCATCCGGCCATGATGCCCACGCCGGGCGGTTACGCGCTGGCCCTCGACCCCACCTTCATCTGCGAGCGAAGCACCTGCCGCTTCACGCGGGTTCTTGTCGATGGCGGTAGCAACATTGACATCCTCTACCGCGACACCATGGACAAGCTGGGCATCCGGAAGTCCGAGCTCTAGCCGACCCGGACGGTGTTCCACGGCATCGTGCTCGGCCTCTCGTGCTCCCCGATCGGCAAGGTCCGGCCGGACCTGCTTTTCGGCCCGGCGAAGAACTTCCGCCGTGATCCCATCTGGTTCGAGGTGGTGGACTTATCCATCCCCTACCAGGCGCTCCTGGACCGGTCTGCCCTGGCCAAATTCATGGCGGTCCCCACTATGCTTACCTGAAGATGAAGCTGCCAGGTCCCAACGGCATCATCACCATCACTGGCGACTACAACAAATCGACCAAGTGCGCCCTGGCCAGCTCCAAGCTGGCCGAATCCCTCGTCATAGTCGAGGAGCGGTGCCAGATCAACCGGCTTGTGTCCCTCGTCTATGAGCAGCCGGCCATACCCGAGCCTAAGCTGAAGCAGTCGGCTGGGGAGTCCCAGTTCCAGCTGGCCACCGGCAAGGACACCAAGAGGATCCCGTTCAACCCGGCCGACCCCAGCAAGTACGTCGTGGTCGGGGCCAGGCTTGAAGACAAATAGGAAAGCGAGCTTGTCGACTTCATCTGTGAGAATCGGGGTATCTTCACATGGTCCCCAAAGGACATGCTCGGAGTCTCGAGGAAGTTTGACGAGCACTTCCTGCACGTCCGCCCGGACGCGAAACCAGTCAAGCAACCGTTGCGCCGCTTCTCTGAGGAGAAGCGGAAAACCATTGGTGAAGAAGTCACCCGGTTGCTCATAGCCGGCTTCATCATGGAAGTCTTCCACCCGGACTGGTTGGCAAACCCGGTTCTGGTGCTGAAGAAGAACAAGACTTGGCGCATGTGTATAGAATACATGAGCCTGAACAAGGCATGCCCCAAGGACCCATTTGCTCTGCCCCGTATCGATCAAGTAATCCACTCCACAGCCGACTGCAAGTTGTTGTCCTTCTTGGACGCCTACTAAAGCTATCACAAGATCAAGTTAATCCGGCTGACCGGATCAAGACAGCTTTCATCACACCCTTCGGGGCGTTCTACTACATCACCATGGCGTTCGGGCTGAAAAATGCCGGCGCCACCTTCCAGCACTGCATGCTGTGATGCCTCTATAGGCAGCTCGACCGCAACATGGACAATGTTGTGGTCAAGACCAAGGGAAGCCACACTCTCCTGGACGATTTCAAAGAGATGTTCACAAGCCTGCGCGAATTCAAGATCCGGCTGAACTCGGAGAAGTGCGTGTTCGGCGTCCCGGCTGGCCAGCTCCTGGGTTTCCTCGATTCTGAGCGAGGTATCGAGGCCAACCCAGAGAAGATCTGGTCCATCGAGCGCATGGCCCGGCCGGCTACTCTGGCCGGCGTCTAGAAGATCACCGGCTGTCTGGCTTTGCTCATCCGCTTCATCAGCCGGTCGGGAGAAAAGGCGCTCCCCCTTTACCGCCTGCTCAAGAAGACGGACAGTTTTGCCTGGACCGCCCAGGCGAATGAGGCGCTCCACGGCCTCAAGCGAGCACACTCCACCGCACCCGTCCTGGCCGCGCCGGCCGACAAGGAGCGGATGCTACTCTACATCACGGCGACCAGTCGGCTGGTCAGCGTCGTCATGGCCGTCGAGCGGCCGGAGCTGGACCGAGCCCTGCTGGTCCAGCGGTCGGTCTACTACCTGAGCGAGGTTCTCTCAGCCTCGAAGCAGAACTACCCCCACTACCAGAAGATGTGCTACGGCGTGTTCCTAGCAGCTCGGAAGCTAAAGCCCTACTTCCAGGAGCATCCCGTCATGATGGTGAGCACCGCTCCCCCCGAGGAAATCATGGGCAACCGGGACGCGGCCGGCAGGATCGCCAAGTGGCCATCAAGCTGGCCGACCACCACATCACATACGAGTCCCACACGGCCGTCAAGTCTCAAGACTTGGCAGACTTCCTCGTCGACTGGGTGGAAAAGGAATACCTGCCACCGCCCCCGACTCCACCCATTGGCGCATGCACTTCGACGGATCGAAGATGTGCACCGACCTCGGAGCCGGCATCGTCCTCACCTCTCCGAAGGGGGGCCAACTGCGGTACGTCCTGCAGATCCACTATGCCGCCTCGAACAACATGGCAGAGTACGAAGCGCTCGGCCACGGCCTCCAGCTGGCCATGGAGATCGGTGTCCGACGCATCTTGTGCTTCGGCGACTCCGACCTGGTGGTGCAGCAAGTCTCTGGCGAATGGGACGCACGGAACGCAAACATAGCCAGCTACCGTTTCCTGGTCTGGCAACTGATGGACAGTTTCGAAGGCTGTGAATACCATCATGTCCTTCGAGCCGGCAACGAGGCCGCCAACACGCTTGCCAAGATCGGCTCCACCCAGCAACCCATCCCAGCCGGCTTATCCCTCGAGCACCTACGCAAACCCTCCATCACGTCGTCTCCAAACACCGAGTCCATCTTCATTCCGGCTGTCCCGGGGACACCCGTCCTGCCGACTATCGGCCCCGCCCTGGGGGCTGCTAGACCTGGCCCCGGGGGATGCCGGCTCTGGCTCGGGGGCTGCGCCAACCGGCCCGGGGGCTGCTCCGCCTAGCTCAGGGGCTGCCGGCTCCAGCTCGGGGACTGCCCCGTCCGGCTCAAGGACTGCGCCAACCGGCCTGGGGGCTGCTCCACCTGGCCCAGGGGCTGTTGGCTCCGGCCCGGGGAGTGTCCCTTCGGGCTCAAGGACTGCCTCATCCGGCCCAGGGATTGCTCCGCCTGGCCTAGGGGATGTCAGCTCCGGCCCGGGGACTGCCCCGTACGGCTCGGGGACTGCGCCAATCGGCCCGGGGGCTGCCAACGCCGTCCCAGCCGGTCCAAAGGCGGCGGCCGTCCTAACGGTGGTCACGGCCCCGTCCTAGGCGCAGCATTTCCTTGACTACCTCGTAAACGGCGAGCTGCCCGCCGACGAGGTCGAGGCCCGTCAGATCCAGCGGCGATCTACCGCCTACACCATCATCAAAAACGAACTCGTCAAGCGCAGCATGACAGGGGTGTTCCAGTGCTGCGTCAAGCCAGAGAAGGGTCGCGAGATCCTCCGAGACATCCACCATGGTGAGTGCGGCCACCACGCTGCCTCACGCACCTTTGTGACCAAAGCTTTCCGCCATGGTTTCTACAGGCTGACCACCCAGGAATATGCCAAGGAACTGGTCGACAAGTGCAACGACTGCCAGCGTTTCAAGGCACGAAGCCACCAGCTGGCTGCCACCCTCAAAACCATCCCGCTCACATGGCCCTTCATCGTTTGGGGCCTAGACATGGTGGGCCCATTCAGAACCACTCGGAGCGGCATGACACATCTTTTGGTGGTCGTCGACAAATTCACAAAGTGGATCGAGGCCAGGCCAATCAAGAAGCACGATGGCCCGACCGCCGTCACGTTCATCAAGGACATCGACGTCTGCTATGGCCTGCCGAACAACATCATCACCGACAATGGCACCAACTTCGCCAAAGGCGCGCTGGCTCGCTACTACGAGGCGCAAGGGGTCCGGCTGGACCTCGCATCCGTGGCCCACCCGCAGTCAAAGGGCCAGGCAGAGTGGGCCAATGGCCTGATCCTGGCCAGCCTCAAGCCATAGTTGGTCGAACCACTGGAGCGCTCGGCCGGTGCTTGGGTCGAGGAGCTGTCGGCTGTGCTCTGGAGCCTACGGACCATGCCCAACCGGTCGACCGGCTTCACCCCGTTCTTCGTGGTGTACGGGGCAGAGGCGATCATCCCCACAGACATCGAGTTCGACTCGCCACGCGTCACCCTCTACACAGAGGCTGACGCAAAGGAGGCACGAGAAGACGGCGTCGATCTGCTCGAGGAGGCACACAAACTGGCGCTATCCAGATCGGCCATCTACCAGCAAGGTCAGCGTTGCTACCACAACCGGCGGGTCAAACCCCTCTCGTTCCAAGAGGGCGACCTGGTCCTCCGGCTGATTCAGCGGACAGCCGGCCAGCACAAGCTATCCACCCCATGGGAGGACCCGTTCATCATCAGCAAGGCACTGAGCAACAATGCGTACTACCTGATCGACGCGCAGAAGGCCAGAAAGAACAAGAGGGACGCCTCCGGCTTCGAGACGGAGCGCCCGTGGAAAGCGGAGCTCCTTCGCCCATTTATAGTTGAAGCAGTGTATGTATATATCACCTCCTTTTGCATAATTAATGAGCAGACGGCACCCCCGAGCAGCTCTCGGGGACTACCCTTCCGACCACATCTTTGGCAAGTCTTTTTCGCTGGTCGCCCCTAGACCGGCACCGCCGGCTCGGGGACTGGCCGGCTCACCCAGACCCTCCAGGAACCGGCTAAGTACTATGCCCCCACGCCCGCGGTCCAATCCCTAGCCTGGCTACAGACCACAACCCGGCTGTCCGGCTGGCGGGAGCACAATCAAAGGGGCGGGGCGGATAGGAAAGATGATCAAGGGGCAGGCCAGGTCAGGCCGAGCTAAGTTGTGTGTTCCAATCCAAACTTGCAAAAGTCCAATGTACCATGTCCCCACCCTCCCGCAGCCCACTCCTTGACCTGGCCATAGACCGAAACCCGGCTGTCCGGTCGGCAGGAACAAAGGTGAAGGGAGCGAGGCGAATGGGAAAGACGGCTAAGGCAAGTAAAAGTGACGAACGGGCCGGCAACTCGCAGCTAACAACTTGATAACTAAAGACATTTAAATAAAGATAGCGACACAAGGCCGAGAGTGCATTACAATAACCATACACCCCCAGTGGGTGGACTTTTTCATTAAAAATCTAAACAGAGAAAGCGGGGAAACAAAGGCCTAGACAGCTCGCGGAGGCTGCTGGCCTATGTCAGCGCCGCCAGCCGGCGGAGGCTGCTGGCTCACTTCCACGTCGCCAGTCGGCGGCACCGCCGTCCCCACAGAGGACGCGGCTGCCCCACCGGCGTCTACCTCACCCGCCGCCACATTTTCAGCAATAGGCTCCCTCGAACTGGAGCCGACCTCCTCATCGCTGTAGCCGAGCGGGACGCTGAACTGATCCTCTAGGAAAGGCACGCCATCCTCCCCCAACTTTGGGCAGAACGTGTCCAGCGACTTGTAGCTGGCAAACTCGTTGGCCTGAAGGGCAATGGCCTCATCACTCCACGCCAAGTAGCTTCGCGCCTCCGCCGGCAAGGTCACCAGCTGGCCCAGAGACATGCCTGGATACCAGGAGAGGGCGAAGGACAAGGCCATCCAGGCGCCAGCCTGCGCCACAGATACCCTCCATGCGTCGAAATGCCCCACAACGTGGTCAAGCCACCTGGCCACCCGGCTGGCGGGGATCGGCACCGTCCGGCTAGGGCAGAGAACCTCGATGAGGTCCTCACCCGCCGCACGGTGCTGCTCGATGAACGCCTTCATGTGGTTCAGCCGAGTCTCGTAGGCAAGGGCCACCTCCTCCATCGCCAAGCCGGCGCCCTCGTCCACGTCACTGCCTTCTCGGAGGAGATCTGCCCGGCGCAGCGTTATGGTCGCTCCGCCCGTTGCTGAGTCTCTGGAAAGTGGTTTGGACCAACGAGAATAGAGAAAAAAGACAAGCAAAGCGCCGGCCGGCAACGGCTGCCGAACGGACACAACCAAGGAAGGACCGAAGTGCTTCCTCAAGAAGGCCTCGTCGACCTCATGGAAGAGTGTGAGCATGCCGGCCTCCTCTCTCTCCACGTTCGCCTTGGCTGCCTACACCTTGTGAAGCTCCTCTCCGAGCCGAGCCACCTCGGTGCGGAGGGCCTCCGCCTTCTGCTCTTTCGCAGCCGACGCCCTCGCGGCGTCCTCCCTCTCCACCGCCTCCTTCTAGAGCACCGCGGCGAGCCGCTCCAACTCCAACGCGTGGGCGGACTTTAGCTGCTTCATCGCTGTCCGATTTGCCTCGAGCTCTTTTCCTAACCGGTCGCGATCGCCGGCAACCTCGTCATGTTTCCCCCGGACGTTCCCAAGCGCGCAATGCAGCTCCACCGCCTCGGCCAAGGGGATGGCCCCTTCTGCATCAAGGAAGCCGATCAGCAGCCGACATGAAAAAAGCTACCAAACAGGAAAAATATGAGAAGATTCGGCCTGGCTGCCATGCAGCCACACAGCCGGCCAGAATCTCGGGGACTACACCTAGTGAGTGCGCTGGCGCACACCCACCATTTGAAGACATACCACGGGCTTTCTTCACCTCAATCGTACGAACTTCGAGCTCCTTCTTGGTCTTGTAGTAAGCGTTCTTGTAGAAGCGATACAACGAGGCGGCCTTGTTGAAAAGTGCCTCGCATTGCGCGGTCTCAGCCCGCGAAGGAATAGGCAGAGAAGGTTAAGAAGATTGAAGGAAGATCCAGCACGGCTGCCTCGCAGCCGCGCAGCCGACCCGCATCTCAGGGACTACACCTAGTGGGTGCGCTAGCGCGCCCCCACTGGAATGCAAAAAGAAGAAACATTCGGCGTAAGAAGAATGACCTGGACAGCCCGCTCCACCGCCTGGAAGTTGCCCATCGCGGTCTGGGCGAAGGCCGCCACCCCCATTCCGCTACCGTGCCCTGACCCCGATCGTGCCGGCCAGCGCAACGACCTGCTCCACGGCCGGCAGGTTCGGTCCGGCCACGCTAGGAACGTGGCTCAGCTTCGCCGAGTCCTCCAAGACAGCGGACATTGGCCGGCCGGTCTGGCCGGACCCGCTGTCGGACGCCCCTGACGCGTTCGGACCAGCAGGTGCAGGACTCAGCTGCACCGACGAAACAACCAGGGCTCGGGCATCGCCGTCCAAATCCCTGGGCTCGGGCCGGCGCTGTGGCTTTGTCATCGGGCTAATTAGCCTGCCCTCCTCCACCATCGCTTTCTCAGGGACCTGCGGCGTAACCGTCTCCGGTGCTTCCATGCCCAGGGGCCGGGTCGGCTCCTACCACCGGTCCGTGCGGGCCGGCGAAGCCATCGGATTGCCGGTCTCGGGGGGTCGCGTGCGTCGTAGCGTCCTCCGCCCCTTGACTGCGGAATCCCTCTATGCGGCCGCCGCTGCCGCCATCTTGTCCGACCGAAGCTGGGCGGCGCGCTCCCTCTCGAGCCGCGCCGACGTGGCATGCTCCATGGCCAACTTCACGGTCGCCTCGCTGGCCGGGCCCGATGGGGCCAGCGGTTGAGTTCGATGGCAGCGCTAACAAGAAAGAGAAAAGGAAACACAAGCTCAAGCATGGCAAACCGGACATGAAAAGAATGGAAAAGCGCCGCGGCAGGAAATTTCTTACCCAGACACGGTGGGGAGAGGACGCCCGTTGTGCCTCAACGCCCTCTGCCCAGTCGGCTGGGTGCTCGGCAGCAGCGCGGCCGACCGCGCATTCTTGGCGGTCGGGTCGATCGACGACCCCGCGACCGGCCGTTTCTCCCTCCGCCTCTCCTACGCCGTCTGCCGGCGAGCAGGCTCCCCGCAGCCTGCTGGCGTCCAGCCGGAAGCTCCTCGCTCCCTCCGCGCCGGCGGCTCCGGGGCGGCACCGCCGCGACAGGCGACGCGTCCAATATTTGGACGTCGTCATCATTATTGTCTGTCCAGTCCCTAAAAGATACATCGGGACGGGACTCACCGCCTGGCCCGGCCCCGCCGGCCCCGTTGTCGGACGGTGCCTCCTCCTCATCCTCATCCTCCACCTCCGGTGCTTTTGCGCCCCCGAAGGCATCGGATTCACCCCCCTCTGTCTCTAGTCGACGACGTCGGAGTCCATGCGATCAGCCGCAAGGATCAGCTTCCGCGGGCCGTCTGGCGTAAGCTGCCGACTGAAGAGCTGAAAGGGCAGCCAGCCGCGCATCAAACGCCGCGTCAAGAGAGTAAAGGAAGACTAGAAGGAAAAGAATGTCAGAACTTACCGCCGGTGTGGGGAAGTTGCGGCAGCACGGCTCCTTGCCGAACCACCAGTCGTCCACCCGCAGTTTGAAGTTGGTGATGTCATTGACCCGGCCGGCTATCTTAGCCTGCGCCAGGTCGATGGTCGACAACCGGCACGGGTCCTTTCGGAGACCCATGTTGCAGATACGGTGCAGCCGGTCCTGCAGCGGCAGCACCCGACGGGCATTGAACGCCACCACCAGGTCCAAAGGCAGCAGTCCCTCCGAGGCCTTGAGCTATTGCAGCCGGCTCAGGATCGCCATGATTTCGTTGCTCCGCGGCTTGAGGCCCCAGTTGGAGCCGACCGGTGGCGCATAGGCGAACGCCGGAAGGTTGACCCAGTCGCGCTCCTCCCTGACGATCAGGACATACAAGAACGTCCTTTACCATTTCTTAAAGGAATCGACCAGCTTCACGCGCGGAAAGAGCATGTTCCGCCGAGCGTACACCACCATGCCCCCGCAGGTGTACGGCACTTCCTTGTTTTTCTGGGTGCAGAAGTGGAAGAAGGTATGGAAGAGAGAACAACAGGGCAAAAAGCCAAGGTAGCCCTCGCACAGTGTTGCGAAACAGGCACCGTAAAGAATCAAATTTGACCCCACCACGGGGAAGACCACCCGTTCGCCCGCGCGTGGCGCTGGGACACGCTCGCTCCCCGCGGCATGAACCACCACCCGGGCCGCCGACGGGATCTTGCGCGCCTGACGGAGGCGCTCGTTGTCCTCTAGGGTGACCACCGAACCCTCCCAGGACCCGGAGACCGGCGCGGCTATCACCACATCCGGTGACGACGGCGAGATGGAGAAGAAGCGAATAAGGGAGATGCGACCGCCCAGCGGGTTGCCCGCAGAGAGTGCTATAGACGCGCAAAGGAAGGAGAGGGGGCGACGAGCGCTGCGGACGTGTCAAGTGAGGAAGGACGGCAATGAGCATTGCAGCCCCATCGAGGGAGGAAGGACGGCGACAAGGCTCGGGTTCGAGCTCGAGCAAAGGCGCAAGGTGGGAGATGATGGGCGAGAGGCAGAGGTGCTAATGGCCTCGGCCCCTCACCCACCCCATTTATAAAGGACCGGGAAGCCGAGGGGAAGTGGGATTAGTTATGCCCACGTTCCCCACTAACCCGAGACATGTGGGCGCATTTATCGCGCGCGGAACCCCAATCGATGGCCCGCTTCCACAGAAGATCCTACTCGTGGGCCGAGGCTTAGCGGGCTAGGCCTACGGTGGCGTCCCGTCGCGCGCGTGGTGGCAGCCCCCGCAACCCCTCCCCCCCCCACCCCCGAGCCGGCCGCACGTAGCGCGCGTCAGCCGGCATCGGACCCGAGGCGGCTGCGTGGAACCCCAGGCGTCGGGCGCAGCCGGCCAAGGGATAGCCGGTCGGCCAAGCCGTCTGCTCGAGCCCGACGTTTCGCCAGCCGGCGTCAAGCCGGCCCATCGACTTCGACGAGTTCGATCTCCGGAGGGGAAGCCGCTGGCCCCCTTCGTCGGAAGGCCTCTGGACCCCAACGGCTTCGGGGGCTACTGATGGGGATATGACTCCTGGGTATACCAAAGCGGAGGGACCCCACTCCAAGACATTCGAAGGACGGCTGGCCCCCGAGGCCGGCTGGCGGGGCGGCCGGCTACCCCCATGGGCCGGTCGCTTTACTGCTGATCGACTGGCGGCGGCCGGCCCGTCCGACCGGCCACAACGACAGCCGGCAGGTCAGCACCCGTCCCATCGGCCCGTCCCGGCGTACGACAACAAGACAGGACCTCCGCGACATGTCGTGCATGGCTACAGGACGCGTTGACAGGGCTCGCAAGGCTACAGGACCCCCTGACACGAGAGGGACGAGGCTACACGGTCGTGGTCACCTCTGAGCTTGACTAGGCGGGCTGACTCTGTAGCGGGAGTCCGCCTACGTGTTCCCTGACGGCGGAGCGTGCTGGCCATAGTGGCGCGTAGCCGGCGGGCCCTCGCTCGACAAGACCTGACAGCTGGCGGGCCCCATGGCCGGTCTGAGAGGCTGGCGGCCGGGGCCCGCGCCCCCTTTTCCCCTTATTATAATCAAACGGCTGCACTATAAAGCCGACCCCCAGCCCCCTGAGAGAGGGGCTAGTGAACACTGAACACACACACACACACACACTCACACATAGAGGTAGCGAGATCGGCGGCGAGAGTTCCATCCCCATCCTCACGAACATCTCGAGGAGCACCCTGTACTGTGACCGCCTATAGTCACTCCGGCAGGACTAGGGGTTTTCCCTCCATCGAAGGGCCATGAACCTGGGTAAGCCTGTGTCATGTGTCTTGCGCCCTCACCCGTTCCCGGACACCGCCGACGCCCGTCGGACCCAAACCACGATTCAAGCCACCCCCTGGCATCTGCCGTAGAAATACCACGACACTCTCTCTCTAGATCGTATGCACACTATGTATAGCGACACTAGTAGCCGGTTTAAATCGCAGACGGTTTCGGTTTATAAAACACCGTCATGGGCCGCAAACCCCTCTCTTTTCTCAGCCCAAGCCCCCTGCACAGCCACCTAGCCCATCGAACCCCTAGCCATTGCCGGAGCCATCCAATCGCGATCCTATGATTAGAATTCGGGCAAAAACAGCTAACCCTAGCCCCCTTGCTATATATAGACAGCCCCCTCGTCTAGATTTGGAAACCCTAGTCCGACCTCGAAATCCATGTCGCCGCCAGTCCCATCCACTCCACGGCCACCACCTCCCACCGCCAACACGCAGGGCCCGCCGAGCTCATCCGAGGCCCGCTCGGTCCCGAACCATCGCCACCGCCCGCAAAGCCCTGCTCGTCGCCCTTGCCTCCCGCAGCGAGGGAGCCGACCCCGTCGCCTGAGCCCGCAACCTCGTGCCCCTGCCGCCCCAGCTGAACACTGGCGACCTCTAGGCCAGGCCCCTCGTCGCCCTCTCCCTCCTTCTCATTATCCCTCTCTGTAACCTCCTTCTCTCTCTCCCGTTGTGCACGAGCCCCCATGGCCGTTGTGCCGTCCGATCCGCTCCGCCCTCGCCTGGATCCGTCGACCGCCGTCGGGATAGGAGCCGCCCTGGCTGGATATGCCCAGATCCGCATCGTTCCCGCCTCCTCCGTGCCTCCACGAAGCCGCCACCCGGCCATTGGCCTGCACCAGCGCCGGCGAGCTCCCTGCTCAAGGACACCAGGAATGCCCGGTCGAACCTGCCGCGTTGACCCGCTCGAGTGCCTCGCTAGCGCCCCCACATGGGCCGCAATGGAACCGGCCTACGTCGCTAGGGCCCAACCGCGCACACCTCCAAGGCCCAACCGCCGCAAGCCCCTGCCCAGCTTCATCCGCGTGATGGGCCTGCTTCATGCCATGGCCCAGCTCGCGAGGTGAGCGCTCCACCCGTCTATCCCTCGCCCAATGCGCAATTTAGCAATATTGCACCTAGTCGAACTATTGGGCAAGCCACATTCGGCCCGTGTCACGTTTTTTCCCTAATGCAGATTTAACCATTATTCCAGTGAATGAAAAAATTGCAGAAAAAACCCTATTGATCATGCATTCAATAACTCTCAAATCGTGCATCGCATGTAAAAACTTTATATATGAAAATGCTTATAATTTCGTGTAGATTCATAATATCCAACTTCCATCAATGTTTAAAATGTTTAAACCTGTTGTTTGCATTAATTTGCATAATTGCCAGGCTAAAATGATTTATTTCATAACTAAATAACTGTAGCTCCGTTTAAAATGACCCACATATGCAACTTGCTTAGAAAAACGTGTAGAATAACATGGTGCACTTTATTTTACTGTTTAAAAAAATATATGTTAGTACAGATCTGGACCAAATTCATAATTTGCATATGGGGTCATTTCAGAAATGCCTAGATGATGTAGTTCTTTATGCGTCACCTTTCGCCATGTTTAAAACATTTAAACTTGTCGTGTGAATAAACGAGAGTGAAGCAAATGATTCGAACATGGAGTTTTGTCAATATGCAAATCGTTGCATATTGAACTAAACTGAATTTGTAGTGTTCGATTGTTGCATCTTGCCATGCCTTGCATATTTAAACCGGACATGCATCATATTTGTTTGCGCATCATGTAATGACTATGTTGTGGTGTTTACCGTGTCATTAGTTTGTTTCCGGATATGCTTCTCCTCGCTAGTGTTTCGAAAGCATGTCAGATTGTGAGGATTCGTTCGACTATGTCTCATTCGTCTACTTCACGGATAAGTTCTTCCATGCGGGATCTCATGCAAGATGATCATTTCCCTGGATACCACTACTATCATTGCCATGCTAGTTGCCTTGTTTCTATTGGTATGTCCCGCTACCTACCACTTGTTTGCCAAGCCTCCCAAAAATCTCATGATAAGCCTCTAACCCTCCACCTTCCAAGCAAACCGTTGTTTGGCTATGTTACCGCTTTCTCAGCCCCTCTTATAGCATTCCTAGTTGGAGGTGTAGGTGGTTCCTTGTGATAGAATGGATATCTTGGGATATCACAATATTCCTGCTATTTAATTTAATGCATCTATACATTTGGTAAAGGGTGGAAGGCTTGGCCTTCTGCTTGGTGTTTTGTTCCACTCTTGCGCTCCTAACATGCTTGGGGTTGTTATGGGGACCCGCCTCGATAATTCGTTTTGGGATAAAACTCTTCCGGCAAGGCCCAACATTGGTACTATATTTGCCCAACATAATAACACTGAACACCTTTATTAACACCTTTTTTTACCTTTCTCGAATGTCTTGTGCACCGGGATTCTGAGGATACTTTGGGCTATCTCGAGGTTGTGGTTTTCCACCGCAGCTTGTGGTTAGTTTGTGATGGATGAGTTGGAGCACCCCTACAGGGTTAAATCTTTCCGAGAGCCGTGCCCCGGTTATGTGGCAACTTGGAAATTATTCGTGAAGTAGGGCCTCATGACTAAGTTAACATGACTCAAAAATTAGGGCCCACAACAACTTTTTGTGTGCTTGTGATGCTTGACTTGATTGTTAATTGCTTGTTTGCTTGCTAGTGCTTTAATTCATAAAATTCCTCCTACTCTCTAGACTCACCTCTTTGATCCAAAGCTTTGCTCAATGACCCATGCCATGTGTATAGAACCTAAAACTATTTTCATAAAATATTATGTTTGCCAAAAAGCATTTATTCAATTTAGGTTTTCAAAAACCCCTGAATTGAGGTTTGCACTAAAAGTCCTCAAATTAGGGTGAATGCTTTGCCCCAAAGACTTTATTTGGAACCTACCACATATAAGACTTCCCAAAACCACAAACTATTATTTTTAATTATTTTCCTATTTTATTTAAAGGCTTTTTCTTAAGGCCAGAAATGGTCTTTTATAGGGAAAAATTATTTTTATGCTTTCAAAATATTTTAGAAAATTTAGGGAAACTCAGTGGACATATATTTTCCATATATAAGAGTTTCAACACATGGTCATGTTCAAATATTGAACAAAATCCTCCTAAGACCTTTCTACATATTTCCTGTATTTGAAATATCTCAAATAAATCCAGGAAAATCCGACCTGCTGAACAAGGCCCTCATGCTCGAAGACAAGCGTCGTGCCATGGAAGACACTCGCAAGCGCAAGATGATCAGCAAGGGTAGTTCCAGCAACCAGAAGCCTCGCCCCTGGCAGCTAACCCCATCCAAGCCAACCTACCAGCCTCAGAAGGCTAGGCCTCCTGCACCTCGTCCGAGCTACCAGCCTCAGCAGTATGCCAATCCCAGGCCAGCCTACAACAACCCCAATAACAACAATGGTGGAAACAACAACAACTCAGGCGAAGTCACTTGCTATGGATGTGGTCAGTCACGACACTACTCTAGGCAGTTCCCCAACAAGAAGCCAGATGCACCGTGCCCCAATGCGCCGAACCAAGGTCAAGGCCGTGGAGTGCCACCAAGGAACCAAGCTCCCCGTAACCAGCCCAAAAATGGCAAGGGTCGAGTAAATCACGGCGCCACTGAGGAAGACCCGGACGTCATACTGGGTACGTTCCTCGTCAATTCAACCCCAGCAACCATTCTGTTTGATTGTCGAGCTTCACATTCTTTTGTTACCCAAAAGTTTGCACTAGAGAGTGGTATCAAGCCTACACCCGTGGATATCCATATGTTGATACAAACCCCGGGATCAGTTATGAGGTCCAAAATAGGATGTAAGGGAGTCGGGATCAACATCAACGGGGTAGACTTCCTAGCAGACCTCATAGTTTTGGATTCACCAGGCTTGGATGTGATCCTTGGCATGAACTGGTTAACCAAGCACCAAGGCTTGTTAGACTGTGCCAAGAGGACTGTTACCATGACCAATAGCCAAGCAGTCGAAGTCAAGTATGTCCCCAACCCTGCCTCTGCTCAACCCCCTCAGGCTAACTGTCTGTCGGGAGTTGAGTTGGAACAGGTGCCTGTGGTATGTGAATACCCGGATGTTTTTCCTGATGAGCTGTCGGAATGCCTCCTGACCGTTACATTGAGTTCATCATTGAGCTAATGCCCGGAGCCGGACCCATCTATAAGAAGCCCTATAGAATGGGATCCGAAGAGTTGGCTGAATTGAAGAAGCAACTAGCTGAGCATCTCAGGAAAGGATTTATCCACCCTAGTACCTCTCCTTGGGGATCACCTATTCTATTTGTGTAAAAGAGGGACGGAACTATCTGACTCTGTGTCGATTATCGTTCTCTCAATGAGGTCACAATAAAGAACAAGTACCCACTTCCCAAGATTGAAGACATGTTTCATCAGCTAAATGGTGCCAAGGTGTTTTCCAAGGTCGATCTCAGGTCCGGGTACTATCAGCTGAAGATCAGACCCCAAGACATCCCGAAGACGGCATTTGTGACCCGGTATGGCTTGTATGAGTACACAGTCATGTCATTTGCGTTAACCAATGCCCCAGTCTACTTCATGTACCTCGTGAACAAAGTCTTCATGGAGTATTTGGACAAGTTTGTCGTTGTCTTCATCGACGACATACTCGTCTTCTCCAAGTCTGAAGAAAAGCATGCGCAACACTTGAGATTGGTCCTAGACAAGCTTCGAGAGCACCAACTTTATGCCAAATTCAGCAAATGTGAATTCTGGCTGCATGAAGTTGGATTCTTGGGTCATGTGTTGAGTGCAGAAGGATTGTCAGTGGATCCTGCCAAGATTGAAGCGGTGACTGAATGGCAATCCCCAAGCAATGTGAAGGAAGTCAGAAGCTTCCTCGGACTCGCGGGATATTACCGCAAGTTCGTCGAGGGGTTCTCCAGCATTGCTAGACCCATGACTCAGCTCTTGAAGAAGGACAAGAAGTTCGAATGGACGCCGAAGTGCGAAGAAAGCTTCCAAGAGCTCAAGAAGAGATTGACAACAGCCCCAGTTTTGGCCACCCTTGATATTCACAAGGAGTTTGTGATATATTGTGATGCATAAAGAACCGGGCTTGGTGGTGTTCTGATGCAAGAAGGCGGAGTCGTAGCATATCTATCTAGATAGCTACGTCCTCACAAAGAGAACTATGCCACTCATGATCTTGAGTTGGCAGCTGTAGTGCATGCCTTGAAGACATGGCGACATTACCTTCTGGGAAAGCAATGTGAGATATACACATACCACAAGAGTTTGAATTATATTTTCACTCAAAGGGAGTTGAACATGAGGCAACGAAGATGGTTGGAGTTGATCAAGGATTACGACCTCAGTGTTTAATACCACCCTGGAAAGGCTAATGTGGTAGCTGATGCCTTATGCAGAATGGCTTGTTCCTTGAATTCTATGATTAAGGAAAGGCTACCCGCGTTGTATGAAGAGCTTGAAAGCTTTGGCCTGGAACTAGTTGCACCTGGTTCCCTAGCCAACCTCGAAGCAAGGCCTACCTTATTGGATGATATCAAGGAAGCTCAGAAGGGTCATGACAGCATTGAAGGCATCAAGAGGAAAATTAAGAAGGGTAAGGCCCCAGGATTTTCAGTGGATGAGCAAGGAGTTGTATGGTTGGGACTCGCATCTGCGTGCCCAACAAAGTTGAGCTCAAGAATTTGATCTTGCAAGAAGCTCAGGACACTCCATATTCCATCCATCCTGGAGGAACCAAGATGTACCAAGACCTCAAAGCAAGATTCTAGTGGCATGGCATGAAAAGAGAGATAGCCACTTTTGTCGCTAAGTGTGACATATGCCAGAGAGTCAAAGCTGAGCATCAGCGACCCGCTAGATTGTTACAACCTCTCAAAGTGCCTGAATGGAAGTGGGACAAAGTTGGGATGGACTTCATCACCGGATTACCCAGGTCAAGCAAGGGACATGATTCCATTTGGGTCATTGTCGATCACCTGACCAAGGTAGCCCACTTCATTCCCGTCAAGACCACCTACAATGGGAACCAACTGGCCAACCTCTACATCAACCGGATCATGAGCCTCCATGGAGTTCCAAAGGAGATCGTGTTAGACCGAGGAACCCAGTTTACCTCAAGGTTCTAGAATAGTTTCCAAGAAGCCTTGGGAACCAAGCTATCTTTCAGCACCGCTTTTCACCCTCAGAACGGAGGACAGACGGAACGAGTAAATCAGATACTCAAGGATATGCTCTGTGCTTGTGTTCTGGCATACAGAGCCAAATGGGAAGACTGCTTGCCGTTCGCCGAGTTCTCCTACAACAACACCTATCAGTCGAGTCTCCAAATGGCACCATTTGAGGTGTTGTATGGACGCAAGTGCCATACTCCCCTCAACTGGTCAGAGATCGGAGAAGGATTAGTCTTTGGACCGGACATGCTCCATGAAGAAGAAGAGCAAGTTCAAATCGTTCGAGAACGCCTAGAGACTGCCAAGTCAAGATAGAAGAGCTACGCCGACTCACACCGCCGAGACATGAGTTTCCGTGTTGGAGACTATATTTATCTTCGAGACACGCCTCTCAAGGGGACCAAGCGTTTCCACGTCAAGGGAAAGCTCGCACCAAGATATATCGGCCCCTTCAAGATCACCGACAGGCGAGGAGAAGTTGCCTAGCAGCTAGAGCTACCTTCCGAGCTATCTGATGTGCACAACGTTTTCCACGTATCACAACTCCGGAAGTGTCTCCAAGTTCCCAACCGCCCCGACCTCTACAAGGACATCGATCATCAAGCTATCGACCTTCAGCCAGACCTCACTTATCGTGAGAGACCAGTTTGCATTTTGGATGAAGCCGAACGTTGCACCCAAAGCCGCACCATCAAATACTTCAAGGTCGAGTGGAGCAACCACACTGAAGCAGAAGCAACCTGGGAGCATGAAGACTACCTTAGAACAGAGTTCCCTTATCTTTTCAACGCTTAGCCTAGGAATCTCGGGGACGAGATTCTTGTAAAGGGGGTAGGTCTATCACACCCTGTGTTGTATCACTTTGCTATGCTATGTATTTATAAATTTTGGACCCATTTAAAACTTTTTTAGTGCAAGTGCTTGTTTGAGTTGTTTGATGTTTGTTTGGTTGGATGATGTGTTCTGGCACTCAAGGATTCTTCTTCCTCTCTCAACACTCACTTCCTTGACCCCAAACTCCCTACCCAATGATCATGCCATGTGTATAGTGCCTAAAACTATTTTTATCAAATAATATTTTGGCCAAAAAACATTTATTCAAATTAGGCTTTATAAAACCCCTGAATTGAGGTTTGTACTACAAGTCCTCAAATTGGGTGGTATGTTTTCCACCAAAGAGTTTATTTGGAACCCACTATATATAAGACTTCCCAAAATCACCAAATATTAATTTTAAAGATTATTTTCATATTTTATTTAAAAGTTTTTTCTTAAGGCCAGAAATGGTCTTTCATTGGGCAAAATTATTTTTATGTCTTGAAAATATTTGAGAAAATTTAGGGAAACTCAGTGGACATATATTTTCCATATATATGAGTTTCAACACATGGTCATGTTCAAAATATTGGACAAAAGCTTCCAAAACCTTTTTTGTCTGTTTCAAGCTTTCGAAATATTTCTATAAGAAATATTCTCAAATAATTCCAGGAAAATTCTAGCATGTCACACATGATATATGTGATTATCATGCAAAGTTTCATCTCAATCATCAATGTTTTGATTCACAAAAATATTCCAAAACCCTCTCTGTCCAGAACCAAATTTGAGCAACTTTGCATTGCCAAGTGTTCTCAATTGACCCCAAACTTTGTGTATAGGTTCTAATCCCTAAATAATGCTACTACACCAAGTCGTGCATTTAGGAGAATAGAATTGCATGGCTAGATCTATAGAAACCCGATTCTGATAAATTCTAGGGTTCACCAAGTTTACATTGGCAAACTCTTTCAATGGAGCTCAAACTTGGTGATCCACCATATTTTTACTTCCCATTTGATCCTGTTAAATCTCAATGCAAGTGGGAAAAGTTATCTTGCCCAAACACACATTAAACACCTTCTGGCAGATTGGTAGAAACGATGTTTTCACCTCTTACTCTATTCTCCATCACCCCAAACTTTTACCACAGCACCATGCAATCCCTCCCCACTTCCAGTAAGTTTCCTGGCGCCCACGTGCATGATTGCATGGGGTAAAGACCCCATTTCCCTCCCTGGACAGCATCCTTTCTCTCCTCTATCACATCTCTCTCTCACTCATGGCCACTACAGAGCATCCAAGGCTCTTTCCAAGATGCTTATTCCCCCTGCAGTCCCCTTGACACAAGTGGACGCGCCAGAGCCAAAGTCGCGCTCTGGAGCCACGGCCGCGCTCTAGAGGGTTGACCTCACGCGCCCGGCCACCTCGGGCCTCCCCCGCACGCCAGTCGAGGTCCCTCGATGTCCGGGGACACGCCACGGCCCTATCCCCTCCTCTCCCCTCCTCCTTCTCTCCCCTCTTGCACGTACCGAGCGCCGCCCGAACCGGCCAATGCGCGGGCTCGCATGCGCGCGCTCCTGACGCCTCTCTCTCCCTCCCTCTCTCCTTCCCGCGTCGTGGACAAGTCCCACGAGCACCGTAGGCTCACTCCCTCCTCCTCCAACGGTCGCCTGCGCCGATGTCGCGGACCCCGAGCCCCTGTCCACGGTGCGCCAGCGGCCCCGCCTATATATAGCATCCACGAACTCCTCTCTTCCCCCTGTTGACCCTCTCCCACTCCCAATCGACCGCCTGCACCTCCTAAGTCACCTCCCAGAGCACCAGTGTTCGGGATCGACCGAGGCGCCGCCATGTCGGGGCTCCATCGATCTCAGGATACCGGCCTGCTCCGGCCTCCCTTTCTTCTCCGTTGAGACCGCAACGAGCTCCTGCCTCGTTTACACCTCTCCCCCGCCCCTTTCTCCGCAAGAAACAACTCCGGCGACCTCCTCCTGAATCCCCTCCACCGCGGGTGCTCGTCGCCGGCGAACCAGGGCCCTACAACCCTCCTTCCTCTTCCACCAAGATAGCGGCTCGACGCTGGTTCCATTCCCAAGCTCGCTAGCCGCCGCCGTCGTCGGGATCATCGCCGGTGAGCTCTGCCCCCTCTCTGTCCGGAGGTGGGAGATGACAGGTGGGACCCCCTGTCATCCCCACGCCTCTCACGCCCTCTCTCCCTCCCACTGATGGCTGGGGCCCAGCCGTCAGGTTTAAAACGGTCGCACGCGCGTGCCGCGCCTCGCCTGGGCTAGCTTCGTGAGCTAGGCCGGCTCAGCCAGCCGCCTCTGGCCCAGTAGGGCACAGTGGCCTTTTTCTTTTCTTTTTTCATTCTGTTTTTTGCAAAAATCCCACAGAATTAAGTATCTATCCAAATCCAAATATTCTTCCACCATAAATCTTGAAATATTCTGTAGAATTTAATGATGCCGCTTGTGATTTTTTTTGAAAATGTTTTATGTAGTGGTTTTATTTAAAACCTAGTTTTGATTATTTTAAACCTCTGTTAAAATAGTTTTCAAAACTTTTTTCACTTCAAAACCAGACACAAATATTTTTAGTATTGAATGTAGTATTTTACAGAGTAGTGTAACATTTTAGAAGTGGATTATGTGCTCTATTTTTGCTGTGTTCTTATTTTTTCCCTTTAAAATTTGCGACGATAGGTTGCATTGTTGACGAGGGAGTTCGACCAGAAGACTTTGAAGACCCCGAAGACCAGGCAAGCAGCCCTTTGACCATGTTTAAGAAACCACTTTATTGCATGGCATATAGCACTTCATTTTGTTATGATGATCATGATGATATAGTGACCACTTTGGTGGATGCCTCTGTTACTTTTCCGTTGATACTTGCATTGTGCATGGCCCTACCTTCCTATGAGGGTTGTGCGGGTGGGAAGTAGTTAGGATGTTAAGTAGTTGCTACACAAAATGGGATGGGAATATGCATGGTGTCGGAAAGGAAATGCTTTCAAAGACTTTTTGAAAACCCTGTCGGGTGCCACTAATGCCCGAGGGTGATGATGATGAGCTAGGTAACCACTTGATAAACAAGTGGTGTACCGGAGCAAGTGAGTGTGTTGGTTTTTCGAAAACGGATTGGTGTAAGTTGCGACCGTTATTCCAACATTACATTTACAACCATGATACCCCTTATGGGATGGGGCTTTGTTGGTTACCTTGGTCGGTACTAGCAGAGAGCCCGCACTACTAGTGGTGGCAGTAACGTGGTCACTCTCGATACGGGGTCGTGCCGGGAAGGACAATCATGGGCTGTTTTTACAGACACCGGGCACACCGTTGTGTCCCCTCATGGATGTTACGATCTTGAGTGAGGCTCGTGGGATGTACATCATGAGGGCTGGGTACCAACGAGTGGACTCTTTGTTTAGTGTCGTCAAGGGAAAGGCAACGTTCGGGTGATTACCTCGGGTATGTGATATACCGTGAGTCGTGGCTTGACACGGAAGTTCCCCGAGTCTTGTGGGTAAAGTGTGCAACCTCTGTAGAGTGTAAAACTATTCGAATAGCCGTGTCCACGGTCAAGGACAGTTGGATGACCGCTCTTGGGCTACGTCCGATGTTTTCCACAAACTCGGCATGAGTGTGTGTGTGGGAGAAGATGGAATGCTCGAGTTAAGTCAGATGACTTGACATGATGATTGAACATGAGATGTTCAGACCTTGATTATATTGATATCTGTAACCTGTTCACACGGATTCTTGTATTCATTTGATGCATGCTTACAAGTTGATAGGACATGCCATTGCACTCAAAATTAGCTTTCTGCAAAACTTACCTACCTAGTTCTATATCATGCATTGTTATACCTTGTTCCAAAATATGGGTTGCTTGTGATACATTCAAAGTACTCATTGGCTTGCCACTGGTTATTTAATTGGCTAGGCATGGAAGAGCAGGAATATGGTGAAGAATTCGTTGGAGACGAACATGCAAACTAGGACGCTTCCTAGTCGGAATGCCTATAGGGTTAAGGCAGATGGCATGGGTTCATGCTTTCGTTCAAGATTTCCGTTGCTAGTTATGTTTGGTTTTTGGCCTTCATGGCCCTATCTATGTAAGACTTCACCTTGACGGACTTTATTTGTGTAAGACGGTATGTATGGATGTAAGACTCTTGTTATCTAGCTTATGTGTGTTCAGTGAGCATTGATCTCTAGGATCGTTGTAAACGTGCATTCGGTGATCACGACTTATGAGTCGGGGTCCCCACAAGAGATGAGCGGGAGAGAGCAGATCGAGAGGGAGGGAGAGATGCGGGAGTGTGGCGGCGCTGGGCAAGGAGATGGGAGAGGATAGGGCACGGGCGAGGGCGAGGGGAAAGAGGGTCCGTTCCCTGTCATCCGCTCGAACCGGAGGTATTACTCGGTTCTGCATATACATGGAACATTCTCTTTTGTGGGACTGGTGGGTTCTGGTTCCTTCTACGAACCAAACATGAGAATGGGCTCTTGGAACGGGATGGACCCGTGACATTTCATCTGATGACAGCAACCAAACACACCCTTATGCATAGATCACTCTTCTTATTCTTGTACTCGTAAGTTCGCCAGATATCAAATTCTTAGTGCCGCTACAACCTCACCACTTAACCAGACCTCACCCATTAAGCTTTGCTAGTCTTGATACCCTTGGAAATGAGATTGATGAGTCCCAGTGGCTCACAGATTACTACAACAACAGATGCAGGTAAATGTAATGCGATGATTTGACGGGAGCGTGATGATTGTTCTATTTGGAGTTCTTCTTCTTCATCGATCATAGGATGGGTTTCAGGACGGCAGTCTGGGATAGCAGGGTGGACGTTGTCTCTTTTTCGTTTGGGTTTCATTCATAGTCAGATCCTGCTCTTCTATATGGTGATTCAATGTATTGTTGTATTCATGTTGTAGCTTATGGCGAGTGTAAGCCAACTCTTGTATACTCTTCTCTTCATTACACGTACTTGTGACGATATCCACCTTACAAAAGTGTCTCTGATATGTGCTTCTATCACTATTGAGACTTTCAAGTTTCCACGAGGATAGGACCGCATATTGGGCGTTACAAGTTGGCATCAGAGCCGTACCGACCTAGGAGTCCCCTTGATTGATCGAACTTGCCCATTGTCGAGTCTAGTAAAAAACTATATTTTGAGTCTAATTATATATCGGAGAGTAGGAATTCTTTTTAATTCTCATCCCTTCATCGCTCTGGAGAGGAATCCTGATGTAGGAATTTTAATACTACCCCTCTTCTCTCTCAATTTTTGAAGGATCACGCTGGTATTTCTAACCCTCTATGATGTCAATGTGTTGGAATTCTGTTCTTGGAGCCTCCCTATACTTGGGTGAAGTTCTAGGGAGTAGAGCTCCAGGGGGTTCTTGACACATCGTTATTTTGTAGTTTCCTTAGTATCTGAGGACACGGATGTTCGAAATTGCTTCAATACTATTTAGGCTAGAGGAATTTGGCGTCGCCCAGTACTGGGAGAGCGTCCAGATGTACTGTCATAATTAGTATCGTTGTGATTACGAGGGTTTGAGGTGTACGAGTTTGGGGAGTTTCTCAGATTATGTTCTGTAGAGTTGCAGATGCAGTTGTTGCTGAATCCCTTGGGTACGTTCCTGGACACACAACCTGAATCGCATAACCAAGAAATTTTGGAAGTTCTCAGGTGTGAATTCAAGTAGTTACCAAGGATTATCCTTCGAACAAATGCATGGTGGGTTATGTATTTGTTTTCGGCTTAATTGCAAGCCTCGTCCTTTGTTTTGTTGGAGTATGGTAGTTCGAGTGGCTTCGATGTCAAGTGTAGATTTCATATCCTTCCTAAGCGGTGTTCTCATATTTCTATGGGAGTGCTAATCCGTTTGCTTAATCAAATTGTCATGTCAAGTCTTTTCCATCCGGAGTGCTTGTCTTCAAGATAATTCAATCATTTCCAATATTTGCAAGATCAATCCTCTTATTGGATTTCCGGAGTTCGTTTCATCTGTCCCAAGTTTTCTTTGCTTTCCGCACCCTCTCACCCTTTTTCTTCAACGATTAAATTGTCATCCAAGTGCCTTTATTTTCACGTGATGCTTCCCCTATGTTTTCTTCCGTATTGTATCCGGTGATTCATTGTCAAAATCCTCAAGTGATTCAAGTTCATCATTTCTTCGTCTTTGTCTCCGTTTTCTTTTCTGGTGGATTCGATTCAACCTCTCAGTGTTCATCATATCCTTTTCATTCGCTAAATGCTTTTACGTGTTGGAATTCTTAGTAAAGCCTCTATTATTTATTCACCTCTCCATTCTATCCATAGTTTCAACATATCTCAGAAGACATGTCTATCCGTTCAATGCTTTTAAATTATTTCGGGGCTCTCAACCTCATCAAGTTTTCGTTTGTACCGGCGAAATATCTCTTTATAAGCAATTGTTTCAACGGTGTTTCTTTTAGTGGGCCCATAACCCACAGGTGTTTCCGAGGATCTTACCTGGCTCTTCTAATCTTTTCCGTACATCTCAAATTCTATGCATATCTGACGTAAGAATGAATCCCATCAGTCATATTCCTCCTCCAAGATCGCTTCGAATAATTTCATCGTTGGGTCAACCCTTTTGTTTATTCTTGTCTGTGGTGTTCCTCATCATCATTCTCATTGTTGAAGACCGAAGGAGAGTTTCTCTTAAATCTTGGTCCATCTTCGAAGATTCATGGTTTTAGCTTCGTGCTATCCTCTCAAATTGTTTTCAATCATGAGAAATTCTTTCCATATCTATCCGGAGCATTTCAAAGTTATTTTCATTTCTCCATCCTCCGAAGGACATCATTTCATAAGATTTCTTCGTTCTCAGCTTTCAGCATTCGTTCTCCAATTCTTCTCAGGTTATGTATCTTCATTCATTCAATATTCGCTTTGTTCATATCTAAATTCTTACCGGTGCCTTGTTTAAGTTTCCTGCTAGATAGATCATGAATTGTTCGTTCTCATGAATCCCAATTTATTTGAAGTGTCCGCATTCATTTCAAATTCTTACCGGTGTTTCTTCGAAGACTTCTTCAAGTTCGTGTTATATTTATTCAATTTTTTCAAGAGGAATAAGTGGTATGTCAAATCCGTTGCTTGTCATCAAATTAACTTGATGAAGCATAAGCATAACATAATTCTTATCCTTGTTTCATCAAGGTGATTTAATTCCTTTTTTCGGGGTTGTTCATGATATCAAATTCTTGATTCTAAGTGTTCATCTTTTCTTTTCCGGAGTTCCAAGTTTCTCAAGTATCTCTTCGTGAAGTTCAATTTAAATCTGTGCAAGGCCTCAATCTTGTTCTTTTTGGCAACCTTCAATTCTTTCGACCATCATTTTATTTCCGGTGTTCTCCAAGAGGTTCTTCATGGTGGTTCATTAAGGAAGTAATTCTTTCTCGAAGTATTCTTCAAGATTCTTCTTGGAGGAGCTCAAGTATTCTTTGTCTTGCATTCTGAAACGTAATTCATTCTTGGAGGAGCTCAAGTATTCTTTGGAGATGGTGTTACATCATTCTTGGTTCATGAGGAGTCTTGAAGGGATTGTCAAGAATGAGATATTTAAACCCATCTTTTCTTTCTCGGAGTTATCTTGGATTGAAGCTCTTCCTAAGGATTGTTGCTATTATGGTGCTTCCCAATGATCCAAGTATTCTTTTAACCTCTTGGTGAAAGAAGTTTTGCATCTCTTGTTGCTTCCAACCAATCAATTGTTTCTGTTAGTGGCTGGTTGTCACCTCATAATTTTGGGATGTTTTCCATAAGCCCACAACATGCATATTCTTGTCGTTGTTGATTTTACAACAACTCCGTTCAACCCTTCTTTGTAAGGAAGCTTTTCAAATTCATTTGTGGTAGAAGTTGTCATTTTTCTTCTCCGTTCTGTTCTTTCCAAAGATATAATTTCTATTCTTTGGTTCCAAAGGCATTGTGATGCTCCTCTCTTCAACCCTTCATCTCGTTTTGTCAAGATCATGTTCGTTTCCTCGCTTATCCATTCAACAGGAGTGTTGTGAAATCCTTTCAAGTTCTTTCCATCATATCAAGTTTTGCCTCTCTTTATGCTAGGGTGCTCCCGAAATTCTATCTATCTTGTTCAACCGGAGTGGTTTCAAATTCTTGCTTGCTCCTCATGTCATTCATCATCTCTTTGCAACCTCCAAGTTTTGTTGGTTTCACTGATTTGTCAAAGAAAAACTAAGTTTTACCACTAACTTTCCTCTTCCTTGTCGTCTTCTCATTCTAAGATCTCGGATCGAGATCTCTTGTTAGTGGAGGAGAGTTGTAACAGCCCAGGACCGACGCTTCAGATGCCTTCCATTTATTTCGAGTTTCGCCCTGTGTTCCATTTTGTTGTCGCATTCATCATCGCATCATCCGCAATTGCATCGGCACTCCGTCGCCTCACTTTTAAAAAAAACTTGCATCCGTTCGTAGTTGCATGTTCTCTTTGTTCTCGTCGTTGACCGTTTTGTGACCATCCACATACGAGCACACGCCCGCGACACTGTAAAATATTGTTTTTAAAAGTTCGTATAAAAAATTCTTGGAATGGGTTGAAAATTGGCGTGTGGTCTTAATATATTGTAGGTACACCGCCTGCCAAATTTTGTCGCATTCGGAGTCCGTTTGGTACCCGAACGTTAAACATATAGAGGGACTATAGCCCGGTAAATCATCAGACGTTTGGATGTTTAAAAAAATCATGTGCCGGGCCGCAAATCTCCCTCTCTTCTTGGCCCAACCCCTTCTACACAGCCCACCATCACCTAACCCTAACCCCCTCTGCCTCCGGACCGTCCGATCGAGATCGAACGGTCCAAAATCGGAGAAAAACCCCTAACCCTAGCCTCCTGCCTATAAAAGGAAGGCATCCTCGTCCATTTTTGGCCTCCTAGCCTCCCTCCTCCTCGAAATCCGCGCCTCCCCAGCCGTCGGCCGCCACTTGGCATGTAACCACCGACAGCACCGCCACCTGAGCTGCCCCCAGAGCCAACGGGAACTCGCCACGTCTCATCCCCGCCCTCCTCCCACTAGGACACTATGGAGCGCGCAGCACGCCCGTCCCGGGCCCGATCCTGGCAAAGGCCACCCGCGCAAGCCCGGCTCGCCGCGCCGCCGCCCAGCTCCTCACGAGGTTGAGCTCTCCCCACGCCTTTCACCGGATCTCGAAGCTCTGCCACCTGTGCCACCCTCACGGCCAATAGGAGCTCACCACGTCACATCCCCATGCCTCCACCCACCGCGGCCCTGTGGAGCCCGCATCAGGCCCAACCCGGGCCCGATCCGAGCCGAGGCCGCCCGCGCGAGCCCGGTTTGCCGTGCCGCCGCTCAGCTCCTCCCGAGGTCGCACTCTTCGTGCGCCCTTCGTCGGAGCTCGGAACTCTGTCACCGGCCTTCTTCCGTGCCGCCCGGCCTCCCCGTCGCTGGGAACGGGTCGGCCGCCCCCAGATCTGGCGATCCCCGGTCTGGATCTGTCTCGCCTCGGCCTCCTCCAGCCTCGCCTCGCCGTGCCGCCGTCGTACCAGCCATGGCCTCCCCAAGCTCCGGCCGGGATGGGCCCATCCATCCTCGTCCCACTAACCAAACGGGTGCTCGCCACTGGAACTGCACCGTCCCATCTATTTGCCCACGGGGTAAAGTTCACTAAGTCTCCAGCAATTATATCTCATATGCATTTTTGTGACGGCTATAACTTGGTGCATGTTTGTCCGATGATGATGATTTGTATATGAAAAAAGTTCTACTCATTGTGCTCTACATGATGATGCCATTTGCATGCATAATAGGATTCATCTAGCTTCTCAAATCTTTTTTGCAAAAGTGCATCTCGTCGTAATCTGCAAAACTGTTATTTTATTCAAACTTGTGTGGATGATTGCATCTAATCTATAGCTCTTATGCATGTGGTTCCTTCATGAGATTTGGTCTAGGTGTTGTCTACTTTGATGCCATGCATTTGGTTGCTATGTCAAACATCACTAACATGTCCATTTCTAGCTCTCAAGTGGACTTCATGTTAAAACCGTTAATCTGTTAATGATAAGTTCCATTTTGCGACGTTTATATTAAGCCAACCATGCATCCTATGAAGTTGAGACAATGGAGTAATGTCACAGCCCTAGTTTAACGTTGCTTGTTAGTGCATTCATGCATGCATTTATTTTTTTCAAATGAATTTGAGTTGGGGAATTATCAAGCCTCGGAAAACATTTTTGCCAAAATGAGCAATATAAAAATTGCTTCAAATAAGTCCAAGAAAATGTTCCTGATATTCTGAGAAAATATTGGCAAGAGGAAAAATGCAAACCAATATTTTTTGGATCACAGAAATATTTATTTTGGGCATTTGAGTTAATCCAGAAAAATTATTTGCATTGGATTTATATTTGTTATATATTGTATATAGCTCCAATAATTCTGAAACTTTTTGTGGTGCTTTGGTTTAATCCATTGAGCTCACCTGCAAAATTCAGAATTTTATTAAATGATTTGGTAGTCAAACCAAATTAAACAAACTACAAAAAATACAACAAAAAATTAAAAAGAGAAGGCAGAAACTTACCTCGCCACTTACCTGGCCCTGCCGAGAAGTGGCCCAACTGGCCCAATGCGAGTCACCCCTAACCTCTCGTCAGGAGGACAGAGGCACGCGCCCGGCACAAGCTACGACGTGCCTGGCCAGCTCCACCCCGCCTACTTGCCTCCCTAGCACGCTGAGAGCGCCACGCACATCGACGAAGCCGTCCCGCTCACTCTCGCTCTCTCCCCCCTCCCCTGGACCTCTCTCCCTAACCTGGCCGAACACGTCGTCACCGCCGCTCGCAACCACCGCAGCCACCGTCGTTGCCTTGCCTCCCCTAGTCGCCCAACACCTTCACCACCTCGTGCTGCTCCTCCGTGCCGAGGGAATCGATCCCGCATGCACTGCATCGCCGACATTGACCCCATCTCCACCGGCAACCCCGTCGTCGATTCGCGGCAACTAACGCATCTCTAAACTCTTTGTCGCCTCTGTTGGACCCACCGTGAGCTCTTGCCCCCTTCTCCCTCTCCTCCCGTCGTCTGCATGCCATAGCTAGCCAGGCCGCCATGGCCAGAGCTAGCCACCGCACGACCTTGTCACCAGCGCGGCCACAGCTGCCGCCGCTAGTTCCTGAGCGCCTCACCGTGTTCGTCGTGCTCCCACAGGTCCAGCGCACGCACCCGCTTGACCCTTGTGCCCCCTAGCGACCTCCCTGTCGAGCCCGTGGGGGCTCTACCGCAAATGTGCTCGCCGTCACATGCTCCGGCCGCCCCGCGAGCTCCCGTCCGGTCCGCTGGATGCGCACGACCGAGGGCTTCGCCCCAGTGCCCTCCTTCGACGTTCCCGTGGCCTCTGGAGCGATCTCTGCCACATCCAGTGGTCGCCGGCGAGGTCGAGCCACTTACCGGTGGGCCCCGTTTGCCAGGAACTTAATCAGCCACTAACCACGGCCCTGTGTGCATGACAGGTGGGCCCGGATGCCCTAATAACCTTGGGTTACTTTTAATTAAACACTGTGTGATTAACATGTGGGTCCCGGTCGTTAAGTCTAACCTGGACCCGGCGCTTTTGAATTGATGATGTCATGATGATGTCATGCTGACATAATTATTGATTTTCTGGATTTAATAAAATCCAGGAAATTCCAGAAAATAGTTTAAACTTCAAAAATTCATAGAAAATAATCTGTAACTCAGATTGGAATAATTTATATATGAAAAATGATCAGAAAAATCCAAAGAATGCATCTGTTCTATTTGCATGCATGTTAGAGCAAACTAAATAGGAAAACTTGGACACTTTGTTCAAATGCAATATGTAACTTCACATATGGAGTTTGAATTTGATCCTTTTGTTCAAATCATCTTCATTTAACCCTTTTGATAGCTACATTAGTTCAAACCAGCAACCTATGAACATGTCATGATCATGCATCATCGTGAAGCATTTGCCGTGCTTAATTTGTTCCTTGTTTGATCTTGTCGATAGACTTGCGAAACATAGTTATCGACGACATCGAAGAACAACTGTGTTCTTTGGATCCTTCAGGCAAGCAACCCCCCTTGAGCATTTCAATACAATCCCACTCTCTAGCTCTTGCTCTCATTTCAATGCATTAGGACAACGCGATTCACCTGCTACTTGTGTTCTGGTAGATGAACCCATTCCACTGCATGACCTGTCATTGTCACAGTAAATAGTTGAACCAAGCAACCTAGCATACCTGGTAGATGCTTGAGCCATGTGGTGCCATTACCCTTTTATGCCTACTATGCTTAGAGTTGTGTCAGGTCTGATTCATCTGGGTGATGAACCGGAGTGAAATAGATGTGTTCTTGATTATGAGAGTTAAGTGTTGAACCTGTTTGCTAAAGGTAGCGATGAGAGGCCATGTAGGAGTACATGGTGGGTTGTCTCATTGAAACCGCTCATAGGAACCGAGTTTCCTGTTTCTATTCCAAGACTAGCTACTACCGCACATTGGGTTCCGGTAACTCGAGCCCTCTCGGCCTATTAACCTACCATGTTCTCAGTCCAGGAGTCACAGTAGTTCAAAACGTTTACACGTGGTGGCACGGCCTGAGAAGTGGATGAACGGCCCAATCGGGACCGGCTTGGGGCCCTGCTCACATCGTTTGAGGCCGTATTGGAAACGTCGACAGGACTTCCATTATAGGTTCCAACTCATATAGGCGACTACCTTGGACATGAGTCATTGTAAGTGAACGTCCGTAGCTGACTCCCTCACTGGGCTTCCGCTTGAAGGTTGCCGAGGTGCCTTTTTACGTGCACATAGCGATAAGTGGCGGGAGCATGTGTGACGAAGTACACCCCTGCAAGGTAAACCATCCATTCGAATAGCCGTGTCCATGGATATGGACTACTTGGAGACTTGCATTTTTCATAGATAACTTTAAACGGATACTCTAAAATGCTCCAGATAAGTGTGAGTTCTATGGATGGCTTCTCGTAGGAAGACGAGAGAGGATCCATAGTGGTGTATTGATGTGGTCAATATGTGGACTCGTGTGCGCTCTCTCGTAGGGAGACGAGAGAGGAATGATACATTGTCGTAGTCTAGTTTAGCCAAACGTCAAAGTTGGCATTTATGTAGTAAACCCTACAATCCCATTCATTGATACATGATGCATAAGTAGATAGTTCCAATGTAAGACTTGCTGAGTACCTTCGTACTCACTGTTGCTTATTTACGTTTTTGCAAACATAGACGTTGTTCACTTTATTGTTTCTTCTTGACGTTGACATCGACTAATTAGCTTGGGAACCTAGACGGCAGTCTGGCTCCTTTGGTAGGGTCGTTGTAGCCTTTCCGGCTCTTCCAACCGCTTTTAGTAGATGTCTGTACCCAGACATGTATCTTCCGCTTGTGGTTTGTATGCTTTGAATGTTGGGTCATGTGACACCCTGCTTGTAACAGTATACTATGTTGGCTCTTCGGAACCTTCTAAATAAATGTTATGTCGTAGAGTTTTGTTGTGATACCATGTTGTATCTACGCATATCGTGCATATTGCGTGTATGGTTGAAATGCATTAGTATGTGTGGGATTTGACACCTAGTTGTATACCTTTAGTAGCCTTCTTTACGGGGAAATGCCTCTTTGTGCTTCCACTGAGCCTTGGTAGCTTGCTACTGCTCCGGACACATTGATTGATCGGCGTGTATCCTTCTTTGCTGCTGTGTTTGTCCCTACGGGGAAATGTCATGCGGTGTAATGGAGTCCTTGTAGCCTGCTACAACTCATCTACACACGCTGATGACCGACACCTACATTGTTGCGTTACGTATGCATGTCCTTGTACGGAGGTGCCACTTGGATCTATAACTAGTCATATCGACCCGGGTTCTCTGACATATGATTGCTAACGACATATTCATATACGTGAGCCAAAAGGCGGAAACGGTCCCGGCCAAGGTAAGGTGGCAGCCGTGGGGACTATCGTGCGTGAGGCCGCAAAGTGATATGATGTGTTACATGCTAGACTCGTATGGCTTAGGATCGGGATCTCGACAACGTTGGTATCAGAGCCGAACTATCTGTAGGATTACCAAGCCAAACTGGTCGATGTTGAGTCTAGTAATGCTCTATTTTTAAAAGGGAATTGATTGTGGAAGGGAACGTAAGGCTCTTTTTACTCCTTTCCTCATGTCACTCTATTCTGAGTCATCCTCTTCCTTTCTACGGGGATTAAGGACTAATCTTCTCACTCATCTACCAGGATCATGAGTTACTGGATCTGTAGACTTATAGGATGGTCGTGTGTCAATCATGTTCCCATCAGAGTCATGAGAAGTGATGCTTATGTTCTCACTATAACTTGAACCATGATGTTGAGTTGTTATGCTGCTCAAATCTTGTGCAGGTTGCCTCATATTTTATACCCGTATAGTCGTTATGTTGTCCGAGTTATCCTAGGTTTCGATACGTTCCGGTGTTCATCCTTGTTTCTGAACCCTGGTTGTTTCCTTCAGGATGTCGCCATTAACCCAGAGTTCTGCTGGTCGTGGTTAGAACCATGGAGATGGTAGGGATGAAGAAGATCCTTTCAACCCGCCTTTGTTGGCGGAGGTTATGCTAGAAGTTGAGAGGAACAAGCATGCCACCAACCGCCTGTTGCAGCACATTGAGCAGAATACAGCCCATCAGCGCAATGAGCTAGTATCCATCAGAGACTTCATCAAATTGAATCCACCTACCTTACACCACTCCATTGAGCCACTAGATGCATATGATTGGATCCATAGTATAACCAACAAGCTGCGTTATGCAAACGTGGCTGAAGGAGACAAGGTTACCTATGCCACATATCACCTTGAAGGTTCCGCTAGTCTATTGTGGGAGAACTTCGAGGCCATGCATCCTGCGGGCCAAGCAACTTCATGGGAGAAGTTCTGTGAGGCTTTTCATGAGAATCATATTCCCCAAGCCCTGATAGATCATAAGCAAGAGGAGTTTTGCAATCTGACCCAAGGCAAGATGGATGTGGATGCTTATAGTCGAGAGTTTGGACGCCTCGCGCGTTATGCCCTAGAAAAAGTGTCCACAGATGCCAAGAAGCAAGATGGGTACAGGAAAGGTCTTAACCCAAAGCTTCGACATGATCTCAGTCTTCATGAGTTCATCAGTTTCCAGGTTCTTATGAACAAAGCCATCCAAGCAGAAACCAGCAGGATGACCTATGAGGAATCCTGTAAGCACACCCGTGATATTGGATCATCTTCAGTTGCTATATCCCACAAGAGTAGGATATGGATCTTGAACGCCGCTCTTCCTCTGGGATATGCACCAAGGCCATCCTATGTGGCGCCTCGCCTGCCGGTGCCATGTGTTCCCCAGAAGAACCTCATCAACCAAGTGTTCAACCCAGATCCACGTCCCACTTTTGGAGCATGCTTCAAGTGTAGCCAGCTAGGACACTACTCAAGAAATTGTCCTCTGAGTGGTTATGTTCCACCCTCTTCAGCAAGTGGTGTTGTTCGTTGCAAGCCGCCAACCAGGAAGCCTAATGTCAGGTGATGCAGCTTGAGACTGCGTCGGTATTTCCCCAAAGAGGAAGGGATGATGCAGCATAACGACAGTAAGCATTTCCCTCAGTTATGAAACCAAGGTTATCGAACCAGTAGGAGGATCACCACCACCCAATAAGCAACACCTGCACACAAATAAAAAATACTTGCAACCTGACGCGAAAGAGAGGTTGTCAATCTCTCGATGGTAAAAAGATAGATTAGGATATGATAGATAGGAGAGATAGATCTCTCAAGAACACAAAATAAAAAGGGCAAATAAAAAGTGCAGCAATATATATTTGGGTTTTTGGTATAGTAGATCTAAAAACAAAGAGGCAAAAACATAGGTCGGAGAGCAATATGTTGGAAAAGTAGACCCGGGGGCCGTAGGTTTCACTAGTGGCTTCTCTCATGAGTATAGCACACGGTGGGTGAACAAATTACTATTGGGCAATTGATAGAAGATCAAATAATCATGACGATATCCAAGGCGATGATCATTATATAGGCATCATGTCCAAGATAAGTAGACCGACTCCTTCCTGCATCTACCACTATTACTCCACACATCGACCGCTATCCAGCATGCATCTAGTGTATTAAGTTCATGGAAAAATGGAGTAATGCAATAAGAACGATGACATGATGTCGACAAGATCTATTCATGTAGGAATAGACCCCATCTTGTTATCCTTAATGGCAATGATACATGCGTGCCTTGCTGCCCCTTCTGTCACTGGGAAAGGACACCGCAAGATCGAACCCATCA
Source organism: Elymus sibiricus (assembly GCA_039707655.1). NCBI lineage: Eukaryota > Viridiplantae > Streptophyta > Magnoliopsida > Poales > Poaceae > Elymus > Elymus sibiricus. Next base: position 221,013,335 of record CM077665.1, read on the forward strand.
CAAAGCACCTCTTCCCATGGCAAGAAAAATCGATCTAGTTGTCCTAAGTAAACCAAAGATTCGAAGAAGAAATACGAGGCTATAAGTAATCATGCATATAAGAGATGATAGAAGACTCAAATAATATTCATGGATAGAAACTGATCATGAACTCAAAATTCATCGGATCCCAACAAACACACCGCAAAAGTTTACATCAAATAGATCTCCAAGAGACCATTGTATTGAGAATCAAAAGAGAGAGAGGAAGCCATCTAGCTACTGCCTACGGACCCGTAGGTCTATGGTGGACTACTCACGCACGGCCTTGTCACCCGCGCGGCCACAGCTACCGTCGCTAGTTCCTGAGCACCTCGCCGTGTTCATCATGCTCCCACGGGTCCAGCGCACGCACCCGCTTGACCCATGTGCCCCCCCCCCCCCAGTGACCTCCCCGTCAAGCCTGTGCGGGCGTCGCCACGGATGTGCTCGACGGCACACGCTCTGGCCGCCCCGCGAGCTCCCATCCGGTCCGTTGGATGCACACAACCGAGGGCTTCGCCCCAGTGCCCTCCTCCGCCGTTCCCGCGGCCTCTGGAGCGGACTCCGTCGCATCCAGTGGTCGCCGGTGACAACCACGCCGGCCTGAGCCACTGATCGGTGCGCCCCGGCCGTCAGTAACTTACTTAGCCACTAAGCATGGCCATGTGTGCATGACAGGCGGGCCCGGATGCCCTAATAACCTCGTGTTACTTTTAATTAAACACTGTGTGATTGGCATGTGGGTCCCGGTCGTCAGGTTTGATGATGTCATGATGACATCATGATGACGTAATTGTTGATTTTCTAGATTTCATAAAATCCAGGAAATTCCAAAAAATAGTTTAAACTTCAAAAATTCATAGAAAATAATTTGTAACTCAGATTGAAATAATTTATATATGAAAAATGATCAGAAAAATCCAACGAATCCATCTATGTTATTTGCATGCATGTTAGAGCAAGCTAAATAGGAAAACTAGGAAATTTTGTTCAAATGCAATATGTAACTTCACATATGGTGTTTGAATTTGAACCTTTGGTTCAAATCATCTTCATTTAACCCTGTTGATAGCTACATTAGTTCAAACCAGCAACATATGAACATGCCATGATCATGCATCATTATGAAGCATTTTCCATTCTTAATTTGTTCCTTGTTTGATCTTCTTGATAGATTTGCAAGACGTAGTTATCGACGACATCGAACAACAGCCGTGTTCTTCTGATCATTCAGGAAAGCAACCCCCCTTGAGCATTTCAATACAATCCCACTCTCTCACTCTTGCTCTCATTTCAATGCATTAGGACAACCCGATTCAACTGCTACTTGTGTTCCGGTAGATGAACCCATTCATCTGCATGACCTGTCATTGTCACAGTAAATAGTTGAACCAAGCAACGTAGCATACCTGGTAGATGCTTGATCCATGTGGTGTCATTACCCTGTTATGCCTGCTATGCTTAGAGTTGTGTCAGGTCTGATTCATCTGGGTGATGAACTGGAGTGAAATGGATGTGTTCTGATGATGAGAGTTAAGTGTTGAACCTGTGTGCTAAAGGTAGCGATGATAGGCCATGTAGGAGTACATGGTGGGTTGTCTCATTGAAACCTCTCATAGGAACTGAGTTCTGTGTTTGTGTTCCAAGACTAGCTACTACCGCACATTGGGTTTCGGTAACTCAACCCCTCTCGGCCTATTAACCTACCCTGTTCTCAGTCCAGGAGTCGCAGTAGTTCGAAACGTTTACAAGTGGTGGCACGGCCTGCGAAGTGGATGAACGGCCCAATCGGGACCGGCTTGGGGCCCTGCTCACATCGTTTGAGGCCGTATTGGAAACCTCGGCCGAACATCCATTATGGGTTCCAACTCAGATAGAAGACTACCTTGGACATGGGTCGTTCTAAGTTAACATCCGTGGCCGACTCCCTCGTTGGGCTTCCGCTTGAAGGTTGCCGAGGTGCCTTTTTACGTGCACATAGCGATAAGTGGCGGGAGCATGTGTGACGAAGTACACCCCTGCAGGGTAAACCATCCATTCGAATAGTCGTGTCCAGGGATATGGACTACTTGGAGACATGCATTGTTCATAGATAACTTTAAATGGATACTCTAAAATGCTCCACATAAGTGTGAGTGCTATGGATGGCTTCTAGTAGGAAGACGAGAGAGGATCCATAGTGGTGTATTGATGTGGTGAATATGTGGACTCGTGTGCGCTCTTTCATAGGGAGACGAGAGAGGAATGATACATTGTCATAGTCTAGTTTAGTTAAAGGTCAAAGCTAGCATTTCTGCAGTAAAGCCCACATTCTCGTTCATTGATACTTGATGCATAAGTAGATAGTTTCGATGTAAGACTTGTTGAGTACATTCGTACTCACTATTGCTTATTTACGTTTTTGCAGAGATAGACGTTGTTCACTTTATGGTTTCTGCTTGACGTTGACATCGATGGATTAGCTTGGGAACCCAGACGGTAGTTTCTCTCCTTTAGTAGGGTCGTTCTAGCCTTTCAGGCTCTTCCAGCCGCTTTTAGTAGATGTCTGTACCTAGACATGTATCTTCCGCTTGTGGTTTGTATGCTCTGAATGTTGGGTCATGTGACCCCGTGCTTGTAACATTATACTATGTTGTCTCTTCGGAGCCTTATAAATAAATCTTATGTTGTAGAGTTTTGTTGTGATGCCATGTTGTATCTACGCATATCGTGCATATTGCGTGTATGGTTGAAATGCATTGGTATGTGTGGTATTCGACACCTAGTTGTATGCATTTAGTAGCCTTCTTTACGGGCAAATGCCTCTTTGTGCTTCCACTGAGCCTTGGTAGCTTGCTACTGCTATGGACACATTGATTGACCGGCATGTATCCTTCTTTGCTGCTGTGTCTGTCCCTACCGGGAAATGTCACGCAGTGTAATGGAGTCCTTGTAGCCCGCTACGACTCGTCTACACACGCTGATGACCGACACCTGCATTGCTGGGTTACGTATGCCTGCCCATGTACGGATGTGCCACTTAGGTCTATAACTAGTCATGTTAACCCGGGTTCTCTGACATATGATTGCTAGCGACATATTCAGATACGTGAGCCAAAAGGCGCAAACGGTCCCGGCGAAGGTAAGGTGGCAGCCGTGGGGACTACCGTGCGTGAGGCCGCAAAGTGATATGATGTGTCACATGCTAGACTCCTATGGCTTAGGATCGGGGTCCCGACAAGTAATTTGAAGTATGTCATGTCTACTTGCTGGTAGTATGTTTGCCATGCCATAAAATTCATGTTTAGCTCTAGTTTTCATCATGTGAACATTCTTACGAAATGTTGTTGTTTTGAGATGCTAAAATAATTCTAATTCTGAAACTGTTATATTTTGTTCCTATTTTGCCATGTGAATTGCCATTGATCTACAACTCCTGTCGTGTTGCCATCATGGAGTGTTTTGGAAACCATGTTATGGACTATCATGTTGTGCCATTAGTTTTCATGTATAGGTTTTGCAACATGAACATTTATTCTTGCAAGCCTGCCAATCTGTTAAAAACGGTTGCTCTTGCACCCTGTTATTTTTCACCAAGTCTGAGAATATGTTTTCTTCAGATTGCCTTGTTGTGTTGATGCTAGACATGTTTCTGTACATATTTAGACCATGATTATGTTGAATGAAATGAAGTGCATCATGTCCAATACCATGCTGTAAATTTTCATGCCATGATAAGTCATGTAGTATATATTTTTCTTGCTGCCAATATGCCTTCATGTTAAAATTGTTTCTGAAAAACTGTTATTTTCGCCAAGTCCCTAAATGCTATGTTTTATAGTCATGGTGAGCTTCCTACCATGTTATCCATGACCCTTTTGAGTATGATACCTTTTGATGAAATGAAGTGTATGTTACATGTTACTGCCCCATGCTTTGTTTATGCATTTTAGATTCTTGTAGCTTGTGGTTGTGATGTGTGCAAAATGTGATGTTGCTGTTTTGGACAAATTATAGCTAGAACTTGAGTTGATTGTTATTGTTGAATCGTGGCTCCGATATGGACATGTTGTACATGAAACTTGCTTTGAAATTCATGTAGTTTCATAATATCTCATTTCATCCATGATTTGAAATGTTTGAGGTTGTTGTTTGCATGCATGTTGCATTCTTGACATATTTATCTTGTGTTGGTCATATTTGTTAGGCCGTAGCTCCGTTTTGAATGATCTATATATGTAAATTGCCTAGAATGACAAGTAGAATCACATGGTGCACTTTGTTTTCCTGTTTAATAAATATAAAAATATGGCTAGTTCAGATCTGGACCAAATTCATAATTGTCATATGGGGTCATTTCGGAAATACTATATATTGTTTTCGGCCTCATTTAAAATGCCTAGATAAATAGTTTGTTCATGCTTCACCTCTTGCCATGTTTAACAACATTTAATATTGCCGAGTAAATAAACAAAAGTGAACTAAATAATTGAATGTGGAGTTTTGTTAATATGCAACCCGTTGCATATTGAACTTCACTTAATGCGTAGAGGTTGATTGATGTGGTTGCCATGTCCTGCGTATTTAAATCGGACATGCATCATACTTGTTTGCACATCATGTCATGAATATGTTGTGGTGTTTACCGTGTCATTTTCTTGTTTCTGAATTGCTTCTTCTCGATAGAGTTCTGAAAGCATTTCGGAGTGTGAGGATTCGTTCGACTACGTTGGTTCGTCTTCCTCACGGATTCATTCTTCTTCCTTGCGGGATCTCAAGCAAGATGATGATTTCCCTGGATACCACTACTATCATTGCCAGGCTAGTTGTCTCGTTTCTATCGTTATGTCTCGCTACCTACCCATTTTTTGTCAAGCCTCCCAAACTGCCATGATGATCCTCTAACCCTCCACCTTCCCAGCAAACCGTTGTTTGGCTATGTTACCGCTTGCTCAGCCCTTCTTATAGCGTTGCTAGTTGCAGGTGCAGGTGGTTCCATGTGATAACATGGATATCTTGGGATATCACAATATTCTTGCTATTTAATTAATGCATCTATACACTTGGTAAAGGGTGGAAGGCTCGGCCTTTTGCTTGCTGTTTTGTTCCACTCTTACCGCCTTAGTTTCCTAGTATAGGTGTTATGTTCCCTATTTAGCACTCCTAACATGCATGGGGTTGTTATGGGGACGCCCTTGATTTTCATTTTGGGATAAAACTCTTGTGGCAAGGCCCAACATTGGTACTACATTTGCCTAATAACTAATAAAACTTGCATAGGGACCCGCCGGAACCCGCGAATAATTAATCAACCACCCAGGCCAGTGCTCCTCATCTTTGTTGGTCCAAAACAGAGCACTGTGCGGGGCCAACCAGGGGCAACTCGGGAGATTTCTATCAGGCCACTGTACGAGTAGCTCATCCGCTGTGTCCTGAGAATGAGATGCGTGGCTCCTATCGGGATTGTCAACATGTCGGGATTGTGCACCGGGATTCTGAGGATACTTTGGGCTATCTCGAGGTTGAGATTTTTCCACCGCAGATTTTGGCTAGTTTGTGATGGATGAGGTTGAGCACCCCTACAGGGTTAAATCTTTCTGAGAGTCGTGCAGGCGATTATGTGGCAACTTGGAAATTTTATAATACCCGGTAATAGAAAACTTGAAGTAACCTCAAATAAAATGCACAAACCATGTGTGTAACCCTGACCGTCTCTTCTTGTGAGGTTTGAACCAAGAAGGGAACATGGTGGGGTTATGATTGACTCGTCAGTAGGTGTTCAAGATCACTTCTTGATCATTTCTAGTTCACGTTCGTTTATGCGTAGATCACTCTTCTTATTCTTGTACTCGTAAGTTAGCCAGATATCAAATGCTTAGTGCTCCTGCAACCTCACCACTTAACCATACCTGACCCATTAAGCATTGCTAGTCTTGATACCCTTGGAAATGAGATTGATGAGTCCCTGTGGCTCACGGATTACTACAACAACAGATGCAGGTAATGCGATGATCTGACGTGAGCGCGATGATTGTTCTATTTGGAGTTCTTCTACTTCATCGATCATAGGATGGGTTCCAGGCTAGAAGCCAGGGATAGCAGGGTGGATGTTGTCTCTTTTTGTTTGTGTTTCATCCGTAGTTGGATCCTTCTCTTCTATATGGTGATTGAATGTATTGGTGTATTCATGTTGTAGCTTGTGGTGAGTGTAAGCCAACTCTTGTATACTCTTCTCTTTATTACATGTACTTTTGATGATATCCACCTTACAAAAGCGTCTCTGATATGCGCTTCTATCCCTGTTGAGACTTGCAAGTTTCCACGAGGATAGGACCGCATATTGGGCGTTACAAGTTGGTATCAGAGCACTACCGACCTAGGAGCCCCCTTGATTGATCGAATTTAGCTGTTGTCCAGTCTAGTGAAAAAAACTATATTTTGAGTCTAGTTATATATCGGAGAGTAGGAATTCTTTTTTACTTCTCATCCCTTTGTCGCTCTGGTGAGGAATCCTGACGTATGAGTTTTAATTCTACCCCTCTTCTCACTTAAATTTTTTAGGATCACGCTGGTATTTCGGAACCTCTATGATTTCGATGTGACGAAACTCTGTTCTTGATGCCTCCTGACACTTTGGTGAAGTCCAGGGGAGTAGAGATCCGGGGGTTCTTGACACATCGTTATCGTTCAGTTTCCTTAGTATCTCAGGACGACAATGTTTGAAATTGCTTCAATACTATTTGTGGCGAGAGTAGTTTGGCATCACCCAGTTTTGGGGAGAGCGTCCAGATGTACTGTCATAATTAGTGTCGTTGTGATTATGAGGGTCTGAGGAATACGAGTTAGGGGAGTTTCTCGGATTATGTTGTGGAGAGTTGCGGGTGCAGTTGCAGCTGATTACCTTGGGTATGTTCCAGGACCCGCAACCTGATCGCATAACCAAGAAATTTTGGAAGTTCTCATGTGGGAATCCAAGTAGTTACCTAAAATTATCCTTACAACAAATGCATGGTGGGTTATGTATTTGTTTCCGGCTTAATTGCAAGCCTCATCCTTTGTTTTGTTGGAGTATGGTAATTCGAGTTGCTTCAATGTCAAGTGTTGATTTCATATCCTTCCTAAGAGGTGTTCTCATATTTCTATGGGAGTGCTAATCTATTTGCTCAATCAAATTTTCATGTCAAGTCTTTTCCATACGGAGTGTTTCTATTCTAGATAATTCAATCCTCTCCAATATTTGCAAGATCAATCCTCTTATTGGATTTCCGGAGTTCATTTCATCTGTCCCAACTTTTCTTTGTTTTCCCCACCCTCCCGTCCTTTTTCTTCAATGATTAAATTATCGTCCAAGTGCCTTTATTTTCACGTGATGCTTCCCCTATGTTTTCTTTTCTGGTGGATCCGATTCAACTTCTCAGTGTTCATCATATTCTTTTCAATCCCTAAATGCTTTTTCCGTGTTGGAATTCTTAGTCATGCCTCTTGATGCGGAGCATCTCGTTGTCATCCCCATTGATAGAGGCGAAGGTGTCCCGTCTTTCAATGAGATGGTGGCTATCGTTTTGGTGGAAGTCGACTTTCACGATCCGACTACGAATGTGCAAAGACGTCGCGCCTTAGCAATCGCTAAACCAACTCCGAGAGGTTATTGACCACGCCAGAGCACAATCAACCTGACCACGAAGGTCTATTTCCTGCACGCAAACGAAGAACAAGCAAGAAACTAAGATTGCAATATGGATATTGCGAATAAAATAGGAAAGCTTTATTGATGAAGTGGGGTTCTGTGACGTCTTGGTCTGGTCGTGGAACACAAACGAAGGACGCGAACTTGCAACTATGGCGAACTTGTAATCTAAACAAAACCCAAGTCTAAAACGATGCCCTAACGGCTGTATATATGGGGGAATAGAAGGGGATTTTGTGGCCCCTTGGAGCAGGGGTCCGAAACCAGCCCTAACTCCGTTTCCCCACACATACGGACTCTAAAAACAGCCTAATAAGTGGTATTTTGAAATTACATGGGCCTGGCCCAAAAATAAGGTGACGCAGCACCTATATTAGCCTATGGACGAAATTTATGAAGTGGCATCTTGTATATTTCGTCCAAGCCTCCAAGCACACCTTATGGTGGCTTCAAAGTGTGAAAATCACCACTGGAAACTCCGTTGTTCCTTCCCGCGCGCGCACCTTCTCCCCCATGCTTGATCCCGCTCCAATGGCCATCCTTCTTGTCCATGCTAGGTCCTTCATTCATAAGTAAAACAAAAGTATCTAATTTAGGCAGCATCATATGTTCATGAACATTAGAAGGATTTCCAAGAAACGAAAGTACCTGATAATTTAGTTGGCGTGCGCGGGCTCTAGTAACTGGTCCAATATGTGTAGCTGGTGGGGATGTGGGTGTAACATTAGTAGGGATGTCCTCATCATCCTCCCCTTCTTGAACTGAAGTCGTCCTCGACGGAAGCTCATCATCCTCACCCAAATAAGGCTTCAAATCTGCAATGTTAAAAGTGGGACTAACCCCAAAATCTGCAGGCAGCTCAAGTTTATATGCATTATCATTTATTTTCTCTAACACCTTGAAAGGACCTTCAGCACGTGGCATTAGCTTCGACTTGCGCAATTCATGAAACCTATCCTTACGCAAATGTAACCAAACAAGATCTCCAGGTGCAAAGACAACATGTTTTCTACCCTTATCTCCAACAAGTTTATATTTAGCATTCATATGCTCAATGTTCTCCTTAGTTAACTCATGCATCTTTAATATCAACAAGCAAAGTGGCCCGCTCGATGCGCGGGCTAGAATTTTATAAGGTTTAATAATAAGACTTTTTTATGTTATTTGTCCGTAGAAATACTGGAACTAAATTTGATGATATTTACAACATAAGACTTTTGCTTACATAATTTTGTCTTAGGTATGCTTAATTTTGTATATGTTCTCAATTTAGCATTTACCTTCTCATTATTCATGTCATACTAAATGTATTTATTTTAATCAATGGTTTTGTGTAAAATATATTTGTATCATTATTTTGTATTTTTATCATGTTTTATTGTACTATTTTCCTTTGAACATAAATTAAATATTCTTTATTCTTTTCGTATAGGCATATGTACATCTGCTAATGTTGTGCAAGATTGACATATTAATTTCTATTTTGGGGATTTTTTTACTTTAAGTGGTTTTTAAAATTAGCAATATGAAGTTAGTGTGCATTTATATATGATATATATCTATTAAAACTTTTATGTTAGGTATTTGTTTCCATGAATCATTTTTAGTTAATTTAAGACATGTGCACTAAGCATGACCAATGTTGGCTCGTATTTTCAGGTAAGGAAAGTTTTCTATAACATTTTGAAAGAAATTCAAAAAAATATTGTCCACACTACTCTTAAAAAATGTGTATTTACTACTATGTATTGAACGACAGTGCTTTCATGGGTCCTTGTGTGGGCATCATCTCAAATTAACCATTCTTCGAAAGGTAACTCATAAAGTAGAAACACATGGGAGAAAACCACTTTCTTGGATCACTATCCAGTAACCTGGAAAGCATAAATAATGAATCAAAATGCATATTTGTTTTTAGTTGTTGGCATCACCTGTCATAAATATTACTTCATATGTGAAAGTCCATGTTAATACTTTGTCGTGCACGTCATGTCCCTAATAGGGTTGGGATCAATAATTGTACTTCAAGTCTTGGAGGGGGACTCACTAAGATAGAGCTATAAGGTAATAAAAGAAGCAAAAGTAGATTACAACATTTTTCCATCATGCATAGTAACATCGTGAGTAATCACTTAAATGATAACATGGCAGAAAAATTGAAATGTATGTAGAGCTGCAGGCTTATTTAAATATTTGTTATGTTCATAATTCATATTAGAGAGGAACTTAACATGGCATAAGATTTTTAAGTTGTTCACATAAGTCACCACTTTTTTGTTTTGTTTCGGAAAACCAAATGAATATCAAGTAGCACCCCAAATACGTCCTTTTATGGTCAACGTGAATTTCAATCCTTATTACATGAACACAAATGCATGACACATTGTTTATGATTTCGTAGAGGATAGTATGGCAGGAAAATTAAAATGTATATAGAACAAAGTACGTATTTTAGTATTTATTACGTTCATAGTTTATACCGGAGAAGGAAGAACAATGCATAAGACTTTAACTCGTTTATACTTTCAGTCACATTTATTTCTTTCTTTCAAAATTCAAATCAATATCAGGTAACATGCTAAATATGCCACGTTTTGGTGCTCATTAGTTTTGAACCTTATTACATGGACATGATCACTACTATCTTATAGTACTTGACAGACCATCATTGCAATGCAACCACATAAGAAATAAGGATGTTTCGAAGCAAGCCTTTTTTTGTTATGACTACATATGTATTGCCTTGTTTTAAAGTTACAATCATCATGCCCCCAACATGAAGCTTATTATCTCCGTCGTTATGTGCTTCATCTGTGCTCTCAATTTTCCAAGTATATGAAATTTCATAAGTGTGTGTATCCTCACGTATGCATGGAAGTAAGTAATATATCTGAAAACTTCTAAATTATAAGTTTACAAAATATTGGTATGTATCATCTACCTAATAACTATATTTTCATTGGAAAAAATGCTCATCCGTACAGAACAACACAAAGAATATAAATCATTTTGATTTGGCAAAGGGTTTTAGACCCAAAGAAAAAGGATGTTCTTCACCTTCTACTAAATTACAGCAAGCACAACTTAAAGAGATTTTGAGAATTCATAATTACTGAAGCGCGCCCTATTTGACCACACTTTCTTATGGTACAAAGAAAATTCTGTATTTTATTGCCTCTCAAGTATATGGTTCATCCTGGAAGCAATATTTTTTCTCGAACCATTATGGTTATAGTGACCATCAAGCTAAAAACTCACCAACTTATAGGTTCAATTCGAGTAAATGCTAGTGTCTAAAAACATATTACATTATGGGACGGAGGGAGTACAAATTATCAAGAAGTTTAATCATACTGATTCATTCCATCCAACTTTGAGAGAGAGAGAGAGAGAGAGAGAGAGAGAGAGAGAGAGAAATGATTACATTGGCCATATCAGTGCTCTGCTGCATGATACCAATTAATGATACTATGGATGTATCTTCCCTAATTATGTCATTGTAAATACATAACAGCACCCACATATTTTTGTACATTATAAGTTCGATTTTTCAAATAAAGTTTGATCATAAGTTGATAATTAGTATGTGTAAGTTAATTGCCGGCAAAGGGTGTGAGTGTACGATCCCGTGCTAACACATGTGGAGCGCCTTACAAGAGTCATCTCTTTGCGCAAGAGGGCCTCAATTTGTTTTTTTCTTGCTTTTATCTTTTTATTTATTTTTAATCCGGGCAATTGCTGTACTCACTAATAGTAGTCAATCCTTTTATATATTCTATGCATGCAGTTCATGGTTTACATATCGATTATATGATTTTGCTCTTTACATGTACTATGTTTATTATTCAGACATACTCACTTTTGTACTAATATCCTCACTGTTGTGATGCACGGATGATCAAAATCAGAATTATATGTATACACATATATATATATATATATATATATATATAGAGAGAGAGAGAGAGTACCATGTAATGATTCCTTGAAAGATGACATCCATAAATGTACGTACTATATATATTGATATAGAATCCAGACCTATTTGCACCAGCCAGAACCGGAGGTATAGAGAGAAAAGAATCACATACCTTGCTAGGGCTGTAGGAGTACCATCGTTGTGCAGCGGCAACCAGTAGCGTCGTCGCCGTCGGCAGTGTCGCATGAGCTTGCAGTTGGCGTCATATAGTAAGATCTTCGTGAGTTCTGGAGCAGCATGCTGTTTCGGAGCCTCACTGGTCTGTTTTGCACTGGTTGTCACAGAACCATGAACCTGCTTCAGCCGTGGTACAGAACAAATCTTTTTTGGATGGATTTTCGTGGTTCACTCTGAAAGATAAACCAAAGTGAATACATCATGTTCTGTAAAATGTGAAGGCAACCATCATGGTGTCTGAATATTACACGACCAAAAAAGGAAAAAATATTAAACAAATAAAATTCACAAAATCAGAGTCGCAAACACGCGGGATTCAGGTTTGGTGTCCTCCTGGTAATTACTTCATAATCACTATTTCTTTAGAGTTCACTATGAAATAGACAACTCCACAACAACCTCCATTCTATACTAAATCGAGACCTCGCAGAAAGATGACCGCAAAGCAATTGTAATCAAGGATGAATTGAGAAAGGACTCTGGTAATAATAAACAGACATAAGTCTAAAAGTTTATTCATAGTTGGAAAGACGACGTGTACACGGCTACATGCAGGCAGCAATCCATCTTGCATGACATTGGTGACGTATAGACAGAACAGTGGGCATGTGATGTTTACCTGACATTGCTGACGATGTTCAAATATCGATGTTATCATTAAAATCAATCAATCTTTTTACTTAGACTCTGCCGACGCGCTGCTGTTGATCTTTTTCGGATAATGTGATCTGCTGTTGCCATCGAGTTAATACATCATACATCTATCGTCTGTTGGTTTTCTGTTGTCGAGTTGATGTATATGAGTAGATGCATGCATTGTAGGCTTCTAGCTAGCTATATCATGGGACGGTTAGATTTGAGCGCAAGCCAGCTTGCAAACTACATCAAAGAAACGTGAGTAGGGAGAGCCAAATCGAAAAAAAAGGAAACGTGAGTAGCGAGTGCCAATTCAATGAATATACCTGGCTCCTGCCGCCTGCCGGCCGGCCGACGTACTTTTTGCAGTGCACGGGCACGTCTTGTTGTGGCTCTTTGTATGCAATCGATATTCTCTGTACGGAACCTCCGGCCACCAGGCCGGCCGGCGTACATCTTGCAGCACCACTACGTCTTGCCGTAACTCTTTGCATGTGGATTGTTGTGTTTGGTATATGAACCGAGTCCATGATTCGGCCGTCCGTCTGCCCCAATATTCTCTGTTACGCACGTCATCTCATCAATAATCCCTGCATCCATGTAAATCCGGCGATGATGAGTTGATGATTTGGCCGGCGCCGATGCAATCTTCTCTAGTATGTAGGTCAATCAATCTGCCAGTCCATCCACGTACATCTGGTGGCTATGAGTTTTGATGATTTAGGCAGCTCCGGTGCTATCTTCTCTCTGTACGTCACGCCAATCAACCTGGTGAAGCTCGAGGTGAAATTCGTGGGACGTCGGACGTGCATGCGAGGGCTTGAAGTTACTTTCGAGGTCCATGTTAGGTTTAGAAACGGGAGAGATTAGACAGATGTAGGTGGAAGATACGTTTTACGGTGGTGGCATAGGTGGGTAAATTTCTCAACATCTGTTGCGAAAAAAAACATTTAAGATCTATGGGATGTAATTTCCTGATTTACAAAATCAACGGTTAGATTTTTCTATTTTTTGTGGTAATTTTTAGCTTATTTATCTTTTCTCTGGTTAACCCGTTAATCTCTTTAATCGCTTTTTATATATAATAGATTCAGCACGTTCTTTAGCATCAAAATTGACCTTCTCCGAAGATGGAAGAGGCAACAAATCAATAGGTGCACGAGGTAAGAAACCATACACTACTTCAAAAGGGCACATCTTAGTAGTAGAATGCAGCGAAAGATTATAAGCAAATTCAATATGAGGCAAGCATTCTTCCCACATTTTCAGGTTATTCTTCAAAACAGCCCTAAGCATAGTAGACAATGATCTATTCACTACTTCAGTTTGTCCATCAGTTTGGGGGTGACATGTAGTACTAAAAAGCAGTTTTGTCCCCAACTTAGCCCATAAACATCTCCAAAAGTGGCTAAGAAATTTAACATCACGATCTGAAACAATTGTATTTGGCACACCATACAAGCGAATAATTTCACGAAAGAACAACTCAGCAACATTAGCAGCATCATCACTTTTATGACAGGGTATAATGTGTGCCATTTTCGAAAATCTATCCACGACAACAAATATGCTATCCCTCTCCTTCTTTGTTCGAGGTAAACCTAAAACAAAGTCCATAGATATATCCTCCCAAGGAACACTAGGTACAGGCAAAGGCATATATAAACCATGAGGATTGAGTCGTGACTTAGTTTTTTGACATGTATTGCAGCGAGCAACAAAACGCTCAACATCCCATCTCATCTTTGGCCAAAAGAAATGTGTAGCAAGTACATCCTCCGTCTTCTTCACGCCAAAGTGTCCCATTAATCCTCCTCCATGCGCCTCCTGTAACAACAAAAGATGAATGGAGCTAGCTGGAATGCATAGCTTGTTATCACGGAACACAAATCCATCATTAATGACGAACTTGTTCCATGTTCTCCCCTCTTTACAATTCTGCAACACATCTTTAAATTCAGCATCATGCATATATTGATCTTTGATGGTCTCCAAACCAAATATTTTAAAGTCAAGTTGTGAAAGCATAGTATAACGACGAGACAATGCATCAGCAATAACATTTTCTTTACCCTTCTTGTGTTTAATGACATAAGGGAAAGTCTCAATGAATTCAACCCATTTAGCATGCCTATGGTTCAGTTTTGCTTGACTTTTAATATGTTTCAAAGATTCACGATCAGAATGTATAACAAATTCTTTGGGCCATAAATAATGTTGCCATGTTTCCAAAGTCCGAACAAGAGCATATAATTCTTTATCATAAGTAAAATAATTCAGACTAGGCCCACTCAATTTTTCAGAAAAGTATGCAACAGGTTTACCATCTTGTAATAACACACCTCCTAAACCAATTCCACTAGCATCACATTCAAGCTCAAAAGTCTTATTAAAATCAGGAAGTTGGAGTAATGGAGCATGTGTTAACTTATCTTTCAATACCGTGAAGGCTTCTTCCTATGCCGTACCCCAAACAAAAGGCACATCCTTCTTTGTAAGCTCATTTAGAGGTGCAGCAATGGTGCTAAAATCCCTCACAAAACGCCTATAGAAACCAGCGAGTCCAAGAAAACTCCTCACATGTGTGACCGTTTTGGGCTGCGGCCAACTCTCAATAGCTTCAATCTTGGCTTTATCAACTTTAATTTCCTGTGGAGTAACAACATAGCCAAGAAAAGATACTCGGTCGGTGCAAAAGGTGCACTTCCCAAGGTTACCAAACAAACGTGCATCACGTAGAGCAATAAAAACAGCACGCAAATGATCCAAGTGTTCCTCCAAAGATCTACTATAAATCAGTATATCATCAAAATAGACTACCACAAATCGTCCAATGAAAGCACGTAAAACCTCTTTCATTAATCTCATGAAAGTGCTAGGTGCATTAGTTAACCCAAAAGGCATTACTAACCACTCATATAATCCAAACTTAGTTTTAAATGTTGTTTTCCATTCATCTCCCAATTTCATACGAATTTGATGGTATCCACTACGCAAATCAACTTTGGAGAAAATTGTAGAGCCACTTAATTCATCAAGCATATCATCTAGCCTAGGAATAGGATGACGATAACGAATAGTAATATTATTAATGCCTCTACAATCAACACACATACGCGATGTACCATCCTTTTTAGGCACTAGAATAATAGGAACATCACCAGGACTAAGAGATTCGCGTATATAACCTTTGTCGAGCAGCTCCTGTACTTGACGCAGAATCTCCTTCGTCTCCTCTGGATTGGTACAGTATGGTGCACGGTTGGGCAGCGATGCACCGGGAATTAAGTCAATCTGATGCTCAATCCCTCGAATAGGTGGTAATCCCGGTGGCACGTCTTGTGGAAAGACGTCAGCGAACTCCTGCAAAATGTTAGTGACAGTAGGAGGCAAAGAGGGAGGCATGTCCTCGAATGAAAATAATACCTCTTTGCATACAAAAGCATAGCAAACCGATGTAGTGACATCCAAATCAGTAATATCAGATTTAGTGGCAAGTAAACAACCACTCCTCAATTTTATTTCAGATATAACACTAGATGATTGTTTATTAGGCTTATTATGTTGCTCAAATTCCTTTGCCACAATCTGATTTTCACTCTCACTTTGCTACTGTTTTGCTTTACTAGCTCTAGCAATGTCATCTTTCATAATATGTTCGGGAGACATAGGAAGCAAAGTTATATTTTTATCCTTATGAACAAGAGTATACTGATTTGTCCTACCATGGTGTACATAATTTTTATCAAATTGCCATGGTCTACCAAGTAAAACGGAGCATGCTTGCATGGGTACCACATCACAATCAACATAATCAGAATATGTAGCAATGCTAATGTGCAGACGAACAGTACGTGTTACCTTAACCTTGCCACTGTTCTTGAACCATTGGATGTAATAAGGATGAGGATGTGGTCTGGTGGTTAGAGACAGCTTCTCCACCATCTCCATGCTAGCCAAGTTGTTGCAACTCCCTCCATCGATGATGACGCGAACAGAACGCTCCTTCACAACTCCCTTTGTATGGAACAAGTTGTGCCTCTGATTTTGCTCAGCCTGTGTAACCTGCACACTCAGAACATGTTGAGCAACTAAACTTTCATACCTGTCAGCGTAGTCAGCAGCCATGTAGTGTGTCTCTTGTTCAGTCTCCTCTACACCTTGTTCTTCACTCGCAATAAGAGCTAGGGTCTCCTCATCATAATCACTAGCGGAGTCATATCCACCATCCTCAGTAACAATCATCACACGCTTGGAAGGGCATTCTCTCACATAGTGACTTCCACCCTTGCAACGACGACATATAACCTCATGTGTTTTCCCTGTGGATGCAATGGATGAAGAAGAGCTCTGTGCAGGCCCGGAAGGTGTGCTCCTCACGGAGGGTGGGGCAGAGGCCTGTTTTCTGGTATCTCTATTGGAGTTGGTGGCTGAAGTAGGCGATGCTGCAGCAGGACGTGTGGAAGTAGATGGGGTACGTGGCGCCCATGATGAAGCGCGACCTGCAGAAAAATTAGTTATTGCCAATGCCTGTCGATCCTGCACTTCACGTTTAGCTTTGCAAGCAAGATGGAATAAACGAGTGATAGTATTATACTCCTTATACTCTAATATAGTCTGAATATCTCTATTTAATCCACCCATAAAACGTGCAAGCATAGCTTCATTCTCCTCAGCAAGACCACATCTAATCATGCCAGTTTGCAATTCCTGATAATATTCCTCTACGGAATTTTTTCCTTGTCTTAACCGCTGCAAATTTTGAAGCAATTCACGTTGATAATATGGTGGAACCCAATGATTACGCATAGCAGTTTTCAAAGCAGCCCAAGTAGTAGGGATATTATCATGATGTATTCTACAATGTTCAGACCACCAAACACAAGCAAAACTAGTGAAAGCACAAACAGCAGCAGCAACACGTCTATCCTCAGGACATTGTAAGCATGTAAAACGTTGTTCAGTTTCTAACTCCCAAGTAAGATATATATCAGGTACATATCTACCCTCAAATGTCAGAATATTCAATTTTATCTTAGGGAGATGATCATGATCCCGTACCTGAGGTGGTGGTGCAGCCCTACCATTGCGATGGTAAACATGTGGACGACCCGGTGCTTGTGGTGGTGGTTGCCCCTGGGGCTGATCGGGAGCAACCTCTCCCTCATCATCGTAATCACCATCATAATCCTCATTCTGCTCAACGACAGTACCAGCAGCAGCAGCCATAGAAGCTTGGGCAGTAGCAGCAGTATCAATGGCACCAGAATATTGGACTTGGTCAAGAGGCACACGTTGCGCTCTTCCCGCGAAATTTGGCCGTTGTTGGTGTTGTTGTTGCCGAGGTACGACAGGTATAGCTGGTGCAGGTAGACGTGCAAGCACCTCATTGAACTTAGCGTCCAGCTTGGTGTCGAATGTCTTCTCCAAAGCACCTAGCTTCTCCATGGCCTCTCCAAGGCTGGTATCAACGTCTTGTACTTGGTCAGCCATCATTTGCTGAAATTTATCATGGAGCTCTTTGTTCGTCATGTCGTCCCAGTTGATCTCGTCGGCTTGTGATCCTGTCATGGTTAGCAGCAATAGGAACACACAATATGAACCTACAGACTACTAGGAAGTGGTGGTGGTGGTGGTGGTGTGTCACAAATCCGTCAAGCGAATCTCAAATCCTTACCAGTTCTTACCCAGCAGCAGGCAGTGGTCGGCAACCATTGTAGTCCAGAACTCTCAAAGCTTGGATAGAGCGATTGCCAGGTGGTGTCAACACACAACGTAGATGTAAGTGTAGCTAGGATGGCTTATATATGGTAGCAAAAAGGGTCAGCAATAATCAATTCAGAGATGCAAAGTTGAATAAACGTTCAACGACGGTACTGTGCTGGTCCTAGGCTAGACCGTGCTAGAGATGCGAGCCTAGAACACCAACAAAATCACGACGCTACACGTAATCAAGGGAAGAGCACACTATGAACTTCTTTTTTTCACCTCTTTTTTTTGCGCTCTTTTTTTTTGCTCAGAAAATCACTATAATGGCGAGTGTCTCTAAACTCTTCCGAAGGTCTAAAAACTGGATAGGCACGAAAAAAATTTGACTAATTTTTTTTCTTCTATGGAGCGATTCGGGGCTGCGACGACCAAAAATCGCGACAAAAATCACTATGATGGCGAGTGTCTCAAAACGCTCCAAAAAGCCTAAAAACTGGATAGGGAAAAAATATTTTCACCCGCCGGTTTTTTTTCCGAGACCTACTCAGGCAAGGAAACGCGAAAATAAAATCAAACGAATCTCGAAATCAATCCGAATACGTAAGGAATTCGGATTAGAGGCAGATATAGGGTGGTGATATATGGCAGGGAAGATGATGATGGTGGGTGGGGATATATGCCAGGGATTACGATTATGGTGGATGGTGAATATGGGTGGTGGAACACGGGTTGGTGGTGAATCTGTGAAGGAAGTGGACTCGGATTGGCATGATGGCGGATATGTGGTGGTATATGGCAGCGGTGATGTATCTGGTGTGGTGGTGGGATATGGCAGCGATGAAGATGATACGGCGGCGGCGTGACAAACTGTGAACAGAACTTGAAACTCTAAAGAACTAGACGCTAAGACCAGCAACTTGACACGACGATGCAATCGCAAATTCAACAAAGCAAAAACCGAACAGAAAATTGCAAAGGCTCAGATTGGTTCGGATATGATGATCTAACCCTAATTTTTTTTGTGGCTATTTCGTGGACTGTAGGTATGAAGAACAGATGCAATCTAAACTATGAATAACTGGAAAATCTCACCGAGCAACCTGGAAATCTGATACCACTTGATGGAGGCAAAGGTGTCCCGTCTTTCGATGAGATGGTGGCTATCGTTTTGGTGGAAGTCGACTTTCACGATCCGACTACGAACGTGCGAAGACGTCGCGCCTTAGCAATCGCTAAACCAACTCCGAGAGGTTATTGACCACGCCGGAGCACAATCAACCTGACCACGAAGGTCTATTTCCTGCACGCAAACGAAGAACAAGCAAGAAACTTAGATTGCAATCTAGATATTGCGAATAAAAGAGGAAAGCTTTATTGATGAAGTTGGGTTCTGTGACGTCTTGGTCTGGTCGTGGAACACAAACGAAGGACGCAAAGTTGCAACTATGGCGAACTTGTAATCTAAACAAAACCCAAGTCTAACACGATGCCCTAACGGCTGTATATATGGGGGGAATAGAAGGGGATTTCATGGCCCCTTGGAGGAGGGGTACGAAACCAGCCCTAACTCCGTTTCCCCACACATACGGACTCTAAAAACAGCCTAATAAGTGGTATTTCGAAATTACATGGGCCTGGCCCAAAAATAAGGTGACGCAGCACCTATATTAGCCTATGGACGAAATTTATGAAGTGGCATCTTGTATATTTCGTCCAAGCCTCCAAGCACTCCTTATGGTGGCTTCAAAGTGCGAAAATCACCACTAGAAACTCCGTTGTTCCTTCCCGCGCACGCACCTTCTCCCCCATGATTGATCCCGCTCCAATGGTCATCCTTCTTGTCCATGCTAGGTCCTTCATTCATAAGTAAAAAAAAGTATCTAATTTAGGCAGCATCATATGTTCATGAACATTAGAAGGATTTCCAAGAAACGAAAGTACCTGATAATTTAGTTGGCGTGCGCGGGCTCTAGTAAATGGTCCAATATGTGTAGCTGGTGGGGATGTGGGTGTAACATTAGTAGGGATGTCCTCATCACCCATGGACCCAACACCAACACCTCAAGCTCCAAATGGCTCCATGACAAGAGCCCGTGCATGTGCCATTGAAATCAAGGCAACATCTCTCCTATGTGACTCTCCCTTTGATGCTCATGGAACTTGGATGCTACCTCAAGCGGAGACTCTTTGCATGCTTAGGTACCATGAACATGATCTGACGCTCGGAGTGAAGGCCAAGTCACTATGAATATGGATCCGAAGACGGGCGGACAAGAGGATCAGAGAAAGGACGAAACACCTTCCTGGCCCCGGACATCCGGCCCATACCCCGGAAATCCGGCACCTGGAGGTCACACACGCGCCAAGGCCCAGCTGCAGAGGCTACAGGCATCGGACATCCGGCCCCAAGCCCGGACATCCGATCCCCAGCCCGGAAATCCGACCTTCGGCCCCGAAAATCCGGTCGGACGATGCCTGTACCGTTTGAAGACTCGGCGCACGAGCCCCGGACATTCAGCCCCTGGCCCGAACATCCGGCGACCCCCCAGCGCCAGGACATCCGGCCCTCATCCTAGGAAATCCGGTGCCCCCACACCCGAACCGAGCGGAGGTCGGCGTCAGCAGCCCGGACATCCGGCCCCACGACCCGGACATCCGGCCGACCCCAGAAGCCCCGGACATCCGGCCCCCAAGCCCAGACATCCGTCCCCTATGCGGCCAGACGTGGGCTGGAGACCCTTGTATCCCCTCTCTCTCACCCCCAACTCTACTAAGACTATACATAAGACCCCTCCTCCTCCTTTCTAGGGTTAGCAATGTGTTGGCTCATAGATAGTTGAGCATTGCTCCTTCCATATCCTTCTCCCTTAGAGTGAGACCTCTACGTGAGAAGATCCTATGGATGTCAAGGCCCCTTTCTAAGGGAGGTCCCAAGTGGATTTCAAGGCCCCTCCTCCGGAGTGGGAAGACGCTCTATTACGTGTATCCTTCCGTTGATTTTGGATCTTGTATCTCGTATGTTTTTATGGATCTAATGGATGTGTGATTTGGGAATCGTTTATGAGTGTTTCTCTTGATTTCTCTCCTTTTCCCCTCAGAGTGTGAAAAGATTGGCCTCATGGGGTTTGCCCCGTATCATCTTGGTATCAAGAGCCACGGTTGATTCACACTTTGGAGTCTCTCCCTCCACTTTCTAGCCGATTTTTGTTTTGTTTTGACCTAATTTAGAAAATTCCCACAAAAATAGCCCTACCAAAATTTCTTGAATTCATTGGATTTGAGGAGATTTTGTTGATTTGGATCCATGGTTTCGTTGTGGACAGGTAGATCTAGCTTTTCCCCATCATCCCCATCATTTTCCACCGCCAAATCGCCCCAAATTTTGCAGAAATTTTTCGTGTTCATCCTCTAGTTCGTAGGGATCCCCAGATTGGATCTGAGAAGGGAGGCCTGGACATCCATCCCGAAACCCCCGGACAACCGGCCCCTTGGCCCGGACATCCGGCCTGACGCTGACAGCCGGGTATCTTTGCCTAAGTTTTGCTGTTTTTCATCATTTTTTCCACCATTTCCTCTGCAACCCTCTCCATTTCTTCCGCAACCCATTTGCATTTGAGATTTTGAGTCGCGAGCATCGCCACTTCCTAAGGTGTTTCGGCTAATTAGGAGTGGTTCTTCATCGACATCGCTGCTCATCGTCATCCCGGATCGCCGCCAACCACCTCTTCATTGATACTACACCGTAAGCAAGGATGGTAACCGCGACGACACTCTTATCATATACCCTTGCCATTTCATTGTTAACCCGAGCCTATTTGCGTTACTTGCCTATCAAGACTAGCCACTGAGTATTGCCGGGCTATGCTACTTGTGCACTTTAGTGATACATACTCCGCATAGCTTCAATTGCGTGCATATATCATAGTATCATCTCTTGTTTTACAATAGTACCCGCATACATACTTGCTATCTTGGTGTGCACATTGTGACCATACAAAATATCATCGCTAAAAGAAAGAGAAGCAAAGCTTTTAAGCAAGAGCAAACAAGCAAAAGCAATAGCATCGCCAATTTTGCATATCATACTTGATCATCTTGGATCACTTGAGCGAGTGACACGTGCCTCATACATACATAGCAAGTCGGGAATAGGAAGAAGACACATTTTCTTTCTTATAGGTTGTGCACAAGTTCGTATCGCGCCCATTTGAGCAATCGTGCTAGCGTATCTCTAGTGTTGTGCAACACAGGCGTTTTCCATGGATTCCACATTTTGTGCTCATTCCTTGGTTGCACGACCCATCTTATCTATTCGTGTGTGTGTGTGTTTCCGTGTACACTCATTGCTATTGATCTACATTGTCATACTTGCGAATTTGCGAATCTCTTTCAACATTATTGAATCTTATCTTTCAGATTGCTTGAATTTTGTGCCACTATCCTAACCAAGCTACTCCATAAGGCTTATTTGTGTAGGTGTGAGAAGGACGATTTCCGGTACCAATTCTACTATATCCATATTTGCATATTGAGTGATCTTTGATACATTGTCAACTTTGGGAACGGTAATTGGTTTTGTCTTCTCATTCTTCCACTTATATCTACTTGAGTTTTATGGATAGGACTACCATGTCGAACCCGGCATTCAAGGAGCATGACGACGACGCGAACGACTACGTCACCAAGATGCACTTCTTCGGCGCACACAAGGCAATTACCCAAGCACAAGATGTCTTGAGTGACCGCATCGAGCAACTCGCCACCGACTTGCGTGAATCGGAGGTGCACACGTGAGACTACCTCGACACCAAGTTATCAAGTCAAATGGAGGAGTTTCGTTCCTTGATGGTCAACCGCGCTCCTTCAACATCTACTTCATCAAGGTGGCACCACTCAAGTCGCCACTCATCGGAGTACTCTTCCGACGCAAGTCCACCTCGAGCACGTTCTCATCATAGAGATGACCGCTCCGAACCAAGTTCGCCACAAGGTCGTCACCGTCAAACTTCGGAGAATCCATTCCATGGCAATGGATTGCAAGATCACCTATGAGAGCGCGACCGACGTCTTCAATAAGAGCAAGAACAACAACGACAATGACATGAAGAAGAAAAACATTGTTGCCACGAACAAGCTCTTCAAGCACAACGCGCTGTACATGAAGCTACACACGTTCTGGAAGAACGCAACCACCAAGCGCATGAAGAACAAGAAGCCCTCTGGCGCGAACGCCAAGAAGAAGCCGCTCGCCAAGAGGAGCAACAAGAAAGAAGAAACCGACTGTGAGGACCTCGTGAACGGCCTCAAGCACATCACGCTGAGCCTAATGATGACGAAGCCCCAAGGCAACAACAACGTCAAATCAACAACAACAATGATGCGCCTCCTCCAATACAAGGGCATCGCCAAAACAATCACAATGAAGAACAACGCTTCGGCAAGCTCAAGTTCACCGTGCCTAAGTTCTCTGGAAGCAACGATCCCGAAGACTACCTCTCATGGACACTCAAGGTTGACAAGATATTCTGTTTGCACAACTTTGAGGAAGAGAAGAAGATCGCCATGGCTTCCCTTGAGTTCCAAGACTATGTTCTCATTTGGTGGGAACAAGTGATTGAGCGAAGAAGAGAAAGAGGTGAACCACCTATCACCACATTGTCGGGGCTCGATGCACTCGATCACCTATGGGGCCGTCGACCCTTTGTGGTTCAGCGGGGGCGAGGTCACATGCACAAAGAGCGGAGATGGTGAGACAGCACGACGATCGGGACGCTGGTGTTTTACCCAGGTTTGGTCCACTGTGAAGCGTAAAACCCTACTCCTTTTGGTGGATTGATCATAGGAACACGAAGGGCACGCAGCGCTCAATCCCGGCAAGGGTTGCTGTCGGGGAGAGCCGCTACGTGAGTACAAGTGTCCAAAAGTCCGAATCTTGAGCTAGGTTGCCTTGGGCCTCCTTTTATAGCTCAAGGGGCAACCACAATGGCAAAACAAACATTGTCTGATGATTAGACAGCTAACAGTGCTATCATACCTAACTCTAGCACTTAGGACAAAATGCCATAAATGCAGTCTAGGTGGCGTGCGGGGGTGCATCCCCGACAAGCTTCTACCACCGCTCTAGCTAACTATCGCACCACAGCTTGACATGCCTATGGACGGGTGTCAAGGGGGCATAATCTATCTTCCACCATGCCGCCACGTGCTTAGTGAGAGCCACTTAGCCACCTGGGGGCTCGACACCGCATCGATAAGTGACTGGCGTTGTGATGCGGTGGAGCGGTGGCCGATCGGCTCACGCTTGTAGGTTGCTGCTGCCGGAGTCTGGGTCTTAAATGCTTGCTTGGTGGTGTGGTAGCTTTTCCCGACATGCTCAGGCCATGAAGGCCGGAGGCTTATTGTCCGTGCACAAGTCAGGGGAAATGAACACCCCTGTTCGTGTACCCCGACAGAAGCCCCCGGGCCTGAGCCACACGTGTCGCTTGGCACGTTGGGTTAGGCCCCAAACAGTGCACGGACACGCGTCGAAGAAATGATGTCCTCCCGTCCCACGTCCACTCCGCGTAATTACCACAGGTCGTGGGGTCATGGAACAGTAGCCTTTGGAGAGTAAAAATTGGTAGTTTTCCGAAATGATAGCGAAGAGCCAGCCCCCGTGCAGGTTCCCCAAATAGAAAGGGCAATGTACGGGGGCGCTGCTCATTCGCATCCGTTTCTCTGCCATTCATCTTCCTCCTCAAGCCAAGAGAAACTGCTTCTGCCGCCGCCTCCGGCCCACCGAGCGCTCCTAGATCATCCGCTGCCTTTGAAAGCTCTAGGGATGGGGTGGAGGACGGACGCCGTCAAGGGGAAGCAGACGGCCGCATCTGCGGACCCAGTGACTGAGGAGAGGAAGAGGAAAGCGGAAGACCTAGAGAAGCGGTGACAGAGAGATGTGGTCATCTCCCCGTCGAGCCTGGACGGCAATACCTTGATCAACAGGTACGCCTATATGTGGGGGAGAGAAACAAAGGGGCATAAAGCGCCAGTGGTTCTGCCGGATAGCCCCAAAGAGAAGACGCCATCAAATTCGTACCGCTTCTTCTGCGCGTACTTCTACTATGGCCTCTCTCCCCCCTTCTGTGATTTCTTCTGCGCCATGATGGTGGTGTACGGATTCCACCTTCTGGACTTCACGCCCAATGCAATGGCGTGCATGGCGATTTTTGCCCATTTGTGCGAGAACTTCGTCGGAGTTGCCCCCAATGTGGATTTGTTCAGGCACTTCTTTGTTCCTCGGATTGAGGACAAATCCCACCGCTCGGCTAATATAATCTGGATCCCCCGGGGCAAGAAGGATGACTGGGATTACCTTCCTGGCCAGCAGCGTGGGAAGTGGGAAGAGTGGAGGGGTGACTGGTGATGGTTCAAGGATGACAAACCCCCGAGTTCTACTTGGCGCAGACCGGATGTGTCGCGCGCGGCAGCGACTGGGGCAAGCCGGGCCTCACCGACGGCAAACTCAGGCTGGCGCTGAACAGGATCATCCGTCTCAAAGCTGTCGGGCTGACCATTGAGCATGTGGGGGCTGACTTCCTCCGTCGCCGCATCGCACCGTTGTAGAACAGGGATATGTTTGCATGGGAGTTCAACGGTCCTGCCGACTGGATGCGATTGTACCCAGGCCCTGTCAACAACCTGCCGGTTTATGGCCATGGTTGGTTGTGCGGTCAGCTGTTCGGCCGCCTTCGGCCGTTCCATTTGCCAGCAGGAGTCATCCCCCTGCACCTCAACTCTGCCTGGAACCAGATCCTGCAATGGATGCCTGATTGCGACGCCTTCGGGGTTAAGCCTGATTGGGAGCTGCCCGCCCTGGACAGCGAGATGGAGTGGGTCTCCAGCCTGGAGGAAAGAGCTTCCAGGCCGGAGGATAACCTGACCGCACCAACCAAGATGGCGGAGAGGGCATTCATCGCTGCTCGGATTGCGGAAGACAAGAATGTCAGAGCCGCCAAGGGAGCAGCCTCCGGAGAAGAGGAGGAGGAATCCGAGGACGACGACTCTTCCGAGGAGGAGATTGACAATCTTGCTCCGGGGGAGGCTGCTGGGTTGGAGTCTGCCAGGGCTGGGGGCTCCCAGGCCGTGGCGACAGGAACCCAAGAGGGGATCGAGGCGGAGGAGGCGAAAGAGTCGGAGATGGAGGAAGAGGGGCTCGAAATGGGCCCTCAAGCTTCAGAACCAGGGCGCCGCCACCGTCAACACGTCAACCGGGAACCAACGGTCCCTGCGTCTTCGCGGGGTGCTCAGAAGGTGAAGAGGACAACCACTAGAGGAGGCAAGCATGAAGCAGCACGCCGCCAATCCTCCCACCTTTCTCAGGCCAAGCCTCCTTCCGTCAAGCGACAGATCGCTCTGGGGGTGGACCCCAGTCCCCCGTCAAGCCCAACTTCTCCGCCAAGCTCGCCCATGCCGAAGGTCTCGGTCCTACCGCCAAGCTCCGGTCCTCCAACCTTGAAGAGGGGCAGCTCGAGCCCGCCGCCTGTGTCATATGAGCTGCTCTATGCTCATTGCCTCAGAGTGAGTTTCTCAATGACGACCTTTGCAAAATGTTTTCCGTCTTTGACCTCTTGACTGATCTTGTACGGTTGATTCTGACAGGGATGAGGATCCCCTTGCGCGTCGAATAAAGCGGGTCAAGCCCGTGGCTGAGCCTAGTTCCACGGCAGGCACGAGCCCGGCAGGGGGCGTGGAAAGAGATTCCTCGCCTAGCCCCTGGCCCAGCCCTCTTCACGGAACTCCAGGACAAACTTTGGCCGTTGGCGGGGATGAGGAAGAGGATCTTCCCGTCGGTGGGGATGGGTCGCCGGCAAGGGCCTCCACCGAGGGGTTTGCTCATATTGAGGCCCCTATGGAAGAGATGATGACGGACAGCACGTTGGCGACCGATGTTGCCGAGGGAGAGGATGTCCCTCCTCAGCAACCCCTGCCAGGTATCTCACTTGTTTGCGTTTTCACTTCCCCTCATCCCCTCTTTCTGCGAGCTTTGTTGATTTCTGACTCTTCACTTTTCTGATCATTGCTTTTGTCTGCAGCTCTGCTACTTGAAGAGCCTGAGTTGCTAGAAGAAGTGGCTGACATTGGGAAGGATGCTGCCGCGGAGGCGATGAAGATCGATGCCGCGGAGGGCCACGGGCAGGTTGCCGGGGACGTTGGGGAGTCCTCAGAAAGGACGAAACCAACTTTCGGCAGCGCACCTGATCCGGATACAGTGATTGAGGATAAGACTCCCCTTCAGTCCATGGGGCCCTCCCCGTCAAGCTATCCTCTAGCATCGGCTCTACGATCTCCCCAGAGCCACCTGGCGTTGGTCACTGCTCATCTGGGTCCCACGACTCCTGGCTCACCCTTCTCAGCGGGCGCAGCCCTTGACGAGGAAATCAATAGGATCCTGGCACCGCTGTCTTAGAGGATCGAAGGAGCTGATGGTACCGCTGATGGTGCCAAAGATTTGGCCTTCCTGGTATCCATGGCAGCAGGGCTCAAGGACGTGCAGAGTAGGTATAGCCTCAAATGGCAAGCAGTCAAGGAGCAGCGTGACTCGACGGAGCTCGTGGACCAGCAGCTGAGGAACAAACGGAACGAGCTGCGGGAGTGGTATAACCGGCAGGTCCATTCTCTTAAGAGGCAGCATGAGATGCTATCCATGGCCAAAGAGGACGTTGCTGCCCGGGAGGCTCGACTGGTGGAGCGCGAAGCGCTTCTGGACACCAGAGAGAAGAGCATTTCCTGTCGGGAAGGGGCCCTCGAGGCTTCTCTCTGTGGCAAGGATGAGGAGCTGGAGGGCCGTGTTCAGCAGCGTACCAAGGATCTGGCGGACAGCCATAAGACCACTCTTGACGCACTTTCCCTGGAGTCCGTAGCTCAACTAAAGAAAGTGGTTGACGAGCTTGCTGCTGCATCTGCCGCCAAGACCAATCTCGAGGTCCAACTGAACAAGATGACGAAGGACCTTGCCAGGAGTACCAAAGAGATCGGGGCCCTCCAGGAGGAAGCACGAAAGGTGGCAGCCACTCTGGAAGAGGCGCAATCGCAGCTTTCCTCCAAGAGCCAAGATCTCGATGCCGCCAATGATACCATCTCGGATATGAAATCCAGGCTTGCTTCCTTGGAGAAAGACCTTGAATCTGCCGGGGTCCGCGAGAAGCTGTTGCTGACAAACTTTAACAACGCAAAGGCCCTTCAGAAGGACGCTAAGGACAAGCTGGAGAACCAAATTGAGCAGCGCAACCTCTGGATCAAGAGCACGACTCACATCGCTGAGCGCCTCACTGCCCAAATTGCAAAGATGAACATGAAGAGATGGGCCTTCTCCGTCGGCAAGCATGAGGTTCCAAGCGTCAAGTTGACACTCTTCTTCGATGGCCTGATCGAGGAGTTGAAGACGTACGAGGACGTCAGGGCCGTTTGCTTCGCCAACGAATCCGGAAGCTAGCACACGATGCCCTCTTCCAGGTCCTGAGCAACCTCGCCTTCTTCCACCCAGAGCTCGACCTCTCCGATGGTTTCAAGAAGTTGTCGTCGGGTGCCGACACCTTTGCCGCCGCGAAGAAGGCCGGTCCCCTTGCTGACAGGGTCCTCGCAGTCCCAAGGACCCAGGGGAGCCACCGGGGTTGACTTTGAGCTTTCATTGTTGTCATGTTGTCCTGTACTTAAGACACGGTAGGTATCTCGTATTAGGGCATGCACTTTATTTGTTTTAATGTTTGCTGAACTGATGTTTTTATGCAAACGTATGCTATCCCCTTCGCTTCCCTACTGGTGTTTGTATGATTGTTTTCCTTGCACGTTCCAGTCACCCGCCAAAAACGTGTTGCCGCGATTGCTCTGAGGAACGGGTCCTTAGCATTCTGCTGGCAAGGGCACGTTGCCGGTGAGTGAAAGCACAACATGCTCCCTTGGTGGTTTTGATAATTCATGACAACATACATTGTCTCTTGGACTAATACTTTTACCTAGTGTATCTCAGATATAGTCCATAGAGAAGGGCTGGCAAAAGGATTGTGGAGATTGTGGAATACCCCAAGATGCAAGGAAATAGGTTGGCAAAGCTTCAAGGAAGAGGACCCTACATTTTACATTTGTGAGAAATCACTTTGAGTCCATAGGAAAGCCAATACTATTAAAAGGGGGTAAGGTTTTGTTGGTGAACAAAATGCTCATACGTGCACAAGTGATAGTCACCAAAAACACCCACAAACTCTCCCACCAAAGTCTATCCAAAGCCATATACTCAACATCGGTGCAACCAACATTTCCATCCCGGTGCCACCGATTCTCAACCATAGACAGACTCAGCCAAACCCTAGCCACTTCGGTGCAACCGATTCCATACCGGTGCCACCGAGTTTAGGTTGCCAACTTTCTGTTACGCAAATTCACAATATCGGTACCACCGAGATTGTTGGATCGGTGTCACCGAGATTGGGAATCTGACCGTTGGTCACCTTATCGGTGCAACCGAGTTTCCTATATCGGTCTCACCGAGATTCAAAAGTTGCCACCTTTTGGTCACTTCGGTACCACCGAGATTAACACATCGGTGTCACCGAGTTGGTCATTTTGTGTGTAACGGCTGGATTTTTGGGGATGCCTATATATACCCCTTCACCACCACCTACTCGAGAGTGAAGCACTCAGAACTATTCCATACTTGCCCCATCCAGTTTTCTGAGAGAGAACCACCTATCCTTGTGTTGAGGTCAAGATCTTCCACTCCAACCATATGGATCTTGATTTCTAGCCTCCCCAAGTTGCTTTCCACCAATCCCATCTCTTCCACCAAGCCAAATCTGTGAGAGAGTGATTGTGTGTTGAGGAGTCTATCATCTTGAAGCACAAGAGCAAGGAGTTCATCGTCATTACCGAGCCTATTACCTTTTGGAGGGTGGTGCCTCCTAGATTGGTTAGGTGTCGCTTGGGAGCCTCCTACTTCGTGTTGTGGAGTTGAACCAAGAAGTTTGTAAGGGCAAGGAGATCGCCTACTTCGTGAAGATCTACCCATAGTGAGGCTAGTCCTTCGTGGACGGAAGCCGTTATGGAATAGTCAAGGTTGCTACTTCGTGGACCATTATGGGTGGAGCCCTCCGTGGACTCTCGCGACCGTTACCCTCCGTGGGTTGAAGACTCCATAAACGTGGACGTACGATAGCACCACCTATCGGTACCACGGGAAAAAAATCTTTGCGTCTCCAATTGCGTTTGATCTCCATATCTCTACTCTTTACTTCATGTGCAATGTCTTTACTTTCCGCTGCCATATTTGTTGACATGCATGTGTAGGGCTGTTAGACTTGCTAGACTTGCTATAACTGTTAAAATCTGCCAACCAATTAACTTGGGAAAAGGTTAGGTTTTAAATTCCTGCTAGTAGTCTATTCACCCCCCTCTAGACACTCTTCTAGTGATCCCTCAATTGGTATCAGAGCTTTGGTCTCCATTGCTTCGGTTTAATCACCGTGGAGGAAGATGGATGTGTCTAGTATAGGGAGTTTGAGTTGTAGAGTGCCTATTCTTGATGGAGAGTACTATAGTCAATGGAAAACCTTGATGCTTGAGCTGTTTAATGAATTTCAATTGAGCAAATATGTTAAGTGTCCTTATGTACCTCCCATTGATCCTTTACATCGCACACATGAAGAGGAAATTGATATGCTATGCAATCTTAGAGCTGTTAATCTCATTGTTAGAGCATTGCCTAGAAATGTGCTTAATCAAATAAAGAATTTTGTATGCGCTTACACTTTGTGGAATGATTTGGAGAAACGATATCCAAGTTATTCATTGAGTAATCTTGATGAAATTCTTCATAAAACTATTGCCTTCCACAAAATGACGCCTAGTGATCCCAAGTTTGATGATTGTCTTTTTGAGCTTAGAGACCTCATGCATGCTAAAGGAGATGTCACTACTATCAACAACATCATTATTGAAGCCATTCGCATTCATAAATTTGAACATTGTCATGATCATACCCCTGACGAATCTCTTGTTCTTTATGACGAGGATTTCCCACTTGATGATGACAATGTGGAACATGGCTACTATGATGAAGATGAGATGTTCGACATCGAGTATGAGAAGATCATGAAGAATCTAAGTCTCATGGCAAACTTCAAGGATTACATGTCCGGAGGAAAAAAGTGGATTCTCGATAGCGGATGTACCGATCATATGACCGGAGATAGAGAAATGTTTGAAGAGATCACACCAAACCATGGACCGCGAAGGTACGTAACGTTTGGAGACAACTCCAAGGGTAAGGTACTTGGTCTTGGTAAGGTGGCCATATCCCATGATAGCTCTATCCAAAATGTTATGCTTGTTGAATCTCTTGGCTACAATCTTCTTTCCGTATCTAGACTTGCCGACTTTGGTTTTAATGTGCTATTCACGAAAGTAGATTGCCAAGTGTTTCGTCAAGATAATCATAAAATGGTCTTTACCGGTTTCCGTAGAGGTGATCTATACATTGTCGATTTCACTAAGAGATCCAAACCTCGTACTTGTCTTATTGCAAAATCTTCTAAAGGTTGGCTTTGGCATAGAAGACTAGGACATGTTGGCATGCGTAACTTAGACAAGCTTATCAAAGGTGATCATATACTTGGTGTTAAAGATGTTATCTTTGACAAAGATAGACTTTGTAGTGCTTGTCAAGCTGGAAAGCAAGTAGGTGGAAGTCATCCCGTTAAGAATATCATGACTACTAGGAGACCACTCGAGTTACTTCACATGGATCTTTTTGGTCCCAATGCTTACAAGAGTCTCGGTGGAAATTCCTATGGTCTAGTTATAGTTGATGATTTTTCCAGATTTACGTGGGTATTCTTTCTTGATGATAAGTCGCAGGTTCAAAAGATATTCAAGAACTTCGCTCGCAAAGCGCTAAATCAGTTTGAAGTGAAGATCAAGAAGGTTCGGAGCGATAACGGATCGGAGTTCAAGAACACCCATGTGGATACCTTTCTTGACGAAGAAGGTGTCTCACATGAGTTCTCAGCTACGTACACGCCTCAACCAAATGGAGTTGTTGAGAGGAAGAACCGAACGCTTATTGAGATGGCAAGAACGATGCTTGACGAATACAAGACGCCAAGACACTTTTGGGCAGAAGCCGTGGAAACAGCATGTCATGCCACGAACCGACTTTACTTGCACAAGCTTCTCGGTAAAACGGCATACGAGCTACTCACCGGTGATAAGGACCCTTCGGAAGCTATCCAAGATTTTCCCATCGACAAGATTCGTCCCATGGAGGTGAAGGAAAGTACTTCATCAACTCAAGTGGAAGCCCCCACTTCACGTCAAGGTGAACCACAACATGACATGGAGGCATCCACAAGCGGTACACGACACGATGATGAAGAGGAGGAAGTACATCATGAAGATCCACCACAACCTCCTTCGCCACCACCTCAAGGGAACGACACCTTCAACAACAACGAAGATGAAGGAGATGATGATGAAGAAGAAGCTCCACCATCCAACAATCGGAAGCTGACCCGAGTTCGAGCACAAGTGACCAAGAACCATCCCCTAAACCAAATCTTTGGTGATATACAAACAGGGAGAATCACTCGCTCTAAAACTCGCCTAGCTAACTTTTGTGAGCATTATTCTTTCATCTCTAGCATTGAGCCCTTGAAGGTAGAACAAGCTCTAGAAGATGCTGATTGGGTGAACGCGATGCATGAAGAGCTTCACAACTTCGAGAGGAACGAAGTGTGGACACTCGTGGAGAAGCCCAAGGATGAGCAAAACATCATCGGAACCAAATGGGTGTTTCGGAACAAGCAAGATGAAGACGGTCAAGTCGTACGGAACAAGGCTCATCTCGTAGCCCAAGGATATACGCAAGTCGAAGGTATGGACTACGGTGAGACCTACGCCCCCGTCGCTAGACTTGAAGCT
Source organism: Elymus sibiricus (assembly GCA_039707655.1). Lineage (NCBI taxonomy): Eukaryota > Viridiplantae > Streptophyta > Magnoliopsida > Poales > Poaceae > Elymus > Elymus sibiricus. The sequence continues at coordinate 221,046,472 of CM077665.1, forward strand.
ATTCACATTCTTCTTTCTTATGCTAATCACCATGATATCACGCTTTATCAAATGGACATTAAAAGTGCCTTTTTAAATGGTGAGATTGAAGAAGAAGTCTATGTTAAGCAACCACCTGGTTTTGTGAATCCTAAGAAACCTAATCATGTGTACAAGCTTCGTAAAGCCCTTTATGGTCTTAAGCAAGCCTCTCGTGCTTGGTACAAATGCTTAACGAAGTTTCTCATTGAAAAAGGGTTTGAAATTGGTAAAATTGATGCAACCTTGTTCACTAAGAGAGTTAATGGTGAATTATTTGTGTGCCAAATCTATGTGGATGATATTATCTTTGGATCTACTAACCCACAATTCAGTGAAAGATTTGGAAGGTTGATGTCCGAGAAGTATGAGATGTCTATGATGTGTGAGCTGAAATTCTTTCTTGGTTTGCAAATCAAGCAAACGAAAGAAGGAACTTTCATCTCTCAAACTAAGTATACCAAGGACTTGATCAAGAAGTTCAACATGCAGGAGTGCAAAGGTATGAAAACCCCAATGCCTACTAGTGGAGATGTTGATCTTACCAGAGAGGATGAACCGATTGATCAAAAGGTTTATCGATCTATGATTGGTTCATTGCTATATCTATGTGCCTCTCGTCCCGATATTATGCTTAGTGTTTGCATGTGTGCTAGATATCAAGCTGCACCTAAAGAGTGTCATCTTTTGGCCGTGAAACGTATTATGAGATATTTGATACAAACACCAAACTTTGGCATTTCGTATCCCAAAGGATCTTTCTTTAACCTTGTTGGCTATTCCGATTCGGATTATGCTGGTGACAAGGTTGATAGAAAATCCACCTCGGGTACTTGTCAATTTTTGGGTAGATCTCTTGTATCTTGGTCCTCCAAGAAATAAAACTCGGTATCTCTATCTACTGCCGAAGCTGAATATATTGCTGCTGGATCTTGTTGTGCACAATTATTATGGATGACACAAACGCTTAAGGATTACGGAATCCATGTTAGAAATGTTCCATTACTTTGTGACAATGAAAGTGCTATTAAAATTGGTCATAATCCTGTGCAACATTCTCGAACAAAACATATTCAAGTTAGACATCATTTCATTCGTGATCATATTGCCAAAGGAGATATCAATCTTAAGCATGTTCGCACTAACAAGCAATTGGCCGATATCTTTACCAAACCACTGGATGAGAAAACATTTTGCTATTTGAGGAGTGAGTTGAACATCATTGATGCTTCAAACTTGAGCTAGACTCACTCGGATGCATGCAAGGGCATGAGCCTTCTTGACATTTCCATGAAACACTAACATGTTATCTTATGCCATGGAATTCTATGCTCCCTTGTATTGCATCTAATCTTTTGTAGGTACTTGGAAGAACTTCATTCCACAAGATTGCCCTCAACTCAAATCATAAGCAATCTTGTCATGACCAAGTATCCACAATCCCTCTTGGTGATGGAAGGAAGAAGATAACTCAACCATATCCTTGACGTATACTTGATGTGATCATTGCTAAATCTCTATTGGTATCATGTCAAATGGATATATCTATTGCTCTTCCTTGCATGACTAACCTATGTAGGTGACAAGTGTACTCAAACAAGAAGGATTGCTCCCAATTCAAGATGATCTTCATCAACCTCGAGCATCCTCAACAAGTTCACCTACAAGCCTCGTCATCAACATCACTCAAAGGTATGCACTCATATCCTTGAAAAGGCTTTACTCCAAGTCATGAGCTAAAGCAACTCGAGTGATATGAAGACATTAAAATGCTTAACCGAAAAATGGTAACCCCATTTTGAGCTTAACGTAGAGTATGACCTATGATCAAGTATTCTTGCTTGGCTCCTAAGTCAATATACTCTAATATAGGTGACCTAGTCACCGCCCATCATCTAGTTAAGTATTTTGGATGGTTCACTTTCTAATTTGCGAAGACTTCTTGGAACCACTCAAATTTTCTCTAGTTGATATCCCTTTGTAAAAACTTTCACATTCCCTTTGAAATATTTTTTTTAAAAAAAACAGAAACTTGGTCTCTTATTTCTTTTCTGTTTTAGTCGCTTTTGCCTCGGAGCCGCAGATACATATATCTCGGTTCTACCGACATTGCAGATGAGCTGCACCACAAAATCTCGGTACCACCGATTTATCTGTCTCAGAGTCACCGATTTGTTATTCATGTTCGTAGTTGTGAATTTATGCTTCTTTTGTAATCTTTTAAGCAATAATTCTGTTACTTCGATGATCCTGTTTCAAAAAAAATCGGGGGAGAATAACAAAAGATAATATAAGGGAGAGAAATTATTCTCAATGATTCCCTCAGTTTTCATTTCCATGAACCCTACATTCAATGACCCTTGTTCTCAAGGATCCCTTCCTATCAATGATCCCTGTATCTATTCCTGTGTTTGACCTTTTTGGAAATTAATGCCAAAGGGGGAGAATACCAAAGCTTCATGCTAAAGAGGAAGATACATGCTTATGCAAAGGGGGAGATATGATCAAGGGGGAGAGCCAATATCAATATTCATATAAGGTGAGAATATCAAAGTAGGGGGAGAAAAACATATTTGGAGGATTATCTAAGATGTGTTGGAAGTTTACTTTTCTCACCCTATCCAATCCCAATATCTACATGCTGAGATTCAGGGGGAGAGGATGTTCTAATATTGTCATATCTAAGGGGAGAAAGAAATAATTTCGGAGACATATCAATCTTAAGAAATACTATCTTCTATATGTTCTCCATATATTGGTATTTTTGAGTTCTATTGCCTTGTTGATTAGTTGAATACTCTTGTGTTTCCTAACATTGTTTTCTCAAGTGTATTTCTACTACAACAATGCTCAAGAACTCAAGGTAAGTATTTGCATCACATCTTTGGTCAAGATGATCCCTTGCTTCTTGCACATATTGTTTGCAAGAGTGAAGTCTTGAACAAAGATACATCCCATTCCTATATATTTGATGCATATAGCCAAGATACATATGACTTACTATATCCCTTCCACTACATGTGTGTCTATGCATTCCAAAGCAACTATCCTTTAAAGGAATCACACATTTAGGGGGAGCAAATCTAAGTCATGTGTCTCTCAAAGTCTTCACTATATTCATGTATATCTTTATTTGAAGCTTTGATTGTATGTTGTCATCAATTACCAAAAAGGGGGAGATTGAAAGCACAACATGTTCCCTTGGTGGTTTTGATAATTCATGACAACATACATTGTCTCTTGGACTAATACTGTTACCTAGTGTATTTCAGATATAGTCCATAGAGAAGGGCTGGCAAAAGGATTGTGGAGATTGTGGAATACCCCAAGATGCAAGGAAATTGGTTGGCAAAGCTTCAAGGAAGAGGACTCTACATTTTACATTTGTGAGAAATCACTTTGAGTCCATAGGAAAGCCAATACTATTAAAAGGGGGTAAGGTTTTGTTGGTGAAAAAAATGCTCATACGTGCACAAGTGATAGTCACCAAAAACACCCACAAACTCTCCCACCAAAGTCTGTCCAAAGCCATATACTCAACATCGGTGCAACCAACATTTCCATCATGCTGCCACCGATTCTCAACCATAGACAGACTCCGCCAAACCCTAGACACTTCGGTGCAACCGATTCCATACCGGTGCCACCGAGTTTAGGTTGCCAACTTTCTATTACGCAAATTCACAATATCGGTACCACCGAGATTGTTGGATCGGCGTCACCGAGATTGGGAATCTGACCGTTGGTCACCTTATCGGTGCAACCGAGTTTCCTATATCGGTCTCACCGAGATTCAAAAGTTGCCACCTTTTGGTCACTTCGGTACCACCGTGATTAACACATCGGTGTCACCGAGTTGGTCATTTTGTGTGTAACGGTTGGATTTTTGGGGATGCCTATATATACCCCTTCACCACCACCTACTCGAGAGTGAAGCACTCAGAACTATTCCATACTTGCCCCATCCAGTTTTCTGAGAGAGAACTACCTATCCTTGTGTTGAGGTCAAGATCTTCCACTCCAACCATATGGATCTTGATTTCTAGCCTCCCCAAGTTGCTTTCCACCAATCCCATCTCTTCCACCAAGCCAAATCTGTGAGAGAGTGATTGTGTGTTGAGGAGTCTATCATCTTGAAGCACAAGAGCAAGGAGTTCATCGTCATTACCGAGCCTATTACCTTTTGGAGGGTGGTGCCTCCTAGATTGGTTAGGTGTCGCTTGGGAGCCTCCTACTTCGTGTTGTGGAGTTGAACCAAGAAGTTTGTAAGGGCAAGGAGATCGCCTACTTCGTGAAGATCTACCCATAGTGAGGCTAGTCCTTCGTGGACGGAAGCCGTTATGGAATAGTCAAGGTTGCTACTTTGTGGAAGCTTATGGGTGGAGCCCCTCGTGGACTCTCGCGACCGTTACCTTCTGTGGGTTGAAGACTCCATAAACGTGGACATACGATAGCACCACCTATCGGAACCACGGGAAAAAAATCTTTGTGTCTCCAATTGCGTTTGATCTCCATATCTCTACTCTTTACTTCATGTGCAATGTCTTTACTTTCCGCTGCCATATTTTTTGACATGCATGTGTAGGGCTGTTAGACTTGCTAGACTTGCTATAACTGTTAAAATCTGCCAACCAATTAACTTGGGAAAAGGTTAGGTTTTAAATTCCTGCTAGTAGTCTATTCACCCCCCTCTAGACACTCTTCTAGTGATCCCTCAGTGAGATTTCCCTTGGCGATGTTTGATGCTGCCGCGTATTTCGTTGAGCAGGCTCGAAACAAAACACGGGCGCAAACAAACACGGTAAGGTTCCATCACACGCAAGATTTATCATACGAAACCTTTGGTTTGACAAAGGGGTATGCAAATGTGAATTCTAATGGAAGTTGATAACCATGTCAACTTAGCTTTTGCCATGGCTTTTCTTCTGCCCTAGTGTGTGCTTATCCACGTTCATCGCCCCTCCCTTCATCCACTGGTGCCTCTCTTTTTCGTGCTCCCCGGTGCGCGCATGAGCGTGTACCCACTACTGTTCTAAGAGGAGGGGAATGCAAAGAGAGGCGGAATGGAGAAACTTGGAGATCCGTTAGTCATGAGTACAATCCGCGGCACGAGTCTGCCGGGTTAATGTAAATGTTCATAACTAATGAGAGGAAATGGGGGAGACATGAACGGTCGAGTCTTCCCTCCTTTCCTTCATGCCCAACGGTCCCGCAATGACCAACACGTCGGGAGTGTCGGTGAACTGGACCTTGCCGTGGTTCGTCTGTCGGGGGTGCCGACCAATGGATTCGCTCTAGCATTTGGCTTGGGATTTGCCCTTAACGGGACAAATGCAGGACCGAGCCACACGCGAGCTTATCGACATCGGTGGCACCGCCTCTACGCAGAACTGGTCATAGGTGGGGAAGGAGAGGAAAAGGAAGCATAGCTCTGTACCTTTTTCCTTGCTCACCAGATCGAGCCGCACCTTCCTGAGACAAGGTGGGTTTGCTCGACGACTGTGGCAGGGGTGGCGTCGCCACTCATCTCGCCTCCTCCTTAGCCACGGCCTACGCTGCGACTGCGCTGTCCGCATTTGACGCATTAGCCGCCGTGTAGACGCTCTTCATCATCGTTGCCATCGCTGCAGCGGTGGCACGCGGCGGAATCTGGAGAGGAAGAAGCTTAGGAAGCGACATTGCTCCTCTCCCTCGACGCTCTTGGCAGAGGGGATGAAGGTGAAGATCAATGCACCTCTCACAACCTCGGGTTCGCACAAATGACGCCGCCCCCTACCTGGCGCACCAAAGATGTCGGGGCTCGATGCACTCGATCACCTATGGGGCCGTCAGCCCCTTTGTGGTTCGGCGGGGGCGAGGTTACATGCACAAAGAGCGGAGATGGTGAGACAGCACGACGACTGGGACACTGGTGTTTTACCCAAGTTCGGGCCGCTGTGAAGCGTAAAACCCTACTCCTGCTTTTGGTGGATTGATCAGAGGAACACGAAGGGCACGCAACGCTCAATCCCGGCAAGGGTTGCCGTCGGGGAGAGCCGCTACATGAGTACAAGTGTCCAAAAGTCTGAATCTTGAGCTAGGTTGCCTTGAGCCTCCTTTTATAGCTCAAGGGGCAACCACAATGGCAAAACAGACATTGTCTGATGATTAGACAGCTAACAGTGCTATCATACCTAACTCTGCACTTAGGACAAAATGCCATAAATGCAGTCTAGATGGCGTGCAGGGGTGCATCCCCGGCAAGCTTCTACCACCGCTCTAGCTAACTATCGCACCACAGCTTGACACGCCTATGGACGGGTGTCAAGGGGGCATAATCTGTCTTCCAGCATGCCGCCACGTGCTTAGTGAGAGACACTTAGCCACCTGGGGGCTCGACACCGCATCGATAAGTGACTGGCGTTGTGATGCGGTGGAGCAGTGGCCGATCGGCTCGCGCTTGTCGGGGGATGGTTTGCCGGGTCTTCCTGAAGGTGCACGCGCCTCGGTCCCCGGCAGGCACCGGGGAGGTGCTTGGCGTGCTCCGGGCCCGTCCTGGGCTGTTGCGTTGGTCTTGCCGGCATTGCTTGGCCTTTTGTAGGCTGCTGCTGCCGGAGTCTGGGTCCTGAATGCTTGCTTGGTGGTGTGGTAGCTTTTCCCGGTGGGCTCAGGCCATGAAGGTCGGAGGCTTATTGTCCGTGCACAAGTCTGGGGAAATGAACACCCATGTTCGTGTACCCCGACACACTTGGGCCCAAATGAAGGACCTCATGAGAGCTCGCTTCGTGCCAACCCACTACAACCATGATCTCTTCAAGAAGCTACAACTACTCAAGCAAGGCACCAAGTCGGTAGAAGAGTACTATCAAGAGATGGAAATTGCTATGACGGAGCAAATGTCAAGGAAGATGACGAGCAAACAATGGCGTGTTTCTTGAATGGACTCAACTACCAAGTCAAGAAAATCGTGGACTTCCAACCATACTCCAACTTACTTGAGCTAGTGCATCAAGCGACGAATGCGAAACGCCAAGTGCAAGATGACTACAAGTACTCCAAGTTCTCATCCAAGACCTACGGCTCAAGTACTCACGCTTCTACGACCACAAAACCTTCAACTACGAAACCTCCAACTACTACCAGAGACAAGTCAAATTACAAGGACAAGACGACTTCGTCAACTCTCCCTCCTACAAGCAACTACAAGACGAGAGCTTCATCCTCTACACCAACACCGGATGCTACCGCTAAATCAAGCTCCATCAAGTGTTTCACGTGCCAAGGCCGAGGCCACAAGACTTATGTAACAGCCCAAGTGCAATCCTTCCAACCTTGTAATATATTCCATGTGGGACCTTCATGTTTTTCCACCTTATGGTTGAGTAATAATATTTTGCTTCATTTCATTGCTCATGCATCATGGCATCATCACATAAATTATTGTTGCATCATAAGCTTGTGTGCTGTGGTGATATGAGTATGTGTGTGGTGAGGTGTGCTTACTAGTGGGGTTCTGGTTGTGTGAAAAACCTCCCTTAAGTTCCTTTCCAAAAACCATGCCTAAACCCCTTTTATTGGCAATGCTAGTAGGTGATGTGGTGCTTGCTCTTTTCAACCCAATAAAATGTTGATCTTCTTCAAAATATTTTGTTTAGTATTGTTAACAAACTCTCAACCATGTTTGAATATATTTTGTCTTTTGGAACTTTGCTAAACAGAGTCCAATGTTATTTATATGTGTTTATTTTGGGTGCTTTAAAAATGCTGCATCTATTTTTATTAATTAGGGCATAATTCTATGAGTGCAAAACTATTTTTATTTTCTCAAGTCTATGTGTAAAACTCCCTGGCTTTTAATTTGTTTGTGGCTGTTTTTATTAAAAAGGGAAAACTCTTTTGTTTTCAAGTGGGAGAGAGAGCAGACTACCTGGGGCTCCTTGCCCCCGCGCGGCCCACCTAGCGCCGCAACCCAACCTGGCCCAGCCGCGCAGACGGCTACCTGCTCGCCTGCAACGCCGTCGTCTCCTTCAGTGCAGCGAGAGAGAGAGTGACAGCTCGGCGCCGTGAGCTCCTCACGGACGCCGAGGCCGTCCTGTCAGCACCCACCTTTAAAGCCCTCGACGTTCGTGCCCCCTCCGTAGGGTTTCCCCTTCTCCCGATCGCCGCTGCCACTTTTCTCCTTCCCCTTGCCTCCTTCTTCTCGATTCAGAGAGACCAGAGAGAGTGAGAGTTTTAGAGAGAGCAGAGAGGAAGCAGAGCCCCGCTGGCCGTCCCCGTCGTCATCGTCGTCTCCGGTGGCTCCCTCCTCTCCTTCAAAGATGTCCAGAATGTTGCTGGCTTCTCCCTCGACCCGTTCCCGGAGCTAGGAGGAGGGGAGTGCCTCCACGCCGTTGGCTCCATCAGCATCTTCCTTGCGGACCGGCAGCAACGACGCCACGGCAGCAGGCTTCTCCGACCTCTCCGTCCGTACCCCCCCCCCCCCCCCCCCCCCCATGTCCTAAGGGACCTCGGTGAAACCCCAATCGTCCTAGTATCCTCTCCCGCTTGAATCCGTCGAGTAGCCGTCGTTCTTCGTCGCCCCGAGAACCTGTCCGCCATGGGATCCGCAGCAAAGGTGTTCAAGCCCTCGCCTTGAGCCCCTCTAGTCGCCTCGTCCTGCTCTGGCTCCGCATAGCGCACGCCCCACGCCTGCTTGCATCGCACGCCGCGCACCACTTGTAAACCGCCGCCGCCGGGCCTTTCCCTGCCGCGAGCAAAGCAGAGCGCTCTGTATCTTTTCCTTCAGTTTCTGATGTGGAGTTAGCGTCGTGCTCAGTTCAAAAAGAACTTGAGCCCCCCTCTGAACAATTCCACTTGCCTAGCACACTGGTCGAGCCGCTGCTCCTCCACGGGGGAGACCCGGGTTCGATCCCTGGCTTCCGCACCCTTTTTCCAATTAACTAGTCAGCCGCTGACAGTGGGCCCATGGCCCGCCAGTCAACCCCACTGGGCCCCTGGCTCACTGCCAAGTGGCCCCCTTTTTTTACATTTATTTTGTTTTGGGTTTTTTTCTGTGTTTTCTGTGTTATTTCCTTTTAAGGAAATATTCCTGCTTTTGGCAGTTTCCAAATCTGTCAAAATCTAGGACATGCCAAATTTGGCATATAGCTTCTTATAAGTGGCTAAGTCATTTTTGTGAATGCAATTGTGGGAGTTTTGTTCATAGGAACATAGGCATGTGATAGATGATTTTGGGGTAGAAAAATTCAGTGAATCCAATAGTGGCATTAGATTTATCGTTTGAGCAAGTTTGTGAAAATGTTGTGTTGTGATAATATGCCATTTTGTCTTCTTCACATGAATTAATTCTAGCATCATATGATAATCTTGTCAACATGAAATAGGTTCATTAGTGTGTGCTCTAGCCCCTGGTATTTTTGGATGCCATGATATTTGGCATATAGCTTCTTATAAGTGGCTAAGTCATTTTTGTGAATGCAATTGTGGGAGTTTTGTTCATAGGAACATAGGCATGTGATAGATGATTTTGGGGTAGAAAAATTCAGTGAATCCAATAGTGGCATTAGATTTATCGTTTGAGCAAGTTTGTGAAAATGTTGTGTTGTGATAATATGCCATTTTGTCTTCTTCACATGAATTAATTCTAGCATCATATGATAATCTTGTCAACATGAAATAGGTTCATTAGTGTGTGCTCTAGCCCCTGGTATTTTTGGATGCCATGATAGTTCATGTTATGAGTGGCATTCTTGATGTCAACATGCCACGAAAATTCTGTTTTCACATGCCCAAATAATTCTGTGTTGAAATCTGTTATTTTGTTTCCATGTTGTCTTGATGATTCCCATGTATATGTTGCTCCTTTGGAGTTGGCACAATGGAATGCATTGTTGTGCTTGTCATCCTCTGTAGATGTGTGCCAAGATCTTGGGGATTAAGCTATTGCATCTTATATAAAACTTGCTGTCAACATGCCATCCTGTTAATAAGTGCCTTGTTTGCCCCTTGTTGATTTTCACTATCTGTGAATCTGATGTTCTCAATATGTCATATTGTGTGGATGGTAGCCATTGCTACATGCATATTTTGATGTTGCCATTATGTAGTTAATTGAATTACATGTTTCCCTCTATCAACCTGTTAATTTTCATGCCATGAAAGTTCCTGTAGCATATATAATTGTTGCTGTCAAGATGCTATCATGTTAACTCAGGTTCTGTAAAACTGGAATTTTCACCAAGTCCCTAAAAACTGATTCAACATGCCATCTTGTGAGCCCATTTTCTATTGATCCATGCTCCATTTCATGTTTCTGTAGATAGATTAATTGTTGAGTATGCTGTATACTTCATGCCCATGCATTGGTTGTGATTTGAAACTTGTTGTAGCTCTGGATATGAGTGTTACAAGATGACATGTTGCTGTTTGTGTACAGATTGTGTGTAGAATTGTTTTGTGACTTGTGGGCGCTATACTCCATTGTTTTGCATGATCTTTAGCTCTATTCTTGCTAGAATTTCATTTACAATCCAGTGGCATCCTTGGAATACCAAGGAATAGCCCATGGCCTCCCTCATCTTTGCATTTGTCTTCGTTAACGTTCGTACCTTGCCATGAGTGAACCGTGAGCTTCATTACTCTGTTTGCAACGTTCTACATATGTATTTGCATCGTTTTTACATGGAGCATTCATATTTGCCATGATCATGCATGTTCAAATAACTAATATTGAGGTTCTGTCCAGAATACTAAAGAACTTAATAAATGCATGAGAAACATGACTAGCTTAGGGTTGCCATGTTAAATACTTCAAATGGTTCATGCATCATCTTGGTTGTGCATTGCACTTTGTTTGTATGTTTATTTGGTGATGTTTCTCTTTGGGTAGACGCGAGTGTCGAGCCTGAGTACAAGGATCCCGGAGAATACAACTACGAGGACCCAGCTCTTTGTCCCTCTGAAGACCCAACAGGCAAGATGATCGTACCCAGATCCCGACACTATTTTTGCCATGCTAGATGTCTCGCTTCTACCGTTATGTTTCGTTACCTACCACTTAAACTGTTAGCCTCCTAAATTGCCATTAAAGCCTCTAACCCCTCCACTTCCTAGCAAAACTTTGATTGGCTACGTTACCGCTGCTCAGTCCTTATCTTATAGCGTTGCTAGTTGCAGGTGCCAACTGTTTCCATGTGCTAACATGGATATCTGGAGATATCACCTTTATTTACTATTATTTAAATTAATGCACAGATATATCTGGCAACGTTGCAAGGCTTGGCCTTTTGCCCGGTGTTTTGTTCCACTTTTGTCGCACTAGTTCCAAGTACCGGTGTTATGTTCCATATTTTGCGCTCCTAACATGCTCGGTGTTGTTATGGGGACCCTCTTGACCATTCGTTTTAGATTAAAACTTGTCTGGCAAGACCCAACATTGGTACTACATTTGCTAAACAACCTAATTAAAATGCATAGGGCTTAGCTACCCCGTGGATTATTAATCAACAACCCGGGCCAGTGCTCCTCATGAGTGTTGGTCCAAACCGGGCGATGTCCAGCGCCCCCTAGTCATCCGAAGTTTCAGCCAACCCGACGTCTTGCCCATCTGGTAGTGCCCTGAGAAAGAGATATGTGTGGCTCCTATTGGGATCTGGCCTGCCGGGCGGTCTTGCTGGACTTGTTTTACCTTTCTCGAATGTCTTGCGCGAGGAATTCCGAGGATACTTTGGCCTATCTCGAGGTTGAGGTTTTCCAACGGAATTGCCTAGGAGATCACGGGATTCGTGGTCGAGGTTATTCCCGTGGCGTGTGGTTAATTTGGTGATGGATGAGTTGGAGCACCCCTGCAGGGTTAAATCTTTTTGAGAAGCCATGCCCGAGGTTATGTGGCAACTTGGAAATTTGTTTAACACCCGGTTATAGTTAACTTGAAGTAAACCCAATTAAAATACACCAACTGTGTGCGTAACCGTGACTGTCTCTGCTCGTGAACATGAACCGAGAGAGAACACGGTGGGGTTATGTTTGACGTAAGTAGGTGTTCAGGATCACTTAGTGATCATTATAGTTCACGATCGTCATACGTAGGCCACCATATTTACATTCAAGCTCTCGTAAGTTAGCCACCAAATACATGCTTAGCGCTTGCTGCAGCCTCACCACTTAACCATTCCTGACATATTGGCTTACATAGTTTCGGTACCCGGGTTATGAGATTGCTGAGTCCCTGTGGCTCACAGATTACAACAATATGAAAGCACATTTGCTCCCTTGGTGGTTTTGGTAATTAATAACAACATATAAGTCATTGAACTAATGTTTCCACTAAGTATATTTCAGGAAAAGTTCAATGATAGGATTGGCAAAAGGATTGTGGAGATTGTGGAATACCCCAAGATGCAAGGAAATAGATTGGCAAAGCTTCAAGGAAGAGGACTCTACATTTTACATTTGTGAGAAATCACTTTGAGTCCATAGGAAAGCCAATACTATTAAAAGGGGGTAAGGTTTTGTTGGTGAACAAAATGCTCATACGTGCACAAGTGATAGTCACCAAAAACACCCACAAGCTCTCTCACCAAAGTCTGTCCAAAGCCAAATACTCAAAATCGGTGCAACCAACATTTCCATCCCGGTGCCACCGATTCCCATACTCAGACAGACTCAGCCAAACCCTAGCCACTTCGGTGCAACCGATTCAATCTCGGTGCCACCGAGTTTAGGTTGCCAACTCTCTTTTACGCAAATTCACAATATCGGTACCACCGAGATTGTTGGATCGGCGTCACCGAGATTGTCAATCTGACCATTGGTCACCTTATCGGTGCAACCGAGTTTCCTATATCGGTCGCACCGAGATTCAAAAGTTGCCACCTTTTGGTCACTTCGGTACCACCGAGATTTACACATCGGTGTCACCGAGTTGGTCATTTTGTGTGTAACGGTTGGATTTTTGGGGATGCCTATATATACCCCTCCACCACCACCTACTCGAAAAAGAAGCACTCAGAACTATTCCATACTTGCCCCATCTAGTTTTCTGAGAGAGAGCCACCAACCCTTGTGTTGAGTTCAAGATCTTCCACTCCAACCATATGGATCTTGATTTCTAGCCTCCCCAAGTTGCTTTCCACCAATCCCATCTCTTCCACCAAGCCAAATCTGTGAGAGAGTGATTGTGTGTTGAGGAGTCTATCATCTTGAAGCACAAGAGCAAGGAGTTCATCGACATTACCGAGCCTATTACCTTTTGGAGGGTGGTGCCTCCTAGATTGGTTAGGTGTCGCTTGGGAGCCTCCTACTTCGTGTTGTGGAGTTGAACCAAGAAGTTTGTAAGGGCAAGGAGATCGCCTACTTCATGAAGATCTACCCATAGTGAGGCTAGTCCTTCGTGGACGGAAGCCGTTATGGAATAGTCAAGGTTGTTACTTCGTGGACCCTTATGGGTGGAGCCCTCCATGGACTCTCGCGACCGTTACCCTCCGTGGGTTGAAGACTCCATAAACGTGGACGTACGATAGCACCACCTATCGGAACCACGGGAAAAAATCATCGTGTCTACAATTGCGTTTGATCTTCCTACCCTATCCTTTACTACTCATGCTTGTTGTTACTTTCCGCTGCTATACTCTTAGACATGCATGTGTAGGGTGTACTTGACTTGCCATGAAATGCTAAAATTGCCGCAGAAGGATCCCCTGGTCATTGCCTTGCCTTCCCGAGCCTCTCCGCCGTTGGGAATCCTCGCCGTCGATGAGCATCTTCGCCGCCGTCGCCGCCGTAGGTGATCCGTCACAGAGCTAGGGTACGGATTCGATCTTTCTTGCGCTCCCGTCTAATTCTTGCGCAATAAAGTTGTTTTTCTCTATAAGCCACTGTTTGCTCATCGTTCTATCCACGAGAAAACTCCGTAGATTAGCGAACCATCGATTTTCTAGGGTTTGCCTTCCGCTCGATGGAACTCGGTAGAACCGAAGTGAACAAATCGGTCTCACCGATTTGTCTGTCTGTGTTGCTGAGAACTGTCTCGGTGAAACCGAGTACTTCTTTTCGGTCCCACCGAAAAGAGTGCCAAGTTTCTGTTAATGAGATAGTCAGTCTCGGTGGCACCGACAATTTTACTTCGGCTGTACCGATTTGCATGTGACAGAATGCAAAACTTTGAAAATCTTTTGTTCAATCTTTCAAAACCCAGCCACATTTTGTGATGACTTATCCTTTTCTTCTCCTCTATACTCTATTCACAGGGTCAGTATGTCAAGTGCTGAGGACAGTGAGAACAACTTCAGAGAGGAGAGTGTTGAATTGGATTCTGGCACTAGTCCTGAATCTAGTTCATCTTCAGATCCAGGCACCCCCAGCTCTCATGGGTTGCCCAAGGCTGCTACAAGGGCCAGGAAGAAGCTGAATTTAGATGAGGAGGATTCAGATTTCGTTCCAGAAGAGATTCTTGCTAAGAAGCAAGAAAAGGCTGCCAAGAAAGCTGTAAATGAAGCTACCTCTTCAAGGAGAGCTGTCAGGAAAGTGTATGCTAGCTCTGAGGCTATGAGAGCACCTGAAGGTGCTAGGACAAAGATGGCTCTTCACCTTGAGTCACCTCCTAAGAATGCAGGGGAGAAGAAGGGTGCTAGGAAGAGGATAGTCTATGTCACTGGCAGGCAGACCTCCATGCTTGAGGACCCTGAGGAGACTGCTGCTGCTGCTGCTGAGGAGGAGGAAGAACATGTTGAGAAAGCCCCTCCCAAGAAGAAAAAGAAGCTTATGGCTGATGCTATGCCAAAGACTGGCACATCCAAGAGCACTAAATCTGCACCCAAGAAGCCTGCTGCTGAGAAGCCCAAGAGATTGTCCAGGCAAATTCCAGCATCTGAGAAGAACAAAGGGACTGCCTCCAGAGTTGAGGATGAAGATGCTATGTGTGCCCTAATGAAGCTTAGGCCACACCTTCCAGTACATAATGCCAGCTACCCACTTGCTGAGGATATGAAGAAGAGGAAGGACTCTGGCTTGAGGGCATGGAGAGCTGCTGATCCATATGCCCAAAGGAAGAAGACAGCTGTGGACTACAGATTCTTCACCAGAGAGCAACAGGATTTCTATGAAACTGTGTTGTTTGACAAGAGTCCAGCTGTGAGCGATATGCGGTATGTGGACTGGAAATTCATCAAGGAGAATGAGGACTATTTTCCAAATGTCCAAGATAATTTTCACTGCATTGGTTTGGATGAGTTTGTTGGCAAAGAGTTCACTGCTTGGAATGATGAGATGATCATGCAATTCTACTCCACTGCACATTTCTATGGAGATGGTAGGATTGTATGGATGACTGAAGGTGCAAGGTATGAGTCTACTGTTGAGGAGTGGGCTGTAATCTTAGGAGTCCCAGAGGTACAGGATGGTGACCTGGATGTCTACTCAGAATCCAAGGCAAACCACAATGCTATGGCCAACATGTACAATGAGATTCCTGCTGCTAATGTGAAGTCTCACAGGCTAGGATCTATCTACTTTCTTCAGGCTGGCCTCCGCACCATGAACACCATTCTGAGGCATACCTTGATGCCCAAGTCAAGAGATGACAAGATGATCCGAGGCTACTCCATTAACATGTTGATCCACCTCGACAGACACACCAGGATTAGAGTCATGGACTTGATTGTTGAGACAATCAAGAGGGTTGCTGCTGATCAGAAGCACTCCTGCTGTTATGCACCCTACATCTAGATGCTCGTCAACTCAAAGTTGGAGAAGCACATATTTTCTCTAGATCGTTCCCACTTGCCCCTACAGCCAGATCTCGAGGACAACGTTGTGGTGATGAACCCAGATCATCCCACTTCAGCTGCAGCTCAGGCAGAGGCAGAAGCAGCTAGATCCACTAGTGCTCAGGTTCCTAGATCCAGGAACGAGCAAATGGATCTTTTGATCTCATTAGTTCAGGGCATGAAGAAGGACATTAAGGGGATTCTGGACAACCAGAACAGTCTTGTGAGGATCTTCGAGAACAGGATCAAGACCCTTAATGATAAGGTGGATGGACTGACTAAGATAGTCAATGAGCTCAAGAAGGAAGTTGACTCAGTGCCTCTTCCTCAGACTTCTTCTTCTGATGATGATGATGAGGATGGTTCTCCTCTCAGGCCAGGCACACAGTTTACCACTCAGGCCAGATCAGCCACTGTGTCAGCTCCCGACTTGAGGCCCTCTTCATCAGCTCCAGCCACTGTCACCTCAGCTCCTGCTCCATCAGTTTCAGTTCCTCCAGTCATCACTCCAACTCCATCCACGACATCTGCAGAGATCTTCGCCGACGCTGTTCTCTCGACTCCTTCATCAACAACCGGAGGAGATCAGCCCAAGAACGCTTAGATATATGCCTTTGAACTTTTTAGTAACTTGTTGCCAAAGGGGGAGAAGTGTATATAGATCTTTAGGCTTCGAGTGAGAGAGCGTTTGGTGTTTATTGCTTTTTCAAAACATTTGATCTTTTGGTTGCTTGTGATACATGTTTGTGGTGTTTGATCCTACGCGTTATGTGTGATGCTACTATTTCCTATCATCTTAATGCTTATGAGATGATCATTCACCTTTGCTTGATTGTGTTGTGCTATGATGTTCATTCTAATTACTCTCGCACACCACCAAGATGTATGTGACATGGAAGAAGTGCCCCATGTACCTAATCGATTGTGCATTTGCATTCAAACGCAAATTTAAAATAATGCACAAATTTAGGGGGAGCTCTTGCTTATCACATACTTCTCAAAGCGACGATTATATTCATTGATTATATCATATGTCGAAGCTTTGATCTATATGTTGTCATCAATTAACAAAAAGGGGGAGATTGAAAGCACATTTGCTCCCTTGGTGGTTTTGGTAATTAATAACAACATATAAGTCATTGAACTAATGTTTCCACTAAGTATATTTCAGGAAAAGTTCAATGATAGGATTGGCAAAAGGATTGTGGAGATTGTGGAATACCCCAAGATGCAAGGAAATAGGTTGGCAAAGCTTCAAGGAAGAGGACTCTACATTTTACATTTGTGAGAAATCACTTTGAGTCCATAGGAAAGCCAATACTATTAAAAGGGGGTAAGGTTTTGTTGGTGAACAAAATGCTCATACGTGCACAAGTGATAGTCACCAAAAGCACCCACAAGCTCTCCCACCAAAGTCTGTCCAAAGCCAAATACTCAAAATCGGTGCAACCAACATTTCCATCCCGGTGCCACCGATTCCCATACTCAGACAGACTCAGCCAAACCCTAGCCACTTCGGTGCAACCGATTCAATCCCAGTGCCACCGAGTTTAGGTTGCCAACTCTCTGTTACGCAAATTCACAATATCGGTACCACCGAGATTGTTGGATCGGCGTCACCGAGATTGTCAATCTGACCGTTGGTCACCTTATCGGTGCAACCGAGTTTCCTATATCGGTCTCACCGAGATTCAAAAGTTGCCACCTTTTGGTCACTTCGGTACCACCGAGATTTACACATCGGTGTCACCGAGTTGGTCATTTTGTGTGTAACGGTTGGATTTTTGGGGATGCCTATATATACCCCTCCACCACCACCTACTCGAAAAAGAAGCACTCAGAACTATTCCATACTTGCTCCATCCAGTTTTCTGAGAGAGAGCCTCCTACCCTTGTGTTGAGGTCAAGATCTTCCACTCCAACCATATGGATCTTGATTTCTAGCCTCCCCAAGTTGCTTTCCACCAATCCCATCTCTTCCACCAAGCCAAATCTGTGAGAGAGTGATTGTGTGTTGAGGAGTCTATCATCTTGAAGCACAAGAGCAAGGAGTTCATCGACATTACCGAGCCTATTACCTTTTGGAGGGTGGTGCCTCCTAGATTGGTTAGGTGTCGCTTGGGAGCCTCCTACTTCGTATTGTGGAGTTGAACCAAGAAGTTTGTAAGGGCAAGGAGATCGCCTACTTCGTGAAGATCTACCCATAGTGAGGCTAGTCCTTCGTGGACGGAAGCCGTTATGGAATAGTCAAGGTTGCTACTTCGTGGACCCTTATGGGTGGAGCCCTCCGTGGACTCTCGCGACCGTTACCCTCCGTGGGTTGAAGACTCCATAAACGTGGACGTACGATAGCACCACCTATCGGAACCACGGGAAAAAATCATCGTGGCTATAATTGCGTTTGATCTTCCTACCCTATCCTTTACTACTCATATTTGTTGTTACTTTCCGCTGCTATACTCTTAGACATGCATGTGTAGGGAGTACTTGACATGCCATGAAATGCTAAAATTGCCAACTCTAAAATTTGGGAAAAGGCAAAACTTTTATTTGGTCAAGTAGTCTAATCACCCCCCCCCTCTAGACATACTTTCGGTCCTACACAATACAAGTACAGGTGTTGACGAGTTCGTGCCAGATGACGTGTCTCAGCTCCAGTGGGAGTATGATGAAGAATGTAGGCGTATGTACGTTACGTATCCTGATGAGTAGGGGAGCTTCGCGGTGGTGTTCCTGGGATAGCAAGACAGTTTCATTGCTTTCTTTTATCGTTTGATTCCGTCCGTAGCCGGACCCTGTCTTCTGGATGAATGTATGGATAATTGTGTGGACTTGTAAGATAGCTTGTGGCGAGTGTAAGCCAACTCATATACTCATCTCTTCCTACATGTATGCAATGATTTCTGTACTTGCGAAATGACAAGATGCGCTTCTATCCCTGTCGAGGCCCTCGTGCCTTAATAGGGATAGGACCGCATCTTGGGCGTTACAAGTTGGTAATCAAAGCCATACCGACCATAGGAGCCCCTTCCTTGATCAAACTTGGCCGAGTCGAGTCTAGTGGAAAACTATTTTGAGTCTAGTTATATCGGAGAGTAGGATTCTTTTACTCCTCTTCTATACTCTGGTGAGGAATTACGACTTAGGAATATTAATTCTACCCTCTTCTTGCTCAAATTTTTTTAGGATCACACGAGTATTTTGGAGCCTCTATGATACCGATGTGACGGGAATTATGTTCTTGGTGCCTCCCGTACGTATGGATTGGACCCGGGGAGTAGAGCTCCAGGGGATTCTTGACACATCGTTATCGTTCAGTTTCCTTAGTACTTAAGAACGCGGATGTTTGAAATTGCTTCAATACTATTCGTGGTGCGAAGTGTGTCGCGGCACCCAGTACTGGGGAGCGGGATCACATGTACTGCCATCTTTAGTATCGTTGTGATTACGATGGTCTGAGGTAGATGAGTTTCCGAGACCTCTGGTTGTGTGTTGACGGATGTGATACACTCGAGAGTAGTATTACTGCTAGGAGTTGAGTGATGGATAAAAACTCCGTGTATCCGTGGACCCGATTGCATAACCAAGATTTCAGAAGTTCTTAGGTGGGATCTCTAGTAGTTACCTAGGATCATCTTCCGACAGATGTATGATGGTTTATACATTTGTTCCGAGCAACCTTAGCTCAATACTTGTTGTATTATTTCAAGTGGCTTCATGATCTAATGATGTTAGCACGATCCTGCAGAAGGCGTTCTTACTATTTGCAGTTGGAATGCAATTGATGGTATCCCATTGCAATTTCCTTCAAGCCATTTGATTCAGCTTATTTCAATCATCTTTGTCAATGGTGTGCTGATATTCTTGTCCATCTCCAGGATGGCTCCAGCAACTCGTGGGATTTCAATCAGGGTCGTGATGGAGAGCAGTCTGATCCTCCACCACCCCCACCTCCACCTCCAGAAGCTTGGCAATCTGTGATGGCCGCAACCAATGCCAACACTCAGATGTTGCTCAGGTTGCTGCAGGAAAGGGAGTAGGGACAGCAAGGTCATCAAGGGAATTTTCATAATCAGCCGCAGTTTGCAACTCTGAACCAGTTCCTCGCAAATCAACCCAAGTCCTTCACTTGTTGTGATCAGCCTCTCGATGCGGACGATTGGCTCCGTGACATGAACAAGCATTTTGAGTGCAGCAATGTCAGGCCTGAGGACTATGTCAAGTTTCCGACATTCCAGCTCAAGGGTCAGGCAGCAGATTGGTGGCAGCAGTACAAGGATTCCAGAGGTGGTCGTGCAGTCTCTTGGGATGATTTCTGCCGTGACTTCAGAGCTCATCATATCCCGACGAGCTTTGTCGAGGGTATGCGTGAGAAGTTCAGGAACCTGAAGCAGAGGAGTATGTCTGTCTATCAGTACAACTCTGAGTTTCAGAACCTGGCCCGCTATGCTAAGCAAGATGTTACTGATGAGAATTCCAAGATTTATCAGTTCAGAGGTGGCCTCAAAGAAGATCTTCAGCTTGCTCTCGTCCTTCACGAGCCTCTTGTGTTTGATCAGTTCTATAACTTGGCTCTAAAGTTCGAGGCAGTTCAGCTCAAGCTTGAGAATTCCAAGAAGAGGTTCAGAGACTCCAACCCCTCTTCGTCCAGCTCTCAAATTATTCCTAAGCAGCAAAAGTATTGGGTTCCTCCTCCACCTATGTTTCGTCCTCCTCAGCAGCAGAAGCAGCATGATGGTTGTGGACCTTCCCACCTACCCAACCCAGGTTTTCAGCAAAGGCCTCAGGCTCCCAAGTCAGCAAATGCTCCTCCTCCAGGCAACTTCCGTCCGCTCTCAGAGGTTACGTGTCACAAGTGTGGTCAGAAGGGCCACTACTCCAACAAGTGCACCAACCAGCGGCGTCTTCTGCCTCCTCCTCCTATCAGGCCCCTAGGCAGTGCTATGGTGAAGCACAATCACAAGTCAGCAAGAGTGAACATGGTCAATGCAGCTGAAGCAGAGGATTCTTCTCAAGTGATATTGGGTAACCTCTTGGTGAATTCTATTGCTGCAAAAGTTTTGTTTGACACTGGTGCATCGCATTCATTCATTTCAAGACCTTTTGCAACCAAGCATCATTTGCATCATGAGCAGTTACCTAGGCCGTTGTCAGTCGTTTCCTCGGGTGCTTTCATGCACACGAGGATGGTGGTTCCGGATGTTTCCGTCAAGATGGGCAGCTATTCCTTCCTTGCCTCTCTAATTATTCTCGACGATTCCAATATTGATCTCATTCTTGGCATGGATTTTCTTGCAATGAACAAGGCTTATGTTGATTGTAAAGCCAAAGAAGTCCAATTGACTCATCTTTCTGAAGATGTGATCATTGTCGCTGCTCGCGATGACACGATTTGTCTCTTTTCTCTCAATGAGAAGGGTGAAATTTCTGCCATTTCTCAAATCCCTGTCGTTTCTGAGTATGAAGATGTCTTTCCAGAAGAATTGCCAGGAATGCCTCCTCATCGGCCAGTGGAGTTTGTGATTGAACTCGAGCCTGGAACTGAACCAGTGTGCAAGCGTCCTTATAAGCTTGGCCCCAAAGAGCTGAATTGAAGAAGCAGCTAGATGAACAAGAGCGTCTGGGTTTGATCAGACCAAGTTCTTGACCTTGGGGTTATGGGGTTCTGTTTGTCAAGAAGAAGGATGGCACGGACCGACTATGTGTCGATAACCGTCTATTGAATAAGAAGACAATCAGGAACAAGTATCCACTTCCCAACATCAATGAGTTGTTTGAGCAATTGAAAGGTGCCAAGGTTTTCTCCGTATGGGCTATCATCAAATCCATATTCGTGAAGAAGATATTCCAAAGACTACTTTCAGGACGAGTTTTGGCTCTTATGAGTACACCGTCATGTCCTTTGGTCTTGCAAATGCGCCTCCGACTTTCTCCAGAATGATGAACTTCATATTCTCTCCTTTCAAGAATGAGTTCGTCTTGGTGTATTTGGATGACATTCTTGTTTTCTCGGAGACTGAAGAAGAGCATGCAGAGCATCTCCGGCTTGTGCTTGACAAGTTAAGAGAGCATCGGTTCTATGCTAAGTTCTCCAAGTGTAAGTTTTGGCTCAATGAAGTGGTGCACCTTGGGCATGTCATCTCTGCCGAGGGCATCAAGGTGCATCCTGAGAAAGTTGAGGCCATCTTGAAGTGGGAGCCTCCTGAGAATGTCAAGCAGCTTCGGAGCTTCCTCGGGCTTGCAAGTTACTGCAGAAGATTCGTGGAGAACTTCTCTCAAATTGCTAAGGCTTTGTCTAACCTCCTTCAGAAGAGTATCAAGTATGTGTGGACTCCTGAGTGTGATGTGGCCTTCAATACACTCAAGGAAAAGCTGACTTCAGCTCCAGTTCTCACTCCTCCAGATGAATCCAAGCCTTTCCAAGTGTTCTGTCATGCTTCCCTCCAAGGTCTTGGTGGTGTTCTGATGCAAGATAAGAAGGTTGTGGCTTATACCTTGCGGTAGCTGAAGCCTAGCGAGAAGAACTACCCCACTCATGATCTTGAGTTGCCGGCAGTTGTTCATGCTCTGATGACATGGAGACATCTATTGTTGGGAAGACCAGTTGAGGTGTTCACGGACCACAAGAGCTTGAAGTACATTTTCACTCAACCCAATCTCAATTTTCGGCAAACACGTTGGGTGGAAATGATCGAGGAGTACAATCCAAGCATTGAGTATACTCCTGGAAAAGCAAATGTCATTGCAGACGCGCTGAGCAGGAAGGCGTACTGCAATAGTCTCATTCTCAAGCCTCTCCAACCCAAATGTCACGTTGAGTGAAGCTTTCCGCAAGCTCAATCTCCAAGTTGTTCCTCAAGGATTTCTTGCCAATCTTCAAGTCTCTCCAACTTTGGAAGATCAGATTCACCAAGCTCAGCTTCTTAATGCTATGGTGAAGAAAGTGAAGAAATGTGTGGCCAAGAGCATTCCAAAGTATACGTGCTTCCGTGTTGATGACAAAGATACCTTGTTCTTCGAGGACCGTCTGGTGGTTCCAAAAGGTGAACTAAGGAAAGTTATCATGGATGAAGCACATAATTCTCTCCTCTCCATCCATCCAGGCAGTTCCAAAATGTATCAGGACCTCAAGCAAACCTTCTGGTGGACTCATATGAAACGTGAGATTGCTCAGTTTGTGAACGAGTGTGATGTTTGTCGCAGAGTGAAGGCGGAACATCAATGTCCAGCAGGCCTCCTTCAGCCTTTGCCTATCCTAGAGTGGAAATTCGATCATGTTGAAATGGATTTCGTCACTGGGTTTCCTAAGTCCAAGAGAGGAAACGATGCCATCTTAGTGGTCATCGACAAGCTCACCAAAGTTGCCCACTTCCTTCCAGTCAAAGAATCTATCTCGTCAGCTCAGCTGGCAGAGTTGTACACGTCAAGGATAGTTTTTTGCACGATATTCCTAAGATCGTGGAAGCATCTTCACTTCCAAGTTCTGGGATTCCTTCCAGACTGCAATGGGGACCAATCTCCGTTTCAGTACAGCTTTCCATCCTCAGACTAGTGGTCAAGTTGAGAGATTCAATCAAATCCTTGAAGATATGCTCAGAGCTTGTGTGATTTTTTTTGGCATGAAGTGGGAAGATTGTCTCCCGTTTGCTGAGTTCTCATACAACAATAGCTTCCAAGCAAGTTTCGTCAAGGCTCCTTTCGAGATTCTCTATGGCAGGAAATGTCGTATCCTGCTCAATTGGTCTGAAACCGGTGAGCGTCAAATCCTTGGTAATGACATGATCACTGAAGCAGAAGAAATGTGCCGTGTCATTCGTTAAAATCTCAAAGCAGCTCAATCCCGTCAGAAGAGCTATTATGATAGAAAGCATCGTGACATGACCTTTCAGATCGATGATTTTGTCTATCTCCGAGTGTCTCCCATGAAGGGCACTCAACGCTTTGGCATCAAAGGAAAGCTTGCTCCACGCTTTGTGGGTCCTTTCAAGATTGTGGGCAAGAGGGGTGACCATTCCTACCAACTCGAGCTTCCTCCCAATATCTCAAATGTGCATGATGTATTTCACGTCTCTCAGCTCCGGAAGTGTTTCAAGACTCCTAAGCGCACCGTTGATCTCCAAGCAGACCTATCCTATCATGAGCATCCAGTTGCTATTCTTGAAGAAACTGAGAGTAAGACTCGCAACAAGTCAATCAAGTTTCTTAAGGTGAAGTGGTCACATCACTCCGACAAAGAAGCCACTTGGGAATGAGAGGACCTTCCCCATTCCGAATTTCTCGAATTCTTCCGTTCCTAGATCTCAGGACGAGATCCTCATGTAGTGGGGGAGAGTTGTAACAGCCCAAGTGCAATCCTTCCAACCTTGTAATATATTCCATGTGGGACCTTCATGTTTTGCCACCTTGTGGTTGAGTAATAATATTTTGCTTCATTTCATTCCTCATGCATCATTGCATCATCACAAGAATTATTGTTGCATCATAAGCTCGTGTGTTGTGGTGATGTGAGTATGTGTGTGGTGAGGTGTGCTTACTAGTGGGGTTTTGGTTGTGTGAAAAACCTCCCTTAAGTTCCTTTCCAAAAACCATGCCTAAACCCCTTTTATTGGAAATGCTAGTAGGTGATGTGGTGCTTGCTCTTTTCAACCCAATAAAATGTTGATCTTCTTCAAAATATTCTGGTTAGTATTGTTAACGAACTCTCAACCATGTTTGAATATATTTTGTCTTTTGGAACTTTGCAAAACAGAGTCCCATGTTATTTATATGTGTTTATTTTGGGTGCTCTAAAAATGTTGCATCTATTTTTATTAATTAGGGCATAATTCTATGAGTGCAAAACTATTTTTATTTTCTCAAGTCTCTCTCTGGCTTTTAATTTGTTTGTAGCTGTTTTTATTAAAAAGGGAAAACTCTTTTGTTTTCAAGTGAGAGAGAGAGCAGACTAACTGGACCTCCTTGCCCCCGCGCGGCCCACCTAGTGCCGCAACCCAGCTTGGCCCAACCGCGCATACGGCTACCTGCTCGCCTGTAACGCAGTCGTCTCCTTCAGTGCGGCGAGAGAGAGAGCGACAGCTCGGCGCCGTGAGCTCCTCACGGCCGCCGAGGCCGTCCCGTCAGCCCCCGCCTTCAAAGCCCTCGATGTCCGTGCCCCCTCCCTAGGGTTTCCCCTTCTCCCGATCGCCGCCGCCACTTTTCTCCTTCCCCACGCCTCCTTCTCCTCGATTCAAAGAGACCAGAGAGAGCGAGAGTTTCAGAGAGAGCAGAGAGGAAGCAGAGCCCCTCCGGTCGTCCCCGTCGTCATCGTCATCTCCGGTGGCTCCCTCCTCTCCTTCAAAGATGTCTAGAAGGTTGTCGGCTTCTCCCTCGACCCGTTCCCGGAGCTAGGAGGAGGGGAGCGCCTCCACGCCGTTGGCTCCGTCAGCATCTTCCTCGCGGACCGGGAGCAATGACGCCACGATAGCAGGCTTCTCCGACCTCTCCGTCCGTACCCCCCCCCCCATGTCCTAAGGGACCTCGGTGAGACCCCAATCATCCCAGTCTCCTCTCCCGCTTGAATTTGTCGAGTAGACGTCGTTCTTCCGTCACCCCGAGAACCTGTCCGCCATGGGATCCGCAGCAAAGGTGTTCAAGTCGTCGTCTTGAGCCCCTCTAGTCGCCTCGCCCTGCTCTGGCTCCGCGTAGCGCACGCCCAGCGCCTGCTTGCATCGCACGCCGTGCACCACCTGCAGACCACCGCCGCCGCGCCGTTGCTTGCCGCGAGCAGAGCAGAGCGCTCTGTATCTTTTCCTTCGGTTTCGTCAGATGTGGAGTTAGCGCCGTGGTCAGTTTAAAAGGAACCAGAACCCCCCTCTGAACAAGTCCACTTGCCTAGCCCACTGGTCGAGCCGCTGCTCCTCCACGGCGGAGACCCGGGTTCGATCCCTGGCTTCCCCACCCTTTTTCCAATTAACATGTCAGCCAATGACAGTGGGCCAATTGCCCACCAGTCAACCCCACAGGGCCCCTGGCTCACTGCCATGTGGCCCCCTTTTTTTACATTTGTTTTGTTTTTTTTTCTGTGTTTTCTGTGTTATTCCCTTTTAAGGAAATATTCCTGTTTTTGGCAGTTTCCAAATCTGTCAAAATCTAGGACATGCCAAATTTGGCATATAGCTTCTTATAAGTGGCTAAGTCGTTTTTGTGAATGCAATTGTGGGAGTTTTGTTCATAGGAACATAGGCATGTGATAGATGATTTTGGGGTAGAAAAATTCAATGAATCCAATGGTGGCATTAGATGTATCTTTTGAGCACGTTTGTGAAAATGTTGTGTTGTGATAATATGCCATTTTGTCTTTTTCACATGAATTAATCTTGCATCATATGATAATCTTGTCAACATGAAATAGGTTCATTAGTGTGTGCTCTAGCCCCTGGTATTTTTGCATGCCATGATAGTTCATGTTATGAGTGCATTCTTGATGTCAACATGCCACCAAAATTCTGTTTTCACATGCCTAAATAATTCTAAGTGTTGAAATCTGTTATTTTGTTGCCATGTTGTCTTGATGATTCCCATGTATCTGTTGCTCCTTTGGAGTTGGCACAATGGAATGCATTGTTGTGCTTGTCATCCTCTGTAGATGTGTGGCAACATCTTGTGGATTAAGCTATTGCATCTTATATAAAACTTGCTGTCAACATGCCATTCTGTTAATAAGTGCCCTTTTTGCCCCTTGTTGATTTTCACTAAGTCTGTGCATCTGATGTTCTCAATATGTCATATTGTGTGGATGGTAGCCATTGCTACATGCATATTTTGATGTTGCCATTATGTAGTTAATTGAAGTACATGTTGCCCTCTATCAACCTGTTAATTTTCATGCCATGAAAGTTCCTGTAGCATATATAATTGTTGCTGTCAAGATGCTATCATGTTAACTCAGGTTCTGTAAAACTGGAATTTTCACCAAGTCCCTAAAAACTGATTCAACATGCCATCTTGTGAGCCCATTTGCTATTGATCCATGCTCCATTTCATGTTTCTGTAGATAGATGAATTGTTGAGTATGTTGTATACTTCATGCCCATGCCTTGGTTGTGATTTCAAACTTGTTGTAGCTCTGGATATGAGTGTTATAAGATGACATGTTGCTGTTTGTGTACAGATTGTGTGTAGAATTGTTTTGTGACTTGTGGGCGCTATACTCCATTGTTTTGCATGATCTTTAGCTCTATTCTTGCTGGAATTTCATTTACAATCCAGTGGCATCCTTGGAATACCAAGGAATAGCCCATGGCCTCCCTCATCTTTGCACTTGTCTTCGTTAACGTTCGTACCTTGCCGTGAGTGAACCGTGAGCTTCATTACTCCGTTTGCAACGTTCTACATATGTATTTGCATCGTTTTTACATGGAGCATTCATATTTGCCATGATCATGCATGTTAAAATAACTAATATTGAGGTTCTATCCAGAATACTAAAGAACTTAATAAATGCATGAGAAACATGACTAGCTTAGGGTTGTCATGTTAAATACTTCAAATGGTTCATGCATCATATTGGATGTGCATTGCACTTTGTTTGTATGTTTATTTGGTGTTGTTTCTCTTTGGGTAGACGTGAGTGTCGAGCCTGAGTACGAGGATCCCGCAGAGTACAACTACGAGGACCCAGCTCTTTGTCCCTCTGAAGACCCAACAGGCAAGATGATCGTACCCGGATCCCGACACTATTTTTGCTATGCTAGATGTCTCGCTTCTACCGTTATGTTTCGTTACCTACCACTTAAACTGTCAGCCTCCTAAATTGCCATGAAAGCCTCTAACCCCTCCACTTCCTAGCAAAACTTTGATTGGCTACGTTACCGCTGCTCAGTCCTTATCTTATAGCGTTGCTAGTTGCAGGTGGCAACTGTTTCCATGTGCTAACATGGATATCCGGAGATATCACCTTTATTTACTATTATTTAAATTAATGCACATATATATCTGGCAACGGTGGAAGGCTTGGCCTTTTGCCCTGTGTTTTGTTCCACTTTTGCTGCACTAGTTCCGAGTGCCGGTGTTATGTTCCATATTTTGCGCTCCTAACATGCTCGGGGTTGTTATGGGGACCCCCTTGACCATTCGTTTTAGATTAAAACTTGTCTGGCAAGACCCAACATTGGTACTACATTTGCTAAACAACCTAATTAAAATGCATAGGGCTTAGATACCCCGTGGATAATTAATAAATAACCCGAGCCAGTGCTCCTCATGAGTGTTGGTCCAAACCGGGCGATGTCCGACGCCCCCTGGTCATCCGGGGTTTCAGCCAACCCGACGTCTTTCCCATCTGGTAGTGCCCTGAGAAAGAGATACGCGCGGCTCCTCTGGCCTGCCGGGCGGTCTTGTTGGACTTGTTTTACCTTTCTCGAATGTCTTGCGCGAGGTATTCCGAGGATACTTTGGGCTATCTCGAGGTTGTGGTTTTCCAACGGAGTTGCCTAGGAGATCACGGGATTCGTGGTCAAGGTTATTCTCGTGGCATGTGGTCAGTTTGTGATGGATGAGTTGGAGCACCCCTCCAGGGTTAAATCTTTTCGAGAAGCCGTGCTCGTGGTTATGTGGCAACTTGGAAATTTGTTTAACACCCGGTTATAGTTAACTTGGAGTAAACCCAATTAAAATACACCAACTGTGTGTGTAATCGTGACTGTCTCTCCTCGTGAACATGAACCGAGAGAGAACACGGTGTGGTTATGTTTGACGTAAGTAGGTGTTCAGGATCACTTAGTGATCATTATAGTTCACGGTCGTCATACGTAGGCCACCATATTTACATTCATGTTCTCGTAAGTTAGCCACCAAATACATGCTTAGTGCTTGCTGCAGCCTCACCACTTAACCATTCCTCACCTATTGGCTTACATAGTTTTGGTACCTGGGTTATGAGATTGCTGAGTCCCTGTGGCTCACAGATTACAACAATACAGGTACAGGTGTTGACGAGTTCGTGCCAGATGACGTGTCTCAGCTCCAGTGGGAGTACGATGAAGAACGTAGGCATATGTACGTTACGTATCCTGATGAGTAGGGGAGCTTCGTGGTGGTGTTCCTGGGATAGCAAGACAGTTTCATTGCTTTCTTTTATCATTTGATTTCGTCCGTAGCTGGACCCTATCTTCTGGATGAATGTATGAATAATGTGTGGACTTGTAAGATAGCTTGTGGCGAGTGTAAGCCAACTCATATACTCATCTCTTCCTACATGTATGCAATGATTTCTGTACTTGCGAAACGACAAGATGCGCTTCTATCCCCGTCGAGGCCCTCGTGCCTTAATAGGGATACGACTGCATCTTGGGCGTTACAACTTACGAGTGTACAACAAGACGCACCATGATCCTTCAAGACGATGGCACCTATGACTCTATGAGTGACGAAGAGGTGGAAGCATTGGAGATCGTGGCCATGCATCGTCAAGTCAATGAAGATGAAGATTCGCAAATCTATTGCGACAACGATCTGAGCCCCTCTCTCATTGTTTCCAAGGTTTTGACTCTGCAACAACATCAAGATGATGACCAACGTTGCCACATCTGCCACACAAAACGGGCATACAAGGAAAATCATCAAGGTCACATCAACGGCGGAAGTTACCACAATTAGGCAAGTGAGGACCTTTTTTCCAAGCTACAATTGGTCAAGAAGAAGCATCCTCGTCCCTACAAGGTCCAATTGCTTAGTGATTCCGGCACCCTCCAAGTTGATCACACCATGCAAGTTTCCTTCAAGATAGGCGCTTATGAAGACACCTTGGAGTGTGATGTGGTTCCCATGTCCGTTTGCCATCTACTCCTTGGTAGACCTTGGCATTTCGACCGCGGCGTCATCCACAACGGTTGGACCAATCACTATAGCTTCAAGATGAAGGGCAAGCAATATGTGCTTCGACCAATGACACCAAGTCAAGTGACCGCCGACAAGCAAGTTTCATCCCATCATGGAGATAAAAGTGAGAGAGTGAACCACTTAAAAGAGAGTAATTTGGATGTGTACTCTGAGCCCAAGATGAATTATAACTCCATGGAAACGATGTACAAGGAAATCCCTGCTGACTATGTGCATTCATATAAGTTTGGCTCAGTATACTATCTACAAGCAGGACTGACCACCACCAACACCATCATGAGGTACACCTTGATGCCCAAATCAGGAGATGACAAGATGATCTGAGGATACTCCATCAACATGCTGCATCACATTGACCTTCACACCAGATTCTGGGTCAAGGACTTGATTGTTGAGACTGTGAAGAGGACTGCTGCTGATCAGAAGAGATCTTGTGGATATGCACTGTATATTCAGATGCTTATCAACTCAAAGCTTAAAAAGAATGTATATGCACTTGATCGACCACATATGCCACTCCAGCCAGAGTTTGAGGACAACGTTGTGGTGATGAATCCAGATCATCCCACTTCATCTACTGCACAGGCAGCAGCAGAGGCAGCCAGAGCCCCTAGTGCTCCAGTGCCAAGGACCAGGAGTGAGCAGATGGATCTTATTATTAGCTCTATCCAAGGCATGCATAATGACATCACAGAGATCTTGAAGAACCAGAAGAGTCTGGAGAGGATAGTTGAGAACAAGTTCCACGCACTGATCAACAAGGTTGATGGGCTGACAAAGACTGTTGATGAGCTCAAGAAGGAAGTGGATGCAGTACCCCTTCCTCACTCTTCAGATGATGATGATGATGATGACAGTCGCCCTCTCAGGCCCAGCACTTAGTTTAAGACCTAGGCCAGATCTGCGACAGTGCCAGCTTCAGAGTTGAGACCATCTTCATCAGCACCTCCTGCAGCTCCTTCAGTTCCATCAGCTCCTTCAGCACCTCCAGTGTCTACTCCAACTCCTTCCATGACATCTGCAGAATTCTTCGCCAAAGCGGTTCTCACAACCGGAGGAGATCAGCCCCAGAGAGACGATTAGTTCTATACCTTTGAACTTTTTGGTAACTTGTTGCCAAAGGGGGAGAAGTTGTATAGATCATAGGGCTTCGAGAGAGAGAGAGAGTGTTGCATTTTATCGCTCTCCAAAACTTTAAAATCTTTTGGTTTACAGTTTGTGTTAAACTTGTTTGGTGTTTGATCGTATACTTCTTATGTGTTGCTACTATTTCCTATCTTTGAGATGCTTATGAGATGATCATCCACTTTTGCTTGATGTATTGTGCTATGTTGTTCATTCATATTATTCTCGCACACCACCAAGCTGTATGTGACATGGAAGAGTGCCCCATGAACCTAATCGATTTTGCATTTGCATTCAAACGCAAATTCAAAATACTGCACAAATTTAGGGGGAGCTCTTGCTTATCACATACTTCTCAAAGCGATGATTTTATTCATTGATTATATCATATGTCGAAGCTTTGATCTATCTATTGTCATCAATTACCAAAAAAGGGGAGATTGAAAGCACATTTGCTCCCTTGGTGGTTTTGGTAATTAATAACAACATATATCTCATTGGACTCATGTTTCCACTAAGTATATTTCAGGAAAAGTTCAATGATGTGATGGCTATAGATTGTGAGGAGACCCCAAGATGCAAGGAATGGAATTGGCAAAGCTTCAAGCAAGGAGACTCTACATTTTACTTTGTGAGAAATCAATTTGAGTCCATAGGAAAGCCAATACTATTAAAAGGGGGTGAGGTAATGTTGGTGAACAAATTGCTCCACGTGCACAAGTGCTAGCCACCAAAACACCCACAAGCTCTCCCACAAAAATACTCTGTCTAAACCCTACCACACAAAATCGGTGCCACCAAGTTTCCCACTCGACCCTATCGATTTTCCATCTCAGACAGAACCTAGCCAAACCCTAGCTTCTCGGTATAACCAAGTCCTTTATCGGTGCAACCGAGTTTCGGTGACCTACATTCGGATGACCCAGTTTATAAAATCGGAATTTCCGAGTTTTATGGATCTGTGTCACCGAGTTTGGAAACTGCCCTCGGCCACTAATATCGGTACCACCGAGAATCTTGTATCGGTCTCACCGAGAACTAAAGTTGCCACATTTTGAACAAATCGGTATGACTGAGTTTTACTTCGGTTTCACCGAGTTGGTCAATAATGGTGTAACGGTTGGATTTTTGGAGTTGCCTATATATACACCACCACCACATCCCACTCGCAAGAGAAGCACTCAGAACAGTTCCCCACTTCCCATATCTAAATTTCTGAGAGAGAACCACCTACCCTTGTGTTGAGATCAAGATCATCCACTCCAACCATATGGATCTTGATTTCTAGCCTCCCCAAGTTGCTCTCCACCCAAACAATCTCTTCTACCAAGCCAAATCTGTGAGAGAGTGATTGAGTGTTGAGGAGTCTGTCATCTTAAAGCACAAGAGCAAGGAGTTCATCATCACTATCAAGCCTATTACCTTTTGGAGGGTGGTGCCTCCTAGATTGGTTAGGTTTTGCTTGGGAGCCTCCTACTTCGTGTTGTGGAGTTGAACCAATAAGTTTGTACGCGCAAGGAGATTGCCTACTTCGTGAAGATCTACCCATAGTGAGGCTAGTCCTTCGTGGACGGAAGTCGTTATGGAATAGTCAAGGTTGCTACTTCGTGCACCTTATGGGTGGAGCCCTTCGTGGACTCTCGTGAACGCTACCCTCCGTGGGTTGAAGACTCCATAAACGTGGATGTACGGTAGCGCCACCTATCGGAACCACGGGAAAAATCTTCGTGTCTACAATTGTGTTTGATATTCCATCCCTACCCTCTACTACATGTGCTTGTCTTTACTTTCCGCTGCTATACTCTTAGACATGCATGTGTAAGGTGTGCTTGACTTGCTATCATCGCTAAAATCTTTCCACGGCTAAAATTGGGAAAAGGTAGAATTTTTATTTGGTCAAGTAGTCTAATCACCCCCCCCCTCTAGACATACTTTTGATCCTACGAATGGTATCAGAGCATTGGTCTTCATTGCATTGGTCTCACAACCTAGGAGAGTATGGCGTCTAGTGAGGGAAATTATCACCTTAGAGGTCCGTACTTTCATTGTACAAATTTTCCTAGTCGGAAGCATAAGATGAAAATGCATATTCTTGGTCATAACCCCACCGTATGGGCTGTTGTTCGTGTTGGCTTGCAAGGTGATTTCTTTGGTGATGGAAAGGAACCGGATCGTGAAGCGACCACGGAAGAATTGAAGATGTTGCAATACAATGCTCAAGCATGTGACATTCTATTCAATTGCCTATGCCCCAAAGAATTCAACAAAGTCAGCCGTCCTGAGAATGCAAAGGAAATTTGGGACACTTTGGTTGATATGCATGAAGGTACCAATTCCGTCAGAGAATCTAAGTTGGATGTGCTTCAAAGTCAACTTGACAAGTTCAAGATGAAGGATGGTGAGGGAGTCGCGGAAATGTACTCTAGGCTAGCTATCATAACCAATGAGATTGCCGGCTTAGGAAGCGAAGAAATAACCGAACAATTCATCATCAAGAAGATACTTAGAGCTTTGGATGGAAAGTATGACACCGTGTGCACAGTGATCCAAATGATGCCAAACTACAAAGATCTCAAGCCTACGGAAGTGATTGGAAGGATTGTTGCTCATGAGATGTCACTCAAGGACAAGGAAGAACTTCACAACAAGTCAAGCAGTGCTTACAAAGCCTCAAGTGATGCTCCCGCTACTTCAAGCGACAACCTTGTTACAAATGAAGAGATAAGCCTCATGGTCAATAAATACAACAAGTTCTACAAGAGTAGAGGCAAAGAGAGGAACTCCAACTCAAGATATGAAGAGAAGCGTTCATCTAGTCGTGATCGGAACTGCTACAATTGTGGAAGGCCCGGACACTACTCCAATGAGTGCACGTCCCCCACAAGAGAAGAGAAGAATCACCTAGAAGACGAAGCTCAAGAGATGAGTCACCTCGAAGAGAGAGAAGGAGTAGAGATGATCGTTATGAACGAAGACCCTCGAGGAGAAGTAGGGACTCAGAGAAGGACAAGTACACCAAGAGATATTCAATAAGAAGACATCAAGCTCATGTTGGTGAATGGGTTTCCGGCTCCGAATCCGACAACCACTCCGAGAGAAGCTATCACTCCGACTCTGACTATAGTCAAGATGAAGGTGTTGCCGGACTTGCACTCGTTTCCTCCAACTCCTATGACATATTTGATTCATCAAATGAAGGGAGTAGAAGTTGCTTCATGGCTAAAGGTCCCAAGGTTTCACACCCCGAATACATTGACTTCAGTAGTGATGAGGATGACTTACTTGGAGATGATGACTTGCTATTTGATAAAACTAGTGATATTAGTCAAAATGAGCTAGATAATGATCATGCTAGTCAAGATAAGTCGTGTGATGATGATAAGAAGGAAATAGAACGACTAACTAAAGATTTAAACGCTCTTAAGTTAGCTCGTGAATCTACTTTAGAATATCATAGAGAGCTATTAAGAACTCATGAGAAGCTACGCTTCGAGAATCTCAATTTGGAGCAAGAACATGAGTTTCTTAAAGCAATCAATGACGATCTCTGAAAGAAGACTTCTTCTTATCTAGCCAAACGACTACTCTTGTCTACATTTATTCCACAAGTTAAGACTAAGCAATCTAGTAACAAAGGTAAGAAAGGTTCTTCATCTAGTAACAACAAATCTAATGATAAATCAAATGATGTTGTTTCTAGTAGCTCTATTGATTCCACTAATGATTCTCTTAGCCAAGTTACACTTGAGAAAGAAAACAATCAATTGAAAGGAATTATAGAGAAAGGTGTCTACAAAAGTCTTGCCGGATGTAAACAATTCGAAGAGATTGTATGCAAGCATGGAGGATACTGGAAGAACCATGGCATTGTCTACTTCAATGCAAATGGAGTTGAATTGGAAGAAGGTCAATACCCCAAGCCTAAGTTTGTTCCTCAAAGGGAGAAGTATGAACCTACTCCTCCCAAGGGAACAAGCTCTCAAGATGACCTTCCTCCACAAGACCACAAGGGCAAGGGCAAGCTTCATGATGACATTGACACACTTGAAGATGAGTCCCTAGCCATGGTGAAGTGGGTTCCCAAGGCTACTCCAAGTTCTACTTCAACAAGTGCTACTTGAACTCCAAGGTTCCCCATCAACTTGATGTGGGTCCCCAAGAGGAAGAACTAGAGAAGTTCTTGAGGGGTGACTCCGCCAATGAAATTCACTCACATTCATTATTGGCAAGGACTACTTGAAATGAACATCAACATTATGCAATAGTTCAAGGAGTCACACATTCCCTCAAAGGTAAGCAAGGGACAAGGTAATTAATGAATCCATGGACATCATCATGTATGCTTTGCACTCCATATCCATAGATATCCTTGTATTTGTCTCTTGTGCTCGGGACTAACCCATGTAGGTGAGAGTAAGAAACAAAAAGGATTGCTCCCAACTCAAGATGATCTTCATCAACTATGAGCATCCACCACTACATCACCCACATGAAGTCTTCTACGACAAAACCCAAGGTTAGTTTATCCCTCTTAGGGGGATGTCACATCAAGGGGGAGCTTTACTCTAAGACTTGAGTTAAAGCATCTCTTAAAATGTGACAACATTAAATGCTTTATGTAAAAGTGGTAATCCCACTTGTGCTTAAACAATGAGTATGACCTATGATCAAGTATTCTTACTTAGCTCCTAAGTTAATATACTCATATATAGATGACTCCGTCATCGCCAAAGTGCTTGATAGATGCTAGAGTGTTTGTGCATGTTTGCCATGATTTCATTTGACATCTTATTGTGTGAGCATGTTGGTCTGCATATCTTTACTCATTCAATGATATCCAATTGTTGCTATTTGGAGTTTGGTTTTCTTTTGCCAACTGGATGTACAAGAATGCCTAGGACCCCTCTCTAGCTATCTATGCTTTCTCGCCTCAAGTTCCTATGAATCTTGGTGTAACCAAACCCAACAAACTCGGTTCCACCGAATCACTGAGTTGATCTAGGTTTTTGATCTCGGTACAATCGATTGGGTATTCTCGGTCTCACTGAGTTTCTCTGTCACCTAACAGTTAGGAAACTCAGTGGCACCAAAATGTTCTAATCGGTTTCACCGACAGTCTGGGGTATATTACCTGGCAGACCTGACTTTTGAAATTCACTCGCCAAAAATCTGTTTATCCAAACCCCGAACTGCCGCTCCGGACCCCCTGGTTGTCGCCCTTGCCTCCCCGTGCGCCTCCACCATTGGGAATCGCTGCTGTCGACAGAATCTTCGCCGTCGTCGTCGCTTTAGCGGATTCGTCCCAAGTTAGGGTATGAATCCGCCCCCCTTGTGCGTCCTCTTTCCGATTCATGCGCATTAGGGAACTCTTATCGATAATCCACTATTTGCAATCTTCCTAATCCACTAGAAAGTTCATTAGATTAGTGAACAAGAAATTTTTAGGTTTAGCCATCCGCAAAACGCATCTCGGTGACACCGAGTCGCAAAAATCAGTTCTACCGATTTTAGTTCTAGGGTTCCTGAGAATTGTCTCGGTGAAACCGAGCGGTCATTTTCGGTGACACCAAAGTGACTGCCAAGTTTCTGTGAAGAAGACCATATGTCTCGGTGGATCCGAAAATCTTGACTCGGTGGTACCGAAATCCATTTTGCAGAAAGATAAAACAAAGAATTTCTTTGTTCAAACTTTGAAAAAAAATCTATGTTTTGAGATGCTCAACCCCACTGCTCTTCTATGCTCCATTCACAGGGTCAGTATGTCAGTCTTAGGAGACAGTCAGAATGATTTCAGAGAACCCAGTGTTGATGCAGATCCAGGCACTAGTCCTGAGGCCAGTTCTCCTTCTTCAGAAGATCCAGGCACCCCAAGCTCTCATGGGTTGCCCAAGGCTGCTACAAGAGCCAGGAGGAAGTTGAACTCAGATGAGGAGGACTCTGACTTTGCGCCAGAGGAGGCTCTTGCTAAGCAAAGGCAAGACAAAGCTGAGAAAGCTGCAAAGAAGTCTGCAACTGAGGCCACCCCATCTAGGAGGTCAGTGAGAAAGGAGTATGCCAGTTCTGAAGTTGTAAGAGCACCAGAGAGTGCTAGGGCAACCATGTCTGTTAAACCATCAAAGAGTTCTATGCCTAAGAAGGCAGCTAAGAAGAAAAGGAGCAGAAAGAGGATTGTACATGTTGTTGGAAGACCTACTTCTATGTATGAAGATCCAGAAGAAGCTGAAGAAGTGGAAGAGCCAGCTGCCAAGGCTCCTCCCAAGAAGAAGAAGAAGTTGTTTGCTAATGCCATGACCAGTCAGGCCCCATCCAAGAGCAAGTCAGCTGCTCCCAAGAAGCCCACAACTCCTAAGCCCAAGAGGACAACCAGAGACATTCTAGCTGCAACAAAGAACAAGGGTTCTTCCTCCAGAGCTGCTGCTGAAGAGGTTGAGATGACTGTTTTGAGGAAGCTGAGACCTCACCTTCCAGAGCACAATGGCAACCATCGTATTGCTAAGGACATGAAGAAGAGGAAGGATTCAGGGCTGAGGGAATGGAGAACTATTGATCCATATTCTCAGAGGAGAAGGACTGCTGTAGACTATAGATTCTACACCAAAGAGCAGCAAGACTTCTATGAAACCATTCTCCTGGACAAGAGCCCAGCTGTCAGTGATATGAGATATGTAGACTGGGACTACATTAAGAAGAATGAAGATTATTTTCCTCATGTGCAAGAGAACTTCAAGGCCATTGACATTGATGCATTTGTTGGTAGAGAGTTTACCCCTTGGAATGATGAGATGATCATGCAATTCTACTCCACATCTCATTTTTATGGAGATGGTAGAATTGTCTGGATGACAGAAGGTGTCAGGTATGAATCCACAGTGGAAGAGTGGGCTACCATCTTAGGATCCCCATGGGTAGAAGATATTGATTTGGATGTGTACTCTGAGGAAAAGATGAATCATAACTCCATGACAACGATGTACCAGGAAATCCCTACTGACTATGTGCATTCACATAAGTTTGACTCAGTATACTATCTGCAAGCAGGACTGACCACCACCAACACCATCATGAGGTACACCTTGATGCCCAAATCAGGAGATGACAAGATGATCCAAGGATACTCCATCAACATGCTGCATCACATTGACCTTCACAACAGATTCAGGGTCATGGACTTGATTGTTGAGACTGTGAAGAGGACTGCTGCTGATCATAAGAGATCTTGTGGATATACACCGTATATTCAGATGCTTATCAACTCAAAGCTTGAAAAGAATGTATATGCACTTGATCGACCACATATGCCACTCCAGCCAGAGTTTGAGGACAATGTTGTGGTGATGAATCCAGATCATCCCACTTCATTTACTGCACAGGCAGCAGCAGAGGCAGCCAGAGTCACTAGTGCTCCAGTGCCAAGGACCAGGAGTGAGCATATGGATCTTATTCTTAGCTCTATCCAAGGCATGCAGAATGACATCACAGAGATCTTGAAGAACCAAAAGAGTCTTGAGAGGATAGTTGAGAACAAGTTTCACACACTGAACAACAAGGTTGATGGGCTGACAAAGACTGTTGATGAGCTCAAGAAAGAAGTGGATGCAGTAACCCTTCCTCACTCTTCAGATGATGATGATGATGACAGTCGCCCTCTCAGGCCCAGCACTTAGTTTAAGACCCAGGCCAGATCTGCGACAGTGCCAGCTTCAGAGTTGAGACCATCTTCATCAGCACCTCCTGCAGCTCCTTCAGTTCCATCAGCTCCTTCACCACCTCCAGTTTCTACTCCAACTCCTTACATGACATCTGTAGAAGTCTTCGCCGAAGCGGTTCTCTCGACTCCTAAATCAACAACCGCAGGAGATCAGCCCCAGAGAGACGATTAGTTCTATACCTTTGAACTTTTTGGTAACTTGTTCCCAAAGGGGTAGAAGTTGTATAGATCATAGGGTTTCGAGAGAGAGAGAGTGTTGCTTTTATCGCTCTCCAAAACTTTAAAATCTTTTGGTTTACCGTTTGTGTTAAACTTGTTAGGTGTTTGATCATATACTTCTTATGTGTTGCTACTATTTCCTATCTTTGAGATGCTTATGAGATGATCATTCACTTTTGCTTGATGTATTGTGCTATGTTGTTCATTCATATTATTCTCGCACACCACCAAGCTGTATGTGACATGGAAGAGTGCCCCATGAACCTAATCGATTGTGCATTTGCATTCAAACGCAAATTCAAAACGTGCACAAATTTAGGGGGAGCTCTTGCTTATCACATACTTCTCAAAGATATGATTTTATTCATTGATTATATCATATGTCGAAGCTTTGATCTATATGTTGTCATCAATTACAAAAAAGGGGGAGATTGAAAGCACATTTGCTCCCTTGGTGGTTTTGGTAATTAATAACAACATATATCTCATTGGACTCATGTTTCCACTAAGTATATTTCAGGACAAGTTCAATGATGTGATGGCTATAGATTGTGAGGAGACCCCAAGATGCAAGGAATGGAATTGGCAAAGCTTCAAGCAAGGAGACTCTACATTTTACTTTGTGAGAAATCACTTTGAGTCCATAGGAAAGCCAATACTATTAAAAGGGGGTGAAGTAATGTTGGTGAACTAATTGCTCCACGTGCACAAGTGCTAGCCACCAAAAACACTCACAAGCTCTCCCACAAAAATACTCTGTCTAAACCCTACCACACAATATCGGTGCCACCAAGTTTCCCACTCGGCCCTACCGATTTTCCATCTCAGACAGAACCTAGCCACCCTAGCTTCTCGGTACAACCAAGTCCTTTACCGGTGCAACCGAGTTTCGGTGACCAACTTTCGGATGACCCAGTTTATAAAATCAGAATTTCTGAGTTTTATGGATCGGTGTCACCGAGTTTGGAAACTGCCCTCCACTCATATCGGTGCCACCGAGAATCCTGTATTGATCTCACCGAGATTCCTAAAGTTGCCACATTTTGAACAAATCGGTACGACCGACTTTTACTTCGGTTTCACCGAGTTGGTCAATAATGGTGTAACGGTTGGATTTTTGGAGATGCCTATATATACCCCTCCACCACATCCCACTCGCAAGAGAAGCACTCAGAACAGTTCCCCACTTCCCATATCCAAATTTCTGAGAGAGAACCACCTACCCTTGTGTTGAGATCAAGATCATCCACTCCAACTATATGGATCTTGATTTCTAGCCTCCCCAAGTTGCTCTCCACCCAAACAATCTCTTCTACCAAGCCAAATCTGTGAGAGAGTGATTGAGTGTTGACGAGTCTATCATCTTGAAGCACAAGAGCAAGGAGTTCATCATCACTATCAAGCCTATTACCTTTTGGAGGGTGGTGCCTCCTAGATTGGTTAGGTGTTGCTTGGGAGCCTCCTACTTCGTCTTGTGGAGTTGAACCAAGAAGTTTGTACGGGCAAGCAGATCGCCTACTTCGTGAAGATCGACCCATAGTGAGGCTAGTCCTTCGTGGACGGAAGTCGTTATGGAATAGTCAAGGTTGCTACTTCATGGACCCTTATGGGTGGAGCCCTTCGTGGACTCTTGCGACCGCTACCCTCCGTGGGTTGAAGACTCCATAAACGTGGATGTACGATAGCGCCACCTATCGGAACCACGGGAAAAATCTTCGTGTCTACAATTGTGTTTGATCTTCCATCCCTACCCTCTACTACATGTGCTTGTCTTTACTTTTCGCTGCTATACTCTTAGACATGCATGTGTAGGGTGTGCTTTACTTGCTATCATCGCTAAAATCTGTCCACAACTAAAATTGGGAAAAGGTAGAATTTTTATTTGGTCAAGTAGTCTAATCACCCCCCCCCCTCTAGACATACTTTGCATCCTACAACCTTACCGCATCAACCCCGAAGAGACTAAGGAGATACAAAGGCAAGTCAAAAAACTACTAGATAAAGGGCATGTACATGAGAGTTTAAGTCCTTGTGCGGTTCCGGTGATATTAGTGCCTAAGAAAGATGGTAGTATGCGCATGTGTTCGGATTGCCGCCCTATAAATGTTATAACCGTTAGATATCGCCATCCTATTCCTCGCCTTGATGACATGCTTGATGAACTTAGTGGTGCCACTATATTCTCTAAAATTGATTTGAAAAGTGGTTACTATCAAATATGCATGCAAGACGGCGATGAGTGGAAGACGGCTTTTAAAACTAAATTTGGTCTCTATGAATGGTTAGTTATGCCTATGGGTCTTTCCCAAGCACCGGGTACATTTATGCATGTCATGCATTATGTCTTACGTCATCTTATTGGATATTATGTTGTGGTATACTTTGGTGATATTCTTGTTTTTAGCGAATCTCTAGAGGAGCATGCTAAACATGTTAGGGAAGTATTGCAAGTTCTTAGGAATGAAAAACTATATGCAAACATGGAAAAATGCACTTTTGGTGTTCACGTTGATGAAACTAAAATTGATGCTATTAAAACTTGGCCCACACCCACCAATTTGCAACAAGTGCGTAGTTTCCTAGGACTAGCCGGTTTTTACCATCGCTTTGTTAAGGATTTTAGCACGATTGCATCTCCTCTACATGCTTTGAGCAAGAAGAATGCACTCTTTATGTGGGGACCATCACAAGACACCGCATTCCATGAGATTAAAAAAATTTCTTACTCATGCACCATTGCTTGCCTTACCAAACTTTGACAAAACAATTGAAGTGCATTGTGACGCTAGTGGTAATGGCATAGGTGGTGTGCTAATACAAGAGAAGCGCCCAATTGCGTATTTTAGTGAGAAACTTTCCGGCGCTCAACTTAACTATCCCATATATGATAAGGAATTTTATGCTTTGGTGAGAGTATTGCATGTTTGGGAGCATTATCTACACCCACATGAGTTTGTCATTCATACCGATCATGAAACTCTCAAGTATCTTAAAGGACAAACTAAGTTGAACAAACGGCATGCTAAATGGAGTGAATTCATTGAGTCTTTTCCTTATGTCATCAAATACATTAAGGGTAAAGAAAATGTTGTGGCGGATGCTCTTTCCCGCAAATGCATGTTAGTTACTCAACTTGAATTGAATGTCATTGGTTTTGAGCATATCAAAGATTTGTATGAGCATGATGCTTTCTTTGCTACTCAATATGCTAAGTGCCAAGTGAAACCTTGTTG
Organism: Elymus sibiricus; assembly: GCA_039707655.1. Taxonomy (NCBI): domain Eukaryota; kingdom Viridiplantae; phylum Streptophyta; class Magnoliopsida; order Poales; family Poaceae; genus Elymus; species Elymus sibiricus. Next base: position 221,088,396 of record CM077665.1, read on the forward strand.
GGAAAACTACTACATGAAAGATGGTTATCTTATGCATGCTAACAAACTTTGTATTCCCGAGTCTTCTCTTCGTTTGTTGCTTTTGCAAGAGGCTCATGGTGGAGGACTTATGGGTCACTTTGGACGCGACAAGACATATGCTACACTATCCAACAAGTACTTTTGGCCAAAGATGTTTCGTGATGTTGCACACTTCACCAACTGATGCTTACATGTCGCAAAGCTAAGTCACAAGCTCAATCCCATGGTCTTTACATGCCTCTTCCTATACCTTTTCAACCATGGGAAGACATTAGCATGGACTTTGTGCTTGGTTTGCCACGAACTAAAAATGGCCATGATTCCGTTTTTGTCGTTGTGGATCATTTTTCCAAGATGGCTCATTTCATTCCATGTCATAAGATCGACGATGCTTCACATGTTGCAAATCTCTTTTGTAGGGACATCTTAAGACTACATGACATCCCCAAGACCATCGTGTCCGACCGAGACGTCAAGTTCCTTAGCTACTTTTGGAATACTCTATGCGCCAAGCTCGGAATCAAGCTTCTTTTCTCTTCGGCCTATCACCCACAAACTGATGGCCAAACGGAGGTGACGAGCCAGACGCTCTCGACACTACTACGTGTGTTGATCAAGAAGAACATCAAGGAATGGGAAGAATGTCTCCCCATCGCCGAGTATGCCTACAACCGCGCACGTCACTTCACCACCGGCAAGTCTCCTTTCGAAGTGGTCTACGGCTTCAACCCTTTGTCCCCATTGGACATACTTCCTCTACCACTTCAAGAGCGCGTCAACATGGATGCAAGTGCAAGGGAAATATATCAAGAAGATGCATGAAGATACAGGGCACACGATCGAACGTCAAGTGGAACACGTCACCAACAAGCGCAACATCAACAAGCACCCCATGGTGTTCAAGACCGGTGGTCTGGTGTGGCTCCACCTACGCAAGGATCGCTTCCCCGCCGAGCGCAAGTCCAAGTTACTTCCTCATGTCAACGTACCTTTCAAGGTGTTGGCACGCTACAACGACAATGCCTACAAGTTCGACATTCCACGCGACAAGTACAATGTGAGCGACATCTTCAACGTCAAGGACCTTTCACCTTTCCACGGTGATGAAGATCCTCATCCGAGGATGGATCTTTCCCAAGGGGGGAGATGATGCGGAGCATCCCGTGGTCATCCCCATGGACCCAACACCAACACCTCAAGCTCCAAATGGTCCCATGACAAGAGCCCGTGCACGTGCCATTGAAACCGAGGAGACATCTCTCCTATGCGACTCTCCCTTTGATGATTATGGAACTTAGATGCTACCTCAAGCGGAGACTCTTTGCATGCTTAGGTACCATGAAGATGATCTAGAAGACGCTCGAAGTGAAGGCCAAGTCACTATGAAGATGGATACGAAGACGGACGGACAAGAGGATCAAATAAAGGCCAAAACACCTTCCAGGCCCCGGACATCCGGCCCCTGGAGGTCACACAGGCGCCAAGGCCCAGCTGCAGAGGCTACAGGCGCCGTACATCCGGCCCCAAGCTCGGACATCCAGCCCCCAGCCCGGAAATCCGGCCTTTGGCCCTGGAAATCTAGTCGGACGATGCGAGTACCGAACGAAGACCCGTCACATGAGCCCCGGACATCCGACCCCTGGCCCGGACATCCGGCGACCCCCCAGCGCGTGGACATCCGTCCCTCATCCAAGGAAATCCGGCACCCCCACACCCGAACTGAGCGGAGGCCAACGCCAGTAGCCTGGACATCCGACCCCACGGCCCAGACATCCGGCCAGCCCCTGAAGCCCCGAATATCCGACCCCCAAGCCCGGACATCTGGCCCCTGTGCGGGCAGACGCGGACTGGAGGCCCTTGTATCCCCTCTCTCTCACCCCCAACTCTACTAAGACTATAAATAGGACCCCTCCTCCTCCTTTCTAGGGTTAGCAATGTGTTGGCTCATAGATAGTTGGGCATTGCTCCTTCCATATCCTTCTCCGTTGGAGTGAGACCTCTACGTGAGAAGATCCTATGGATGTCAAGGCCCCTTTCTAAGAGAAGATCCCAAGTGGATTTCAAGGCCCCTCATACGGAGTGGGAAGACGCTTCGTTACGTGTATCCTTCCATTGATTTTGGAGCTTGTATGTTGTATGCTTTTATGGATCTAGTGGATGTGTGATTTGGGAATCGTTCTTGAGAGTTTCTCTTGATTTCTCTCCTTTTCCCCTCTAAGTGTGAAAAGATCGGCCTCATCGGGTTTGCCCCATATCACCTCTCTTATTTATTCACCTCTTTATTATATCCAGAGTTTCAGCATATCTCAGAAGACTTGTGTATCCGTTCAACCCTTTCAAATTATTTCGGGGCTCTCAATCTCATCAAGTTTTTTGTTTGTACCGGTGCAATCTCTCTTTATAAGCAATCGTTTCAACGGTGTTTCTTTTAGTGGGCCCATAACCCACAGGAGTTTCCCAGGATCTTACCTGGCTCTTCTAATCTTTTCCGGAGATCTCAAATTCTTTGCATATATGACGTAAGAATGAATCTCATCAGTCATATTCCTACTCCAAGATCGCTTCAAATAATGTCATCGTTGGCTCAACCTTTATTCTTTTTCCGAAGTGTCTCAAAAATTGTTCATGGTGTTCCTCGTCACCATTCTCATCGTTGAATACCGAAGGAGAGTTTCCCTTAAATCTTGGTCCGTCTTCGAAGATTCATGGTTTTAACTTCGTGCTATCCTCTCAAATTGTTTTAGATCATGAGAAATTCCTTCCATATCTATCCGGAACATTTCAGAGTTGCTTTCATTTATCGATCCTCCGAAGGCCATCATTTCAGAAGATTTTTTCGTTCTCAGCTTTCAACACTCATTCTCCAATTCTTCTCAGTTGATGTCACTTCGTTCGTTCAATATTCTCTCCGTTCGTATCTAAATTCTTACCGGTGCCTTGTTTAAGTTTTGTGCTAGACAGATCATGAACTGTTCGTTCTCATGTATCCCAATTCATTCGAAGTGTCCGCATTCGTTTCAAATTATTACCGGTGTTTCTTCCAAGACTTGTTCAAGTTCGTGTTATCTTTCTTCAATCTTGTCAAGAGGAATAAGTGGTATGTCAGATGCGTTGCTTGCCATAAATTTAACTTGATGAAGGATAAGCATAACATAATTCTTATTCTTGTTTCATCAAGGTGATTTAATACCTTTTTCTGGAGTTTTTCATGATATCAAATTCTCGATTATAAGTTGTTCATCTTTTCTTCTCTGGAGTTCCAAGTTATCGCAAGTATCTCTTCACGGAATTCCATCTAAATCTGTGCAAGGCCTCAATCTTGTTCTTTTTGGCAACCATCAATTCTTTCAACCATCATTTTTTTCATGTGTTCTCCAAGAGGTTCTTCATGGTGGTTTGTTAAGGATGTAATTCTTTCTTAAAGTATTCTTCAAGATTCTTGTTGGAGGAGCTCGAGTATTCTTTGTCTTGCATTCTTGAAACGCAATTCATTCTCTCTTATCTTTGGAGTTGGTGTTACATCATTCTTGGTTCATGAGGAGTCTTGAAGGGATTGTCAAGAATGAGATATTTAAACCCATCTTTTCTTTCTCGGAGTTCACATAAAGCTCTTCCTAAGGATTGTTGCTATTATGGTGCTTCCCAATGATCTAAGTATTATTTTATCCTCTCAGTGAAAGAAGTTTTGCATCTCTTGTTGCTTCCAACCAATCAATTGTTTCCGTTAGTGGCCGGTTGTCACCTCATAATTTTGGGATGTTTTTCATAAGCTCACAACAAGTGTATTATTGTTGTTGTTGATTTTACAACAACTCCGCTCAATCCTTATTTGTAAGGATGCTTTTCAAATTCATTTGTGGTAGAAGTTGTCATTTTTCTTCTCCGTTCTCTTGTTTCCAACGGTCTAGTTTCTATTATTTGGTTTCGGAGGCATTGTGATGTTGCTTTCTTCAACCCATCATCTTGTTTTGTCAAGATCATGTTTGTTTCCTCGCTTATCCATTCAACCAGAGTGTTGTGAAATCTTTCCAAGTTCTTTCCATCATATCAAGTTTTGCCACTCTTTCTACCAGGGTGCTGCCCAAATTCTATCTATCTCGTTTCAACTAGTTGGGCCCATATATAGTTTTATTAGCTATGTGGTGAAATCTGTGCACATGCCTATGAAAAAATGCAAATAGGTTAATATTATGGATAATATGATCAATGTGACTTTCGTTTATATTTGAATTATGTGTTGGTTTCCTGTAATTAATAGTTACTTTAATATTGCAGGAGGATGATCCTGTGGGCAACAAGAGGAATCTGGTCATGACTGGGTTCAAGGACCAGTATGATCCCTACTTTGTTGACGACGACGTCTACGAGGTAAAGCCTACTTGAAATTTCGTTTGTTTTACTATATGATCAATGTGACTTTCGTGTATATCTATATGAATGAAACTCATTTTTATGTGCAGTATATTCATAAGATCGAGGCCACAAGAGGAAGAGGTACTGATGCCCCTACTATATCACTAAGCCAAAGCCCAAGGATGGGCTCTTTGAGCACCTTCTGTCTCATGCACGAGATGCATCAAGGAGTGGGGAGGATGCCAAGATCAGGGCGCAGCATGCAGCCCTATGTCACACCCTGTGTTTTGCCTCATGACTAAGTTAACATGACTCAAAAATCAGGGCCAATTAAAACGTTTTGTGTGCTTGTGATGCTTGACTGGATTGCTGATTGTCTGATTGCTTGCTTGTGCTCTATATTCATAAAACTCCCTCCTACCCTCAATAACTCTTTTCCTTGATCCAAACTCTTGTCCAATGATCATACCATGTGTATAGGACCTAAAACTATTTTTATCAAATATTATCCTTGCAAAAAGCATTTATTCAAATTAGGTTTTCAAAAACCCCTGAATTGAGATTTGTACTACAAGTCCTCAAATTGGGTGGGTTCTTTTGCCCCCAAAGACTTTATTTGAAACCTACTATATATAGTACTTCCCAAAACCACAAAATATTAATTTTAAAGATTATTTTACTATTTTATTTAAAGGCTTTTTCTTAAGGCTGGAAATGGGTTTTCATAGGGAAAAATTATTTAAATGCTTTGAAAATATTTAAGAAAATTTAGAGAAACTCAGTGGACATATAATATCCATATATATGAGTTTCAACACATGGTCATGTTAAAAATATTGGACAAAACCCTCCAAAACCATTTCTGCTTAAATCAAGCATTGGAAATGTTTCTATAAGAAATATTCTCAAATAAATCCAGGAAAATTCCAGCAAGTCGCACATGCTATATGTGATGGTCTTGGTTCACAAATTTTCATATCAATCCCAATTGTTTTGGTTCACAAAATATCCCAAAACCCTCTCTGTCCAGATCCAAATTTGAGCAACTCTACATTGCCAAGTGTCTCCAATTATTCTCAAACTTTGTGGACATGGTATAATTCTCAAATCATGCATCCACACCAAGTGGTGCATCAGGGAAGACAGATCCACTTGTCCAAATTCCCCAAACTCATTTCTGTTGATTTCAAGAATTGGGAATTTTTGCATTACTAAGTTTCCCCATTTGATCCCAAACTTTTTGGGCATGCTCTAATCCCCAAATTATGGCACCACACTAAGTGGTGCATCAAGGAGAATTGTTTTGCTTAGCTAGATCTAAGCAACTCCATTTCTGCCCATTTCTAGGGTTTGAAACTTTTACAATGGACACTTTCTCAAAATGTGTTCAAAACTTGTGACCAATCTCATTTAGTCCTATTTCTCAATCCTGTTAAATCTCATGTCAAGTAGATCATCTTAGCTAGCTCAAACACTCATCAAACACCTTCTGCAACAATTTTGTGATCAATGATTGGAGCACCATATGAGCTCTCCTTGGGCCTAAATTTTTACCACAGCTTCTCGTAGATACCTTGCACCTCCAGCAAGGTTTGCATGGCCATTTCTGAATGATTGATGGGGTAAAACCCCCCATTTACCTCTCTGGTCAGCCCCTGCCTAGCTCTTCTTTACCTCTACTCCCTCTCCCCACCTCTCTCTTGGATTCCTACCACACCAAAGCATCTCCAGAAGACCCAAGAAGCTAGTGGACAAGGGTAGGCGCGTCCAGAGCGCGTGGGACATACCTTGGCATGCAAGGCTCGCGCTCTGGAGCACGATACAGTGCACTCCCGCACTGTAGCACGCCCATTCTGAGGCTCCCGACAGCATTGGGCTTTGGGGCCGTGTCCCCCGTGGTCACCTTGACGCCCTCGGCACGCCGGATGGTCGGGCCCTTCCTCCCTTGCCCTCCTCTCTCCCCTGTCGGGCGTGCCCGAGCCCCGATTGTGGACCCTGTCCATGGTGCACCTCGGCATGGCTACATAAGCCCTCTCGAGCGCTCCCCGCGCCCCCTCTCGATCTCTCTCGCTACCCCTCCCTCCTAGGAACCTCCTGGACCAGCTAGCTCGCTCTCCCTTGGCCTCCATAGTCCTCCATGGCCGAAGCTTGCCGGCAGCCTCTGCCAAAAAATCCGACGAGCCTGGAGCTTCTCCTTTCCCCTCTGGCAGACCCAGTGCCTCCCCTAGCCACGTTGAAGACCCCCCCCCGTCGCCTTCATCCTCCCTCGGAACGCCGGGCGCCCGAGGCCAGCGACGCCCGACAGCCTCTTCCGCAGACGCCTATGGTGTCGCTGCCACAGCCCTCCCCAGTAGGCGCGCATCCCCTGTATTGGTGCGGCGTCTCCTTCGGAGCTCGTCGGCGTGCAGAACGTCCGCAGAGACGGCCGATGCCGACGGGACAAACGCCGGCGCGCGCTCTGCCTCCGCCTCCCCTGCCTCTCCAGCCGACGCGGGCATGAGGAAGGAGACGGCCTGCCAGTGGGGCCAGCGACCCCACTGGTCAGCCTCTGCTGAGCTGTCCAACTGGCCCCGCGCAAGTAAGTGGAGACGGGTTCCCCCAGTAAACGCGTTCGGCCAGAGGAACCACACCCACCCGCTTTACGCCATCGATGTGGCCTCATCCTACCGCGCAGTTGAGCCACTGGGCCGGCCCAGTAGCGGCTCTGCCCCGTTGAGCTGTGCGGCCCATTGGATTTGGCCCAATAGGTACAACCTTTTCCATTTTTATTTTTGTAGAACTTGTAAAATCCATATTAAATTCATTTCAACTCCAAACTTGATGATTCAAATTCCTAATGGATTCTAAAATCAAATCCTATCCAAAAATGTGCCTTGCACATTTTTCCAGCAAATATTACAGTAATGTTCAAGTGCTTATTTAATTTCATCTATGAAATGCCCCACTTATAAAATCCCTAGGGCATTCATATCAGCTCCAAATGGAGTGATTCAAGTTCCTAGGTGCATCTAAAATCATGTCTTAGGATGTGAACATTTTCCTTACACTTATTCTGCTATGTCAAATATTGGACCATTTCTTCATATAAGATCCACTTTGCAAATCCCTAGAATATTCATACCAACTCCAAATCCAGTAAGACCAATTCCAAAAATCTTCTAAAATCATGCCCTACTTGTTAGGTTCATCCACCCATTTTTATAGAAATATTTTCTGTAGACTTCTTATAGGATCACCAATTCCCCTATTTCCACCATTCAAAAATCCCCCTTGATCCACATCCAATGAAACCTCCTTGGTTATTTTTCTTATGACCAGAGATACCCTAGAAAAATAAAACTCCTATTTATAGAGCACTTTTATTTCTCTGCTGGTTGTGTTGCTTATTGCGGTTGTTTTCGGCGATAGTTGACGAAATAGATGAAGTGCTCGGAGTGGACGAGAAGCGTGTGAAGACCTCGAAGAAGTTGCTAAGCCCGGCAAGCAGCCCTTTGACCATGACTATGAAACCCTTTTATTGCATGGCACATAACACTTTATTTCGTGATGTTGATCATGTTGATGTGGTGACCACTTTAGTGGGATGCCTCTGATACTTTTACCATTGATACTTCCATCGTGCATGACCCTACCTCCTTATGAGGGTTGTGCGGGTGGGAGTAGTTAGGTTGCTAAGTAGTTGCTACGCAAAGTGGGATGGGGATATGCATGGTGATGGATACAAAAGTGTTTTCAAAGACTTTTTCGAAAACCCCGTCGGGTGCCACTAATGCTCGAGGGAGATGGTGTTGGGCTAGGTAACCACTTGAGAAAGAAGTGGTGTACCGGAGCAAGTTGTGTGTGTGTTTTCGAAAATGGATTAGATTTAAGGTCTGCTGACCGTCCCAACCTTACGTGTGCGACCACTCTACCCCTATATGGGAAGGGGCTTTGTTGATTACTTTGGTCGATACTAGCAGGGAGCCCGCATTACTAGTGGCGGGAGAGTATGTGTTCCTTCATGGATGGTACTATGTGGAGCGATGCTCGTGTTTTGTACATCATGAAGATATGGACCAACAAGTGGACTCTTTGTTTAGTGTCGTCAAGGGAAAGGCATTGTCCGGGTGCTTACCTCGGGTATGTAATATACCGCGAGTCATGGATGACACGGAAGTTCCCCGAGTCTTGTGGGTAAAGCGCACAACCTCTGCAGAGTGTAAAACTATTCGAATAGCCGTGTCCACGGTCATGGACAGTTGGAGGTCCTTCTTAAACTACGTCCAGATGTTTTCTCAAAAATTGGTGTGTGTGTGACAGAGATGATACTTGAGTTAAGTCGGATGACTTGACATGATGACTGAACATGAGATGTTCAACCCCTGCTTATGACGATATTTGTAACTTGTTCATATGGATATCCGCAACCTCTTGATGCATGCTTTTACAAGTTGATTGAACATGTCATTGCACTCAAACTAGCTTTCCGCAAAATTACCTATTAGTGCTATATCATGCTCTGTTGAACCTTGTTCCAAACATGGGTTGCTTGCGAGTACATTCAAAGTACTCATTGGCTTACCACTAGTTATTTTATTAGCCAAGCATGAAAGAACAGGATACGATGAAGCATACCTCAGTGACGGACATGCGAGCTAGGACGCTTCCCAGTCGGAATGCCTGTAGGGTTAAGGCAGATGGCATGGGTTCACGCTATCGTTGAAGATTTCCGCTGCAAGTTTATGAAGACATGGCCATATAGGCCATAATTGAGTACAAACGGTATGTAATGGATGTAAGACTCTTGTTATTCATTTTCTGTGTGTTCAGTGAGCATTGATCTCTGGGATCACTGTGCACGTACATTCGGTGACCACGACTTATGAGTCGGGGTCCCCACAGAGCTGGTATCAGAGCCATCCTGATTGTAGGGAGCCCTTAGTTAGCATGGACATTAGTTAGGACAAAACTATTTTTCCCAGACCCTTCAAAAACACCTACAAAACCTCTTTATTTCTCACCTCTCCTACATTTTCAAAGGAAGTGAAGGTTTTTGCCTTAGCACTTCCACCCATATTCTCTTTGACTCTCCTCGTCTGCCTTTTCAAAACTTTGCAAACGGTCGCCACTACCCTTATGCCCCTGACCTCTGGATTCCTTGTAATCCTCATGGGTGACCTGGAAGGAAGCCACCTTGCCAGACATTCACACAAGTTTGACGACACCACGACAAGACAATACCAACACAAGATAACCTCTCCAAGGATGAGAATATCAAGAATCAGAAGATGGCGACACCCTCGGCACTGCCTCAGGATGGTACAACCTTGGCCTACGACGATCAGGGCACAAGATATGCAAGATCATGATATGCATCGCTAATAGAGCAACCTTGTCCTTACCGTTGTTGTATCAGCAACCACCGGTGGATGAGAACCTCGCCATTTGGTCTGCCTCACTATAGTGAGCAGGAAAACGGTTCTCTTCATCCCCTGCTCTCGGTCTCGATATTATCAACATGACCGACAAGTTGGAACTCTATCATGCCTTGTTGATGTCATTGCATAAAGGATTGCCCACTTGGAACTCTTGATGCCTTGAAGGACAAGAAGGCATTGGCATGATTACGAAAACAACAGAAGACCCGTCAACGACAGCCATGAGGAACCACCTTCGTCATCAACTCACCGGACGCGGAATTGTCAAGGACTCTCCAGGCACAACCCGGATCGTTTCAATGAACAACAACCAAGGACATAGCGATACCTGAAGAAGACCCAGAAGACTGAGCGGACTCCTCTCCATGACACGAAGCAAGCACGACTACTGAGTCCGAGAACCCCTAGGGTAGGATGAGTCGTGTATTCCCCATGCGAAGTCGAGTCCGTGTGATGGTTCAAATGGAACCATGATGTGTGTTACTTGTTTTGCTTGTTGTGCTTTGGTGAAAGTCGCACTTTTGCCCTAGGCGACAAGTACGTGACTATATCACCCACCTTATAATAATGCATGTGTTTAGCCATCTCGGCGCTTGTTTGATTGCACTTGCACTTTACCACCCCTTAGGCACTTCCCTCTATGCTACTTTCCCCTCTCCCCCCCATCTCGTCAACTGAAGACCAGCAAGACAAGATGCACCAAGGGTCCACCTCGACAAACCACTACCGTTGAAGACTTTTGAAGACAACCTATTTAACCAGAAGCAACCCCGTAGAGTTATGCTTTTCCCTCAAGATCGGGAATCCTCCCCTAGACCAGCCTAGACCCCACAACTAACCCAGCCCAAACCCTTAACCATGTGCTTAACATACGGGTTCACAAGAGAGCACTGGTTGAGTTTCGATAACCTTGGTTTAGCACTAGATTTCATCATTGGAGTGATCATAGTGAACAGACACCTTACATCCTTAAGCTAGCACTTGATCTCACGATGCCATAGGGAAGATCGTTTTGAGGATATATGATTAGTAGACTAATGATTTGATGAGGTTCTAATAGATATCTTGAGGATATAGCTAAGATCTTTGGTGGGTTACGAGACTTTCATGTCGGTAGAAGGACTTGGTGGATCAAATTAATAGAGTTGCATAAATTCTCCCTTGAGAAAATTGGGTTTAGTAGGACAAATATGATCACAAGCTGAAGTTCTTGGTGGATTAATGACTTGACTTTGGCAAGTAATATTGATAGTGGATTGAGAGTGATACGATAGTGACTGGAGTAACTAGTAGGGAATTCTTACCAGATGTAAACCTTGGATTTAATAGGTGATTCTAATAGGTGCTCAGGATCAATGAAACTACATGGTTCGGAGTAATTTGGATTTAGTCCGATGATCTTGATCTTGATACCATGTTTCTCGGTGGAAGACAAACCAGGAATATTGGATGGTTGTCAGAATTGGTTCAAGGATCCATATGCACCTAACATCGGAGTTGCTAGATCACCATGGTGGGAATTGCTGGTTATACTGCGATGAGATAGTTCTTGCTGAAATTTGGGGATTTAGGAAATCTGGAGAAATATGGAACGTCGCCGGTATTGGATTTGTAGTAGTAATAGATCATGTAATAATGGATGGTATTCGTGGATCGATTAACTGGATTCGTAGGAAGGAAACAAGATCTTGGATTGGTATATTATGTGTTTCCTTAGCATAGGAATGCAGTACCTTAGACCTTGGATAGGTTAGTAGATCACTTGGATTTGTAGTGTCACAATCTAGCTTAGCAGCTTGTATGCTTTCCCGAGGATTTTTATATAGGGATATATGTGAGTCAACTAGAGTATGCATAAGAGATCTTGGTTTAGTCCTTCTCTCAATCTTGGAGTTGTATAGCATGAGTGATGTTGGGGTTGACTTATATGAGATAATACCTTCGATGATATAGGGTGATATTGTTTGGGGAAATAGGTAGGACTATTGGCATCTAATAATTGTGCTCAAGGATAAGATGATAGACGTTCACTCACATCCTATGATCCTTGAAACCCCTAAGCTTTATCGAGCCACAACATAGTCAGATCACGACCATAGTCTTTGGCTCTAAGTCGAAAGACTATAGCTAGTACTCCACCTCGACCACGACCAATCCTGTCCCTGAGGAAGATGGACACGAAGAACTATATTACAATGGACCCCAAACCCCTGGACTAGTGACCATTCGGAGCAAAAGCCCGCTCCTCTCACATATCCCACGAGCAATGTGCTTGTGTGATACTTGGGGAAATATGTTGTTGTCCTCATAAATGACATACTTATTTACCCAATGAGAGGAAGGAACACCTTAGTCCTATTGGGATAAGCCCCAAAAGCACCAACTGCCCTGCCTCTCAAAGTGTAAGGTTTTACCTTAAAGAAGTTGGACTCCGCGAAGCACCCTCCCTGCAGCAGAAGATGTTCTTGCCCAAGCAAGATGAAGAACCACTATGGTTGGGAAGCCACGACGACGAAGAAGAAGCAAGAGAAGTCAACCACCACTTCTCTGCCGGCTACATCAGCTGGACTATATCAAGAAGCACCGACACTCAAGCACGATGAAGCCCTTAGACATCAAGAGGATTAAGGACCCCCTTATTTTAAGTAGTCACCTATCAGTTCCTGACTAAGAAGGAACCGATAAGTTGATAGCACCCCTCACCGCTTTGATGGTGTACGATGAGCATGACATCCCTACTCCCTTCAAATACCTGGAATGGAGTGGACGATTGTCATGACTTCGTTACCAGCCCCTTTTGATCCAATCTAGGGTGTAAACCCTGACTCGATCATGGTAAACCACCTGTCAAAGGTAGTTCACTCCGCTTGCCAAGCCTCAAACCTTGGGGACTAGATGGTTGTTCTATACTTCTGGATAGTCAGCTTATTTGGAACCCCTCAGAAACCTTCCTAGATGATAGAACCCGTTTTGGCACGAAGTCTCTAAGCTTAGCCTTAGGGACGAGCCTTGGCCCAACCTTGCCACAAATGACTATGGAGAGACGAGTAGACCAAACACTCGAAGGCACGCTAGAAACGTGCGTCCGTGACTACGAAGACAAGTGACCAAGTATGACCGAAGAACGTACCTCGACAACTTACTCAAGCAGAAAATCTTGGCGAGAAGCCTACGATGACTCGCTTCAACACTCTCAAGGATGAAGACCACCTGCGACTGAAGACCTCCTGCTTAAGGAAGATAAGGACTTCCCCGTCAACGAGAAGCTACACCAAGACTCGACCCTTCTAATGCGAGACATCTAGATGTCACTAACAGACGTGAGCAGTCCCAGGACCAGCACGCAGACACACTACTTTGCCCCGTATTCCTACTTTGGAATACACACGCAAGCCAGACCTCTGCTCGAACCCCGTTCATCGGACCCTTAAATCCTAGTCAGACCTAGCATACCGCAAGAACAACGATTCACCCTTAGACGAATGTCAGTGATGCACCCGAAGTTATATCAGCAAGCACTTGAAGATCCAATGGACCAATCACATTGAAGAAGAAGCCTCATGGGAACGAGAAGACTACCTCACCTCTGAATTCCTGCATCGTCTATACGCCTAGCCTAGGAATCTCGGGAACAAGATTCTTGTAAGGGTTGTAGGTCTGTCACACCCTGTGTTTTGCCTCATGACTAAGTTAAAATGACTCAAAAATCAGGGCAAATTAAAACTTTTTGTGTGCTTGTGATGCTTGACTGGATTGCTGATTGTCTGATTGCTTGCTTGTGCTCTATATTCATAAAACATCCTCCTACCCTCAATAACTCTTTTCCTTGATCCAAACTCTTGTCCAATGATCATACCATGTGTATAGGACCTAAAACTATTTTTATCAAATATTATCTTGGCAAAAAGCATTTATTCAAATTAGGTTTTTTAAAAACCCCTGAATTGAGATTTGTACTACAAGTCCTCAAATTGGGTGGATTCTTTTGCCCCAAAGACTTTAGTTGAAACCTACTATATATAATACTTCCCAAAACCATAAAATATTAATTTTAAAGATTATTTTACTATTTTATTTAAAGGCTTTTTTTAAGGCCAGAAATGGGTTTTCATAGGGAAAAATTATTTAAATGCTTTGAAAATATTTGAGAAAATTTAGAGAAACTCAGTGGACATATAATATCCATATATATGAGTTTCAACACATGGTCATGTTCAAAATATTGGACAAAACCCTCCAAAACCATTTCTGCCTAAATCAAGCATTTGAAATGTTTCTATAAGAAATATTCTCAAATAAATCCAAGAAAATTCCAGCAAGTCACACATGCTATATGTGATGGTCTTGGTTCACAAATTTTCATCTCAATCCCAATTGTTTTGGTTCACAAAAATATCCCAAAACTCTCTCTGTCCAGATCCAAATTTGAGCAACTCTACATTGCCAAGTGTCTCCAATTATTCTCAAACTTTGTGGGCATGTTATAATTCTCAAATCATGCATCCACACCAAGTGGTGCATCAGGGAAGACAGATCCACTTGTCCAAATTCCCCAAACTCATTTCTGTTGATTTTAAGAATTGGGAATGTTTGCATTACTAAGTTTCCCCATTTGATCCCAAACTTTTTGGGCATGCTCTAATCCCCAAATTATGGCACCACACTAAGTGGTGCATCAAGGAGAATTGTTTTGCTTAGCTATATCTAAGCAACTCCATTTCAGCCCATTTCTAGGGTTTGAAACTTTTACATTGGACACTTTCTCTAAATGTGCTCAAAACTTGTGACCAAGCTCATTTAGTCCTATTTCTCAATCCTGTTAGATCTCATGTCAAGTAGATCATCTTAGCTAGCTCAAACACTCATGAAACACCTTCTGCAACAATTTTGTGATCAATGATTGGAGCACCATATGAGCTCTCCTTGGGCCTAAATTTTTACCACAACTTCTCGTAGATACCTTGCACCTCCAGCAAGGTTTGCATGGCCATTTCTTAATGATTGATGGGGTAGAACCCCCCATTTACCTCTCTGGTCAGCCCCTTCCTAGCTCTTCTTCACCTCTACTCCATCTCCCCACCTCTCTCTTGGATTCCTTGCACACCAAAGCATCTCCAGAAGACCCAAGGAGTTAGTGGACAAGGGTAGGCGCGTCCAGAGCGCATGGGACATGCCTTGGCATGCAAGGCTCGCGCTCTGGAGCACGGTACAGTGCACTCCCACACTGTAGCACGCCCATTCCGAGGCTCCCGACAGCATTGGGCTTTGGGGCTGTGTCCCCCGTGGTCACCTTGACGCCCTCGGCACGTCGGATGGTCGGGCCCTTCCTCCCTTGCCCTCCTCTCTCCCCTGTCGGGCGCGCCCGAGCCCTGATCGTGGACCCTGTCCACGGTGCACCTCGGTATGGCTATATAAGCCCTCCCGAGCGCTCCCCTTGCCCCCCCCCCCTCGGTCTCTCTCGCTATCCCTCCCTCCTAGGAACCTCCTGAACCAGCTAGCTCGCTCTCCCTTGGCCTCCATAGTCCTCCATGGCCGAAGCATGCCGGCGGCCTCTTCCCAAACATCCGACGAGCCTGGAGCTTCTCCTTTCCCCTCTGGCAGACCCAGTGCCTCCCCTAGCCACGTTGAAGACCCTCCCCCCCCCCCCCGTCGCCTCCATCCTCCCTCAGAACGCCGGGCGCCCGAGGCCAGCGACGCCCGACAGCCTCTTCCGTGGCCGCCTATGGTGTCGCCGCCACAGCCCTCCCCAGCAGGCGCACATCCCCTGTATTGGTGGGGCGTGTCCTCCGGAGCTCGTCGGCGTGCAGAACGTCGGTAGAGACGGCCGGTGCCGACGGGAAAAATGCCGGCGCGCGCTCTGCCTCCGCCTCCCCGGCCTCTCCAGTCGACGCGGGCATGAGGAAGGAGATGGCCTACCAGTGGGGCCAGCGACCCCACTGGTCAGCCTCTGCTAAGCTGTCCAACCGGCCCCGCGTGAGTAAGTGGAGACGGGTTCCCCCAGTAAACGCGTTCGGCCAGAGGAAACGCACCCACCCGCTTTACGCCATCGACGTGGTCTCATCCTACTGCGCAGTTGAGCCACTGGGCCGGCCCAGTAGCGGCTCTGCTCCGTTGAGCTGTGCGGCCCATTGGATTTGGCCCAATAGGTACAACCTTTTTCCATTTTTATTTTTGTAGAACTTGTAAAATCCATATTAAATTCATTTCAACTCCAAACTTGATGATTCAAATTCCTAATGGATTCTAAAATCAAATCCTATCCAAAAACGTGCCTTGCACATTTTTCCAGCAAATATTACAGTAATGTTCAAGTGCTTATTTAATTTCATCTATGAAATGCCCCACTTGTAAAATCCCTAGGGCATTCATATCAACTCCAAATGGAGTGATTCAAGTTCCTAGGTGCATCTAAAATCATGTCTTAAGATGTGAACATTTTCCTTACACTTACTCTGCTATGTCAAATATTGGACCATTTCTTCATATAAGATCCACTTTGCAAATCCCTAGAATATTCATACCAACTCCAAATCCAGTAAGATCAATTCCAAAAATCTTCTAAAATCATGCCCTACTTGTTAGGTTCATCCACCCATTTTTATAGAAATATTTTCTGTAGACTTCTTATAGGATCACCAATTCCCCTATTTCCACCATTCAAAAATCCCCCTTGATCCACATCCAATGAAACCTCCTTGGTTATTTTTCTTATGACCAGAGATACCCTAGAAAAATAATACTCCTATTTATAGAGCACTTTTATTTCTCTGCTGGTTGTGTTGCTTATTGCGATTGTTTCCGGTGATAGTTGACGAAATAGATGAAGTGCTCGGAGTGGACGAGAAGCGTGTGAAGACCTCGAAGACGTTGCTAAGCCAGGAAAGCAGCCCTTTGACCATGACTATGAAACCCTTTTATTGCATGGCACATAGCACTTTATTTCGTGATGTTGATCATGTTGATGTGGTGACCACTTTGGTGGGATGCCTCCGATACTTTTACCATTGATACTTGCATCGTGCATGACCCTACCTCCTTATGAGGGTTGTGCGGGTGGGAGTAGTTAGGTTGCTAAGTAGTTGCTGCGCAAAGTGGGATGGGGATATGCATGGTGATGGATACAAAAGTGTTTTCAAAGACTATTTCGAAAACCCCGTCGGGTGCCACTAATGCTCGAGGGAGATGGTGTTGGGATAGGTAACCACTTGAGAAAGAAGTGGTGTACCGGAGCAAGTTCTGTGTGTGTTTTCGAAAACCGATTAGATTTAAGGTCTGATGACCGTCCCAACCTTACATGTGCGACCACTCTACCCCTATATGGGAAGGGGCTTTGTTGATTACTTTGGTCGATACTAGCAGGGAGCCCGCATTACTAGTGGCGGGAGAGTATGTGTTCCTTCATGGATGCTACTATGTGGAGCGATGCTCGTGTTTTGTACGTCATGAAGATACGGACCAACGAGTGGACTCTTTGTTTAGTGTCGTCAGGGGAAAGGCATTGTTCGGGTGCATACCTCGGGTATGTAATATACCGCGAGTCATGGATGACACGGAAGTTCCCCGAGTCTTGTGGGTAAAGCGTGCAACCTCTGCAGAGTGTAAAACTATTCGAATAGCTGTGTCCACGGTCATGGACAGTTGGAGGTCCTTCTTAAACTACGTCCAGATGTTTTCTCAAAAATTGGTGTGTGTGTGTGTGTGACAGAGATGATACTTGAGTTAAGTCGGATGACTTGACATGATGACTGGACATGTGATGTTCAACCCCTGCTTATGACGATATCTGTAACTTGTTCATATGGATATCCGCAACCTGTTGATGCATGCTTTTACAAGTTGATTGAACATGTCATTGCACTCAAACTAGCTTTCCGCAAAATTACCTATTAGTGCTATATCATGCTCTGTTGAACCTTGTTCCAAACATGGGTTGCTTGCGAGTACATTCAAAGTACTCATTGGCTTGCCACTGGTTATTTTATTGGCCAGGCATGAATGAACAGGATACGATGAAGCATACCTCAGTGGCGGACATGCGAGCTAGGACGCTTCCCAGTCGGAATGCCTGTAGGGTTAAGGCAGATGGCATGGGTTCACGCTATCGTTGAAGATTTCCGCTGCAAGTTTATGAAGACATGGCCATATAGGCCAGAATTGAGTACAAACGGTATGTAATGGATCTAAGACTCTTGTTATTCAGTTTCTGTGCGTTCAGTGAGCATTGATCTCTGGGATCACTGTGCACGTACATTCGGTGACCACGACTTATGAGTCGGGGTCCCCACACCCTACGCAAGGCTTTGACTCCCGTTTAGTAGCCCTCTGTGATCATATAATGTTTTACTTTTGCGGCTGTGAACTGTTGGCGGATTGTATATTTTGGTAATGTAGTATGTGAACTGTAGTATACTTTTGTTAAAGTCCGTGTGGTTTATATTATCTTGTGTTATATATTATCTTGTGTTTTATGTTATCTTGTGACAAAAATTAGTGTTAAAAAGAATTTTAAAGTATAATACAAATGTATGAAAGAAATAAAAAATAAATATAAAAAGTTGATAAAACAGTAGTTTGTTCACCCACCGTGTGATATACTCATGAGAGAAGCCACTAGTGAATCCTACGGCCCCCGGGTCTACTTTTCCAACATATTGCTTTCCGATCTATCTTTTTGCCTCTTTGTTTATAGATCTACAAAACCAAAAACCCAAAAAGATATTGCTGCATATTTTATTTGCTCTTTTTATTTTGTGTTCTTGAGAGGTCTATCTCTCCTATCTATCACTACCTAATCTATCTTTTTACCATAGAGAGATTGACAACCTCTCTTTCGCGTCGGGTTGCAAGTATTTGTTATTTGTGTGCAGGTGCTGCTTATTGGGTGGTGGTGATCCTCCTACTGGTTCGATAACCTTGGTTTCATAACTGAAGGAAATACTTACCGTCACTGTGTTGCATCATCCCTTCCTCTTTGGGGAAATACCGATGCAGTCTCAAGCCACGTCAGTTGCGAGCTCCAACTCCTGCGCATCCTCGTTGGTCTCCAACAGCTACTCCAACTACTCCGAGCTCGAGCCCACGCCATCCGAGCTGTCTCGTTACCGTCGGGAGCTCGAGGAGGAGGTGGCCTTTGAGGCAATGCAGGAGCACCTCGACACCTACTTCGTGGAAGATGCGGACGAGAAAGACGCTATTGGAGATATGCCCTAGAGGCAATCATGTATGGTGATATTTCCTATGTGTTTATGAATAAAGAAAGTCCTTGGACATTATCAGTAATGTGTATTAACAAGTACGTGGCTTGTTTGTGAGACTATGCATTGTATGATGATTGTCCTAAATGGTCCCTAGTCGTAAAGGCTGTGTGGACACTCAGCCAGTTAGACTAGCATATGACATGGTGGATGGTTTGGTCTCACTGACCATGTAGCATTGGATGCTAGCCGGATAATATGGACTCAGAAAGATCTGGTCGGATTCGACGTAGTCGGATCCGAGTCGAGATAAGGTCTGAGTTGGACAGACCCAACTATGAGACGCAGCGATAGGTCATCTGTGAGTCTCTAGTACAACATATGTTCTGTGTCCTAAGACCTGAGCTGGCGCATGTACTCGGGATGGTGACAGACTTGCTTTGGGCCGACCAAACTCTACTCCGTGACAGGGTAGTTATATAGGTAGGTTTCGGGCTTGTCCAGACCCATGCTGCGAGACGTGGTCGAGCAAGATGGGATTTGCCCCTCCGATGAGGAGAGATATACTCTGGGCCCCTCAGGTGATCCGACCTGGATAAGCATGGCCATGCGATGAGGATTATGAGATAATCCAAAGTGTTGGTCGGATTCACCGGAACGAGAAAGAGGTCGTTCAGCAACAAGGATGACCATGTCGCCTTGTGCACGACAACATATACTGTGTGGCAAAGGGAACGGAAGTGTGATGTACAGGTTTGCCTAACCAGCTTCATCGAACACTTGGAGTCAGCATGCTTTGCTAGAGGCCGCTACCGACTAGTCGAGTCGTATGTGATCTGACTCGCGACCAAGTGAACAAGAACCTAAGGGGTCGCGCGCTGAAGGGAAGGAACACGTGGGCTTTAGGATCCGTGCGAGGCCCAAGAGTTGAGCCCGCACCGTATGCCTATATATAGTGGAGGTGCGGCACACCATCTGGTTGATCGCTTCGGCGCCATCATTAGGGCTTTGCATGTGTTGCAACTAGCCACCTCCACTTACCGTTGTCGACTGTGTGATCGGACCTAGCAGTCCGCCGCACGGTGTTCCTCCTGCACGCGCGGATACCGTTAGAGGCGGTGCACTTGCGCCGCTTCGGCGAACCTGTACGTGGGATCCGGCGACCGGCTGCGCGAGGTAGATCGGATCGGCTGTTCGAGGGAGATCGGACGAGGAGAAGGACCACGCGAATGCGCTGCCCCAACTCTACTTCCGCTGCACGGCACTGCGCGTCTAGTGGTAACGAACTGTGATCCATCTCCGTAGCATGTTCCTGGATGTTCTGCACGTAGGAAAATTTTAATTGGCATGCGATGCACCTATGGTAGAACCCAACAGACGCACCGCCTCGTGCGCCCAATGCTGTCGTGCTCACTGCCCAGGCCAAGGAGGCCCTGCGTGCGGCGCTGTAGCAGCTCGACGAGGCGGTGCTAGCCGCGTCTCTGTCTACGGCGCAAGAAGAGGTTGTCAGGCGTCGGGCGGCTAAAGAAGAAGCCGCAGCTCGAGAGCAGAGGAGGGCGGCTACTCTGCGTGCAACGGCCGCCGTCGAGGCAGAAGGCAAGAGACAGTACGTCGTCATCTATCCTCCGACGACGATGAAGAGCACAACAACGACGACGGCACCATCGTCCTTTCGGATGATGAAGACAAGTAGTCGTCCATCTGTTGTCGTTGTCGGCGTCTGTCAGCGTCGTCCGGCCATCTCATGTCGCCCCTCTCCTTAAAACAGGTATTAGTTAGTGTAGTGTCACTATATTAGTTCGCTCTCTTAATCTATGAACGTGTTTGTTAAGTTAATCCGATGTATAGTTCGCCCTTCCCCTTTATATGTTGTGTTACGCTCTCTTAATCGATGAACATTCTCTCTTTCCAGTCCCACTTATTTGTGGGCCCTTCTGTAACGTACAAATGTCAAGTCGACTAGCCCCGGCTCTACACACAAGAAAACAAATGCACACAGCTGAAGTGGCTAGCTCGATGCATAGTCAAGCAATGGTCCCGGGTTTGACCCTGACGAGAGGCATTATTATTCCAGTGTGTTCTGCAAATAAATCAGACACTGGCACATGGGTCCTGCGGTGTCCTAATTGTCAGTATGTTTCACTATATTTTTAACTAATATACTATACACTGACATGTGGGTCCTGTGTGTCCCACGCGTCAGCATATGCGCTAGGTAACGGTCAACTACATTGACCAGACGGAAACGCTCCGTTTTGGGCATACTTGAGCGCGGGTCGAGTGGTCGAGGGGAAAAGTGAGGGGCGTTAGTTGGGTGGGGGAAAACTGAGGAGTGCTAAGCAACCGAGGGCATAGAAATAGAAACCCCTTTAATTAATGCATACATACACTTGGTAAATGGTGGAAGGTTCAGCCTTTTGCCACATGTTTTGTTCCATTCTTGATGCCCTAGTTTCCGTTATACTGGTCTTATGTTCCTTGATAAGCGCTCCTAACACTTTTGGGGTTTATGGGGCCCCCTTGATAATTCGTCTTTGAATAAAACTCCTCCATGAAGGCCCACCTTTTGTACGAAAATTGACCAACATAATAATCATGATAACCGATTAATGCATACGGAGTGACCAACTCGTGGATTCTTAATTCTACATAAGTAGGTGGGCTAGTGCTGATGGTGCTGGTCCAAAATGGCAGTAGTCGGGGCGACCAATGTGTCTGCCAGCCGGAAACTTAGCTGATCTGGTCGTGTCCTGAGAACGACATATGTGGCTCTTATCGGGGTTATCGACACACTGGGAGGTCTTGCTGGACTTGTTATACCTTTGACGAATGTCTTGTGCACCGGCATTTTGACGATGCTTCGGGCTATCCTGATGTTGAGATTTTTCAGCGCATGTTGTGATAGTTTATGATGGATGAGTTGGAGCACCCCTACAGGGTTAAATCTTTCGGAAACCCGTGACCACGGTTATGTGGTGACTTGGAATTTTATAATATCCGATTGTAGATAACTTCCAAACTAAACTCAATTAAAATACACTAACCGCATGCATAACTGAGATCGTCTCTTCTTGTGAAGTTTGAAGCATGAAGAGAACACGGTGGGGTTATGATTAACTCGTAAGTAGGTGTTCAGGATCACTTCTTGATCATACTAGTTTGTGCCCGTTTATGCGTAGTGTACTCTTCTTATCCTTGTACTCGTAAGTTAGTCAGATATAAATGCTTAGTGCCTATTGCAGCCTCACCACTTAACCATTCCATACCCATCAAACTAATGTTAGATTTGATACCCATGGTAATGAGATTGCTGAGTCCCATAAAGGCTCACAGATTACTACAACAACATGTGCAGGTATAGTAAAGCGATGCTTTGATGTGGGAGCGATGCTTGTTCTATTTGGAGTTCTTGTTCTGCGATGATCATAGGTTGGGTTCCCGGTTGGCGGCCTGGAATTAGCAGGGTGGACGTCGTTTTCTTTCATTTGGTTTTCATCTGTAGTCGGTTCCTGTCTTTTGAATGATGATTGAGATGTATGGATGTATTGAGATATTCATGTTGTAGCTTGTGGCGAGTGTAAGCCTATATCTTGTATTCTCTTCTTCTCAATACATGTATTTTTGATGATATCCACCTTGCTAAAGCATCTTCGATATGCGCTTCTATCCTTAGCGAGACTTCCAAGTTTTCGTGAGGACAGGACCGCATATTGGGCGTGACACCGTCCACTTGCATGTGGGCGTGGTAGTTGTCGACAGACTGCTCGAGGACTCACTTATTTCCTCATCCATGCCATCGGTATCCTCCGACCTGCTTTGTAGAACCTCATCTAGGTCTTTGATGTTAGCGACAAGGTGGGTGGGTGGTGGTGAAAGCACATATGCTCCCTTGGAGGTTTTGATAATTTATGACAACATACATTGTCTCTTGGACTAATAGTTTTACCTAGTTTGTTTCAGATAAAGTCCACAGAGAAGATTGGCCATGGATTGTGTGGAGAATCCCCAAGGAGAGAAGAAGAAGAAATGGAATAGGATTGGCAAAATCAACAAGCTTGAAGACACTACATTTTACATTTTGTGAGAAATCACTCCTTGAGTCCATAGGAAAGCCAATACTATTAAAAGGGGATGAGGTGTCTATGATGGTCTAGTTGCTCAAGTGCTTAGAGATTAGCCACCAAAAATACACATGAATTCTCCCACAAAATCCCTGTCTAAACCCTACCACTAAAATCGGTGCCACCAACTTTTCAGAATCGGCCTCACCGAGTTTAAACCCTAGACAGATCCTAGACAAAACCCTAGTCTCGATGCCACCAACTTTCCACTTTGGTGCAACTGAAACCAGTGACCAACTCTCTGGTATCCTATTTTCAAGAATCAGAATTTCCGAGTTTTGAGAATCGGTCTCACCGATATTTGGAATCTGCCTAGGTCACCCATATCGGTACCATCGAGATTTATATATCGGTCTCACCGAAAAGCCAAAAGTTGCCACATTGTGCACTAGTCGGTGCAAGTTTTTACTCCGGTTTCACCGAGTTGGGCAATAATGTTGTAACGGTTGGATTTTGGAGATGCCTATATATACCCCTCCACCTCCTCTCACTCGTAGCGGAAGCACTCAGAACATACCTACACTTGCCCCATCCATTTTTCTGAGAGAGAACCACCTACTCATGTGTTGAGATCAAGACCTTACACTCCAACATATTAATCTTGATTTCTAGCCTCCCCAAGTTGCTTTCCACCCAATCAACCACTTCTACCAAGCCAAATCTGTGAGAGAGTGATTGTGTGTTGAGGAGACTATCTTTTGAAGCACAAGAGCAAGGAGTTCATCATTGTTACCACATCTATTACCTTTTGGAGGGTGGTGCCTCCTAGATTGGTTAGGTGTTGCTTGGGAGCCTCCTTCTTCATGTTGTGTAGTTGAACCAAGAAGTTTGTACGGGCAAGGAGATCGCCTACTTCGTGAAGATCTACCCATAGTGAGGCTAGTCCTTCGTGGATGGAAGCCGTGACTGAATAGACGAGGTTTCTACTTTCCGGACCCTAACTGGTGGAGCCCTCCGTGGACTCTCGTGACTGCTACCCTCCGTGGGTTGAAGTCTCCATCAGCGTGGACGTACGATAGCACCACATATCGGAACCACGGGAAAAATCTTCGTGTCATCTATTGCGTTTGATCTTCCTATCTCTACTCCTTCTTACATATGCTTCTCTTTACTTTCCGCTGCTATACTTGTTGACTAGCATGTGTTGGGTGCACTAGACTTGTTAGAATTGCTAAAATCTGCCAACAATTAAAATTGGAAAAGGGTTAGGTTTTTAATTTGTCAAGTAGTCTATTCACCCCCCCCCCCCCCTCTAGACGTCCCTTCTCGATCCCATAGGTGGGACTAAAAGTATGGCCTTTCCTGGTGACTCCCAGATCCCATCATAAGCCGAGGGCTGGTCGTCTGATATTGTGAGATTCTGAATCTGATCTAACATCTCGTTCAATAGAGATTATCGTGGTCTCGCTGGGCCCGATCTGACATTGGTGCGAGGGGAGCTTTACCAAGATCCGATCTGACATCAATCTGGTTCATTGTGTGGGGCCAGGTCCGTGACCAAGCTCGCAAATTGCGTTGTTGGATCCAAGCTTATGGTCATGTCCGACGAGAGGTTCATGTTCTTGTCCTGAGCCTGATTTGACATTGGCGTCAAGACGGGTGCATCTTGATGCTCCTTGGCCTGGTCTGGCACCCAACTCGATAAGGCTAGCTCCCCGTGGGAATCTGTTGTGTACACTAGGTTGCCAAGTCGAATGAGTTGGCCAGGAGCGAAGGTATTGACCTGGCCCAAGTTGTTGGTCAAGTCAGCGAAGAGGGTGATGCTACCGAAAACAAAGAGTTGGCTGACACAAAGGACATGTCGGTACCGATCTGCTCTCCCATGTTGATCCCCATCGAATCCTTGCAACTACTCAGCAAGGACCGGCATGGGCCACCAATGATGGAGCCGATTTCGACAGATCTCGGGTAGGGGGTCCCGAGCTAGTAGACTAGATATGATGGTAACAAGGACACGAGGTTTACCCATGTTCAGGCTCTCCAAAGATATAAAATCCTACGTCCTACTTGCGTTGTATTGATTTGGATGGAGTACCAAGTACAGGTTAATCTACCACGACAACTCGTGTGTCGTCTACGAGCCCTATCCCTCGATTTATATAGGTTCCAGGGGGTCCAGGGTTACAATTAGATCGGCTACGTAGAAGGTGAAATGTGTTGTGGATAATCTCTAAGTCTTGGCGTATGTGCCAAGTCTTCGGGAATGTTCCTTATACGCGCAATGGCCCTCTTGAGATGTCCTACTAGTGACCCACCATGGGGGTCCTCGGCCTGACCTAGCCGAGAGATGACGTGGTGAATGAACCCTAATCCAGGACATCGTCTGGAATCGTTCCCCACAGTGGTGGCATGGGCCTGAGCGGCTGTGGATAGGGCGGCGGCGGCGGCTTCTTTTTTTCTCTGCCACCTCCTTCCTCCGGCCAGCCCTCTTCGTCGTCTTTGCATTCGACTTCTCTGTGGTGCACACCTTTTTCGGCTTCTTCGGACCAACAGCACGGGCGGCCACGATGACGACCGTGTCAACCAGGAAGCGGGTGGCGGCAGGGTTGGGTGTCGACCATGGCGCGAGGGCGGCGGGGTTTTGGAGAGAATGGTGTGTTGGTGTGCCATAGACGGGAGGGCCGGGGTAGGACGACATGGGCGATCGCTGCATGTCCGCACAGACGCAAACCCGAACCAAATTTAGGCCGAAAATGGGAAGCGGATAAGAAAATGGACATGCGTCCATTTGCGTCGGTCCGTTGGGCTGTGTCTTTGTCCTTCTGGATCCAAACGGATAGAAGCGGACCAAAATGGGTCGGCGCATTGGCGTTAGCCCGACCGTGCCGGCGCGAGTGAGTGTAGCGGCAAGGAGGAGCTTGACGATTCTTCGCACCACGAGGAGCTGGTCTGGTCGTCCGCAACGACGTCTTGGCACCTGGCCGCTACGAATGTGGAGTCCGCTCAGCCAGTAATGAGGTCTACATCCGCCATGGATGAGTCAAGTAACCTAGCACTAAGTATTCACCTGATTTGAACCAAGGTTTATCGAACCAAAGGGAATTCTTCCAGCAAACAAAGTCACTGGTACTGCACACAAAACACAACACACTTATCCCCAAAACGTTAAGAAGGTTGTGAATCTTCTTGTATTGCTAGTGACAAGATCAAATTGCACGGTATGGTAGGAATTGATAAATAGATAAAATAAAAGAAACAGTATATGAAGGTAAAGTATTTTGGTTGAGGTTTTCAGTAAAGAAAAGTAGACCCCTGGTGTCGGTGTCAAACCCAGCGGATCTCGGGTAGGGGGTCCCGAGCTGTGAGACTTGGATCGATGGTAACAAGAGACGAAGGGGACAAGGTTTTACCCAGGTTCGGGCCCTCCTATGGAGGTAATACCCTACGTCCTGCTTGATTATATTGATGGTATGAGGATTACAGAGTTGATCTACCTCGAGATCAAGTAGCTAAAACCCTAGATGAGTTCTGTTGGTCTACAACCTAAAACCCTCCGGCTTATATAGACGCCGGGGGTCCCTAGGGTTTACACATGGTCGGTTACACGCCGAGGGGATAAACATGCCTATTCACTACCTTAAACGTGGAGGGCACGCCATGATTCTAGAAGCTTCCTTTTTGGAGTCTGGGTCTTCAATCCATCCTGTGTCCGGCATGCGGCCCATATAGTCCGGCCCATAACAAATAGGTCGGCCTCCCGAGGACCCCTTAAACCAGGACTCCCTCAGTAGCCCCCGAACTAGCCTCCAACGCCAAGAGTCCTAGCCTCAGCTACTTCCTGTAATCAAAGTCTTCGGCTTGCGAGGCGAGTTCCCTCCTCCACATAGTGATCGGTCGAGTTAGTTCGGCCTCCGACGACGTGTGATTTTTCCGATCATAGATCGTTCGAACACCATGAGTCACCGGCCCTGAAGGCCAAATGTCAGGGAGTAAACAGCGATTCCTAACAACCTTTCAGACGAAAAGTCACGGCCCACCACGACCATCGAGCCAGTCGTAAAGACTCGATTCGCGGTTCGAGGCCGTTTCCAACAGCACGATCCATCAATACACAGATCGTGCCCCGTTTTATACGGGGTATGTTTTAATCATGCGTGTATAACGGCACGCACGTCTTGGGAAGCGGAGGGATTCACGGCGCAGTAAAGGGAGGCTAACCGGCATCAAGCCTCAATAAAAGGGAAGGAAAACCCCTAGACTTATCCGCACTTCCCATTCGCATCCCTGCTTCCCCAATCTCCGAGCTTCCAGAGCCCAGATCTAGGTTTTCCATTCTTCCTCCTCCGAGCTTAGCCATGGCCAGCTCCGGCTCCAACGGCAAGTGGGAGGCATCCACGGTCACAGACCAGGACATCCGGGACCTCAAGGACGCCGGCTACCTCCCCGCCAATGTTTTCCACCGCGCTGCGGAGGAGGGCCAGGTGATCCCCACCCCCAAACCAGGTGAGAGGGTGGTCTTCATCCCTCACTTCATCCGAGGATTGAGCTTCCCGCTCCACCCCTTCGTGAGGGGCCTCATGTTCTTTTATGGTCTCGACTTCCACGACCTCCCGCCGAACTCTTTCATGCATATATCGGCCTTTATCATCGTCTGTGAGGCCTTCCTGCGCGTCGAACCACACTTCGGACTATGGCTCAAGATATTCAATATCAAGCCAAAGTGTGTCGCAGGCGCACACGCAGACTGCGGCGGGGCAGTCATCAGCAAGCTCCCTCGCGCAGTATGGCCGTTCGGCACCTTTATCGATACCATCAAGACCTGGCAGAAAGAGTGGTTTTACATCACCGAGCAAAGGGAGGAGGGCAGAACTGTTCCTGCCGAATTCAGATCCGGCCCCCCGACCAGATTGACCTCATGGGTCTGAAAGGGCCTTGATTGGGGGTCGGATACCGAGGTGGACAATCTGTAGAGGGGCATCGCCTCCCTGATAAAAGAAAACATCGATCTGACCGGCGTGGTCCAGATTATGCTCCGCCGGCGTATCCTCCCCTGCCAGCGCCGGGCCTCTCCAATGTGGACTTACCGGACTGACGATGATCATACGATCCGTCAGCTCTTCCGCACCACTCGGGAGAAGCTATGGAAGGCGCTGTTCAAAGCGCAGGAGAAGTGGACGGGCAAGGAGGACAAGGGCTTGAGCGCCATCAAGCCCCCACCCGAGGTATAGCACAATTTTATTTGATCGGCTCTGTCTTCCCAAAGATAGTCTAAGCATTTTCCGATCACCTTTCGCAGGAATGGTTGAGCAAAGCCACGGGCATCAAGTGTCTGGCTCCACAGCCCGAAGACCCCAAGTCTCCGCTGCTGTTGGAGATGCTCGTTGTGGCGCCTTACAAGGCGCCAGAGAAGAAGGAGAAGAAGAAGCCAAGCCGAACAGGCCTGCGCATTAGGGACCAGCCGGAGGCTGCGTCCGAAGAAACCCATGCCTCCTCAGATCTAGAGGAGGAGCATGAGGGTGAGGAGGTGATTCCCCCCTCGCGGGAAAGAGGGCGGCATCGTCGTACGCCCCGGAGGACTTAGATCCTCCCACCCCGAAGAAAGCGCGCCGGACACAGGTAGCCCTGTCCGGTGACAGCTCGGACTCGGATACTGAGTCCGAGGATTTCGAGAGGGTTCCGCGAAGGAACCTCAGGGTTAAGCCCCCGCCTCGAAGGTAAGGATCCGAAGACCTCCCGAGCCATTAGCGCTAAGTTTTTTAATGTTATTAACATGTGAGTGCCTTCTGACTTGCAGCCCACCACGCGTTCTCCCCACTGATCAAGTTTCGGACGGGGAGACCCCGCCCGCCGAGCTAGCGGAGAGCGGAACCGCGTCGCACCCCTCTCCTTCGGGCGCCGCGAAGGACACCGCGGAGGTGTCATCCCAGCAGGCTCCTTTGGCGCCGGACACTGGAGGCGGGGGTGATGACGTCATGGTCGAGGCTAACACCTCGGCCGCTGAAGACCCGGGGGAGAAGCCCCTCCCGGATACTAAGGAGACCGGACAAGAAGATGTACAGTCACCTCCAAGGTTGTCTCCGGAGCGCACCATGCCTCCGGAGGCACAGGTTCAATCCCCGGTTGGAGATCGGGTCAATCGATCACCACCGGCACCGCTGACCACCGGGTGGCCGGCTATGGGGGAGGCTCTG
The DNA here is from genome assembly GCA_039707655.1 of Elymus sibiricus. Lineage (NCBI taxonomy): Eukaryota > Viridiplantae > Streptophyta > Magnoliopsida > Poales > Poaceae > Elymus > Elymus sibiricus. The sequence goes on from CM077665.1 coordinate 221,117,633, forward strand.
TCAAGCGCCTCCATCTCCGGAGAGCACCGCACCCTTATGGGCGCGGTATTGTAGAGCATTCAGTCCGTAGACCACGGACTGAAGGAGGCCTTCAACGGTCTCCTAACGGGCTTCCAGGTAAGACATGTAATGCTCTATTTTGTGAAATATTGATTTCTTTGAGTAATTATTATATACATGGCAGCCCCCGAGCCCTAGGTGAGTTTGGGAAAACTTACCTGGGGGTCTATAATAGACTATTATCCGAACTATGTACAGGACAAATGTGTGTTCGGAATGTTTTAGCAGCCGTAAAAAAGGACCGGGCCCGGGAACTTATCTATGACAGTTCGGAAGATTTCCAACCCATGTAACTTGATATGGTTGTTTTGTATTTTGCAGGCTTCGTCTACGGCGGCGGCTTCTAACGCTGCTGAGCTGGACGAGCTAAATCGGAAGCTCAAAAGCTCCGAAGACGAGCTTGACGCTCTGAACAAGAGATTCGACGAGGCGCAAGGTAAGCCAGATTAGAGTATCAAAACTCTTCTTTACCGCACTATCAACGCGGTTTTTTGATATGAGTCTATGCTTACGTAGCCTCGGCGAAGGAGGTCGAGAAGCTCAAAGCCGAGCTTGAGAAAGCGAGGCAGGAAGCTTTGGTTGAGAAGGCGGCGGCCAAAGAAGCGGCTACCGCACTATCCGCCCTGAGAGCCACTAGCGACAAGCATGAGGCTCGGGTGGAAGAAAATCAACAGGAGCTCAAGGACGCTGGCCAAAAGTGCGAGGTCCTTGAGCGGAAAGGGAAGGAGCAGGCCGCCGAACTATCCACCCTGAGAACCGATCTCCAAAAGGAGCGGGTGGATAGGCGGTCCTATGAAGAGGAGATCAGCCAGGCCAAGGCTATCATGGATGGTAAGCCATATTTATTGCAGTGTATCTTCGGGGATAGGAAGTTCAAAGTGCTCACCCAAGTATGGCGTTCCTTAGGCGCCTGCTCGGAACTCCAGAAGAGCGCCGCGGACGCAAACCAGTTCTATGCTTCACGGGGAGAAGGAGACGAAGCTCGGCTGTTTTGGGCACAATTCAAAGCCCCCGAGCACTCTCCTCTCCTTGTTGAGCAGCTGAAGCAGCTGGTGGAGCTACACCGGATGGTGGAGCCGGCCATGAAGGATCTCTGTATCCGGCTATGGCCCAACGAGCCACTGCCGGGCAGCTACTTCGGCCTGGTGCAAAAGCTGAGCGACGCCTCTCCTCGGATCGACGTACTAAGGCGGTCTTCCTGCATTGAGGGAGCTCGGATGACCTTCGCGAAGGCCAAGGTGCACTGGCCGGGGCTCGATCCGATGAAGATAGCCACCGCCCCTCCGCCTCCTGGAAAGGAGCATAGGCGCCCCGAGCTGTACTTCTCCGGAGTTATGGAGGGTGCTCGCGCCATAGAATCTCAGTGTTCGAGAGAGAACGTGTATGAGTAAAGTGTTGTAATATGTCCGAAGACTTTTCAATGTGTATATATTTAAAATGCATGGTTTATCATGTCTTGTGTGTTTTGCATCCTTTATAACTCCTTTGTGGCCGTTAAACCTGAAAGCTGCGAGTCGTCGGCTTCAGCCCCCGTGTAGATACTACGCGGGGTGTCTCTTCCAATCGCACTGTGACCCTTTAGCCGAACTATCGGCACCCGAAGGCGGTAGTGTGGGGCAGACAAGGCAATCGGACCATAATGCTTTATTGCTTTCACTTAGCCGTAGGGGCGCGAGAAAGGAGTGTGGGGGGCTGATGACTAGCCCCCCAGGGTTCGTGATGTTCGGGATAACCGTGGCCGAAGCCTATATCACATGGTTTGTACGAATACAAAACCCATCGTATGACACGGAGTAACCTCTGACGAGATTTAGTTAAACTTGGATTCGCAGACCAGTTCTCGCATACCATGACAATCAGTTTTCGGCTTTCTCCGCTGAGGTGCTTGACCAGGCTAGCCGGAAACACAATCGCAGCGGTTCTCCCTTTGCCCTTTTAGCCGAACGAGCGAAACGTAAAGGGGCAACCATAGGAGCCGGGCAACCCAACTATTGACCCAAGACATAGTTCGAAACCAATGCATATAAAGCGGAATCCCAAGACGCCGAACACGAAAACAATTGTGCTTAGGGCGGTTTGAAGGTCGAGCCCCCGGTCTATTAGCCGGTTGCATCGCAAAAGTATACCAGACAGGTTCGCAAAAAAGAGAGGGAGAAATAGAGAATGCGCCAGAAACAACAAAGTGATCATGAATGATACATCTGTATTTTACTCAACAACTCTTATTATTCAAATTGCCGATACAACTGTTGACAGGTATTAAAAATGAAATATAAACCTTACAGGAGGGGGTTGTGCCAAGGGTCTTCGATAGGTGACCTGACGTCCACGATGTGCCCTATTGCTTGTCCGTGCCTGCGTCTAACAAGGAGTTGTATACCTCGATGGGTGTACTATTCGGCGAGCAGGCTTTGTCAAAAAGTCTTGAGAACTCCGAAGTGTGAATGAGCTTTACGCCGTAGTAGGTATGTTATGGTACCTGTAATGTGTCCGAAGACATGTTGATGGTGATAGTTCGGTCCAGCCGAACACTTACCCTTTAATAAGTTTCCCCACCGCTGCCCATGGAATTTTGAGCTCGAAGTTGTGCCTCCTTGGCACGTACTTTGCCGGTACTAGGGCCGTGCGATGGGGGGCGAATCCCTATTTATGGGGAGAGGAAGGTTCTGGTACTACGGATTGAGAACGAGCTCGCTTCCCAGCCTTGGGTGCCTTTACGGCAGATGTCGGCGCTTGCCAATCATCGGTGTAATGGAATTCGGCCGCTAGGGCCAACGCATGTTCCTCAGTTCGGAGGGAGCGCTCTGTGTTGCTGTTGACAGTAATGACCCCCCTAGGGCCGGGCATCTTGAGCTTGAGGTATGCGTAGTGCGGGACGGCGTTAAAGCGAGCGAACGCTGTACGGCCGAGCAGGGCGTGATAGCCACTGCGGAAGGGTACGATGTCGAAGATCAAGTCCTCGCTTCGAAAGTTATCGGGCGAGCCGAACACAACTTCCAGGCTTACAGAGCCTGTGCACTGGGCTTCAACGCCTGGGATCACTCCTTTGAAGGTAGTGTTACTGGGCTTGATCCTTGACGGATCTATGCCCATCTTTTTCACCGTATCTGAGTAAATCAGATTGAGGCTACTTCCACCGTCCATGAGGACTTTAGTAAGGTGGTACCCATCTATGATCGGGTCCAGGACGAGTGCGGCCGAACCTCCGTGATGGATATTGGTCAGATGGTCACGTCGATCGAAGGTGATCGGGTATGCCGACCATGGGTTGTACTTTGGGGCTACAGGCTCTATGGCGTAGACATCTCGAAGGGCGCGCTTCCTCTCCTTTTTGGGTATATGAGTGGCGTAGATCATGTTTACTGTTTTTACCTCTGGAGGAAATTTCTTTTGTCCGCCACCGATCGGACCACAAGGTTCATCCTCATCCTCGCTGCGTGGGCTCTTGCCTTGGTCCTCAGATGCGAGCTTGCCAGCCTGTTTGAACACCCAACAGTTACGGTTGGTATGGTTGGCGGGCTTCTCTTGAGTGCCATGTATCTGGCAGGGCCTCTCCATGATCTTATCCAGCGGGGTGGGTCCGTCGCAATTGCCTTTAGGAGGCTTCTTCCGCTGCCCAGGACGGGAGTTGCGGAAACTAGCGTTAACGGCCGTGTCATCGGCATCGATATTGTTGTGCCGGCGCTTGTTCTTATTGCGCTTTGGTTTCCCGTTTCCATCCCGAACTTCGGAGGTTCTGGGGTCTTCGGGGTTGTGGCTACGTCTAGCTAGCCAGTTATCCTCGCCCGCGCAAAAGCGGGTCATGAGTGATGTGAGGGCGGACATTGTCCTTGGTTTATCCTGGCCGAGCTGGCGAGCCAGCCACTCATCCCGAATATTGTGCCTAAAGGAGGCTATTGCTTCGGCGTCAGGGCAGTCAACTATCTGGTTTTTCTTGGTCAAGAACCGATTCCAGAATAGCCGCGCAGATTCTCCTGGCTTCTGGACGACGTTGCTCAGGTCGGAGGAGTCCGGCAGCCGAACATAAGTGCCCTGGAAGTTAGATCGGAATGCGTCTTCCAGGTCCTCCCAGCACCCAATTGAGTTTTCGGGGAGGCTATTCAACCAATGCCGGGCTGGCCCCTTCAGCTTCAGGGGCAGGTACTTGATGGCATGGAGGTCGTCTCCTCGCGCCATGTGGATGTGGAGGAGGAAATCCTCGATCCATACGGTTGGGTCAGTTGTCCCATCGTATTGTTCTATGTTTACGGGTTTAAACCCTTCCGGGAACTGATGCCGCATCACCTCATCCGTAAAACACAGTGGGTGTGCAGCGCCTCGGACCCGAGCTATGTCGCGCCGGTGATCGGCGTCTGCTCTGGTCCGGTTCCGTTCCCGACCTTCATTATTGCGGTCGAGCCAGGGCCGGTACCCTTCCCGTTTATCGGGTGAGTATCCTCTGGATCCGTAGATGGAACGCGTACGACCTGCTCTATCGTCCAGGTCGTGTCACAGGTCGAACCTGTGATCGGGCTCTAGTGGCTCTTTTCCCCGTCTTCGGGGCATCGTCGGCCTATAGCCGGTATCGTCAGCTGCCCTGTCTCGTCCTCAAGGAGGGCGGTCTGGCTTGTCGTATGGGGTATGCTTGGGAGACGGCATATCAGTGAGCTCGTCGTCGAATTGTGGCAGCAGCCTTCTGCGTGGATAGCTCTTAGGTTGGTCCGATAGACTGGTGACGTATCCTTCCTCAACTGAGAGGACTCTCGTCCATCGGTCGTTGAGGTCGTCTTGTTCGGCTTTGAGCTGCCGTTCTTTTGCTTTCAGGCTACGAGCCGTGGATATGAGCTATTGCCTGAACAGTTCCTGATTTGCGGGATTGTCGGGAATGGCGAAGTCATCGGCTTCCGCATTGTCCTCCCCCTCGATAGAGCGGAGGTAGTCGTCGTCCTCGGGATCATCGGGGTTGAGACGGTCTTCGGGTCTCTCCTGACCCTCTAACGGGTGTTCGGGGATTTCGGGACCGCCGATGTATTCCGGGGTATCTCCGTTCCCGGTGCCATCGATAGATTTTCGCCCCTTTTTTCCTTTTGACCGTTTATGCGGCTTTCGGCGTCTTGACGGCGCTTCATCCGATTTGTCGCCGTCGTTTTTCGGAGTGTCTACCATGTAGACGTCGTATGTGGAGGTGGCAGTCCACTGCTCGGTCTCAGCGGGGGTGAGGGCGTGATCCTCCTCATCCATGTACTCTGCTTCCTCGGAAGCATAGTCTAGCATGTCGGTTAAATCCTCGACAGTGGCTATCAAGTGGGTGGTGGGTGGGACGAGAAACCCGTCATGACCCGTCTGACGCCCGATCTGAGAACAGATCGGGTTTGGGTCGTCGGTAATCTTCATCGACGAGATCCGATCTAGAGCCTCGTTGAGTATCGAGAGCTCGGTCAGGCCGGTCTGCTCAGAGCTTCCGGAGTGAACCTCCGATGCGTCCGCGCAGGGAGAGTGTTCGACAAGAACAGATGTCCGGTCGTCGGATACTATGACCTGATCCGGACTGAAAGTCGGGCCCTCGCCGGGGTAGATCCCGTGGGCAGAGCTGAAAGATGGATCTGGGGTTAAAGCCTCAGAGTCTTCGGGCGTGGCAGGCGAGACTGCGAGCCCGGTTAGTGATAGATCGCCTCGAGAGTCTACGGAGAACTCTAAGTTCCCGAATCTGACCTCTTGATCAGGGGCGAAACTTCCGACGCGGCCTAGATGGCCGGCCGGGTCGGCGTGCAGCACAATGCTGCCGAAAGCGAAGATTTGTCCAGGGACAAAAGTGCCCGTATTGCGGACCTCTTCGTTGATGACTAGGCGAGCCATCGATTCCTTCTGGCGATCACAGCGGAACTCTCAATGAAAGCACCAATGTCGGTGTCAAAACCGGCGGATCTCGGCTAGGGGGTCCCGAGCTGTGAGACTTGGATCGATGGTAACAAGAGACGAAGGGGACAAGGTTTTACCCAGGTTCGGGCCCTCCTATGGAGGTAATACCCTACGTCCTGCTTGATTATATTGATGGTATGAGGATTACAGAGTTGATCTACCTCGAGATCAAGTAGCTAAAACCCTAGATGAGTTCTGTTGGTCTACAACCTAAAACCCTCCGGCTTATATAGACGCCGGGGGTCCCTAGGGTTTACACATGGTCGGTTACACGCCGAGGGGATAAACATGCCTATTCACTACCTTAAACGTGGAGGGCACGCCATGATTCTAGAAGCTTCCTTTCTGGAGTCTGGGTGTTCAATCCATCATGTGTCCGGCATGCGACCCATATAGTCCTGCCCATAACAAATAGGTCGGCCTCCCGAGGACCCCTTAAACCAGGACTCCCTCACCTGGGGCCATAGATTCACTAGTGGCATCTCTCCAAGCATACAAGTGTGGTGTGATGAACAAATTACAGTTGGACATCAATTAAATTGCAACATTTATATTTAGGACTATGATCATTCATGTTATAACCTCATATAGGCATTACGTTCGGGATATGTAGACTGTTATACAAATACATCTACAACTAATACTCTACCCCACGACCGCTACCCAGCATGCTTCTTGAAGTATTAAGTTCATGACAAATAGAGCATTGCGGTAAAGATGATGACATAATATAGACAATAAAACTATCATCCAAGTGTGATAAAGAATCCATCGTTTTATGCATAGTGGCTACAATACAATACAATACAATATGTGTCTTGTCTTTTTTTTGTCACTTGGATATAGATCACCACAAGATTATAACTCACTAGAATGCACAACTCCCTATGCGGAACTACCCATCAAATTTGGCCAAAGAAGACAAATGGTCCGAAGAGCATACAAAGCTATTTAATTATGAAACAAAGAAAATTCAGAAGATTCAACTGATTTCAATGAACAATCTGATCATAAAGTGACATTTCATCATATCCCAACAAACACACCACTAATTACATAATATGGACCCTGATCATGCGAGGAAGCTCATGGAAACTTTGTATTGAATCACAAGGGTGAGAAAATGTCATCTAAATACTGCTATGTACCCTAAGGTCCCAAAGGAACTACTCAAATATGGTCATGGACATAGCAAAATTGATTAAGAAGCCTCCGGTGATGGATTCCCTCTCTTGCAGGGTGCCGAAATAGCCCTCCAGATTGGATCTCCTCGGAACAGAAACTTACGGCGCCGAAAAAAATCAGAGAAAATGGGAAATGATGGTTTCGTGAAATATGAGTTTATAGGTGGAAGAATGGACCTAAGGCGGTGCACAAGGGGCCCACGCGGCCTTGTGGCTCGGGTCAGCCCCTAGCCACCCCCACCCCCACCCCACCCCACCCCCGGCTGGCTCCGGTACTTTTTGGGCTCTTCATGTTGAGAAAAAAATCGTATTAAATCCCCGTGATGTTTTGACACTCGTAGATATTTATTTCCTGGAAACCAAAAACATACAGAAAACAACAACTGACTTTGGGCATTGAATTAATATATTAGTCCAGAAAAATAATATAAAATGTTATAAAAAATAATTTAAAATGATATTATAATAGCGGGAAACAATCAAAAATTATATATGTTTGAAATGTATCAACGAGCAGTCCGACTAGCCGACAGTGACGAACTCCTTCGGCAAGGCCATGGATGAGAGGTCGCCTTCAGAGTATAATCATTATTTCAGTTTATAAATAAGGCCACTTGTTTAATTTCCACTAGACTATGACGCACTATAAGGTTAGGTGTGACAATGTCATGTTCCTAACTATTTGGGCGTGTTTGGTTGCCCGCATTAGGCCCAACCAGCCCGTGCGGGAAGAATCCGGCCTGTTTGGTGCCCACATACACTCTTGGGCCTGCATCGGACGAAGTTTGAAGTATCTATGGGCCTGTCTCGCTAGGAACGCTCGGATCGGCAGTTTCCAGCGAGCCAGACTGAGGTGAGCCCCAACGAGAGCACATGAGTGGGCCCCTTGCACGAGAGGAGGTTGAAGGGATGGAGCAGTACACAACCTGTACGTGCTATCTTCTTCTAAGCTCCTCCCTAATCTCCTTTCTTCCTTCTCCTTCTAATCTACACAACGGTGTTTTGACTCAAGATTAGCTCTACACGAAAAAGATCCACATCGATGTTACGGTTCCATTTGTGCGATCGGTTCGTAGTTTCGTCGACCGTAAATGCTCAATTTTGTGCTCATGTTTCAAGCTATTTTGGACGAATTTTGTCAAATTCATCGCGCACGGTCGACCGTTTGGAATTTCCTTTGACCAGTAGCCTAAGCTCGCAGTTCTACTGACTTGCATGTTGCAAGTTTTTATGTTTCGACGAACGTAGACGAGAAGATCGACATCTCCCTCGTGATTGTACATATGCATATGTGTGCTCTGATTTAAGACATTGCTTAACCGTTCCTCTAGGCCGGCGTGGTTCCTCTCGATCTCCTCTCTCGCATCTTGTTGTAGTGGCATCATCGTCGCCGTTGTTCATCTCGGGCTTCTCTCCTGGATCCTACTGCACTGACGCCGTCACGGCGCCCACACTGTTTGTCTTCTCCTTTGTCCTTTGCTTCGGAGCCCTCCTATTCGTCACTCTCGACGCCAAGGCTGTTCCTCCTGACCTCCTTGCCCGCGTCCTACTACGCTCACCCGAGACTCCGTACTCGTCGTGTCGGACGCGGCGGCACGGTCACCGTCCATCACAGTCGCGAGGCACAGTGTAACTCTGTGTGTTAAGTGTAAGTATTAACTCTTAATCATATCTCGTATATAAAACCAAACACCATGTAGTTGCATGATCCGAACCAATGCAAAACAACAAACGTTATGTCAAAATTGCTCCTCTAATGCAAGAGGCTAGATGCGGGCGGCCAAACAATGCGCGGATGTTGGTTTTTTGCCTTTTTTTCCCTCAACCAAGCTCCGTTGAGGCCAGGCTCCACCAGGAAGATAACCAAACACGCCCTTTGTGTATGACATATGTATGTGTTATGCCTCACTTTCATGAGAGAAATTTGGTTTGGCCTTTATGATGAAGCATTCTTGTGTTAGATTTTTTTAGTTATGCTCACTTTCCTACAACCCTGGAGGAGCGCTGTTTGTGCAACGTTGACAATTTCCTACAACCCTGGATGAGCGTTGTTTGTGCAACGTTGCCAATATGGTTCAGCCCCTTATTCTTCCTTCTAAAGCAGAATACTTTATTTGTTTCTTCAAGAGAAAGAAAAACATGCAGTCGTGTTCCAACCGTTCTACTAGTTGGCTAGTTATTTATGCTTCACAAAAAATGTTGTATCGTGATCAGGTGCAGCTAATGGCTTCCGTCAAGAAGCTACTGGACCCTACTCAATCCTAAACACATACTCCCTCCGTCCGGAAATACTTGTCCTAGAAATGGATGTATCTAGACTTATTTTAGTTATAGATACATCCATTTTATCTATTTCTAGGACAAGTATTTTCGGACGGAGGGAGTACAAGGTTCTACCTCAGCCTGCATTGTCACTGCAGTAGGTGGCCTTCTTTTACCCTTGAGTTGAATGGAACTGAATTACATTTCCCCAATGTTTTTGTCTGATTCATGCAACGGTTTCTGACGCCAACGGGGTAGCTGATTGAGCTTTGCCAAATCAACTTGAGAGAAGAGGAGTTCAGTTTAACTTGGATAGAAGAGATCTGACCGTACCCAATAAAAGGAGTCAATAAAATTCCTGTTGTTGTCAGCGTCTGGAGTATTGTAAGCAATTATTCAGATGGACAACAAACTAGAAAAACATGAATTAAGGTCATGTACAACTCAGGGAACCACCTCAGGAAAAAAAAACTTTCTTTTGGTGAGATCAATTTACAAGGTAGTACTACTTCGGAAGGGCTATCCTCTCTCTCTTTCATCACTGGCTGTATGAACACCGTGCATCATAAGGATGGACTTGGTTGAAGCTGCCTTGTACAAATGGACTTGGTTCTAGCTGGACTATTGGCGGGTGAAAACATAAACATTGGAGCTTCAACAAGCACCACCAGGTTCCATCAATTTTACCAGTAGAATTTCCCCTGTTTACATCCGTCATTTACCAGTTGAATCATAGAAACACACGCGCCGCAAATCACCTGAATTCAAGAGGCAGTGCCTGCGTGAATTCCTTAAACTGCATCTGTCTAAGCGTACTGTTCTGAACAAACTGGGAGAAATACAAACAACCTAAAACATTGCTTTGAGCAGATGGTACATAATCTTGAAAATGCACACCCAACCCGTGCCGTGCCAGTATTATCAGCAGATTTCACCACAAATCTGACATCAGATAAGCCGGTCCAATATTTGTCAAGAGATTGGCAGAATGTAGCACTGCAGTCTCAAAGATTGAAAATGCCGACAACAAGATGAGTCAAAACTAAAACAGTAGTACAACTCAAGCTTATACTGCATAGTAGTTACACAATACCATAACAATAAGCAACGAGTATCGCCCATTGCCTAGAGTGTAGAGTTCGAACATAATAATAATAATTGAGTACTGCCATATGGACTGGAATAAGTAAACAAACTGCTCGAAAGAATGATACTTGAGTTGAAGCATCGACATAGTGGACACGGATAAAGTAAGTAGTAGCAACTGGGAACTGAATCTTGTATTAAATCTCCGGTCTGCTCCAAGGTAACCTTCCATCAGTAGCGGTCATCATATGAGCGAGCACCCCGAGTGGGACGATCATAGGGAGCAGGCCTATCTCGGTAACTCGTGCCAAGGCGAGCAGGTCCACCACTCCCATATCTGTCACCATTCGCCACACGTGGACCACCCCTGCCGTAACCACCGGTTCCTCTAGGTTCATCACGGTAATAACTTCCACCTGGCCGCCCTCCATCTCTCTCATGGCTTCTTTCCCTGGCAAAGCCACCTGATGCATAACGATCACCACCACCATATCCGTCGCCAGAAAAACGATCAGCTGCTGGAGGATAGCGATCACGTCCACCACCATAACGATCATCAGCATAGCGGCCACCATCATAACGATCATCAACATAGCGATTAGCAAAACGGTCCGATCCTCCAAAGTGGTCACCACGCCCACCAGCACCATTGCCATACCTGTAAGGGGGAGAGTACCTTCCAGGTCTACCTCCATCAGAATAAGGACATTCACGAGCCCAGTGTCCAGGGCGTCCACACTTAAAGCAATCATCACTTGCAGCGGGTACTACGTCAGCTGCGCCACGATATCCACCTCTAGCACCAGATGAGTAACTACTACCCCCATATCCATAGCCACCATCATCACTATTCATCCTAGATTGAGCTTTGTTCACAGAAATGGTCCGACCATCTAGTTCTCCATTGTGCATTTCCCGGATCGCAGCATCCACAGCCCGAGGTTCCGAGAATGTAACAAACCCAAACCCACGGGAGCGGCCTGTGTCTCTTTCTGTTACAACCTATACATACAATGAAAGTGAACTCATGGGAAGATAGTAACTGCATATAATAGTGAACGGCCAAAAAAATCCAACACTAGCAATAGCATGCACATGCAAATTGGGCCATAGGGAAATGACAACAGCTGATAAGTATGTCAAGCATGGTAACCAGTGAAACTATCTCACAAGACTGGAGCAACACAGTCAATCTTTATGTGCCACTGCTCAATTATTGTAAGTAAATGTCAGTATCTGCTTTATCTGCCCCAACAATGCAGTATGCCAGCAATATCCAGAAGGCATACTATAGGCAACAGATCAGAACTGGAAGCATGTGACACTGTGACCACAGCAATGCCACCAATGAGTCATAGAAGATATCAGTTGCGCTGACAAAACAAACTGAACACTTCCGTGTGTCGCTCATGTGCGACACGAATGAGTAAACTCCACATCCAACAAATTGGACGAGGCCAGATACTTTGGTCGGCGCTACAGGCACAAAACAATAACTTTACACCTTAAATTCTAACACGAAGCTAATTGGACCTTAGTTAGTCTGCCACATTCCTTCAGGAAAACATAGTTGTAATACCTAAAGGCATCCTTATCAATCACTGCTCTTTGTTCATGTACGGGTAAGCATGTCCATTTGAAGGGAAAGGGGCATTTGGAGACTGAGAACAATGGCCTTCCAAGTGACTGTAGGAATAAAATAGCACACAACACTCAGTCTGAAACATCACCTGTAATAAATCACTAACCAAGGACAACAAACAAATATGCATCTGCCTTTCATATCAGAAATGATCCAGAACATTACCATTATGCAGCAAAATTTGAATTAATTTCATATCCAACACTGCCGTCATGTTTAGCTCTGTAGAATTGATTAGCCATTGCAAGGAAAAATCGTTTGATGTAACCTTACACTGGCATCAGTCAGCTTAAACACTATAAATGCCATGGCAAAGGAGGATCACTGCTTCTGCCCAAAAAACAGAGCACATCTACCAAATTTGCTAACAGTATCGTTACTTCATACTGAATTCTATAGGACCCATCACCGCAAAAATGTATAACGATGAGCTCGAATTGACTAACATGTTTCATTTCCTTCAACTTCAATAACTTCCTAAAATATAAAACTGGAGGTGACTGCAGGCTCTGTGAATCTGTATCTGCTATTAGATTGAAATAAGAAAACAAGATAAACTCAACAGCGTTTGCTAAGAGCATAACCAAACAATTAACACACCTAGGCTTGATAACTTCCTAACAAACACAGCTATGCTTGGAAATTCGTTGAGAAACAGGTTAATAATATAATCATCATCATACTTCCAAATAAGATGTTCCACCTAACACTGAATGAACCATAAATAAAGTAAGGACCGTCCAACCTGATTTTTAATATCATATCACGCTCTTCCAGACTCCCCTAAGCAACAATAACGTAACATAACTGAATCATGCACTGATTAACCATCAGGCCGAAAAACAAGCCATCAAAGTTCTATAGACACAGCTAACCAAACATACTAAATACTCGGTTACAGCAAATAACGAAACGGTAGTTTCACAATTACACCCCCCACCCCCACCCCCCTAGGCGTGATAACTTGCTAATAAACACAGCTATGCTTGGAAATTCGTTGAGAAACAGGTTAATAATATAATCATCATCATACTTCCAAATAAGATGGTTCCACCTAACACTGAATGAACCATAGATAAAGTAAGGACTGTCCAACCTGATTTTTTTTATCATGTCACGCTCTTCCAGACTCCCCTAAGCAACAATTATGTAACATAACCGAATCATGCACTGATTAACCATCAGGTCTAAAAACAAGCCATCAAAGTTGTATAGATACAGCTAACCAAACACACTAAATACTCGGTTACAGCAAATAACGAAACAGTAGTTTCACAATTACCCCCCCCCCCCCCCCTTTTTTTTTTTACTCCATAACTCACATCAAAATGTTTTAATCATTTCGTCTTATTGATGGGAAATGTTTTGATTGCTACAATATTCTCCTTAATCAAGATAACGTTTACAACTAATGCATCGGGCTTGTCAGCGGATTTACAGCACAGCTAAGTTAAAATGAAGAAACTCCGTGGAGAAATAGGAAAAACCAGCTTAAGGATGAAACTGAAAATCGTCACCCTACAAAACTAAACGACTAACCGCCGCCAAAACGATCTCAACACAAATCATCCGATGAGCACGCACAATACATGCAAACGAATCGAGGAATATGGTTAATACCTGCGTCTCGATGACCTTGCCGAACTCGCAGAAAGCTCGCTCCAGCGTGCGCTCCGTGGTGTCCCAGGACAGTCCGCCGACGAAGATCCGTCCCACCTCCTTCTCCGACATCTCCAATCCAATCGAGCCGAAAATTCCCCGACACCTACACAAGCCACCCAATCACACCGAAAAAGTCAATCAAGATCCTCGCCAATCTGTGCCGCGGTGCAGCACGAATCGCACGCCCCTTGAGAGCCATGGGAAAGTAGGAGACGAGATGGTTGGATGCTTTTACCTTGCGCGGAAACCTAAGGACGGCTCTCTCGCACTGCGGCGCTAGGGTTTTCAGGGTGAGATGACATGAGGAGAGAGAAATACAAGAGTTTTCTGCATGTAATCGGAATCGGGCTGCACGGAAAGCACGTGGCATGGCTTTATTTTAGTTTCCTTTTGAAAAATTATCTGGGAGCCAACACCCGATGCCATCAAACTAGCACAAATACACGTACATTGCAACTAAAAAGAAAATTAGTGTGTGCCCATGAAATAGTCCACTAAAACAACACGACGACATTAGTATAGTGCCACCCCATGACGACATAAAGGTGTACACCGAGATTTATAAGAAAAACATTAATTCAACTGCGCATTAGTCATGAAAGAATTCTCAACACAGATAATAAGGAACACTTACTTCTTCATAATTCTGAAATATACTCTCCGGCTTCGGATTTATAGGGAATAAATATCAGAAGCTTAAAACCACACAATTAACATGTTCACTTTTCTCTTAAAATATTAGATTATGAAAACATGTTGTATGAGTAACTATCGTGAATTTGTCAATCTCGTTTAATCGTGTATTTTCTTTATTTATATGTTTTGTTTATCTCATGCAGACACAACCCACAATCCCATTTAAATCGGATCTTTTTATCTTAGTATGTCTATCCCATTTAGTTATAGCCAACCAGCAATAACGTGCATGTCCTTTTTTTCTTTATGTCATGCAAGTTGCAACCTCAAGATCACACCTAGAATAAAACAGGATCCTTATTTTACCGTTTGTTTGTTGGTTCTGAAGGCGGCTCATTGTTTATGCGGTTCTTTTTATATCTCACTAATAAAAATGTCCGTGCGTTGCAATGGACCAAAAAAATAACAAAACCTGCTTTATGTGAATCACTATGCAACATTTTCTATATTCAATTCTGATTATCTCTTTTCGGAGTATGAAGTGTGGATTTGAAGAAGCCACCTTAACATCAGAAACCACCTTAACATCTTTCATCTGATGAAAGAGTAGTTGTGCATGGAACAGTTTGTCATTCGTTTTTTTTTTTACTTTTCGAGAGCACATGAATATTTAATTTTTAAAAAGTAACATTTTTTATCATTTTTATAAAATGGATTTTTTTTAAGATTCACATTTTTTTACACATGATTTTTAAAAAATAATTGTTTTATTTAATTTTTGAGAATTTTTTAAATGCACACATTTGAAAAAGAGTTGGTACATTTTTGGAACTATTGAATATAAAAATGGTGAACATATTTTAAAATGTTCAAAATTTTGAAATAAAAATAATTTGAAATAGTCTTTCACTTAAAATAAACACGCTCTGTGACCGCAGTAAAATAGAAGAATTGTTGGTGTTTGGACCATGTAGTAAAAATATGAATGGTCATCGTCAGAGGGTGTGTGGAGGTTTGTCTCCGGCAGATCTTATGGGATTCGGTCGACGTTTGTCTACGGTGAATCCATGTGGATCCGGTCTTCGTTCGTCTGTGTCCGTGTGTCTACAGGTTGGATACTTCCGATCTACTCTTCTTTTCATCGGCGGCGGTTACTGTTCTGGTGCGCTGGTCCTATGGGCCTTAGCACGACGACTTCCCGACTGTCTACTACAACAAGGATTGCTCGGCTCCAGTGACGGCGGCGCGCCTTGGGCTCGCTTCAGTGCTTGTAGTCGTCGCTAGGTGGCCTATGGACCTGGATGTATTTTTTACTTTTGATGTTCTTTGTACTATCTTGATAGTTGATGAATACTCCCTCCGTTCCTAAATATAAGTCTTTTTAGAGGTTTCTATCGGGCCCCTGAGACTGGGGGTGTCCAGGCCCGTCTGCCTGGGGCCCAAGATGCGAAGATTGCCTCGAACACTAGGCGGCCCCACCCGCAGGGCTCAAGGAGTCGGGCCTCGCCAGAGCCAGCGCCTCGCGAGGCGCGAGGCAACGTCACCGCCAAACACTTCGCAGATTCCCCCGCAAGGCTCCCCGAGGCGCCCTCAAGAGGCGAGTCCGCCTGAAGGTAGCCGGGCCGGGCCCCGCAACTCCGTACCCGCACATGGGTGACGCACGCCATGCAAAGCGGTGCCAGCAGCAGCGCGGGCGGCGAGGATCTCCTCTTTGGTGATAGGGGAGAGGCGCCAGCCGCGGGTTCCCAAAGCATCCCCCAAAGGTTTCCTCTTCCGTGCAAGAAGACCAGGACCGAGGGCTCGGCAGGACGGATATCACCCCCGAGCCCACGAGCACGTCACGGCGGGGAACTTTAGTAGGCGAAGACCACCTTTTGTCAGGATAAGCCGCGCCCTTGTCCCCTTTCATAATGTCCGTTGTGGCAACCCTTCCAGCCTGATATTTTCGGGGAAGAGGACCGGGGCCAATATAAGGGCGGAACCAGCCCCCGTAGAAGAAGAGACACTTCAGTTGGGCGAGAACAAGCCTTGTACTCCTCTTCCTCCTCAAGCAATCCACCAACCAGGAGTAGGGTTTTACACCGCGAGGTGGCCCGAACCTGGGTAAACTCTGTGCGTTCTTGTTCGTGTTCCTAGCTCAAACCACCGGAGAGTCGTCGTGAGGTTGCGAGGTAGAGTAGGGCCTGAGAGCGAGCGCACCCCAGTGTTCGAACCTCCTTGGGTCTGCGGAGCCCCGAATCCGACATTTGGCGCGCCAGGTAGGGGTGCGCTGCAGCTCTCCACCTCCGCCTCGTCTCCACTAGCGCCAGCCCGATGGTTGACACCCGCCGCGCGTGCGCAGGGCGCTCAGCACCGAGCGAACGCAACGGCCCTCACCAAGCCGCGGACGAAGCCACCGACGGCCGCGACGCTCGTGAGCGGCAGGACCGTTCGCGGCCCCCTGCGCGGTAGGGCAACCACCTTGTCGCGTCCCCCCCCCCCCCGACCAGCGTTCATGTGGGAGACCTGAATGCGCAGGACGCGCTGCTCATGGTGAGCGAGTTTCTTCGACACCGCCCGACAGACGGGGGCCTCGACGCCTGGGCGGACCACATCGCCGAGCTCGTCACCGTCGCCAGGAGGGCTCTGGCGCCCTACCGTCCGCTCCGGGCCCCGGCGCTGGAAGAAGGAAGCGCGGGCGGCAGGCCTCCCCCGCCACCGGGCGGCAACGTGGTCGGGCCTCAGTCTAGCGGGCCCGAGCAAGGCCCGCCTCGCGCCGTCCTCCTTCTCCTCTGAGTCCCGATGTCCGGCTGTGGCTTGCAGGCTGACCCTGGTGGCGATGCCCCCGGAGGAGGCGGCGAAATGTTCTGCGTTCACCACAACGTGCACACCCACAACACCAGGGACTGTCGGGCGTTCGGGCCGTCCCGCAGGGAGCGCATCGGCCGGCGTCAGGGCCGCAGCATCCGTGGTGCCGGACGCGGGGATGGCAGCGGCGGCGGCAGGAGAAACAACCGCAACAACAACCTTAGCCAAGACCGACGTGAGCAGCCTCGCGGCGATGACGGGCGCGGGCGCCCTCGAGAGGACGCTCGGCAAGGACGGTCCCATGTGATCCGCCTCCAAGACGTCGCGGCCCCGCCACCGTGGCCGCCGTCACCCGGGGAGAGGAGCAGCGGCTCGTCTGGCGGGGGGTTTGGAGGAATCCAGGAGCCTCGCATGGCTGCCTGCATCCTTGGCGGAGCCCAGGCCCTCTCGTCAAACCACTCGCTCGGACAGCTTTACCGCGCGACGAGCAGCTCCCCCTGGGGCCGGGAGCCACGCGGCCCCTCGGGTGGTCCCTGTGTCCCATCTCCTTCGACCACGGGGACGGCCCTAAGTCCATGGCCGTCGCGGGCACGCTCCCCTTGCTATGCACCCCCATCATCTGCATCGTCTCCGTCACCAAGACCCTCGTCGACGGAGGCGCCGACCTCAACGTGCTCTCTGTGGAGACCTTCAAGATCCTCCGGGTGCTCTACCGTGAGCTGGCGCCCACCATGCCGTTTCGCGGCGCCGCCGGTGGTTCCGTCGTCCCGATAGGGCAGGTCTGCCTCCCCGTGACCTTCGGCACGCGCGACAATCAACGTAACGAGCTCATCAACTTCGACGTAGCGCACATCGTCCTCCCATACAACGCCATCCTGGGGTACCCGGCCCTGGCCAGGTTCATGGCAGTGGCTCACCACGGCTACAACATCCTCAAGATGCCAGGTCCCGGTGGCGTCATCACCATCACCTGCGATGAAAGAGACGCGGTCCGTTCCCTCGAGCGGGCTTACAAGGCGGCCGCGGTCGAGCACCGCGACGACGAGGGGGGAGCTGGGCTTCATGCGGCTCCGCCCCCGAGGAAGGAACAGCCGTTGCCCGTCTCGAGCTTCGTCAAGACCAAGAACTCGGCCCTTGCCGACGCGGGTCCCGCGCCCGTTGCCGGCGCCAACCGCCTCCCCGCATAGGAAAGCGCGCCCGGCGCCCTCCTCAGGTTGAGCTCGGGGGCTCCCGCGTGGGGAGCGTCCGACTTGGCCGGCGTGACGAGGGAGGTGTTCGGGCATCACTTGGAGGCGTGCCACGAGGCACGCCCTGCTACTTCTTGAGCTTGCGTTGGTTTTCCCTTGAAGAGGAAATGGTGATGCAGCAAAGTAGATAAGTATTTCCCTCAGTTGTTGAGAACCAAGGTATCAATCCAGTAGGAGATACAAGCAAGTCCCCAATCTTCGCACCTACACAAACAATCAAACACTTGCACCCAACGCTATAAAGGGGTTGTCAATCCCTTCACGGTTACTTGCAAGGATGAGATCTGATAGAGATAGATATAAAAGATTACTAAAACGAAAAGTAAAACAAAAGTAAAAAGATTGCAGCAAAGTATTTTTGGTTTATAGATCTGAAAATATAATATGGAAAATAAACCCGGGGGCCATAGGTTTCACTAGAGGCTTCTCTCTTGAAGGAAAATAATACGGTGGGTGAACAAATTACTCTCGAGCAATTGATAGAAAGACGCATAGTTATGACGATATCCAAGGCAATGATTATGCATATAGGCATCACGTCCGTGTCAAGTAGACCGAAACGATTCTGCATCTACTACTATTACTCCACACATCGACCGACTCCTGCCTGCATCTAGAGTATTAAGTTCATGAAGAACAGAGTAACGCATTAAGTAAGATGACATGATGTAGAGGGATAAACTCAAGCAATATGATGAAAACCCCATCTTTTTACCCTTGATGACAACAATACAAATACATGCCTCGCTACCCCTACTTTGTCACTGGGTGAGGACACCGCAAGATTGAACCCAAAACTAAGCACTTCTCCCATTGCAAGAATTACCAATCTAGTTGGCCAAACCAAACCAATAACTCGAAGATATTTGCAAAGATATGAAATCATGCATATAAGAATTCAGAGGAGATTCAAATAATATTCATAGATAATCTGATCATAAACCCACAATTCATCGGATCTCGACAAACACACCGCAAAAGAGTATTACAGCGGATAGATCTCCATGAAGATCATGAAGAACATGGTATTGAAGAACATAAAGAGAGAAGAAGCCATCTAGCTACTAGCTATGGATCCGAAGGTCTGAGGTGAACTACTCACGCATCATCGGAGGGGCAATGGAGTTGATGTAGATGCCCTCCGTGATCGAATCCCCCTCTGGCAGATTACCAGAAAAGGCTCCAAGATGGGATCTCATGGGAACAGAGGGTTCCGACGGCGGAAAAGTATTTTCGTGGCTCTTTTTTGTATTGGGGGAATATTTGGGAATTTATAGGCCGAAGATTAGGGTTGGAGGACCTGTAGGGGGGCCACAAGCCAGGGGGTGCCCCCCCTAGGGCGCGCCCTGCAGGCTTGTCGCCTCCCGGCAGGTCTCCTTCCTTCCTCTCCAAGTCTGGTAGGTTTCTTCTGGTCCAAGAAAAAACATCCCGAAGATTTTATTCCGTTTGGAATCCGTTTGATATTCCTTATCTGCAATACTCAAAAACAAGGAAAAAACAGAAACTGGCACTGGGCTCTAGGTTAATAGGTTAGTCCCAAAAATAATATAAAATAGCATATTAATGCATATAAAACATCCAAAACAGATAATATAATAGCATGGAACAATCAAAAATTATAGATACGTTGGAGACGTATCAAGCATCCCCAAGCTTAATTCCTGCTCGTCCTCGAGTAGGTAAATGATAAAAACAGAATTTTTGATGTGGAATGCTACCTAACATATTTATCCATGTAATATTCTTTATTGTGGCATGAATGTTCAGATCCATAAGATTCAAAACAAAAGCTTAATATTGACATAAAAACAATAATACTTCAAGCATACTAACAAGGCAATTGTGTCCTTTCAAAATAACATGGCCAAAGAAAGTTATCCCTACAAAATCATATGGTCTGGATATGCTCCATCTTCCCCACACAAAGTATTTAAATCATGCACAACCCCGATGACAAGTCAAGCAATTGTTTCACACCTTTTATGTTCTCAAACCTTTTCAACTTTCACGCAATACATGAGCGTGAGCCATGGATATAGCACTATAGGTGGAATAGAATATGGTGGAGGTTGTGAGGAAAAGGGAAAAGATAGTCTCACATCAACTAGGCGTATCAATGGGCTATGGAGATGCCCATCAATAGATATCAATGTGAGTGAGTAGGGATTGCCATGCAACGGATGCACTAGAGCTATAAGTGTATGAAAGCTCAAAAAGAAACTAAGTGGGTGTGCATTATAATGAAAAATTCCCACCAGTATATGAAAGTGACAAAATAGGAGACTCTCTATCATGAAGATCATGGTGCTACTTTGAAGCACAAGTGTGGAAAAAAGATAGTAGCATTGTCCCTTCTCTCTTTTCTCTCATTTTTTTATTTTTTTTATTTTGGTGGGCATCTTTGGCCTCTTTTTTTTTATTTGGGCTTCATTGGTCTCTTTTATTATGTCCGGAGACTCATCCCAACTTGTGAGGGAATCATAGCTTCCATCATCCTTTCCTCTCATGGGACAATGCTCTAATAATGATGATCATCACACTTTTATTTACTTACGACTCGATACCTAGAACAAAATATGACTCTATATGAATGCTTCCGGTGGTGTACCGGGATGTGCAATGATCTAGCCTAGCAAATGACATCAAAAAATGGACAAGCCATGTAAACATCATGCTAGCTATCTTACGATCATGCAAAGCAATATGAAAATGATGGTGCATGTCATAATAAACGGAACGGTGGAAGTTGCATGGCAATATATCTCGGAATGGCTATGGAAATGCCATAATAGGTAGGTATGGTGGCTGTTTTGAGGAAGAAAATATGGTGGGTTTAATGCACTGGCGAAAGTTGCGCGGTACTAGAGAGGCTAGCAAAGGTGGAAGGGTGAGAGTGCGTATAATCCATGGACTCACATTAGTCATAAAGAACTCACATACTTATTGCAAAAGTCTATTAGTTATCGAAGCAAAGTATTAGACGCATGCTCCTAGGGGAGAGGTTGGTAGGAGTTAACCATCGCGCGCTCCCGACCCTCACACAAAGGATGACAATCATTAAACAAATCATGCTCCGACTTCGTTACATAACGGTTCACCATACGTGCATGCTACGGGAATCACAAACTTTTAACACAAGTATTTATACCAATCCACAATTACTCACTAGCATGACTCTAATATCACCATCTTTATATCTCAAAACTATATGCAAGGAATCAAACTTCTCATAGTATTCAATGCACTTTATATGAAAGTTTTTATTATATCCCTCTTGGATGCCCATTATATTAGGACTTAAATTCACAACCTAAACCAATTACCATGCTGTTTAAAGACTCTCAAAATAATATAAGTGAGGTACGAGAGTTCAATTATTTCTATAAAATAAAACACCACCGTGCTCTAAAAAAGATATAAGTGAAGCACTAGAGCAACATTGCCTAGCTCAAAAGATATAAGTGAAGCACAAAGAGTATTCTAATAAATTCACGATTAATGCGTGTCCCTCTCAAAATATGTGTGCAGCAAGGATGATTGTGGCAAACTAAAAAGCAAAGATTCATATCATACAAGACGCTCCAAACAAAACGCATATCATGTGGTGAATAAAAATATAGCCTCAAGTAAATTTACCGATGGATTGAAGACGAAAGAGGGGATGCCTTCCGGGGCATCCCCAAGCTTAGGCTCTTTGGTATCCTTGAATATGGCTTGGGGTGCCTTGGGCATCCCCAAGCTTAGGCTCTTGCCACTCCTTATTCCATAGTCCATCAAATCTTTACCCAAAACTTGAAAACTTCACAACACAAAACTCAACAGAAAACTCGTGAGATCCGTTAGTATAAGAAAAATAAATCACCACTTTAGGTACTGTTGTGAACTCATTATTTATTTATATTGGTGTAATATCTACTGTATTCTAACTTTTCCATGGTTCATACCCCCCCGATAC
Source organism: Elymus sibiricus (assembly GCA_039707655.1). NCBI lineage: Eukaryota > Viridiplantae > Streptophyta > Magnoliopsida > Poales > Poaceae > Elymus > Elymus sibiricus. The sequence continues at coordinate 221,140,052 of CM077665.1, forward strand.
AACCCATAGATACATCAAAATAAGCAAACAACACAAAGAAAACAGAATCTGTCAAAAACAGAACAGTCTGTAGCAATCTGTAGACTTCGAATACTTCTGTAACTCCAAAAAATCTGAAAAATTAGGAAAATCTGGGCAATTTGTATATCAATATTTTGTAAAAAATTCAGACTCATTCGACGCTCTGGTGAATTTATAAAATTCCTGGACTGAGCGTAAAAGTTTCTGTTTTTCAGCATGATCAAATCAACAATCACCGTAGACCATCCCAAAGGTCTTACTTGGCTCAAACACTAATTAAAACACTAAAACACAATTACTACAGAGGTAATAATGTGTAAAGCACTCAAAAACAGAAACAAAAATAGAAATAAAATTGGGTTGCCTCCCAACAAGCGCTATTGTTTAACGCCCCTAGCTAGGCATAACGCAATAGATCTAGGTATTGTCATCCTTGGTTTTGGCAACTTTTGTGAGGGCCTTCTCTAAAACGGGGGGGCTCTTTCCACTTCCCCAAATTTTCAGGAGAAGAAACCATCTTAAGATCCAAAATATCCAAACGCTTATTGCAGAGGGCAATCAAATTGTTCAAGCGACTGAGGTTCCCACTAATATGATTGAGGGGTTCGTGATATTTTTGTAACTCGACTAAGTGCTTATGTAAGTCACCCAATTTGTCGAGAATTTGAACTCCCTCTTGTGAAAAGGCAAGTCCCCTTTTTTGTGGGGGAACCCCCAAAATCCCTTCCAAAACTTCATAAGCGGCATTTGCATCAAGTTCGATAAAATCGCCCTTTGAGGCAAAATCCAAAAGCTTTCTATGATGCAAAGCCAATCCAATGTAAAAATTTCTAAGCAAAACTTGTGCGTCTCCTTTTAGATTGGAAATACGATAGGATTCCATTAGCCTATACCAGGCATCTTTCAGATTTTCCCCTTGTTTTTGTTTGAAGTATAGAACTTCAAAGTCTGGTGACAAAGGGGGGGGGGTAGTAACGCTAATCATAGCAACAAGCAAGAGATCCGGCAAAAAGGGCAAGCGAAAAAGAGAAGGCGAATAAAGCGGCAATTCTTTTTGGTTTTTTCTGAAAATCATTTTAGAAGTGGGGGAGAGGAAAACGAGAGGCAAAAGGCAAATAATGTAAATGCAAGAGATGAGTTTGTGATGGGTACTTGGTAGGCTTGATGTAGATCTCCCCGGCAACGGCGCCAGAAATCCTACTTGCTACTTCTTGAGCTTGCGTTGGTTTTCCCTTGAAGAGGAAAGGGTGATGCAGCAAAGTAGATAAGTATTTCCCTCAGTTGTTGAGAACCAAGGTATCAATCCAGTAGGAGATACAAGCAAGTCCCCAATCTTCGCACCTACACAAACAATCAAACACTTGCACCCAACGCTATAAAGGGGTTGTCAATCCCTTCACGGTTACTTGCAAGGATGAGATCTGATAGAGATAGATATAAAAGATTACTAAAACGAAAAGTAAAACAAAAGTAAAAAGATTGCAGCAAAGTATTTTTGGTTTATAGATCTGAAAATATAATATGGAAAATAAACCCGGGGGCCATAGGTTTCACTAGAGGCTTCTCTCTTGAAGGAAAATAATACGGTGGGTGAACAAATTACTCTCGAGCAATTGATAGAAAAGCGCATAGTTATGACGATATCCAAGGCAATGATTATGCATATAGGCATCACGTCCGTGTCAAGTAGACCGAAACGATTCTGCATCTACTACTATTACTCCACACTTCGACCGACTCCTGCCTGCATCTAGAGTATTAAGTTCATGAAGAACAGAGTAACGCATTAAGTAAGATGACATGATGTAGAGGGATAAACTCAAGCAATATGATGAAAACCCCATCTTTTTACCCTTGATGGCAACAATACAAATACGTGCCTCGCTACCCCTACTTTGTCACTGGGTGAGGACACCGCAAGATTGAACCCAAAACTAAGCACTTCTCCCATTGCAAGAATTACCAATCTAGTTGGCCAAACCAAACCAATAACTCGAAGAGACTTGCAAAGATATTTAATCATGCATATAAGAATTCAGAGGAGATTCAAATAATATTCATAGATAATCTGATCATAAACCCACAATTCATCGGATCTCGACAAACACACCGCAAAAGAGTATTACATCGGATAGATCTCCATGAAGATCATGAAGAACATGGTATTGAAGAACATAAAGAGAGAAGAAGCCATCTAGCTACTAGCTATGGACCCGAAGGTCTGAGGTGAACTACTCACGCATCATCGAAGGGGCAATGGAGTTGATGTAGATGCCCTCCGTGATGGAATCCCCCTCCGGCAGATTACCGGAAAAGGCTCCAAGATGGGATCTCACGGGAACAGAGGGTTCCGGCGGCGGAAAAGTATTTTCGTGGCTCTTTTTGGTATTGGGGGAATATTTGGGAATTTATAGGCTGAAGATTAGGGTTGGAGGACCTGCAGGGGGGCCACAAGCCAGGGGGCGCCTCCCGGCAGGTCTCCTTCCTTCCTCTCCAAGTCTGGTAGGTTTCTTCTGGTCCAAGAAAAATCATCCCGAAGAATTTATTCCGTTTGGACTCCGTTTGATATTCCTTATCTGCAATACTCAAAAACAAGGAAACAACAGAAACTGGCACTAGGCTCTAGGTTAATAGGTTAGTCCCAAAAATAATATAAAATAGCATATTAATGCATATAAAACATCCAAAACAGATAATATAATAGCATGGAACAATCAAAAATTATAGATACGTTGGAGACGTATCACGCCCCCGGAGGGAAGGAACGCAGCGCCAGGCGCTGGTGCCGCGAGAATTCATCGACCAAGAAGACATCACGATGCGGGAGGAGCGTCGCCTGGAGCGCGGCGGGACGCGCATGTACGTCGACATCACGGGCCTTAACCGGGCCGGGTCTCAAGGCTTTTTCCAGCCGCACGTCGCCGTCCACCGCGTTCGCATGCCCTTTTGCTGGGTGAACGCTGGCGCCGTCTTCTAAGGACTGGTGCGGCTCACGATGGCGCCTCACGTGGCACCAAGGCCCCTCGAGCCTCATGGATCTCCAAAGCCTCACGAGCCAGTCCGCCCCTGAAGGGTGAACCCCCACGACGCGCATCGACAAACGGCCTGATGCTCCTGCAGCAGCATGGCCGCCAGGTTACTTTCGTGATTTGTTCGAATCAGGCGACACCCCGTACCCCCTTTTTTATGTACTTCTCGTTACTCCGGAGCTGGGAGTTCCTTGTTATGTAATGAACCAGATTAACCCCTGTCAAGATTGAGTCATTTGTTTTAAGCTGTCAAGCGTAGCATCTCGACCCCACCAGGATCTTCGCCCCCCGCGCCGCCCCCTCGGCGGTTCCATGGGGGAGGGGTGGACACGGCATCTGTGCCAGGACTTGTCCTCGCAGTGCCGAGAAATCCAAATGACCAAGCTCTGGCTCACGGGCTGGCCACCCGTGCTAGTCATCTCACCAAGGTCTTTGGTGTCCCGCCCTCCCGGAGAACCGCCACAGGTAGGTAATGGGGGCACGGCTCGGGGCGGCGGGGGTAAAGTCGTTCCTGGATGGGTGCCCCGCCGCCCCGGCGCAGTATCATGACGATCGCGCGGTGTGTCCTGCGCCCATATTATGGGCCGCGAGTCGCGCATCGCCTCCCAAAGAATTGGGGAGGGAACTCCTGGGCCTTGTGCCTGGAGTACCCTACTCTCCTTTGAAATCGCCACCCGTGACACTCTCACATAGGAATGAGTGGGGTTGTATACGCCCCGGAGCCTCCTGAAAGGCCGCCCCTCAGCCTCAGGAGGACCCCCGCCCACACCTAGTGGAAGCCCCATGCTCCGCGCTGGTGGAAGAAGAACTGAGGAAGGAGCTCCTGAGCCATGTGCCTGGGGTATCCGACCCCTCTTTTAAAATCGCTGCCCGTGACCCTCTCACGTAATAATGAGGTTCGGTCTGTACACGCCCCGAAGCCTCCCGAAGGGCCGCCCCTCGGCCCCGGGAGGACTCCCGCCCACGCCTAGTGGAAACCCCATGCTCTACGCGGGTGAGACAGGAACAAACCCTGCGGTGGGGGCCGTAACAACCCCGGGCAAACGGTCCCCGCCTCGGAAAATCACCAGCCCCTCCCGCGGCACGCGCCCACCGACCCCCTTGAGCCTCACGCGCGCGGGGGCTGGGCACGGTGCCTGCGCCTGGGCAAGTCCTAGCGACGCCAGGACCCAGAGGACTGGGTTTTGGCTTACGGGCGTGCCCACACGCACGTCACCTCACCAAGGCGCGTGGTGCCTATCTTCCTTGCGCAATGCCCAAGTGTAAACCGGTAAGCGCGTTCCTACCTAGGAGCAAATGCTTTCACGTAGGATTTCTCCCTGGGCGGTTCCCCCACGAACCATCACGCGGCAGGACCCTTTGTACCAGCAACGACGGAGATGCGCCCGGGGGCTGAGCCCCGGCAACGCATAGCGTCAGAGTAAGGAGGAGAAGCTAAGTTTCCACCCAAAAGCGTTCAATTTGGAGCACGAGGGACATAACCCATTTTTTGCGCACCCCCATGGGGTCAACATGGTTCACTACAAGGAAAGAGAAACAACACAAAGGAGGAGCTGGACTCCCGCGGCGCCTCCCGAGATCCCGAACCTGACACCGCCGCGCCTAGTCGGAGTCCTCTTCCTTGATGCGGGTGCTTGGAGAGCCGTCGAAGTCGTCATCACTCGCACTCCCCCCGGAGGAGGAGCTGCAGCCGCTGCCGCCGCTACCGCTGTTGCTGCTGCTGATCTCCATGCAGCAGTCCAGGCGATCGCCGGCCTCCCCGAAGATCTACATGAAGAGCGTGGAGGCCCCGTCAAATTTGAAGTGAAGGATGTGCCCCTCCTGCAGCCCGCGGGCAAGGGCGAATGACTTCCACCCACGCTTCAAGAACATGAAGCCGAGTGGGTTGAACTCCATTGCCACCCAGGAGGACCCTTTGCAGCAGTCGTCCGGCTGCAGCCACAGGCCCAGGGGAGCGCGTCCCTCCATCTCCCTCGCAAAGGAGTCCCGGAGCCGGAGCGAGGTGTGAGGCCTGTCCTCCATCCTCACGATGAACTTGTGAACCGCATCGACAGAGCGGTTCTGCGGCCGGGGCGGCCGGGCGGCCGCACCACCCCGTTAGCCTCGCCCACGACTGCCTCGCCCGCCGCGACCGGCCCCGCGGGCGGGGCTCCTTCCGTGGCTACTCGAGCCGACATGGGCCACCGGCGAGGGTTGACAACGCCCCCGACGAGGCGCCTCGAGCGCAGCGACGGACGCGCGACGACGGCCACCGCCCCTCGCCGGCCTCGATGCACCCACTTCATCTGTCACCGCCTTCTCCTTCTCGGTGGAGGAAAACTTCCTCACGGGTGCCATCGCTGCTATGGTGGCAAGCGGCGGAGGAGACCGAAGACAAGGGGGGTAGGTTAAGGGACTCCTCCCCTTCCCCTTTATATGTGGCCCGGGCCTCAAGCCAACCCCGGGCAGTTACCGAGGCGTCTTGGGGAGTGGAGGCGGCCCCATATCCCGTCGTGCGCCACGTGCTGCGAATTCCCAGGCGGTTCGGGCCATGAAGCTTCGACCTCCCCCCCACCGGAGGGGCCGCAAGCCCGTGGACCGCATCGCCAAGCTCGGGGAACCGAAGGTACATGGGCCCGGTCGTCTGCGGCCCAAGGCGCGGCATGCGCCGCCTGTCGAGCGTGGCCCACCAACGGGTCCCGCAGGCCGGATCCCCGCAAGGGCCCCGCCCGCGCGGCCCGCGCCAACGGCTATCGCTAGGATCCTCTGTGACATCTCACGAGAGGTTGCACCCTGGAGCTATCTCAAGGACCTTTCTTAGGCAGATTCGTCAAAAGAAGGGGGCGCAAGGCCCGCACCCGGCAGGCCGCGCCAGACCGGGCGGGGTTGGCTCTAAAAAACGGGCCCGCGCCCGGAGACCATCCCCGCGTGCGTCAGGAATGTCTTGCCACCTCGTGGGGACCTCGGGCAATGCACTTCCCTGCACGGGGCTCAAACACAGGCTGGTGGGCACATGGGATCCCGAGCGGGGCACCTTGCAAGAGAACCCCTCGAGGAAGAACGGATGGAGGGAAACAGCCAGGCGAGGCACGAGCTGAGTTTTGCGGGCCTCGGGCGCCGCCGCCTGAGGTCGTGTCGCAAGCCAGAAGCCTTTTTGGCATGGGGGCTCGTGAACCCCATCAACAAGCAAGGATCACCACGGGACGGTCCCCAGCCAGCTGGGGCATGGGGGCTGCGTAAAAGGAAAGGACCCCGCGAAGGGGGAGACGACGACTAAAATACGATAAGTGATTACCAATTTAAGCAAAAGTAACTCGCAAATGTCTTCCGCCCGCACGGGGCCAGGTGGTTCATAACATTACAGGGAAAAGCATAAAACTTAAGCAGATAAGGCGTCGCCTTCGTCATGGTCGCCGGAGGCTGCGGCGTCAAGGCTCCCGCTCTCCCCCGAAGGCGCGTCCTGGGCGAACCTCCCAACCAACGCCTCCACGTGCTCGCGCACCTCCTCCCTTAGGGGGCGTTGGAGCACCTCAGGCACCGGGTCCATCACGCTGGAAAGGTTGAAGGCGGGATCATGACGGCGCAGGTTGGAGAAGACGCGCGTCAGCGCGCAGTCCATGAGATCGCGCACGCTTGACTCAATGTCCTCCTCCACCCTGGAAACGCCCGACTCCAGCACCTCCACCACCTTCGAGAAGAACTCGAGGTAGCCGCCATCGCCGTGCGCACGAGGCAGCTCTGGGACGTCCCTGACAAAGCAACGGAGAGCGCCGCTCGCGCGGCCCGCGACGCCCAGGAACTGCTGGGCGCGCTGCGCCTCCATCATGCGCGCCCGTGCAACGTCGTCCTGGGCCAACTGCACGGCGTCGGCAGCTTCGCCGACTTGGGCCTGCAGCGCCGCCAACTCCGCCTTGGCGTCCTCTTTGCTCGCGAGGGCACCCTGGAGATCAGCCTCGGCGCCCCGCAGCCGAGCCCGGAGCGCATTCACCTCCCCCTGGAGGCCGTCGCAGCGGAGCTAGAGGCGGGCCTCCTGCCGGGCCAGTTCGCCCTGGTACTCGTCCAAGGCGGCCTCCTGCTCCCGAGCCACCCTCGCATCGGCGTTAACGCGAGCCTCCTCGCGCACTGCCGCAAGGGTGGCCTCGTCGGCAAGGACCCGACCTTCCAGGGTCTCGAGGCGCTCGCGCTCCATCTCCTGATCGAAGGCGGTCCGATCGGCCTCCCGCTCGCGGAGGGCCACATCGGCCTCCCGCTTGGCGACGGCAACCTCCCTGTGGGCCAGCTCCACCTCGCGTTCGACGCTGGGCACAGTATGAGCCGCGGCGGGAGGCGTGCACCCCCCAGTCCCCGTCGAGCCAGGCGCGGGAGTGGAGACCCCGCCGGCAGGCTGCGCGCGGGAGGAGGCACCAGGCAAGGTATCCCTCCGTCTCTTTGGCGCGGGTGCTCTAGGAATCGTGTCGGTTAGGCTCGCCGACCAAGATTAAGATGCAAGAAGGGACCAAGACGGTGGCACACTTACTCGTCATGGGCAAACTAGCGCCGCCGCATCGGAGCTAGCCCCGAGGGCCGGCCCCCGTCGCCTCCGGAGGACGAGGGTGGCGCAGAAGGCCCCGCCTGTGTTCTGGTGTTCGCCGCCCCCTGCTTCGCCGCCATGACCACGAAGGAGAAAAAGGGGGATAAGATTGGGCGAGGGAGCAAGAAGGGAGAAGCAGCAAGAGGAGGAAGCGTACCGGAGAAGCCGAGGGGCGAGGGGTTTTATGACTGCCGCGCCTGACGGTTGCCCAGCAAAGGCGCCGTTCCCGGAGCGTCGTGGGGGAGTGGAGGCGACGCACGACCCACCGAACGCCACGTGTCGCGCCTGGCCCATAGGCGATGGGCCCTGTGTCACTTCGACCTCCCCAATAGGCAAGGCTCTCCACGCCACGGACCCGGGGGCTACTGTCGAGCCCCTGGGACTGGGGGTGTCCAGGCCCGTCTGCCTGCGGCCCAAGACGCGAAGATTGCCTCGAACACTAGGCGGCCCCACCCGCAGGGCTCAACGAGTTGGGCCTCGCGAGAGCCAGCGCCTCACGAGGCGCGAGGCAACGTCACCGCCGAACACTTCACAGATTCCCCCGCAAGGCTCCCCGAGGCACCCTCAGGAGGTGAGTCCGCCTGGAGCTAGTCGGGCTAGGCCACGCAAGTTCGTACCCGCACATGGGTGACGCACGCCATGCCAAGCGGTGCCAGCAGCAGCGCTAGCGGGCGCGGGCGGCGAGGATCCCCTCTTTGGTGATAGGGGAGAGGCGCCAGCCGCGGGTCCCCAAAGCATCCCCCAAAGGTTTCCTCTTCCGTGCAAGAAGACCAGGACCGAGGGTTCGGCAGGACGGATGTCACCCCCGAGCCCACAAGCGCGTCACGGCGGGGAACTTTAGCAGGCGAAGACCACCTTTTGCCAGGATAAGCTGCGACCTTGTCCCTTTTCAAAATGGCCGTTGTGGCAACCCTTCCTGCCTGATATTTTCGGGGAAGAGGACCGGGGCCAATATAAGGGCGGAACCAGCCCCCGTAGAAGAAGAGACACTTCGGTTGGGGAGAACAAGCCTTGTACTCCTCTTCCTCCTCAAGCAATCCACTAAGCAGGAGTAGGGTTTCACACCGCGAGGTGGCCCGAACCTGGGTAAACTATGTGCGTTCTTGTTCGTCTTCCTAGCTCAAACCACCGGAGATTCGTCGTGAGGTTGCGAGGTAGAGTAGGGCCGGAGAGCGAGCGCACACCAGTGTTCGAACCTCCTTGGGTCTGCGGAGCCCCGAATCAGACAGTTTCACTATGGACTACATACGGATGTATATAGACTTACTTTAGAGTGTAGATTCATTCATTTTGCTCCGTATGTAGTCTCTAATGGAATTTCTACTACTATTAAACAAGGAAACATATTCATTGCTAAACACACATAGCCTAATCTACGCCTAACATCCCGACCAATTACAGCCTTACGATCAGAATCACTTAATTTCATCTAGCCGTACAGATTACACTAACCGCAAGTCAAGAGGGCGTTTACCAATTTTCTCTGGCGGACGAAAACTCTGCCATCCGCCCGTCCCACGTCCGTCATCAGGCAACAAGTAGGAAACTAATCGCAATTAGATCCCCTTAATTTGTGTGATGTGTTGCTCGTGATCGCTAAAAACAACCACCCCGTGACCATGTCGCCTGCCTCTGCCCGTCGGATGCTCCTACGCCCCACGCTACACGCCTGCTGACGTGGATCGGTCGCGACGACGGAAAAAGACGCAAGCTGAGCGGCGGCGCTGGTGGAGGAGGAGAGTCAGACGGTGGGCTGTCATCGCCACCGATCCACGTTGGCCTTCGCCCCAACCGCTGTTGGCCGGCAACTCCTCACGCACAGGAGACCACACGCCGCTCCTTCGTTTGGCCGCCGACTGACGCACGTGCACCGGCCACTCCTTGCGCACAGGTCGGCGCGACGAAGGAGTAGATGAAGGGCATGAAGGCGGCGACGATGGATACGAAGGTGAGTAGATGACCAATCTCCAGGGCCAGCAACTGCGAGAGGACGACCTTGATGAGGCCAAATAGCACCAGGTACCTGCAGTTTGCGTCATGGCCCTTTTAATGGCGCCAGTTGCTGGGCACCAAGGACCTCCACTCTAAGGCAAAGGAACTTCTTTCAGTACCATGACTTTTCTGAACAAAATATTTACAGATCTTCAGAAGCCAAAGAGGCTTAAATAGTTAAACTGCGTGTGCTTACATGATGCCCGTGGCAACTGTGATGACTAGATACTATGCACACTAGTGCAGAAAAGCCAAGCTATGGTGTGGCAAAAAGGGCCTTGCTGGCGTAGACACCTGTAGGACCGAAAGTATGTCTAGAGGGGGGGGGGTGATTAGACTACTTGACTAAATAAAAATCTACTTTTTCCCAATTTTAAGTGTTGCCAGATTTTAGCATTCATAGCAAGTCAAGCACACCCTACACATGCATGTCTAAGAGTATAGCAGCGGAAAGTAAAGACAAGCATGAGTAGTAAAGGAAGGGTAGGAAGATCAATAGCAATTTGTAGACACGATGATTTTTCCCGTGGTTCCGATAGGTGGTGCTATCGTACGTCCACGTTTATGGAGTCTTCAACCCACGGAGGGTAACGATCGCGAGAGTCCACGGAGGGCTCCACCCATAAGGGTCCACGAAGTAGCAACCTTGACTATTCCATAACGGCTTCCGTCCACGAAGGACTAGCCTCACTATGGGTAGATCTTTACGAAGTAGGCGATCTCCTTGCCCTTACAAACTTCTTGGTTCAACTCCACAACACGAAGTAAGAGGCTCCCTAGCGACACCTAACCAATCTAGGAGGCACCACCCTCGAAAAGGTAATAGGCTCGGCAATGTTGATGAACTCCTTGCTCTTATGCTTCAAGATGATAGACTCCTCAACACACAATCACTCTCTCACAGATTTGGCTTGGTGGAAGAGATTGGATTGGTGGAAAGCAACTTGGGGAGGCTAGAGATCAAGATTCATATGGTTGGAATGGAATGGCATGATCTCAACACATGAGTAGGTGGCTCTCTCTCAGAAAATCAGTTGGTATGAGTGGGGATCTGTTCTGAGTGCTTCTCTCTTGAGTGGGTGGTGGTGAAGGGGTATATATAGGCATCTCCAAAAATTCAACCGTTACACCTAAAGTGACCAACTCGGTGACACCGATGTGTGAATCTCGGTGGTACCGAAGTGACCAAAAGGCAGTAACTTTTGAATCTCGGTGAGACCGATATATAACTCTCGGTGGTACCGATCAGGTGACCAATGGTCAGATTGCACAATCTCGGTGACGCCGATTCTCACATCTCGGTGGTACCGATTTTCGACCATGGCTTACCAGAGAGTTGGTCCAGAAACTCGGTGGTGCCGATCCACATTTCTCGGTGGTACCGATTCCTGTGAATGGCTATCCAGAGAGTTGGTCCAAAACTCGGTGAGACCAACTGGAAAATCTCGGTGGTACCGAAGACTGAAAATAGCTAAACAGAGAGCTGGCAACTGAACTCGGTGGCACCGATGCAGAATTGGTTGCACCGACTGGATAGGGTTTGGCATGGGTCTGTCTGAGTTTGGGAATCGGTGGCACCGAGTGGAAAGTGTTGATTGCACCGATTTTGGATATTTGACTTTGGACAGACTTTTGTGGAAGAGCTTGTGGGTGTTTTTGGTGACTATCACTTGTGCACGTATGAGGATTTTGTTCACCAACAGTACCTTACCCCCTTTTAATTGTATTGGCTTTCCTATGGACTCAAAGTGATTTCTCACAAAGTAAAATGTAGAGTCCTCTTGCTTGAAGCTTTGCCAATCTATTTCCTTGCATCTTGGGGTATCTCCACAATCCTTTTGCCATCCCTATCATTGAACTTTTCCGGAAATATGCTTAGTGGAAACATTAGTTCAATGACATATATGTTGTTATTAATTACCAAAACCACCAAGGGAGCAAATGTGCTTTCAATCTCCCCCTTTTTGGTAATTGATGACAACATATAGATCAAAGCTTCTACATATGATATAATCAATGAATATAATCGTCGCTTTGAGAAGTATGTGATAAGTAAGAGCTCCCCCTAAATTTGTGCATTATTTTAAATTTGCGTTTGAATGCAAATGCACAATCGATTAGGTACATAGGGCACTCTTTCATGTCACATACAACTTGGTGGTGTGCGAGAATAATAAGAAAGAACTTCATAGCACAACACAATCAAGCAAAGGTGAATGATCATCTCATAAGCAACATGATGATAGGAAATAGTAGCAACACACACTAAGCGTATGATCAAACACCACATAGTTCAACACAAACAAACCAAAAGATCAAATGTTTTTGAAAAAGCGATAAAACCAAACGCTCTCTCACTCGAAGCCTAAGGATCTATATACACTTCTCCCCCTTTGGCAACAAGTTACCAAAAAGTTCAAAGGTGTATATCTAAGCGCTCTTCTGGGGCTGATCTCCTCCGATAGCTGATGTAGGAGTCGAGAGAACTGCATCGGCGAAGATCTCTGCTGATGTCATGGATGGAGTTGGTGTAGCAACTGGAGGTACTGGAGCTGATGGAGCTGAGGAGGCTGTAGCAGGTGCTGATGAAGAAGGCCTCAAATCTGGAGCTGGCACTGTGGCTGATCTGGCCTGGGTAGTGAAGTGAGTGCTTGGCCTGAGAGGAGAGTCATCCTCATCATCTGAAGTGTCGGGACTGGGCACGCTATCAACTTCCTTCTTCAGCTCATTCACAGTCTTTGTCAGCCCATCCACTTTGTCATTTAGGGTCTTGATCCTATTCTCAAAGATCTTGACAAGACTACTCTGATTTCCCAGTATGTCCTTGATATCCTTCTGCATGCCCTGAACGGTTGAGATCAAAAGATCCATTTGCTCGTTCCTGGATCTAGGGACTGGAGCACTAGTGGCTCTAGCTGCCTCTGCCTCTGCCTGTGCTGCAGCTGATGTGGGATGATCTGGGTTCATCACCACAACGTTGTCCTCAAGATCTGGCTGTAGGGGCAAATGGGGCCTGTCAAGAGCAAAAATGTGCTTCTCCAGCTTGGAGTTGATAAGCATCTGAATGTAGGGTGCATAGCAGCATGAGTGCTTCTGATCAGCAGCAACCCTCTTCACAGTCTCCACAATTAGATCCATCACCCTTATCCTGGTGTGTCTTTCCAGATGGATCAGCATGTTGATGGAATAGCCTCTGATCATCTTGTCATCTCCAGACTTAGGCATCAATGTGTGCCTCAAGATGGTGTTCATGGTACAGAGGCCAGCCTGGAGGAAGTAAATGGATCCAAACTTGTGAGATTTCAAGTTGGCAGTAGGGATCTCATTGTACATATTCTTCATAGAATCATGGCTCTCCTTGGATTCAGAATAGATGTCCAAGTCACCATCTTCCACCTGTGGGACTCCTAAGATGGTAGCCCATTCCTCAATAGAAGACTCATATCTTGCTCCTTTAGTCATCCATACAATCCTACCATCTCCATAGAAATGAGCAGTGGAGTAGAATTGCATGATCATCTCGTCGTTCCATGCAGTGAATTCTTTGCCAACAAATTCATCTAGGCCAATGCAATGAAAATTGTCTTGAACATTTGGAAAGTAATCTTCATTAGCCTTGATATACTTCCAGTCAACGTATCTCATGTCACTCACAGCTGGGCTCTTGTCAAGCAAGATTGTCTCATAGAAATCTTGTTGCTCCTTGGTGTAGAACCTGTAATCCACAGCTGTCTTTCTCCTCTAGGCATATGGATCAATTGCTCTCCATGCCCTCAAACCAGAATCCTTCCTCTTCTTCATGTCTTCAGCTATCAGATGGCTGACATTGTGCTCTGGAAGGTGTGGTCTGAGATTCATCAAAGCAGTGATATCATCAACATCCTCAGCTTCCCTGAAGGTGGAGGTCTTGTTCTTGGAAGAAGCTGGGATCTCTCTGGAGAACCTCTTGGGTTTGTCAGCAGCAGCAACCTTCTTAGGAGCAGATTTGGTGCTCTTGGAAGTGTTAGTCTTGGGCATAGCATCTGCCATAAGCTTCTTTTTCTTCTTGGGAGGGGCCTTTGCAGCTGGCTCTACTTCCTCCTCTTCTTCCTCATCTAGATACTCTGGAGTGGATGGAAGAACTTTAGCTTTAACAGACTTTGTTCTCACTCTCTTCTTCTCCCCTGCCTTCTTAGGCATAGACTTCTTGGGAGGCTCAACTATCATGGTTGCTCTGGAGCTCTCAAATGCTCTAACTGTCTCAGAGCTAGCATACTCCTTCCTGACAGCTTTCTTCTTCTTGGAAGAAGTGGCAGCAGTAGTGTCCTTGACAGACTTGTCTTGCTTTGACTTGGGAGACACTTCATCAGGTATGAAGTCCTCATCTTCCTCATTAGAATTGAGCTTTCTTCTAGTTCTTGTAGCAGCTTTGGGCAAGTCACGGGAACTAGGCACATCATCAAAGATCTCTTCAGGACTAGAGCCTGAGTCCAAATCCACACTCTGCTCTCTGAGATCATTCTAGCTATCCTCAGCATCTGACATATCTGACCCTGTGAATAGAGTGTAGAAGAGTGGAGAAGATGAGTCATCACAAAATGCAGACATTTTCAAAAGATTGAACTAAGATTTCTCAAATTTTGCATTCTACCAAATGTATGTCGGTACAGCCAAGGCAAAAAATTCGGACCCACCGAGACAAACAACCTGCTTTCGAGAAACTTGGCACTATCTTCGGTCACACCGAAAATTAGTACTCGGTTCCACCGAGGTGTTCTCAGCTGGCCAGAAAAACCGAATCGGTGCTACCGATTCTTTTGCATCGGTTCTACCGAGATTCATGTGGCGGACGGCAAAACCTAAAAAATCAATCGTTCGCTATTCTACTGGAATTTTTAGTGGAACGAGAGGTTTGCAATCCGTGGATTATCGATAAATTTAACTTCAATGTGCAAGATTTGGACGGGGAGCGCAAGGAAGGCCGGATCTATACCCTAGCTTGGTGACAGATCCGCTACGGCGAAGACGGCGACGAAGATGCCCGTCGACGGCGAGAATCCCAGCGGCGAAGACGCGCGGGGAGGCAAGGGCGATGACCAGGGGGTCCTTTTCAGCAGCTTAGGGTTTTGGGGCGCGACGGTTTGAGGAGTGAATTTCAAAGCGTCGGGTCCACAGCATATATACCCCTTGCTGTCGGTGACACCGATTCTAAATTTTCGGTGTCACCGAGTTTCTCAACTGTCAGCAGACAGGAAAACTCGGTGTAACCGAGAATAGGGAATCGGTGGTACCGAGATAGAAAACCAGATCAACCCTAGGCATTCGGTGAGACCAAGAATTTTGGGTTGGTTCCACCGAGATGCACTTGGGAGGTTTTAATGGTCAGTCCTTGTCGATATGGAACTCCGAGTGCTTCTCACACAGAGGGATCGAAAAGTACTTGTTCAAATTTTGTGATGCAGCAAGAAAAGAATATGAGGTGAGAAAGCATAGATAGCTAGAGAGTGGTCCTAGGCATTCTTGTCCATCCAATTGGCAAAAGAGAAATCAAAAGCCAAATAGCAACAATTGGATGTCCTCGAATGGATAAATAAATGCAGACCAACATGCTCACACAATAAGATGTCAAATGAAATCATGGCAAACATGCACAAACATACTAGCATCTATCAAGCATTTTGGCAATGACAGAGTCATCTATATATGAGTATATTGACTTAGGAGCCAAGTAAGAATACTTGATCATAGGTCATACTCGTCGTTTAAGCACAAGTGGGGTTACCACTTTTACATAAAGCATTTAATGTTGTCACATACTAAGAGATGCTTTGACTCAAGTCTTAGAGTAAAGCTCCCCCTTGATGTGACATGCCCCCATAGGAGGGAAAAACTAACCTTGGGTTTTGTCGATGAAGACTTCATGTAGGTGAAGTAGTGGTGGATGCTCAAAGTTGATGAAGATCACCATGAGTTGGGAGCATCCTTGTTGTTTCCTTACTCTTCTCACCTACATGGGTTAGTCCCAACAAACAAGAGACAAATACAAGGATATCTATGGACATGGAGTGCAAAGCATGTGTGATGATGTCCATTGATTTGTTGATTACCTTGTCCCTTGCTTACCTTTGAGGGAATGTGTGACTCCTTGAACTATTGCATAGAGTTGATGTTGATTGCAACTAGTTCTTGCCAATAATGAATGTGAGTGAATTTCATTGGCGGAGTCACCCCTCAAGAACTTTCTAGTTCTTCTTCTTGGGGATCCACATCAACTTGATGGGGATCCTTGGTGTTGAAGTAGCCCTTGTAGAAGTTGAGCTTGAAGTAGCCTTGGGAACCCACTCCACCAAAGCTTGGGATTCATCTTCATATGAGTCAATGTCCTCTTGAAGCTTGTTCTTGCCCTTGAGCTTGTGGTCTTGTGGTGGAAGGTCATCTTGGGTGTTTGTTCCCTTGGGAGGAGTATTTTCATACTTCTCCTTTTGAGGAACAAACTTGGGCTTGGGGTATTGACCTTCTTCCCATCCAACTCCATTAGCGTTGAAGTAGCCAATGCCATGGTTCTTCCGGTATCCTCCGTGCTTGCGTACAATTTCCTCAAATTGCTTACACCCGGCAAGACTCTTGTAGATACCTTTCTCTATAATTCCTTTCAATAAAGCATTTTCTTGCTCAAGTGTAACTTGGCTAAGAGAATCATCATTAGTGGAATCAATAGAACTACTAGAAGCAACATCATTGGGTTTAGCATTTTTATTGTTGCTACTAGATGAAGAACCTTTCTTGCCTTTGTTACTAGTCTGTCTAGATTTAACTTGTGGCCTGAATGTAGACAAGAGTAATCGTTTGGCTAGATAAGATGAAGTCTTCTTCCGGAGATCATCATTGATAGCTTTAAGAAACTCATGCTCTTGCTCTAAGGTGAGCTTCTCGAAGCGTAGCTTCTCATGAGTCCTTACAAGCTCTCTATAATCTTCGAGAGTAGATTCATGAGCTAACTTAAGAGTGTTTAATTCTTTAGTTAGTTGTTCTATTTTCATCTTATCATCATCAAATGACTTTTCTTGACTAGCATGAGAATTATCAAGTTCATTTTGACTAACATTACTAGTATTATCAAAGTGCAAGTCATCATCACAAAGCAAGTCATCTTCATCACTATTGAAATCAAGATACTTGGGGTGTGATACCTTGGGGCCTTTAGCCATGAAGCAACTTCCACTCCCTTCATTTGGTGAATCAAATAGATCATAGGAGTCGGTAGTCACTAGTGCAAGTCCGGCAACACCTTCATCTTGACTATAGTCGGAGTTGGAGTGATAGCTTCTCTCGGAGTTGTTATCGGAGTCGGAGCCGGAAACCCATTCACCAACATGAGCTTGATGTTTTTTTATTGTGTAGCTCTTGGTGTACTTGTCTTTCTTCTCCGAATCCCTACTTCTCCTTGAGGGTCTTCGTTCATAACGATCATCTCTACTCCTTCTCTCTCTTTGAGGTGATTCATTTCTTGAGATTCGTCTTCTAGGTGACTCTTCTCTTCGTTTGTAGGGAGCCATGCACTCATTGGAGTAGTGTCCGGGCTTCCCACAATTGTAGCAATTGCGGTCATGACTTGACGAACGCTTGTCTTCATATCTTGAGTTGGAGCTTCGTTCTTTGCCTCAATTATTGTAGAACTTGTTGAATTTCTTGACCATGAGGCTTATCTCTTCATTGGTGACAAGGTTGTCGCTTGAAGTTGCGGGAGCATCACTTGTGGCTTTGTAAGCACCGCTAGACTTGTTGTGAAGCTCTTCTTTGTCTTTGAGTGTCATCGCATGCGCAACAATCCTTCCAATGACTTCCGTAGGCTTGAGATCTTTGTAGTTGGGCATCATTTGGATTAATGTGCACACGGTGTCATATCTCTCATCCAAAGCTCGAAGTATCTTCTTGATGATGAATTTGTCGGTCATTTCTTTGCTTCCTAAGCCGACAATCTCATTGGTGATGAGAGGTAGCCTAGAGTACATCTCCGCGACTCCTTCACCATCCTTCATCTTGAACTTGTCAAGTTGACTTTGAAGAACGTCCAACTTGGATTCTCTCACGGACTCGGTTCCTTCGTGCATATCAACCAAAGTATCCCAAATCTCTTTTGCATTCTCGAGACGGCTGATTTTGTTGAATTCTTCGGGGCATAGGCAGTTGAAGAGAATGGTGCATGCTTGAGCGTTGTATTGCAACATCTTCAATTCATCCGCGGTCGCTTCACGATCCGGTTCATTTCCATCACCAAAGAATTCACCTTGCAAGCCAACACGAACAACAGCCCATACGGCGGGGTTATGACCAAGAATATGCATTTTCATTTTGTGCTTCCAACTAGCAAAATTAGTGCCATCAAAGTACGGACCTCTACGGTGATAATTTCCCTCACTAGACGCCATACTCTCCTAGGTTACGAGACCAATGCAATGGAGACCAAAGCTCTGATACCACTTGTAGGACCGAAAGTATGTCTAGAGGGGGGGTGATTAGACTACTTGACTAAATAAAAATCTACTTTTTCCCAATTTTAAGTGTTGGCAGATTTTAGCATTCATAGCAAGTCAAGCACACCCTGCACATGCATGTCTAACTGTATAGCAGCGGAAAGTAAAGACAAGCATGAGTAGTAAAGGAAGGGTAGGAAGATCAAACGCAATTTGTAGACACGATGATTTTTCCCGTGGTTCCGATAGGTGGTGCTATCGTACGTACACATTTATGGAGTCTTCAACCCACGGAGGGTAACGGTCGCGAGAGTCCACGGAGGGCTCCACCCATAAGGGTCCACGAAGTAGCAACCTTGACTATTCCATAACGGCTTCCGTCCACGAAGGACTAGCCTCACTATGGGTAGATCTTCACGAAGTAGGCGATCTCCTTGCCCTTACAAACTTCTTGGTTCAACTACACAACATGAAGTAGGAGGCTCCCAAGCGACACCTAACCAATCTAGGAGGCACCACCCTCCAAAAGGTAATAGGCTCGGCAATGTCGATGAACTCCTTGCTTTTGTGCTTCAAGATGATAGACTCCTCAACACACAATCACTCTCTCACAGATTTGGCTTGGTGGAAGAGATTGGATTGGTGGAAAGCAACTTGGGGAGGCTAGAGATCAAGATTCATATGGTTGGAATGGAATGGCATGATCTCAACACATGAGTAGGTGGCTCTCTCTCAGAAAATCAGTTGGTATGAGTGGGGATATGTTCTGAGTGCTTCTCTCTCGAGTGGGCGGTGGTGAAGGGGTATATATAGGCATCTCCAAAAATTCAACCATTACACCTAAAGTGACCAACTCGGTGACACCGATGTGTGAATCTCGGTGGTACCGAAGTGACCAAAAGGCAGTAACTTTTGAATCTCGGTGAGACCGATATATAACTCTCGGTGGTACCGATCAGGTGACCAACGGTCAGATTGCGCAATCTCGGTGACGCCGATTCTCACATCTCGGTGGTACCGATTTTCGACCATGGCTTACCAGAGAGTTGGTCCAGAAACTCGGTGGTGCCGATCCACATTTCTCGGTGGTACCGATTCCTGTGAATGGCTATCCAGAGAGTTGGTCCAAAACTCGGTGAGACCGACTGGAAAATCTCGGTGGTACCGAAGACTGAAAATAGCTAAACAGAGAGCTGGCAACTGAACTCGGTGGCACCGATGCAGAATCGGTTGCACCGACTGGCTAGGGTTTGGCATGGGTCTGTCTGAGTTTGGGAATCGGTGGCACCGAGTGGAAAGTGTTGGTTGCACCGATTTTGGATATTTGACTTTGGACAGACTTTTGTGGAAGCGCTTGTGGGTGTTTTTGGTGACTATCACTTGTGCACGTATGAGCATTTTTTCACCAACAGTACCTTACCCCCTTTTAATAGTATTGGCTTTCCTATGGACTCAAAGTGATTTCTCACAAAGTAAAATGTAGAGTCCTCTTGCTTGAAGCTTTGCCAATCTATTTTCTTGCATCTTGGGGTATCTCCACAATCCTTTTGCCATCCCTATCATTGAACTTTTCCTGAAATATGCTTAGTGGAAACATTAGTTCAATGACATATATGTTGCTATTAATTACCAAAACCACCAAGGGAGCAAATGTGCTTTCAACACCCAACGCCAGCAATACGGCGCCACAGTTAAAAAATACGGGTGGCGTTGGAGCCTACGACAGCAGTATTTCATATACCTATGGCATTGGCTTTATCTCTACGAAGGCAATATCTTATATATCTACGGCATGTTGACTTTCCCAACGCCAGACACTAGAGATATCATTACGGGCGTATCAGATGTTTCGCACGCCAGTACTAAATGACCAAACGCAACAAAAAAACGCTGCCACCGCAACAAGAAATGCTGCGGCGACAGTGCAATTTTGTATCAGTATATACATAATGATGTTTGTGTTCTACATTGATTCCGATAAGAAATGAAAACACGTACGGCATAATTTATATTATGGTACACATCATTTATATATATGCATACATTAACCATCGTCGTAACTACTAGTACGGTACCGATCACGTTTAGGATCAATCTTGAAGAAGAGGGAAACCCCCTACATCTCCATGCATGGTGGAGCATAGAGATTCACCGATCTCCAATCTTCCAAGTTGCGATCACTCGGGTAGTTGCCACCGTTCTTTTAACTCGAAATGTCCATATCTGGTGGTCACCCATCACCGGAGGCACAACACATCTTGGGAGCTTCTGTCTTTGAACAAAATAGTAACATAGTAAGCAATGTAGTAATCATCTTTCATCGTGAGTCATATAATTGTCATATAAACCACACTGTTAGCAAAAAAAATGTGTGATCTACCTCATTATTGATTGTACATTTGGAATTGAAACCATCTTTCCTCTTGAGGCATTGTAGCGTGATGGAGAAGCATTTATTGTTGTCAAGGTGAGGATCGTCGCACATACCACTTTGTCTGAACAGTACGGGCATTCTTCTATTTTGTGCTGCATTCACAAAATAAAAGTCAATGGAAAAATGGACACGAACGTAGGTAAAAAATGGACATATTGAGTGCAAGAAATTTTGATGAAACGGAAATGAATCCACGTTTCGCCAAAACATTAATTGGTCACTCTCTCGACCTTACCCTGCAAAAAGAAACACAGCTAGCGCGAGACAATTCGCAAGAAAACACGATGATGCAGCTAAGAGATAGATTTTTACCATCCGGATCGAGCGGGGGTCAGCTGTCAGGAGGGCACGGTGGGGGCGCCCGTAAGACTGCGCGATGGGGTGGTGGTGCGTGGCTGACGGGGCGACCGGACAGGACGACGGAGGGAGAGAGTGGCCGGACAGGACGACCATGGAGGGAGAGAGAGGCCGGATAGGACAACGGAGGAAGAGGCTCTTGGATGAGTGGGTGGGCTTGGGGAAGGGCTGGGCAGCGCGGCGGCACGTCTGGTGCAGGGTGTGGGCGCGGCTGGGCGGGGGAACGGCGGAGAACAGTGTCCGGCGGCGGGGGAAGAAGGGGAATCTGAGTTGTTCTCTGCCAAGTAGTGTAGATAAAAGTGCCGGTTAGTCATTAGTGTTGGCGCCAATGACGTGGCCGACGCCAGCAGTAATTGGTGTTGTGTTAGCTTGGGCTGTTCTACTTGACAAATGGCGTGTGAAAATGCATACATGAATGTGGATCAAAGTATATAATTAATAATGCAAATTAGGAGGTACACACAATTGAAGTACAATATCGTGTGAAGTATTACGCAATGAGAAGTACACAAAAGTGTATGTAGTACACGAATAATGAAGCACACAAATTAATCAACTAGCTAGTATGACGTCATTTGACAATCCTCTCAACGACGGTTTGGGTCTTTTTAACCTTCCTTGAATACTTCCGTCCCGCGTTATGACTCTTTCGTAAGAAGGGACGTCGTGTCTCAGGCAAGGTAGTCCTGCTCCTTCTGGTGGTGTAATTTTCATCGTCATCATAGTTCTCCTCTTCTTATGGGTTGACGCCGAACTGATCATAGTCACCCTCGTTGGCCACTCCGTCCATCCTGACGATGGATCTCTTGGATATCCTGATGACAACACAACTTGGCTTTGCCGGGTCAGTTATATAGAAGCATTGTGACACGTCCTTAACGAATACCCAAGGCTCATATTTGTCGGTAATTCCTTTGACACCCTTTGCACCAACAGCTTGTGCTTTGGGAAGGGACATGGTAACGGCACCACGTTCTTCCTTCTCGACATTCTTCGCCCATCTGACAAGGAACAGTGGCACTGTGTGATCTTCGGCGTACTCAAGTTCCCATATCTCTTCGATCCTTCCGTAGTATCTGTCAGTTTCATTCTCGGTGGAGGCAATTAACGTGACGCTTGAGTTCTGGTAATCAGAGTTTTTGTCTTTTGCTTCAGTATAGAATGTGTATCCATTGATATCATATGATTGGTAGGTGGCGACGGTGCATGCCGGGCCTACTGCTAATGCATATATGAGATTTGCATTGGCAATACCCGTTGGCAGTGGTTTCTCCCGAATTCGCTCTTTTAACCAAGCTACAAATTTGGAGTTCTGCTCTCTAATGATCTGGGCTTCGGTCCTCTGCCTCCCTGCCATTGCATGCTCTCTCCTTAAGGTGTCCTTGTGAGTCTGCTGCCAAGGAGTGATTATATCTGCTTGTTGTAACACCACAGTGTGCGCTCTGTCGAAGTCGTCTCGGTGGTTCTGTATATCCACATTTAAATCATGCTTCAATGGTGAGTGACCTACTCCATCAAGCCTATTGGCATGCTTCCTCGTGGGCAAACCAAGAGATTGATCATCATCTATATAATTATTGCAGAATGATATGCACTCTTCGGTCAGATAGGCCTGGACGATGCTTCCATCCGGACATGCCCTGTTACGAACGTAACCCTTCACAGTTCCATTCATCCTTTCAAACGGGAACATCGTATGCAAGAATGTCGGTCCAAGGTCTTTAACCTCAGAAACAACATGAACTAGGAGATGCACCATCACATCAAAGAATGACGGGGGGGGGGGGAATATATCTCAAGCTCACATAGTATTGTGATGATCTCCTCTTGTAGTTGAGTGAGATGTCGCACGCTGATCGACTTTCGAGAGAGAACGTCGAAAATCTTGCAGAAGTCAAGAAGTGTGTTGCGAACGTGATCATCCATTATCCCTGTGAGGGCTACCGGAAGTAATTGCGTCATCATCACATGACAATCATGGGACTTCATGTTGCTAAACCTTTGCTTTTTTGTGTCAAGATATCTGCGTATGAGCCCCGAATAACCAGAAGCAACTTTCATGCCGTCAAGGCAATTGAAAAGTTGATGAAGCTCATCCTCGTCGAGCGTGAAGCAAGCTGGGGGGCAATAATCTTCTTTTTTTTTGTCATGTTTTTGCCCTTGGTCATCTCCTTGGTTCTTTTAAGGGATGCGGGTTGGAGCTCTTCCCTAATACCTATATCTTTCAAGTCTTGTCTAGCCCTCGTACCATCTTTACTTTTTTCTGGCATGTCAAATAGTGTGCCAAGCAAACTCTCACAGATATTTTTTGTGATATCCATCATATCAAGAGAATGCGGCGAACTGAGTAGTTCCCAATACTTCAAGCCCCAGAAAACAGACTTTTTTCCATACTTTTAGCAGCATTTTCTCAGCCTTCTTTTTCTTCTTTCCTGGCTTCGGGCAATCTGTCCAATTCTTTAACATCTCATGGATTTATTCTCCACTCCTCTTACATGGTGGCCCTCGGGCCTCATCCATGTTGTCAAACAGGTCGCCACGACTTCTCCACTCATCATCTTTGTCAAGCCACCTTCGATGGCCCATGAACACTGTTTTGTTACTGCCCTTTTTTGATAGCTGGCAAAAACATGTGTCATCCATACATTTAACACGTCCGAAATGTCCATGACACGCTTGTCCGAAAATATATCCGTAACCTAGATAGTCATGAACAGTCGTGAGCAATGCTGCTCTCATTGGAAAATAGTTTCCAGTGCTGGCGTCCCACGTTTTGACCCTTCATCCTTCCATAATATGTCTAACTCCTCCTTCAATAGCTCAAGATATGTGTTGATATCGTTTCCTGGTTGGAGCGGTCCTTGAATGAGCATTACCATGTGTATGTACTTTTGTTTCATGCAGAGCCAAGGCGGGAGGTTGTACATCCAAACAAACACAAGCCATGTACTATGTGTGCTACAATGCTTGCCAAATGGATTTAGTCCATCACTACTGACATCCAACCTGGGGTTTCTTGGTTCTGCTGCGAATTCTGGTTCAATGCAGTCGAGAGCTTTTGATGCAGAGCATCCTATGGACATCACCATGTCAAGAGTCCGTTTGGCAAGGGACAGGTGCGCCTTTACTTCACATGCATAAAGGTGAATCATCTCCTTTACACATGTTCATTTGACCCCTTCGAGGATGGTATACTACTTGACACTCCTCTCGTGTGCATGCATAGGTATTATCGGAGCACCACGGATGACGAGGAGGAGCGCAAGCGCAAGTGTACGCCTACACCATCTGTGAGGGAAGCTTGGAAGAGAAGGAAGAAGAAGCGAGGAGAAGCTTCAGGAAAGCCCGGAACTTCCGGCCACCAAGTATAATGGGACAAGATGGATTGCAATCAATATCAGGCACAATAAAATCTATGGGCACATAATTCCTATTTGCAAGAATAAGAACATCATTAATTCTTCCCAAATGTTTTTTAATAGTAGAATCCGCCAAGTTCAAATTAAGAGAACATTCTTCAATATTGGTAAGACCAAGCACATCACATAAAGATTTCGGAATCGTGGAAACACTAGCACCCAAATCACATAAAGCAAAGCACACATAATTTTTGATCTTGACTTTAATAGTAGGTTCCCACTCATCATGTAATTTTCTAGGAATAGAAATTTCCAACTCCAACTTTTCTTCAAAAGATTTCATCATGGCATCAACGATATGTTTAGTAAAAGCTTTATTTTGTTCATAAGCATGGGGTGAATTCAACATGGATTGCAACAAAGAAATACATTCAATCAAAGAGCAACTATCATAATTAAAATCTTTACAATCCAAAATAGTGGGCACATCACTAGTTAAAGTTTTGACCTCTTCAAACCCACTTTTATCAAAAATTTCATCCAGATTTTCACCCTCCAAATCATTGGGACGCCTTCTAGCTAAAGTTGACTCTACTTTAGTCCCTTTATCATCAATCTTAATATTACTGAACAAGGAATCAATAGAAGAAACACCAATCACTTTAAGATCTTCATCATTTTTATGAAGGCAATCACTAGAAAACGATTTTTCTAAGATTTCTCTTTTAGCTCTAAGCATAGCGGTTCTTTTCTTAATTTCATCCATAGAGACATATAAAACTTTAATTGATTCATCAATCTTAGGCACAAAAACTTTCAACTTGAGATTTTCAACATCATGAGAAATTCTATCAATGCTTCTAGACATATCATCAATCTTATTCAACTTTTCTTCTATCGTAGTATTGAAAGCCTTTTGAGCATTGATAAATTCTTTAATATTACTCTCCAAATCATAGGTGTTCCTATTATTATTGTAAGATGAATTACCATAGGAATTACCATAATTATTAGAGGAATTTCCAGGAAAAGGCCTAGGATTAAAATTACCTCTATAAGCATTGTTATTGAAATTGTTCTGCGAGACAAAGTTCATATCTACGGAATCACTATTTTGCTCAATCAAAGTAGACAAAGGCACATCATTAAGATCAATAGGAGCATTTTTACTAGCAACCAATTTCATCAAAGCATCAACCTTATCACTCAAAGTACTAATTTCTTCAACCGAATTAACTTTTTTACTAGTAGGTGTTCTTTCGGTATGCCATTGTGAATAATTTGCCATGATATTATCTAGCAATTTAGTAGCTTCACCCAAAGTAATTTCCATAAAAGTACCACCCGCGGCGGAATCTAAAAGATTTCTAGAGACAAAATTCAACCCCGCATAAATTTTTTGTATGATCATCCAAAGATTTAAACCATGAGTAGGACAATTTCTTAGCATTAATTTCATTCTTTCCCAAGATTGTGCAACATGTTCATGCTGAAATTGCTTAAAATTCATGATTTGTGTCCTAAGGGAAATAATTTTCGCGGGCGGAAAATACTTAGTGATAAAAGCATCCTTGCACTTATTCCAAGAATCGATACTATTGCGAGGCAAAGAAGAAAACCAAATTTTTGCACGATCCCGCAAGGAAAAAGGAAATAATTTCAACTTCACAATATAATTGTCCACATATTTTTTCTTTTGCATATCACACAATTCTACGAACGTGTTTAGATGGGACGCGGCATCCTCATTAGGAGTACCGGCAAATTGATCTTTCATGACAAGATTCAACAAAGCGGCATTAATATCACAAGACTCCACACTAGTGGCGGGAGGAGCTATCGGAGTACTAATAAAATCATTGTTATTAGTATTGGAAAAATCACACAACTTGGTGTTTTCTTGAGTCATCGTGACTCTGCAAACAAGATTGCAAGCAAGCAAGAGATCAGACGAGAAAAAGGCAAAGGAAAAAGAAGGCGAATAAAACAGCAAATTGGTGAAGTGGGGGAGAGGAAAACGAGAGGCAAATGGCAAATAATGTAATTGCAAGGAGATGAGATTTGTGATTAGGAACCTGGTAGATGATGATGGAGTCTCCTCGGCGCCTGAGATTGGCACGTAGAAGAGACCGCTTCCTCCCCGGCAATGGCGCCAGAAATTCCTTTGGCGTGGCTTGAGACTACGTCGGTATTTCCCCAAAGAGGAAGGGATGATGCAGCACAGCGACGGTAAGTATTTCCCTCAGTTATGAAACCAAGGTTATTGAACCAGTAGGAGGATGACCACCACCCAATAAGCAGCACCTGCACACAAATAACAAATACTTGCAACCCGACGCGAAAGAGAGGTTGTCAATCTCTCTACGGTAAAAATATAGATTAGGATATGATAGATAGGAGAGATAGATCTCTCAAGAACACAAAATAAAAAGGGCAAATAAAAAGTGCAGCAATATATTTTTGGGTTTTTGGTATAGTAGATCTGAAAACAAAGAGGCAAAAAGATAGATCGGAAAGCAATATGTTGGAAAAGTAGAACTGGGGGCAGTAGGTTTCACTAGTGGCTTCTCTCATGAGTATAGCACAAGGTGGGTGAACAAATTACTGTTGGGCAATTGATAGAAGATCAAATAATCATGATGATATCCAAGGCGATGATCATTATATAGGCATCACATCCAAGATAAGTAGGCCGACTCCTGCCTGCATCTACCACTATTACTCCACACATCGACCGCTATCCAGCATGCATCTAGTGTATTAAGTTCATGGAAAAACGGAGTAATGCAATAAGAATGATGACATGATGTAGAAAAGATCTATTCATGTAGGAATAGACCCCATCTTGTTATCCTTAATGGCGACGATACATGCGTGCCTTGCTGCCCCTTCTGTCACTCGGAAAGGACACCGCAAGATCGATCCCATCACAAAGCACCTCTTCCCATGGCAAGAAAAATCGAGGCTATAAGTAATCATGCATATAAGAGATCAAAGAAGACTCAAATAATATTCATGGATAGAAACTGATCATGAACTCAAAATTCATCGGATCCAAACAAACATGATGACGCACAAGTATAGGGGATCAATCGTAGTCCTTTCGATAAGTAAGAGTGTCAAACCCAACGAGGAGCAAAAGGAAATGACAAGCGGTTTTCAGCACGGTAGTTTCTACAAGCACTGAAATTGTAGGTAATAGATAGTTTGATAGCAAGATAATTGGTAACAAGCAAGTAACGGTAACGGTCAATAAGGTGCAGCAAGGTAGCCCAATCCTTTTGTGGCAAAGGACAGGCCAAAACAATCTCTAGTAATAGGCAAAGTGTTCTTGAGGGTACACGGGAATTTCATCTAGTCACTTTTATCATGTTGGTTTGATTCGTGTTCGCTACTTTGATAATTTGATACGTGGGTGGACCGGTGTTGTTCTTACTTGAACAACCTCCCACTTATGATTAACCCCCTCGCAAGCATCCGCAACTACAAGAAAAGTATTAAGATAAAATCTAACCATAGCATTAAACGTTTGGATCCAAATCAGCCCCTTACGAAGTAGCGCATAAACTAGGGTTTAAGCTTTTGTCACTCTAGCAACCCATCATCTAATAACTACTCCACAATGCATTCCCTTAGGCCCATGAATGGTGAAGTGTCATGTAGTCGATGTTCACATGACACCACTAAGGGAAGCACAACATGCATATCATCAAAATATCGAACACATATCAAATTCACATGATTACTTGCAACATGACTTCTACCGTGACCTCAAGAACAAAGGTAACTACTCACAAATAATAATCATGCTCAAGATCAGAGGGGTATTGAATAGCATAATGGATTTGAACATATAATCTTCCACCAAATAAACCATATAGTAATCAACTACGCAAGGTAGTCAACACTACTAGTCACCCACAGGTACCAATCTGAGGTTCCGGTACAAAGATTGAACACAAGAGATGAACTAGGGTTTGAGAGGAGGTGGTGTTGTTGAAGATGTTGATGAAGATTGGCCTCCCAAATATGAGAGGGGTGTTGGTGATGACGATGGCTTCGATTTCCCCCTTCGGTTCCCCCGGCGGAATCGCTTCGCCGGAGGGCAAAAGTGCTCCTGCCCCAGTTCTGCCTCCAGACGGTGGCGCTTCATCCCGAAAGTCCTCTCCTTATTTTTTCTAGGTCAAATGTGACTATATACCAGAAGATGGGCACCGGAGGTGGGCCGAGGAGGCCACAACCCATCAGGGCGCGCCCAGGGGGGCCTGGCGTGCCTTGGTGGGTTGTGCCCACCAGGTTTGCCCCCTCCAGTAGTTTTCTGCTCAAGTATTTTTTTATTTAATCCAAAAATAATCTCCGTAAAATTTTAGCTTCATTGGAGTTGTGCAGAATAGGTATCTCTGATGTGCTTTTTTTAGGTCCAGAATTCCAGCTGCCGGTATTCTCCCTCTTTGTGTAAACCTTGCATATTATGAGAGAAAAGGCATTAGAATCACTCCTTAAAGCATTATTATTTGACAAAACATAATAAATAACAGTAGGAAATCATGATGCAAAATGGACGTATCAACTCCCCTAAGCTTAGACCTCACTTGTCCTCAAGCGAAAGCCGATATTGAAAAGCATGTTCACATGGTTTGAGAGAGAGGTATCGATAAAAACAAAATACAAACATAGAATCATCATGCTTATTAATATAACAACACCAAACTCTATCATAATATTTATTCAATACATTTTTATCATATAACTTCTCATAAACAAGTAACAATTCATCACAACATAGAAGTAAGAAGCATAAACCTTATTGAAAACCAACAAACTATGTTCTCAGTCAACTTTGCAACTACAATTCATCATATTTTCAGGAAGGGTCTCATGTCGGAGCCTTTTGGCAAGTCCACATACTCAACCATCATTTAGTCTTCTATGATTGCTAACACTCACGGCATACCCATGAACAAAAAGTTTCAACCGGACACATAGGAAGATATGGGCTTATAGTTTCGCCGCCCAACGTATTCACCTCAAGGGTGATGTCAACAATAATAACTGATGCCCACTCATATCCAACTGGATATATGTGCCTAGATCTTTCCTCACCACATGATGCTTGCAAAAATAAAAAGTAAAAAGGAATAGGGAAGAATACTTCGACTCTTGCATAAAAGTAAATACATAAAAGTGAAAGATAGTCCCTTCGCAGAGGGAAGCAGAGGTTGTCATGCGCTCATTGGTTTGTATGCCCAATCCCTTAATGTAAAAGAACGTCGCGCTATATTGCCCCCTATGATAGCAACCTTTATTATGCAGTCCATCGCTTTTATTACTTTGCCATCATAAGTTCGTATAGCGCTCAATTTTCTATTACACTAATTGATCAAAACACTTTTAGAAGCAATTTTTATTGCCTTATTGCACCGATGACAACTTACTTGAAGGATCTTTCTCGATCCATAGGTAGGTATGGTGGACACTCAAAGAATGAATTTGGGTTTGGGTTTTTGGATGCAGAAGTAGTATCTGTACTTAGTGTGGAATTTTTGGCTAGCAAAGATATTAAGCAAGCACCACATGTTGAAGGATCTATGACAATATAACTTCTATGTGGATATGAACAAACATAAATCATTACGTTGTCTTCCTCGTCCAACGTCAACAGTTTTGACATATAATATTTGATGGGGGCTCACAGTCATAAAAGATGTCCAAGATAGTGTATTTGCATGTGAATCTTCTCTTCCCTTATTAATTCTTTCATGAATTGCATCATTGACCAATGCTATGTTTGTCAATCTCCAACAAATTTTACTACTTATACTTTTCCTTATGTGATGTCATTACTCACCATAAGATTAGCATATGATTCTTTTCATTTGTTTCTTTTTCCTTTATTTTGATTGCAGCAAGAAAGTAGGGAGGCAAAAACTCAAACTAAACTTTATTATATAACTATCACTCGATTACATAGATAGATAGGCCACGAAACTAACACACGAAAATAGATCATGCTAAACTTTTATTCAACTAAAGCAAAGGGAAACTAAAGATCGAACTAAGATAGGTAAAGGTGAATAAAAGTGGTGGTGATACGATACCGGGGCACCTCCCCCAAGCTTGGCTTAAGCCAAGGGGAGTGCCCATCCCCGTGTGCTCAAGTCTCCTTTGGTGGTGGTGATGAAGAAGGTGGTGGTGAAGATGTGGCCTTCTTCTTCAACTTATATTTAAGCATAAAATTTTCCTCCCTTAGATCATCATTCTCCAACTCAAGCTTTAATATATTTTTGCATAATGCCGCCTTGCTCTCCTATAGAAAACAAGATGGGATAAATTGGACCTCAGGTTTATATCTTCTAGGGAGGCTTGACTTCTTGAATTCCACATGCATGTCTCCGGGTTGAGGTAATGGATCATCCTCTTCCTTAGAGCTATCATCTTTTATTTCCTTCATGGTAGCGTCTTCCTCCTCCTCTGAGGTCCAAAGATAGGGGTAAATTTCCCCAAAGATCTTTGGGTCTGCAACATAGTGATCAACATGGCTCTCCCCCTCCGAATCTTGAGACGACATATTTTTAGATCTGTCAGGAAAATAACAAGAAACAAGAATAGAGGATTTTTCTGCGATGCAGTCGTCAAAACAGTCGGGGGTATATATAGAGAATTTTTATTCTTGGGAAACAAGCATATGGAAGGAAAACGGAGTCAGGAAGGTGTTCGAGGTGGGCACAACCCACCAGGGCGCGCCAGGGGTGGCTGGCGTGCCCTGGTGTATCGTGCTCACCTCGATCACCTTCCGGTTTATTTCTTTATTTCGAAAATTTTCTAATATTCCAAAACTGAAAAAAATATTTTTGTAGATTTTTCGGGGTCTGTTTACTTACCGTATCACGTACCTCCTATTTTTTCAGAATTCTGGAGTGTTTCGGAAGGTTTCTTTTATGTGTTCCTCTGGTGTCATGGTTTGGATAACATTGCTTTCAACGTTAGTAGGCGTACCTGAGATATAATGCTTAATTCTTTGTCCATTGACCACCTTCGGGTTAGTACCTTCGGCGTTATTAATCTTGATAGCTCCAGATCGATAAACCTCTTCGATAATATATGGTCCTTCCCATTTGGAGAGAAGCTTACCTGCAAAAAATCTTAAACGAGAGTTGAACAAAAGAACATAGTCTCCTATTTTGAATTCCCGCTTTTGGATTCTTTTGTCATGCCATCTTTTTTACTTTTTCTTTGAATAGTTTGGCATTTTCATAGGCTTGGGTTCTCCATTCATCTAGTGAGCTAATATCAAATAGCCTCTTCTCACCGGCAAGTTTGAATTCATAGTTAAGTTCTTTAATTGCCCAAAATGCTTTGTGTTCTAATTCTAGAGGCAAATGACAAGCTTTTCCATACACCATTTTGTATGGAGACATACCCATAGGATTTTTATAAGCTGTTCTATAGGCCCAAAGTGCATCATCTAATTTCTTAGACCAATTCTTACGAGATCTATTGACAGTTTTTTGTAATATTAATTTTATTTCACTATTGCTAAGTTCAACTTGACCACTAGATTGATGATGATAGGGTGATGCAATTCTATGGTTAACATCATATTTAGCAAGCATCTTACGGAAAGCACCATGAATAAAGTGTGAACCACTATCGGTCATTAAATATCTAGGGACTCCAAACCTCGGGAATATAACCTCTTTAAGCATTTTAATGGAGGTGTGGTGATCAGCACTACTAGGTGGAATAGCTTCTACCCACTTAGTGACATAATCAACAGCAACCAAAATATGAGTGTACCCGTTAGAGGAAGGAAAAGACCCCATATAATCAAAACCCCAAACATCAAATGGCTCAACAACAAGTGAATAATTCATCGGCATTTCCTGACGCTTACCGATATTACCAATTCTTTGACATTCATCACACGACAAGACAAACTTACGGGCATCCTTGAAGAGAGTAGGCCAATAAAAACGAGATTGCAATACCTTATGAGCAGTTCTATCTCCCGCATTATGTCCTCCATAAGCTTCGGAATGACATTTCCATAGGATTTGTTCCTGTTCATGCTTAGGTACACAATGTCTAATAATACCATCTACTCCTTCTTTATAAAGATGTGGGTCATCCCAAAAGTAATGTCTCAAGTCATAGATTTTTTTCTCTTTTGTTGGTATGTGAAGCTTGGTGGTATATATTTAGCGACAATGTAGTTAGCATAATCAGCATACCAAGGGGTGTTTTGTGAAACACTTATTGCAGCTAACGGTTCGTCAGGGAAACTATCATCAATAGGTAGTGGGTCATCAAGAATATTTTCTAACCTAGACAAGTTATCAGCTACGGGGTTCTCAGCTCCCTTCCTATCAACGATGTGTAAGTCAAATTCTTGAAGCAAGAGAACCCACCTAATGAGTCTAGGTTTAGCATCTTTCTTCTCCATAAGGTATTTTATAGCAGCATTATCGGTGTGAACAATAACTTTGGAATCAACAATATAGGATCTAAATTTATCACAGGCAAACACAACTGCTAAAAATTCCTTTTCAGTAGTAGCATAATTTCGTTGGGCACTGTCTAGAGTTTTACTAGCATAATGGATAACATTCAATTTCTTATCAACTCTTTGTCCTAGAACAGCACCAACAACATAATCACTAGCATCACACATAATTTCAAAAGGCAAGTTCCAATCAGGTGGTTGAACGATAGGTGCGGAGGTTAAGGCTTTCTTGAGTGTTTCAAAGGCTTCCACACAATCATCATCAAAAATGAAAGGAATATCCTTTTGCAAAAGATTAGTAAGAGGCCTAGAAATTTTAGAGAAGTCTTTAATGAACCTCCTATAAAAACCAGCATGACCAAGGAAACTTCGAATACCTTTAATATCTTTAGGACATGGCATTTTCTCAATTGCATCTACTTTAGCTTTATCCACCTCAATACCTCGTTCAGATATTTTATGCCCCAAGACAATGCCTTCATTAACCATAAAGTGGCACTTCTCCCAATTCAAGACGAGATTAGTTTGTTCACATCTCTGCAAAACTCGATCAAGGTTGCTTAAGCAATCATCAAAAGAAGTTCCGTAAACGGAAAAATCATCCATGAAAACCTCCACAATCTTTTCACAAAAATCATAGAATATAGTAGTCATACATCTTTGAAAGGTAGTAGGTGCATTGCATAAACCAAAAGGCATACGTCTATAAGCATAGGTTCCAAAAGGGCAAGTAAAGGTGGTTTTCTCTTGATCGGATTATGACACAAGTATTTGAGAGAAACCAGAATATCCATCTAGGAAACAAAAGTGTGCGCGCTTAGATAATCTTTCTAGCATTTGATAAATGAAAGGCAGAGGGTAATGATCTTTTCTAGTAGCTTTATTTAACTTTCTAAAGTCAATTACCATTCTATAACGAGTGACAATTCTTTGTGGAATGAGTTCATTTTTATCATTTGGAACAACGGTAATACCTCCTTTCTTAGGGACACAATGAACGTGACTTGCCCATCTACTATCAGCTATGGTATAGATTATACCCGCTTCCAGAAGCTTTAATATTTCAGTTCTTACCACTTCTTTCATCTTAGGATTCAACCGCCGTTGGTGATCAACAACGGGTTTAGCACCAGGTTCCATATTAATCTTGTGCGGACATAGAGTGGGACTAATGCCCTTAAGATCATCAAGAGTATATCCAATAGCAGCCTTGTGCTTCCTTAAAACTTGTAATAATCTTTCTTCTTCATGTTCTGAAAGGTTAGCACTAATAATAACAGGATACATCTTTTTCTCGTCAAGATAAGCATACTTCAAAGTGTCAGGCAATTGCTTTCATTCAAACACAAGATCACCTTAGGGTGGAGGAGGACCTCCAAGAGTTTCAATAGGCAAATTGTGTTTCATGAGAGGTTGTTGTTCAAAGAAAATTTGATCTATTTCGTTTCTTTCACGCAAGTGCATATCATTTTCATGGTCAAGCAAATATTGTTCTAATGGATTGGTGGGAGGCACGACAATAGAAGCAAGACCAATTATTTCATCCTTACTAGATAGCGCTTTATCCCGAGGTTGTCTACTAAACTTGGAAAAATTAAACTCGTGAGACACACTACCAAAACTGACACCGACAGTTTGTTTTTCACAATCTATCTTAGCATTGACGGTGCTCAAGAAAGGTCTACCAAAGATAATGGGACAAAAGTCGTCTTGTGGGGAACCAAGGACTAGAAAATTAGTAGGGTATTTCACTTTCCCACACAAGACTTCAACATCTCTAACAATCCCAAGTGGTGTGATAGTGTCTCTATTAGCAAGTTTAATATTAACATCAATGTCTTCTATTTCAGCAGGTGCTATTTCAGCAGGTGTTGTTCAGGCCTCGTGGTCTAAACGGTGTTATGCACCTAATTCTGCGGCTTTGCTCTGTAAGAAAATGTAAACTCTCCGTTATGATCTGAAGGGATGGAGTAAAGGCATCTCAAAACTTTCCATTCTTATTGAAAACACTAACAAAACTCTGCTTGAAATTGATGGTCTTGAGGACAGGAGAGGCCTGTCAGTACCTGAAGCTAATTTTAGGAAGATTTTGAAAAACCACTTGCTCACCTTGTTGGATTATAAGAGAATCTACTGGAAGAAAAGATGCACTGTCAGATACTTCAAGTATGGGGATGGAAACACCAAGTTTTTTCACTCCATCGCTACTGAGCGGTATAGGAGGAACTCCATTGCTTCTCTGCGCCTGGCTGATGGTACGATAATCTGTGATCATGTGGGGAAGGAATCAGTGCTGTATAACTCTTACAAAGATCGCCTTGGCAAGTCTGATCCAGTGAACATGAAATTTGATCTCTCAGCGATCATTAAAAAGATTGAGGGCCTTGATGTTCTTACAGTTCCGTTCACAGAGGCTGAGATTGATCAAGTGGTGAAAGAAATGCCCTCTGATAGAGCTCCTGGGCCAGATGGCTTCAATGGGTGCTTTCTCAAAAGTTGTTGGCATATCATCAAACAGGATTTTTACAAACTGTGTGCTGACTTCTATGATGGCAAGCTTGACTTGGAGAGCATCAACTCAGGGTTTATCACGCTCATCCCCAAGATCCAATCACCGGAGAGTGCGAATGACTATCGCCCAATCACCCTCCTCAACTGCTGTCTGAAGTTATTGACGAAACTGCTGGCCAACAGGTTGCAGAAAGTGATTCTGAAAATCATACACCGCAATCAGTATGGATTTCTTAAGGGGAGGTCCATCCAGGACTGCCTTGCTTGGGCGTTTGAGTTTATTCATCAATGTAAATCTTCGGGCAGGGAGATCCTTCTGTTCAAACTTGATTTTGCGAAAGCTTTTGACATGATTGAGCATGCTCCCATGTTGGATATCATGAAACACATGGGCTTCGATGACAAGTGGCTGGGTTGGATTAACAACTTGTTCTCTTCAGGGAAATCGTCTGTCCTGCTTAATGGCGTCCTGGGCAGACAATTTCATTGCCTCCGGGGGGTTCGCCAAGGGGATCCCCTGTCGCCTCTCAGTTTTGTCCTTGCTGCTGATCTTCTTCAGGCTGCTATTAATGATGCTTTCAGAAATGGCCTCATATCCAAACCCATCCCTTCTAGCGAGGAGGATTACCCTGTCATACAGTACGCTGACGACACCATTGTATTCATGCCTGCGGAGGAAGCTCTGGTTGCAAAAATGAAAGAAATCCTCCAGGATTATGCTCTGTCTGTTGGCCTGCGAATTAATTTTTAGAAGTCCACCGTGATCCCTTTGAATGTCCCTGAGGATAGAGTAGAAGCATTCACTGATATCCTGCAATGCTCGGTGGGAGCGCTGCCGTTCACATACCTGGGTTTGCCGCTAGGCACCACGCGTCCGACTGTCACGGACATGATGCCACTGGTGGCGTCCGTTGAGAGGAAACTCTCTACAGCAGCATCACTACTGGATTATGGATCCAAACTGACCCTGGTCAATTCTGTGGTTACTTCGCTAGCGATTTATGCCATGTGCTCTATCCGCATCCCGCCCAAGATTCTTGAGCACTTGGACAAGCTGCGGAGGTACTGCCTTTGGGCCAAGAAGTCTGAAAATGGGATCAAGAACTGCTCTCTCGCGGCTTGGGATGTTGTATGTAGACCAAAACAGAAGGGAGGGCTTGGCATCATTGACCTCAGGATTCAGAACCAAGGGCTTCTTCTCAAGCAACTTCATAAGTTCTATAATCGGATGGATGTGCCATGGGTCAGCCTCATCTGGAAGACCTATTACCAAGCACAAAATGCGGTGCCGCATAATGCTGATCCTTGTGGATCCTTCTGGTGGTGTGACCTTCTTCAACTTACGCCAATTTACAGAGGGGTTACGAAAGTGGATGTTGGTGATGGAGCCACAGCTCTCTTTTGGAAGGATTTGTGGACTCCGGATTTACTATCAGAGCGATACTCGAGAGCTTTCTCTTTTGCCAGGTTTGAGGACGTTTCCGTCAGAAACCTCCTCTCTGCAGGTACCATTGGAGAGAACTTTCATCTTCCGCTGTTAGTTCAGGCCAGGCTGGAAGTCTGGGACTTGTAGTCGGACCTCAGCACTGTGGCTATTCATCAGGATCAGGTGGACAAATGGCTGTGCGTGTGGGGAGATGCAGGGTTTAAATCGAGCAGATACTATCGCTTCTGTTTCTAGGACATGGTCGCCGATGATGCTTTTTCATGGGTTTGGAAGTCTAAGTGCACCATGAAATGGAAATTCTTTGCGTGGCTGCTGCTGGCTGATAGACTGAACACTCGGGTCATGCTACGTAGGAGAGGGATGACACTGCCAGGCAATGATTACTCGTGCCTGCTATGTGCTCACTGCCCAGAGGAGACGCTGGAACACCTATTCTTTGGTTGTGCATTCAGCTTGTACTGCTGGGCCTCCATTGGTGTTGACTGTCAGATGCATGATAATAGGCTCCGTACGGTTCATGATGCGAAACTGGCCTGGAATTCCCCCATGTTCTTCGAAGTTTTCACTGTTGCGTCTTGGGGCATTTGGAAAGAGAGGAACAACAAGCTTTTTAGGGGGATTGCCCCTACTCATGCCTCCTGGGTGGCCAGGTTTAAGTCTGATCTTGGACTCATGAAGCATAGGATTAAAAGTGGCCTATGGCCCTTTGTGGATCGGTTGATAGCTAGACTCCCCTGATATACACCTTTTCTTTGTACTTGGGTGGTCCAAAAAACACCCTCTTTACCCCCCCTCTTTCCCCCTATGTAACTGCTCTTGTAAGTTTGTTTCTCCCTTAATATAAAGTCAGTGGGGGTGCCCCACTGTCCAAGGTTCCTCAAAAAAAAAGGGATAGCACTCACATTAGCACCCAAATCACATAAACCATGATAGCAATGATCTCCTATTTTGACTGAGACAACAGGCATGCCTTCTATGGGTCTATGTTTATCTTTTTCATCGGGTTTAGCAATTCTAGTAGCTTCATCATAGAAGTAGATAACATGCCCATCAATATTTTCTACCAAGAGATCTTTAACCATAGCAACACTAGGTTCTACTTTAATTTGCTCAGGGGGTTTAGATGCTCTTATATTACTCTTATGAACCACAGTTGATACCTTAGCATGTTCCTTTATCCTAACAGGGAAAGGTGGTTTTTCAATATAAGCGGTAAGCACAACTGGATCAACATTGTAAAAGATGGTTTCTTCTTTAGCTATGACCGGTTCTTTAATTTCTTCTATAATAGGGGGATGATATTTAAACCACTTCTCCTTAGGGAGGTCAACGTGAGTAGCAAATGCTTCGCAGAAAGAGGCTACTATCTCAGAGTCAAGTCCATATTTAGTGCTAAACTTGTGAAAATTATCGGTATTCATAAAAGATTTAACACAATCAAATTCAAGCTTTATACCTGACTCATTACCTTCGTCGAGTTCCCAATCTTCAGAGTTGCATTTAATTCTTTCTAAGATATCCCACTTGAATTCAATAGTCTTCTTCATATAAGAACCAGCACAAGAAGTATCGAGCATGGATTGATCATTATGAGAAAGCCGAGCATAAAAATTCTGAATGATAACTTCTCTCGGAATGTCATGATTGGGGCATGAATATAACATTGACTTAAGCCTCCCCCAAGCTAGAGCGATGCTTTCTCCTTCACGAGGCCAAAATATATATATATAATTCCGATCACGATGAGCAAGATGCATGGGATAAAACTTTTAGTGGAATTCCAATTGCAAATGATTCCAGTTCCACGATCCAAGATCATCACATAGCCTATACCATGTCAATGCTTTTCCCTTCAAATATAAAGGGAAAACCTTCTTCTTAACTTCATCTCTGGGTAAACCTGCAAGCTTAAATAATCCACAAATTTCATTCACATATAATAGGTGCATATCAGGATGTTCAGTTCCATCTCCTGCATAAGGTTTAGCAAGCAGTTGTTCTACCATACCCGAAGGAATTTCATAACCAATATTTTCAGTAGGTGCAGTAGGTTGAGGGAAAACTAATTGTGGTTCCGGTCGATGTGAAGATACCCCGAACAAACCCGTCAAAGGATTGTTTTGCATAGTAACAAGTAGCAATAAATTTCAGCACGTAGTATAAGTTTTTCCTTACCGATTTCCACTTACCAAGAGCGCTTCACTCCCCGGCAGCGGCGCCAGAAAAGAGTCTTGATGACCTACAAGTATAGGGGATCAATCATAGTCCTTTCGATAAGTAAGAGTGTGAAACCCAACGAGGAGCAGAAGGAAATGACAAGCGGTTTTCAGTAAGGTAGTTTCTGCAAGCACTGAAATTGTAGGTAACAGATAGTTTGATAGCAAGATAATTGGTAACAAGCAAGTAACGGTAACGGTCAATAAGGTGCAGCAAGGTAGCCCAATCCTTTTGTGGCAAAGGACAGGCCAAAACAATCTCTAGTAATAGGCAAAGTGTTCTTGAGGGTACACGGGAATTTCATCTAGTCACTTTTATCATGTTGGTTTGATTCGTGTTCGCTACTTTGATAATTTGATACGTGGGTGGACCGGTGCTGTTCTTACTTGAACAACCTCCCACTTATGATTAACCCCCTCGCAAGCATCCGCAACTACGAGAAAAGTATTAAGATAAAATCTAACCATAGCATTAAATGTTTGGATCCAAATCAGCCCCTTACGAAGTAGCGCATAAACTAGGGTTTAAGCTTTTGTCACTCTAGCAACCCATCATCTAATAACTACTCCACAATGCATTCCCTTAGGCCCATGAATGGTGAAGTGTCATGTAGTCGATGAAGGAGTAGGTGAAGGGCATGAAGGTGGCGACGATGGAGACGAAGGTGAGTAGATGACCGATCTCCAGGCCCAGCAACTACGAGAGGACGACCTTGGCGAGACCAAACAGCACCAGGTACCTATAGTTTGCATCGTGGCCCTTTTAATGGTGCCAGTTGCTGGGCACCAAGGACCTCCACTCTAAGGCAGAGGCACTTCTTTCAGTACCATAACTTTTCTGAACAAAACATTTCTAGATCTTTAGAAGTCAAAGAGGCTTAAATAGTTAAACTGCTTGTGCTTACATGATGCCCGTGGCAACTGTGATGAATAGATACTATGCAATGCCACCCACAGCTACATCTCTAGGCCCTGCATGGACATGATCAAGACCGTGAGACCCATTAATTCTGCCTAACAACATATATTCTTTACCAGGAGAAGTTAATTTGAGGATTATTTGTTACCGAGACAGGAGCGGACAATGTCCATGTACAAGTGTAGTTCCGTTTGCCATGGACGGGCTCCGGCGAGCGGTAGCAGTCGGAGAGGAGGACGGCGGTGTAGTAGGTGATGTAGGTGCAGGCGATGAGGGCGATGGGGCCAAGGTCCCAGCCCATCTGTGGCACGCTCAGTAGCAGCGCCAGCACGCCGTACCTTCTACCATTTTGATCTTGTAGTGATCTTGACCTTACAAGAAGGCTTCCACACGGTGAAACTGTTCAGGATGTATTACTCCAAATTTGAATCCCTCTACAGAGCACCAACAATTAGAGGATAGGTATTATTGTGCAGATACAAAGAAAAATCACCTGGTGCATAATTTTGTCCTTCACAGGTTAAATGAGCATTGCGTAGAAGTCTATCTACGTTATCTTTATTATTCTTCAATGAACTACTATTAAACAAGCAAACACATTCATTGCTAAACGCACACAGCCTAATCTACACCTAACATCCCAACCAATTACAGCCTTACGATCAGAATCACTTAATTTCATCTAGCCGTACAGACTACACTAACCACAAGTCAAGAGTGCGTTTACCAATTTTCTCTGGCGGACGAAAACTCTGCCATCCACCCATCCCACGTCCGTCATCGGGCAAAAAATAGGAAACTGATCGCAATCAGATCCCCTTAATTTGGGTGATGTGTTGCTCGTGATCGCAAAAAACAACGACCCTGCGACCATGCCGCCTACCTTTGCCCGTCGTATGCTCCTACGCCCCATGCTACTTGCCCGCCGACACGGATCGGTTGCGACGACGGAAAAAGAAGCAAGGTGAGCGGTGGCGCTGGTGGAGGAGGAGAGTCAGACGGCG
This sequence comes from Elymus sibiricus, assembly GCA_039707655.1. Classification (NCBI taxonomy): domain Eukaryota; kingdom Viridiplantae; phylum Streptophyta; class Magnoliopsida; order Poales; family Poaceae; genus Elymus; species Elymus sibiricus. The sequence goes on from CM077665.1 coordinate 221,180,846, forward strand.
GGCCATCATCGCCACCGATCCACGTTGGCCTTTGCCCCCACTGCCGCTGGCCGGCAACTCCTCACGCATAGGACACCGCCCGCTGCTCCTTCGTTTGGCCGCCGACCAACGCATGAGCACCGGCCACTCCTTGCGCGCAGGACGGCGCGACAAAGGATTAGGTGAAGGGCATGAAGGCGGCGACGATGGAGACGAAGGTGAGTAGATGACCGATCTCCAGGCCCAGCAACTGCGAGAGTACGAACTTGGTGAGACCAAACAGCACCAGGTACCTGTAGTTTGCGTCGTGGCCCTTTTAATGGTGCCAGTTGCTGGGCACCAAGGACCTCCACTCTAAGGCAAAGGAACTTCTTTTAGTATCATGACTTTTTTGAACAAAATATTTACAGATCTTCAGAAGCCAAAGAGGCTTAAATAGTTAAACTGCTTGTGATTACATGATGCCCGTGGCAACTGTGATGAATAGATACTATGCAATGCCACCCACAGCTACATCTCTAGGCCCTGCATGGACATGATCAAGACTGTGAGAGCCATTAATTCTGCCTAACAACAGATATTATTTACCAGGAGAAGTTAATTTGAGGATTATTTGTTACCGGGACAGGAGCGGACAGTGTCCATGTACAATTGTAGTTTCGTTTGCCATGGACGGGCTCCCGCGAGTGGTAGCAGTCGGAGAGGAGGATGGCGGTGTAGTAGGTGATGTAGGCGCAGGCGATGAGGGCGATGGGGCCAAAGTCCTAGCCCATCCGTGGCACGCTCAGCAGCAGCGCCATCACGCTGTACCTTCTACCATTTTGATCTTGTAGTGATCTTGACCTTACAAGAAGGCTTCCACACGGTGAAACTGGGCAAGATGTATTACTCCAAATTTGAATGCCACTACAGAGCACCAACAATTGAGGATAGGTATTATTGTGCAAATACAAAGAAAAATCACCGGGTGCATAGTTTTGTCCTTCACAGGTTAAATGAGCATTGCGTAGAAGTCTATCTAGGTTATCTTTCTTATTCATCAATGAACTACTATTAAACAGGCAAACATATTCATTGCTAAACGCAAACAGCCTAATCTACACCTAATATCCCAACCAATTACAGCCTTATGATTAGAATCACTTAATTTCATCTAGCCGTACAGATTACACTAACCGCAAGTCAAGAGTGCGTTTACGAATTTTCTCTAGCGGACAAAAACTCTGCCATCCGCCCGTCCCACGTCGGTCATCAAGCAAAAAAATAGGAAACTGATCGCAATCAGATCCCCTTAAGTTGTGTGATGTGTTGCTCGTGATCGCTAATAATAACCACCCCGCGACCATGCCGCCTGCCTCTGCCCGTCGGACGCTCCTACGCCCCACGCTACACGCCCGCCGACGCGGATCGGTCGCGGTGACAGAAAAAGAAGCAAGGTGAGCGGCGGCGCTCTTGGAGGAGGAGAGTCAGACGGCGGGTCGTCGCCGCCACCAATCCACGTTGGCCTTCGCCCCCACCGCCACTGGCCGGCAACTCCTCACGCACTGGACACCGCCCGCCGCTCCATCGTTTGGCCGCCGACCGACGCACGTGCACCGGCCACTCCTTGCGCGCAGGTCGGCGCGACGAAGGAGTTGGTGAAGGGCATGAAGGCGGTGACGAAGGAGATAAAGGTGAGTAGATGACCGATCTCCAGGCCCAGCAACTACGAGAGGATGACATTGGCGAGACCAAATAGCACCAGGTACCTACAGTTTGCGTCGTGGCCCTTTTAATGGCGCCAGTTGCTGGGCACCAAGGACCTCCACTCTAAGGCAAAGGAACTTCTTTCATTACCATGACTTTTCTGAACAAAATATTTACAGATCTTCAGAAGCCAAAGAGGCTTAAATAGTTAAACTGCTTGTGCTTACATGATGCCCGTGGCAAATGTGATGAATAGATACTATGCAATGCCACACACAGCTACATCTCTAGGCCCTGCATGGACATGATCAAGACTGTGAGACCCATTAATTCTGCCTAACAATAGGTATTATTTACCAGGAGAAGTTATTTTGAGGATTATTTGTTACCGAGACAGGAGCAGACAGTGTCCATGTACAAGTCTAGTTCCGTTTGCCATGGACGGGCTCCGGCGAGCGGTAGCAGTCTGACGTGGCTTGAGACTGCGTCGGTATTTCCCCAAAGAGGTAGGGATGATGCAACACAGCGACGGTAAGTATTTCCCTCAGTTATGAAACCAAGGTTATCGAACCAGTAGGAGGATCACCACCACCCAATAAGCAGAACCTGCACACAAACAACAAATACTTGCAACCCGACGTGAAAGAGAGGTTGTCAATCTCTCTACGGTAAAAAGATAGATTAGGTAGTGATAGATAGGAGAGATAGATCTCTCAACAACACAAAATAAAAAGAGCAAATAAAATATGCAGCAATATGTTTTTGGGTTTTTGGTTTTGTAGATCTGAAAGCAAAGAGGCAAAAAGATAGATCGGAAAGCAATATGTTGGAAAAGTAGACCTGGGGGCCATAGGATTCACTAGTGGCTTCTCTCATGAGTATAGCGCATGGTGGGTGAACAAATTACTGTTGGGCAATTGATAGAAAATCGAATAATCATGACGATATCCAAGGCGATGATCATTATATAGGCATCACGTCCAAGATAAGTAGACCGACTCCTGCCTGCATCTACCACTATTACTCCACACATCGACCGCTATCCAGCATGCATCTAGTGTATTAAGTTCTTGGAAAAACGGAGTAATGCAATAACAACGATGACATGATGTAGACAAGATCTATTCATGTAGGAATAGACCCCATCTTGTTATCCTTAATGGAAACGATACATGCGTGCCTTGCTGCCCCTTCTGTCACTGGGAAAGAACACCGCAAGATCAAACCCATCATAAAGCACCTCTTCCCATGGCAAGAAAAATCGATCTAGTTGGCCTAACTAAACCAAAGATTCGAAGAAGAAATACGAGGCTATAAGTAATTATGCATATAAGAGATCAAAGAAGACTCAAATAATATTCCTGGATAGAAACTGATCATGAACTCAAGATTCATCGGATCCCAACAAACACACCGCAAAAGTTTACATCAAATAGATCTCCAAGAGACCATTGTATTGAGAATCATAAGAGAGAGAGAGAGAGAGAGAGAGAGAGAGAGAGAGAGAGGAAGCCATCTAGCTACTGCCTACGGACCCATAGGTCTATGGTGGACTACTCACGCATCATTGGAGAGGCACCTATGAAAAAGATGAACCCCTCTGTGATGGTGTTTAGATTGGATCTCGAGGTTCTGGAACTTGCGGCGGCTGGAATTGTGTTTCGTCAACTCCCCTAGGGATTTTGGAATATTTGGGAAGTTATAGGCATCAGAGGCGGTGGAGAGGGGCCTCGAGGAGGGCACAACCCACCAGGGCGTGCCAGGCCCTGGCGTGCCCTGGTGGGTTGTGGTCTCCACGGCCCACCTCTCCGGCACTTCTTTGAACCACTGGATGTCTTCTGGTCCAGAAAAAATCTCCAAAAAGTTTCATCGCGATTGGACTCCGTTTGGTATTGATATTCTGCGAAGTAAAAAACAAGCAAAAACAGCAACTGGCACTTTGGCACTATGTCAATAGGTTAGTCCCAAAAATGATATAAAGTTGTTATAAAATGATTGTAAAACATCCAAGAATGATAATATAACAACATGGAACAAGCAAAAATTATAGATACGTTGGAGACGTATCAGCATCCCCAAGCTTAATTCATACTCGTCCTCGAGTAGGTAAATAATAAAAACAGATTTTTTGATGTGGAATGCTGCCTAACATGTTCATCTCATATTCTTTTCTTTTGTATAGCATGGACATTTGGACTTGTAAATGATTCAAAGCAATAGTCTAGTTTTAACATAATGACTTCAATACTCAAGCATGTCAACAAGTAACCATGTCTTTCAAAATATCAACACTAAAGAAAGTTATCCCTAGCCCATCATGCTCAATCATTGATCCATTCATGAAACACACTCAAATATTAGCTATGCCCAATGCTCAAATACGATCATAGTGCGCCCTAGTTGGTGCTTTATAAGATAAGATGGAGACTCAAAGTAAAAATAAAAATTGCATAACGTAAATAGATAGGCCCTTCGCAGAGGGAAGTAGGGATTTTTAGATGTGCCAGAGCTCAAGGTTTAAATTGAGAGAGAAAAAATATTTTGGGTGGCATGCTTTTCCTGTCAACGAAAACGACAAAGTAGCTCACAATACTTTCCATGCTAGATATATCATAGGTGGTTCCCAAACAGAAAATAAAGTTTATTCCTTTTTCCACCAAACTTTCACTTTCCATGGCGGGCCGTATCCACGGTTGCCTTCCATACCAACACTTTCCAAGGAATTTATTATTTGACAACATAAAGTAAATATTTTTTCTTTTTCATTTCGGGAATGGGCATCCCTATTACCGCCGCACTCTCGTGCAATGACAAGTGAATAAACACTCATCTTGAGAATAACACATCTAGCATGGAAAAATATTGGACACTCCCCACCGTTTCATGAGCGGTACAAGCATACAAAAGAGAAAAATTATTTTGAAAATTTAGAGATGGCACATACAAATTTGCTTGGAACGGCACCGCATATAGGTAGGTATGGTGGACTCATAAGGGAAAACTTGGTTTAAGGATTTTGGATGCACAAGCAGTATTTCTACTTAGTACAAATGGAGGCTAGCAAATAGATTGGGAAGCAACCAAACCAAGAAACGGAAATTCACATAAGCGAGCATTGAGCATAACTAACACCAAACAATGCACCATAAGTAGTATATAACTTCATTGCATAACTATTGACTTTCGTGCATGCATAGGGAATCACAAACCTTAACACCAATATTCCTACTAAAGCATAATTACTCACTAACATGACTCATATATTACTACCATCATGTTTCAAAACTATTACAAGGAATCAAGTTTAATTTGCCCAATGATCTTCATGAAAGTTTTTATTATATCCTCCTTGGATATCTATCACTTTGGGAGTAGTTTCATATATTACCATTGCCTTTTGGCAAGCTCAAACAAATTTAAGTGAAGCACATGAGCATAAAGATTTCATCTCTCAAAAAGGTATAAGTGAAGCATGAAAGGATTTCTTAAAAATTTACTAACTCTCAAATTAATCTAAGTGAAGCATGAGAGTATTTCTACAAAAATTTCCAAGCACACCGTGCTCAAAAAGATATAGGTGAAGCACTAGAGCAATTCTATAGCTCAAAAAGTTTAAGTGAAGCGCATAGAGCAATTCTAACAAATCATAGCATAATTTTGGCTCTCTCAAATAGGTGTGTCCAGCAAGGATACAAATGACAAACTAACAAACAAAGCAAGCAAAGATACAAGACGCTCCAAGCAAAACTCATGATATGTGACGAATAAAAATTTAGCTCCAAGTAAAATACTGATGGTTGTTAGAAGAAAGAGGGGATGCCACTCGGGGGCATCCCCAAGCTTAGTTGCTTGTTTCTATTTGGATATATCTTGGGGGTGCTATAGCATCCCCAATATTAGGCTCTTATCACTCCTTATTCCTTCATCCATCGTGATCTCACCCAAAACTTGAAAACTTCAATCACACAAAACTCAAAAAAAATCTTCGTGAGATCTGTTAGTATAATAAAGCAAATACCTACTTTAAGTACTGTTGAAAACCCATTCATATTTTATTATTGCATTATACCTACTGTATTTTAACTTTACCATGGCTCATACCCTTCAATATAACCCATAGATTCATCAAAACAAGCACACAATGCAACGAAAACAGAATCTGTCTTAAACAGAACAGTCTATAGTAATATGTACTCTAACCATACGTATGTAACTCCAAACATTCTGAAAAATTAGGACAACGCAAGGAATTTGTATGGAAACACTGTGTTAAAATTGCAGCTCAATATCACGTTCCAGTAAAAAATGAAAATTCATATACTGGACGCAAAGTTTCTGTTTCAGATTCAGCATCGCTTCTACTCATCTTATGAATCATCCTAAAGGCTCTACTTGGAACCAACACTAAATAAACCATAAAAACACAATCATAACAGAGGCATAATTGTGTCAAAACTCAAAAATAGAAAGGAAAAGGCAAAAAATTATTTATTCATTGGGTTGCCTCCCAACAAGCGCTATCGTTTTACGCCCTTAGCTAGGCATGATGATTTTAATGATGCTCACATAAATAGTAGTAATTGAAATATGCAAGAGAGAATCATGAATCTCATGACAAGCACATTTAAGTCTAACCCAGTTCCTATGCATAGGGATTTTGTGAGCAAACAATTTATGGGAACAAGAATCAACTAGCATAGGAAGGCAAAACAAGCATAACTTCAAAACTTTGAACACATAGAAAGGAAACTTGATATTATTGCAATTCCTACAAGCATATGTTCCTCCCTCATAATAAATTTCAGTAGCATCATGAAGGAATTAAACAATATAACTATCACATAAATCATCCTTTTCATGATGCACAAGCATAGAATTTTCATTACTCTCCACATAAGCAAATTCCTTTTCATCCATGGTAGTGGGAGCAAACTCAACACAATAACTATCATGAGACACTTGATTGACATAACCACATTACAAATTAAAACCATGATGATAAGTTTCATGGTTATCATTACTCATTATAACATACGTGTCATCACCATCATCATAAGTGCCATGTGCATCCCCAAGCTTGTGGCTTTGCATATCATTAGCATCATGGATATTTAGAGAATTCATACTAGCAACATTGCAATCATGCTTTTCAATCAAGGAACTAACATGAATCACCTTATAAATTTCTTATTTCAACACTTCATCAAAATTTTCAGATTCATGATTTTCAAGCAAAACTTCATAGAGATAATCAAGTGCACTCAACTCACTAGCAATTGGTTCATCATAATTTGGTCTTTTGAAAAGATTAACAAGTGGATGAGGATCCATATCAATAGATTTTTAGCAAGCAAAGATGCAAGCAAATAGAAGGCACATGGCAACACAAGCAAAGATAGCAAACAAGCAAACAAAAAGAGATCCAGCGAGAAAAAGGCGAATAAAACGACAAATTTTGTCAAGTGGGGGAGAGGAAAACGAGAAGCAAAAGGCAAATAATGTAATTGTAAGGAGATGAGATTTGTGATTAGGAACCTGGTAGATGATGATGGAGTCTCCTCGGCGCCTGAGATAGACACGTAGAAGAGACCGCTTCCTCCCCGGCAACGGCGCCAGAAATTCCTTTGACGTGGCTTGAGACTGCGTCGGTATTTCCCCAAAGAGGAAGGGATGATGCAGCACAACGACGGTAAGTATTTCCCTCAGTTACGAAACCAAGGTTATCAAATCAGTAGGAGGATCACCACCACCCAATAAGCAGCACCTGCACACAAACAACAAATATTGCAACCCGACGCGAAAGAGAGGTTATCAATCTCTCTACGGTAAAAAGATAGATTAGGTGGTGATAGATAGGAGAGATAGATCTCTCAAGAACACAAAATAGAAAGAGCAAATAAAATATGCAGCAATATGTTTTTGGGTTTTTGGTTTTGTAGATCTAAAAACAAAGAGGCTAAAAGATAGACCGGAAAAGCAATATGTTGAAAAAGTAGACCCGGGGGCCGTATGATTCACTAGTGGCTTGTCTCATGAGTATAGCGCACGATGGGTGAACAAATTACTGTTGGGCAATTGATAGAAAATTGAATAATCATGATGATATCCAAGGCGATGATCATTATATAGGCATCACGTCCAAGATAAGTAGACCGACTCCTGCCTGCATCTACCACTATTACTCCACACATCGACCGCTATCTAGCATGCATCTAGTGTATTAAGCTCATGGAAAAACGGAGTAATGCAATAAGAACGATGACATGATGTAGACAATATCTATTCATGTAGGAATAGACCCCATCTTGTTATCCTTAATGGCAAAACGATACATGCGTGCCTTGCTGCCCCTTCTGTCACTGGGAAAGAACACCGTAAGATCGAACCCATCACAAAGCACCTCTTCCCATGGCAAGAAAAATCGATCTAGTTGGCCTAACTAAACCAAAGGTTTGAAGAAGAAATACGAGGCTATAAGTAATCATGCATATAAGAGATCAAAGAAGACTCAAATAATATTCATGGATAGAAACTGATCATGAAATCAAAATTCATCAGATCCCAATAAACACACCGCAAAAGTTTACATCAAATAGATCTACAAGAGAGCGTTGTATTGAGAATCATAAGAGAGAGATAGGAAGCCATCTAGCTACTGCCTACGGACCCGTAGGTCTATGGTGGACTACTCACGCATCATCGGAGAGGCACCTATGAAGAAGATGGACCCCTCCGTGATGGTGTTTAGATTGGATCTCGAGGTTCTGGAACTTGAGGTGGCTGGAATTGTGTTTCGTCGACTCCCCTAGGGTTTTGGGAATATTTGGGAATTTATAGGCATCAGAGGCGGTGGAGAGGGGCCCCGAGGAGGGTACAACCCATCAAGGCACGCCGGGGCCCCCCTGGCGCGCCCTAGTGGGTTGTGGTCTCCACGGCCCACCTCTCCGGCACTTCTTTGGCCCACTGGGTGTCTTCTGGTCCAGAAAAAATCTCCAAAATGTTTCGTCGCGATTGGACTCCATTTGGTATTGATATTCTACGAAGTAAAAAACAAGCAAAAACAGCAACTGGCACTTTCGCACTATGTCAATAGGTTAGTCCCAAAAATGATATAAAGTTGTTATAAAATGATTGTAAAACATCCAAGAATGATAATATAATAGCATGGAACAAGCAAAAATTATAGATACGTTGGAGAAGTATCACAGTCGGAGAGGAGGACGGCGGTGTAGTAGGTGATGTAGGCGTAGGCGATGAGGGCGATGGGGCCAAGGTCCCAGCCCATCTGTGGCACGCTCAACAGCAGCGCCAGCATGCCGTACCTTCTACCATTTTAATCTTGTAGTGATCTTGACCTTACAAGAAGGCTTCCACACGGTGAAACTGGGCAAGATGTAATACTCCAAATTTGAATCCCACTACAGTGCACCAACAATTAGAGGATAGGTATTATTGTGCAGATACAAAGGAAAATCACCGGATGCATAATTTTGTCCTTCACGGGTTAAATGAGCATTGCGTAGAAGTCTATCTAGGTTATCTTTCTTATTCTTCAATTAACTACTATTAAACAAGCAAACATATTCATTGCTAAACGCACACATCCTAATCTACACCTAACATCCCGAACAATTACAGCCTTACGATCAGAATCACTTAATTTCATCTAGCCGTACAGATTACACTAACCGCAAGTCAAGAGTGTGTTTACCAATTTTCTCTGGCGAACGAAAACTCTGCCATCCGGTCGTCCCACGTCCGTCATCAGGCAAAAAAATAGGAAACTGATCGCAATCAGATCCCCTAAATTTGTGTGATGTGTTGCTCGTGATCCCTAAAAACAACCACCCCGCGACCATGCCGCCTGCCTCTGCCCGTTGGATGCTCCTACGCCCGGCGCTACACGCCCGCTGACGCGGATCGGTCGCGACAACGGAAAAAGAAGCAAGGTGAGCGGCGGCGCTGGTGGAGGAGGAGAGTCAGACGGTGGGCCGTCGTCGCCACCGATCCACATTGGCCTTTGCCCCCACCACCGCTGGCCGGCAACTCCTCACGCATGGGATATCGCCCGTCGCTCCTTCGTTTGGCCGCCGACTGTCGCACATGCACCGGCCACTCCTTGCGTGCATGATGGCGCGACGAAGGATTAGGTGAAGGGCATGAAGGCAGCGACGATGGAGACGAAGGTGAGTAGATGACCGATCTCCAGGCCCAGCAACTGCGAGAGGACGACATTGGCGAGACCAAACAACACCAGGTACCTGCAGTTTGCGTCGTGGCCGTTTTAATGGCGCCAGTTGCTGGGCACCAAGGACCTCCACTCTAAGGCAAAGGAACTTCTTTCAGTACCATGACTTTTCTGGAAAAAATATTTACAGATCTTCAGAAGCCAAAGAGGCTTAAATAGTTAAACTGCTTGTGCTTACATGATGCCCGTGGCAACTGTGATGAATAGATACTATGCAATGCCACCCACAACTACATCTCTAGGCCCTGCATGGACATGATCAAGACTGTGAGACCCATTAATTCTGCCTAACAACAGATACTTTTTACTAGGAGAAGTAATTTGAGGATTATTTGTTACCGGGACTGGAGCCGACAGTGTCCATGTACAAGTGTAGTTCCGTTTGCCATGGACGGGCTCCGACGAGCGGTAGCAGTCGGAGAGGAGGACGACGGTGTAGTAGGTGATATAGGCGCAGGTGATGAGGGTGATGGGGCCAAGGTCCCAGTCCATCTGTGGCACGCTCAACAGCAGCGCCAGCACACCCTTCTACCATTTTGATCCTAGTGATCTTGACCTTACAAGAAGGCTTCCACACGGTGAAACTGGGCAAGATGTATTACTCCAAATTTGAATCCCACTAAAGAGTACCAACAATTAGAGGATAGGTATTATTGTGCATATACAAAGAAAAATCACCGGGTGCATAATTTTGTCCGTCACAGGTTAAATGAGCATTGCGTAGAAGTCTATCTAGGTTATCTTTCTTATTCTTCAATGAACTACTATTAAACAAGCAAACATATTCATTGCTAAACGCACACATCCTAATCTACACCTAACATCCCGACCAATTACAACCTTACTATTAGAATCACTTAATTTCATCTAGCCGTACAGATTACACTAACCGCAAATCAAGAGTGCGTTTACCAATTTTCTCTGGCGGCCGAAAACTCTACCATCCATCCGTCCCACGTCCGTCATCAGGCTAAAAATAGGAAACTGACTGCAATCAGATCCCCTTAATTTGTGTGATGTGTTGCTCGTGATCGCTAATAACAACCACCCCGTGACCATGCCGCCTGCCTCTTCCCGCCGGACGCTCCTACGCCCCATGCTCCACGCCCGTCGACGCGGATCGGTCATGACGACAGAAAAAGAAGCAAGGTGAGCGGCGGCACTGGTGGAGGAGGAGAGTTAGACGGCGGGCGGTCGTCGCCACCGATCCACGTTGGCCTTCGCCCCCACCGCCACTGGCCGGCAACTCCTCATGCACAGGACACCACCCGCCGCTCCATCGTTTGGCCGCCGACCGACACACGTGCAGCGGCCACTCCTTGCGCGCAGGTCGGCACGACGAAGGAGTACGTGAAGGGCATGAAGGCGGTGACGATGGAGACCAAGGTGAGTAGATGACCGATCTCCAGGCCCAGCAACTGCGAGAGGACGACCTTGGCGAGACCAAACAGCACCAGGTACCTGCAGTTTGCGTTGTGGCCGTTTTAATGGCGCCAGTTGCTGGGCACCAAGGACCTCCACTCTAAGGTAAAGGAAGTTCTTTCAGTACCATGACTTTTCTGAACAAAATATTTACAGATCTTCAGAAGCCAAAGAGGCTTAAATAGTTAAACTGCTTGTGCTTACATGATGCTCGTGGCAACTGTGATGAATAGATACTACGCAATGCCACCCACACCAACATCTCTAGGCCCTGCATGGACATGATCAAGACTGTGAGACCCATTAATTCTGCCTAACAACAGATATTTTTTACTAGGAGAAGTTAATTTGAGGATTATTTGTTACCGAGACAGGAGCGGACAGTGTCCATGTACAAGTGTAGTTCCATTTGCCATGGACGGGCTCCGACGAGCGGTAGCAGCCGGACAGGAGGACGGCGGTGTAGTAGGTAATGTAGGCGCAGGCGATGGGGCCATGGTCCCAACCCATCTATGGCACGCTCAACAGCAGCGCCAGCACGCCGTACCTTCTACCATTTTGATCTTGTAGTGATCTTGACCTTACAAGAAGGCTTCAACACGGTGAAACTGGACAAGATGTATTACTCCAAATTTGAATCCCACTACAGAGCACCAACAATTAGAGGATAGGTATTATTGTGCAGATACAAAGAAAAATCACCGGGTGCATAATTTTGTCCTTCACAGGTTAAATGAGCATTGCGTAGAAGTCTATCTAGGTTATCTTTCTTATTCTTCAATGAACTACTATTAAACAAGCAAACGTATTCATTGCTAAACGCACACAGCCTAATCTGCACCTAACATCCCGACCAATTACAGCCTTACGATCAGAATCACTTAATTTCATCTAGCCGTACAGATTACACTAACCGCAAGTCAAGAGTGCGTTTACCAATTTTCTCTGGCGGACGAAAACTCTGCCATCCGCCTGTCCCACATCCGTCATCAAGCAAAAAATAGGAAACTGATCGCAATCAGATCCCTTAATTTGTGTGATGTGTTGCTCGTGATCGCTAAAAACAACCACCTCGCGACCATGCCGCCTGCCTCTGCCCATCGGACGCTCCTACGCCCCATGCTACATGCCCACCGACGCGGATCGGTCACGACGACAAAAAAAGAAGCAAGGTGAGCGGCGGCTCTAGTGGAGGAGGAGAGTCAGATGGCGGGCCGTCGTTGGCACCGATCCACGTTGGCCTTCGCCCCCACCGCCGCTGGCCGGAACTCCTCACGCACAGGACACCGCCCGTCGCTCCTTCGTTTGGCCGCCGACCAACGCACGTGCACCGACCACACCTTGCGCGCAGGTCGGTGCGACGAAGGAGTTGGTGAAGGGCTTGAAGGCGGTGACGATGGAGACAAAGGTGAGTAGATGACCGATCTCCAGGCCCAGCAACTGCGAGAGCACGACATTGGCGAGACCAAACAGCACCTGGTACCTGCAGTTTGCGTCGTGGACCTTTTCATGGCGCCAGTTGCTAGGCACCAAGGACCTCCACTCTAAGGCAAAGGAACTTCTTTCAGTACCATGACTTTTCTGAACAAAATATTTACAGATCTTCAGAAGCCAAAGAGGCTTAAATAATTAAACTGCTTGTGCTAACATGATGTCCGTGGCAACTATGATGAATAGATACTATGCAATGCCACCCACAACTACATCTCTAGGCCCTGCATGGACATGATCAAGACAGTGAGACCCATTAATTCTGCCTAACAACAGATATTTTTTACCAGGAGAAGTTAATTTGAGGATTATTTGTTACCGAGACAGGAGCGGACAGTGTCCATGTACAAGTGTAGTTCCATTTGCCATGGACGGGATCCGGCGAGCGGTAGCAGTCGGAGAGGAGGATGGCGGTGTAGTAGGTGATGTAGGCACAGACGTTGAGGGCGATGGGGCCAAGGTCACAGTCCATCTGTGGCACGCTCAACAGCAGCGCCAGCAAGCCGTACCTTCTACCATTTTGATCTTGTAGTGATCTTGACCTTACAAGAAGGCTTCCACGCTGTGAAACTGGGCAAGATGTATTACTCCAAATTTGAATCCCACTACAGAGCACCAACAATTAGAGGATAGGTATTATTGTGCAGATACAAAGAAAAATCACCGGGTGCATAATTTTGTCCTTCACAGGTTAAATGAGCATTGCATAGAAGTCTATCTAGGTTATCTTTCTTATTCTTCAATTGTCGGGGCACGGATGCACACGATCACCTATGGAACCAGAGGTCCCTTGTGGTTCAGCCAGGGGAGGTCACGTAGCACAAAGAGCGGAGACCGTGAGGTAGCATGACGATCGGACGCTGGTGTTTTTACCCTGGTTCGGGCCGCTGTGAAGCGTAAAACCCTACTCCTGCTTTTAGTGGATTGATCAGAGGAACACGGAGATCACGCAGTGCTCAAACCCGGCAAGGGTTGCTGTCGGGGAGAGCTGCTACGCGAGTACAAGTGTCCAAAGGTCCAAATCTTGAGCTTGGTTGCTTTGGGCCTCCTTTTATAGGGCAAGGGGCAACCATAGTGGCAAAACAGTCTTTATCTAGCGATTAGATAGCTAACATAGCTATCATACCTAACTCTGGCATTTAGGACAAAATATCATGATTGCTAGTTGAGGTGGCGCTAGGGGGTGCATCCCCGGCAAGCTCTTGCCACCGCTTGGCTGGTCGTTGCTTAGTGTATTGACACGCTTCTGGACGGGTGTCAACTGGGCATAATCCGTCTTCTGGTGCGTCGCCACGTGCTTAGCGAGAGCCACTTAGACACCTCAGGGCTCGACACCGCATCGATAAGTGACTGGCGTCGTGATGCGGTGGAGTGGCCGATCAGCTCGCGCCTGCCGAGGGATGGCTTGCTGGGTCTTCGTGAAGATGTGCGTGCCTTGGTCCTCGGCAAGCGCCGGGGACGTGGCTGGCGTGCCTTTGGCCCCTCCTGGGCCGTTGTGCTGGTCTTGTCAGCATTTTCTTGGCCTTCTGTAGGTCGTTGCTGCCGGGGTCTGGGTCTTGAATGTTTGCTTGGTGGTGTGGTAGCTTTTCCCGGTGGGCTCAGGCCACGGAGGCCGGAGGCTTATTGTCCGTGCACAAGTCAGGGGAAAAACCACCCCTGTTCGTGTACCCCGACAGAAGCCCCCGGGCTTGAGCCATACGTGTCGCTTGGGACATTGGGTTAGGCCCCAAACAGTGCACGAACACGCGTTGAAGGGATGATGTCCTCCCGTCCCACGTCCACTCCGCGCAATTATCGCGGGTCATGGGGTCGTGGAACAGTAGCCGTTGGAGAGTAAAAAACTGTCAATAATGAAAACGACAGTTTTCCAAAAAGATAGCAAAGAGCTAGCCCCCGTGCGGGCCCCCCTAAATTAAAAGGGCAATGCACAGGGGTGCTGCTCATTCGCATCCTTTTCTCCGTCCTTCATCTTCCTCCTCAAGCCAAGAGAAAAACCGTTCCCGTCGCCACATCCGGCCCACCGAGCGCTGCTAGATCATCCGCCGCCCTTGAAAGCTCTAGGGATGGGGTGGAAGATGGCCTCCAACAAGGGGAAGCAGACGGCCGCATCTGCGGGCCTAGTGGTCGAGGAGAGGAATAAGAAAGCGGAAGAGCTGGAGAAGCGGCGACAGGGAGATGTGGTTATTTCCCCGTCGAGCCTGGATGGCAATGTCTTGATCAACAGTTATGCCGATATGTGGGGGAGGGCGACGAAGGGGCATGGAGCACCCATAGTCCTGCCAGACAACCCCAAGGAGAAGAAGCCATCAGATTCATACCGCTTCTTCTGCGCGTACTTCTACTGTGGGCTCTCTCCCCCCTTCTCTGATTTCTTCTGTGCCATGATGGCGGTGTATGGTTTCCACCTTCTGGACTTTACGCCCAATGCAATGGCGTGCATGGCAATTTTTGCCCATCTATGCGAGAACTTCATTGGAGTCGCCCACAATGTGGATTTGTTCAGGCACTTCTTCATTCCTTGGATTGAGGACAGATCCCACCGCTCGGGGAATATAAGCTGGATCCCCCAGGGCAGGAAGGATGACTAGGATTACCTTCCTGGACAGCAGCGTGGGAAGTGGGAAGAATGGAGGGGCGTCTAGTGCTAGATCAAGGACGACAAGGCCCCCGTGTTCTGCTTGGCGCGGACCGGATGTGTCACGCGCCGCAGCTACTAGGGCAAGTCGGTCTTCACCGACGGCAAGCTCCGCCTGGCGCTGAATAGGATCATCCGCCTTAAAGCTACCGGGCTGACCATCGAGCATATGGGGGCTGACTTTCTCTGTCGCCACATTGCGCCATTGCACAAGAGGGACAGGCTTGCATGGGAGTTCAACGGTCCTGCTGATTGGATGCGACTGTACCCAGGCCCTGCTAAGAACCTAATAGTTTATGGCCATGGCTAGTTGTGCGATCGGCTGTTCGGCCGCCTTGGGCCGTTCCACTTGCCGGCAGGAGTGTCACACCCTGTGTTTGTATCACTTTGCTATGCTATGGATTTACAAAATTTGGAACCAATTAAAACTTTTGAGTGCATGAGCTTGTTTGATTTGTTTGATGCTTGCTTGCTTGGTTGATTGTGTATGGCACTCATAGAATCTACTCCTCTCCATACTTATGTTCCTTGATCCAAACTTCCTACCGAATGATCATACCATGTGTATAGTACCTAAAACTATTTTTATCAAATATTATTTTGGCCAAAAAGGACTTATTCAAATTAGGTTTTCAAAACCCCCTGAATTGAGGTTTGCACTACAAGTCCTCAAATTGGGTGGATCCTTTTTCCCCAAAGACTCTATTTGGAACCTACTATATATAAGACTTCCCAAAACCACCAAATATTATTTTTAAAGATTATTTTACTATTTTATTTAAAGGCTTTTTATTAAGGCCAGAAATGGTTTTTTCATAGGGAAAATTATTCAAATGCTTTACAAATATTTCAGAAAATTTAGGGAAACTCAGTGGACATATATTTTCCATATATAAGAGTTTCAACACATGGTCATGTTAAAAATATTGGACAAAAACCTTCAAAACCCTTTTTGTCTGTTTCAAACATTTGAAATATTTCCATAAGAAATATTCTCAATAAAATCCAGGAAAATTCCAGCAAGTCACACATGATATATGTGATGATCTTGCAAAGTTTCATCTCAATCCCAATTGATTTGATCCACCAAAATAATCCAAAACCATTCCTGTCCAGAGTCAAGTTTGAGCAACTTTACATTGTGAAGTATCTCCTATTGACCCCAAACTTTGTGGGCATGTTCTAACCCCCAAATAATGAAACCACACCAAGTGGTGGATTTGGGAGAATAAGATTGCATGCCTGGATCTACAGAAATCTGATTATGTTGATTTCTAGGGTTTACCAAGTTTACATTGGAAATTTCCTTCAATTGAGCTCAAAACTTGTGAACACTCTTATATTTACCACCCATTTGATCCTGTTAAGTTTCATTTCCAGTAGAGCACCAGAGGTAGCCCAAACACTAATCAAACACCTTCAGGCAGAATCCAAGAATCAATTATTGAGCCCCCTCCACCACTATCCTTCACCCCATAATTTTACCACAACACCAACAGACCCCCTCTCACCTCCAGTAAGTTTCCCAACGGCCAACTCCATGATTGAGGGGGTGGGAAGCCCACTTGCACCCCCTGAACAACCATTTTCTCCCTCTTTCTCAGCCTCTCCTCTCTCCTATCTAGCACCTAGAGCTACCAATGCGCTTTCCCAGTATAATACTCCCTCCTACAACCCATGGACACAAGTGGACATGCCAGAGCGCGTCAAAAGCTCTGGCATGCCGGCCAAAGTCGCGCTCTGGAGTGCGTGACCTCCCTCTCCTTCCCATACCCGACCACCTCGGGCTGCCCCCTCGCGCCAGTCGAGGCGCCTCGGCGTCCGCGACACGCTGCCGTGTCGGGAGCCTCCTCTCCCTCTCTCTCTCACCCTCACCATCGCGTACCCGACGTCGCCCCGTTCGGCCAATGCATGGCCTCGCACGCGCGGCACATCTGCCTCACCCCGCGCCCCTCTCTCTCTTTCCCGCGTCGTAGACCAGCCCCAGGAACACCCCCAGACGTGCCCCCGCGAGCCGCAACGCCCCTTGGCGATCGCCACGACCTCGCGGGCGCATGGGAATTCGGTGGACCGCGGGATGGCTATTTAAGCCAACCCCGAGTCCATTTCTCCCCTCTGATCTCTCTCTCTCTCCATCCTAATCGAGCCCCCGCTCGGCCCATCCACCCCAAGGAAGCCCCGAGCTCGAGATCGAGCCGGAGCTCCGCCGTCTCGGTTCGCCGGCGTTCTTGCGGTAGGGGCCTCCCCAGCCTCCACTCTCCTTTGATCTGGATCCCCTGAGGCACACTAATGCGAATCCCCCTCCTCCCCATTCGTTTTGCAGCTCAGGGCATATCCGGCGATCGCCTCCCGAAGCTCTCCACCGCGTCCTTCTCGTCGCCGGCGACTCCGGCCACCCCCGCCACTCCCTCGACCACCACACAGACGATGGCAGCCTTCTGACTCCATTCCCCACCTCAGCTCACTCCGTCGTGGACGAAGCCGATGCCGGTGAGCTCCTCCTCCCTCAGTCAAGAGGTGGACGAAAGTCCCGACAGGGGGACCCCACCTGTCGGCCTCTGCCTTGCCCTCTCTCCCCCTCCCAGTCACTAGCCGCAGGGCCCCGCGCGTCAGGTTCAAACCTAACGGCGCGCGCGCCTGTGCTGGCTGGCTGGGCCGGCCCAGCTGCTGGCCGAACCTGGCCCAGGGGTGCTGTGACCCCTTTCCTTTTTATTTTTCTGGCATTTGCCAAAAATCCCATAGAATTAAATAATATTCCAATTCCAAATATTCTTCCACCTAAATTCTTGTAATATTCTGAAGAATTTAATAGTGCCACTTGGGAAAATATTTGAAAACATTTTATGTACTGTTTTATTTAAAAACCCCTTTTTAGTATTTTTAACCTCTATTAAAAATAGTTTTGAATTTTTTTTCACAACAAAACCTTAGGAAAATATTTTTAGTTTATATTGTAGTATATTATAGAGTAGGGTAACATTTTAGAAGTGAGTTTTCTGCTCTTTTTTGTGATGATTCTTATTATTGCCGTTATTATCGCGACGATAGATTGCGCTGTTGACGAGGGAGTTGGACCAGAAAACTTTGAAGACCCCGAAGACTTTGTTGAGCCAGGCAAGCAGCCCTTTGACCATGACTATGGAACCCATTTATTGCATTACATATAGCACTTTATTTCATGATGTTGATCATGTTGATGTGGTGACCACTTCGGTGCGATGCCTCCGATACTTTCTTATTGATACTTGCATCGTGCATGACCCTACCTCCTTATGAGGGTTGTGCGAGTGGGGAGTAGATAGGATTCTTAGTAGATGCTACGCAAGTGGGACGGGAATATGCATGGTGTTGGAAACAAGAGTGTTTTCAAAGACTTTTCGAAAACCCCGTCGGGTGCCACTAATGCCCGAGGGAGATGATGTTGAGCTAGGTAACCACTTGATAAAGAAGTGGTGTACCAAAGCAAGTGAGTGTTTGTGGTTTTTGAAAAACGGATTGGTGTAAGTTGCGACCGTTATTCCAACCTTACATGTACAACCACGATACCCCTTATGGGACGGGGCTTTGTTGACTACCTTGGTGGGTACTAGCATAGAGCCCACATTACTAGTGGTGGGAGTGATGTGGTCACTCTCGATACGGGGTCGTGCCTGGTTGGGCAACCATGCGCTGTCTTCACAGGCACCGGGCACACCGTTGCGTGCCCTGATGGATGATATGTGTGATGTATATCATGAGGTATTGCACCAACGAGTGGACTCTTTGTCTAGTATCGCTAGGGAAAAGGAAATGTTCGGGTACTTACCTCGGGTATGAACAATATCGCGAGTCGTGGCTTGACACGGAAGTTTCCCGAGTCTTGTGGGTAAAGTGTGCAACCTCTTCAGAGTGTAAAACTATTCGAATAGCCGTGTCCACGGTCAAGGACAATTGGATGACCGCTCTTGTGCTACGTCCAGTGTTCACTAAAATTGGTGTGTGTGTGTGAGAGTGTGAGGATGACACAGAGATGATACGTAAGTGAAGTCAGATGACTTGTCATGTTGGTGGAACATGAGATGTTCAAACCTTGATTCATATTGATATCTGTAACCTGTTCATACGGATACCTGTTAATTGTTGATGCATGCTATCACAATTTATTTTTAACATGACATTGCACTCAAAATTAGCTTTCCGCAAAACTTACCTACTTAGTGCTATATCATGCATTGTTATTCCTTGTTCCAAAATATGGGTTTCTTGCGAGTACATTCAAAGTACTCATTGGCTTGCCACTGGTTATTTAATTGGCCAAGCATGGAAGAGCAGGAATATGGTGAAGAGTTCGATGGTGACGAACATGCGAACTAGGATGCTTCCCATTCAGAATGCCTGTAGGGTTAAGGCAGATGGCATGGGTTCACGCTTTCGTTCAAGATTTCTGCTGCTAGTTGTGTTTGTTATTTGGCCTACATGGCCCTATCTATGTAAGACTTGACCTTCATGGTCTTTATTTGTGTAAGACACTAAGTATGGATGTAAGACTCTTGTTATTCAGCTTCTGTGTGTTCAGTGAGCATTGATCTCTGGGATCACTGTACACATGCATTTGGTGATCACGACTTCTGAGTCGGGGTCCCCACAGAGCTGGTATCAGAGCCATCTTGACTGTAGAAATCCCTTAGTTAGCATGGACGTTAGCTAGGATAAAACCGTTTTCAAAACTACACATATACTTGGGAGTTCTGCACTTCTTACCTCTTCTAGTTTTCTCACAACACTATACTGACTCTCCTCCCTTCAAACCTTGTAGATGGCCGTCATACCTGAAGCCCTCCTAGCATCCGGCTTTCCCCTACTCCTTGAGGATAGCCTGGAGAAGTGCCAGTATCGCCGATCACCCGTTTTCCTCTACCATGAGGACTGGGTCGATGCCTCACGAAGGAGTACCACGTTGATGTGGTCGTGAAGGCAAACGACTCCCCGACCAGTTAGTTCTTTGAAGGACCATAGATGGAGACCCTGGCACTTGCAGTCGAGACAGCCGCACGGAAGGCACTCATCCACCTTCTAGGCATCATCCCAGAGATGGCTGATGAGCCAGCTACTCGCTATCTACCCTTCAGGAGGGATGATATTGGCGAGAGTTGGACGTTGGTTCCATCCAAGGAGGATGGGACACCACTCAGATTCCAGACCTACTTCAGCCTCTTCGCCAACAGTCCGGCTCACCACTTGATTAAGGAGTCCGTGAAGCTCCGCGAGGAACTTCTCCACACCCGAGAGCTACTTTGTCAAGCCAAGACGAAGCTAGACAGGATCAAGAAGGATGGAGCCCTCGAGGGATGACCAGCTGTCGCTTACCGAGGAGGAGTATCCCCAGCTAGAGATGCACCCACACGTCAACGTCACATGAGTGCGAATGAGTACCGTGAGCTCTTCACTGACCCACCGACGAAGCGTCGTCGGGATGGACCTCCTCGTTCTCCGACCCCTTCGACCGGAGACGATGCCCATACGGATGATGATCAGGAGGAAGATCCTGAGGAGTGTGAGTACGAGACCGAGCACTCCACCGCTTGAGTCCGAGAACCCCTAGGGTAGGATCAGTCATATATCCCTCATGCGAAGTCGAGTCCGTGTAATGGTTCATATGAAACCATATGTGCTTGTTGTTTGCTCTTGATGTTTGTGTTCGGATGCAAGTCGCGCTTTTGCCTTAGGCAACATGTAAGCGACTCCATCACCTATCTTATCTTAATATAACATGTTTGGTCCTTCGACCTATGTTTGCTCACACTTTCACTATACCAACCCCCTTAGGCGCGCTTTCTCTATTACCGCTTTCCATCTCGTCTATCCCAGTTGTTTGACTTGGCTGCTCCAAACGGGATGGTGACTGCAACCCGCAACAACTCCTTCGCCAACCCTGAAGCCGACAACTCCAGCCAGCAACAGGGAGATGGTGGGGCTGCTCACGCTGGAAATCACCCGGAGCAGCCACAAGGCGACATTCCCCCGCCACCACCTCCACCGGAGAACATGACCATAGCTCAGTTTCTCCAAGTTCTCTGGGAGGAACGCTAGGCCAACACTGCTGCTATCCAGCAGATGGATCAAGTCCTTGTGAACAACTAGCAACAAGGCAGGAACGGCAATGGCCGCTCCACTCTGTCTGAGTTCATGAGGAATTCGCCCCCAACCTTCACCGAGACTGTTGAACCACTAGATGCCGATGACTAGATCCGCACCATCGAGGACCTCCTTGCAGTGGTCAATTGCAATGACAATCGTGAGAAGGTGTTGTATGCCTCTCACTGCCTCGGAGATACCGCCAGAGCTTGGTGGGATGGATTCAAGGTCATGCAAGGCGATCGTGTGATCACCTGGGATAACTTCAAGGAAGGATTCCGCACCGCCCACATTCCTTCTGGGATCATGGCTATCAAGAAGAGGGAATTCCGAGCGCTGAAGCAAGGAAGTGGCTCTGTCAAGGAGTATATGCAGAAGTTCAACCTGCTATCAAGGTATGCACCTGAAGATGTCAACACGGAAGCTGCTAAGATGGAACACTTCATGGAAGGACTTCAGCAGACCCTGCAGTATCAGCTCATTATCTGCGACTGTCGGACCTTCTTCGACCTGGTGAACAAGGCCCTCATGCTTGAGGACAAGCGTCGTGCCATGGATGACACTCGCAAGAGCAACATGATCAGCAAGGGTAGTTCCAACAACCAGAAGCCTCGCCCCTGGCAGCCAGCCCCAGCCAAGCCAACCAATCAGCCATAGCAGGCTAGACCTCCTGCACCTCGTCCGAGCTACCAGCCTCAGCAATATGCCAATCCCAGGCCAGCCTACAACAACCCCAATAACAACAACGGCGACAGGAACAACAACAACAACAACAACAACAATAATAACAACTATGGTCAGGTCACTTGCTTTGGGTGTGGTCAGCCTGGACACATCTCTAAGCAGTGCCCCAACAAGAAGCCAGATGCACCGCGCCCCAATGCGCCCAACCAAGGTCAAGGCCGTGGAGGACCACCAAGGAACCCGCTCCCCGCAACCAGCCCAACAATGGCAAGGGTCGTGTGAATCACGTCACCGCTGAGGAAGCCCAGGAAGATCCGGACGTCATACTGGGTACGTTCCTCGTCAACTCAACCCCGGCAACTGTACTGTTTGATTGTGGAGCTTCGCATTCTTTTGTTACTCAAAAGTTTGCACTAGAGAGTGGGATGAAGCCTACACCCCTGGGTAGTCATATGTTGATACAAACCCCGGGATCAGTTATGAGGTCCGAGATAGGCTATAAAGGAGTTGAGATTAACATCAACGGGGTAGACTTCCTAGCAGACCCTATCGTCCTGAAGTCAGAAGGCTTGGATGTGATCCTAGGCATGGACTGGTTAACCAAGCACAGAGGCTTGTTAGACTGTGCCAAGAGGATTGTTACCATGACTAATAGCCAAGGAGTGGAAGTCAAGTATGTTCCCAACCCTGTCTCCGCTCAAGCCCCTCAGGCTAACTGTCTGTCGGGAATTGAGTTGGATCAAGTGCCAGTGGTATGTGAATGCCCGGATGTATTTCTTGATGAGCTGCCCAGAATGCCTCCTGACCGCGACATTGAGTTCATCATTGAGCTAATGCCCGGAGCCGGACCCATCTATAAGAAGCCCTATAAAATGGGATCCGAAGAGTTGGCTGAATTGCAGAAGCAACTGGCAAAGCAGCTCAAAAAAGGATTCATTCGCCCTAGTGCCTCTCCTTGGGGATCACCCGTTCTATTTGTGTCAAAGAGGTACGGAACTATCCGACTCTGTGTCGATTACCGTTCCCTCAATGAAGTCACAATAAAGAACAAGTACCCACTTCCCAAGATTGAAGACCTGTTCGATCAGCTGAATGATGCCAAGGTGTTTTCCAAGATCGACCTCAGGTCTGGGTACTACCAGCTGAAGATCAGACCCCAAGACATCCCGAAGATAGCATTTGTGACCCGGTATGGCCTGTATGAATACACGGTCATGTCATTTGGGTTGACCAATGCCCCTGCCTACTTCATGTACCTCATGAACAAAGTTTTCATGGAGTACTTAGACAAGTTTGTTGTCGTCTTCATTGATGACATACTCGTCTTCTCCAAGTCTGAAGAAGAGCATGAGCAACACTTGAGATTGGTCCTAGACAAGCTTCGAGGGCACCAGCTTTATGCCAAGTTCAGCAAGTGTGAATTCTGGCTGCATGAAGTTGTAGGGGAACGTTGCATGGGAAACAAAAAAATTTCCTACGCACACGCAAGATCTATCCATGGTGATGAGCATCTACAAGAGGGGGAGTGGATCTACGTACCCTTTAGATCGCTAAACGGGAAGCATTAAGAAACGCGGTTGATGTAGTCGAACGTCTTCGCGATCCAAATCGCAAGTCGTCCCGCGATCCAATCACGATCCGTCCCGATCTAGCACCGAACGGACGGCACCTCTGCGTTCAGCACACGTACAGATCGATGACGATCTCCGCCTTCTTGATCCAGCAAGAGGGAGCGGAGAGGTAGATGAGTTCCCCGATAGCATGACGGCGTGGTGACGGTGGTGGTGGTGCTGTCCCGACAGGGCTTCGCCAAGCGCAACCGAGACGATCTAGTGGAGAACAGATCTAGAGGGAGAGAGAGGCAGCCGTGGCTTTTCAGGTTAGAGGCTGCCCTCAAAACCCTCTAGTATATATAGGAGGGAGGGAGGAGGAGGCAGCCCTAGGGTTTCCCCTAGGGGTTCGGCCGAACCTCCACCAAGGGAGGAGTCCACCTCCCACAAGGGAGGTGGACTCCTAGTAGGACTCCTCCCACTTGGCCCCTCTCCCACCCCATTGCGCAAGGGCCTCCTAGGGGCTGGCCGGCCATCCCATCAGGGGCTGGTGCGCCACCTCCTAGGCCCATGTGACCCTTGGGGTGGGTGGGCCCCACTTGGTGGACGCCCAGAAACCCATTCGTCACTCTCGGTACACTGCTGGAAATGCCCAAAAATTTTCCGGAGTCCAAAACGGGACTTTCTATATATCAATCTTTACCTCCGGACCATTCCAGAGATCCTCATGACGTCCGTGATCTCATCCAGGACTCCGAACAACCTTCGGTCACCAACATACATAACTCAATACTACCGAAACGTCATCGAACGTTAAGTGTGCAGACCCTGCGGGTTCGAGAACTATGTAGACATGAACGAGACACCTCTACGGTCAATAACCAATAGCGGGACCTGGATGCCCATATTGGTTCCTACATATTCTACGAAGATCTTTATCGGTTGAACCTCTATGTCAAGGATTCAGTTAATCCCGTATGTTGTTCCCTTTGTTCTTCGGTATGTTACTTGCCGACATTCGATCGTCGGTATCTCTATACCTAGTTCAATCTCGTTACCGGCAAGTCTCTTTACTCGTTCCGTAATACAAGATCCCGTGGCTAACTCTTTAGTCACTTTGCTTGCAAGGCTTATTGTGATGTTGTATTACCGAGTGGGCCCTGAGATACCTCTCCGTCACACGGAGTAACAAATCCCAACTCAACAGACACCCTCGGAGATACCTGTAGGGCATATTTATAGTCACCCGGTTACGTTGCGACGTTTGATACACACAAGGTATTCCTCTGGTGTCAGTGAGTTGCATGATCTCATGGTCATAGGAACAGATACTTGACATGCAAAAAACTATAGCAATAAACTGACACAATCATATGCTACGTTCATAGTTTGGGTCTTGTCCATCACATCATTCTCCCAATGATGTGATCCCGTTACCAAATGATATCTCATGTCTATGGCTAGGAAACCTTGACCATCTTTGATCAACGAGCTAGTCTACTAGAGGTATACTAGGGACACATTGTTGTCTATGTATCCACACATGCATTTGAGTTTCCAATCAATACAATTATAGCATGGATAATAAACGATTATCATGAACAAGGAAATATAATAATAATCACTTTATTATTGCCTCTAGGGCATATTTCCAACAGTCTCCCACTTGCACCAGAGTCAATAATCTTGCTCACATAACTATGTGATTTACATTGTAATGAATCTAACACCCATACAGTTCTGGTGTTGATCATGTTCAGCCCTTGGAAGAGGTTTAGTCAACGGGTCTGCGACATTCAGATCCGTGTGTACTTTGCAAATATTTATGTCCTCCTCCTTGATGTAATCGCAGATGGAATTGAAGCGTCGCTTTATGTGTCTGGTCCTCTTGTGAAACCTTGGTTCCTTGGCCAGAGCAATGGCACCAGTGTTGTCACAGAACACAGTCATTGGGTTTAGTGCACTGGGCACTACTCCAAGATCTGTCATGAACTCCTTCATCCAGACACCTTCCTTCACCGCCTCCGAGGCAGCGATGTACTCTGCTTTGCATGTAGAATCAGCTACCACGCTCTGCTGGGAACTTCACCAGCTTACCGCACCCCCATTGAAAATAAATACGTATCCGGTTTGAGACTTAGAGTCATCCGGATCAGTGTCAAAGCTTGCATCGACGTAACCCTTTACGACAAGCTCTTGATCACCTCCATAAACGAGAAACATGTCCTTAGTCCTTTTCAGGTACTTTAGGATATTCTTGACCGCCGTCCAGTGTTCCACTCCTGGATCACTTTGAAATCTTCCGGCCATACTTATGGCAAGCCTGACATCGGGTCTTGTGCACAGCATTGCATACATGATAGAGCCTATGGCTGAAGCATAGGGGATGATACTCATCTTTTCTCTATCCTCTGCAGTCACTGGGCATTGAGTCTTACTCAACTTCACACCTTACAATACAGGCAAGAACCCCTTCTTGGACTGATCCATTTTGAACTTCTTCAAAACTTTGTCAAGGTATGTGCTCTGTGAAAGTCCTATTAAGCGTCTTGATCTATCTCTATAGATCTTGATGCCTAATATGAAAGCAGCTTCTCCTAGGTCCTTCATTGAAAAACTCTTGTTCAAATATTCCTTCACGCTTTCCAACATTTCTATATTGTTTCCAATCAGCAATATGTCATCCACATATAATATTAGAAACGCTATAGAGCTCCCACTGACTTTCTTGTAAATACAAGCTTCTCTGTAAACTAGTATAAACCCGAACACTTTGATCACCTCATCAAAGCGAAGATTCGAACTCCGAGATGCTTGCACCAGTCCATAAATGGATCGCTGGAGCTTGCAAACTTTGTCAGCATTCTCTGGATCGACAAAACCTTCCGGTTGCATCATATACAACTCTTCCTTAAGGAAACCATTAAGGAATGCTGTTTTGACATCCATCTGCCAAATTTCATAATCGAAAAATGCAGCTATTGCTAACATGATTCTGACGGACTTAAGCATCGCTACGGGTGAGAAGATCTCATCATAGTCAACTCCTTGAACTTGTGAAAAACCCTTTGCCACAAGTCGAGCTTTATAGACGGTGACATTACCGTCCACGTCCATCTTCTTCTTAAAGATCCATTTATTCTGAATGACCTTTCGCCCTTCAGGTAATACTTCCAAAGTCCATACTTTGTTTTCATACATGGATCCCATCTCAGATTTCATGGCCTCTAACCATTTCTCTGAATCCAGGCCCATCATCGCTTCTCCATAGCTCGAAGGTTCATCGTTGTCCAACAACATGACTCTAAGACAGGGTTACCATCTATAGCAACTTGATCCGAAGCCTCATGATCAACATCATCAGCTTCCTCTTCAACCGATGTAGGCTCCATAGAAACATCTTTCTGCGATGCACTACTCTCTGGTTGAAGTAAAGGTTCAACAACCTCATCAAGTTCTATTTTCGTCCCACTCAATTCTTTCGAGAGAAACTCTTTCTCGAGAAATGACCCGTTCTTAGCGACAAACACTTTGCCCTCGGATCTGAGATAGAAGGTGTACCCAACCGTCTCTTTTGGGTATCCTATGAAGACGCATTTCTCCGCTTTGGGTTCCAGCTTTTCAGGCTGAAGCTTTTTGACAT
The DNA here is from genome assembly GCA_039707655.1 of Elymus sibiricus. NCBI lineage: Eukaryota > Viridiplantae > Streptophyta > Magnoliopsida > Poales > Poaceae > Elymus > Elymus sibiricus. The sequence continues at coordinate 221,208,298 of CM077665.1, forward strand.
AAGCATCACATCCCCAAACTTTAAGAAACGACAACTTTGGTTTCTTGCCAAACCACATTTCACATGGCGTCGTCTCAACGGATTTAGATGGTGCCCTATTTAAAGTGAATGCAGCTGTCTCTAACGCATAACCCCAAAACGATAGTGGCAAACCGGCAAGAGACATCATAGACCGCACTATATCCAATAAGGTTCGATTACGACGTTCAGACACACCATTGCTGTGGTGTTCCAGGCGGTGTCAATTGTGAAACAATTCCACATTGTCTTAAGTGACTGCCAAACTCATAACTCAGATATTCCCCTCCTCGATCAGATCGCAGGAATTTAATCTTCTTGTTACGATGATTCTCAACTTCACTCTGAAATTGCTTGAACTTTTCAAATGTTTTAGACTTATGTTTCATTAAGTAAATATACCCATATCTACTTAAGTCATCAGTGAAGGTGAGAAAATAACGATATCCACCGCGCGCCTCAATGCTCATCGGACCGCACACATCAGTATGTATGATTTCCAACAAGTCACTTGCCCGTTCCATTGTTCCAGAGAACGGGTCTTAGTCATCTTCCCCATGAGGCATGGTTCCCATGTGTCAAGTGATTCAAAATCAAGTGACTCCAAAAGTCCATCAGCATGGAGCTTCTTCATGCATTTTACACCAATATGACCTAAGAGGCAGTGCCACAAGAAAGTGGTGCTATCATTATCAACTCTACATCTTTTGGCATCAATGTTATGAACGTGTGTATCATCACTATCGAGATTCAATAAGAATAAACCCCTCACAATGGGTGCATGACCATAAAAGATATTACTGATATAAATAGAACAACCATTATTCTCTGATTTAAATGAGTGACCATCTCGCAATAAACAAGATCCAGATATAATGTTCATGCTTAACGCATGCACTAAATAACAATTATTCAGGTTCATCACTAATCCCGATGGTAATCGAAGAGCGAGCGTGCCAACGGCGATCACATCAACCTTGGAACCATTTCCCACGCGCATCGTCACTTCGTCCTTTGCCAGCCTCCGTCTATTCCGTAGTTCCTGCTTTGAGTTGCAAATGTGAGCAACCGAACCGGTATCAAATACCCATGCACTACAACGAGAGTTGGTAAGGTACACATCAATAACATGTATATCATATATACCTTGTTTGGTGTTGGCCGCCTTCTTGTCAGCCAGATACTTGGGGCAGTTCCGCTTCCAGTGACCAGTTCCCTTGCAATGAAAGCACTCCGTTTCTGGCTTGGGTCCAGTCTTGGGTTTCTTCACGGGAGGGGCAACTGCTTTGCCACTCTTCTTGGAGTTACCCTTCTTGCCCTTGCCATTCTTCTTGAAACTAGCGGTTTTATTGACCATCAACACTTGATGCTCCTTCTGAATCTCAGACTCAACGACTTTCAACATCGCAAATAGCTCGGCGACTGACTTATTCATCCCTTGCATGTTATAGTTCAACACAAAGCTTTTGTAGCTAGGTGGCAGTGATTGAAGAACTCTGTCAGTGATCGCCTCTGGCGGGAGAACAATTCCCAACTCCGCCAGACGGTTGGAATACCCAGACATTATGAGTACATGTTTACTGACAGACCCGTTCTCCTTCATCTTGCAAGAATAGAACTTATCGGAGGTCTCATACCTCTCGATCCGGGCATTCTTCTCAAAGAAAAACTTCAACTCCTGGAACATCTCATATGCTCCCTGATGTTCAAAACGTCTTTGAAGTCCCGGTTCTAAGCCATACAACATTGCACATTGAACTATTGAGTAATCATCAGAACGTGCCTGCCAGGTGTTCGCAACGTCTACAGACTCTACTGGAGCGGGTGGTTCACCGAGCGGTGCATCAAGGATATAAGCCTTTTGGGAAGCCGTGAGGATAATCCTCAGATTACGGGCCCAGTCTACAAAGTTACTTCCATCATCTTTCAACTTAGCTTTCTCTAGGAACGCATTGAAATTCAGGGGTGCTACTACGCGAGCCATTGATCTACAACATAAATTTTGCAAAGACAACTTAGACTATTGTTCAAGATAATGATTTTAGTTAATCATATTACTTAAAAAAGCTCCCACTCAAATTGACATCCCTCGGGTCATTCGAGTGTCACATGATCCAAATTCACCAACCCAAGTCCGATCATCACGTGAGATGAGGTGGTTTCAATGGTGAACATCTCCATGTTGATCATATCTACTATATGACTCATGTTTGACCTTTGGGTCTCTTGTGTTCCGAGGCCATGTCTGTACATGATAGGCTCATTAAGTTTAACCCGAGTGTTCCGCATGTGCAACACTGGCTTACACCCGTTGTATGTGAACGTAGAGTCTATTACACCCACTCATCACGTGGTGTCTCGAAACGACGAACTTTCGCAACGGTGCACACTCGGGGAGAACACAATTTTATCTTGAAATTTTAGCGAGGGATCACCTTATAATGCTACCGTCGTCCTAAGCATAATAAGATGCATAAAAGGATTAACATCACATGCAAATCATAAGTGACATGATATGGCCATGATCTTGTGCTTTTGATCTCCATCTCCAAAGCACCGGCATGACACCATGATCTCCATCATCTTGATCTCCATCAACGTGTCGCCATGAGGTTGTTGCGCCAACTATTGCTTCTACAACTATTGCTAACTCATAGCGATAAAGTAAAGCAAAAACGGCAAAAATAAATTAAAGACAACCCTATGGCTCCTGCCGGTTGCCGTACTCATCGACATGCAAGTCGTGATAATCTATACAAAACATGATCATCTCATACATCACATATATCTCATCATGTTTCTGGCTATATCATATCACATCATACCCTGCAAAAACAAGTTAGACGCCCACTAATTTGTTGTTGCATGTTTTACGTGGCTGCTATGGTTATCTAGCAAGAATGATTCTTACCTACGCAAAACCACAACGGTGATATACAAGTTGCTATTCACCTTCTGTCGGTGTCAAAACCGGTGGATCTCGGGTAGGGGGTCCCGAGCTGTGAGTCTAGGATCGATGGTAACAAGGGGACGAAGGAGACGATGTTTACCCAGGTTCGGGCCCTCCTGTGGAGGTAAAACCCTACGTCCTGCTCGATTATATTGATGGTATGAAGGTTACAGAGTTGATCTACCTCGAGAGCGACTAGCTAAAACCCTAGATGAGTTTCTCTATGCTACAATCTAAAACCATCTTGGTTTATATAGACACCGGGGGGTTCCTAGGGTTTACACATGACAGGTCTCCTGTCGGGGGTGGAAATGTCCATTCCCTCATCTTGACTTGGAGTACACGACGCGCCTTCGGGATTTCCTTCTAGAACACAGGGTCTCGATGTATCCGGCCCCTCCTGCAATAGTCAGAGTGCGGCCCACCAAGCCGGCCTATTGAGAGACAGGCCAGCGGCCCGAGGACCCCTTAGTCCAGGACTCCCTCAGTAGCCCCCGAACTAGCCCCCAACGCCAAGGGTCACAACATTGGCAGCTTCACGTGATCAGAATCTTTGGCTTGAGGGGTGAGTTCTCCTTTCCTTTCAATGATCGGCTGGGACTAGTCCGGCTTCCGATGACGCGTAGCTCTTCCGATTATACGATTGTCCGGGCACCATGAGTTGCCCTGCCCCGAAGGCCAATCGTCCAAGTGTAAACAATGTTTTCTGACGCCCCCCTCTGAAAAAGGGTCGTGGCCTACCACGACCGCTGAACCAGTTATGACAACTCGATTCGCGGTTCGAGGCCACTTTTACATTGACACGACTCATCAATGTATAGATCGTGCTCCGTTTCACACGGGATATAATTAGCACTCTAGGCTTATTTTGCGCGTGCATAACGGCATGCACGCCTTGGGAAGCGGAGAGACTCGCGGCGCAGCAAAGGGAGGCTAATCGGCGTGACGCTTCATAAAAAGGGAAAAAAACCAAGGATTACGCACGCCTCCCATTCGCATCCTCTGCTTTCCCAATCTTCCCAAGCTCCGAGAGCCCAGATCTAGTTCTTCCTCAACCTTCCATCCGAGCTTAGCCATGGCGGGTTTGGGCTCCATGGGCAAGTGGGAGACCTCCACGGTCACCGACCAGGATATCCGGGAGCTAAAGCTCGCCGGCTACCTCCCCGCCAACGTCTTCCACCGCGCTCCCGAAGCAAAACAGGTCATCCCCACCCCTAAGCCAGGCGAAAGGGTGGTATTTGTCCCTCATTTCATCCGTGGACTGAGGTTCCCGCTCCACCCCTTCGTTAGGGGCCTCATGTTCTTCTACGGGTTGGACTTCCACGATCTTCCCCCGAACTCCTTTATGCATATTCCGGCTTTCATCATCCTTTGCGAAGCCTTTCTGCGGGTCGAGCCCCACTTCGTCCTGTGGCTCAAGGTCTTCAACGTCAAGCCGAAGACCGTTGCAGGCTAGCACGCAGACTGTGGAGGGGTGGTAATCAGCAAGCTCCCCCGCGTCAAGTGGCCAACTGGCACCTTCATCGACACAATCAAGATCTGGCAGAAAGAGTGGTTCTACATCACCGAACCAAGGGACGAGAGCTGGGCGGCGCCTGCCGAGTTCAGATCCGGACCCCCCACGAGATTGACCTTGTGGCTCAGGAAGGGCCTCGACTGGGGGTCGGATGCGGAGGTGAAACTGCTGCAGAAGCGCATTACCTCGGTGATCGAGGCCAAGGTGGAGCTGGTCAACGTGGTCCAGGTCATGCTCCACCGCCGTATTCTTCCCTGCCAGCGTCGGGTTCCCCAATGTGGGCTTATCAGCCTGGGGACGAGCCTACCGTGCGCCAACTCTTCCGCACCACCCCTGAGAAGTTGTGGAAGGCATTATTCAAGCCTCGAAAAAGTTGGCCGGCCAAGGAAGAGGATTCGGGCCTAAGCACCGATAACCCCCTACCAAGGTATGGTATAATTTTAACCCACTGACTCTGTTTCTTCGACAAAAAGACTGAACACCTTCTCCCTTATTTTCGCAGAAATGGTTGAGCAAAGCCACGAGAGTTAACTGCCCGGCTCCACAACCCGAAGATCCCAGGTCGGAGCTGTTGACGGCAATGCTCGTCGTGGCGCCGTACTCGGCGCCCAAGAAGAAGGAGAAGAAGAAGAAGGCCAGAGAGGGTCTCCGCATAAGGGACCAGCCGGACGCCGCGTCCGAGGAAACCCATGCCTCCTCTAGTAATGAGGAAGAGCATGAAGACGGGGGGGAAGGCGTTTCCCCCCTCACAAGAAAGAGGGCGGCGTCGCCGGACGCCGTGGAGGACGCGGCTCCTCCTGCCCTGAAGAGGGCGCGCCGGGCGAGGTTGATCCTGCCCGACGACAGCTCGGACTCTGATGCAGAGTCTGAGGACTTTGAGAAGGTTCCCCGAAGGAACTTAAGGGTCAAGCCCCCTGCTCAAAGGTACGAATCCGAAGACTCCCCCGGTCTTTTATGCGAAGTTTTCAATGTTTTAAATGCAAGAACATCCTTTAATCTACAGCCCACCGCGCGTTCTCCCCACTGACCAAATATCAGACGGGGAGTCTCCGCCTGCCGAGCTGGCGGAGAGTGGGACTGCATCGCACCCCACACCTCCAGGGGCCGCGAAGGACGCCACAGAGGTGTCATCCCGTCAATGAGAAGCTACACCAAGACTCAACCCTCCTATTCTAACGCGAGACATCTAGATGTCACTAACCAACGTGAGCAGTCCTAGGACTAGCACGCGGGCACACTATTTTTCCCCGTATTCCGACCTTGGAATACACACGCAAACCAGACCCTTGCTCGGACCCCGTACATCCGGTCCTTAGCTCCTTGTCAGACCTAGCATATTGCAAGAACCCCGTTCACCCTTAGACGAATTCAATGATGCACTCGAAGACATATCATCAGGCACTTCAAGATCCAGAAGGACAACCACGCCGGAGCAGGAGCAACATGGAACGTGAAGACTACCTCACCTTTGAATTTCCGCATCTTTCCCACGCCTAGCCTAGGAATCTCGAGGACGAGATTCTTGTAAGGGGGGGTAGGTCTGTCACACCCTGTGATTTGCCTCATGACTAAGTTATCATGACTCAAAAACTAGGGCCAATTAAAACTTTTTGAGTGCATATGAATGCTTGACTTGTGTGCTATTTGCTTGCTTGTTTGATTGCTTGCTAGTGCTCTATATTCATAAAATCCCTCCTACTCTCAAAACTCATCTCCTTGCTCCAAATATTTGCCCAATGATCATGCCATGTGTATAGGACATAAAACTATTTTTTATAAAATTTTATTTTGGCCAAAATGGATTTATTCAAATTAGGTTTTCCAAAACCCCTGAATTGAGGTTTGTACTACAAGTCCTCAATTTGGGTGGATAATTTTTCCCCAAAGGCTTTATTTGAAACCTCCTATATATATGACATCCCAAAAACACCAAATATTATTTTTAAAGATTATTTTACTATTTTAATTAAAGGCTTTTTCTTAAGGCCAGAAATGGTCTTTTATAGGGAAAATTTATTTAAATGCTTTAAAAATATTTGAGAAAATTTAGGAAAACTCAGTGGACATATATTTTCCATATGTATGAGTTTAAACACATGATCATGTTCAAAATCATGGGCAAAACCCCTCAAAATCTTTTCTGTCCAAATCAAGCTTTTGAAATATTTCTATAAGAAATATTCTCAATAAATTCCAAGAAAATTCCAGAAAGTCACACATGTTATATTTGATGATCTTGCAAAGTTTTATCGCAATCCCAATTGATTTGCTTCATCGAAATATTCCAAAACCCTCTCTGTCCAGATTCAAATTTGAACAACTTTACATTGTGAATTTTGTCCTATTGACCCCAAACTTTGTGGGCATGTGATAAACCCAAAATAATGATACCACACCAAGTGGTGGATTTGTGGGAAGTGAAATACATGACTAGATCTACAGAAATCTGATTCTGTTGATTTCTAGGGTTTCACAAAGTTACATTGTGAACTTTCTTCAATCAAGCTCAAACTTGGTGATCAACCCTATTTCTAACCACCATTTGATCCTGTTAAATCTCATGGAAATAAAACCCCATTTGCTTAGCCAAACCATCATCAAACACTTTTTCCTATGTTGTATAAAGCCTTGTTTGACCCCCTCCTGTTATTCTCCTTCACTTCAAATTTTTACCACAGCATATTCTAACCCCCTTCTACCTCCAGTAACTTTTCCATGGCCTCTTCTCAATTATTTGGGTGGTGACTCCCTCACTTTCCCCCTCTTTTCACCATGGCAGCACCCCTCATTCCTCCCTCTCATTATTCTGTTCATGAAAATGCCCCCAAGTTTTTCCACAACATCTCTAGTATGCTAATGCATGTTTTCACACGCAAAAATGACAGGCTCATATGGAAGATGTGAGCAGTTCATCCAAAACTAGATTTTGGCAGCAAATACAGCTTTGTACTACAAGTACCCTATTCACTTACCTCCATGGGCTGAAAGTTGGTGTACATGTAGTCCTTCCATTCCTAAGACCAATGGACAAGGTTTAACCCCTAGTGTCCAACAGTAACAACACTTTGGATGAACCCCAAGTTTGCTGCTGAAACCTTACCCACAGTAAAAACCAACCCCACACAGCTCCATTTACCTTGCCACTTCACCAGTGCTCTCCCGCATGCATGCCTAATATTTTAGACAACCTTTGCCGACCAAAAAGGCGCCCAGGACACGCCTTTGCGTGGTGACCACGCAAGGGGCATGCAAAAACGGCGCTCTGCCGACAGGAGCTGTCCTGTAGCTCGTGGCCGGCTGCGGCAGGGCATCCACGTGCGCCAAGGAATCTCTCCTTGCCTCCCACGCCCCTCCCCGACGCCAGGATGCATCCAAGGCAGCTCTGGAGCGCGTGCTCGCCGCGCCCGAGAGCATCCGAGGCCACCCGAGTTTCCCCTTCGTCGCCCTCCCGCTTATACCTCGCCCCCGAGCCCCTACCGGATCCCTAGCACTCTCTCTCCCTCTCCTTAACCTCCCGGGCCTTCCCACTTGCCCTACCGTGGCCTTCTCTTCCTCCCATGGCCGCCATGCCCGCCACGGCCACCGCTCGGATTCGAGCTCCCCCAACCCCCTCCTTTCCTTTGAATCACATCAGGACCCCCCCCCCCCCCCCAGATCTGCTGCATTCCTCCCCGCGCTCCATTTTTCCCTCCTCGGTGGGCGGAGCACCGCCACCACGGCCACCGGTCGCTGGTGTCCGCTGCCGCCGAGCTCCTGTCCACCCCAGTGCTCCCCGGCGGCCATGGACTAGCCAGGCAGGTGCGCCTCGCCCTCCCGAGCTCGCCCGTCACCAGAGCTTCGACGGGGACGGACCGTGGCTCCGGCAATCGCCGGCGGGAGCCGCTCCTCCCCCTCGGTCGGGCGCGAGCGGGAGGAAGACGAAGCCGCCGCGTCATCCCTCATGGCCCGCCTATCGGTCGGTGGGCGAGCCTCTGGCGGGTGGGCCGCCCTGTTAAGTGGAGACGGGATCCACTGGAGGCCGCCTTCTCCCGGGGAAGGCGTATTTCACCCGACGCGCCTTCGACGTCGCCGGTTCCTCGCGCGGCCAGGCTGATGGGCCGGCCCATCTTCTGTTCTGCGCCCTGCGCGCGAGATAGCCTTTTTGGTATAAATCCTTTAGCCCTTTTTTTTCCTGAAACTTGTAAACTTCATAATAAATTCATTTGAACTCCAAATTGGATGATTCAAATTCATGGATGTCCCTAAAATCAAGATTTATCCAAATATGTGCCTTGCACATTTTTCCATGCAATATTTTCTGCACCACCAATAATTTGGTCATTCCTTTTGAACCACCAAGGCAGCTCCCTTTTGAAAATCCCTAGGAGATTGAAAGCAACTCCAGATTGAGTGATTCATGTTCCTAGGTGGATCTAAAATCATGTTTTAGGATGTGAACATTTTGCCTTACACTTATTCTGCCATGTCAAATATTGGAGCATTTCTTCATATATGATCCACTCCAAATTCAGTAAGACCAATTCCTAAAACCTTCTAAAATCATGGCCTACTTTTTAGGTTCATCCACTCATTTTTGTTAAAACATTTTCTGTGGACATCTCATAGGATCATCATCTCATGCATTTCCACCATTCAAAGCTCCCCCTTACCCCACACCCAAGAAAACCTCCTTGGTTATTTTTCTTATAGCCAGAGGTGTCCAAGAAAAATAAAACTCCTATTTATAGAGCACTTTATTTTTCTGCTTGTTGTGTTGCTTATTGCGGTTGTTTCCGGCGATAGTTGACGAAATAGACGAAGTGCTCGGAGTTGGATGAGAAGAGTGTGAAGACCTCGAAGACTTTGTTGAACCAGGCAAGCAGCCCTTTGACCATGACTATGAAACCTTTTATTGCATGGCATATAGCACATTATTTCTTGATGATGATCATGTTGATGTGGTATTCCCCTTCGGTGGGATACCGCCGATACTTTACCGTTGATACTTGCATCGTGCATGGCCCTACCTTCCTATGAGGGTTGTGCGGGTGGGAGTAGATAGGATGCTTAGTAGATGCTACGCAAAGTGGGACGGGAATATGCATGGTGATGGAAACAAAAGTATTTTCAAAGACTTTTCAAAAACCCCGTCGGGTGCCACTAATGCCCGAGGGAGATGATGATGAGCTAGGTAACCACTTGGTAAATAAGTGGTGTACCGGAGCAAGTGAGTGTGTGTGTTTTCGAAAACGGATTAGATTTAAGATTTGTCGACCGTCCCAACCTTACATGTACGACCACGATACCCCTTATGGGACGGGGCTTTGTTGACTACCTTGGTGGGTACTAGCATAGAGCCCGCATTACTAGTGGCGGGAGTGAAGTGGTCACTCTCGATACGGGGTCGTACCGGAATGGACGATCATGCGCTGTCTTCACAGGCACCGGGCACACCGTTGGTCCCTTCATGGATGGTACGATCTGGAGCGAGGCTCGTATGATGTACATCATGAGGGCTGTGTACCAATCGAGTGGACTCTTTGTTTAGTATCGTCAGGGGAAAGGCATTGTTCGGGTGCTTACCTCGGGTATGTAATATACCGCGAGTCATGGATGACACGGAAGTTCCTCGAGTCTTGTGGGTAAAGCGTGCAACCTCTGCAGAGTGTAAAACTATTCGAATAGCCGTGTCCACGGTCAAGGACAGTTGGGTGGTGCTTCTTAAACTATGTCCTGGGTTTTCATAAACTCGGTGTGAGTGTGTTGGTGATAAAGGTGATACTTGAGCTAAGTCCGATGACTTGGCATGATGATGAACATGAGATGTTCAACCCCTGCTTATGATGATAACTGAGACTTGTTCACATGTATACCTGTCAATAATTGATGCATGCTTACTCAAGGTTACTTGATCATATCATTGCACATAAAAATCAGCTTTCTGCAAAACTTACCTACTTAGTGCTATATCATGCATTGTTATACCTTGTTCCACAACTTGGGTTGCTTGCGAGTACATTCAAAGTACTCATTGGCTTGCCACTGGTTATTTTATTGGCCAGGCATGAAAGATCAGGTTATGATGAAGATTACCTTGGTGACGAACATGCGAGCTAGGACGCTTCCCAGTCAGAATGCCTGTAGGGTCAAGGCAGATGGCTTGGGTTCACGCTATCGTTGAAGATTTCCGCTGCGAGATTATGAAGACTTGGCCATAAAGGCCATATTTGAGCATACACGGTACGTAGTGGATGTAAGACTCTTGTTATTCAGTTTCTGTGTGTTCAGTGAGCATTGATCTCTGGGATCACTGTGCATGTACATTCGGTGACCACGACTTATGAGTCGGGGTCCCCACAGAGCTGGTATCAGAGCCATCCTGACTGTAGGAAGCCCTTAGTTAGCATGGACGTTAGTTAGGACAAAACTATTTTTCCAGACCCTTCAAAATCACTTACAAAACCTCTATATTTCTCACCTCTCCTAAATTTTCAAAGGAAGCAAAGGTTTTTGCCTTAGCATTTCCACCATCTTTCTCATAACTCTCCTCGTCTACTTTTTCAAAACTTTGCAAATGGTCGCTACTACCCTTGTGCCCCTGACCATTGGATTCCTTGTAATCCTCGTGGGTAACCCGGAAGGAAGCCGCCTTGCCAGACATTTGCCCACATATATTGGACACAAGTTGGCGACGCTAGACAAGGAGCTACCAACCGAAGATACCCTCTCGAAGGATGAGAATATGAAGACTCAGGAGATGGTGACACCCTCGACACTGCCCCAGGATGATGCCACCTTAGCCTTCGATGACCAGGGCACAAGACATGCAATGTCATGATATGCGTCGCTAATAGAGCAACCCTGTCCTTTTTGTTGTTGTGTCGGCAACCACCAGTGGATGAGAACCTTGCCATTTGGTTCGCCTCACCAGAGTGAGCAGGAAAACGGTTCTCTTCATCCCCCGCTCTCGGTGTCGATATTATCAACATGACCGACAAGTTGGAACTCTATCATGCCTTGTGGATGTCATTGCACAAAAGATTGCCCACTTGGAACTCTCAATGCCTTGAAGGACAAGAAGGCATTGTCACGATTACGAAGAAACCAGAAGACCCTGTCAACAACAGCCGTGAAGAATCACCTTCGTTGTCAACTCAACAGACCCGAAGTCGTCAAGGACTCTTCAGGCGCAACCCGGATCGTTTCGACGAACAACAACCAGAGACATAGCGACACCTGAAGAAGACCCAGAAGACCGAGCAGACTCCTCTCCAAGACACGAAACAAGCACGACTACTGAGTTCGAGGACCCCTATTGTTAATGATCCACACTGGTAACCCAGTGTAACTATTTATTTATTGCTTCCACAGCTTCATCTGCGGAGGTCGAAAAACTCAAGGCCCGAGCTCCAGAAAATAAAGCAAGAGGCCGCGGATGAGAAGGCGGCTGCCGAACAAGCAGCGGCCGCGCTTTCCACTTTGAAGGCTGTGAGTGCCAAGCATGAGGCCCGGGTGGAGGAGGTGCAGCAAGAGCTCAAGGATGCCGGCACGAAGTGCGAGGCCCTTGAGCAGAAAGGCAAAGAACAAGCCACCGAACTTGCCGCGCTAAAATCCGAGCTCCAAAAGGAGCGGGTGGAGAGGCGGTCCTTTGAAGAGGAGGTTCACCAAGTCAAGGCTATCACCAATGGTAAGCCGTATTCAGTACAATGCGCCTTTGGTGGTAGCAAGTTTGCTTTGCTCACCCAGGTGTGGCGTTCCTCAGGCGTCTGTGCGGATCTCCAGAAGAGTGCAGCGGACGCGAACAAGTTTTATGCTTCGCGGGCGGAGGATGATGAGGCCCGGCTATTCTGGGCGCAGTTTAAGTCCCCCGAGCGCTATCCTCTCCTCATCGAGCAAATGAAGCAACGGATGGAGCTGCACAGCATGGCGGAGCCGGCCATGAAGGACCTCTGCATCCGGCTGTGGCCTGAAGAGCCGTTGCCGAGCAGCTAATTTGGCTTGGTGCAGAAGTTATGCGATGCTGCGCCTCGGATTGACGTGCTGAAGCATTCTACATGCATCGAGGGAGCTAGGATGGCCTTTGCCAAGACCATGGTGCACTGGCCGAAGCTCCAGCCAACCAAGATGGCCACCGCACCTCCGCCTCCTGATAAGGGGCATAGGCGCCCCGAGCTATACTTCTCCGCAGTGATGGAGGGTGCTCGGGCAATAGAGGCCCAATGTTCCAAAGACATTTTGTATGAATGAGCGCATTGTAATATGTCCGAAGACATTTAACGCTTATTATAATCAGTGTTGCATGGTTTATCATGTCCTATACGTTTTTAATTTTTATTTTGACTCCTGTGTGACCGGTTTATCTGAAAGTTGCGAGTCGTCGGCTTCAGCCCCCACGTAGATACTACGCGGGGTGTCTCTGTATCCGCACTGTGATCCTTAGCCGAGGTATCGGTGCCCGAAGGCGGTAGTGCGAGGTGGACAAGGCAATCGGACTATGATGCTTTATCGCTTTCACTTAGCCGTAGGAGCGTAAAAAAAATGCGGGGGCTGATGACCAGCCCCCATTGTTTTGTGATGTTCCGATGTACCGGGGCCGAAGCCAGCATCACATGGTTTGTACCAGTACAAAACCCATCGTATAACACGGAATAACCGCTATCGGTCTTTTAGTATGACACTTATGCTCGGATTTGCAGACCGGTTCTCGCTTACTATGACGGTCAGTTTTCGGCTTTCTCCCCTGAGGTGCTTGACCAGACGAGCTGGAAACACAATCGCAGTGGTTCTCCCTTTGCCCTTTTAGCCGAACGAGCGGAACGTAAGAGGGCAAACACAGGAGCCGGGCAACCCAACTATTGACCCAAGACATAGTTCGGATCCGATGCATATAAAGCAAAATCCAAGACGCCGAACACACGACCAGTTGTGCTGGGGTGATGCTCAGGGCGATTTTTTTAAATTCAAGCCCCCGGTCTACTAGCCGGTTGCATCATAATGTATACCGAACGATTGCGCCGGAGGCGTTGTCAAGAACAGAGTATGTACCATAAAATACAGTAGAGAGGCCATGTATAATGGTCTTTTATTTGCTTAATAACTCTTATAATTAAAAGTGCCAAAGCAACTGTTTACAGGTATTTTGAAGATAAAACATAAAATTTACGGAGGGGGGTTGTACCAGGGGTCTTCGATTGGTGGCTTGACGTCCTTGATGTGCCCTGTTGCCAATCTGCTCCTATGCGTCCTAGGGAGTTGTATTCCTCTAAGGGTGATGTTGTCGGCGAGCGGACCTTGGGAGGAAGATATTGAGAAGTCGCCGAAGTATGGATGAGCTTTACGCTTTTTAGCAGGTCCTTGATGGTACCTGTGGTATGTCCGAGGACATGTACTGGTCGTAGTTCGGTCCAGCCGAACACTTTCCTTTTGATAGTTGTTCCTCACTGTTGCCCATGGAATCATGAGTGCAAAGTTGTGCCGTCTTGGCACATGTTTGATGGGCACTAGGGTTGTGCAGTGAGGAACGTGTCCCTATTTCTGGGGGCAATGAGATTCCGGGAGCTCGGTTTGAGACCGAGCTCGTTTGTCAGCCTTGCGTGCCTTTACGGCAGATTTTGGTATTGGCCGATCGTCATTGTAATGGAATTCGGCCGCCAGGGCCAATGCATGTTCCTCAGTTCGGAGAGAACGCTCTGTGTTGCTGATACGTCTCCAACGTATCTATAATTTATGAAGTATTCATGCCATATTTACAATAATTTTATATGATTTTGGTATGATTTTATTAGAACTAACCCGGACTGATGCTGTTTTCAGCAGAACTACCATGGTGTCGTTTTTTGTGCAGAAATAAAAGTTCTCGGAATGGGCTAAAAATTTACGGAGAATATTTTTAAAAAATGTAAAAAAATACTGGAGCAAAAATATACTGTAGAGGAGTCCCGAGGCAGCCACAAGCCAGGGGGGGGCTTGTGGGCCCTTCGGGAACCCCCTTGACGTGAGACCGACGCCAAAAATTCCTATAAATACCAAAACCCCTAGAAAGAAACCTAGATCGGGAGTTCCGCCGCCGCAAGCCTCTGTAGCCACGAAAAACCAATCGGGAGCCCGTTCCGGCACCCTGTCGGAGGGGGAAACCATCACCGGAGGCCATCTTCATCATCCCGGCGGTCTCCATGACGAGGAGGGAGTAGTTCACCCTCGGGGCTGAGGGTATGTACCAGTAGCTATGTGTTTGATCTCTCTCTCTCTCGTGTTCTTGCGATGACACGATCTTGATGTACCGCGAGCTTTATTAATATAGATGAATCATATGGAGTTTTCCCCTCTCTATCTTCTTGTGATGAATTGAGTTTTCCCTTGAAGTTTTCTTATTGGATTGAGTCTTTAAGGATTTGAGAACACATGATGTATGTCTTGCGATGGGATATCCGTGGTGACAATGGGATGTTCTATTGATCCACTTGATGTATGTTTTGGTGATCAACTTGCGGGTTCCGTGACCTTGGGAATCTATGCATAGGGGTTGGCACATGTTTTCGTCTTGACTCTCCGGTAGAAACTTTGGGGCACTCTTTGAAGTTCTTTGTGTTGGATTGAACATGATGAATCTAAAATTGTGTGATGCATATTGTATAATCAAGCCCATGGGTACTCGTGGTGACATTGGAGTATCTAGGTGACATTAGGGTTTTGGTTGATGTGTATCTTAAGGTGTTATTTTAGTACGAACTCTAGGGCTGTTCATGACACTTATAGGGATAGCTCATAAGATTGATCGGAAAAGATAACTTTGAGGTGGTTTCGTACCCTACAATAATTTCTTCGTTTGTTCTCCGCTATTTGTGACTTTGGAGTGAACTCTTTGTCGCACGTGAGGGATTTACATATGATTCAACTATGTCAGTATTGTTGAGAGAACTTGCACTAGTGAAAGTATGAACCCTAGGCCTTGTTTCTAAGCATTGCAATACCGTTTGTGCTCACTTTTCTCATTAGTTACCTTGCTGTTTTTATATTTTCAGATTACAAAAACCTATATCTACCATCCATATTACACTTGTATCACCATCTCTTCGCCAAACTAGTGCACCTATACAATTTACCATTGTATTGGGTGTGTTGGGGGACACAAGAGACTCTTTGTTATTTGGTTGCAGGGTTGTTTGAGAGAGACCATCTTCATCCTACGCCTCCCACGGATTGATAAACCTTAGGTCATCCACTTGAGGGAAATTTGCTACTGTCTTATAAAACTCTGCGCTTGGAGGCCCAACACGAGTCTACAAGAAGAAGGTTGCGTAGTAGACATCAAGCTCTTTTCTGGCGCCGTTGCCGGAGAGGTGAGTGCTTGAAGGTATATCTTTAGATCTTGCAATTGAATCTTTTAGTTTCTTGTTTTATCACTAGTTTAGTCTATAAAAGAAAACTACAAAAAAATGGAATTGAGGTTGCCTCATATGCTTCATCTTTTTAATGTCTTTCGTGAAAATGATGGAAAAGAAAATTGTGCTCAAGTGTTAGAAGAAGTTATTAAAATGTTTTGCACTAAATCTTTGAGCGATGAGCATTATTGCAATGTTATTAGTATGAATTCTTTGAATATCCATAGTACTAATGATGATTGCACTAGTCATGATAAAAAGATTTCTTATAAGCATGTCAATTTTTGTGGAGTGCATAGAGTTTGTGAAGACATGCCTAAAAGGGAAGATAGATTTTGTAAGAGGCATAAGTATTTAGAAACTAAATGGTTGCAAGAGAGGCTATATGTTTGTGCTGAAAGACTTAATATTTCTCGCCGTCCTTGTGAACTTTGCAATGAAAGTGGTCATTTTAATTTCCAATGTGAATTATTTCATGATCGAATTGTGTCCAAAAATTGTGATAACCTCATTACCCTTGAACATCATAATGAACTTAGTCTATTTTTGGGGTATGAAGAAATGAAACATAAAACTAAGGATGTTCCAGCTTGGGTTCTCATGAAAATGATTGATTTTGAGCTAAATGAAATCTATATGTATTGCGTGGTAAATTGCATTGAGAATCCTTATATTGCCAATTACTTAAAGACAAGAAAACAAATAGAAGATGAAGAGAATACTAATGAAGGGGAAGAGGTTTCCCAATATCCTCCTATTTTTTCTTATGATGAATCAGGTAACGAGGAGGATCTTTTTAAAAGAAGCTTGGAGGAATTAAATAAACCCACACATAATGTGGTGAAGAAGAAGAAAAGAAGGAAAAGTAAAGGTAAAGAGGTATCTCTCCCAAATAATGTTGCTCCCATTATTGATAGGCCTCATGAGAATGAATCAAAAATAGTTGTGGAAGATGATACACTTGAGAATGATTTTGTTATGCCTATTGCTTGTTGTGATAATTATGATTGGGAAGATAATGATACTTATAATCTTGAAAATATTAATGGCACCAACTGTTGGAAATATGCCCTAGAGGCAATAATAAATTGGTTATTATTATATTTCCTTGTTCATGATAATCGTTTATTATCCATGCTATAATTGTATTGATTGGAAACTCAAATACATGTGTGGGTACATAGACAACACTGTGTCCCTAGTAAGCCTCTAGTTGACTAGCTTGTTGATCAAAGATGGTTAAGGTTTCCTAGCCATGGACATGAGATGTCATTTGATAACGGGATCACATCATTAGGAGAATGATGTGATGGACAAGACCCAAACTGTAAACGTAGCATTTGATCGTGTCAGTTTATTGCTATTGTTTTCTGCATGTCAAGTATCTGTTCCTTTGACCATGAGATCATGCAACTCACTGACACCGGAGGAATACCTTGTGTGTATCAAACGTCGCAACGTAACTAGGTGACTATAAAGGTGCTCTACAGGTATCTCCGAGGGTGTCTGTTGGGTTGGCATGGATCAAGACTGGGATTTGTTACTCCGTATGACGGAGAGGTATCTCAGGGCCCACTCGGTAATACAACATCACAATGAGCCTTGCAAGCAATGTGACTAAAGTGTTAGCCACGAGATCTTGTATTACGGAACGAGTAAAGAGACTTGCCGGTAACGAGATTGAACTAGGTATAGAGATACCGACGATCGAATCTCGGGCAAGTAACATACCGAAGAACAAAGGGAACAGCATACGGGATTAACTGAATCCTTGACATAGAGGTTCGACCGATAAAAGATCTTCGTAGAATATGTAGGAGCCAATATGGGCATCCAGGTCCCGCTATTGGTTATTGGCCGTAGAGTGTCTCGGTCATGTCTACATAGTTCTCGAACCCGCAGGGTCTACACACTTAACGTTTGGTGACGATTAGTATAATTGAGTTATTATGTTGGTGACCGAAAGTTGTTCGGAGTCCCGGATAAGATCCCGGACATGACGAGGATCTCCGGAATAGTCCGGAGGTAAAGATTGATATATGTGATAATAGTGTTTTGATCTCCGGAAGGGTTCCGGAGTTCACCGGAAGGGGTTCCGGATGTTTACCGAAGTGTTCGGGTGCAGCAACACTTTATATGAGCCAAAGGGATAAAGCCCACAAGGTATTGGAAAATGCAAAAGTAGTTTTGCTGCCGCGTAAGCGGTACTACCGCTTGGTGAAGCGGTACTACCGCCCGAGCGGTACTACCGCTTGTGTGAAGCGGTACTACCGCCCGAGCGGTACTACCGCTTGTGTGAAGCGGTACTACCGCTTGTGCGCGGCTGTGCACGGTTCGGCAGGGATCCGAGTTGGACTCTTTCCCTGCGGGCCAAACCGACCTTGTGCGGGCAAAACCGACCCGGAGGAGGCTTTTACTCCAAGTTTAGACCCCAAGGCTCAACATATAAATAGAGGGGCAGGGCTAGCACACGGGACACATCAAGATTTCCCCAAGCCGTGTGCGGCAACCCTAACCCTCTAGATCCTCCGTCATAATCTCCGTAGTGCTTGGCGAAGCCCTGCAGAGATTGTTCCTCACCACCATCACCACGCCGTCGTGCTGCTGGAACTCAACCACTACTTCATCATCGCTCGCTGGATCGAGGAGGTGAAGGCGTCATCAAGCCGTACGTGTGTTGAACGCGGAGGTGCCGTCCGTTCGGCACTAGATCGGAAGGATCGTGATTGGATCGCGGGACGCTCGGCGATTTGGATCGCGAAGACGTTCGACTACATCAACCGCGTTTATTAACGCTTCCGCTTAGCGATCTACAAGGGTATGTAGATCCACTCTCCCTCTCGTAGATGCTCATCACCATGGATAGATCTTGTGTGTGCGTAGGAAAATTTTTGTTTCCCATGCAACGTTCCCCAACAGTGGTATCAGAGCTAGGTCTATGCGTAGATGAGATCTCGAGTAGAACACAAACGAGTTGTGGGCGTGGTTGTATACATATTGCTTGCCGTTACTAGTTGATATTTGATTCGGCGGTACTGTGAGATGAAGCGGCCCGGACCGACATTACGCGTACACTTACGCGAGACAGGTTCCTTCAACTAACATGTAACTTCGTTGCATAAAGATGGCTAGCGGGTGTCTGTCTCTCTCACTTTAGTTGAATCGATTTCAATGAAGAGGGTTCTTTTAGAAGATCAAAAAGCAATCACTACACCACGTTGTGGTTTTGCGTAGGTAAGAACGGTTCTTGCAAACCCGTAGCAGCCACGTAAAATTTGCAACAACAATTAGAGGACGTCTAACTTGTTTTTGCAGGGTATGATGTGATATGATATGGCCAATTACATGATGAGATATATGTGATGTATGAGATGATCATGTTTTGTATAGAATATCACGACTTGCATGTCGATGAGTACGGCAACTGGCAGGAGCCATAGAGTTGTCTTTAATTATTGTATGACCTGCGTGTCAATCATTAAGCGTTATGTAATGCTTTACTTTATCGCTAAACGTTAGCTATAGTCGTGGAAGCAACAGTCGGCGCGACAACCTTATGGCGACACGTTGATGGAGATCAAGATGATGGAGATCATGGTGTCATGCCGGTGACGATGGAGATCATGCCGGTGCTTTGGAGATGGAGATCAAAAGCACAAGTTCATGGCCATATCATGTCACTTATGATTTGCATGTGATGTTAATCCTTTTATGCATCTTATTTTGCTTAGGACGACGGTAGCATTATAAGGTGATCCCTCACTTAAATTTCAAGATAAATTGTGTTCTCCCCAAGTGTGCACCGTTGCGAAAGTTCGTCATTTCGAGACACGCCGTGATGATCGGGTGTGATAGACTCTACGTTCGCATACAACGGGTGCAAGCCATGTTGCACGTGCGGAACACTCGGGTTAAACTTGACGAGCCTAGCATGTACAGACATGGCCTCGGAACACAAGAGACCGAAAGGTCGAACATGAGTCATATAGTAGATATGATCAACATGAAGATGTTCACCATTGAAACCACCTCAACTCACGTGATGATCGGACTTGAGTTGGTGGATTTGGATCATGTTACACTCGAATGACCGGAGGGATGTCAATTTGAGTGGGAGTTTTTAAAGTAATATGATTAACTAAACTCATTATCTAGAACAATAGTCTAAGTTGTCTTTGCTATATTTATGTTGTAGATCATGGCTCGCGCAGTAGCACCCCTGAATTTTAATGCGTTCCTAGAGAAAGCTAAGTTGAAAGATGATGGAAGTAACTTTGTGGACTGGGCCCGTAATCTAAGGATTATCCTTACGGCTTCCCAGAAGGCTTATGTCCTTGATGCACCGCTTGGTGATCCACCCGCTCCAGTTGAGTCTCTAGACGTTGTGAACGCCTGGCAGGCTCGTTCTGATGATTACTCAATAGTTCAATGTGCAATGTTGTATGGCTTAGAACCGGGACTTCAAAGACGTTTTGAACGTCATGGAGCATATGAGATGTTCCAGGAGTTGAAGTTTATCTTTCAGAAGAATGCCCGGATCGAGAGATATGAGATCTCCGATAAGTTCTATGCTTGCAAGATGGAGGAGAACGGGTCTATCAGTGATCACGTGCTCAGAATGTCTGGGTACTCCACCCGTCTGGCTGAGTTAGGGATGCCCCTTCCGCCAGAGGCTATCACTGACAGAGTTCTTCAATCATTGCCACCTAGCTACAAGAGCTTCGTGTTGAACTATAACATGCACGGGATGAACAAGTCAGTCGCCGAGCTGTTTGCGATGCTGAAAGCCGCTGAGTCTGAAATTCAGAAGGAGCATCAAGTGTTGATGGTCAATAAAACCACTAGTTTCAAGAAAAATGGCAAGGGTAAGAAGGGTAACTCCAAGCAGAGTGGCAAAGCAGTTGCTCCTCTCGTGAAGAAACCCAAGGCTGGACCCAAACCAGAAACTGTGTGTTTTCATTGCAAGGGAACTGGACACTGGAAGCGGAATTGCCCCAAGTATTTGGCTGACAAGAAGGCGGCCAACAACAAACAAGGTATATATGATATACATGTTATTGATGTGTACCTTACCAACTCTCGTTGTAGTGCCTGGGTATTTGATACCGGTGCGGTTGCTCATATTTGCAACTCAAAACAGGAACTGCGGAATAGACGGAGGCTGGCAAAGGACGAAGTGACGATGCGCGTGGGAAATGGTTCCAAGGTTGATGTGATCGCCGTCGGCACGCTCGCTCTTCGATTACCGTCGGGATTAGTGATGAACCTAAATAAGTGTTATTTGGTGCCTGCGTTAAGCATGAACATTATATCTGGATCTTGTTTATTGCGAGACGGTTACTCATTTAAATCAGAGAATAATGGTTGTTCTATTTATATGAGTAATATCTTTTATGGTCATGCACCCGATGTGAGGGGTTTATTCTTATTGAATCTCGATAGTAATGATACACATGTTCATAACATTGATGCCAAAAGATGTAGAATTGATAATGATAATACCACTTTCTTGTGGCACTGCCGTTTAGGTCATATTGGCGTAAAACGCATGAGGAAGCTCCATGCTGATGGACTTTTGGAGTCACTTGATTTTGAATCACTTGACACATGTGAGCCATGCCTCATGGGCAAGATGACTAAAACGCCGTTCTCTGGAATAATGGAACGGGCAAGTGACTTATTGGAAATCATACATACTGATGTGTGCGGTCCGATGAGCATTGAGGCGCGCGGTGGTTATCGTTACTTTCTCACCTTCACTGATGACTTAAGTAGATATGGGTATATTTACTTAATGAAACACAAGTCTGAAACATTTGAAAAGTTCAAACAATTTCAGAGTGAAGTTGAGAATCATCGTAACAAGAAGATTAAATTCCTACGATCTGATCGAGGAGGAGAATATCTGAGTTATGAGTTTGGCAGTCACTTAAGACAGTGTGGAATTGTTTCACAATTGACACCGCCTGGAACACCACAGCGTAATGGTGTGTCCGAACGTCGTAATCGAACCTTATTGGATATGGTGCGATCTATGATGTCTCTTGCCGATTTGTCACTATCGTTTTGGGGTTATGCATTAGAGACAGCTGCATTCACTTTAAATAGGGCACCATCGAAATCCGTTGAGACAACGCCATATGAACTTTGGTTTGACAAGAAGCCAAAGCTGTCGTTTCTTAAAGTTTGGGGATGTGATGCTTATGTCAAAAAGCTTCAGCCTGAAAAGCTGGAACCCAAAGCGGAGAAATGCGTCTTCATAGGATACCCAAAAGAGACAATTGGGTATACCTTCTACCTCAGATCCGAGGGCAAAGTGTTTGTCGCTAAAAACGGAACATTTCTTGAGAAAGAGTTTCTCTCGAAAGAATTGAGTGGGAGGAAGATAGAACTTGATGAGGTTGTTGAACCTTTACTTCAACCTGAGAGTAGCGCAGCGCAGAAAATTGTTTCTGTGGAGCCTACATTAGCTGAAGAGGAAGTTAATGATGATGATCATGAAGCTTTGGATCAAGTTGCTATCGAACCTCGTAGGTCGACAAGGACGCGTACTACTCCTGAGTGGTACGGCAACCCTGTCTTAGAGGTCATGTTGTTAAACAACGATGAACCTACGAGCTATGGAGAAGCGATGATGGGCCCGGATTCCGAGAAGTGGTTAGAGGCCATGAAATCCGAGATGGGATCCATGTATGAAAACAAAGTATGGACTTTGGAAGTATTACCTGAAGGGCGTAAGGCCATTCAGAACAAATGGATCTTTAAGAGGAAGACGGACGCGGACGGTAATGTCACCGTCTATAAAGCTCGACTTGTGGCAAAGGGTTTTTCACAAGTTCAAGGAGTTGACTACGATGAGACCTTCTCACCCGTAGCGATGCTTAAGTCCATCAGAATCATGTTAGCAATAGCTGCCTTTTTCGATTATGAAATTTGGCAGATGGATGTCAAAACAGCGTTCCTTAACGGTTACCTTAAGGAAGAGTTGTATATGATGCAACCAGAAGGTTTTGTCGATCCAGAGAATGCTGACAAAGTTTGCAAACTCCAGCGATCCATTTATGGACTGGTGCAAGCATCTCGGAGTTGGAATCTTCGTTTTGATGAGGTGATCAAAGCGTTCGAGTTTATACAAGTTTACGGAGAAGCTTGTATTTACAAGAAAGTGAGTGGGAGCTCTATAGCGTTTCTAATATTATATGTGGATGACATATTGCTGATTGGAAACAATATAGAAATGCTGGAAAGCGTAAAGGAATATTTGAACAAGAGTTTTTCAATGAAGGACCTAGGAGAAGCTGCTTTCATATTAGGCATCAAGATCTATAGAGATAGATCAAGACGCTTAATAGGACTTTCACAAAGCACATACCTTGATAAGATTTTGAAGAAGTTCAAAATGGATCAGTCCAAGAAGGGGTTCTTGCCTGTTTTGCAAGGTGTGAAGTTGAGTAAGACTCAATGCCCAGTGACTGCAGAAGATAGAGAAAAGATGAGTGTCATCCCCTATGCTTCGGCCATAGGCTCTATCATGTATGCAATGCTGTGCACAAGACCCGATGTCAGCCTTGCCATAAGTATGGTCGGAAGGTTTCAAAGTGATCCAGGAATGGAACACTGGACGGCGGTCAAGAATATCCTGAAGTACCTGAAAAGGACTAAGGACATGTTTCTCGTTTATGGAGGTGATCAAGAGCTCGTCGTAAAGGGTTACGTCGATGCAAGCTTTGACACTGATCCGGATGACTCAAAGTCGCAAACCGGATACGTATTTATTCTAAATGGGGATGCGGTTAGCTGGTGCAGTTCCAAGCAAAGCGTGGTAGCTGATTCTACATGCGAAGCGGAGTACATCGCAGCCTCGGAGGCGGCGAAGGAAGGTGTCTGGATGAAGGAGTTCATGACAGATCTTGGAGTAGTGCCTAGTGCACTTGACCCAATGACTCTGTTTTGTGATAATACTGGTGCCATTGCTCTAGCCAAGGAACCAAGATTTCACAAGAGGACCAGACACATAAAACGACGTTTCAATTCCATCCGCGATTACATCAAGGAGGACGACATAAATATTTGCAAAGTACACACGGATCTAAATGTTGCAGATCCGATGACTAAACCTCTTCCAAGGGCTAAACATGAACAACACCAGAACTGCATGGGTGTTCGATTCATTACAATGTAAATCACATAGTGATGTGAACTAGATTATTGACTCTAGTGCAAGTGGGAGACTGTTGGAAATATGCCCTAGAGGCAATAATAAATTGGTTATTATTATATTTCCTTGTTCATGATAATCGTTTATTATCCATGCTATAATTGTATTGATTGGAAACTCAAATACATGTGTGGGTACATAGACAACACTGTGTCCCTAGTAAGCCTCTAGTTGACTAGCTTGTTGATCAAAGATGGTTAAGGTTTCCTAGCCATGGACATGAGATGTCATTTGATAACGGGATCACATCATTAGGAGAATGATGTGATGGACAAGACCCAAACTGTAAACGTAGCATTTGATCGTGTCAGTTTATTGCTATTGTTTTCTGCATGTCAAGTATCTGTTCCTTTGACCATGAGATCATGCAACTCACTGACACCGGAGGAATACCTTGTGTGTATCAAACGTCGCAACGTAACTGGGTGACTATAAAGGTGCTCTACAGGTATCTCCGAGGGTGTCTGTTGGGTTGGCATGGATCAAGACTGGGATTTGTTACTCCGTATGACGGAGAGGTATCTCAGGGCCCACTCGGTAATACAACATCACAATGAGCCTTGCAAGCAATGTGACTAAAGTGTTAGCCACGAGATCTTGTATTACGGAACGAGTAAAGAGACTTGCCGGTAACGAGATTGAACTAGGTATAGAGATACCGACGATCGAATCTCGGGCAAGTAACATACCGAAGAACAAAGGGAACAGCATACGGGATTAACTGAATCCTTGACATAGAGGTTCGACCGATAAAAGATCTTCGTAGAATATGTAGGAGCCAATATGGGCATCCAGGTCCCGCTATTGGTTATTGGCCGTAGAGTGTCTCGGTCATGTCTACATAGTTCTCGAACCCGCAGGGTCTACACACTTAACGTTTGGTGACGATTAGTATAATTGAGTTATTATGTTGGTGACCGAAAGTTGTTCGGAGTCCCGGATAAGATCCCGGACATGACGAGGATCTCCGGAATAGTCCGGAGGTAAAGATTGATATATGTGATAATAGTGTTTTGATCTCCGGAAGGGTTCCGGAGTTCACCGGAAGGGGTTCCGGATGTTTACCGAAGTGTTCGGGTGCAGCAACACTTTATATGAGCCAAAGGGATAAAGCCCACAAGGTATTGGAAAATGCAAAAGTAGTTTTGCTGCCGCGTAAGCGGTACTACCGCTTGGTGAAGCGGTACTACCGCCCGAGCGGTACTACCGCTTGTGTGAAGCGGTACTACCGCCCGAGCGGTACTACCGCTTGTGTGAAGCGGTACTACCGCTTGTGCGCGGCTGTGCACGGTTCGGCAGGGATCCGAGTTGGACTCTTTCCCTGCGGGCCAAACCGACCTTGTGCGGGCAAAACCGACCCGGAGGAGGCTTTTACTCCAAGTTTAGACCCCAAGGCTCAACATATAAATAGAGGGGCAGGGCTAGCACACGGGACACATCAAGATTTCCCCAAGCCGTGTGCGGCAACCCTAACCCTCTAGATCCTCCGTCATAATCTCCGTAGTGCTTGGCGAAGCCCTGCAGAGATTGTTCCTCACCACCATCACCACGCCGTCGTGCTGCTGGAACTCAACCACTACTTCATCATCGCTCGCTGGATCGAGGAGGTGAAGGCGTCATCAAGCCGTACGTGTGTTGAACGCGGAGGTGCCGTCCGTTCGGCACTAGATCGGAAGGATCGTGATTGGATCGCGGGACGCTCGGCGATTTGGATCGCGAAGACGTTCGACTACATCAACCGCGTTTATTAACGCTTCCGCTTAGCGATCTACAAGGGTATGTAGATCCACTCTCCCTCTCGTAGATGCTCATCACCATGGATAGATCTTGTGTGTGCGTAGGAAAATTTTTGTTTCCCATGCAACGTTCCCCAACACCAACTTGGAGGATGATGATAATAATTTCTATACTATTGGTGCTATTCATACTATTAATGATGAGAGTGATTATGTTTATGATATACAAAACCACAAGTTTGAGGATGCTATGTTTGATGAAAATGACATGTTTGAGAATTTATTTTCTGCAATTAATGTTTGTCCCAAGCTTGGGGATGCTATGCTTAATGAATATGATCTTTTTATTCCCCCTACTTTGAATGATCAAATTTGTTATGATGATGGCATGCCTCCTATCTATGATGATTATTGTGATGCCACGTATGCTATAAAGAGTGATAGTAATCATGAAACTTGTCATCATGATTTTCATATTCAAAGTGGTTATGTCAATCAAGTATCTCATGATAGTTATTTTGTTGAGTTTACTCCCACTATTAGTCATGAGAAGAAATTTTCTTGTGTGGAGAGTAGTACAATTTCTATGCTTGTAGATCATGAAAAGAATGCTTTATGTGATAGTTATATTGTTGAATTCCTTCATGATGCTACTGAAAACTATTATGAGGGAGGAACATATGCTTATAGGAATTGCAATAATATCAAGTTTCCTCTCTATGTGTTCAAAGTTTTGAAGTTATGCTTGTTTTGCCTTCCTATGCTAGTTGATTCTTGCTCCCATAAACTGTTTGCTCACAAAATTCCTATGCATAGGAAGTGGGTTAGGCTTAAATGTGCTAGTCATATGCTTCATGATGCTCTCTTGCATGTTTCGACTACTATTCTTATATGAGCATCATTGAAATCATCATGCCTAGCTAAAAGGCATTAAAGAAAAGCGCTTGTTGGGAGACAACCCAACACTTTTACCTTCTGTTTTGATGTGTTCACATGATTAAGATACTGTAGTAATCATGTTTTGTGTCTTTTATTTCAATAAAGTGCCAAGTAAAGCCTTTGGGACGACTCACAAGATGAGTAGAATTGATGCTGAACCCAAACAAAAACTTTTGACTCCAGTACAGGAATTTTCATTTTTTACTGGAGTGTGATAATGATCTGAAATTTTTACACAGTCTTAATATACAAATTCTTCAGGTTTTCCTCATTTTTCAGAATTTTTAGAGACAGCGAAGTATGGTTACACTACAGATCTTCACAGACTGTTCTGTTTTTGACAGATTCTGTTTTGCATGCATAGTTTGCTTGTTTTAGTGTTCTCATAGCTTATATTTAGTGTTATAAATTATGGGAATGATAGAATACAGTAGGTATCATGTGGAAACAATTATGAATCTTGTCTTGATAGTACCTAAGTGAATGATTTATCTTTATTACACTAACCCTTCTCACGAAGTTCCGTTAAGTTTTGTCTGATTGAAGTTTTCAAGTTTTGGGTGAGACACCGATATGAGGAGAACAAGGAGTGACAAAAACCTAAGCTTGGGGATGCCCAAGGCACCCCGAAGGTAATATCCAAGGAAGACTCAAGCGCCTAAGCTTGGGGATGCCACGGAAGGCATCCCCTCTTTCGTCTTCAACATTATCGGTATATCTTACTTAGAGCTATATTTTTATTCGTCACATAATATGAGTTTTGCTTGGAGCATCATTTTATTTTGTTGTTCTATGTTAGGTGTCATTTATAATCTTGTTTTTCAATAAAAAGTTCCATGAATTGCCTTAGGATGCTTGCATTGCATGTTTGATGTGTGCTGTGTAAAAACAGAAACTTTTGCTGTAGTGTTTGAATTTTCAAATTTTACTGGGACGTGGAACGTTTCTGAAATTTTTACACAGTATTGTCATATAAATTATTTAACATGTCCTAAATTTTCATAATTTTTACACAGTAGATGATGTTTGAAAATTATTATGCAACTTGTCTTTGCAGTACATAAAGAGTTGATTTATTATTATGTGTACTAACCTATCTCACGAGTTCTTTTCGAGTTTTGTGTGGAAGATGTTTTTGAGAATAGGTGAAACCATGATATGAGAGGATTGAACGAGATACAAAAGATCAAGCTTGGGGATGCCCAAGGCACCCCAAGTAAATATTTCAAGAAGTCTCAAGCATCTAAGCTTGGGGATGCTACGCATCCCACCTCTCTTCATCAACAATTATCGGTTAGCCTATGTTGAGCCTAAATTTTTATTCGTTCACATGATGCGTGCTATTCTTGGAGTGCTATTTTTCTTTTGCTTGCTGTTTAATATAATACTTAAGATCTGAAATTCTTAGATGAGAGAGTCTTCACATAGTTATTTAATTGTTGGCTACTCATTGATCTTCACTTATATCTTTTTGGAGTAGTTTGTCATTCACTCTCATGCTTCACTTATATCCTATGAGTAAATGGTTGAATGAATTGAATATCATAAATCTGAAATTAAATATGCTTCATATACTTATCACATGGGGAGTAATGACTTCACACATAATAAGTATAGGTGGTAAAATTTATTGAAAGTTAGCAAACACCGCATTGGTCACTTGAACAATTCATGAAAGAATATTGAAGGAAGAGAGATTCCACATATAAATATACTATCTTGGACATCTTCTATGATTGTGAGCTCATTAATTATTTTCAAACTCGAGCAAATTAGTTAAAATTGGACAAGGAAGACAACTTAATGAGTTATGTTTGGGTATATTTGTATAGAAGTTATATTGTTATGGATCCTCCAACATGTGGTGCTTGCTTCCACCTCATACTAGCCAAAACTTCTGCACCAAGTAGAAATACTACTTGTGCATCCAAACACCCTTAAACCCAAAGTTGTTCGATATGAGTCCACCATACCTACCTATATGCGGTATTTACCTGCCGTTCCAAGTAAGTTTGCATGTGCCAAACTCTAAACCTTCAAATAATATTCTGTTTTGTATGCCCGAATCGCTCATATAGTGACTAGGGGCTGTCAGTATCTTCCATGCTAGGTGGGTTATTCTCACGATATGTGTTGATTCACTATCATTCACGAGAAAGCGACTGGTATTCGGGATGCCCAGTTCCATGCTCAAAAATCAAAACAAAACATAATGAAACAAAACTCCCCCAGGATTGTTGTTTGTATGGACGGTACCCGTAGATTCGGCTCGCCGTGGAGTGTGATTGATTGGTGGAGGGGGAGTAAAAACTTTACCATTCTGTTTGGGAACCGCCTATAATGTATCTAGCATGGAAGATACCGAGATCTCTCGGTTGTTATGTTGACAATGAAAGCATACCGCTCAAAATTATTATTCATCTCTGTTTTAAAAGCTCGAGCTCTGGCACCTTTGCAAATCAATGCTTCCCTCTGCGAAGGGCCTATCTTTTACTTTCTAGTACTTACCTTTATGCAAGAGTCATGGTGATCTTCACCACTTCCTATATTTCGCCTTTTTCTCTTGGCAAGCGTCATGTGTTGGGGAATGATCTAGACATATATATCCACACACATATATTTGATCATGAATTATTATTGTTGACAATTATCTATATGATAAATAAGTTGGGAGGCGAAACATTAAGCCCCTATCTTTCTCTGTGTTCGATGGATGCTATTTGTTCTAAAAATATGATTTGAGTGTCAATAATCATGGAAGACTATATGATAGTTGAGTATGTAGAATTTGCTAAATCAAAGCTCTTACATAGACCCTTCCTGAAAATAAGATGAATTGCAATTGTTCGATGACTAGGAATATGGTTTGTTAGTTTTCAAGAAACTTTCTGGTCTATACTTTAACATGTGAATAGCTTGTTACTTGATCATGAAAAGTTTTATGAGATGAGCTACTGTTTATGGTTTATATTGATGCTAGAAAAAGTGATTGGAATTATCATTGATCAAACTTGTGCACTTGCTAGCATTCACACTTCATAAATTATTTCTTTTATCATTAACCTACTCGAGGACGAGCAGAAATTAAGCTTGCTGATATGTCTCCAACGTATCTATAATTTATGAAGTATTCATGCCATGTTTACAATAATTTTATATGATTTTGGTATGATTTTATTATAACTAACCCGGACTGACGCTGTTTTCAGCAGAACTACCATGGTGTCGTTTTTTGTGCAGAAATAAAAGTTCTCGGAATGGGCTAAAAATTTACGGAGAATATTTTTAAAAAATATAAAAAATACTGGAGCAAAAAGATACCGGAGAGGAGTCCCGAGGAAGCCACAAGCCTAGGGGGCGCGCCCCCCCTAGGGCGCGCCCCCTGGCTTGTGGGCCCCTTGGGAACCCCCTTGACGTGAGACCGACGCCAAAAATTCCTATAAATACCAAAACCCCAAGAAAGAAACCTAGATCGGGAGTTCCGCCGTCGCAAGCCTCTGTAGCCACGAAAAACCAATCGGGAGCCCATTCCGGCACCCTGCCGGAGGGGGAAACCATCACCGGAGGCCATCTTCATCATCCCGGCGGTCTCCATGACGAGGAGGGAGTAGTTCACCCTCGGGGCTGAGGGTATGTACTAGTAGCTATGTATTTGATCTCTCTCTCTCTCGTGTTCTTGAGATGACACGATCTTGATGTACCGCGAGCTTTATTAATATAGATGAATCATATGGAGTTTCCCCCTCTCTATCTTCTTGTGATGAATTGAGTTTTCCCTTTGAAGTTTTCTTATCGGATTGAGTCTTTAAGGATTTGAGAACACTTGATGTATGTCTTGCGATGGGATATCCGTGGTGACAATGTGATGTTCTATTGATCCACTTGATGTATGTTTTGGTGATCAACTTGCGGGTTCCGTGACCTTGGGAATCTATGCATAGGGGTTGGCACATGTTTTCGTCTTGACTCTCCGGTAGAAACTTTGGGGCACTCTTTGAAGTTCTTTGTGTTGGATTGAACATGATGAATCTGAAATTGTGTGATGCATATCGTATAATCAAGCCCATGGGTACTCGTGGTGACATTGGAGTATCTAGGTGACATTAGGGTTTTGGTTGATGTGTATCTTAAGGTGTTATTTTAGTACGAACTCTAGGGCTGTTCATGACACTTATAGGGATAGCTCATAAGATTGATCGGAAAAGATAACTTTCAGGTGGTTTCGTACCCTACAATAATTTCTTCGTTTGTTCTCCGCTATTTGTTACTTTGGAGTGAACTCTTTGTAGCACGTGAGGGATTTACATATGATTCAACTATGTCAGTATTGTTGAGAGAACTTGCACTAGTGAAAGTATGAACCCTAGGCCTTGTTTCTAAGCATTGCAATACCGTTTGTGCTCACTTTTATCATTAGTTACTTTGCTGTTTTTATATTTTCAGAATACAAAAACCTATATCTACCATCGATATTACACTTGTATCACCATCTCTTCGCCGAACTAGTGCACCTATAAAATTTACCATTGTATTGGGTGTGTTGGGGACACAAGAGACTCTTTGTTATTTAGTTGCAGGGTTGTTTGAGAGAGACCATCTTCATCCTACGCCTCCCACGGATTGATAAACCTTAGGTCATCCACTTTAGGGAAATTTGCTACTGTCCTACAAAACTCTGCGCTTGGAGGCCCAACACAAGTCTACAAGAAGAAGATTGCGTAGTAGACATCAGTTGCCGTTGACAGTAATGACCCCCTTGGGTCCGGGCATCTTGAGCTTGAGGTATGCGTAGTGTGGGACGGCATTAAAGCGAGCGAACGATGTGCGGCCCAGCAGGGCGTGATAGCCGCTGCGAAAGGGGACAATGTCAAAGATCAGGTTCTCGCTGCGGAAGTTGTCGGGCGAACCGAACACTACTTCCAGGCTAACCGAGCCTGTGCACCGGGCTTCGACACCTGGGATCACTCCTTTAAAGGTAGTGTTGCTGGGCTTTATCCTTGATGGATCTATACCCATCTTTTTCACCGTATCTGAGTAAATCAGATTGAGGCTACTTCCTCCGTCCATTAGGTCTTTAGTGAGGTGATACCCATCAATAATGGGGTCTAAGACGAGGGCCGCCGAACCCCCGTGACGGATACTGGTCGGGTGATCTCGTCGATCAAAGGTGATCGGGTAGGCCGACCATGGGTTAAACTTCGGGGCTACAGGCTCTACGGCGTAGACCTCTCGAAGAGCGCGCTTCCTCTCCTTTTTAGGTATATGAGTGGCATATATCATGTTCACAGTTTTTACCTCTGGAGGGAACTGCTTTTGACCTCCATTGTTCAGACCGTGGGGCTCCTCGTCGTCCTCGCTTCGTGGGCCCTTGCCTTGCTCCTCGGCTGCGAGCTTGCCGGCCTGTTTGAACACCCAACAGTTACGGTTGGTGTGGTTGGCGGGCTTGTCTTGAGTGCCATGGATCTGGCAGGGCCTCTCCATGATGTTATCCAGCGGGGTGGGTCCGTCGCGGTTGCCTTTAGGAGGCTTCTTCCACTGCCCGGATCGAGGGTTGCGGAAGCCGGCGTTAACGGCAGTGTCGTCGGCGTCACTAGTATTGTGTCGGCGTTTATTTTTGTTGCATCGTGGTTTCCCGTTTCCATCCCGAGCTTCGGAGGTGTCGGGGTCTTCGGGGTTGTGGCTTCTTCTTGCTAGCCAGTTATCCTCGCCCGCGCAAAAGCGAGTCATGAGTGATGTAAGGGCGGACATGGTCCTAGGTTTATCCTGACCGAGCTGGCGAGCCAGCCATTCGTCCCGAATATTGTGCCTGAAAGAGGCTATAGCTTCGGCATCTGGGCAATCGACGATCTGGTTTTTCTTGGTCAGGAACCGATTCCAGAATTGTCGAGCAGACTCTCCTGCCTTTTGGATGACATTGCTTAGGTCGGAGAAGTCCGGAGGCTGTACATAGGTGCCCTGGAAGTTAGATCGGGATGCGTCCTCGAGATCCTCCCAGCTCCCGATAGAATTTTCGGGGAGACTGTTTAACCAGTGCCGAGCTGGCCCCTTGAGTTTAAGGGGTAGATACTTGATGGCGTGGAGATCGTCTCCTCGTGCCATGTGAATGTGGAGGAGGAAATCCTCGATCCACACGGCTGGGTCAGTTGTTCCGTCGTATTGCTCGATGTTCACGGGTTTTAACCCTTCCGGAAACTGATGCTGCATCACCTCGTCGGTGAAGCACAGTGGGTGAGCAGTGCCTCTGACCCGGGCTATGTCACGCCGGTAGTCGGCGTCTGTTCTGGCCCGGTTTTGTTCCCGACCTCTATTGTTTCGGTCGAGCCAGGGCCGGTACCCGTCCCGTCTATCGGGGGAGTATCCTCTAGATCCGTAGATGGATCTCGTTCGGCCTATTCTATAATCCAGGTCGTGTTGCAGGTCGTACCTGTCCTCAGGCTCCATTGGCTCCTTTCCCCTTCTGCGGGGTATCGCCGGCCTATAACCGGTGTCGCCAGCCGTCCTATCTCGTCCTCGGGGAGGGCGGTCCGGCTGGTCGTATCGAGTGTGCTTGGGGTCGGCGTATTAGGGAGCTCGTCATCAAATTGTGGCAGCAGCCGTCGGCGTGGATAGCTCTTGGGTTGGTCCAATAGACCGGTACCTTATACTTCCTCGGCTGACAGGACCCTCGTCCACCTATCATTGAGGGTATCTTGTTCGGCCTTAAGCTGCCGTTCTTTTGCTTTTAGGCTTCGGGCAGTAGCTATAAGTTGTTGCCTAAACCGTTCCTGATCCTCAAGGTATTCGGGGACGAAAAAGTCCTCGGCTTTCGGGCTATCCTCCTCCTCTACAGGGGGGTAGTTGTCATCCTTGGAGTCGTTTGGATCTTCGGGGTCGCGCTGGTCCTCCGGCCTTTCCTGGTCCTCTAGCGGCTGCTCGGGGATATCGGGATCACCGAGGTCTTTCGGGGTATCGTTTTCCCCAGTGCCAGCAATAGCTTCCCTTCCCTTTTTGGTCTTTGATCGTTTGCAGGGTTTCCGACGCCTTGATGGCGCTTCACCCGATTCATCACCGTTATTTGCGGGTGTGTGATCGCCGTTATCGGCTGGAGTATCCACCATGTAGACGTCGTAGGTGGAGCTGGCAGTCCATCGCCCGGTGTTGACGGGGGTGGGAGCGCGATCCTCTTCCTCCATGTCTTCTACCTCCTCGGAGGCGTAGTCCAACATATCGGTTAAGTCCTCGATAGTGGCTACGAAGTGGGTGGTGGGTGGGACGAAAAATTCTTCTTGACCCGCCTCAAGGCCAATCTGAGCATGGATCGGGGTTGGGTCGTCAGTAATTTTCATCGATAAGATCCGATCTAGAGCTTCGTTGAGAGTCGAGAGCTCGATCGGGTCAATTTGCTCAGCGCATTCGGAGTTAACCTCCGATGCATCCGCACAATAAGTGTGCTCGGCAGGAGTTGATACCCGGCCATCTGGCGCTATAGCCGGATCCGGATTAAAATCCGGATCATCACCGGGGCCGGTCCCGCGGACGGGATCGAAAGTGAAATCCGAGGTTAAGGCCTCGGAGTCCTCGGGCGCGTCGGATAAGACGGCGAGCCCGGTGAGCGAAAGATCGCCCCGAGAGTCTACGGAGAACTCTAGGTTCCCGAATCTGACCTCTTGATCAGGGGCGAAACTCCCGACCCGGCCCAGACGGTCGGTCGGGTCAGCGTGCAGTACAATGCTGCCGAAAGCGAAGATCTGTCCAGGGACGAAGGAGTCCATGCTCCGGACTTCTTCGTTAATGACAACACGAGCCATCGATTCCTTTGGCGATCACAGCGGAACTCTCAATGAAAGCACCAATGTCGGTGTCAAAACCGGCGGATCTCGGGTAGGGGGTCCCGAGCTGTGAGTCTAGGATCGATGGTAACAAGGGGATGAAGGAGACGATGTTTACCCAGGTTCGGGCCCTCTTGTGGAGGTAAAACCCTACGTCTTGCTCGATTATATTGATGGTATGAAGGTTACAGAGTTGATCTACCTCGAGATCGACTAGCTAAAACCCTAGATGAGTTTCTCTGTGCTACAATCTGAAACCCTCCCGGTTTATATAGACACCGGGGGGTTCCTAGGGTTTACACATGACAGGTCTCCTGTCGGGGGTGGAAATGTCCATTCCCTCATCTTGACTTGGAGTACACGACGCGCCTTCGGGATTTCCTTCTAGAACACAGGGTCTCGATGTATCCGTCCCCTCCTGCAATAGTCAGAGTGCGGCCCACCAAGCCGGCCTATTGAGAGACAGGCCAGCGGCCCGAGGACCCCTTAGTCCAGGACTCCCTCACCTTCTACAAGGACCGCCTCTGTCGAATCCGATTCAACTAAAGTGGGAGAGACAGACACCCGCCAGCCATCTTATGCAACAAAGTTACATGTCAGTCGATGGAACCGGTCTCTCGTACGTGTACGAGTAAGGTTGGTCCGAGCCGCTTCATCGCACAATACCGCTGAATCAAGAAAAGACTAAGGAGGGAAGCAATCTGAATATCAACGCCCACAAACTCCTTTGTGTTCTACTCGTGATCTCATCTACGCATAGACCTAGCTCATGATGCCACTGTTGGGGAACGTTGCATGGGAAACAAAAAAAATTCCTACGCACACGCAAGATCTATCCATGGTGATGAGCATCTGCGAGAGGGAGAGTGGGTCTACGTACCCTTGTAGATCGCTAAGCGGGAAGCGTTAAGAAACACGGTTGATGTAGTTGAACGTCTTCGCGATCCAAATCGCAAGCCGTCCTGCGATCCAATCACGATCCGTCCCGATCTAGCGCCGAACGGACGGCACCTCCGCGTTCAGCACACGTACAGCTCGATGACGATCTCCGCCTTCTTGATCCAGCAAGAGGGAGCGGAGAGGTAGATGAGTTCCTCGGCAGCACGACGGCGTGGTGACGGTGGTGGTGGTGCTGTCCCGGCAGGGCTTCGCCAAGCGCAACCGAGACGATCTAGTGGAGAACAGATCTAGAGGGAGAGAGAGGCAGCCATGGCTTTTCAGGTTAGAGGCTGCCCTCAAAACCCTCTAGCATATATAGGAGGGAGGGATGAGGAGGCAGCCCTAGGGTTTCCCCTAGGGGTTCGGCCGAACCTCCACCAAGGAAGGAGTCCACCTCCCACAAGGGAGGTGGACTCCTAGTAGTTCTCCTCCCACTTGGCCCCTCTCCCACCCCTTTGCGCAAGGGCCTCCTAGGGGCTGGCCAGCCAGCCCACCAGGGGCTGGTGCGCCACCTCCTAGGCCCATGTGACCCTTGGGGTGGGTGGGCCCCACTTGGTGGACCCCCCGGAACCCATTCGTCACTCCCGGTACACTGTCGGAAATGCCCGAAACTTTTCCGGAGTCCAAAACGAGACTTTCTATATATCAATCTTTACCTCCGGACCATTCCAGAGCTCCTCGTGACGTCCGGGATCTCATCCGGGACTCCGAACAACCTTCGGTCACCAACATACATATCTCAATACTACCGAAACATCACCGAACGTTAAGTGTGCAGACCCTGTGGGTTCGAGAACTATGTAGACATGACCGAGACACCTCTACGGTCAATAACCAATAGCGGGACCTAGATGCCCATATTGGTTCCTACATATTCTACAAAGATCTTTATCGGTTGAACCTCTATGTCAAGGATTCAATTAATCCGTATGCTGTTCCCTTTGTTCTTCGGTATGTTACTTGCCCGAGATTCGATCGTCGGTATCTCTATACCTAGTTCAATCTCGTTACCGGCAAGTCTCTTTACTCGTTCCGTAATACAAGATCCCGTGGCTAACTCTTTAGTCACTTTGCTTGCAAGGCTTATTGTGATGTTGTATTACCGAGTGGGCCCTGGGAACAAATCCCAGTCTCGATCCATGCCAACTCAACAGACACCCTCGGAGATACCTGTAGAGCATCTTTATAGTCACCCAGTTATGTTGCGATGTTTGATACACACAAGGTATTCCTCCGGTGTCAGTGAGTTGCATGATCTCATGGTCATAGGAACAGATACTTGACATGCAGAAAACTATAGCAATAAACTGACACGATCATATGCTACGTTCATAGTTTGGGTCTTGTCCATCACATCATTCTCCCAATGATGTGATCCCGTTATCAAATGACATCTCGTGTCTATGGCTTGGAAACCTTGACCATCTTTGATCAACGAGCTAGTCTACTAGAGGTATACTAGGGACACATTGTTGTCTATGTATCCACACATGCATTTGAGTTTCCAATCAATACAATTATAGCATGGATAATAAACGATTATCATGAACAAGGAAATATAATAATAATCACTTTATTATTGCTTCTAGGGCATATTTCGAACAGAAGTTGGATTCTTGGGTCATGTGTTGACTGCAGAAGGATTGTCAGTGGATCCTGCCAAGATTGAAGCCATGACTGAATGGCAATCCCCAACCAATGTGAAGGAAGTCAGAAGCTTCCTTGGACTCGCGGGATATTACCGCAAGTTTGTCGAAAGATTTTCGAGCATTGCCCGGCCCATGACCCAGCTTTTGAAGAAGGACAAGAAGTTCGAATGGACGCCGAAGTGTGAAGAAAGCTTCCAAGAGCTCAATAAGAGATTGACCACAACCCCAGTTTTGGCCACCCCCTATATTCACAGGGAGTTTGTGACATATTGTGATGCATCGAGGACCGGGCTTGGAGGTGTTCTGATGCAAGAAGGCAGAGTCGTAGCATATCTATCCAGACAGCTACGTCCTCATGAAGAGAACTACGCTACTCATGATCTCGAGTTGGCAGTCGTAGTTCATGCCTTGAAAACATGGCGGCATTACCTTCTGGGGAAGCGATGTGAGATATACACAGACCACAAGAGTTTGAAGTATATTTTCACTCAAAAAGAATTGAACATGAGGCAGCGAAGATGGTTGGAGTTGATCAAGGATTATGACCTCGGTGTTCAATACCACCCTGGAAAGGCTAATGTGGTAGCAGACGCCTTAAGCAAAAAGGCTTGTTCTTTGAACGCTATGATTAAGGAAAGGATGCCCGCCTTGTATGAAGAGCTTGAAAGCTTCGGCTTGGAACTAGTTGCACCTAGATTCCTAGCCAACCTCGAAGCAAAGCCTACCTTGATGGATGATATTAGGGAAGCTCAGAAGGGACACGAGAGCATTGAAGGCATCAAGAGGAAGATCAAGGCAGGCAAGGCCCTAGGATTCTCAGTGGATGAACAAGGAGTTGTATGGTTTGGGAAGCGCATCTACGTACCCAACAAGATGGAGCTCAAGGATTTGATCTTGCAAGAAGCCCACGACACTCTGTATTCCATCCACCCTAGAGGAACCAAGATGTACCAAGACCTCAAAGCAAGATTCTAATGGCATGGCATGAAACGCGAGATAGGCACCTTTGTTGCTAAGTGTGACATATGCCAGAGAGTCAAAGTTGAGCATCAGCGACCCGCTGGATTGTTGCAACCTCTCAAAGTGCCTGAATGGAAGTGGGACAAAGTCGGGATGGACTTCATAACCGGTTTGCCTAGGTCATGCAAGGGACATGACTCTATTTGGGTCATTGTCGATCACCTGACCAAGGTAGCCCACTTCATTCCCGTCAAGACGACCTACAACGGAAACCAACTGGCCAACATCTACATCAACCGGATCGTGAGCCTCCACGGAGTTCCTAAGGAGATTGTATCGGACCGAGGCACCCAGTTTACCTCAAGGTTTTGGAATAGATTCCAAGAAGCCTTGGGAACCAAGTTATCCTTCAGCACTGCCTTTCACCCCCAGACTGGTGGACAGACAGAACGAGTAAATCAGATACTCGAGGATATGCTCCGTGCTTGTGTTCTGGCATATGGAGCCAAGTGGGAAGATTGCTTACCATTCGCCGAGTTCTCCTACAACAACAGCTACTAGTCGAGTCTTCAGATGGCATCATTTGAGGTGTTGTATGGACGCAAGTGTCGCACTCCCCTCAATTGGTCGGAAACCGGAGAAGGACTAGTCTTTGGCCCAGACATCCTCCGCGAAGCAGAAGAGCAAGTTCAACTCGTCCGAGAGCGTCTCAAGACCGCCAAGACCAGACAAAAGAGCTACGCCGACTCCCATCGTAGGGACATGAGTTTCCGTGTTGGAGACCATGTTTATCTCTGAGTCATGCCTCTCAAAGGAACCAAGCGTTTCCACGTCAAGGGAAAGCTTGCACCAAGATACATCGGCCCCTTCAAGATCACCGACAGACGAGGAGAATTTGCCTACCAGCTAGAGCTACCTTCCGAACTATCTGATGTGCACAACGTCTTTCACGTGTCACAACTCCGGAAGTGTCTCCAAGTTCCCAACCGCCCCGACCTCTACAAGGACATCGACCATCAAGCCATCGACCTTCAGCCAGACCTCACTTATCGCGAGAGGCCCGTTCGTATTTTGGATGAAGCGGAGCATTGCACCCGCAGCCGCACCATCAAGTACTTCAAGGTCCAATGGAGCAATCACACTGAAGCAGAAGCAACCTGGGAGCGTGAAGACTACCTTAGATCAGAGTTCCCTTATCTTCTTAGCGCTTAGCCTAGGAATCTCGGGGACGAGATTCTGGTAAGGGGGGTAGATCTATCACACCCTGTGTTTGTATCACTTTGCTATGCTATGGATTTACAAAATTTGAAACAAATTAAAACTTTTGAGTGCATGAGCTTGTTTGATTTGTTTGATGCTTGCTTGCTTGGTTGATTGTGTATGGCACTCATAGAATCTACTCCTCTCCATACTCATCTTCCTTGATCCAAACTTCCTGCCCAATGATCATACCATGTGTATAGTACCTAAAACTATTTTTATCAAATATTACTTTGGCCAAAAAGGACTTATTCAATTTAGGTTTTCAAAAACCTCTGAATTGAGGTTTGCACTACAAGTCCTCAAATTGAGTGGATACTTTTTCCCCAAAGACTCTATTTGGAACCTACTATATATAAGACTTCCCAAAACCACCAAATATTATTTTTAAAGATTATTTTACTATTTTATTTAAAGGCTTTTTCTTAAGGCTGGAAATGGTTTTTCATAGGGAAAAAATACTCAAATGCTTTACAAATATGTGAGAAAATTTAGGGAAACTCAGTGGACATATATTTTCCATATATAAGAGTTTCAACACATGGTCATGTTAAAAATATTGGACAAAAACCTTCAAAACCCTTTCTGTCGGTTTCAAACATTTGAAATATTTCCATAAGAAATACTCTCAATAAAATCCAGGAAAATTCCAGCAAGTCACACATGCTATATGTGATGATCTTGCAAAGTTTCATCTCAATCCCAATTGATTTGATCCACCAAAATAATCCAAAACCATTCCTGTCCAGAGTCAAGTTTGAGCAACTTTACATTGTGAAGTATCTCCTATTGACCCCAAACTTTGTGGGAATGTTCTAACCCCCAAATAATGAAATCACACCAAGTGGTGAATTTGGGAGAATAGGATTGCATGCCTGGATCTACAGAAATCTGATTATGTTGATTTTTAGGGTTTACCAAGTTTACATTGGAAATTTCCTTCAATTGAGCTCAAAACTTGTGAACGGTCTTATATTTACCACCCATTTGATCATGTTAAGTTTCATTTCCAGTGGTGCACCATAGGTAGCCCAAACACTGATCAAATACCTTTAGGCAGAATCCAAGAATCAATTATTGAGCCCCCTCCACCACTCTCCTTCACCCCATAATTTTACCACAGCACCAACAGACCCCCTCTCACCTCCACTAAGTTTCCCAACGGCCAACTCCATGATTGAGGGGGTGGGAAGCCCACTTGCACCCCCTGGACAGCCATTTTCTCCCTCTTTCTCAGCATCTCCTCTCTCATATCCACCACCCAGAGCATCAAATGCGCTTTCCCAGTATAATACTCCCTCCTGCAACTCCTGGACACAAGTGGACACGCCAGAGCGCGTCAAAAGCTCTGGCATGCCGGCCAAAGTCGCGCTCTGGAGCGCGCAGCCGCGCTCCAGAGGGTTGACCTCCCTCTCCTGCCCATACCCGACCTCCTCGGGCCGCCCCCTTACGCCAGTCGAGGCGCCTCGGCGTTCGCGACACGCTGCCGTGTCGGGAGCCTCCTCTCCCTCTCTCTCTCTCTCACCCTCCCCAACGCGTGCCCGACGCCGCCCCGTTCGGCCAATGCATGTCCTCGCACGCGCGGCGCGTCTGCCTCACCCCGCGCCCCTCTCTCTCTTTCCCGCGTCGTAGACCAGCCCCAGGAACACCCCCACACGTGCCCCCGCGAGCCGCAACGCCCCCTGGCGATCGCCACGACCTCGCCGGCGCATGGGCGTTCGGTGGACCGCGGGCTGGCTATTTAAGCCAACCCCGAGTCCATTTCTCCCCTCTGATCTCTCTCTCTCCGTCCTAATCGAGCCCCCGCTCAGCCCATCCCC
Source organism: Elymus sibiricus (assembly GCA_039707655.1). NCBI lineage: Eukaryota > Viridiplantae > Streptophyta > Magnoliopsida > Poales > Poaceae > Elymus > Elymus sibiricus. Next base: position 221,249,471 of record CM077665.1, read on the forward strand.
CCAAGGAAGCCCCGAGCTCGAGATCGAGTTGGAGCTCCGTCGTCTCGGCTCACCGGCGTTCGCGCGGTAGGGGCCTCCCCAGCCTCCACTCTCCTTCGATCTGGATCCCCTGAAGCCCACTGATGCAAATCCCCATCCTCCTTGTTCGTTTTGCAGCTCGGGGCATCTCCGGCGATCGCCTCCCGAAGCTCTCTGCCGCGGCCTTCTCGTCGTCGGCGACTCCGGACACCCCCGCCGCTCCCTCGACCACCACCCGGACGACGACAGCCTCCTGACTCCATTCCCCACCTCAGCTCACTCTTCCGTGGACGAAGCCGACGCCGGTGAGCTCCTCCTCCCTCGGTCTAGAGGTGGATGAAGGTCCCGACAGGGGGACCCCACCTGTCGGCCTCTGCCTCGCCCTCTCTCCCCCTCCTAGTCATTGGCCGCAGGGCCCCGCACGTCAGGTTCAAACCCGACGGCGCGCGCGCCTGGGCTGGCTGGCTGGCCGGCTGGCTGGGCCGGCCCAGCTGCTAGCCGAGCCTGGCCCAGGGGTGTTGTGACCCCTTTTCTTTTTATTTTTCTGGCATTTGCCAAAAATCCCATAGAATTAAATAGTATTCCAATTCCAAATATTCTTCCACATAAATTCTTGTAATATTTTGAAGAATTTAATAGTGCCACTTGGGAAAATATTTGAAAACATTTTATGTACTGTTTTATTTTAAAAACCCTTTTTAGTATTTTAACCTCTGTTAAAAATAGTTTTGAAAATCTTTTTCACAACAACACCTTAGGCAAAAAAAATAGTTTATATTGTAGTATTTTACATAGTAGGGTAACATTTTAGAAGTGAGTTTTGTGCTCTATTTTTGTGATGATTCTTATCATTGCCGTTATTATCACGACGATAGATTGCGCTGTTGACGAGGGAGTTGGACCAGAAGACTTTGAAGACCCCGAAGACTTTGTTGAGCCAGGCAAGCAGCCCTTTGACCATGACTATTGAACCCATTTATTGCATGACATATAGCACTTTATTTCGTGATGTTGATCATGTTGATGTGGTGACCACTTCGGTGGGATGCCTCCGATACTTTCTTGTTGATACTTGCATCGTGCATGACCCTACCTCCTTATGAGGATTGTGCGGGTGGGGAGTAGATAGGATGCTTAGTAGATGCTACGCAAGTGGGACGGGAATATGCATGGTGTTGGAAACAAGAGTGTTTTCAAAGACTTTTCGAAAACCCCGTCGGGTGCCACTAATGCCCGAGGGAGATGATGTTGAGCTAGGTAACTAAGTGGTGTACCAAAGCAAGTGAGTGTGTGTGGTTTTCGAAAAACGGATTGGTGTAAGTTGCGACCGTTATTTCAACCTTACATGTACAACCACGATACCCCTTATTGGACGGGGCTTTGTTGACTACCTTGGTGGGTACTATCATAGAGCCCACATTACTAGTAGCGGGAGTGATGTGGTCACTCTCGATACGGGGTCGTGCCTGGTAGGGTGACCATGCGTTGTCTTCACAGGCACCGGGCACACCGTTGCGAGCCCTCATGGATGATACGTGTGATGTATATCATGAGGGATGGCACCAACGAGTGGACTCTTTGTCTAGTATCGCTAGGGGAAAGGCAATGTTCGGGTACTTACCTCGGGTATGAACAATATCGCGAGTCGTGGCTTGACACGGAAGTTTCCCGAGTCTTGTGGGTAAAGTGTGCAACCTCTGCAGAGTGTAAAACTATTCGAATAGCCATGTCAACGGTCAAGGACAGTTGGATGACCGCTCTTGTGCTACGTCCAGTGTTCACTAAACTTGGTGTGTGTGTGTGTGAGTGTGATCGAACATGAGATTTTCAAACCTTGATTCATTTGATATCTGTAACCTGTTCATACGGATACCTGTTAATTGTTGATGCATGCTATCACAATTTATTTTTAACATGACATTGCACTCAAAATTAGCTTTCCGCAAAACTTACCTACATAGTGCTATATCATGCATTGTTATACCTTGTTCCAAAACATGGGTTGCTTGCGAGTACATTCAAAGTACTCATTGGCTTGCCACTGGTTATTTAATTGGCCAAGCATGGAAGAGCAGGAATATGGTGAAGAGTTCGATGGTGACGAACATGCGAACTAGGACGCTTCCCAGTCAGAATGCCTGTAGGGTTAAGGCAGATGGCATGGGTTCACGCTTTCGTTCAAGATTTCCGCTGCTAGTTGTGTTTGTTATTTGGCCTACATGGCCCTATCTATGTAAGACTTGACCTTCATGGTCTTTATTTGTGTAAGACGCTAAGTATGGATGTAAGACTATTGTTATTCAGCTTCTGTGTGTTCAGCAAGCATTGATCTCTAGGATCACTGTACACGTGCATTTGGTGATCACGACTTATGAGTCGGGGTCCCCACAAGGAGTCGTCCCCTTGCACCGCAACTCTGCCCGGAGCCAGATCCTGCAATAGATGCCTGATTGCGATGCCTCCGGGGTTAAGTCTGATTGGGAGTTGCCCGCCCTGGAGAGTGAGATGGAGTGGGTCTCCAGCCAGGAGGAAAGAGCTTCCAAGCCAGAGGATAACCTGACTGCGCCCACTAGGACGGCAGAGAGGGCCTTCATCGCCGCTCGAATTGCGGAAGATAAGGATGTCAAAGTCACCAAGGGAGCAGCCTCTGGGGAAGAAGAGGAGGAGGAGTCTGGGGACGACGACTCTTCCGAAGAGGAGAGCGGAAATCTTGCTTCGGGAGAGGCTGCCGGGTTGGAGTATGCCGGGGCTGGGAGCTCCCAGGCCATGGCGATAGGAACCCAGGAGGGGACTGAAGCGGAGGAGGCGAAAGAGCCAGAGGTGGAGGAAGAGGGGCTCGAAACGGGCCCTCAAGCTCTAGAACCAGGGCACCGACTCCGTCAACGCGTCAACCGAGAACAAACGGCCCCTGCGTCTTCGCGGGGCCCCTCGAAGGTGAAGAAGACGACCTCCAAGGGAGACTGGCACGAAGTAGCACGCCGCCAATCCTCCCGCCTTTCTCAAGCCAAAGCTTCTCCCGTCAAGCGATGGAGGGTGATAGGGGCGGACCCCAGCCCCCCGTCCAGCCCAACTTCTCTGCCAGGCTCGCCCTTGCCGGAAGTCCTAATCCCTCTGCCAAGCTCCGCCCTCGCAACTCTGAAAATTGGCAGATCAACTCCGCCGCCTACGTCGTACGAGCTGGGCTCCATGCTCATCGCCTCGGAGTAAGTCATTCGATCACAATCTTTGTTGAAGTCTTTATCCTTGATTTTCTTGATTGATCTTGTATGATTGATTCCGACAAGGATGAGGATGAGGAAACCCTTGCTCATAGGGCCAAGCGGGCCAAATCCGCGGCAGGACCGGATTTCGCGGCAAGCATGAGCCCGGAAGGAGACGCGGAGGAGAACCTCGCGCCTAACCCCCGGTCTAGCCCTCTTCGTGAAATCCAAGTGCAGGCCTTGTCTGTTGGCAGGGATGAAGAAGGACGTCTCCCTTCACCCGGCAGGGAGACGGGAGAAAAATATCAGGGAGAGGTTTGCCAGGAGGAACCGCCGCCCGCGAGAAGGATTCGCCGGTAAGGGCCTCCATCGAAGAGCTTGCCCGTGTTGAGGTCATCGCCGAAAGGACGGTGATAGACCGCACGCCGGCAGTTGATGTTGCCGGGGAAGGGGATGTCCTTCCGCAGCAACCTCCATCGGGTATCCCACTTGCCTGCATTTTTACTTTCCCTGTATTCTCCCTTTACATGTCTTATTGATTTCTGATTTCCATACTTCTGTTTATGGCTCTAATCCGCAGCTCCGCTACTTGAAGAGCCTGAGTTGCTGGAAGAGGTGGCTGACATCGGGAAGGATGCTTCCGCGGAGACGATGAAGATCGCTGCCGCGGAGGAACACGGGCAGGCTGTCGGGGACGTTCAGGGGTCCTCAGAAGGGACGGAGCTAAACCCCGGCAGCGCGCCTGGCCCGGATTCAGTGGTTGAGGAGAAGACCCCCCCTTCAGTCCATGGGGCCCTCCTCGCCCAGCTATCCCCTGGCATTGGTTCTACGCTCTCCTCAGAGCCATCTGGCGTTGGTTACTGCTCAGCTGGGTCCCTCAGCTCCTGGCTCACCCTTTTCAGCGGGCGCAGACCTTGACGAGGAAATCAATAGGATCCTGACGCCACTGTCCCAGAAGATCGAAGGAGCTGATGCCACTGCCGATGGCGCCAAGGATTTGGCTTTTCTGGAATCCATAGCGGCATGGCTCAAGGACGTGCAGAGCAGGTACAGCCTCAAGTGGCAGGCGGTCAAGGAACAGCGTGACTCGGCCGAGCTTGTGGACCAGCAGCTGAGGAGCAAAGCGAGCGAGCTGCGGGAGTGGTATAACCGGTAGGTCCATTCTCTCAAGAGGCAGCATGAGATGCTATCCATGTCCAAAGAGGATGTTGTCGCCTGGAAGGTTCGACTGGCGGAGCGCGAAGCGCTTCTGGACGCTAGAGAGAAGAGCGTTTCTTCCCGAGAAGGGGCCCTCGAGGCTACTCTCCGTGACAAGGATGAGGAGCTGGAGGCCCGCGTCCGGCAGCGTACCAAGGAGCTGAAGGACAGCCACAAGACCACTCTTGACGCACTTTCCCTGGAGTCCGCTGCTCAACTGAAGAAGGTGGCTGATGAGCTAGCTGCCGCATCTGCCGCCAAGGCCAAACTCGAAGTTCAACTAACCAAGCTGACGGAGGACCTTGCCGGGAGCACCAAGGAGATCGAGGCCCTCAAGGAGGAAGCGTGAAAAGTAGAAGCTACCCTGGTAGAGGCGCAATCACGGCTTTCCTCCAAGAGCCAAGATCTTGATGCCGCCAACGACACCATCTCTGACATGAAATCCAGGCTTGCTTCTTTGGAAAAAGACCTTGAATCTGCCGGGGCCCGCGAGAAACTGCTGCTGACAGATGTGAACAGCGTGAAGACCCTCCAGAAGGACGCTGAAGACAAACTGGAGAACTTAGTTGAGCAGCGCGACCTCTGGATCAAGAGCATGGTTGATATCGCCGAGCGCCTCACTGCCGAGATTGCAAAGATGGACATGAAGAGCTGGGCCTTCACCGTCGGCAGACACGAGGCTCCAAGCGTCAAGCTGACGCTCTTCTTCGATGGCCTGATCGAGGGGTTGAAGACGTATGAGGAAGACAGGGCCGTCTGCTTTGCCAATGAATCCCGAAAGCTGGCACGCGACGCCCTCTTCCTGGTCCTGAGCAACCTCGCCTTCTTCCGCCTGCTTTGCCAATGAATCCCGAAAGCTGGCACGCGACGCCCTCTTCTCCGATGGTTTTAAGAAGTTGTCGTCGGGTGCCGACACCTCTGCCGCCGCGAAGAAGGCCGGTCCCCTTGCTGACAGGATCCTCACAGTTTCAAGGACCCAGGGGAGCCACCGGAGTTAACTTTGAGCCTTCCTTGTTGTCATGCTATCCTGTACTTAAGACAAAGTAGGTATCTCGTATTAGGGCATGCACTTTCTTTATTTTAATGTTTGTTGAACTGATGTTTTTATGCAAATGTATGCTATCCCCTTCGCTTCCCTACTGGCGTTCGTATGATTGTTTTCTTTGCGCGTTCTAGTTACCCGCCAACGATGTGTTCCCGCGATTGCTTTGAGGAACGGGTCCTTAGGAATCTGCTGGCAAGGGCACGCCGCCGGCGAGATTTCCCTCGACGGTGTTGATGCTGCCGCACATTATGTTGAGCAGGCTCGAAACAAAACACGGGAGCGAACAAACACGGTAAGGTCCCATCACACGCAAGATTCATCATACGAAACCCTTGGTTCGACGAAGGGGCATACAAATGTAAATTCTAATGGAAGTTTGATAACCATGTCAACTAAGCTTTTGTCATGGCTTTTCTTTTGTCTTGGAGTGCGCTTATCCATGTTCATAGCCCCTCCCCTCATCCTCTGGCGCCTCTCCTCTTCGTGCTCCCTGGTGCGCGCATGAGCATGTACCCACTGCTGCCCTGAGAGGAAGGGAACGCGAAGAGAGGCGAAGGGGAGAAACTTGGAGATCCGTTAGTCATGAGCACAATCCACGGCACGAGTCTGCCGGGTTAATGTAAACATTCACAACTAGCGGGAATGGAGGAGAAAACGTGAATGGACGAGCCCTCCCTACCTTCCTTCGCGCCCAACGGCCCCGCGGCGACCTATGCGATGGATGCATAGGCGGGAGGGACCTTGCCGTGGTTCGCCTGCCGGGGGTGCCAATCGGTGTACGCGCTCTAGCATTCGGCTCGGGATTTGTCCCCGGCGGAACGAATGCAAGACCGAACCTCATGCGAGCTTATCGACACCGATGGTACCGCCGTCGTGCAGAACTGATCACAGGCGGGGAAGGAGCGGGGAGAAGGGCATAGCCAAGTACCTCTTTCTTTCCTTGGCCTACCGGATTACGCCGCACCTCCCTAGGATCGGGCGGGCCCATTTCTTTCCGGCGTTCCCTGCTCCGGTCTTGGTCGTGGGGAACGCGACGGCGGCGCCGCCTTTACCCGTCGCCCCGCCCTCGATGCCCTCCTCGTTCGCCACCGCAGTAGCACGCACGGCGTTCACGGCTGCGTGCGAGAGGGCCTTCGAGGCAGGTGGATGCGCGATCGCGCCGGTCTTCTTCTTGGGAGCCATGGATGAAGAAGACGATGATGGAGATCGACTCGATGCTCACAAACTCGGGTTCGCGTAAATGACGCAGCCCCCTACCTGGCGCACCAAAGATGTCGGGGCACGGATGCACAAGATCACCTATGGAACCAGAGGTCCCTTGTGGTTCGGCAAGGGGAGGTCACGTAGCACAAAGAGTGGAGACCATGAGACAGCACGACGATCGGACGCTGGTGTTTTTACCTAGGTTCGGGCCGCTGTGAAGCGTAAAACCCGATTCCTGCTTTTAGTGGATTGATTAGAGGAACATGGAGACCACGCGGTGCTCAAACCCGGCAAGGGTTGCCGCCGGGGAGAGCTGCTACGCGAGTACAAGTGTCCAAAGGTCTGAATCTTGAGCTACGTTGCCTTGGGCCTCCTTTTATAGGGCAAGGGGCAACCACAGTGGCAAAACCGTCTTTATCTAGCGATTAGATAGCTAACAGAGCTATCATACCTAACTCTGGAATTTAGGACAAAATACCATGATTGCTAGTTGAGGTGGCACTCGGGGGTGCATCCCCGGCAAGCTCTTGCTACCGCTTGGCTGGTCGTTGCTTAGTGTATTGACACGCTTCTAGACGGGTGTCAACTGGGCATAATCCATCTTCCGGTGCGTCGCCACGTGCTTAGCGAGAGCCACTTAGCCACGTGAGGGCTCGACACCGCATCGATAAGTGACTGGCGTCGTGATGTGGTGGAGCGGCGGCCGATCAGCTCGCGCCTACCGGGGGATGGCTTGCCGGGTCTTCCTGAAAATGTGCGTGCCTTGGTCCCCGGCAAGCGCCGGGGACGTGGCTGGCGTGCCTTTGGCCCCTCCTGGGCCGTTGTGCTGGTCTTGCCGGCGTTTGCTTGGCCTTCTGTAGGTCGTTGCTGCCGGGGTCTGGGTCTTGAATGTTTGCTTGGTGGTATGGTAGCTTTTCCCGGCGGGCTCAGGCCATGAAGGCTGGAGGCTTATTGTGCGTGCACAAGTCAGGGGAAACAAACACCCCTGTTCGTGTACCCCGACATCAATGAACTACTATTAAACAAGCAAAAATATTCATTGCTAAACGCACACAGCCTAATCTACACCTAACATCCCGACCAATTATAGCCTTATGATCAGAGTCACTTAATTTCATCTAGCCGTACATATTACACTAACCGCAAGTCAAGAGTGCGTTTACCAATTTTCTCTGGCGGACGAAAACTCTGCCATCCGCCCATCCTACGTCTGTCATCAGGGAAAAAATAGGAAACTGGTCGCAATTAGATCCCCTTAATTTGTGTGATGTGTTGCTCGTGATCGCTAAAAACAACCACCCCACGACCATGCCGCCTGCCTCTGCCCGTCGGACGCTCCTACGCCCCACGCTACACGTCCGCCGATGCGGATCGGTCGCGACGACAGAAAAAGAAGCAAAGGTGAGCGGCGGCGCTGGTGGAGGAGGAGAGTCAGACGGCGGGCCGTCGTCGCCACCGATCCACGTTGGCCTTCGCCCCCACCGCCGCTGGCCGGCAACTCCTCACGCACAGGACACCGCCCGCCGCTCCTTCGTTTGGCCGCCGACCGACGCACGTGCACCGGCCACTCCTTGCGCGCAGGTCGGCGCGACGAAGGAGTAGGTGAAGGGCATGAAGGCGGCGACGATGGAGACAAAGGTGAGTAGATGACCGATCTCCAGGCCTAGCAACTGCGAGAGGACGACCTTGGCGAGACCAAACAGCACCAGGTACCTGCAGTTTGCGTCGTGGCCCTTTTAATGGCGCCAGTTGCTGGGCACCAAGGACCTCCACTCTAAGGCAAAGTAACTTCTTTCAGTACCATGACTTTTCTGAACAAAATATTTACAGATCTTCAGAAGCCAAAGAGGCTTAAATAGTTAAACTGCATGTGCTTACATGATGCCCGTGGCAACTGTGATGAATAGATACTACGCAATGGCACCCACAGCTACATCTCTAGGCCCTGCATGGACATGATCAAGATTGTGAGACCCATTAATTCTGCCTAACAACAGATATTTTTTACCAGGAGAAGTTAATTTGAGGATTATTTGTTACCGAGACAGGAGCGAACAGTGTCCATGTACAAGTGTAGTTCCGTTTTCCATGGACGGGCTCCGACAAGCGGTAGCAGTCAGAGAGGAGGACAGTGGTGTAGTAGGTGATGTAGGCGCGGGCGATGAGGGCGATGGGGCCAAGGTCCCAGCCCATCTGTGGCACGCTCAACAACAACGCCAGCACGCCGTACCTTCTACCATTTTGATCTTGTAGTGATCTTGACCTTACAAGAAGGCTTCCACACGGTGAAACTGGGCAAGATGTATTACTCCAAATTTGAATCCCACTACAGAGCACCAACAATTAGAGGATAGGTATTATTGTGCAGATACAAAGAAAAATCACCGGGTGCATAATTTTGTCCTTCACAAGTTAAATGAGCATTGCGTAGAAGTCTATCTAGGTTATCTTTCTTATTCTTCAATGAACTACTATTAAACAAGCAAACATATTCATTACTAAATGCACACAGCCTGATCTACACCTAACATCCCGACCAATTATAGCCTTACGATCAGAATCGCTTAATTTCATCTAGCCGTCAAGATTACACTAACCACAAGTCAAGAGTGCGTTTACCAATTTTCTCTGGCGGACGAAAACTCTGCCATCCGCCCGTCCCACGTCCGTCGTCAGGCAAAAAATAGGAAACTGATCACAATCAGATCCCCTTAATTTGAGTGATGTGTTGCTCGTGATCGCTAAAAACAACCACCCCGCGACCATGCCGCCTGCCTCTGCCCGTCGGACGCTCCTACGCCCCAAGCTACACGCCCGCCGACGCGAATCGGTCGCGTCGACGGAAAAAGAAGCAAGGTGAGCAGCGTCGCTGGTGAAGGAGGAGAGTCAGACGGCGGGCCGTCGTCGCTACTGATCCACGTTGGCTTTCGCCCGCACCGCCGTTGGCTGGCAACTCCTCGCGCACAAGACACCGCCCGCCGCTCCTTCGTTTGGCCGCCGACCGACGCACGTGCACCGGCCACTCCTTGCGCGCAGGTCGGTGCGATGAAGGAGTAGGTGAAGGGCATGAAGGCGGCGACGATGGAGACGAAGGTGAGTAGATGACCGATCTCCAGGCCCAGCAACTGCGACAGGACGACCTTGGCGAGACCAAACAGCACCAGGTACCTGCAGTTTGCGTCGTGGCCCTTTTAATGGCGCCAGTTACTGGGCACCAATGACCTCCACTCTAAGGCAAAGGAACTTCTTTCAGTACCATGACTTTTCTGAACAAAATATTTACAGATCTTCAGAAGCCAAAGAGGCTTAAATAGTTAAACTGCTTGTGCTTACATGATGCCCGTGGCAACTGTGATGAATAGATACTATGCAATACCACCCACAGCTACATCTCTATGCCCTGCATGGACATGATCAAGACTGCGAGACCCATTAATTCTGCCTAACAACAGATATTTTTTACCAGGAGAAGTTAATTTGAGGATTATTTGTTACCGAGACAGGAGCGGACAGTGTCCATGTACAAGTGTAGTTCCGTTTGCCATGGACGGGCTCCGGCGAGCGGTAGCAGTCGGAGAGGAGGACGGCGGTGTAGTAGGTGATGTAAGCGCAGGCGATGAGGGTGATGGGGCCAAGGTCCCAGCCCATCTGTGGCACGCTCAACAGCAGCGCCAGCACGCCGTACCTTCTACCATTTTGATCTTGTAGTGATCTTGACCTTACAAGAGGGCTTCCACACGGTGAAACTGGGCAAGATGTATTACTCCAAATTTGAATCCCACTACAGAGCGCCAACAATTAGTGGATAGGTATTATTGTGCAGATACAAAGAAAAATCACCAGGTGCATAATTTTGTCCTTCACAGGTTAAATGAGCATTGCGTAGAAGTCTATCTAGGTTATCTTTCTTATTCTTCTATTACCTCAAAGGCGAATATCGATTTCTCAATGTATCATTTTGGGACTATTGGACCACTAAACAATATTGCCATGTTGACCATTTATCATGTCTTTGCAATATATATAGGAATTCTAATGTAAAAGTACTATGTGCTGCACAAATTTTTATTTCTTTTGGATTTGCCATACTTGTTATTTATGTTTATATAGCTTTATCTGTGGGATTCTATTTCAGGACACCTTTTTCAGACTTTAGATGAGGTGCTTCTGATTTTCTCAATCAGTTGAAGCATTTGGTGCCCTTTCTGAATGCCATTTTTTCTTCCTTGCATCCCAAATGCAAGCAAGCACGCTTCTACCGAGGATTAGAGGAAGCCAAGGAGTATGTTCCAGACCCTCTTTTATATTACTTCGTCACAAAAAGTAACTGCAATATTTGCTTTTTTTCCTAAACACACATGATAGACTTGAATGATTTTCTGTTCTCTTTGAAAAACGTTCATTTTCTTTCATGTACAGTTCTTTTGAACATATAAGTCGTTGTTGAGTAACTTGTGTTAGCTATGTGATATATTTGTAATGAAAACAGCAAGAATCTATGAGATTTGCGGCGCCTGGACTGAAGTTGAAAGGTGTTTACTACAACTGTAATATTGAACATTCGTCGTTTCCGGAGCTTTAGCACATGAGCTCTCATGCTTTCTTTTTTTTCTAGAAAATCAAAAGAATATACCATGGAGTATTCAAAAAGAAGATCTGACATGTAGATACTATAATGAATCATGTAACAGACTAACATGCTAGATACCCACAGTGGGCGAGTATACCTGTTCCAACATACATCAAACCAGTTGTTGGGAACTCCCGATAATACCTCTTCTAACATCTCCCGTGGGGTGATGAAAATTGATTCCGCTGGAAATATAGAAACAACCATCAACATTTCTTCCAAGTAAAATTTTCATGCTAAACATAAGTTGCAAGATTGCTATCACTTATGCTCAGACTGAGCTACATCTATATGTCATTTCTAAACAACCAGAAGGAATGAATCTCCAGGTGAAAGGCATATAACACTAAATATAATAATGGACTGGTTATATTAACCGGAGAGACTAAAGAGAACCATAAAGTGTCAAAAGAGTTTTCATGAGTAGACGGTTGATTGTGTCTGGATCGTATTAATCAACTTCAAATAACAATCGCGATTTGCAGAAGTGGTAATCGAGAGAATTATATCTCAACTAAGCTTTACAGATCATCAACAAAATCCCATTTTATGCTACTTCCATAGAGGGACTAAAGAGAAGGCATGATTGGTTACTAGCAACAACATTCCATAAAAGATCCGCAACAAAACATACTCTTCGATTCAGACTTGTTGCTCCCATCCTCTTTCGGTACCTCCTTCTTTTCCTTCGGGAAACCTGAACCATTAGGGACGCATCATCAATACAGCCACCAACTAAGCAGATGATTTCTCATATTACAGTCTTGAAATGGGACATTCTAACAGAAAACACACTTTCTAAAGATTAAACGCAACACTCATTCTTGTTCCATTTTATAAGAAGAATTGCCTGTTTTTATATTCAAATGTCATATCTGAATGTAGTATGCTTAAAAATTTGCATATGCTACCTGATTAGTTAGTGTAGGCATGAGATTCATGCTCTTCTTATTCCATTTGAGTTCTTGAGAACCACATGCCACTGAATTCCTCTTCAATAATAAATTCTCCAACTTCCTATCTTTTATGAAGATAATGTATCATCTTTCAAAAAGATAATGCCGAGTTAAATTAGCTTTCCTAACAAAGCCCTATAATAGAACACATTATGCACAATCTTGAAAATGAACATTCATGGCGATTCTCAGTGAGGTGATGCACCTGCCACTGGTCGAACGCTCCTACGCCCCACGGGAGGAGGAGCACACAGTTGGGTTAGAGAGAGAGAGAGAGAGAGAGAGAGAGAGAGAGAGAGAGAGAGAGAGAGATTACCTGGGCCCGGACGATCGCACGACAATAGGTGGAGAGGCTCATGGCAGCGACAGCGAGGACATCAGGAGGATGGAGGGGCCCGGCGTCGCCGGCGAGCATGCTGAACTCGAGCGCCTCCTCGAGCACTTCGGGGCTGGATTCGGAGGAGCGGGGCGTGTGAGTCCCGCGCCTCCGCGTCCGCATCCGACGACGCCTAGCGCTGGCTCGAGCATGCCGAGCTCGAGGGCATCCTCAGCCACTTCCGCGACCTGATTCAAAGGGGAGGGACAGCCGGCCAGGGAGCGCAGGTGTTGGGTCACGAAGGGGAGGGGCGGCCTGACAGGGAGCGCCGGCGGTGGTGACGAATGGAAGGGGGCGGCCTGACCATGGAGCGCCGGCTGTGGATGAGAGAATGGGGAACGAGGGAGATTGTGAGGCGGCGGTGGGGAATTATCCAGAGAAGAAATTCTCTCCTTCCTATCCTTTCTCTCCTGCTCACAGAGGTTTGGCAGCGGCGGCAGCGGCGGCAGCGGCGGCTGGGCGCGGCACGGGCGGCAGACACAGCTGGGCGCGGCACAGGCGGCAGGCGTAGCGGCAGATGCAGGGCGCAACTGAGCTTAGCAAGGGTCGGCCTGACGAGGTGGATAGGGGTAGCAGGGGCGGTGGAGTGAGTGTGCACGTTGAGAATGGGGAACGGCGGGCAAATACGCCTAGCGGGGGCGGAGCGAGTTGTGACCCTTTTTTTTAAACGGACGTGTCCGGCTCTGATTTTTTTATCACAAGGAGTTATTTTTCGCAGTGTATGATTACGCTTTTGAAAATACAAGATTTGAATGGCATGACAATATTTTGTACCCATTTATTTTTTTTGCAAAAACTATTTTCGCAGTATACCATGTGAATTCACTTGATGCACATTTAAGATGTACGTTGCATGTGCACGCTTACTATACAACTAGGCACTGACGAGAGAGATTGTGAGTGATCATGGCGTTGTCCAAACCAAAAAGAATTATCTTCGTTTATCGGCCGTGTCCGATTCAACTCACATTCTTCTAAAAAACCGTTCTTTTTATAAATAATATCTATAAAGGTTGATAAAAAATTTAATGGTAAAAAATACATTCGAACATATCTGAAGTTTAGTCGAGTAAATAAATTCAAACACGAAGCAAAAGCTTTGATGTTTTGTTGATTATTAAGAAGAAGATTGTCCAGTTAATCAGAAAAAACCATACAAACACACACTAGCTGGGGACTCGCTTTGCCAAACAAGCCGATCTTCCATCACTATCAGAAAAGAAGTCATGAAGCACTCTCCTGAAGTAATGAATAGACAAGCAGTCCACATGCCTGAAATAGTTGCAACCCACACGCCATGAGGTCTAGGTTGGCAAAGTTGGAAAGCTCACAGGCCGCAACCCCGACATTCACTGCTCCAGCATGCCTGACGCATTTAACCGGTATCACTTCTTGGGTTGTCACATCGACGTGCCACTGCAGATACATGTGTTGCATGTGCATGCTTACTAGTCTTTAAAAAGACTTACACTTAGGAACGGAGGGAGTAGATTGGAAGATTTCCTCGCAAAAAAAATGTGAGAACAAAAGGGCCACTAAATTAGAGCATGTGCAAGTGCACGCACGCAGCCGATGTCATTTATTTTAACTGCTCCCTCCTCGGCCCATGCACATCCAGCAACATCATGGTTCTTTTAATTCTTTTCCTTTAACTAGTAAGCGTGCACGTGCAACGCACGTCTCTTTTACGATATAAGATTATAAATTTTTATATTTAATAAAAACAACAGAACAATGAGTTTAAATTTTAAATATGTTTATTTTGATGTACTATCTATCTATTGAATTAGCTGATTTAAACATAATAGAAGAGAAAAAATATATTTTGATGTCATTGCTCATCCCATCAGTCGGCTGCTAATATAAATGCCGCCATCCTTGGTGGCTCTCTATCCTAGGGACTTGATGGTGATCAACGGCCACATAATGCTATAGAAGGAAATATGCAGAGAAGCCTGATTGAATTTGCACAGTGTAACTTTAAAGAGAAGTACAATAATTTGTTCCTTCACATATAAGAATCAAATTACTTATTACCTCAACACGTGTCCGTGTCTAGACGAAGTTAAGACAAGTAATTCGATACAAAGGGAGTATGTAAGAAAGAAATATCATGACTATCAAAGTGAAAGAAATTTCCAGAAGAAAGTGTGCAGCTATATCACCAATTAAAGCAGTACATGTACGTATTCCTCTTCGTATTTGTACATGGATAAAATTGCCCCTTGGGCCCGCGTTGCACCAGCCGTTGTTGCCTCTTCTGATCCCGCTGCCAACAATTCTGCTCCCGGCCACCAGCTCCTCCACTTTTCCCGGAAGCGCTACACCCGACTGTTGTGCCGCTGCCTCCCTTGCTCGTCCCAGCCACCGCTTTCGCTGCTCCCGGGCGCCACCTCCCAGCTGCAGCTTCCCAGGATTCTCTTGGCCTTGTTCACCACTGGGCTCTTGCCGTTGGTGCTCGGTGTCGGTGATGCCAACAATGGCCAATAGCAACGATATGGATAACAAAAAATGAAGATGATGTGTGACTACACCGACTTGTGTATCTGCAGAAACAGAGGATACTTTATAGTGACTAACTGAAATGTAGAAGGGCTAAAGGAAATCCAATGATCACAAAATAAGACATAGGTATAAAGTGGGACTGGTACAGAAGTTTGCCACAATAAACCGGATGAAGAAGTAGCGAAGCCGCAACTAAAAATTTATAAACTCTCACACTAAAATAACCTACGCAATTACTCAGAGCTGCGACATCTTGATAGAAAACGGTCTTGGTGTTTTCTCTGATGACATCTCTTAAACACCACCTTCCGTAGTTGGTGTGTAATGTAGACTGGTGACAACAGATTGTCTATTGGCCATCTCGGAAAGTGTGTAATCAAATTTCGAAGACATTGCTAAATAGTGTAGTTATGATAAGATGCTTTCAAATTCATTAGCCTACACAATTCTCGTCGTGTTTTGTTAGGATAACAATCAGAACCCAAAAATAAAGACATCAAAAACTCAGTTTACATCTAATACATGGAATAATATTGGGTACATTTGGTCTGAACCCCATCTAGCCCTGCCAAAAATTGGCATGGCCAAACCAAAAGGGCATGGCCAAGATATTGGAAAGTCTCCACTCTTTGGTATGTAGCCATGGCACCTGCCATTGTTTGTTGGCAAATCATAGACTTCCATTTGCTTTGAAGCCAAATGGCTTCAGAACATTTGGCAACATACATCGGCATGTGGCTGCGGTTTGGTACTGAAATTCAGATTTTCGGTGATGAGGCAACAAAAGACAACTAATGATTCAGTCCATACCTTGGTAATAACATCAGACCTAATTAGAGTTTCAAAAATGTTACTGGAGTACAACATTTAATAGTATAGATACAAGCAAGACTAATTGCAGTTTCAGTCGACATGGTTTTATACATGTATTATTCAGCCCATACCTTGGTAATAACATCAGACCTAATGTACCGAGCATGCATCAGCTTTGTTGCCTCATCAGTCCAATTCATGTAAGAGGGATGGATGCAATTTCAACCTTCAACGAAAATGACAAAGGATCCATCACATTCAAAGTTCAGGAATTAAGGATCCATCAAGTTCAAAATTATATAGTTGACGGAATCACATACACATGCTATTTCACAATTAATTTGCATCCAATTTCTTGTTATTTAAATTTGTAAAAGATATGTACTCCCTCTGTAAGGAGATATAAGAGCGTTTAGATCACTATTTTAGTGATCTAAACACTCTTATATTTCTTTACAGAGGGAGTATTATTTAATTCAGAAAAGATATATATTATACCGAATCAAAACATAACCATATCTATCACCCCAAAATACACGGTTTCACCCTACCATGATAAACAGCAGACCCCACGGCGAAATATTTCCTTAACTTCAAAAACTCTGCAAAATATTTCCTTAACTTCAAAAACTCTGCATGAGCACAAGTTACATGTCAATATGATTTTTGCCTTACCTTGAAAAGAATGGCAGAAGGAAACAGTTCTCCAGCCATATTTTTATTTTGAGGGTACCCAGATTTTATTTCTTGGAATTGGTACTTTTAAATTCTAATGCTTTTTTTATATAGTAACAGAACATCTAATGTCTTACAAAGAAGCTTTGTGTTCTACGACACCCGCCATGCAACATATATTAACCAGTTAGTATTTAATGCACCTTTTGTTGTTTGTGCAAGGGCAAACAGTTAAGAACCAGTTAGCAAAATGAAGCAAGGCTTACAAAATTTCAACACGATGCCTTCTGAAAAACAAATGGACCATTGAGTTTTATATCAGCTAAACTAATTAACATTATATATCAGTTAAGACCAATGAATTTGTTATGCATCAAAGTGGAAGCAACTAACAATGGTTTTGAGTAGGTAAGACATGCTTGAAGAAAAGGAATAAATCAAAATCTGAGATATCAATTTATCACCTCTTGAAGCCGTCTTGAAACATGATGCCACATAATTACGCGATAGAGCTCAAGCTCCTTGACCAGTAATGCGGAAAACACAACATAGTCACACTGGAACAAGACAAATATCAAGACTTAAAGTCACTGCATGGTTCCTTGTGTGTGATGTGGAGATGTTCAGCTGCACATATAAACGAATTAATTGCCAGAATATCAAATAAACTATAATGCAGTAAGCCTATAGAGATCGATGAACTTGAATGGATAATTAAATTTACAACCGTAATGACCTGTGAGCTACTCCATGATTTTTTGCCATACCTGGAGCAACGTTTTCGAGTCGATGAGTCGACGGGTCGCTCGGGGGGGGGGGGCGACTCTAGACTAGTCTAAACTAGTCTAGACTCATGGTCGATGAGTCGACATGTCGACGAGTCGACATGAGTTAAGCAGTAGGTAGTAGGTATAATAAAATTAACCAGGGGAGGAGGGGAGGAGAACAACAGCAGCAGGGGAGGAGGGGAGGAGCACAACAGCAGCAGCAGCAACCAGGGGAGGGGAGGAGAACAACTGTAGCAGGGGAGGAGGGGAGGAGCACACCAGAGGAGGGGAACAAAGAAGGGGAGGAGCAGAACAGAGAAGGGGAGGAGGGGTGGCGGCTGGAGAGGGTGTTTGATCAATGGGAGGGGGTGGGGGGATGATAGATTAGGTTTTCCAGGGAGATGGGCCGGCCCATACATGTAAACAGATGAAAAAACGGTTGGGCCATACATGTAAACAGGTGAAAAACTGTTGGGCCAATTTACATGAGTCGATCGACTCAGAACGTGCGACTAGTCGTGACTAGTCGAGACTAGTCGTGCGAGTCGCTCGACTCATGGTATGAGTCGAGTCGAGAGGTCGAGTCGACCCTGCAGTAGCGACTCGTCGACTAGTCGCGACTAGTCGTTCGACTCGAAAACAGAGACCTGGAGACATAACTAAAACAAAGATTTCATGGATTTCTCCAATTATAGAAAGAGAGCTTCACTCTGCTCTTCAAACCATGTCTGATGGGCTATATTTCAAGTACCTGGTTCCTAAAATTGGCACATCTATTCAGAGAATGCCTCTTAAAAGCATGGAGGAGAACCATCACTCTTTTTTGGGACAGTTTCAATATTTTTCTAACTACTCCAAGATTTCAACATGGAGGAGTATTACACGATCCAAGCCTTCAACTTGGGTCTCCTACTCCGGAAAGCTATGACTCAAGAACAAGTAAGCATCTATACAGTCCTTCCATGCATTCATCTATTAAGAAGCATGGATTGGATAATGGTTTTTGCAAACCAAAAATTCAACAAATTTGCAATCAGTATATAAGCAAAAAAAATCAATGAAACACTTTTGAAACAGAAGAATGACGATAGACTAATAGGAACCATTTTCTTGATTTTGTACCAACCTATTGATTTATAAGGGAGGATAGAGTACATCATTTGTTGTTCGGAACCATATCTTATGCAATATATGCATCGTACCATCATATTCTCTACCTCCATGGAAAACACAAGAAAAGATCTTCTACCCCGATAATATCCTCATATAATTCTACTGACCAGTACTCGCTTTTTAGTGTCGAACTTGCAATACTTCTGATCATCATCAAGAGATCCTGTCCAAATTTGGAAGAAAACAATAGAGCTTGAGCAACAAATAAATATCAGTGCCCATAACTTTAATTCGGCCAATTTAAATGGTGACTTTTAAATCTGGAAGATTGAAATGTATCAGCATGTGCCTAGGAGAAGCATGTGCATAAAACTTTAATTCGGCCAATTTAATGGTGTCTCTCTGCGTCTTCACGGATACTGTTATACATGTGACGATGGAGTGTTGGCATTCACGGATACTGTTATACATGTGACGATGGAGTGTTGGCAGAGAAAACAAAAATATGCAATCCTTCTCGAGCTTGGAGCTGTGCTATGGCCACATTGGCAATCACCAAACGAACTGAATTTATCCCTGCCTTTATGAAACTGTTTATGAAGACATATAACATGTTATAAAGTAATCACACCGCATGCTATAAGGCACTGCATGTCGACATTCTGTGGAACAGTTAGTGTGCAGCGCAAGTGGTACTGGAGAAGACGGAGATACTCACCTTGTTGTTGTACAGGGTGGGAACGATGGAGATGGAGATGCCCTGGCTTCAAAGGAGCTACCAACAATGGGGAAATCAGTAAATAGGTTCACCTAGAAACTGTAAAGCATCACGACATAACCATATCCAAAGATCGGGTAACTTTCAAAGTTTGTACTGAATCTTCTATAGATGAAGAGAAAAAAGAGAACAGGGTTGCTCACCAGCAACCACATGGCGTCGGCAACATCTAGAACCCCCAGGCCGGGTGCGTCCGGTGCGTCCACAATAGGGAGCGCCTCCAGGCTGTGGCGTCGGTAGCCGCCGGGAACCCCAGGACACAGGGAGGGCGGGGGGGAGGCCCCTGCCGAGCAGAAAATCGGCACGCGGCGGGCGAAACCCATGGTCAGCAAGCGTTGGGGGCGTGCGGCCTGTGCCAGCCGGAGTCTCGGCCGGCGTGGGCTGGAAGCTATGGTAGCGCTCCTGGCCGGCCGGTGGGTGCGGGCGTGCGGGAGCGGTGGCGGCTGAGCGGCGGGGCGGGGCGGGGGCGGGGGCGGCCGGGCGGGGCAGGATTAGCGTTTCGTTACCGAGTGACTTTCGTTAACGGAGTATCTGCACCATTGATTAACTGATTAGACGGTGTAGCTTGTAATTTGGATTTGCCTCTTCGACCTTTTATAGAGGTATAGTAGATGCTCATATATGTGAGCAAATTTTATTCCTTCTCTTTCCTTCCTACTCATAGTGCAATCGAAATTTATATTTCTTTCATTTCTTGCTTTATAAGAGACAAATTTACTCTTGTTAATTTCTTATCTTTCCTTATGAGTGGAATAATTTCTTTCCTTTCAGCTTATACAAGAACCAAATTTTCTCCTTCTTTTAATTTCTTCTCTTTCCTTACGAGTGAAATAATTCATTTCCACTTTTCTTATATAAGAGCCGAATTTACCTTCTTTTAATTACTGTTCTTTCCTTATGAGTGGAATAATTTCTTTCCTTACTTTGCTTACATAAGAGCCTAGTTTACTCCTTTAATTCCTTCTCTTTTATTCCTGCTTATATTCCAGGACCCACTCCTTGAGTTGGCTTATTGATTTCGAATCATACACATATATAAATTGGTGGGACATGATGTAAAGAGGCAAGGTTATATTATCACAATCGATGGCAGATTATACGCCCCTCACTATTTTTATGTAAAGATCCCAGATAATAGGTGGCCTTGTTGCCTCCAACTTTTCATTATCCTAGTCGTCTGTTGGTTCATATTCTTGTGTGTCCTATTGCTAACCATGCCAGGATCACAAGCTGACGCGATCAACTAGGACGCTATGACCAACAAGGAGCTCCAAATTTCAGCAAATGATGGCTGACCAGGTACAAGACGTCGTGACCAGCCTTGGAGAGGCCACGGAGAAGCTAGCTGGTTTGGAGAAGACATTTGACACCAAGATGGACGCCAAGTTCAGTGAGGTGCTTGCCCGTCTACCACCACCAGCTGCAGCTACCGTCCCTCTCCAACAACAACAACCACAACATCAACAAGGCGCGAATTTCGTGGGACGAGCGCGACGTGTGCCTCTTGCCCAAGGCCAGAATTCTGGTGCCGTTGCTACTGTGGCGGTTTTTGTGGCTGCTGCTGCTACTGTTGAGCAGGATGTTATGATGGTGATTACGATGATGAGGGAGAGGTTGCTCCAGATCAGCCCCCAGGCCAACCACCACCACACGCACCAGGTCGTCCACATGGCTACAATCGCAATGGTGGGGCTGCACCACCCCTCAGGTACAGGATCATGACCATCTCCCTAAACTTAAATTGAATATTTCGACATTTGAGGGTAGATATGTTCCTGATATATATCTTACTTGGGAGTTAGAAACTGAACAACGTTTTACATGCTTACAATTTTCTGAGGATAGACGTGTTGCTGTTGATGTTTGTGCATTCACTAGTTTTGCTTGTGTTTGGTGGTCTGAACATTGTAGAATACATCATGATAATATCCCTACTACTTGGGCTACTTTGAAAACTGCTATGAGTAATCGTTGGGTTCCACCATATTATTAACGTGAATTGCTTCAAAATTTGCAGCGTTTAAAACAAGGAAAAAATTATGTAGAAGAATATTATTAGGAATTACAAATTGGCATGATTAGATGTGGTATTGTTGAGGAGAATGAAGCTATGATTGCACATTTTATGGGTGGATTGAATAGAGAGATTCGGACTATTCTAGAGTATAAGGAGTATAACACTATCACTCGTTTATTCCATCTTGCTTGCAAAGCTGAACGTGAAGTGCAGGATCGACATGCAATGGCGAGAACTAATTTTTCTGCAGGTCGAGCTTCATCATGGACACCATGTACATCATCTACTTCCACACGTCCTACTACAACACCACTTACTTCAGCCGCCAACTCCAACAGAGATACAAGGAAACAGGCACCGCCACCAGCCACCAACAAGGGCACACCTTCGGGGCCTGCACAAAGCTCTTCTTCATCCATGGCATCGACAGGGCAAACACACGAGGTTATTTGTCGTTGTTGCAAGGGTGGAGGTCACTATGCGAGAGAATGCCCTTCCAAGCGTGTGATGATTGTTACTGAGGATGGTGGATATGCGTCCGCTAGTGATTATGATGAGGAGACTTTGGCTCTTATTGCAAGTGAAGAACAGGGTGCCCAGGATACTGAAGAAGAAACACACTACATGGCTGCTGACTGTGCTGACATGTATGAAAGTTTAGTTGCTCAACGTGTTCTTAGTGTGCAGGTTACACAGGCTGAGCAAAATTAGATGCACAACTTGTTCCATACAAAGGGAGTTCTGAAGGAGCGTTCTGTTCGCGTTATCATCGATGGAGGGAGTTGCAACAACTTGGCTAGCATGGAGATGGTGGAGAAGCTGTCTCTAACCACCAGACCACATCCTCATCCTTATTACATCCAATGGTTCAACAACAGTGGCAAGGTTAAGGTAACACGTACTGTTCGTGTGCACTTTAGCATTGCTACATATTCTGATTATGTTGATTGTGATGTGGTACCCATGCAAGCATGTTCCGTTTTACTTGGTAGACCATGACAATTTGATAAAAATTCTATACACCATGGTAGGACAAATCAGTATACTCTTGTTCATAAGGATAAAAATATAACTTTGCTTCCTATGTCTCCCGAACATATTATGAAAGATGACATTGCTAGAGCTAGTAAAGCAAAATAGAAGCAAAGTGAGAGTGAAAATCAGATTGTGGCAAAGGAATTTGAGCAACATAATAAGCCTAATAAACAATCATCTAGTGTTCCATCTGAAATAAAACTGAAGAGTGGTTGTTTACTTGCCACTAAATCTGATATTACTGATTTGGATGTCACTACATCTGTTTGCTATGCTTTTGTATGCAAAGATGTATTATTTTCATTCGAGGACATGCCTCCCTCTTTGCCTCCTGCTGTCGCTAACATTTTGCAGGAGTTCGCTGACGTCTTTCCACAAGACGTGCCACCGGGATTACCACCTATTTGAGGGATTGAGCATCAGATTGACCTAATTCCTGGTGCATCGCTACCCAACCGTGCGCCATACCGTACTAATCCAGAGGAGACGAAGGAGATTATGCGTCAAGTACAGGAGCTGCTCGACAAAGGTTATATACGCGAATCTCTTAGTCCTTGTGCCGTTCCTATTATTCTAGTACCAAAAAAGGATGGTACATCTCGTATGTGTGTTGATTGTAGAGGCATTAATAATATTACTATTCGTTATCGTCATCCTATTCCTAGGCTAGATGATATGCTTGATGAATTAAGTGGCTCTACAATTTTCTACAAAGTTGATTTGCGTAGTGGATACCATCAAATTCGTATGAAATTGGGAGATGAATGGAAAACAGCATTTAAAACTAAGTTTGGGGATTATATGAGTGGTTAGTCATGCCTTTTGGGTTAACTAATGCACCTAGCACTTTCATGAGATTAATGAACGAGGTCTTACGTGCTTTCATTGGACGATTTGTGGTAGTCTACTTTGATGATATACTGATTTATAGTAGATCTTTGGAGGAACACTTGGATCATTTGCGTGATGTTTTTATTGCTCTACGTGATGCATGTTTGTTTGGTAACCTTGGTAAGTGCACCTTTTGCATCGACCGAGTATCTTTTCTTGGCTATGTTGTTACTCCACAGGGAATTGAAGTTGATAAAGCCAAGACTGAAGCTATTGAGAGTTGGCCACAGCCCAAAACGGTCACAAAAGTGAGGAGTTTTCTTGGACTCGCTGGTTTCTATAGGCGTTTTGTGAGGGATTTCAGTACCATTGCTGCACCTCTAAATGAGCTTACAAAGAAGGATGTGCCTTTTGTTTGGGGTACCGCACAGGGAGAAGCCTTCACGGTATTGAAAGATAATTTAACACATGCTCCATTACTCCAACTTCCTTGTTTTAATAAGACTTTTGAGCTTGAATGTGATGCTAGTGGAATTGGATTAGGAGGTGTGTTATTACAAGATGGTAAACATGTTGCATACTTTTCTGAAAAACTGAGTGGGCCTAGTCTGAATTATTCTACTTATGATAAGGAATTATATGCTCTTGTTCGGACTTTGGAAACATGGCAACATTATTTATGGCCCAAAGAATTTGTTATACATTCTGATCATGAATCTTTGAAACATATTAAAAGTCAAGCAAAACTGAACCGTAGACATGCTAAATGGGTTGAATTCATTGGGACTTTCCCTTGTGTCATTAAACACAAGAAGGGTAAAGAAAATGTTTTTGCTGATGCATTGTTTCGTCGTTATACTATGCTTTCACAACTTGACTTTAAAATATTTGGTTTGGAGACCATCAAAGATCAATATATGCATGATGCTGAATTTAAAGATGTGTTGGAGAATTGTAAAGAAGGGAGAACATGGAACAAGTTCATCATTAATGATCGATTTGTGTTCCGTCCTAACAAGCTATGCATTCCAGCTAGCTCCGTTCGTCTTTTGTTGTTACAGGAGGCGCATGGAGGAGGATTAATGGGACACTTTGGCGTGAAGAAGACGGAGGACATACTTTCTACACATTTCTTTTGGCCAAAGATGAGACGGGATGTTGAGCGTTTTGTTGCTCGCTGCACTACATGTCAAAAAGCTAAGTCACGACTCAATCCTCATGGTTTATATATGCCTTTGCCTGTACCTAGTGTTCCTTGGGAGGATATATCTACGGACTTTGTTTTAGGTTTACCTCGAACAAAGAAGGGGAGGGATAGCATATTTGTTGTCGTGGATAGATTTTCGAAAATGGCACACTTTATACCATGTCATAAAAGTGATGATGCTGCTAATGTTGCTGATTTGTTCTTTCGTGAAATTATCCGCTTGCATGGTGTGCCAAATACAATTGTTTCAGATCGTGATGCTAAATTTCTTAGCCACTTTTGGAGATGTTTATGGGCTAAGTTGGGGACTAAACTGCTTTTTAGTACTACATGTCACCCCCAAACTGATGGACAAACTGAAGTAGTGAATAGATCATTGTCTACTATGCTTAGGGTTGTTTTGAAGAATAACCTGAAAATGTGGGAAGAATGCTTGCCTCATATTGAATTTGCTTATAATCGTTCGCTGCATTCTACTACTAAGACGTTCCCTTTTGAAGTAGTGTACGGTTTCTTACCTCGTGCACCTATTGATTTGTTGCCTCTTCCATCTTCGAAGAAGCTTAATTTTGATGCTAAAGAACATGCTGAATTGATATTAAAGATGCATGAGTTAACTAAGGAGAAAATTGAGCGTATGAATGCTAAATATAAACTTGCTGGAGATAAGGGTAGAAAACATGTTGTCTTTGCACCTGGAGATCTTGTTTGGTTACATTTGCGTAAGGATAGGTTTCCTGAATTGCGCAAGTCAAAGCTAATGCCATGTGATGATGGTCCTTTTAAGGTGTTAGAGAAAATAAATGATAATGCATATAAACTTGAGCTGCCTGTAGATTTTGGGGCGAGTCCCACTTTTAACATTGCAGATTTGAAGCCTTATTTGGGTGAGGATGATGAGCTTCCGTCGAGGACGACTTTAGTTCAAGAAGGGGAGGATGATGAGGACATCCCTACTAATGTTACACCCACATCCCCACCAGCTACACATATTGGACCAGTTACTAGAGTCCCCGCACGCCAACTAAATTATCAGGCACTTTTGTTTCTTGGAAATCCTTCTAATGTTCATGAACATATGATGCTGCATAAATTAGATACTTTTTTTACTAATGAATGAAGGACCTAGCATGGAAAAGAAGGATGGCCATTGGAGCGGGATCAGCATGGAGAAGAAGGTGCGCGCGCGGGAAGGAACAATGGACTTTCCAGTGGTGATTTTCGCACTTTGAAGCCACCATAAGGAGTGCTTGGAGGCTTGGACGAAATATACAACATGCCACTTCATAAATTTCATCCATAGGCTATTATAGGTGCCGCGTCACCTTATTTTTGGGCCAGGCCCATGTATTTTCGAAATACCATATTATAGGCTGTTTTTAGAGTCCGTATGCGTGGGGAAACTGAGTTACAGCTGGTTTCGGACCCCTCCTCCAAGGGGCCACGAAATCCCCCTCTATCCCCCCATATATACAGCCCTTAGGGCGCTGTTTTAGACTTGGGGTTTTGTTTAGATTAAAATTTCGCGATAGCTGCAACTTCGCGTTCTTCGTTTGTGTTCTACGACCAGACAAGGGCGTCACAGAACCCCACTTTCATCAATAAAGCTTTCCTCTTATATTCGCAATATCCAGATTGCTATTTCATTTTCTTGCTTGTTCTTCGTTTGCGTGCAGGAAATAGACCCTCGTGGTCAGGTTGATCGTGCTCCGGCGTGGTCACTAACCTCCTCCTCGAAACAGGCTTTCGCCCCGCTTTATATATAAAGCAACAACCATATAGAGTACACGGCCGAACGATACAAGGAGATGGGGTGACCCTCAAACGGTGCTGATCAGACGATAACCGGATCACGCAAAACGCTACCGACATAAAGTACAGAAAGAACTGAGAGCAACACCGCGCTAAGCCCTATAACACCTAAGCTCCACAACAACGCCCTCAGGAGGGACAACGGCGCAAAGCGTCGTCATTGTCGAGTCTACAACAGACAGAGGTTTTCACCTGGAGCTCGGACACGGAGGAGCACCACGACGACGTCTTCAAGAAGATAACGGCACCCGCGAGCGTCGCCGTCGTCGGCGATAAAGGGCAAAGTTTTCACTCGGCAGCACCCCCGCGTCACCACGAGGTCTCCAAGGCAAGCGCGAATTGAACAGAACTTCTAGATCCAGACCGGGGCAACGCCATTGTCAGAGATAGAAAGCGCACCAGAGCCGCCCTCTACCTGCCTCTCGCCGCCCACGCGACCAAGAGGCAAGGCCATCACTGCCGCTATGGTGCCCGCCGGAGAGCCAACCATGCGGACTGCCATCCGGGGCCGCCACCCCGACATCCATGTCCAGGACTCCACCAACCGCCCACATCACGGTGCACCTGCCACGGAAGGAGGAGTAAAAGGGCACACCTTTCACCCCTAGCCCGACATTAGCCACAAAGTCTAGGTGGACGCCTGAGTCTAGGTGGACGGGGGAAACCCTACTCCGTGACTACCGACAGCCGTCGACGAGCATACTCACACGACGCCATAACCGTGGCCCTTGACACCGATCTGCCACAGTGTAGCGGAAACCCGACCACCACCGACGACCACTGCACTCGCGAAGAACATGAGCACCTCCCGGATCAAGCCCAGGTCAGCCTACCCGGAGATGCAACTCCGACTCACCTTGGGCCCTGACCAGATCCGCCCAAGCGTAAGCCCCCGGTCACCGCTAAGCCACCGGCATAGACCAAGGAGAAGGAGCCCGCAACCACCCATCTGCGCTGCCGGCGAGGCATGGCCACAAGAGAAGGCGCCACCCCTGCTGACCCGCACCACCGGCGCCATGGACAGCCCGACGCAGCAGCCACCGCTGCCAGCCACGCTGGGCCATGGCACACCACCACACCGGACCCTCACCGGAGCTTGTAGCCAAGGAAGAGCCCGCCCCGCGCCACCACAGCCCGTGCCGCCCGGGACACGGCGGCCGAAGAAATCACCATCCAGATCGGATCTGAGAAACTCCCGCCACCATCCCGAGCACACCCCACCACCGGATCCGAGAACACCAGCCCAAGAACCACTCCCCGCAGGGCCCAGTAGCCGTCCACGCCGCCACCGTCGCCTTGGCTGCTGCCGGTGCCGCGTCGCCGCGCCCCACCAAGCGCCACGCATCCGCTCGAGGGGCCAGCCCCGCCGCCGCCTACGCCGGCCGGGCTTTGCTCGGCGGCGCGCTCCGGCGGCGACGAGGGGAAGAGAAGGTGAGGGGAGGCTGGCGGCGGCGCAGAAGGGAGTCCCCCCCCCCCGCTCGCGGGAGCGGGCTGGGCGTGGTCACTAACCTCTCAGAGTTGGTTTAGCGATTGCTAAGGCACGACGTCTTCGCACGTTCGTAGTCAGATCGTCAAAGTCTACTCCACCGAAAATGATAGCCACCATCTCATCGAAAGACAGGGACAACCTCGCCTCTATCAAATGTAACATAATACACATCATCCCTTTTGGTTATTAAGTCAATGCAGCTAGAAGCATATATATGCCAGGGGTAAAATGTAGGTTATCATAACCTTAATATCATCACAAGTAAAATGAGTAAAAAAAGTATATGAGATTAAGCACCGTTCAAAAAACAAGCAAGGAAACAAAATTATGTTAGGAAAGACAATTCTTTCGCCTACGAAATACCAATGGAAGCAAAGCGCAATGTCATTAGTGATGGATTGTTCATGAGCACCTTGCTGTCAATGAAGGACCTACTCAATCACCATGCCAAACCTTTTCCTATAGACGAACGCAGTCCCTGGTGGCAGCACTTCCATATTCAAACGCGACCATGGCGGTCATCCTCGGCATCAGTGGGTTCTGACCTATTGAAGAAGCATGTGCACGTGCTTTCTAGGCATGGTTAACACTACCCAGGGTTGCGGTCTTATTTGTTGCCGGGCGACATGACACTTCTTTAAGAAGTCGGCTTTCTTCTCATCAGATATTCTGATATACCATGACTAACTACTTTTCTTTTTAGGTTTCCGAGTATGAACACTTTCTGTATTCCCATTTACAAATGAGTTCGTTAGGTCCTTATATGGGGAACGATCCCCTGACGCAAATGGATGTGCATCTTGATTATTCTTGCCCATCCGCGTTTTAAAAGCATAAATGTTAAGAAACTTATAACGAATGAGAAAAAACAAAGGCAGAGGAGCATCAACCTCGATAAGACATTGGACCATGATTTTTTAAATAAAAGACACTAAAGAACAGCAATTTCTATTTCTCTCACACAACATTCCATGTACATTCGACATGCCATGGTTACAACATGGATAACTCCAAAAAAATGATGCAAAGCTCAGAATTTCAAAACAATTAATTGAAAGTATAGGACAAATAATATTACATCAGAGAGCAATGCAAGAATGAAAAATTGTGAGGGTTAAATACAAATGGATAATACAATATCGAAGGGTCATTTGAAAGTATAGCACTTTCGCAACAACAGTAAATTGTATAGGCTTAAAATAGACTATGATCACAAGCAGACAAATAAAAAAACAATGAGGCAATATTGTTGTCCTTACCTTACCTCAGCAATCAGATTTCTATTATGTTGTTTCCAAGTGCCAAACACATGCTACAGAACGAATCACATTACTGTGATAGTGATTTTATCCATATTTTATAACCATGTGGAAGTATAACTGGATCTTCAGTAGCCATGTTTAAACTGACCAGGATTGCAGAAGGAGGTGAATAATTGCATATTTAAACTGATAATTGAAGCCAGGAAGTATCGGTAAATACCGGGGGTCAGAAGGGGAGAGGAACGGGAGTGAGGTGACGAGCGACAACTCGATTTCGTCCAACTGGAGGCAATCCGGAGTTCGAAGAGACTCAACATGCAGTATTCAGGAACCTGCAACCTGAGAATATCGCAAACACTGATATACACAAATCACCATGGCACGAGAGAACATAACAATGATATGTTTTAACAGGGCTGGGTCGAACGAAAACGAAGTATGCAGATAAGGGATTCCAAGGCATTTCGCTGAATCCCAAAACATTCAGGTCGCTAACTATCATTGAAGAAAATAAACAACACAACAAAATGACACCATCAGATAGGAACCCACATAAACCTACAGACCTGAACAATACATCACCAGTTGTATGCTCACCCTGTCCGGCTTCTCTCCAGACAGACCAAACTAGCTTTTCTGGCCGATGATGTAAAACATCACACATGACAATACACTGAGCTCCAAAGAAGCTCCAAGAATGATGAGGATGTCGTAGACCCTCCCACTCCCGTCGGGATCTCCAGGTGCCTCAGCTGATAACGATGATGCGCCACACAGGGCTCCGAGGTGGCTGATGGCGGCTCGCGTCCCTGGTCCTGAAGATCTCGACACCGCGCAGGGGCTTGGGCTGCCAAGCGTCCTCTACCCCGACGTCCCTTATCTAATCTGAAGCTGAGAAACCATGGGCCATAGGCGAATGTTGCTCTGGCGAGTTTTGCGTCAACCATGGCTATCGTTTCGTCCGAATGAAGTGCTTGGGCGGCACTGCATCCTCCCTCGATGTAGGGGAAACGACGATCTATGGATCTGGCAAGGACCCTTTGTAATAAGGTGGGTAGGTTTCCGGCACAAAGAGCATCACAGATTCCTGCGTACGCGGGGGTTTAGACAGGTTCGGGCCGCCGGAGCGTAAAACCCTACGTCCTGTGTTCTTTTGGTTATGGGTGCTCACAGTACAAGGCGCAACAACCCCGACCAGAGGTGCCTCGGGAGTGCAGCTACGCGTGTAAAATGAACAGAGTTTCGACCTTTGTAAAGTTAGCCATGGGCCTCCTTTTATAGACAAGTTATCACAGTGGCAAAATGGTCTTACACCTAGCGAACAGTGAACACTGCCTCCTGCCAGAGTGTCAGCAGAGGTGGTAGTGGGAAATACCTAACTCTGACGGACTAGGACAGGCGCATTGAATGTGCCGTGAGGTGTCAAGCTGGCGACATCTCCCGGCAAGGATTGCATCTCCTTCTGTGCCGTCCGCCCAGCTACCTTCTATTCTTTTGCCATGCCATGCGACGAGTGTCGTTAAAGCTGTTGTAAATCCCTCCATGCTGCCACGCGCCCCAGCCGGTTCCACCTATCCGCCTACCCGCTTGCCACCTGGTCGATGTAGAGAACCAACCTGGGGACGTGGTGCTGGGCCTTGGCGGGTGCGTGCGTCCCTGAGCCCCCGGCAAGGCGTCTTGCTGGGCTTACTTGGCTTTTGCTCGTCATATTTGGAGGAATGCTCATGCCTGGCAAGATCTTGCCGGGCTGGAGGCTGCGGCGTCTCATGCACAAGTCCGGGTGCTAAGGACCCCGTTCCTTAGTACACCGACAGGAGCCCCCGGGCCTGGGCCACACATGCGTCCGCGATGTTTGTTGGGCTAGGCCCAAAAACAGTGCACAGGCGCACGTGGCCACAATCTTCTGCAGTTATGAAGACTTCTTTTTACCTTTCCCACGACGTGCAGTAACTGCGGGTCAGGGGGGGTTGAGCGGGGCGGTTGCCCCGAGGAGGCGTGCCCAAGAGCCGCACCGTGCTGGACGAGGAGTGACGCTTCCCTCACGCCACGTGTTCTCACGTGGGGTCATGTATGGGGAAGGGAAACAGTCACCCAATGGCATGCTTGGCAGCGAACAGTCGACTCCCAAGCTTCCCAGCGATGCTTGAGCATCCCCGCCTCATTCGTCGCGTCTCGCGCGACGCGTGTCTCACGCGAGGCCTGGTATTGGCTGAGAGGGGCGGTCGCGGGCGCTGGTTGAGGGCCAGTGCGCGTCCAACCCAGGTCATGAAGAGTTGGTCCCTTCCTCTTCCCCTGCCCTATAAAGAGGGGTGGGGGGACTGAGGGGGAGCACTACTCATCAGCGTCCTCCTACTCCCAGTTCTTCTTCCACCGTATCTTCTACCCCTCACCTTCCGCTATCTCCTCCAACGCGCTTCCCTCGGGATGGCAAGGGGCCGCGGTCGCGCTCGCGGATCGGGCGGCGCCGCGAGGGGCGCTCTACAAAGCCTAATGCAGATCGTGCTGACGACGACGGGGGTCGGGTCCAGCTCCCGCAGTCGGTCGTCGCCCGCGGGCCGTGGGCAGGCGGATCCGCCAGCCCGCGGGGGTCGTGGATGTCGGACGGCTCCGCCGAACCACGACGGCCGTGGTGGTGGTCGCGGTGGTGTGCCCCTCCCTCAACCCCACGCAGGTATCCATGCCGAGGAGGAGGTGCAGGAGTTCGTCGTGGCGGTCCCCCGCCTCCCCCGGAGCTGGCTGTGCCTCCCCGACCCGTTCGCCCGGGCCATGGAGGGCAACCCGCCTCAGGGGCGGATGGCTGCGGGCGGATGGCTGTTGTAACGGCCCCGCCTAGGTGGACGTTGACCTCTTCGTCGGCAGCGCAATGTTTCTGGCGCGGGGATGGAAATCGTTCGCCCGCTCATGTGGCTTAGGCCCCAGGCATCTCCTCCACTTTAGGTTCGACGGCACCGCCACCCTCTTCGTGAAGATCTTTGGGGCATCTGGCGTCCGCTTGGAGTGCTGCGCAGAGAGCTCGAGCGGGAGCGACCACGATTCCTCCAGCGACAACGACGACGACGGCAGCACCTTCGGCATCAAGCAGGAGGAGTCCGACTAGGCGTGCATGGCATCGTAGCTAGGGTTTTAGGGATCCGGGAACAAAGTTCCATCCACGAGACCTTGTTTCCGGATCCATTGCCACATCATAGTGGCAGATCTCCTGTCGGCGACCGACGAGGTCATAGAGGAAGTCGTACTCTGACTTGACGTCGTTGCCGCCGTCGCCGAGCTAAGACACCTCCCTCCTCGGAGGCCGGTGGGGACGTTATAGGAAGTCGTACTCCGACTCGTCCCCACCGCCACCATTGTCGGGCTTGGCGTCCTCCTTTTGTATTTAAATGGCGTCCAATGTAACCCTGCAATGAAATGAAGGGAAATGATTGGGCAGTCTGAAAAAAGGAACATCAGTGAGTTCACTTTTGTGTCTCATAAATATCAGCTTTCTTGCCCTGAGAGAGTCTCGCGTTCGTGCGTTTTTCGGGTTTCTTCACTCGCCAAGGGCGCTTGTGAAAGCACATTTGCTCCCTTGGTGGTTTTGGTAATTAATAACAACATATATGTCATTGGACTCATGTTTCCACTAAGTATATTTCAGGAAAAGTCCAATGATGGGATGGCTATAAATTGTGAGGAGACACCCCAAGATGCAAGGAATGGATTGGCAAAGCTTCAAGCTAGAAGTCTCTCTTTTTACTTTGTGAGAAATCACTTTGAATCCATAGGAAAGCCAATACTATTAAAAGGCGGTAAGGTATTTTTGGTGACCAAATTGCTCCACGTGCACAAGTGCTAGCCACCAAAAACACCCACAAGCTCTCCCATAAAAATACTCTGTCAAAACCCTAATACACAAAATCGGTGCCACCAAGTTTTCATCCGGCCCTGCCGATTTTCTACCCAAGGCAGAACCCTAGCCAAACCCTAGCATTTCGGTACAACCGAGACTGCATCGGTGCAACCGAGTTTAGGTGACCATGGTTCGGGCGACTGATTTCATAAAATTGGAATTTCTGAATTTATACTTCAGTCTCACCGAGTGTTGGGAACTGCCCTCAGCCACTCGTTTCGGTACCACCGAGATTCCTATATCAGTCTCACCGAGATTCCGAAAGTTGCCACACTTTGAACAGATCGGTACAACCGAGTTTTGCTTCGGTTTCACCGAGATGGTCAATAATGTTGTAACGGTTGGATTTTTGGAGATGCCTATATATACCCCTCCACCACATCCCACTCGCAAGAGAAGCACTCAGAACAGTTCCCCACTTCCCATATCCAAATTTCTAAGAGAGAACCACCTACCCTTGTGTTGAGATCAAGATCATCCACTCCAATCATATGGATCTTGATTTCTAGCCTCCCCAAGTTTATTTCCACCCAATCAATCCCTTCTACCAAGCCAAATCTGTGAGAGAGTGATTGCGTGTTGAGGAGTCTAGAATCTTGAAGCACAAGAGCAAGGAGTTCATCATCAATATCAAGCCTATTACCTTTTGGAGGGTGGTGCCTCCTAGATTGGTTAGGTGTTGCTTGGGATCCTCCTACTTCATGTTGTGGAGTTGAACCAAGAAGTTTGTACGGGCAAGGAGATTGCCTACTTCGTGAAGATCTACCCATAGTGAGGCTAGTCCTTCGTGGACGGAAGCCGTTATGGAATAGTCAAGGTTGCTACTTCATGGACCCTTATGGCTGGATCCCTCCGTGGACTCTCGCGACTGTTACCCTCTGTGAGTTGAAGACTCCATAAATGTGGATGTACGATAGCGCCACCTATCGGAACCATGGGAAAAATCTTCGTGTCTACAATTGCGTTTGATCTTCTAACCCCTACCTCTATTACATGTGCTTGTCTTTACTTTCCGCTGCTATACTCTTAGACATGCATGTGTAGGATGTGCTTGACTTGCTATCATTGCTAAAATCTGCCCACAACTAAAATTGGGAAAAGGTAGAATTTTTATTTGGCCAAGTAGTCTAATCACCCCCCTCTAGACATACTTTCGATACTACAGCTTGCCGATACGTACATCCTTCCTTCGAGCGCTTCCAAGGATAAGTTCCTGAGCACCCTAAAAAGAGGTGTTGCTTTCAGCAAGGCTGTCCTGCCATTCCGCCGCGGCAACCTTAGCGCTGGGCATGCTTCCAGCACTTAAGCACGCAACGGGTCTGACGAGGGGCCTTAGCGCGCAAGTTTCCCCGCACGAATTAAAAGCTTAAAAAAAAGATCTCGGAGGGGTCGTGCAACTTAGCTTTTTTTTGTTGCGTTTATTGCCACCGAACGCTTCCGCGGGTGCCCGCACCATTACTCCCCCTGGGAAGACTCACGCGTAGGGTACCTTCTCCTTTTTGAGAAAAAGAAAGAATAGAAAATAGAGTAGGCGAGGGACCTAGGTGGTTCGAGTGACCCCTTACGCAACATGACGTGAAAGATACACAAAATAAATATGTACTTAGACAGAGGTTGCGGAGTACTTAGCTTTCATTAACTATGCGCAGGATCATTGCCTGGCTTTGTACAAAGGATTACATGCCCTTCCGGCATAACTTGCACAAAAGTGGTTGCTGGGCGGCCCCGGCAACCGTGCCTCACGGGTAGAACTTTCGAAGATGCTCGATGTTCCACGAGTTTTGCACCGGGGTGCCATCTTCGGTCTCTAGGCGGACTGCGCCAGGCCTGGTGACTCGTACCACCCGATAAGGGCCTTCCCACTTTGGCGTCAACTTGTTTGATCCCTTCGCGGACTGAATTCGTCGAAGGACAAGGTTGCCTTCCCCAACAATCATGGCATGCACTTTGAGGCTATGGTAGCGGCGCAAGGGTTGCTGGTACCTAGCAGCATGCAGAGCGGCCTGGAGACAATCTTCCTTGAGGAGCATGGCATCGTCATGCCGTAGCCACTCTTGCTGGTCCTCATCAAAGGTCTGCACTCTCAGTGACCCGTACATGAGTTCCATGGGGAGAACTGCCTCTGCCCCATAAACTAGGGCAAAGGGTGTCTCGCCGATGGCTCGATTTGGCATCGTTCTGATCGACCAAAGAACCGCTGGTAGCTCATCAATCCAACGCCTTCCGTGCTTGCGCAGCTTGTCGAAAGTTCTCGTCTTAAGGCCCCGCAACACTTCAGCATTTGCCCTCTCTACTTGCCCGTCGCTCATGGAGTGGGCAACTGAGGCAAAGCAGACCTTGGTACCGATATCTTGGCAGTATTGCATGAAAGTGCTGCTGGTGAACTGCGTGCCGTTATCGGTGATCATCCTATTCGGGATCCTGAAATGGCAAACAATCCCTATGAGGAACTTGATTGCTGCCTGCGCCATTAGCTTTCTCACCGGCTCAACCTCGGTCCACTTCGTGAACTTGTCGATGGCAACAAACAAGAACTCGAAGCCCCCGATAGCACGGGAAGGGGACTCACGATGTCGAGCCCCCAGACCGAGAATGGCCAGGAGAGCGGTACGGTTTGAAGGGCTTGTGCTGGTTGGTGTATCCGCTTGGCGTGATATTGGCATGCTTCACATGTTGTCACCACCGCCAAGGCGTCCTGAAGGGTTGTTGGCCAGTAGAAGCCTTGCCGGAACGCCTTCCCGACAAGGGCTCGCGATCCTACGTGGGAGCCACAAATCCCCTCGTGTATCTCTGCGAACAGCTGTTGTCCTTCTTCCCAAGGAATACACTTTAGCTTCATGTCGTTTGGTCTTCTCTTGTACATGGTGTCGTCCACAAATTGGTACATGCTTGACCGTCGGGCTACCCTTTCCGCTTTTTCTTGGCTATTTTTTTTTAAATATTACTTTTTTTAATTAAATGTCACATATTACATCGGTTCAAAAATTTACAAAAATATAACTCCATCAGCCCCGGTGAAGCCGACTGGATCCAGTCGGTCACGGCAAAGCCGACAGGACCTCGTCGGCCACACGGCAATCGATAAGTGCCCTGATAACCCACAAGTATAGGGGATCGCAACAGTTTTCGAGGGTAGAGTATTCAACCCACATTTATAGATTCGACACAAGGGGAGCCAAAGAATATTTGAGAGTATTAGCAGCTGAGTTGTCAATTCAACCACACCTTGAGATTATATATCTACAGCAAAGTGATCAGTAGCACAGTAATATGATAGTTTTGATAGTAGTAGTAACAGTAACAGTAGCGGTAGCAGTGATATCAATAGTTTTGTAGCAGTTGGAACAGTAGCAGCAGCAATAGTAACTTAGCAAGAACAATAAGTGGAAAACTCGTAGGCACTGGATCGGTGAACTCGTTGGATGATATTCATCATATAACAGTCATAACCTAGGGTGACACAGTACTAGCTCCAGTTCATTAATGTAATGTAGGCATGTATTCCGTAAATAGTCATACATGCTTATGGAAAAGAACTTGCATGCCATCTTTTGTCCTACCCTCCCGTGGCAGCGGGGTCCATAAGGAAACTAAGGGATATTAAGGCCTCCTTTTAATATAGAACCGGAATAAAGCATTAACACATGGTGAATACATGAACTCCTCAAACTACAGTCATCACCGTGAAGTATCCCAAATATTGTCACTATGGGGTTGACGGATCATAACACGTAATAGGTGCATATGACTAGGCAAGATCGGATCAAGAACATAGATATAATGGTGATAACATAAACGGTTCAGATCTGAAATCATGGCACTCGGGCCCTAGTGACAAGCATTAGGCATAGCAAAGTCATAGCAACATCAATCTCAGAACATAGTGGATACTAGGGATCAAGCCCTAACAAAACTAACTCGATTACATGATGAATCTCATCCAACTCCTCACCGACCAGCAAGCCTACGAAGGAGTTACTCACTCCCGGTGGGGAGCATCATGGAATTGGCGATGGAGAAGGGTTGGTGATGCAGAAGACCGAAGATTGCCCTCTCCGGAGCCCCAAACGGGCTCCAGATCTGGCCTCCCGATGAAGAACAGGAGGTGGCGGCGGCTCCGTATCGTAAAACGCGATGAAACTTTCTCCTTGATTTTTTCTACGAAAATAGGAATTTATAGTGGCAGAATTAGGGTCAGTGGGGCCACGAGGTGTGCACAACCCACCAGGGCGCGCCCAGGGGGCCTGGCGCGCCCTGGTGGGTGCTGGCCACCCTGCCCCCCTTCTCCGGTAGTTTTTGGCTCCAATAATTCTTATATATTCTGACATAATTCTCCAAAAAGTTTTGTTTCGTTCCGAGAACTTTTATTTCTGCACAAAAACAACACCATGGTAGTTCTGCTGAAAACAGCGTCAGTCCGGGTTAGTTTCATTCAAATCATGCAAATTAGAGTCCAAAACAAGGGCAAAAGTGTGAGGAAAAGTAGATACGTTGGATACGTATCAACTCCCCCAAGCTTAACCCATTGCTTGTCCTCAAGCAATTCAGTTGACAAACTGAAAGTGATAAAGAAAAACTTTTACGAACTCTTTTGTTCTTGTTTACATATATGTGCTTAAGTAGCACCCAGGTTTTCAGCAAAGATTATGACTAACCATGTCAACAATAACTCTTAGAAATTATATTAACTCATATCAATAACATAAGCAACTAGCGAGCAATAATAAGATATCTCAAATGCCAACACTTTGTCAAAACAATCATGATACAATATGACAATAGTGGTATCTCGCTAGCCCTTTCTAAGACCGCAAAACATAAATGCAGAGCACCTCCAAAGTTCAAGCAGCGACTAAACATTGTAATTCATGGTAGAAAAGATCCAGTCATGCTGCACCCAACATCAACTATACACAATGCATGAGGACGAAAATAGTGCTCTCAGATCTGGCGCTTATTTGAGAAAGTGATGACTCAACATAAAAAGTAATTAGATAGTCCCTTCGCAGAGGGAAGCATGGATTTGCAGAGGTGCTAGAGCTCAAAGCTTAAAACAGAGATAGATATAATTTTGGGAGGCACACCCTTCCTGTCAACGTTACTACCAAGAGTTATCAATATCTTCCATGCTAAACAAATTAGCGGCGGCTCCCAAGCGGTAAAAGTGAAGGTTTACTCCCCCTCCACCAACAATTACACTCCACGGCTAGCCGCATCCACGGGTACCGTCCAAACCAACAACATTCCTGGGGGAGTTTTGTTTCATAAATTTTTCATTTTTGGTTTCGGGACTGGGAATCCCTATTACCGCCCCTCTCGTGTAAGGACGAGTTAATAAACACTCATCATGAGAATAACCCGCTTAGCATGGAAGATACTGACCACCCCCTATTGCTCCATGAGCGGTCCAGGCACACAAAACAGATGTTCATTTGAATTTTTAGAGATGGCACATGCAAATTTACTTTGGAACGGCAGGGTAATACCGCATATAGGTAGATATAGTGGACTCATCTAGCACAACTTGGTTTAAGGGTTTTGATGCACAAGCAGTATACCCGCTTAGTACAGGCGAAGGCTAGCAAATAGATTGAGAAGCGGCCAACTAGAGAGCAAAAACGGTCATGAACATGCATTACATATAATCGACATTGAATGCTAGCATGACTAGGATATGGACACCATGAACATAAATACCATGAAGGCTATGTTGGTTTTGATTCAACTACATGCGTGAACATGTGCCAAGTCAAGCCACTTGAAACATTCGGAGGAGGATACCATATCATCATACTGGATCACAACCATTTTAATGCATGTTGACACCCAAGATAAATCATTATCCACTCCTAGCTACTTAAGCATGGCATGAACAACTATAATCTCTAATGGTCATTGCAAACATGTTTGATCATAATAGGCTGAATCAAGGATACTAGGTTAAACATATTTACAAAAACAAAAACAGGTTGAGTTCATACCCGCTTTTCTCTGCCACAGTCAATTCATCAAATATCGTCATTATTGCCTTTGACTTGCACGACCGAATGATAAGAAGATAATAATAGTACAAGAGTGCCGTGGACTAAGCTGGAATCTGCAACATTTTATTCAAGAGGAGAAGACAAGGTAACATGGGCTCTTTGTTAGATAAACAATAATGCATATGAGAGCCACTCAACATTTTCATCATGGTCTTCTCCATGGTACGACTCAAATAAAAAGAAAAGAAATTCAGAGAAACACACTGAAATATTTTTGGAGTTTTTGTTTTTTTTGAAGAAAGCAAATTAAAGAGGGAAAAACAAAAACGAGAAAAACTATTTACACGGGAAAGCTCCCAACATGTAAAAGAAGAAATGAGAAATCCTTTTGGGTTTTATTTCAATACTACAATTAAACTAAGCTAGAAAGAAAAACTAAAAAGAAGTAGGAAATATTTTTGGGTTTTCTCAAAGTTTTTTGAACACACAAAAAGAAAGCGAGAAAACAAATCTAGCATGGATATTACAATGAAAAAGTGTGAACACCGACAACTGGAATGAAATGTGTGAACATGAATGTAATGTCGGTGGAAATATGTACTCCCCCAAGCTTAGGCTTTAGGCCTAGCTTGGTAATCACCATCCGTAGAAGCCATCCGGTCCTAAGTTAAAGTGAGGTGGAGGCGGCACCTGAGCGTCCCACCCCTGGGCTCCTCCTCAACAGCTGCTAAGTTGTCCCGGTAGGCGGTAATGTGATCTGGCATGATCCTGTATCCGTTCCTGGCAATAGAATCAAACAAAGCAGGTGCAGGCAACGGGATAACATCGCAGGTTTCTTTGCTGAATACTAGGTTGTAATGAATGTCATTGAAAGAGTCAGTTACGTCAAGGAATTGATGATCCTACAATGACTTGTGATCCAGGTAAACTCGGGACAAGAGATAATCATGTGGGCGAATCTGAACATTAAAGTGTCTCGCTAAACGAGTAGCACAAATACCACCATGTATCTTTCCCTTAGTTTTGTTAAGGTTTAAGCGACATGCAATAATAGCCCCCATACTAAAGGTGTGGTCATCATATAGTGCACAACGTAAAATAGCGAGGTCAGGGGCACTGAGTGCACCGACCTTCTCCCTAGCGGTTAAGCACTTCGTGATGAACAAAGCAAAGTAATGTACTGAGGGAAATTGCAAACTGGTAGCAGTAGCGTTTGACACGCCTCTATCTTCACCCACTGTTAGTGATGAGAAAATCCTCAAACTCTGATGGTCTAGGTTCTCTCAATTCCCCATCAGAGGGAATCAAGCATATGTCACAAAAGGCAGTCAGCGGCATTTTGTAAGTTTCAGCATAAAGGTTAAACTGCACCTCAGGGGGATTATTCTTTCTCAGAAAATGAAAACCTTGCACAAAGGAATCTATAAGGATGTGATACTGGTCACACTTAGCTGCGAGGAACTCGGTCAGCCCGGCGTTTGCAACAAATTGAGTGAACTCTTGGTGAAACCCGACCTCCTCCATGAAGGCATCATGCGGCCATTCACACGGCCGCACCTCCGCCCTTCTTCGGGGTGTGAAGGTCATTGTCCGATGATTCCCCAATGACTCCTTTGGCATTTTTCTTGGAGGATAACTTCCTAAAGAAATACATCTTATTCCTATAAAAATTCTGAAAAAATTTAGTCCACAAAAAATTTTGTCAACAAAACTTTGTAAGATTGATGGTAACTACTCCTAAGCATGCATAGAGGCCATATTGAGCATTCAAACTACTTAGAACTCTAAGAATTTAACATGAAAGCTCATCTACAGCAGCACCAAGAGTATCTAATTACTCTAAAAATAACCCACTAAATCAAAAACTAATTGGAGCAATGGAGGAGTCACATACCAAGTAGCAATCCCTCCAAACAGTTTCAGAAACGGAGCTTCGAGCAAAGAGATCGAAATCCGCGGGTTTGAGAGCAAGAACACGGGAATGGTGGCTGTGGTGATTTTTTTCTGGAGGTAGGGGATGATGTGGGCTAAAGAGATAAGTGAGGGGGCCCACGTGGGGGCCACAACCCACCAGGGCGCGCGTGGGGGTTCTGGCGCGCCCTGGTGTCTTGTGGGCACCAGGTGCACCCCCCCTCTGGTATTATTTGCACCAGAAATTCAGAAATATTCAGAAAAAAATCGTATCAAATTTTCAGGACATTCTGAGAACTTTTATTTTTGGGTCATTTTTTATTGCACGGCGAAAACAGAAAACAGGATAATCATGGCATTTTATTTTATTTAACTAGCTAAAACAGAAAATAAAAGGTGGGAGCAGAGAGTTGTGCTTACTAGATTCATCAACTTCATACTTCTCAAAAATGATCCATTAATAAGGTTGATCAAGTCTTATTAAGAACCACTTCCGATTAGCATGAAACTGAAGAACTTTCGTAAAACACCAAGTTACCTCAATGGGGATGTGCATATCCCCAACAATAAGTATATCATATTTCCTTTTGGCAGTAGGTAGAGGTAATTGAAAACTTCCAATAGTGATGGTCGGAGATTCTTCAATAACATTTATACCATTCACTTGGAATTGTTTCTTCGGAAAGTGCACCGTATGCCCATCACCATTGATATGAAAAGTGACTTTGCTTTTATTGCAATCAATAACAGCCCCTGCAGTATTCAAAAAGGGTCTACCAAGGATAATCGACATGTTGTCGTCCTCAGGCATCTCAAGAATAACAAAGTCCGTTAAGATAGTAACATTTGCAACAACAACGGGCACATCCTCACAAATACCGATAGGTATGGCAGTTGATTTCTCAGCCATTTGCAATGATATCTCGGTAGGTGTGAGTTTATTCAAATCAAGTCTTTTATATAAGGAGAAAGGCATAACACTAACACCGGCTCCCAAGTCACACAAAGCTGTTTTGACATAGTTTCTTTTAATGGAGCAAGGTATAGTTGGTATTCCCGAATCTCCAAGTTTTTTAGGTACTCCATCCTTAAAAGAGTAATTAGCAAGCATGGTGGAGATTTCAGCTTCAGGTATCTTTCTTTTATTTGTGATGATGTCTTTCATATACTTTGCATAAGGGGCCATCTTTAAGATATCAGTTAAGCGAGTACGCAAAAAGACTGGCCTAATCATTTCAGCAAAGCGCTCAAATTCTTCATCATCCTTTTTATTAGATGGCTTAGGTGGAAATGGCATGGGTTTCTGAACCCATGGCTCTCTTTCTTTACCATGTTTCCTAGCCACAAAGTCTCTTTTATCATAACGTTTATTTTTAGGTTGTGGGTTATCAAGATCAGCAGCAGGCTCTATTTCAACATCATTATATGGCTCTTTATCATGGTTCGGTTGAGCATCTTCATGAACATCATCATTATCATTTTCATTATCACTGGTTGAATGTTCATTACCAGACTGAGTTTCAGCATCGGAAATAGAGACATCATTATTATTAGGAGGTTTTTGTATCTCAGGTTCACTAGAAGTATGCAAAGTCCTATCATTTTCTTTTTCTTTTTCTTCCTAGAAGGACTAGGTGCATCAGTATTAATTCTCTGAGAGTCTTGTTCAATTCTTTTAGGATGACCCTCAGCATAAAGTGGTTCTTGGGTCATTCTACCTCCTCTAGTTACTACCAGTGGCGGATCCAGTGGGGGTGCCGTGGGTGCCCTGGCACCCCCTCCAAAAATGCAAAACTTTTTTTATCTACTAGTAGTTAGTCCAATTCTATGTGTATTATTGGGTTAGATTGATAAACTGACTAATTTTTATGATTATACAAGGCATTTTTGTTGTGAGTGATAAGGTTGGCACCCCCTATGGTCAGGCTCTAGGTCCGCCACTGGTTACTACTCTAGCAGCAAAATCATTCATATTATTATTCATTTCATCAAGCAATTCTTTTTGAGATTTAGCAACTTGTTCTAACTGAGTTTGAACCATAGAGGCATGCTTTCCTACACCTCTAACATCATTATTGATTCTAAATAGCAAGTCACTCAAGCGAGCAATCATATCAGAATTATATTTCAATTGTTTCAGAACATGTGCATTGAAATGATCTTGCTTCATAATATAGTTGTCAAACTCATATAAGCATTGGCTAGGATGTTTATTGTGAGGGATATGACCTTCATCAAACTTTAATAAAGAATTTACCTTCACCACTTGTGGAGGTGGTGGTGTGTCAAGGCCATGTATTTCTTCAATAGGTGGCAAATTCTTCACATCCTCGGCTTTAATACCTTTTTTCCTTCATAGATTTCTTTGCCTCATGCATATCTTTAGGACTGAGAAATAAGATACCCCTCTTCTTCGGAGTGGGTTTAGGCAGTGGTTCAAGAGGAGTCCAATCATCATAATTCTTCAATATGCTATTCAATAATTTCTCATCTTGTTCAACAGTTCGTTCCCTGAAAACACAACCAGCACAACTATCTAGGAAGTCCCTAGAAGCATCGGTTAGTCCATTATAGAAGATATCAAGTATTTCATTTTTCTTGAGAGGATGATCAGGCA
Organism: Elymus sibiricus; assembly: GCA_039707655.1. Taxonomy (NCBI): domain Eukaryota; kingdom Viridiplantae; phylum Streptophyta; class Magnoliopsida; order Poales; family Poaceae; genus Elymus; species Elymus sibiricus. Next base: position 221,292,798 of record CM077665.1, read on the forward strand.
AAGCATTAAGCAACTGGAGAAGCCTCCCCTAAGCTTGTGGGAGACTCTCTTTTTCAATTTGCACAAAGTTAAATATTTCCTGTAAGGCAGCTTGTTTCTTATGAGCAGGAAAATATTTTTCAGAGAAGTAGTAAATCATATCCTGGGGACTACGCACACAACCAGGAGCAAGAGTATTGTACCATGTCTTAGCATCACCCTTTAATGAGAACGGAAATAACTTAAGGATGTAATAGTAGTGAATCTTCTCATCATGAGCAAAGAGGGTGGCTATATCATTCAGCTTAGTAAGGTGTGCCACTACAGTTTCGGTTTCATAGCCATGGAAAGGATCAGATTCAACCAAAGTAATTAACTCTGGGTCGACAGAGAATTCATAATCCTTATCTGTAACAAAGATTGGTGAAGTAGCAAACTTAGGATCACATTTCATTCTAGCATTCAAAGTCTTTTCCTTATACTTGCGTAGCAATTTCTTAAGATCGTTTCTATCCTTGCAAGAAAGAATTTCTCTAGTTACCTCTTCGTGCATAACATAACCTTCAGGTATCTTAGGCATTTCAAACTTAGGAGAGCTAGGACTAATAGGTGTTTCATAGTCATCATCAGTTTCATAAGCTTCATCAGTTTTAGCAATCTCATCAGTTTCAGCAGTTCCATTCTCTTTAGCTCTAGCAATTTGTTCATCAAGAAATTTTCCTAGTGGCACATTATCATCAAGCATGGTACTAGCATCATCAATAGCATAATTCATAGCAGAGGTAGCATCATCAATAACTTGCGACATATCAGGATTACTAGCATGTGGTGGTGTTGCAAGCTTACTCATAATAGAAGGTGAATCAAGTGCAGAGCTAGATGTCAGTTCCTTACCCCCCCTCGTCTTGGAGGGAAAAATCTTAGTTTTGGATCCTTCAGATTCTTCATAGTGATCAATTGATATAAATCCCGAGTGACTCAACAAATATAGTTATGCTCCCCGGCAACGGCGCCAGAAAAAGGTCTTGATAACCCACAAGTATAGGGGATCGCAACAGTTTCCGAGGGTAGAGTATTCAACCCAAATTTATAGATTCGACACAAGGGGAGCCAAAGAATATTTGAGAGTATTAGCAGCTGAGTTGTCAATTCAACCACACTTGGAGATTAAATATCTGCAGCAAAGTGATCAGTAGCATAGTAATATGATAGTTTTGATAGTAGTAGTAACAGTAACAGTAGCGGTAGCAGTGATAGCAATAGTTTTGTAGCAGTTGGAACAGTAGCATCAACAATAGTAACTTAGCAAGAACAATAAGTGGAAAACTCGTAGGCACTGGATCGGTGAACTCGTTGGATGATATTCATCATATGACAGTCATAACCTAGGGCGACAAAGAACTAGCTCCAGTTCATTAATGTAATGTAGGCATGTATTCCGTAAATAGTCATACGTGCTTATGGAAAAGAACTTGCATGACATCTTTTGTCCTACCCTCCCGTGGTAGCGGGGTCCATAAGGAAACTAAGGGATATTAAGGCCTCCTTTTAATAGAGAACCGGAACAAAGCATTAACACATGGTGAATACATGAACTCCTCAAACTACGGTCATCACCGTGAAGTATCCCAAATATTGTCACTATGGGGTTGACGGATCATAACACGTAATAGGTGCATATGACTAGGCAAGATCGGATCAAGAACATAGATATAATGGTGATAACATAAATGGTTCAAATCTGAAATCATGGCACTCGGGCCCTAGTGACAAGCATTAGGCATAGCAAAGTCATAGCAACATCAATCTCAGAACATAGTGGATACTAGGGATCAAGCCCTAACAAAACTAACTCGATTACATGATGAATCTCATCCAACTCCTCACCGACCAGCAAGCCTATGAAGGAATTACTCACTCCCGGTGGGGAGCATCATGGAATTGGCGATGGAGAAGGGTTGGTGATGACGAAGACCAAAGATTCCCCTCTCCGGAGCCCCAAACAGGCTCCAGATCTGGCCTCCCGATGAAGAACAGGAGGTGGCGGCGGCTCCGTATCGTAAAACGCGATGAAACTTTCTCCTTGATTTTTTTCTCCGAAAATAGGAATTTATAGTGGCGGAATTAGGGTCAGTGGGGACACGAGGTGGGAACAACCCACCAGGGCACGCCCAGGGGGCCTGGCGCGCCCTGGTGGGTGCTGCCACCCTGGCCCCCTGCTCCGATAGTTTTTGGCTCGAATAATTCTTATATATTCTGAAATAATTCTCCAAAAAGTTTCGTTTCGTTCTGAGAACTTTTATTTCTGCACAAAAACAACACCATGGTAGTTCTGCTGAAAACAGCGTCAGTCCGGGTTAGTTTCATTCAAATCATGCAAATTAGAGTCCAACACAAGGACAAAAGTGTGAGGAAAAGTAGATATGTTGGAGACGTATCATGCCCTCCCAGGACACGTGGCCACCGCTTAGTGGGCGGAACACCTCACTCGGCCTGGCCCCGTCTAGTCGGCCGGGGCGTAGCTGACTGGGCTCAGTCGGCTTTGCCAAAGCCGACTGAACCCCATACACGTCGGGCCGCGCCGAACGCCTTCTTCCTCCTCTCATTCTCTCTGTTCTTCCTCCCTTCTCTCTCAACCCGAACAAGCCTCAATTTTTTCACGTATATTGAGCCGATTTCTTCCCTATTTTCCATCGTAGATTGATTCTAGAGGATTAGGGGAGGCTAGGGAAACCTCGATCTCATGATGGGGTAGCTCATAGTGGTGGTTGTGGAGGTAGAGGTGGAGGACGAGGTGGAGGTGGTGGTGGAGGTGGAGGTGGTGGTGGAGGTGGTGGTGGTGGAAATTCCGTTGTTCGTTGTTTGTTCCCATGTTTGAAGGCCACCGTTCGTCGTTTCTTCACACGCTTCAAGGGTAAGATTCAACGTCCGTTGCCATAGTATTATGTTGTGTGAATATTTAGGTGTGTCAATTATTTTAGTTGACCCGATAGCTTTGTGTAATATATTTAGGACTGCTAATTTTGAGTTGGTTCGGCACAATATGTAGATGTCAAATATTTAGTTGTGTCGATATTTTTAGTTGATCCAGTAGCTTTGGGTAATATTTGGGTAGCTGTGGTAATTTTGAGTTGGTTCGGTATAATTATTAGTTTGTCCTTTTGCTTAATATTTGTCCTTGTTGAATAATTTTTTAGGTCAACAGATATGTCTGATTTAGTGAAGTTAGTTTTTTTACTACGGCCCTGGTAATGTCCAAACAAATGAGAGGGGAGCTGATCTGAGTGAATTTGAGTACATTGAAGTGCCAGTGACTGCCTCTGAAACATGGTCTGTTAGCCAGTTGACAGAATGGCTTGCCAGATGTTTAGGGTTAAATACTGAAACACACACCATGGGTGTTCATGCATTATGGACCTAGTCCAGGTCAAAAAAATTCTTATATTTGAAGGAAATAGAGCGGGACTCTTAGTGGGTGTGCTGGTTACAAGCTTGTGAGGGCAGGGGAGTTAATCCTGGCGCCTTAGTGCTTCCCGTGGTGAAGCAGGTCAGTGCAACTGAAGCCGAGGGTGGTTACGATTATGGCCAGAGCAGTGAAGGGATGCACGATTATGGACAGAGCAGTGAAGCCCATGCCGAGGGTGGTTATGATTATGGCCAGAGCAGTGAAGGGATGCAAGATTATGGTCAGAGCAGTGAAGCCCATGCTGAAGATGGTGTTTACGAATCAGGGCAGAATAGTCAGGCAGAAGGAGGAAATGCTGGTGATTATGTCAGTGGCGCGGCGGATGCCGACGAGGTAGATGGGCACATGCAAAACCAGATGGAAAATGAAGATAGAGATGGTGATATTGCTGATGATTCCGGCGAGTTCGACGAAGAAGAGAATGTCCAGGAGGTGCCTAATCCTGCATCGTGGAATCAGGACTTCTCAACTGCAATGACTGTGAATGATGGTCATGATTCTGCCTGGCAATATCACCAGAACAACATTGCGACTGGTGCCATGTATCCAAACAAGCAAGCTCTCAAGGATGCAATAATTAGTTGGGCAATGTTCACGCAAATGGTTTTTGTAGCAGATGTGTCAAGTCCGAAAAACTTGACAATGGTATGCAAGAACGCGGGTTCCCCCGCTAGGGTGCATGGCTATCTCCCTAAGTATGTCACAAACTGGGTGATCAGTGACTTAGTTCATCACATTTGTGTTATTCCCTGCATCCCTCAAGATCATCCTAACCTTACGTCCATGCTCATTACTCGGTTGCTTTATAGCGAGATAGTGGAGACCAAAGCGATGGAAGTGAAGGCTATCCAAACAAAAGTCTTCGTCAGGTTCAAGTACAAAATATCTTATGGCAAGGCTTGGAGGGCTAAGCAGAGGGCACTTGAGAGTAGATTTGGTTCGTATTTTGATGCATATGAATCTGTTGTCCGGCTCCTCCACACACTGCAGGACCGTAATCCAGACACCTATGTCGATATCCAAGACTTGTTCATGCGAGAGTTCCCAAATGTGAAGGTACTGCATCGAATGTTCTTCTCCTTCGGTGTGTGCATAGAATCTTTCAGACATTGTCGACCAGTGATATGTGTAGATGGCACTTTTCTCACTGGCAAGTACAAGGGTCAGATCCTGACTGCCATTGGTCAAGACGGGCAAAATCAAGTCGTTCCTCTGGCATTTGCTTTTGTGGAGAGCGAGAACATTGAAAGTTGGACATGGTTCTTCAGGCAATTGAAAATAGTTGTTGTACAGGATAAGCCAACTGTGTGAATCCTTCATGACAGGCATGCGGGTATACTCAGTGCGATAAAGACATTGTCAAACCCTGGTCCCGAGGAACAAACTCCATGGTAGGACTTGCAGAGACGTTGGTGCATGCGCCATCTTGGGGCCAATTTCTTTGCACAGTTCAGAAATAAGAACCTCATGAATCTATTCAAGAAACTCTGCAAGCAGAACCAACTATGGAAGTACAATTTGATACGTGACAGACTAAATGTTTGCACATAGAGACATGTCAGGGATAGGAGAGTTGCACGAGATGCAGCGGTGAGGGCACATGTTGAAGCAGTAGCTGCAAAGTTAGCAACATGATCAACTGCCGTGGAGGAGGAGCCTGTTGGGCTATGTGACTTGCCAGGATTTGATCCACCCGGTACTAGGAGAAGGCTTGGGAGGACAATTAAAACCTTTGATCACTGGATAGAGCATGAGCCTCTGGAGAGGTGGTCTTTGTTGCATGACACACATGGATCAAGGTACGGTGTGATGGCTACCAACCTCACTGAAACATATAACTTTGTCCTCAGAGGAAATAGGGCTTTGCCACTTACATCCATCTTTGAGGGAATTTTCTATGGTACGGTGAAGTATTTCAGTGATAGACGTCAAAGCGCTGCCCTGCATATCACTAACAACTCGAACACACGTTACTGTGAAAGGGTTATGAAGTACATGGATGAAAAGATGGAAAAAGCCCGGTCACACACTATTATCCCCATCGGAAATCTAGAGCGAAGGTTTGAGGTTCACTTAGCTAACAACAAATTCAGATGTGCAAATGAGACTAAGACACACGAGGTGAAAATTGGAAACGAAGTCCGGCCAACGTGTGAGTGCACATGCAAAAAACTGAAGTTGCTTCACCTACCTTGCTTGCATGTACTTGCTGCTTGCGGGCAGTTAGGACTAGACGCAATCTCATTCGTGTCTCCATACTTTCTAAAAGAGTCCGTCCTCAATACCTGCACATGTGAGTTGCTTGGTTTTCAATCCATTGGTAACTTCAACATCGTCGACCCTGCTGAACGAAGATACATTCCACACCCTGAATTCATGCGTAAGAGTAGAGGTAGACGACAGTTTCAGCGCATCCGGAATGATATGGATTAATCTGATGCCTGAGGGTGCACCATGCAATGCATTCTATACAATGAATTTGGACATAGGGACCCTGAATGTCCCACTTTTGTCACTACTAGTGGGGGCGCTAGGCGTAGACGAGGCAGCCGTGGACGAAGAGGATGAAGAGGGAGAGCAAGAGGAAGAAGCTAGGCTATCTTTAAATTTGTGTGGCACTATGTGTTTAAATTTGGTAAGTGTGGCACTATGTGTTTAAATTTGTTAAGTGTGGCACTATGTGTTTAAATTTGTTAAGTGTGGCACTATGTTTTAAATTTGTTAAGTGTGGCACTATGTTTTAAATTTGTTTAAGTGTGGCACTATGTTTTAAATTTGTTAAGTGTGGCACTATGTGTTTAAATTTGTTAAGTGTGGCACTATGTTTTAAATGCACTATTCTAGGAATGGAGGGACCGTGGTTGCTTAAACCTGATATTGGTAGTAAGCATCATGCTGCGCAATTATGTGAGCGCAAGCTCGACCCCCTTGTCACTCGCACTTCTAAGGTGGACTGGAGGATACACCCGGATTAGGTTGGCAGGTACGTGTTTTATTTATTTATTTCAAGCATGCATATTAGTGGGCCACACTGAATGAATTGCTATGCTTTCTGATATGCAGGTTGAAATGGGCTGGACTTTTACCTTTCGCGCGTCTAGTAGAGGACACTGACACCTCCAGACGCCTCGCCATTGACTCCTCTCTGCTCACCTGCTTAGTGGACCGATGGAGGCCTGAGACCCACACATTCCACTTCTGCTGGGAAGAGATGGCTCCTACTCTAGAGGATGTCTCATTGCTGCTTGGCCTACCGTTGGCGGGTACTACCATAGGACTGTTGGAGGCACCGCCTGGTTGGGAGGTATCTATGGCACAACGTTTCCATGGTGTTTATGATTAGGCTCCGGTTCTTGCGTCGAAGCCTCACGGACCTAAGTATGATTGGCCGCTCCATTTCAGAGTTAGTTCCTCATCCGCATATCATTCGTTCTCATGCTTCTAGTTTTACAATTACATTTGTTATTTACTAATACTTTCTCTTTACTCAATACAGTTGCAGACTTTTCCGGGGTATCCAAATGTACCTATGAATGAGACCCAGATCACACGTAGCATGGAGGCGTACCTACTGTGGCTTCTCGGGAAGGTTATGTTCACAGAGAACCATGTCACCATTGTAAGTGTGCGCTACATCCCTATTGCACTGGAGACCGCGAGAGCTGAGATGCCGAATCAGATCACACCTAGGAGTTGGGGTTCGGAGGTCTTAGTAGCTACATACCGAGGTATGTGCAACGGTTGCCAGCTTGCGTCGGAGAAGTCAGCCCTTCTTGGATGCCCTCTATTTTTACAGCTATGGTCATGGGAGAGGTTCTCTATAGGACGGCCGAACATAGATGTCGAGGAGGGTTTTCCTGTGGGCCACCTGTTCGATGCTGAACACATCGACATGCCTACTTTCGGTCTTTCCTGGACACGTCACAAGGTATGTCTCATGTTATAATTTAGTGCATGTTCTTTGCCTATACTACGGCCGAAAACTCACTTATAATCTGTGCAGAGATGCTATGCTACTGAGCAGACTAGGCAAGCCTACACGACATTAAACGAGCAGTTCGATACGTACACCAGGGTGATCTGGCAGCCATACACGCAAGCATCCATACATGCCAGATACCCCGACGGTATTTCTGAGCTATGCACAATACATTGGGGTTACTGGATGACAAAATAGAAGATCATCTTTGATATATTCGTCGAGGAGATGGTGCAGCAGCGGGTTATGAGGCAATTTGGTCTTCGGCAGATGGTCGAGCCCCCCTATAGAGAACACACCGCCAGCAGTAGTCCAAAGGTATTGTATACTTATTCAACGTTTCATTGTCATTCAGTATCGTTCATAGTGAATCACTAGTTAATTGTTAAAGACACACCTCAATTGCAGGAACACAAGGAAGGGGATAAGCAGGACACAAGATCAGTGGCTCCAAAGGCTTCAACAGTACATTACAGACTGGGATAATGCGATGACACGTCTCTGGGGCGAGGATGAAAGGTTTGATCTCGGTGAATTCAATGCCTATTTGAATCAGTACATGAGCGGGACAAGGTTACGCATCGTTCAGCACCCTCATCCAGAGGAGATTCCGGACCCTGTTACGTCGGATACATACCCGAGCTATGATACTTCAGACTCTAGGCAGTACACGGTAACATCTATTGTCTTTATCTAATGCATCTTGTTGTTACAAACATTGCCGTCCATACTTAATAATCATCGTGACAATTTCAGGCTGAGCTGGCATTCGATCTTCATAGTGAGGTCAGGGACTGTACACGTTGACTGTCATCTGCACGTCTTATGGTACCTAGGTCTCAGCTCTGGCCATGGTTCACGCGCCTGGAGCAGAAGCTACGAGCTGTCTACGCGGCTATCACGTGCACCCGCACTTCGAACGTTGTTCCCCCCCCCACCACCAGCAGTAGCCGCATCCCTCCATGCAACCACAACAACCACGTCCACGCCTAGCACAACAACCGACGCCCCCTCCACCACCTCCTGACCAGGCTGGCAGTTCGGCATGGTAGCATCCACAACAGCATAGTCCCTCATCCAGCTTCGCGTTTAGGCCTTCACCGCAACAGCAAAGTCCCACATCGGGTTTCATGTTTCAGCTACATCCTGGTATGTCTCTTCAAATTTATTCTTTCCAATATTGACTGAGACTACATATTTCTTCATTACTTATGTTCCCTCCTGTAGGATCCTTCGCATATCACGAGATATCGGCATTCGTATCCGGGTGGGGGAGTGAGGGTGAGCCACTATCGCAGCACAACACCTGGATGGACATGTTTTCGACTCGTACACCAGAAACCCACCCAGGATACACAGGATGAACAGGACGGGTCCGAGGTTCCTCTTCGTAACATTGGGCCACCCCACAAGTTGGGCTGGAGTAAGCCTAGCACACCGCCTGAGCGCTGAGGCAGGCGTCTCATTGACGCTTCCATCTATCAGTAGAGACATGACTATCTAATTATGGATGAGACATATGTCTATTCTATGTATGGGACAAATGACTATCTACTTATGTATGAGACATTTTCATGTTCTATTTCAGTCCTCAGTTAGTTTAGTGGGGATAACACATATACGTCATGCTTAGATAAAACAATATGCCCCCGAAACAAGACAATACACACAAATAATATAAAATACATCTGAATTAAACAGTAAGACTGAAATTACAAAATATAGCTAAAAAACTACATGAAGGCATCATCGTCCTCCTCCGTCGATGCAGAGCTCTTGCCCTTTGTCGATGCAGAGCTCTTGCCCTTTGTCGATGCAGAGCTCTTGCCCTTTGTCGATGCAGAGCTCTTGCCCTTTGTCGATGTAGAGCTCTTGCCCTTTGTCAATTCAGAGCTCTTGCCCTTTGACGATGCGGTAGTCTTAGCCTTGGTGGTCGGCATGAAGATGTCGTCTTCGTCCTCACTGTCTTCTGTCCATAAATCCGTATTTTCTGCTGCAAACTTGAGGTATGATTCACTCTTATGCAGTTGCTGCTGCCATCTTCCACGCAACCCGAGAAGTTCTTTCCGTATCTCCTCAAAGGTCCTTGGAGGCCACCCACTCCTAGCTAATGCGCGAGCCAACTCATTCATTATGGTGTCACTATTGATGAGTTCCTCACATGGAACTACTCTATTGTCGATCTTGAAATTGGTGGCTAAACGGAGAAGAAATGGGACATACCAGAGTGAAAACCACGATCATAAGGATAATTGGACATCTTGACGAATCTACGATACTATACTAGACTACTTACCCACCTTAGCGTGGAGGGGATTTTATAGGTTCAGAAGAGAAGAATAGGCGGGAACTCAGAAGCGGGAAACTATGACGGGAGATATTGGTTGGAACTAAGAAGCGGGAAACGATTGCGGGAACTAAGAAGCGGGAAGCGATGGCGAGAAGTGAGAAGCGGGAAATTATGGCGGGAAGACATAAGTGGGAAATTATGGCGGGAAAAAGTCTTGTCGCCTGGTCGAGAGGGGCTATTTTGTCATTCTGGTCATCAGAAAATCTTAGTTACGTAGCAAAATATGAATACATGCACCTATCGGCTTTGCCGACACCGATTAGTACTAATTGGCCACGGCTAAGCTGATTAGTGCTAATTGGTCATGGCTAAGCCGATTAATCCTAAATAATCAATTTTAAGCCGACTGGAGCCACTTGAGCGTAGCCGACTGCCCTATCGGCCTAGTTAAAGCCGACAGGAACTAATCGGCTTTGGCGTAGCCAACTAGATCCAGTCGGCTTTGGCTTGGCCGATAGGGTTATATATTTGCAAATTTTTGAACCAGCATAATATGTGACAAATTTAATTAAAAAATGTATTATTTTAAAAAATAGCGGGGTTGGATAGATTGAGGGGGAGCCCGGGCTGTTTGGCCGAGGAACACGAGGAAAAATGGGGATAGTTTGGATCGGGGAAGATCTCTAGGTGGGAGGCGACTCGGCGGCGGCGGAGGAGGGACAAACCTCCTAAATTTTAGGGTTGCTGTCCTAAACTGGTTAGAGGTTGGTCTATATATAGTAGGGGTCCAAAAGAGGGCTAAATCGAAACCTCCGATTGTGATCGGACGGCTCTGAACAAGGGCAAGGTTAGGTAACAGGTCTAGTGGGTTGTGTAGATGTCCAGAGGCTTGAGATGAGGGGGAAATGAGTGGCCCGGTGACAAGTTTTATTTACGAAAAGGTCCGATAATTTGACAGGATATAGTGTCGCTATAGTTATCTGTTGGGATATCAAACGGACTCCAAATGCGACAAATTTGATAGGCGGTCTGCCTACACTATATTAAGACCGCACACCAACTTTCAACCCATTCCGAGAATATTTTATTCCCACTTATAGAACAATATTTTTACGATGCCACCGGCGCGTGCGTGTATGTTTGGTCTCGAAACGGTCAAAGACGAGAACAGAGAGAACTAGCAACTATACATGGATTTAAGTTTTGAAAAATGAAGGCAATAGAGTGCTGATGCAATGCGAATAATGCAATGATGAATGCAACAACCAATAAACCACACGGCGATAACGAAATATATGGAAAGAATCTACAGCATCGGTCTCGGGCTGTTACAACTCGCCCCCATTTCAAAGAGATCTCGACCCAAGATCTAAGAATGAGAAGCGGAAGAGGAAAGAAGAGGTAAAACTTAGTTGCTTCTTTGACAAATGAGTGATGTCGGCCCAGTGGGACCCCGGGTACCACAACATGTCTGCCATTGGCCCTGAGGGCGATGCAGGGTTGGCCCGAGTAAGACGACCCAACCACGGCCGCCCGAAGGGGGCTGCCTCTAGAGGGGAGAGCCCTGACAAAGGCCAGCAGGCTCCAGACCGCCTCACGAGGACCCCCTCGCGAGGCCACCTCATGAGGCTCGACGAGCGGCACCAGCCGCGGGGCTACCACCCCACCACGTGGATGACGCCCCACTGTCAGGCCAAGGACGACGGGGCACGACCAGAACAGGATTCCCGCTTTGGTGATAAGGGAGCAGCGGTGTCGCCTCTCCCAATGCAGGTTCCCCAACGCTTGCCACTTCGGTGAAAGAGGATCAGGACGGATCGGCGCGCCAGAACGAAGGTCATCACCGAGCCCACGACCGTGTCATGAAGACTGCTTTATTAGGCGAAGACCACCTTTAGTCAGGATAGGCCTGACTCATGTCCCCCTTTGAATTGCCACCCCGTGGCCACCCTTTCCCGCCAATATTTTCGTGGAAGAGGACCAAGGCACTACAAAGAGGGAAGGGCCACATCCATGTAGGGGGATCGAGCCATTCTCTCCCCCAACACCCCATGTACTGGAGCCTCAAGCTTCTCCTTTTCCAAGGTAACCAAATCACAAGCAGGAGGAGGGTTTTACACTGCACGATGGCTCGAACCTGGGTAGCTTGTGTGTCCCCATCATTTTCGGTGAGGAAGAGTGAGCTCGTCGTTGGTCTCGCTGTGTTTGCCGTCGTGTTCTAGGTCGCAAGCCAAGCCCACCCCCCAGTGTCCGAACCTTGTTCTTGGAGAAGTGCTTGGACATAGATCCCAGACTCTGACATTCGGCGCGCCAGGTAGGGGGACTTGCCGTCATCGCGCCTTCGACCGCGACATCAGCATCGACATGGATGAAGCCGCCGCCCGCCGAGAGCGTGTCACGCACCGAGCTGCCACCAGGGCCGCCGCGACGCCCGTCTCCTGTGGCGCCCCCGGGCCGCCACCAAGCCGGTTGGGTAGCGTGTGGCCTCCTCCGTCCACCCGTCAATGAACGAGCAGGCGTGTGGCCGCTCCGTCACCGTCTCCTCGCTCGCGCGCCGCGACCCTCCTACTCCGTGGGCCGTGTTGCTCATGGTGCAGGAGCTCGTGCGCTACAGTCCTGTTGGAATCGGGCTCCGCAGACCCAAGGAGGTTCGAACTCTGGGGTGTGTGCGAAGCTCCCAACCAGCGCAAACCTCAGGCTCGCCTCTCCACAGCCGAGCCTTGTTGAACGCATGCGTGCAAACGAGAAGATGAACACAGAGATTTACCCAGGTTCGGGCCACCTTGCGGTGTAAAACCCTACTCCTACTTTTGGTGGATTGGCCTCATGAGGAGGTTCGTGGATGAACAAGTACATTGGCTTGTGACCTCGTGAGGGCTCTTGGTGGTGGGTGGTTTCGTCTCTGCCGGTCGTTTTTATCTACGGTGGCGGCTAGTCCCTATTTATAGTGGCCTTGGTCCTCTTCCCTTATCGCACAGGCGGGAAGGGATCCCACAACGGCCAAATTTAAAGGGGGACAAGAGGTACAGCTTATCCTGACTAAAGGTGGTCTTCGCCTGCAAAGCAACTGGGAGTGACGCAGAGGTGGGCTCGGCGATGACATCCGTCCTTCTGAGCTTGTGGTCTTGGTCTCGTTGCACCAGAAGGGAAACCTTTGGGGGATCCCTTGGGAACCCGCGTACGTCCCTGCCTCCTTAGCACCAAAGGGGAAATTGTCCCCTCTGCGCCCGCTGGCCTTGGTCGTCATGGCTCACGTCACCGCAGCCTCCTGAGGCCGGGTACCTGCATATTAATCTCCGCTCCTGGAGAGGCGACCTGGGGAGGCCGCTCCTCTGGAGGTCTTGGCGTCGTTCTCCTCGCGAGGCCGGGGCCCTCACGAGGGTCTTGTCCTGGGGGGTTTGTCGCCAGGCCGTACTGGGCCGTCGAGGTGGGCCACGCGCTGGGCCGCAGGCAGGCAGATCTGGGTACCCCCGATCCCAGAACTTCGACAGTAGCCCCCGGGCCCAAGGCGCGCTCGGACTGGCTTCGGGGCGAAGCCAAGGAAAGAAGGCCGAAGCGCCGCAGGCCCCAATCGCCTGTGGGCCTGGCTTGACGCGTGGCGCACGACGGGGAACGGACGCCTCCACTCCCCCACGTCGGCTCGGTAACCGTCCCGACTGACGAGGGCTGGCGCGCGCTGCGGGTCCATCATTGCCCAGAATGCGGAGGGACGTTGGTTGGCCTCCGATCAACTATAAGTGGGCGAGGGGGGCAGAGCCCCCCTAGCCTGTCTTAATCTTCTCGCCTCTTCGCTCCAATCTGCTGCTTCCACGGCCATGGCACCAGTGAGTAGGTTATGTGCTGCCGAGAAGGGGAAGGGCCGCCTGGAGGGATCGGACTCACCGCCGCCCAAGAGGGGTCGCGGTCGTCCCTGCAAGTACGCCGCGACACCGGCGGTGGCCCCCCGAGTGCGCGGGCGCACTCCCGTGCGGGCCGGCGCTGCCTCCGGTAGCCGCAGGAAAGCTCATTCCCGCGCAGGTGGCAGCGGTAGCCGTGGCGCTCGCGGCCGAGGGGGGAAGCTGGCGGTGGGCACCCGGCCGCCCCACCCGCGATCTCACTCGGCCGATGCGGTCCAAGAGTTCGTGGTGTGGGTGGAGAGGCCGGCCATCACCTGGCTCCAGCTCCCGCGCTTCTTCGCAGGGGCACTGCCAGCCGGAGGGCCTGCCGGCCTATGGCTGCAGGCCGATAGTTGCTGCAGCGAAGCCTCGTGGGTGGAGGTCGAAGACACTATCGCGGGCTACGTGTTCCTGAACCGCGGGTGGTAGATGTTCGCGTGCGCTCGCGGCCTGCAGGGGAGGTGTACCCTCCACTTCAAGTACGACGGGGCGGCGACGTTCTTCGTCAAGACCTTCGGGGAAGATGGTAGGCACTTGGGGTGCTGCCCGGAGGGCGACGGCAGCGACAGCGACGACTTCTCCGCCTACGATGATCATCGCGGCGGCGGCATCCTCGGCGGTGAGCTTGCCCTTGGTGATGGACGCAGCACCTCCAGCAGCAGCGACGCTTCCTCCGGGGGAAGCTTGAGCAACGACGACTACGACGAGCCACCAAGCCGGCGGGCCCGGACCAAGGAGGGCGGCGAGCCGCCGCGGCGTCGTGCCCCTGCCCCGGAGGGCATCAAGCCGCCATGCCAACGTGCCACCGTTAAGGAGGAGGAGGACTCCGACTGAGCGGGGGAGGTGCCGGGGCCGGACCTCAGAAGTAGTGGCCCTTGGAAGGCCATCTTTTGTTGTTTTTTTTGACTTCCTGCATCAAGAATCATGGAGGGCCCCGAGGGGGCGTGTAATGGACTATGGCGCTTGCGCCTTTATGTTAGCGTTTTGTTTTTATGTCGTACTTTGGCGTTTATATTGCTACCAATGGAATGCTCGTCGCGATTAGGATAACTTAGCTTGGCGTACTCGTGGCGGGTTCATGCATCGCGAGGTGTAGCTGGGGCACCGAGGCAGCTTGGAGGTCTTGCCGAGGGGGCCTCTTCCTTGCGGACCAGGCAGCTCCGTAGCCTTGAGAAGTGCCCGCCGCTCGCGAGGCTCCTGGGGGGGAGGGGTTGGCAAGGAGTCAGGGCCTCTGCCTCGGGAGGTGCTTCCTCAGGACATCGCATCCAATGAAGGCACTGAAACACGCTTCACGCAGGGTTAGAGTTCCTTGATAACGAGCCAACTCGTGACTTCCCTTTCCTTGGTCGTCCTCCTCCCAGCGACCATTTTTGGTTGGAGCTCCCAAGCGAGGGTCGATCATCGCTGGTATGTCAGGTCGCGATGCCCTGAGGAAATACCCGCCTGCTGGCTTCGCTCAAGAGCGTCATGCAAGGATTAGGATGCCAAGGTCTTGGTGAGAGGACACCAAGGTTTTGGCGAGGTGTGCACACCGTGTCCAGCCCCTGCTCGCAGGGCGAGAGAAAGAGAGAGAGAGAGAGAGAGAGAGAGAGCTGGCGGGTGCCAAACCCCTTAAAAAGAAGCTTAAGAACGAGAAATGCTGCAAGGAGAAAATTCCCACCCCTTTTTCGAATAAGACGCGAAAACTTCAACTTCATTCCAAAAAGTGGCAAATTCGGGTACAAAAAGGAGCAAAGAACAGCCGCGTCCGGCACCTAAGCTAGTGTTCGTCTTCTCCCAGCGCGGAGCATAGGGCCTTGTCAGGGGGATGACCCCCGGGTAGGCAACGGAGCCCGAATCCCTTTCAAAAAATCATCAGAGCAAGACAAGTCCCTCTGGCCGGCTTGCCAAGCACGCCGGCTCCCCAGCGCGAGCCGGCTCGGCGTGGCGACCCGGCCTGGCCGGCTGGCCCATGCCGGCTGGCCGTGAGGCGGCGAAGCCTTAGCGACGAAGCAAGCGGTGCTACAGCGATCCTCCCTTTACCCTGACAGAGCAGGTGAGGCTGCAGCTTTCCTTGCGCCCCCACCCGAGGCGGGCGGTGTCAGTGAGGCGCGGTCCTGTAGAAATGGCGGCGCCGACCTCCCTCTGACGATGGACAAGACGCGCCACAGTGCCTCGAACCCAGACTGACGAGACAAGACCCGTCACGATGCCCGCGCCAGGCAGGTGCGGCGCACCTGACGACCCGGCACCCGGCGACCCGGCATCCCGGCATCTGGCGACCCGGCGACCCGGTGACCCGGCCACCGGATCCTGGTCAATGACACCAGGGGCCCGCGCCCCTAGTACGTTACCGTTGTAACCCTGGGGGTCGGCCTATAAGACCCCCAGGGAGGCCTCCGTGCAGAGAGGTCGGGTTTCAGTGGCTGAGAGTTCGAGTTAGTGCGGTAAGGTCAGTTCTCACCCTAGCTAGCTCTCTCCAGATCACGAACACTCACACAGGAGAGGCAGAACGGTGG
This sequence comes from Elymus sibiricus, assembly GCA_039707655.1. NCBI lineage: Eukaryota > Viridiplantae > Streptophyta > Magnoliopsida > Poales > Poaceae > Elymus > Elymus sibiricus. The sequence continues at coordinate 221,308,885 of CM077665.1, forward strand.
CTTAGCCCCTTCTCCCTCCTCCGTCCAAGCAGCTCCAGGAGCGACTCTGTAACCTCTGTGCTTATCAGCTCACACGGCAGGAGTAGGGGTGTTACCTCTCCAGAGGGCCCCGAACCTGGGTACGTCTTGTGTCCCGCACTCGCTCGTGCCAACGTCGCCTCCGGAACCCACCGGCGTCCTATCGTAGCCCCACCTCATAAGCCATCTCATGGCATCTGCCGTGAATCACGCACCCCCAGCGAGAATACCACGACAGTTGGCGCCCACCATGGGGCTGCTCGCGGCGTCGGCCGGAGTCAAGTTCCGGACGAGGCCCTTCACCAGCTCCGGCGAGCGCATCATGCACGGTTTGGTCCGTGTGCCCCGCACGGCCAAACCGGCCGGCTGCAGCGCTGCGCTAGGCGCGGACATCGCCGGCCCCGCAGGCTGCTTCATCGTCCCCTTCGGCGCGCTGCGCGTCTTCATCGCGCTCGTCCCCGACGTGTTTCCCAGCGAAGTGTGCAACTGCGCCAACTCACCTGTCCCCGTTAGCCGTGCCGTCCCCGACGACGTCGCTGCTCTCTGCGTTCACGCGGAGGTGCTCACCATCGGCACCAGTTCCGGCTCCCCGCGCGCCAAGGAGAAGGCTGCCGCGGCCGCCGCCTTGGCTGCGGCTCCGCCTCGCCGGACTGACCCGCTCCACGACACGATCCGGAGTCTGCAAGCCCCCATCATGCCTGACGCGGACGCGGATGCTGCAGCGGCCCAGCTCAATGAGGGCCGCCAGCATCTGTTGCTCGAGGCCACGGAGCTTGCGGCAACCCGGCGCCGGCTGGAGTCTGCCCAGCGAGAATTCGACAGCGCGCATGGCCTCACTCCGCCTGCCATCGAGCCCAGCCGGGTCGCGGAGGTGCGGATCCGCGGGGGCGCACTCGGCCGTGCGCTAGGCGCAGGCCGACCCGTCTACGACACCCCCGTCAAGAACATGCGCGCGGCGCAGGCCGCGATTGCTGATCTCAAGTTTCTGGAGGGCGAGGAGCTGCTGCAGCAGCAGCAGCGCATCCGCGACCTCATCACCGCGGCGAACGAGCAGCAGCAGCGCTTCGACCCGGCCCAGCCATCCGGCTCCGCCTCAAGAAGAACCGGGGACCCGGAGAGGGCTCTCCGGGATGCGCGGCAGACGCCTTCGCACACCACTAGCGCAAGCCGCTCTGGCCAGCACCGGTCCGGCCGGAGCCGGCACAACCGCGCCACCACCGCTGGAGACGGCAACGCTGGCGAAACGGCTGGCGACGGCCGGGTTCAGCAGCCGGAGCCTCCCGTGCGGCCGGCTCGGCGGCCCGAGCCGGCCCCGGAGGCTCCTGCTCCCCGCGGTCCCGTGGCCGACCGAATCGGCCTCCGCGTTCCCGTGGCTGACCGGCTCAGCCCCCGCGAGCCCTACGACGAAAGCGACGCCCGTCACCGCATCGACCGGCTGCCGCGCTCCACGGTCCTGGAGGAGGAAAGCTCTGTTGGCCCGGCGTGCTTCGGCCCCCGCATCAGCGAAGAACCCTTCCCCAAAGGCTTCTCGCTGCCCCGCGACTCGCCAAAATACACCGGCGCCACCAAGCCGGAGGACTGGCTAACCGGCTACACCACAGCTGTCGGCATAGCCGGCGGCAACCGGCGTGTGGCTGTCCGTTACGTCCCCCTCATGCTGCTCGGTTCGGCCCGGACGTGGCTCAACAGCCTCCGTGCCGGCAGCGTGAACTCCTGGCTGGATTTCGAAGATGCGTTCGTCCGCAACTTCACCAGCACCTACACGCGACCCGGCAAGCCTCGCCAGCTCTCCATGTGCGTCCAGAAGCCGGGCGAGCCCCTGCGCAACTTCCTCACGCGGTGGACGGAGCTTCGCAACTCCTGCGAAGGTGTCCACGAGGTCCAGGCCGTCCAATACTTCATCGACGGATGCCTAGACGGCACTGTGGTCAAACACCGGCTGGTGTGCGACGAGCCGGAGACCCTGGCGGAGCTCATGGCCGTGGCGGACAAGTACGCTACGGCCGACTCCGCGATGGATGTGAAGATCACGATCGGCGCGGACGGCAAGCTTCTCCCGGCCCAGCCGGCTCCCCCCAAGCCGGCTGGCGACAACAGCCAGCGCCGGCAAGACGGCAACAACAACGGCAACTACCTCATCGACGCATACTACCTCATCGACGCGCAGAAGCTGAACAAGCGCAAGTGAGATGCAGCCGGCGAGGAGTCCAGCTGGCCCTGGAACGCGGAGCTCCTCCGTCCGTTTTACAGTTAAACCCATGTATGTATGCATCACCATCTTTTGGACTTAATCAAAGCAGGCAGCTCCCCCGTTCTTATGTTTCCTGCCGAGTCGGCGCAGCCGGCTCGGGGGCTCCCTTTTTCCCGCTTTATTCTGTGTCTACACACAACCATGTTTTTTCTAATTCCCCCACCGAGTCGGCATAGCCGGCTCGGGGGCTCGGGGGCTAGCCGGCTAGACCACGCCCCGTCTTTTTTCCCTTAGTCCGTCTCGGAGTGTACGATCTGCCAAAGCCCTCTCTTCGCCAGCCACAGCCGGCTCCCGGCTGTCCGGCCGGCAAGAGCCAAAGGCCGGAAGCATCGTTACGCAAGAACGACTAAGGAGACAGCCCGGCACGGCCAACCTGGCTTAACCCGTTTTATCTCGCCTGTTCGCCGCACGACCGGCTGTGCGCCAGGCGGCCTCGCCGCCTGCTGCCAGCCGGCCCAGTGGGTGTTTCGCTCGCGCTCTACGTCCGAAAAAGCCTAAGTACTGTGCGTTCGCTCTCAAAGCCGAGTTCCCGTCCTAGCCACAGTCCGCAACCCGGCTGTCCGGCTAGCGGGAAGGAAGCCCAGAGAAACAACAAACAGGAAAAGGCCCAAGGCCGAATAGCAGAAAGTGAAATCACCACGTCAGTTGGCGCCAAATCGCATGCCAAATTTATATATAGCATGGGCCTTCGGCCACGAGTTCATTACATTGAACTACACCCCCAGTGGGTGGACCTGCTACCTAACAAAAGTTTGAGCACAGAAAAAACAAAGGCCCTAAGCGGCACCCGCGTCGTCTCCGGCCGGCGTCGGCCCAGCCAAGGTGGACGCAACCACCGGGTTGGGTCCAGCGCTCTCCGCCGTCCTCTCCGACGTGGCATCGTCGTCCGCGTCAGTCTCGTCGTCGGCATAGGCGCCCGTCTCGGCCGAGCTGCCGTCCGGGTCGTCAAGCAGAAGGCCGAGCATGTCGGCAGGGAGCTCCTCGACGTCTTCCATCCGCTCGACGACGAACTCGTCGTGCGGGGCGAACGCTGCCAAGTAGCTGGCCCGCCCGGCGATCCGCTGCGCCCGCGCCGCCAAGTACTCCTCCGCGCCGGCCCGCTGCGCCGCCAGACGGTCGAGGTCCACGCCTGGATACCACGACATGACGAAGCGCAGCGCCGTCTCCGCGCCGGCCTGGGCCGCGGAGGCCCTCCACGCACCGAGTCGCTCCACGCCGGGCTCCAGCCACCGCGCCAGCCGGGTGACGCTGTTCGGCGCCACCGCGCTTGGCCAGAGGCCGCTCGCCATGCCCATGCCGGCCTCGAACAGGCGACGCATTTGCTCCTCCACTGCCCGAAGACGGGCCTCGCCGGCAAGAACAAGCTCCGAGAAGGACCAGGCGGCGTACGCGTCGATCTCCGCCCCCAGCTCGCGCTGCTCGGCCCGGTGGGCGTACACGGCCGCATCAGCCGCCTCCTGTGTCTCCGGGAAGACTCCTGGCAACGGAAAGAAACAAGTCAGTCAAAGAAGGCAACTTGCCGGCTTCGCCAACCGGCCCGAAGAAAGAGATGATACTTACGGGCGAAGGTCTCGTCAAGGTGCTGCGCCTCGCCCAGCATCCCGCTCTCCCGGATCTCCGACGCGCGAGCCTGGGCCTCGAGATCCTTCTCGAGCTGGGCGATCTTCCTGCCGGCGTCCGCCAGCTCCTCGGACGCCTTGCCGCGCTCCTCCGCCAACCGGCCTAGCTCCGCCTGATGGGCCTCCTCCGCCCTGGTCTTCTCGGCCACCATCCGGTCCACCTCGGCCTGGAGCCAGTCGCGGTCGCCGACGGCGAGGTCGCGCTGCTGGCCGGCTTCCGCAAGCCAGCCTCGAAGGCTTGGAACCTCGGCCGCATCGGCTGCGTGACAAGATTCCCGGTCAGATGCCGGAAGCAAGGATTAGAAGAAAAAGTCAAGGCTCTAAGATTCGACCCGGCTGCTCCGCAGTCCGGCCCGAATCTCGGGGGCTACACCCAGTGGGTGCGCTGGCGCGCACCCACTGAAGGCATACCTTGGACCCGATGCAGCTCCTCCTCCGAGGCGGCGAGCCGGGTTCTGGCCTCGCGGTACCGTTCCCAGAGCCGGTTGAACGCGCTGGCCCACAGGTCGTACAGATGCTGTGCGCAGACAAAAGATTAAGATAATGCAAAAGACGGTCATAAGATTCGACACGGCTGCTCCGCAGCCCGGACGAACCTCGGGGGCTACACCCAGTGGGTGCGCTGGCGCGCCCCCACTGATTCGACAATCAAGATAGAAGAAAAAGCTCACCACGATCGCCTGCTCCAGCTGCCGTGCCCGGTCCAGCTCCTCCCGGAGGAAGGCCTGCAGGCGCTCATCCCGGCCGCGAAGTTGCGAGCGCAAGGCATCCGCCGCATCGTCCTCCCAGGTTCGCGGCCCCACCACGGCCTCGCTGGAGCTCGCCCACGGAAGCTGAAGTGCGGTCCCGGCGCCGAATCCGCTTCCACCCAGCCGCTCGGAGTCCATGGCGGCTTGGGGCGGCACGACCACCAGGGTGCCGGTGCCTCCTGCCGCGGCCCCCGCGGCCGGCGTCGGCTGCGCTTGGCCGGATGGCGCGGAGTCCGCCTCGCGCCTCTCCCCGCCGTCCTCGCCTCCCTCCACCGGGTTGGCTCGGGGCGGCGTGTCCACGACGATCTCCTCGTCAACGTCCGACCCGCCGCCGGCCGGCTCCGCCCTCGTCTCCGGATCGCCCGCTCCCGCCGGCTGTGGCTCAATGACCGTCACCACCGGCGCCGAGCCCGTCTCCATCTCCGGCCAGGCCGGATCCGCGGTAGGCCTGGCCCGCGTCGCGGAGGCCCTCTCCCACGCCTGGGCCGAGGCCTCCCGCATCGCCTTCTCGACCTCAGCCCGGTCCCGCCAGGCGGCACGCGTCGCCGCCACAAGATCCTGGCCGGACTGGCGGGCCTCGAGTTCTTCCTCCCCGGACCGACTCGGCGGAGGGTCGACGGCGCTGCTCCTGGTCTTCCTCCAGGTGACCTCGCCCGCCGCGGCCTCCGTCGCCGCCACCGCCAAGTCAAGAGCCGACCTGTGCACGGTGGGTTCGTCATGGCGAAGGCATAAGGAAGAAAAAAGATAATCCACAAGACGACAATTGGCGCCCCACAAATAAGGCAAGGAGCACTTACCCGATGACCGTCGGGGGCTCCCGCCTCGGCCCTACGGACGGGGCGAGCCGGCAATTCTTCTTCACGACGGCCCTCGCACGCGCCGGCTCTGCCGCCGGACGTTTCGCGGCCGGTCTCGCCTCGACCACCTCCTTCCCGTGCGGCTGGCTGGCGGTCGCCGCCACGCGAGCCGGCCCGGCGCCAGCCGCTTTCCGCAGCCGTCTTGGGGGGTCGACGCTGGCGTCCTCCCCAGCCGAGGGCGCTGCACCGTGGGCGTCGGTCAGGCTCTCCTCGTCGTCATCCGGCCAGTCCCGCACTAGATCTGGAGGCGGAGACTTACCTGCGACCCGCGACCCGCCGGCTGCGGCGTCGGCCAGGCGCGCCTCGACCGCCCCCTCCTCCGCCTCGGCGCCGGCCTCCTCCACATCCGAGTCGGGCAGGTCGGCCAGCAGGATCTGGGCGTTCGGCCCATCGTGGTTCCGCTGGCTGGCGAATAGCTGCGGCCATCCCGCGGCGTCAGGACGCAAGAATAACGTCGAAGCGGCAAAATATAAAGACCAGGGACTCACCGCAGGCGCCGGGTTCTCCCGGTGATAGGGCGCCTTCCCGAAGCTCCACTCCCCCTCCTTCAGCGTGGCCTTGGAGATGTAGTTGACCCGCTGGACGATCCCAGCCGGCGTCAGCTCCTTGGTCGACATCCGGGTCGGGTCATGCCGGCCGCTCATGTCGCCAATCTGGTGTGCCCGGCGCTGCAGCGGCAGAACCCGGCGGGCGATGAAGGCCGCGATGAGATCAGCCGGCTTCAGCCCTTCGTTCCTCGTCAGCTCCCTGACCCGGCCGCAGATCTTCTCCATCTCCTTCGACGGCTCCTTGGGGCGGTACCCCCAATTCGGTTTCTCGAGCGGCGGCGCGTCAAAGAACGGCGGAAGGTTGATGACGTCGACAGCCGGGTCGGCGTTCCGGACGTAGAAAAACGTCGACTGCCACTTCTTGGCCGAGTCCTCAAGCAGCAGCTTGGGAAACGACCCGTTTGGCCGGCCGGTGACCACCGCTGCGCCGCAGTCGGACATGGCGCCGGCTGACGCTCCCTGCTGCTTGAGGAAGAACATCATCGCCCACAGCTCCACAGTCGGCAGCATCCCGAGATAGCCTTCGCAGAGCGTGGCAAAGCCGGCTACCTGCAACACGACGTTGGCGCCGAGATGATGCGGCTGCAGCCCGAAGATATCGAGCCACGCGCGGAAGAAGAGACTCGCGGGGAGGCCGAGCCCGCGCTCGAAGTGCGAGAAGAAGACCACATGCTCACTCTCCTGCGGCGCCAGCACCCTCTCCGGACCCGGCGCGCGCGCGAGCAGCGCCTCCGCCGGCGGCAGCCGCTTCGTGCGGCGGAGGTACCGGATGTTTTGCTCCGTCATGATGGAGCCCTCCCAAGAGCCTTTCGGCAGCGCCATTGGGGAGGGTTTTCCGCAGGCGGCGAGATTCGGCGATGGAGAGGAGGAAGAGAGGAGGAGGGCGGCGCGCTGCGGACTTTGGGTCGCGGCGTGCAGCAGGCATGGGTGAGGCGACGACGGCGGCAGCACTTCACTCGGGCACGGCGGAGAAGGAGAGGAAGCAGAGGAGGAGCAAGGGGCAGGGGTGCGAACGCGGGCATCTCCGTCGCACTCCCCCCTTCTCATTTATAACCACGCGAAATCGTGGGGGAGTGGGATCGACTGCGCCCACAATCCCCACTCCCCCGCACTGCGCGCGCGCGTTCCCCACGCGCAGTAACTACGCGGGGAAGCGCAATCGCCAACGGTCGCCGCAGTAAATCCCCCGCGCGCGGGCCGAGGGCATGTAGTGGCGGGCCCGAGCCGCGGTCACGTCCCGTCGCGCGCGTGGGCTGGCAGGCCTCGCCCACCGCAAGGCCGCACGTGGCAGCCCGTCGAGCTGCGGCGGGCGCAAATCGGCGTACGAAGCAAGACCCATCTGGCGGGCGTTTCCATTTACCGCTTAGGCCGGGGTGCCGCGACCCGGCCCCCGGAGGCCGGCCCCCCAGCGGGTGTTCCCGGCGTCCGCTGCCGCGAAGCCGCCCGGTCGGACTCCGGCGCGTCATCAACAGAACCGGCTCCTCAGGGTGGTAAGCTGCAAAGGCTCCCCTGCCTGAAGCCGGCGAATCTTCACAGCTTCGGGGACTACTGTCGGGGGGATGACCCCCGGGTAGTCAACGGAGCCCGAATCCCTTTCGGAAAATCATCAGAGCAAGACAAGTCCCTCTGGCCGGCTTGCCAAGCACGCCGGCTCCCCAGCGCGAGCCGGCTCGGCGTGGCAACCCGGCCTGGCCGGCTGGCCCATGCCGGCTTTCCGCGAGGCAGCGAAGCCTTAGCGACGAAGCAAGCGGTGCTACAGCGATCCTCCCTTTACCCTGACAGAGCAGGTGAGGCTGCAGCTTTCCTTGCGCCCCCGCCCGAGGCGGGCGGTGTCAGTGAGGCGTGGTCCTGTAGAAACGGCGGCGCCGACCTCCCTCTGACGATGGACAAGACGCGCCACAGTGCCTCGAACCCAGACTGACGAGACAAGACCCGTCACGATGCCCGCGCCAGGCAGGTGCGGCGCACCTGACGACCCGGCACCCGGCGACCCGGCATCCCGGCATCTGGCGACTCGGCGACCCGGCGACCCGGCCACCGGATCCTGGTCAATGACACCAGGGGCCTGCGCCCCTGGTACGTTACCGTTGTAACCCTGGGGGTCGGCCTATAAGACCCCCAGGGAGGCCTCCGTGCAGAGAGGTCCGGTTTTAGTGGCTGAGAGTTCGAGTTAGTGCGGTAAGGTCAGTTCTCACCCTAGCTAGCTCTCTCCAGATCACGAACACTCGCACAGGAGAGGCAGAACGGTGGCTTAGCCCCTTCTCCCTCCTCCGTCCAAGCAGCTCCAGGAGCGACTCTGTAACCTCTGTGCTTATCAGCTCACACGGCAGGAGTAGGGGTGTTACCTCTCCAGAGGGCCCCGAACCTGGGTACATCTTGTGTCCCGCACTCGCTCGTGCCAACCTCGCCTCCGGAACCCACCGGCGTCCTATCATAGCCCCACCTCATAAGCCATCTCATGGCATCTCCGTGAATCACGCACCCACAGCGAGAATACCACGACAGGCCTCCACTAGGCGTGGGCATAGTCGTTGAAAGACAGTGTCGTCCGCCAGCGCGGAGCATGGGGCTTCCACTTGGGCATGGGTGGGGGACCAGAGGACCCGTCTTAGGACGAGGTCACCCACCTCGAGGGTCCTGGAGCGGATGCTGCGACAGTGGTAGCGCCGCAGCGCCTGCTGGTACCTCGCTGCACGGAGTGAGGCTTGGCGGCGGGCTTCCTCCCCGAGCACGAGATCTGTCCCCCGCGAGGCATCCTAACGCTCCTCGTCGAATTCCAAGACCCGCGGGGAGCGATGCTTGACCTCGTGCGGGAAGATCGCCTCTACCCCGTAGACGAGGAAGAATGGGGTCTCGCCGGTGGGCTTAGTCGCAATGGTGCGGATGGACCACAACACGGACTGAAGCTCACCGAGCCAACCCTTGCCGTAGGCCTCAAGCTTCTTTTTGAAGCTCCTTGCCTTGAGGCCCCTCAGGACCTCCGCGTTGGTGCGCTCGGCTTGGCCGTTGCTCCGTGGGTGCGCAACACGGTGCTGACGTAGTACACGGGGTGCTCGATCAGGGACGAGGTGTTGGCGTCGCCCTGCTCCTCACGGGGCTCGAGGGACTCAGGTGCCTCGAGGGTCGATGAAGTGACGGGGGCCTCAGGAGCACCGTCCTGAGGCGGCGAGCGTTGCGCGGCCCCGCACGAGCCGCCCTGCTTCGCACCTGCGCCAGTGCGCTCCTCTCGGACTGCCACGAGCGCCGCGCTGGTCGAGTGGGGGGTGGCCGCCAAGTAGAGCACCAGGGGCTCGCTAGGAAGAGGCGCCACCATGACGGGTGGGCTCGTTAGATACTGCTTGAGGTCCTTGAAAGCTGCATCAGCCTCAGGGGTCCACTCGAATGGGCCCTTCCTCTTCATGAGCTTGAAGAAGGGGAGGGCACGCTCTCCCAGCTTGGAGATGAAATGGCCCAAAGAGGTCACACAGCCCGCGAGCTTCTGATTTCCTTGAGGGTCTGAGGAGGGCGCATTTTCCCGATCGCTTTGACCTTCTCGGGGTTGGCCTCGATCCCTCGGTGCGATACCAAGAAACTAAGTAGCTTGCCGGACGGGACCCCAAAAACGCACATTTCAGGGTTGAGCTTCAGGTTCACTCGACGCAGGCTGGCAAACGTCTCCTCCAGATCCTCGATCAGGGTCCTCGCCTCTCGCGACTTGACCACGATGTCATCAACGTACGCCTCCACATTTATCCCGAGCTGCTGCCCAAGGGCAATGTGCATCAGCCGCTGAAAGGTTGCACCAGCGTTCGGCACCCCGAAGGGCATGCACACGTAGCAGTACACGCCGCACAGAGAGAGGAATGCCGTCTTCTCGACATCCTCCACCGCCATCTTGATTTGGTGGTAACCCGAGAAAGCATCCAGAAAGCATAGCAGATCGCACTCGGCGGTGGAGTCTACGATCTGGTCGATGCATGGGAGCGGGAAGGGGTCCTGAGGGCAAGCCTTGTTGAGGCTCGTGAAGTCGACGCACATGCGTTCCTTCCCACCCTTCTTGGGTACAATGACTGGGTTGGCCAGCCAATCCGGGTGCCGTACCTCCCGAACAACGCCAGCTTCCCGCAGCTTGCCGACCTCCTGGACGATGAACGCTTGCTTTTCTTGTGCTTGCCATCTTGCTTTCTGCTTCACCGGGCGCGCATTGGGGCGCACCCTTTGGTGGTGTTCGATCACCTCTCTCGGGACGCCTACTAGGTCGCACGCCTCCCACGCAAACACGTCCTTGTTTGCATGGAGGAAGTCGACCAGCGCCTTCTCCTGCTCCGGGGGAAGGCTGGCGCCAATGGTAAAGGTGTGGCCCGGGATCCCGTCGTCAACAAGCACCTGCTTCGTCTCAGCTCGGTCCTGAGAGAACAGTTGCTTCTTCTTTGCCGGTGCGGCTTTCGGAGCGTGCGGGGGGTGATACGACTCCAACGTATCTATAATTTTTGCTTGTTCCATGCTATTATATTATCATTCTAGGATGTTTTACAATCATTTTATAACAACTTTATATCATTTTTTGGGACTAACATATGGACATAGTGCCAAAGTGCCAGTTTCTGTTTTGCTTGTTTTTTTACTTCGCAGAATATCAATACCAAACGTTTTGGAGATTTTTTTCTAGACCAGAAGACACCCAATGGGCCAAAGAAGTGCTGGGGGGAGTGGGCCGAGGAGACCACAACCCACCAGGGCGCGCCAGGGGGGCCCCGGCGCGCCCTGATGGGTTGTGCCCTCCTCGGGGCCCCTCTCCACCGCCTTTGATGCCTATAAATTCCCAAATATTCCAAAAACCCTAGGGGAGTCGACGAAACACAATTCCAGCCGCCGCAAGTTCCAGAACCTCGAGATCCAATCTAAACACCATCACGGAGGGGTTCATCTTCCTCATAGGTGCCTCTCCGATGATGCGTGAGTAGTCCACCATAGACCTACGGGTCCGTAGGCAGTAGCTAGATGGCTTCCTCTCTCTCTCTCTCTCTCTCTCTCTCTTATGATTCTCAATACAATGGTCTCTTGGAGATCTATTTGATGTAAACTTTTGCGGTGTGTTTCTTGGGATCCGATGAATTTTGAGTTCATGATCAGTTTCTATCCATGAATATTATTTGAGTCTTCTTTGATCTCTTATATGCATGATTACTTATAGACTCGCATTTCTTCTCCGAATCTTTGGTTTAGTTATGCCGACTAGATCGATTTTTCTTGCCATGTGAAGAGGTGCTTTGTGATGGGTTCGATCTTGCGGTGTTCTTTCCCAGTGATAGAAGGGGCAGCAAGACACGCATGTATCATTGCTCTTAAGGATAACAAGATGGGGTCTATTCCTACATGAATAGATCTTGTCTACATCATGTCATCATTCTTATTGCATTACTCTATTTTTCCCTGAACTTTATACACTAGATGCATGCTAGATAGCGGTCGATGTGTGGAGTAATAGTGGTAGATGCACGCAGGAGTCGGTCTACTTATCTTGGACGTGATGCCTATGTAATGATCATCGCCTTGGATATCATCATGACTATTTGATTTTCTATCAATTGCCCAACAGTAATTTGTTCACCCACCGTGCGCTATACTCATGAGAGAAGCCGCTAGTGAACCCTACGACCCCCGGGTCTACTTTTCCAACATATTGCTTTCCGATCTATCTTTTTGCAATCTTTGTTTTCAGATCTACAAATCCAAAACCCCAAAAACATATTGCTGCATATTTACTCTTTTTATTTGTGTTCTTGAGAGATCGATCTCTCCTATCTATCAGTACCTAATCTATCTTATTACCGTAGAGAGATTGACAACCTCTCTTTCGCGTCGGGTTGCAAGTATTTGTTGTTTGTGTGCTGGTGATGCTTATTGGGTGGTGGTGATCCTCCTACTGGTTCGATAACCTTGGTTTCATAACTGAGGGAAATACTCACCGTCGCTGTGCTGCATCATCCCTTCCTCTTTGGGGAAATACCGACGTAGTCTCAAGCCACGTCAAAGGAATTTCTGGCGCCGTTGCCGGGGAGGAAGCGGTCTCTTCTACGTGCCTATCGTAGGCGCCGAGGGGACTCCATCATCATCTACCAGGTTCCTAATCAAAAATCTCATCTCCTTGCAATTACATTATTTGCCATTCGCCTCTCATTTTCCTCTCCCCCACTTCACCAATTTGCCGTTTTATTGGCCCTCTTTTTCATATGCCTTCTTCTCGTCAGATCTCTTGTTTGCTTGTCACCATGAGTGATTTTGGTATGGCAGATATGGATGATGGAAGGACTCCTAAAATTGGACATTCTGCTAATCTTGATTCTTAAACTTTTGTATTGGGGCAAGGGAACGTTATAGGAAAAGAAACTATCCAAGAGTTTTTCAATTGCGTTGGGAATTTGACTCTCGATGATACTCCTATATTGAAAAGAACTAAATCTTATGCGGAAGCTATCTCGGCGCTAGTTTTAAAACTTTAAAATAGATTTATTTGTACCCATCCTACCTTGCAAAGGTTGTTTTATGAGCTACCCGTCTTAACTAATCCCAAAGCTAAGAAGTTAGCTACCCTTGTTCTTATGAATGAATTTGATCACATAGTACGGGAAGCTAGGGAGATCTTTGACTTTTATGGCATGAACCGTGAAAAACCGGTAATAGGAGAAATCCTTTACAATAGTGATTACATGATGAGATATTTGCTTGGAAATAATCAAAATTTTGATGAGAATCTCAAAAAGGAAGTCCCCGTTTTAGATATGATCCAACAAGTTTTCAATGACGTGAAATAACAATATTCTTGGATCGTAGCCGGTAATCAAAGAGGGTATGTAGAGGGACAACTTGATAGTGCTAAGGTTGCTATGGATGATGTGTTTCAAGTTCTATATGCAAAACCTCTTGACAAAAGCTCTTCATCCAAAACCAAATATGACAATACTTGAATCTATGCGTTATGCCTAGCTAGGGGCGTAAAACGATAGCGCTTGTTGGGAGGCAACCCAATGAATAAATAATTTTTGCTTTTTTCCTTTCTGTTTTTGAGTGTTGACACAATTATGCCTCTGTTATGATTGTGTTTTTATGGTTTATTTAGTGTTTGTGCCAAGTAAAGCCTTTAGGATGATTCATAGGATGAGTAGAAGCGATGTTGAATCTGAAACAGAAACTTTGCATCCAGTATATGAATTTTCATTTTTTTATGGAACGTGATCTTGAGCTGAAATTTTAAAACAGTGTTTCTATACAAATTGCTTACGTTGTCCTAATGTTTCAGAATTTTTAGAGTTACAGAAGTATGGGTAGAGTACAGATTACTACATAATGTTCTGTTTAAGACAGATTCTGTTTTCGTTGCATTGTGTGCTTGTTTTGATGAATCTATGGGTTATATGGAAGGGTATGAGCCATGGTAATGTTAAAATACAGTAGGTATAATGCAATAATAAAATATAAATGGGTTTTCAACAGTACCTAAAGTAGTGATTTGCTTTATTATACTAACGGATCTCACGAAGATTTTGTTGAGTTTTGTGTGATTGAAGTTTTCAAGTTTTGGGTGAGATCACGATGGATGAAGGAATAAGGAGTAATAAAAGCCTAAGCTTGGGGATGCTACCGCACCCCCAACATATATCCAAAGAGAAACAAGCAACTAAGCTTGGGGATGCCCCCGAGTGGCATCCCCTCTTTCTTCTAACGACCATCGGTATTTTACTTGGAGCTATATTTTTATTCGTCACATATCATGAGTTTTGCTTGGAGCGTCTTGTATCTTTGCTTGCTTTGTTTGTTAGATTTTCCTTTGTATCCTTGCTGGACACAACTATTTGAGAAAGCCAAAATCATGCTATGATTTGTTAGAATTGCTCTATGTGCTTCACTTAAAACTTTTTGAGCTATAGAATTGCTCTAGTGCTTCACTTATATCTTTTTGAGCACGGTGTGCTTGGAAATTTTTGTAGAAATACTCTCATGCTTCACTTAGATTAATTTGAGAGTAGGTAAATTTTGAAGAAATACTCTCATGCTTCACTTATATCTTTTTGAGAGATGAAATCTTTATGCTCATCTGCTTCACTTAAATTTGTTTGAGCTTGCCAAAAAGCAATGGCAATATATGAAACTAGTCCCAAAGTGATAGATATCCAAGGAGGATTAATAAAAACTTTCATGAATATCATTGGACAAATTAAACTTGATTCTTTGTAATAGTTTTGAAACATGATGATAGTAATATGTGAGTCATGTTAGTGAGTAATTATGTTTAGTAGGAATATTGGTGTTAAGGTTTGTGATTCCCTATTCATGCACGAAAGTCAATAGTTATGCAATGAAGTTACATCCTACTTGTGGTGCATTATTCGGTGTTAGTTATGCTCAATGCTCGCTTATGTGAATTTTCGTTTCTTGGTTTGGTTGCTTCCCAATCTATTTGCTAGCCTCCATTTGTACTAAGTAGAAATACTACTTGTGCATCCAAAATCCTTAAACTAAGTTTTGCCTTATGAGTCCACCATACCTACCTATATGCGGTATTTCCATGCCGTTCCAAGCAAATTTGTATGTGCCATCTCTAAATTTTCAAAATAAATTTTCTCTTTTGTGTGCCCGTACCGCTCATGAAACGGTGGGGAGTGTCCAATATTTTTCCATGCTAGATGTGTTATTCTCAAGATGAGTGTTTATTCACTTGTCATTGCATGAGAGTGCGGCGGTAATAGGGATGCCCATTCCCGAAATGAAAAAGAAAAATTATTTACTTTATGTTGTCAAATAATAAATTCCTTGGAAAGTGTTGGTATGGAAGGCAACCGTGGATACGACCCGCTATGGAAAGTGAAAGTTTGGTGGAAAAAGGAATAAACTTTATTTTCTGTTTGGGAACCGCCTATGATATATCTAGCATGGAAAGTATTGTGTGCTACTTTGTCGTTTTCTATGACAGGAAAAGCATGCCACCCAAAATATTTCTCTCTCTCAATTTAAACCTTGAGCTCTGGCACCTCTACAAATCCCTACTTCCCTCTGCGAAGGGCCTATCTTTTACTTTATGCAATTTTTATTTATTTTTGCTTTGACTCTCCATCTTCTCTTATAAGCACCAACTAGGGGGCACTATGATCATACTTGAGCATTGGGCATAGTTAATATTTGAGTGTGTTTCATGAATGGATCAATGATTGAGCATGATGGGCTAGGGATAACTTTCTTTAGTGTTGATATTTTGAAAGACATGGTTGCTTGTTGACATGCTTGAGTATTGAAGTCATTATGTTAAAACTAGACTATTGCTTTGAATCATTTACAAATCCAAATGGACATGCTATACAAAAGATAAGAATGTGATGAACATGTTAGCCAGCATTCCACATCAGAAATTCTGTTTTTATCATTTACCTACTCGAGGACGAGTAGGAAATAAGCTTGGGGATGCTGATACGTCTCCAACGTATCTATAATTTTTGCTTGTTTGATGCTGTTATATTATCATTCTTGGATGTTTTACAATCATTTCATAACAACTTTATATCATTTTTTGGGACTAACCTATTGACATAGTGCCAAAGTGCCAGTTGCTGTTTTTGCTTGTTTTTTACTTCACAGAAAATCAATACCAAACGGAGTCCAATCGTGACGAAACTTTTTGGAGATTTTTTCTGGACCAGAAGACACCCCATGGGCCAAAGAAGTGCCGAGGGAGTGGGCCGAGGAGACAACAACCCACTAGGGCGCGCCAGGGGGGCCCCGGCGCGCCCTGATGGGTTGTGCCCTCCTCGGGGTCCCTCTCCACCGCCTCTGATGCCTATAAATTCCCAAATATTCCAAAAACCCTAGGGGAGTCGACGAAACACAATTCCAGCCGCCGCAAGTTCCAGAACCTCGAGATCCAATCTAAACACCATCACGGAGGGGTTCATCTTCCTCATAGGTGCCTCTGCGATGATGCGTGAGTAGTCCACCATAGACCTACGGGTCCGTAGGCAATAGCTAGATGGCTTCCTCTCTCTCTCTCTCTTATGATTCTCAATACAATGGTCTCTTGGAGATCTATTTGATGTAAACTTTTGCGGTGTGTTTGTTGGGATCCGATGAATTTTGAGTTCATGATCAGTTTCTATCCATGAATATTATTTGAGTCTTCTTTGATCTCTTATATGCATGATTACTTATAGCCTCGTATTTCTTCTCCGAATCTTTGGTTTAGTTAGGCCGACTAGATTGATTTTTCTTGCCATGGGAAGAGGTGCTTTGTGATGGGTTCGATCTTGCGGTGTTCTTTCCCAGTGACAGAAGGGGCAGCAAGACACGCATGTATCGTTTCTATTAAGGATAACAAGATGGGGTCTATTCCTACATGAATAGATCTTGTCTACATCATGTCATCGTTCTTATTGCATTACTCCGTTTTTCCATGAACTTAATACCCTAGATGCATGCTGGATAGCGGTCGATGTGTGGAGTAATAGTGGTAGATGCAGGCAGGAGTCGGTCTACTTATCTTGGACGTGATGCCTATATAATGATCATCGCCTTGGATATCGGCATGACTATGTGATTTTCTATCATTGCCCAACAGTAATTTGTTCACCCACCGTGTGCTATACTCATGAGAGAAGCCACTAGTGAACCCTATGGCCCCCGGGTCTACTTTTCCAACATATTGCTTTCCGATCTATCTTTTTGCAATCTTTGTTTTCAGATCTACAAAACCAAAAACCCAAAAACATATTGCTTCATATTTAGTCTTTTTATTTGTGTTCTTGAGAGATCTATCTCTCCTATCTATCACTACCTAATATATCTTATTACCATAGAGAGATTGACAACCTCTCTTTCGCGTCGGGTTGCAAGTATTTGTTGTCTGTGTGCAGGTGCTGCTTATTGGGTGGTGGTGATCCTCCTACTGGTTCGATAACCTTGGTTTCATAACTGAGGGAAATACTTACCGTCGCTGTGCTGCATCATCCCTTCCTCTTTGGGGAAATACCGACGCAGTCTCAAGCTACGTCAGGGGGTCCTCGGAGCCCGCGCGACGCTCTCGGCGCCAGGGCATGAGGCTGTCGCGGCCTCGTGGGCGAGCTTGAGGACCCGAACCGCGTCCTTGGTGTCTCCGGCCACGGTGATGATGCCGCTGCTGCCAGGCATTTTGATGATGTTGTAGCCTGGGTGCGTCGCCGCCATGAACTTGGCGAGGGCCGGATATCCCAGGATGGCGTTGTACGGGAGGCCGATCCGGGCCACGTCGAAGTCGATCAGCTTGGTGCGGTAGTTGTCATGGTGCCGAAGGTGATGGGAAGTCGCAGCTGCCCCAGGGGGGTGGCGGAGCCTCTGACCATCCCTAAGATGGGCCTGGAGGGCGCGAGATGGTCGTAGGGCATCTGGAGCATGTCAAAGGCCTCCACGGAAAGGACGTTGAGGCCGGCGCCGCCGTCGATGAGGGTCTTCGTGACCTCAACATTACTGATGGTGGGCGTGCACAGCATGGGGAGTACACCAGCAGCGACCGTCGTCCTGGGATGGTCCCTGGAGTCTAAGGTGATGTCGGTCTCCGGCTCCTCCCTGCTCTGCGGGGCCTCGAGCTGCGGCTGAACTGCGCCCGCCCGGCGGAGAAGCTGCTTGACATGGCGACCGGACGCGGGCGCCTGCGACCCGCCGAGGATACAAGCGACCGCAGGCGCGGCCAGGCAAAGCGCGGCCTCCTCATGGGCTGCGGGCTGCCAAGCCTTGGGAGCGGCGCCCTGCTACTTCTTGAGCTTGCGTTGGTTTTCCCTTGAAGAGGAAAGGGTGATGCAGCAAAGTAGATAAGTATTTCCCTCAGTTGTTGAGAACCAAGGTATCAATCCAGTAGGAGATACAAGCAAGTCCCCAATCTTCGCACCTACACAAACAATCAAACACTTGCACCCAACGCTATAAAGGGGTTGTCAATCCCTTCACGGTTACTTGCAAGGATGGGATCTGATAGAGATAGATATAGAAGATTACTAAAACGAAAAGTAAAACAAAAGTAAAAAGATTGCAACAAAGTATTTTTGGTATTTTTGGTTTATAGATCTGAAAATATAATATGGAAAATAGACCCGGGGGCCATAGGTTTCACTAGAGGCTTCTCTCTTGAAGGAAAATAATACGGTGGGTGAACAAATTACTGTCGTGCAATTGATAGAAAAGCGCATAGTTATGACGATATCCAAGGCAATGATTATGCATATAGGCATCACGTCCGTGTAAAGTAGACCGAAACGATTCTGCATCTACTACTATTACTCCACACATCGACCGACTCCTGCCTGCATCTAGAGTATTAAGTTCATGAAGAACAGAGTAACGCATTAAGTAAGATGACATGATGTAGAGGGATAAACACAAAGTATCTAAATCATGCACACCCCCGATGACAAGTCAAGCAATTGTTTCACACCTTTTATGTTCTCAAACCTTTTCAACTTTCACGCAATACATGAGCGTGAGCCATGGATATAGCACTATAGGTGGAATAGAATATGGTGGAGGTTGTATGGAAAAAGGAGAAGATAGTCTCACATCAACTAGGCGTATCAATGGGCTATGGAGATGCCCATCAATAGATATCAATGTGAGTGAGTAGGGATTGCCATGCAACGGATGCACTAGAGCTATAAGTGTATGAAAGCTCAAAAAGAAACTAAGTGGGTGTGCATCCAACTTGCTTGCCCACGAAGACCTAGGGCAATTTGAGGAGGCCCATCATTGGAATATACAAGCCAAGTTATATAATGAAAAATTCCCACTAGTATATGAAAGTGACAAAAATTATGAGACTCTCTATCATGAGATCAAGGTGCTACTTTGAAGCACAAGTGTGGAAAAAAGATAGTAACATTGTCCCTTCTCTCTTTTCTCTCTCTTTTTTTATTTTGGTGGGCATCTTTGGCCTCTTTTTTTTATTTGGGCTTCATTGTCCTCTTTTATTATTTGTAAAGTTCGGAGACTCATCCCTACTCATGAGGGAATCATAGCTTCCATCATCCTTTCCTCACATGGGACAATGCTCTAATAATGATGATCATCACACTTTTATTTACTTACAACTCGATACCTACAACAAGATATGACTCTATATGAATGCTTCCGGTGGTGTACCGGGATGTGCAACGATCTAGCATAGCAAATGACATCAAAAAAATGGACAAGCCATGAAAACATCATGCTAGCTGTCTTACGATCATGCAAAGCAATATGACAATGATGGTGCGTGTCATAAAAAAAACCGGAACGGTGGAAGTTGCATGGAAATATATCTCGGGATGGCTATGGAAATGCCATAATAGGTAGGTATGGTGGCTATTTTGAGGAAGGTGTATGGTGGCTGTTTTGAGGAAGGTGGGTTTAATGCACCGGCGAAAGTTGCGCGGTACTAGAGAGGCTAGCAAAGGTGGAAGGGTGAGAGTGCGTATAACCCATGGACTCACATTAGTCATAAAGAACTCACATACTTATTGCAAAAATCTATTAGTTATCGAAGCAAAGTATTAGACGCATGCTCCTAGGGTAGAGGTTGGTAGGAGTTAACCATCGCGCGCTCCCGACCCTCACACAAAGGATGACAATCATTAAACAAATCATGCTCCGACTTCGTTACATAACGGTTCACCATACGTGCATGCTACGGGAGTCACAAAATTTAACACAAGTATTTTTACCATTCCACAATTACTCACTAGCATGACTCTAACATCACCATCTTTATATCTCAAAACTATATGCAAGGAATCCAACTTCTCATAGTATTCAATGCACTTTATATGAAAGTTTTTATTATATCCCTCTTGGATGCCCATTATATTAGGACTAAATTCATAACCTAAACCAATTACCATGCTGTTTAAAGACTCTCAAAATAATATAAGTGAGGTATGAGAGTTCAATTATTTCTATAAAATAAAACACCACCGTGCTCTAAAAAGATATAAGTGAAGCACTAGAGCAACATTGCCTAGCTCAAAAGATATAAGTGAAGCACATAGAGTATTCTAATAAATTCACGATTAGTGCGTGTCCCTCTCAAAAGATGTGTGCAGCAAGGATGATTGTGGCAAACTAAAAAGCAAAGACTCATATCATACAAGACGCTCCAAGCAAAACACATATCATGTGGTGAATAAAAATATAGCCTCAAGTAAATTTACCGATGGATTGAAGACGAAAGAGGGGATGCCTTCCGGGGCATCCCCAAGCTTAGGCTCTTTGGTATCCTTGAATATGGATTGGGGTGCCTTGGGCATCCCCAAGCTTAGGCTCTTGCCACTCCTTATTCCATAGTCCATCAAATCTTTACCCAAAACTTGAAAACTTCACAACACAAAACTCAACAGAAAACTCGTGAGATCCGTTAGTATAAGAAAAATAAATCACCCCTTTAGGTGCTGTTGTGAACTCATTCTTTATTTATATTGGTGTAATATCTACTGTATTCTAACTTCTCCATGGTTCATACCCCCCGATACAACCCATAGATACATCAAAATAAGCAAACAACACAAAGAAAACAGAATCTGTCAAAAACAGAACAGTCTGTAGCAATCTGTAAACTTCGAATACTTCTATAACTCCAAAAATTCTGAAAAATTAGGACAATCAGGGAAATTTGTATATAAATCTTTTGTAAAAAATTCAGATCCAATTGATGCTCTGGTGAATTTATAAAATTCCTGGACTGAGCGCAAAAGTTTCTGTTTTTCAGCAAAACCAAATCAACAATCACCGTAAACCATCCCAAAGGTCTTACTTGGCACAAACACTAATTAAAACAATAAAACACAATTACTACAGAGGTAATAGTGTGCAAAACACTCAAGAACAGAAGCACAAAACAGAAACATAAAATAAAATTGGGTTGCCTCCCAACAAGCGCTATTGTTTAACGCCCTTAGCTAGGCATAACGCAATAGATCTAGGTATTGTCATCTTTGGTATGCAACTCCTCAATTGCACACTTATAAACCCTAGGAGGTCCTTTGATCTTATCAATAATAATGCTCCTAGGCAAGAGGCAATGAGATTCACTTGTGGTAATAGGTTCCCTAACAATATTGATAAAGCTGGGGTGAACTCTTATCATCTTAAGATCTTCATCCTCTTTCCTGGAGGATTCACCCTTATTTTTAGGAACATAAAAAAACTTGGGAGTCTTAGAAGGAGGAAACTTTGGAGTGGTTTGAACAGAGGCAAAAGCGAAACCCAAGTTGGTAATAATGTCCTCTAGCTTTCTAATTCTAGAGGAATCTTGATCCAATTTTTTATTAACTATGGGTTCTTTTTCCCTTAGGTTTTTTAAAGTAACTCCTACCTTAGATCCATATTGAGTAATATGATTATGAATCTTTTTATCCAAGTTTTCAATGAGCTCTATAGTAGCAACTTTATTTTCAATAACATCAAGCCTTCGCATCACATGTTCCAAAGTTAAGATTATTTCATTAACCGCGAGTGGGGGTGAACCTACCAAATTTGTCATAGCATTATAAGAATTAAAGGTATGGCTTCCCAAGAAATTTCCTCCCGTAATGGTATCTAGAACATATCTATTCCAAGGAGAAACACCCACATAAAAATTGCGAAGGATAACGGTAGTAGATTGCTTACGAATAGATCTATTTTGAGCATTGCAAATTCTGTACCAAGCATCTTTTAAGTTTTCTCCCTCCCTTTGCTTAAAATTAAGGACTTCACTTTCGGGAGTACTAGCGATAGTAGTAAGGCTAGCCATGAGTTTAAGAGTTCTAACACACGAGCAAACAAAGAGCAAACGAAAAGACGAACGGAAGAAGGGCGAATAAAAAGGCAAATCTTTTTGGTATTTTCTGAAAATCGTTTTAGAAGTGGGGGAGAGGAAAACGAGAGGCAAATGGCAAATAATGTAAATGCAAGAGATGAGTTTGTGATGGGTACTTGGTAGGCTTGATGTAGATCTCCCCGGCAACGGCGCCAGAAATCCTTCTTGCTACTTCTTGAGCTTGCGTTGGTTTTCCCTTGAAGAGGAAAGGGTGATGCAGCAAAGTAGATAAGTATTTCCCTCAGTTGTTGAGAACCAAGGTATCAATCTAGTAGGAGATACAAGCAAGTCTCCAATATTCGCACCTACACAAACAATCAAACACTTGCACCCAACGCTATAAAGGGGTTGTCAATCCCTTCACGGTTACTTGCAAGGATGAGATCTGATAGGGATAGATATAGAAGATTACTAAAATGAAAAGTAAAACAAAAGTAAAAAGATTGCAGCAAAGTATTTTTGGTATTTTTGGTTTATAGATCTGAAAATATAATATGGAAAATAGACCCGGGGGCCATAGGTTTCACTAGAGGCTTCTCTCTTGAAGGAAAATAATACGGTGGGTGAACAAATTACTGTCGAGCAATTGATAGAAAAGCGCATAGTTATGACGATATCCAAGGCAATGATTATGCATATAGGCATCATGTCCGTGTCAAGTAGACCAAAACGATTCTGCATCTACTACTATTACTCCACACATCGACCGACTCCTGCCTGCATCTAGGGTATTAAGTTCATGAAGAACAGAGTAACGCATTAAGTAAGATGACATGATGTAGAGGGATAAACTCAAGCAATATGATGAAAACCCCATCTTTTTATCCTCGATGGCAACAATACAAATACATGCCTTGCTACCCCTACTTTGTCACTGGGTGAGGACACCGCAAGATTGAACCCAAAACCAAGCACTTCTCCCATTGCAAGAATTACCAATCTAGTTGGCCAAACCAAACCAATAACTCGAAGAGACTTGCAAGGATATGAAATCATGCATATAAGAATTCAGAGAAGATTCAAATAATATTCATAGATAATCTGATCATAAACCCACAATTCATCGGATCTCAACAAACACACCGCAAAAGAGTATTACATCGGATAGATCTCCATGAAGATCATGAAGAACATGGTATTGAAGAACATAGAGAGAGAAGAAGCCATCTAGCTACTAGCTATGGACCCGAAGGTCTGAGGTGAACTACTCACGCATCATCGGAGGGGCAATGGAGTTGATGTAGATGCCCTCCGTGATTGAATCCCCCTCCGGCAGATTACCGAAAAAGGCTCCAAGATGGGATCTCACGGGAACAAAGGGTTCCGGCAGCGGAAAAGTATTTTCGTGGCTCTTTTTGGTATTGGGAGAATATTTGGGAATTTATAGGCCGAAGAATAGGGTTAGGAGACCTGCTGGGGGGCCACAAGCCAGCCCCCCCCTAGGGCGCGCCCTGGTGGCTTGTCGCCTGCCGGCAGGTCTCCTGCCTTCATCTCCAAGTCTTACAGGTTTCTTCTGGTCAAAGAAAAATCATTCCGAAGATTTTATTCTATTTGGACTCCGTTTAATATTCCTTATCTGTAGTACTCAAAAACAAGGAAAAAACAGAAACTGGCACTAGTCACTAGGTTAATAGGTTAGTCCCAAAAATAATATAAAATAGCATATTAATGCATATAAAACATCCAAAACAGATAATATAATAGCATGGAACAATCAAAAATTATAGATACGTTGGAGACGTATCACGCCCGCCATGGAGACGACGAGGCGAGGGTGAAGCGCGGCCGGTGAAGATGGAGCTTCGACACGCCCCTACCTGGTGCGCCAAATGTCGAAATCGGGGCTCCCCAGACCCAAGGAGGTTCGAACTCTGGGGCGTGTGTGAAGCTCCCAACCAGCGCAAACCTCAGGCTCGCCTCTCCACGGCCGAGCCTTGTCGAACGCACGCGTGCAAACGAGATGATGAACACAGAGATTTACCCAGGTTCGGGCCACCTTGCGGTGTAAAACCCTACTCTTGCTTTTGGTGGATTGGCCTCACGAGGAGGTTCGGGGATGAACAAGTACAGTGGTGAGCGACCTCGCGAGGGCTCTTGGTGGTGGGTGGTTTCATCTCTGCTAGTCGTTTTTCTCTACGGTGGAGGCTATTCCCTATTGATAGTGGCCTTGGTCCTCTTCCCTTATCGCACAGGCAGGAAGGGATCCCACAATGGCCAAATTTAAAGGGGGACAGGAGGTACAACTTATCCTGACTAAAGGTGGTCTTCGCCTGCAAAGCAACTCGGCGTGACGCAGAGTTGGGCTCGGCGATGACATCCGTCCTGCTGAGCTCGTGGTCTTGGTCTCGTTGCACCGGAAGGGAAACCTTTGGGGGATCCCTTGGGAACCTGCGTACGTCCCTGCCTCCTTAGCACCAAAGGGGAAACTGTCCCCTCTGCACCCGCTGGCGCCCGCTGGCCTTGGTCGTCATGGCTCACGTCACCGCAGCCTCCTGAGGCCGGGTACCTGCACAGGAATCTCCGCTCCTCGGGAGGCGACCTGGGGAGGCCGCTCCTCTGGAGGTCTTGGCGTCGTTCTCCTCGCGAGGCCGGGGCCCTCTGATACGTCCATTTTGCATCATGTTTTCCTACTGTTATTTACTATGTTTTGTTGAATAATAATGCTTCAGGGAGTGATTCTAATGCCTATTCTCTCATAATATGCAAGGTTTACACAAAGAGGGAGAATACCGGCAGCTGGAATTCTGGACCTAAGAAAAGCACATCATAGATGCCTATTCTGTACAACTCCAATGAAGCTGAAATTTTACGGAGATAAAAAATACTGGAGCAGAAAACTACCAGAGGGGGCCAGCCAGGTGGGCACAACCCACCGGGGTGCGCCAGAGCCCCTGGGCGCGCCCTGGTGTATCGTGGCCTCCTCGGCCAACCTCCGGTGCCCATCTTCTGGAGTATAGTCACAATTGGCCTAGAAAAAATCATAGGAGGACTTTCGGGACGAAGCGCCCCCACCTCGAGGCGGAACTTGAGCACTTTTGCCCTCCGGCGGAGCAATTCCGCCGGGGGAACTTCCCTCCCGGAGGGGGAAATCGAAGCCACCGTCATCACCAACACCCCTCTCATCTTTGGGAGGCCAATCTTCATTAACGTCTTCAACAACACCATCTCCTCTCAAACCCTAGTTCATCTCTTGTGTTCAATCTTTGTACCGGAACCTCAGATTGGTACCTGTGGGTGACTAGTAGTGTTGACTACCTTGCGTAGTTGATTACTATATGGTTTATTTGGTGGAAGATTATATGTTCAGATCCATTATGCTGTTTAATACCCCTCTGATCTTGAGCATGATTATTATTTGTGAGTAGTTACCTTTGTTCTTGCGGTCACGGGAGAAGTCATATTGCAAGTAATCATGTGAATTTGATATGTGTTCGATATTTTGATGATATGTATGTTGTGATTCCCTTAGTGGTGTCATGTGAACGTAGACTACATGACACTTCACCATTCATGGGCCTAAGGGAATGCATTGTGGAGTAGTTATTAGATGATGGGTTGCTAGAGTTATAGAAGCTTAAACCCTAGTTTATGCGCTACTTCGTAAGGGACTAATTTGGATCCAAACGTTTAATGCTATGGTTAGATTTTATCTTAATACTTTTCTCGTAGTTGCGGATGCTTGCGATGGGGTTAATAATAAGTGGGAGGTTGTCAAGTAAGAACAACACCCAAGCACCGGTCCACCTACATATCAAATTATCAAAGTAGCGAACACGAATCAAACCAACATGATAAAAGTGACTAGATGAAATTCCCGTGTACCCTCAAGAACACTTTACCTATTACTAGAGATTGTTCTAACCTGTCCTTTGCCCCAAAAGAATTGGGCTACCTTGCTGCACCTTGTTTACCATTACCGTTACTTGCTTGTTACCAGTTATCTTGCTATCAAACTATCTGTTACCTACAATTTCAGTGCTTGCAGAAATTACCTTGCTGAAAACCGCTTGTCATTTCCTTCTGCTCCTCGTTGGGTTCGACACTCTTACTTATCTAAAGGACTACGATTGATCCCCTATACTTTTGGGTCATCAATACTCTTTTCTGGCGTCATTGCTGGGGAGTGAAGCGCTCTTGGTAAGTGGAAATCGGTAAGGAAAAACTTATACTACGTGCTGAAATTTATTGCTACTTGCTACTATGGAAAACAATCCTTTGAGGGGTTTATTCGGGGTATCTTCACCTCGACCGGAACCACAATTAGTTACCCCTCAACCTACTGCACCTACTGAAAATATTGGTTATGAAATTCCTTCGGGTATGGTAGAACAACTGCTTGCTAAACCTTATGCAGGAGATGGAACCGAACATCCTGATAAGCACCTACTATATGTGAGCGAAATTTGTGGATTATTTAAGCTTGCAGGTTTACCCGGAGATGAAGCTAAGAAGAAGTTTTTCCCTTTATCTTTGAAGGGAAAAGCATTGACATGGTATAGGCTATGTGATGATCTTGGATCGTGCAACTGGAATCGTTTGCAATTGGAATTCCATCAAAAGTTTTATCCCATGCATCTAGTTCATCGTGATCGGAATTATAGATATAATTGTTGGTCTCGTGAAGGAGAAAGCATCGTTCCAGCTTGGGGGAGGCTTAAGTCAATGTTATATTAATGCCCCAATCATGACATTCTGAGAGAAGTTATCATTCAGAATTTTTATGCTCGGCTTTGTAATGATCAATCCATGCTCGATACTTCTTGTGTTGGTTCTTATATGAAGAAGACTATTGAATTCAAGTGGGATCTCTTGGAAAGAATTAAACACAACTCTGAAGATTGGGAACTCGACGAAGGTAATGAGTCAGGTATAAAACTTGAGTTTGATTGTGTTAAATCTTTTATGAATACCGATACTTTTCACAAGTTTAGCACTAACTATGGACTTGACTCTGAGATAGTAGCCTCTTTCTGCGAAGCATTTGCTACTCACGTTGACCTCCCTAAGGAGAAGTGGTTTAAATATCATCCCCCTATTAAAGAAGAAATTAAAGAACCGGTCATAGCTAAAGAAGAAACCATCTTTTACAATGTTGATCCAGTTGTGCCAACTGCTTATATTGAAAAACCACCTTTCCCTATTAGGATAAAGGAACATGCTAAGGTATCAACTGTGGTTCGTAAGAGTAATATAAGAGCATCTATGCCCCCTGAGCAAATTAAAGTAGAACCTAGTGTTGCTATGGTTAAAGATCTCTTGGTAGAAAATATTGATGGGCATGTTATCTACTTCTATGATGAAGCTGCTAGAATTGCTAAACCCGATGAAAAAGATAAACATAGACCCATAGAAGGCATGCGTGTTGTCTCAGTCAAAATAGGAGATCATTGCTACCATGGTTTATGTGATTTGGGTGCTAGTGTGAGTGCTATCCCTTTTACTCTATACCAAGAAATTATGGATGAGATAGCACCTGCTGAAATAGAAGACATTGACGTTACTATTAAACTTGCTAATAGAGACACTATCACACCACTTGGGATTGTTAGAGATGTTGAAGTCTTGTGTGGGAAAGTAAAATACCCTACTGATTTTCTAGTCCTTGGTTCCCCACAAGATGGCTTTTGTCCCATTATCTTTGGTAGACCTTTCTTGAGCACCGTCAATGCTAAGATAGATTGTGAAAAACAAATTGTCAGTGTCAGTTTTGGTAATGTGTCTCATGAGTTTAATTTTTCCAAGTTTAGTAGACAACCCCATGATAAAGCGTTATCTAGTAAGGATGAAATAATCGGTCTTGCTTCTATTGTTGTGCCTCCCACTGATCCATTAGAACCTATTTGCTTGACCATGAAAATGATATGCACTTGCATGAAAGAAATGAAATAGATAAAAATTTCTTTGAACAACAACCTCTCCTGAAACTCAATTTGCCTATTGAAACTCTTGGAGGTCCTCCTCCACCTAAAGGTGATCCTGTGTTTGAATTGAAGCAATTGCCTGACACTTTGAAGTATGCTTATCTTGATGAGAAAAAGATATATCCTGTTATTATTAGTGCTAACCTTTCAGAACATGAAGAATAAAGATTATTAAAAGTTCTAAGGAAGCACCGGGCTGCTATTGGATATACTCTTGATGATCTCAAGGGCATTAGTCCCACTCTATGTCAGCACAAGATTAATATGGAACCTGATGCTAAACCCGTTGTTGATCACCAATGGCGGCTGAATCCTAAGATGAAGGAAGTGGTAAGAACTGAAATATTAAAGCTTCTGGAAGCAGGTATAATCTATCCCATAGCTGATAGTAGATGGGTAAGTCCCGTTCATTATGTCCCTAAGAAAGGAGGTATTACCGTTGTTCCTAATGATAAGAATAAACTCATTCCATAAAGAATTGTTACTGGCTATAGAATGGTAATTGATTTTAGAAAATTAAATAAAGCTACTAGGAAAGATCATTACCCTCTACCTTTCATTGATCAAATGCTAGAAAGATTATCTAATCACACACACTTTTGTTTCCTAGATGGATATTCTGGTTTCTCTCAAATACCTGTGTCACAATCCGATCAAGAGAAAACCACCTTTACTTGCCCTTTTGGAACCTATGCTTATAGACGTATGACTTTTGGTTTATGCAATGCACTTGCTACCTTTCAAAGATGTATGACTGCTATATTCTCTGATTTTTGTGAAAAGATTGTGGAGGTTTTCATGGATGATTTTTCCATTTACAGAACTTCTTTTGATGATTGCTTAAGCAACCTTGATCGAGTTTTGGAGAGATGTGAACAAACTAATCTTGTCTTGAATTGGGAGAAGTGTTACTTTATGGTTAATGAAGGTATTGTCTTGGGGCATAAAATATCTGAACAAGGTATTGAGGTGGATAAAGCTAAAGTTGATGCAATTGAGAAAATGCCATGTCCTAAAGATATTAAAGGTATTCGAAGTTTCCTTGGTCATGCTGGTTTTTATAGGAGGTTCATTAAATACTTCTCTAAAATTTCTAGGCCTCTTACTAATCTTTTGCAAAAGGATATTCCTTTTGTTTTTGATGATGATTGTGTGGAAGCCTTTGAAACACTCAAGAAAGCCTTAACCTCTGCACCTATCGTACAACCACCTGATTGGAACTTGCCTTTTGAAATTATGTGTGATGCTAGTGAATAAGTTGTTGGTGCTATCCTAGGACAAAGAGTTGATAAGAAATTGAATGTTATCCATTATGCTAGTAAAACTCTAGACAGTGCCCAACGAAATTATCCTACCACTGAAAAATAATTTTTAGCAGTTGTTTTTGCCTGTGATAAATTTAGATCCTATATTGTTGATTCCAAAGTTATTGTTCACACCGATCATGCTGCTATAAAATACCTTATGGAAAAGAAAGATGCGAAACCTAGACTCATTAGGTGGGTTCTCTTGCTTCAAGAAATTGACTTACACATCGTTGATAGGAAGGGAGCTGAGAACCCCGTAGCTGATAACTTGTCTAGGTTAGAAAATATTCTTGATGACCCACTACCTATTGATGATAGTTTCCCTCACGAACAGTTAGCTGCAATAAATGTTTCTCAAAACACACCTTGGTATGCTGATTATGCTAACTACATTGTCAATAATATATACCACCTAGCTTCACATACCAACAAAAGAGAAAAAATTTCTATGACTTGAGACATTACTTTTGGGATGACCCATATCTTTATAAAGAAGTAGTAGATGGTATTATTAGATGTTGTGTACCTGAGCATGAACAGGAACAAATCCTACGGAAATGTCATTCCGAAGCTTATGGAGGACATCATGCGGGAGATAGAACTGCTCATAAGGTATTGCAATCTGGTTTTTATTGGCCTACTCTTCTCAAGGATGCTCGTAAGTTTGTCTTGTCTCATGATGAATGTCAAAGAATTGGTAATATCGGTAAGCGTCAAGAAATTCCTATGAATTATTCACTTGTTGTCGAACCATTTGACGTTTGGGGATTTGATTATATGGGGCCTTTTCCTTCCTCTAATGGGTACACTCATATTTTGGTTGCTGTTGATTATGTCACTAAGTGGGTAGAAGCTATTCCAACTAGTAGTGCTGATTACCACACCTCCATTAAAATGCTTATAGAGGTTATCTTCCCGAGGTTTGGAGTCCCTAGATATTTAATGACCGATGGTTGTTCACACTTTATTCATGGTGCTTTCCGTAAGATTCTTGCTAAATATGATGTTAACCATAGAATTGCATCACCCTATCATCCTCAATCTAGTGGTCAAGTAGAACTTAGCAATAGAGAAATAAAATTAATATTACAAAAAACTGTCAATAGCTCTCGTAAGAATTGGTCTAAGAAATTAGATGATGCACTTTGGGCCTATAGAACATCTTATAAAAATCCTATGGGTATGTCTCCATACAAAATGGTGTATGGAAAAGCTTGTCATTTGCCTCTAGAATTAGAACATAAAGCATTTTGGGCAATTAAAGAACTTAACTATGATTTCAAACTTGCCGGTGAGAAGAGGCTGTTTGATATTAGCTCACTAGATGAATGGAGAACCCAAGCCTATGAAAATGCCAAGCTATTCAAAGAAAAAGTAAAAAGATGGCATGACAAAAGAATCCAAAAGCGGGAATTCAAAATAGGAGACTATGTTCTTTTGTTCAACTCTCGTTTAAGATTTTTTGCAGGAAAGCTTCTCTCCAAATGGGAAGAACCATATATTATCGAAGAGGTTTATTGTTCTGGAGCTATCAAGACTAATAACGCTGAAGATACTAACCCGAAGGTGGTCAATGGACAAATAATTAAGCATTATATCTCAGGTACGCCTATTAACGTTGAAAGCAATGTTATCCAAACCGTGACACCGGAGGAACACATAAGAGAAACCTTCTGGAACACTCCAGAATTCTAAAAAAATAGGAGGTACGTGATACAGCAAGTAAACGGACTCCGAAAAATCCGCAAAAATATTTTTTGTCAGTTTTGGAATATTAGAAAATTTTGGAAATAAAGAAATAGACCGGAAGGTGATCGAGGTGAGCACGATACACCAGGCGCGCCAGGCACCCCTAGGCGCGCCCTGGTGGGTTGTGCCCACCTTGGACACCTTCCTGACTCCGTTTTCCTTCCATATGATTGTTTCCCAAGAATAAAAATTCTCTATATATACCCCCCGGTTGTTTTGATGACCGCATCGCAGAAAAATCCTCTATTCTTGTTTCTTGCGGTTTTCTCGTCAGATCTAGATCTCCATGGCTCCACCAAGCTCCTCCAAGGACAATTTCTTCGAGAAGTTCATCAACCCGTACTTGCCAGAGGTGATGAAGCACCCTCAAGCCATTGAGATGCGTGAGGGGGTGCTCCACATCCGCGATGTTCAGGAACCCAAGAAGACCGGAAGCATGGAGGCTAGGCTCGAGGCGGTGGAACAGGAAATCTTCAAGTGCCAGAAGATGGTGGAGCGTGGACTTAGTGCCAATCATTCCATGATCATGGATATCACCCGTGATCAGATGGTGGATGGCCGGTCTGTGAAGGACATCATCTCCACCCTCAACGAGCAAGTTAATTTTCTGCAGAGCCAAGTTTATGATCTTCAAAATCAAGTCTTCGAATATGAAGCAAGATTTAAAGGTATGAGTTTAGCTGCCAGTTGCAAGACTCAGGGGACTCTTGCGTCAACTTTTGATGGGGAGCCCTAGCCCTGGAAGCTGGAGTACAAGCCAACTTCATCATCACCACCACCTTCTTCATCACCACCACCAAAGGAGACTTGAGCACACGGGTATGTGCACTCCCCTTGGCTCGAGCCAAGCTTGGGGGAGGTGCCCTGGCATCGTATCACCACCACTTTTATTCACCTTTACCTATTTTAGTTCGATCTTTAGTTTCTCTTTGCTTTAGCTGAATAAAAGTTTAGCATGATCTATTTTCGTGTGTTAGTTCCCTGGCCTATCTATCTATGTAATCGAGTGAGAGTTATATAATAAAGTTTAGTTTGAGTTTTTGCCTCTCTACTTTCTTGTTGCAATCAAAATAAAGGAAAGGAAAATAAATGAAAAGAATCATATGCTAATCTTATGGTGAGTAATGACATCACATAAAGAAAAGTATACGTAGTAAAATTTGTTGGAGATTGACAAACATAGCATTGGTCCATGATGCAATTCATGAAAGAATTAATAAGGCAAGAGAAGATTCACATGCAAATACACTATCTTGGACATCTTTTGTGATTGTGAGCCCCCATCAAATATTATATGTCAAAATTGTTGACATTGGACAAGGAAGACAATGTAATGATTTATGCTAGTTCATATCCACATAGAAGTTATATTGTCATAGATCCTTCAACATGTGGTGCTTGCTCAATATCTTTGCTAGCCAAAAATTCCGAACTAAGTATAAATACTACATGTGCATCCAAAAACCCAAACCCCAAATTCATTCTTTGAGTGTCCACCATACCTACCTACGGATCGAGAAAGATCCTTCAAGTAAGTTGTCATCGGTGCAATAAGGCAATAAAAAATGCTTCTAAAAGTGTTTGATCAATTAGTGTAAGAGAAAATTGAGCGCTATACGAACTTATGATGGCAAAGTAATAAAAGCGACGGACAGCATAATAAAGGTTGCTATCATTGGGGGCAATATAGCGTGACGTTCTTTTACATTAAGGGATTGGGCATACAAACCAATAAGCGCATGACAACCTATGCTTCCCTCTGCGAAGGGCCTATCTTTTACTTTCATGTATTTACTTTTATGCAAGAGTCAAAGTATTCTTCCCTATTCCTTTTTACTTTTTCTTTTGGCAAGCATCATGTGGCGAGGAAAGATCTAGGCACATATATCCAGTATGATATGAGTGGGCATGAGTTATTATTGTTGACATCACCCTTGAGGTGAATACGTTGGGAGGTGAAACTATAAGCCCCTATCTTCCTATGTGTCTGGTTGAAACTTTTTGTTCATGGGTATGCCGTGAGTGTTAGCAATCATAGAAGACTAAATGATGGTTGAGTATGTGGACTTGCCAAAAGGCTCCGACATGAGGCCCTTCCTGAAAATATAATGAATTGTAGTTGCAAAGTTGACTGAGAACATAGTTTGTTTGTTTTCAATAAGGTTTATGCTTCATACTTCTATGTTGTGATGAATTGTTACTTGTTCATGAGAAGCTATATGATAAAAATGTATTGAATAAGTCTTATGTTAGAGTTTGTTGCTGTTATAATAATAAGCATGATGCTTCTATGTCCATCTTTTGTTTTTATCGACATCTCTCTGTTAAACCACGTGGACATGCTTTTCAATATCGGTTTTCGCTTGAGGACAAGCGAGGTCTAAGCTTGGGGGAGTTGATACGTCCATTTTGCATCATGTTTTCCTACTGTTATTTACTATGTTTTGTTGAATAATAATGCTTTAGGGAGTGATTCTAATGCCTTTTCTCTCATAATATGCAAGGTTTACACAAAGAGGGAGAATACCGACAGCTGGAATTCTGGGCCTAAGAAAAGTACATCAAAGATACCTATTCTACACAACTCCAAAATAGATGAAATTTTACGGAGATTATTTTTGTATTTAATAATAAATACTGGAGCAGAAAACTACCGGAGGGGGCCAGCCAGGTGGGCAGAACCCACCAGGGCACGCCAGACCCCCCTAGGCGCGCCCTGGTGTATCGTGGCCTCCTCGGCCCACCTCCGATGCCCATCTTCTAGTATATAGTCACAATTGACCTAGAAAAAAATCAGAAGAGGACTTTCGGGATGAAGCGCCGCTGCCTCAAGGCGGAACTTGGGCAGGAGCACTTTTGCCCTCCGGTGGAGCGATTCCGTCGGGGGAACTTCCCTCCCGGAGGGGGAAATCGAAGCCACCATCATCACCAACACCCCTCTCATCTTTGGGAGGCCAATCTTCATCAACATCTTCAACAACTCCATCTCCTCTCAAACCCTAGTTCATCTCTTGTGTTCAATCTTTGTACCGGAACCTCAGATTGGTACCTGTGGGTGACTAGTAGTGTTGATTACCTTGCGTAGTTGATTACTATATGGTTTATTTGGTGGAAGATTTTATGTTCAGATCCATTATGCTATTTAATACCCCACTGATCTTGATCATGATTATTATTTGTGAGTAGTTACCTTTGTTCTTGAGGTCACGGGAGAAGTCTTGTTGCAAGTAATCATGTGAATATGATATGTGTTCGATATTTTGATGATATGTATGTTGTGATTCCCTTAGTGGTGTCATGTGAACGTCGACTACATGACACTTCACCATTCATGGGCCTAAGGGAACGCAATGTGGAGTAGTTATTAGATGATGGGTTGCTAGAGTGACAGAAGCTTAAACCCTAGTTTATGCGCTACTTCGTAAGGGGCTGATTTGGATCCAAACGTTTAATGCTATGGTTAGATTTTATCTTAATACTTTTCTCGTAGTTGCGGATGCTTGCAAGGGGGTTAATAATAAGTGGGAGGTCGTTCAAGTAAGAACAGCACCCAAGCACCGGTCCACCCACATATCAAATTATCAAAGTAGCGAACACGAATCAAACCAACATGATAAAAGTGACTAGATGAAATTCCCGTGTACCCTCAAGAGCACTTTGCCTATTACTAGAGATTGTTCTGGCCTGTCCTTTGCCCCAAAGGGATTGGGCTACCTTGCTGCACCTTGTTTACCGTTACCATTACTTGCTTGTTACCAGTTATCTTGCTATCAAACTATCTGTTACCTACAATTTCAGTGCTTGCGGAAATTACCTTGCTGAAAACCGCTTGTCATTTCCTTCTGCTCCTCGTTGGGTTCGACACTGTTACTTATCGAAAGGAGTACGATTGATCCCCTATACTTGTGGGTCATCACCCTCACGTGGGTCTTGTCCTGGGGGGTTTGTCGCCAGGCCGTACTGGGCCGTCGAGGTGGGCCACGCGCTGGGCCGCAGGCAGGCAGGTCTGGGTACCCCCGATCCCAGAACGCCGACACACGCCTCCTTGAGGGTCACGCGTGCGTCCTGGGGCGCATGGTGGACGATGTGGCAACTGTTGCCGTTACCTGCTGGCACTGACGACCCGTGGAACGGATCCGCCGCGCGTGCCACGGGGTGCCGCTCAGGTGCGTCACGGACCGAGGGAGGAGGAGGAGCATCGTGCTCAGCTTGGTCGGCGTGCGACGATGGAGGGAGCAGGGAGCAGGGAGCGGGAGGGTGCCTGACCGTCATGACTCAGAGCGTTGCGTGCAACATCGACGAGCTCGGTGATGCGCTCGAGCCAGGCATCGTAGTCGTTGATGGAGGGGCTTGTCAGCGTTCTGGGATCGGGGGTACCCAGACCTGCCTGCCTGCGGCCCAGTACGGCCTGGCGACACCCCTCAGGACAAGACCCTCGTGAGGGCCCTGGCCTCATGAGGAGAAATACGCCAAGACCTCCAGAGGAGCGGCCTCCCCAGGCCGCCTCCCGAGGAGCGGAGATTCCTATGCAGGTACCCGGCCTCAGGAGGCTGCGGTGACGTGAGCCATGACGACCAAGGCCAGCGGGCGCTAGCGGGTGTAGAGGGGACAGTTTCCCCTTTGGTGCTAAGGAGGCAGGGACGTACGCAGGTTCCCAAGGGATCCCCCAAAGGTTTCCCTTCCGGTGCAACGAGACCAAGACCACGAGCTCAGCAGGACGGATGTCATCGCCGAGCCCACCTCTGCGTCGCCCAGTTGCTTTGCAGGCAAAGACCACCTTTAGTCAGGATAAGCTGTACCTCCTCTCCCCCTTTAAATTTGGCCGTTGTGGGATCCCTTCCTGCCTATGTGGTAAGGGAAGAGGATCAAGGCCACTATAAATAGGGACTAGCCTCCACCGTAGAGAAAAACGACCGGCAGAGATGAAACCACCCACCACCAAGAGCCCTCGCAAGGTCGCTCACCACTGTACTTGTTCATCCCCGAACCTCCTCGTGAGTCCAATCCACCAAAAGTAGGAGTAGGGTTTTACACCGCAAGGTGGCCCGAACCTGGGTAAATCTCTATGTTCATCTTCTCGTTTCCACGTGTGCGTTTGACAAGGCTCGGCTGTGGAGAGGCGAGCCTGAGGTTTGCGCTGGTTGGGAGCTTCGCACATGCCCCAGAGTTTGAACCTCCTTGGTTCTGCGGAGCCCCGATTCCGACAGCGCGCAACTGCCAGGATGGCATTCTCCATGACGTCCTCGCGGCCGGGCGCCAGAATCGCGTGGCCCTTAACTGAGGCATCCCCACCACCGGGGGCTACCTGGCCCTCAATCCCGAGTTGCGCCGCGTGGTGTGGCCCTACAAGTTCAAGCAGACGCTTCCTCCTCACTACGACGACATCCCTAACCCCACGGAGTTCCTCCTGCTCTACACCATCAGCATCCAAGCCGCGAGGGCGGACGACCGGGTCATGGAAAACTGGTTCCCCATGGCCCTCAAGGAGGCTGCGCATGCATGGCTCCTGAACATCCCCGAAACATCTAGGACAGGGGTATCCAGTGCCCCTGACTTATGCACAGGCAGTAGTAGCAAAACCCGTCAACAAAAGCTACCACACCGACAAACAAGCATTCAAGACCCAGACCCCGGCAGCAACGACCTACAGAAGGCCAAACAACGCCGGCAAGACCAGCACAAACGGCCCAGGAGGGGCCAAAGGCGCGCCAACCACGTCCCCGAAGCCTGCCGGGGACCGAGGCACGTGCATCTTCAAGAAGCCCCGGCAAGCCTGTCGGATTTCGGGCTCCGCAAAACCCAAAGAGGTTCGAACACAGGGGCGTGTGCGAAGATCTCCACCAGCTTCGCCCTCAAGCTCACAGCTCGATAGCCTGGCCCGACGAACTCGCACTATCGAAGGAAAGGAGATTAGCACACGAGGATTTACCCAGGTTCGGGCCGCTGCGAAGCGTAAAACCCTACTCCTGCTTTAGGTGGATTGCCTCACGAGAAGGTTTGTGGATGAACTAGTACAGTGGTGAGTTGCCTTGCGAGGGCGCTCGGGTGGTGTTGGATCCATCGTGTCGCTCCTCGGGGTGGCCTAGTCCTATTTATAGCGACCCAGGTCCTCTTCCCTTATCTCAATGGCAGGAAGGGATCCCACAATGGCTGAATTCAAAAGGGGACAGGAGGTACATCTTATCCCGACGAAAGGTGGTCTTCGCCTGCAAAGTAGCTAGCGGTGACGCGGTGGTGGGCTCGCTGGTGACATCCGTCCTACCGAGCCCACCGGTCTTGGTCTCGTTGCACCGGAATGGGAACCTTTGGCGGGACGCCTTGGGAACCCGCATACGCCCTTGCCTCCTTTACACCAAAGAGGAAACTGTCTCCTCTACGCGCTGGTGCCCGCCTGGCCCGCCTTGCATCATCCTTGACCTCCCGAGGCCGAGCATTGCATAGAGATCTCCGCAGCTTAGGAGGGGCCCTGGGGAGGCCTCCTCCTTCCGGGAGCCTTGGCGTTGTCCTCCTCGCGAGGGTGGGGCTCTCGCGATGGCCTTGTCTTGAGTTAAACCTCGCCGGGCCGTACGGACCGTCGAGGCGGGCCATGCCCTGGGCCACAGGCAGGCAAGTCTGGGTACCCCCGTTCCCAGGACGCCGTCAGTAGCCCCTGGGCCCAAGGTGTTAGAACACGCGGTACGCTACGCGAGCGCCAAATAAAATTTTCTACCGCACACCCAAGAACATGCTGCTGGAAATAGATCACGAGATCGGGTTTACCACTAGACGCGCAGTCACCGCAGCGGAAGTAGAGTTGGTGATGCGTGTAGTCGATCAGCCAATTCGTCTCCTCCTCGTGTAGCCGATCTCCCTTGAACAGCGATCTCCCACGAACAGCTCCTCGCGGATCCCTCAAACGGTTCGTCCAAACACCGCAGATGCGATGCCTCCAAGGTATCCACACGTACGGGGGCAGCGTCGGGCGGCGGACTGCTAGATCCGATCGCACGGCATGGTGGCGTGGGGAGTGGCGGTGGCTATCGACGGGAGGAAAAGATCAACCCTGAAAGGTGCGCCCACTCCCCTTTATATAGACCTCCGAAGTGGGCTCAACACTTGAGGCCCACGACGAGTCTAGTCCCATTTTCCATTCGGATCCAATCCGAATGGGCTGCAATCCCTTAAGTGTGCGACCCTATAGGTTCACGTACACATGGACACGACCCGAGTCGATAGTCGGTAGTGGCTCCTAGCAAAACGTGCCAACTCCCATGTGTGCGCAAAGTTGTTAGATGAACCTCGACAATGTGTCATATACTACATTCCTTTTGCCTCATGATATAGATTGTAGAGCTCAAGGCGAGTACTTGTCACCCTTGTGGTAGCTCAACACCTCTTCTCGAAACCGTGATGCAGATTCCGGAACTGGGTTAACACTTAACCCATGTCGCATGGCCATGCTTTCTGAATCTGATCACACGAGAGGCCCCAGAGAATATCTCTCCTCACGGAGGGGCAAATCCCATCTTGGTTAACCATGTCTCACGGCATGTCTCACGACTCACCCGAAAGCTACCTTTATAACTACCCAGTTACGGAGTAGTGTTTGATAGGCCCTAAGTAAGTCGATCCTCATCCCGAGAACATGCGATGACCTCAGGTCTAGGACATGGCATATACATTGTGCTTGAGACTAACAGATGACATTATCTCGCTGTGTCTCAAAGTGGGTCTGTCCGACTCGGTGATCTCAATCCCCGAGTCCATACTATCAGTTTAGCATATCTATGCACATGACTTGTGAAATGTAGTCATCAACTGAATTGTATACTAGTAAAGGATATGTTTCCGCATAACCTTAACAACTAGGGACTATTAGAACAATCAGCATACTATATATAGTTTCACAAATAAGTCACATACTTATTGATACATATCACTGATGATGTTCAAGGACAATACAAAATACTCATGAATACATAGGAAACGAAATCATCACATGATTGCCTCTAGGGCATATCTCCAACACAAGGCGCACTCGAGTTGGCTTCGGGGTGAAGCTGAAGAAGACGGCCTGAAGCGCCGCGGGCCCTTACCGCCTGCGCGCCAGGCCTGGCACGTGGTGCGCGGTTGGATGTAGATGTCTCCGCTCCCGTGTCTCCTCAGCAACTGCCCGAACCGACAAAAGCCTGACGCCCAGTGTCGAGCCATTATTGCTTTCCTTTCCTGCGCTCTTGCTCCTTCTCCCAGATCCCCATTCTTTGCGAGAACCTCTCCAGATCTCAGCACCGCACCATCTTCCTTCTCGCTTTCACGGCCTCAAGGACTCCCCGATGGCTCCCGCCGGCAAGTCAAAACCCGAGACTCAGAGCTCGGTCTCCGCTTCCATCTCGCCGACGCTCTTGGAGTCCACCATAGCCAAGGACGGGGACCTCGCCCCGGTGCTTCCGTCGACGGCGGATGATACCAATGAGCAGGGGCGGACCTTGATACGGTGCGGCTCCGCGGAGAAGCACCGCCTGGCCAAGTCGGTCTACTCTTTCTTCCTCCACAGCATCTTCTCCGGGCTCGTTCCGCCCTTCTCTGCGTTCCTCACCGCCGTCCTCGAGCACTATGGGATCCAGGCTCTCCATCTTCAACCCAACTCCATCCTGCTCTTGTCCGTCTTCGCCTTCTACTGCGAGGCCTTCATGGGCGTGAAGCCTTCGGTGGCCCTGTTCCGCCATTTCTTCACCTTGCGGCTTCATGACGGCGCTCACCGGTCGGCATGCGTCTCCTTCGTCGCGGTCCAGAGCGGGAACATGCTCTTTAAGGCTGGGAAGAAGGTGGAGAACTTCAGGCACCGCTGGGTCCTCTTGGATCTCAAGAGCGTCAACTCCCGCCTGGAGCTTCCAAAGGGGCTGCCGGAGAAGACTCCTGCGTGGAGCTCCACAAAGCTCTCCGACCCCCTGGCCAAGCCCGTCCTGGAGCGGATCTTTCGAGACATCAGCGTCAGGAAGTTGACTGGGGGAATGATAGTGAAGGAGTTCCTGGCGCAATGCCTGGTGAACCTCCAGCCTCACTCGAGGCCCATGTGGGACTATCAGGGCGGTGGTGATGACATCAGGCTTCGCTCCGTGCGCCTGACCTCCGAGGAATTGAACAGGGTTATGGTGACCCTGCTCAACGGCGACCCCGGGGACCTTCCTGAGGCCTATGCCCTGCTGTACTGCCGTGACGACAAGGCCGATTTGGTCTCTGCGATGCCCATCTTCGACGAGCTAGAGCTCTCTTTGGCCGAGTGCCCTGGCACCCATGTGGCGGTGTCCTCCGACGACACCGCGGATGAGGAAGACTCGGAGGGGACATCAGATGACGATCTGGAGGAAGTGTCCCCTCCGTCGTGGAGTGCGCTTCTCCGCGACTTTGATGACGATGATGCCGGCGAGCCCCCTGCTGCAAGTCCTCCGTGACTCGCCAGGGTCCTCAAGGGGCCGGGGCCCACACCTCGGGCCGCACGGTCCGCCTGCCGGGTGACGCCGAGGAAACGCGAGGCTGGGCCTCCTCCAGAGCACGCAGCTCGCGCCAGCAAGGTGGCTGAAGCGCCCGCCTCGCCCCTGCCCGAGCTGTAGCCTGTGGGCGAGGCGTCCGCGTCTGGGGCTGGCGCGACTTCTCCGGCCGCGGCCCTTACGCGCGGTTCTACTGCTCCCCCATGCGACGACGCCTCCCCGGAGAAGGGCGGGGGCATTCCCGCCTTCGCCGAGGTGGAGAGAAAGAGGAAGTGGGTCGACATCGAGGAGTAAGTAGTCCTGCTTGGTTCCTGGCCGCCTTCCGGTGGTTTCTATGCTGATGGTCCCTTCTTTGCTTGGCAATCAGGAGCACCGCCGTGCCGAAGGCGAAGAAGAAGAAGGCCGGTGTCAAGCCGAAGGCGCCTTCCGACGTGACGCACCTACCTGGAGCGCCAAATGTCAGATTTCGGGCTCCGCAAAACCCAAAGAGGTTCGAACACAGGGGCGTGTGCAAAGATCTCCACTAGCTTCGCTCTCAAGCTCACAGCTCGATAGCCTGGCCCGATGAACTCGCACTATCGAATGAAAGGAGATTAGCACACGAGGATTTACCCAGGTTCGGGCCGCTGCGAAGTGTAAAACCCTACTCCTGCTTTTGGTGGATTGCCTCATGAGGAGGTTTGTGGATGAACTAGTACAGTGGTGAGTTGCCTCGCGAGGGCGCTCGGGTGGTGTTGGATCCGTCTTGTCGCTACTCGGGGTGGCCTAGTCCTATTTATAGTGACCCGGGTCCTCTTCCCTTATCTCAATGGCGGGAAGGGATCCCACAACGGCCGAATTCGAAAGGGGACAGGAGGTACATCTTATCCTGACGAAAGGTGGTCTTCGCCTGCAAAGTAGCTGGCGGTGACGCGGTGGTGGGCTTGCTGGTGACATCCGTCCTGCCGAGCCCACCGGTCTTGGTCTCGTTGCACCGGAATGGGAACCTTTGGCGGGACGGCTTGGGAACCCGCGTACGCACTTGCCTCCTTTGCACCAAAGAGGAAACTGTCTCCTCTGCGCGCTGGTGCCCGCCTGGCCCACCTTGCGTCATCCTTGACCTCCCGAGGCCGAGCATTGCATAGAGATCTCCGCCGCTCAGGAGGGGGCCTGGGGAGGCCTCCTCCTTCCGGGAGCCTTGGTGTTGTCCTCCTCGCGAGGGTGGGGCTCTCGCGAGGGCCTTGTCTTGAGTGAAACCTCGCCGGACCATACGGACCGTCGAGGCGGGCCACGCCCTAGGCCGCAGGCAGGCAAGTCTGGGTACCCTCGTTCCCAGGATGCCGACAAAGCCATCCCCCGGAAAGCGCGAGCCAATCGGCCACCGCTCCACCGCATCACGACGCCAGTCACTTGTCGATGCGGTGTCGAGCCCTCGGGTGGCTAAGTGGCTCCCGCTAAGCACGTGGCGATGCATCGGAAGACAGATTATGCCCTGTTGACACCCGTCCAGTAGCGTGTCAAGACCCTAAGCAACAGCCAGCTAAGCGGTGGCAAGAGCTTGCCGCGGATGCATCCCCGAGCGCCACCTAGACTAGCAATCATGGTATTTTGTCCTAAATGCCAGAGTTAGGTATGATAGCTCTGTTAGCTATCTAATCGCTAGATAAAGACTGTTTTGCCACTGTGGTTGCCCCTTGCACCATAAAAGGTGGCCCAAGGCAACCTAGCTCAAGATTCGGACCTTTGGACACTTCTACTCACGTAGTAGCTCTCCCCGACGGCAACCCTTGCCAGGATTGAGCACTGCGTGTTCTTCATGTTCCTCTGATCAATCCACCAAAAGCAGGAGTAGGGTTTTACGCTTCACAGCGGCCCGAACCTGGGTAAAAACACCAGCGTCCAGATCGTCGTGTTGCCTCATGGTCTCCGCTCTTTGTGCAACGTGACCCCCCTTGCCGAACCACAAAAGGGCCTCTGGTCCCGTAGGTGATCATGTGCATCCGTGCCCCGACATCTTTGGCACGCCAGGTAAGGCTATCATTTGCGCAAACCCGAGTTCGTGGGCAGCGAGTCGATCTTAATCATCGTCTTCTTCATCCATGTCTCCCAAGAAGAAATCCGGCGCGACTACACATCCCTCCACCTCAAAGGCTCCCTCGCACGCGGCCACGGACGCCGTTGGCGCTACAACAGCTATGAGTGAGGCGGGCATCATGGGAAACGACCAGTCTCCACCTCCCCGCTGCGCGGATGGTCGTGGTCGCCACGGCGGCGCTCGATCCGGAGCAAGCCTTGATCCCCCATATGCGCCCGTCACTAGCGTGACTACTGGGCACACGCCTCGTCCAGAACCAGGAGCCGGGCGACGTCGCGGTCTGCCTCTTTCGCCATGCCGGACACGGCATCGGAAGCAATGGCGCGAGCCCATCTATTGCTAAACTTCCCGCCGCCGGCTGGCAAGATGGATGAGTGGAGAGCTACCATCCAGAGTTTGATATCCTTCGTCGAAGCCAACAAATCTCAGCATGCAGAGCCATCGCGATGCACGCGTACCGCTACGGCGGCCTG
This sequence comes from Elymus sibiricus, assembly GCA_039707655.1. Classification (NCBI taxonomy): domain Eukaryota; kingdom Viridiplantae; phylum Streptophyta; class Magnoliopsida; order Poales; family Poaceae; genus Elymus; species Elymus sibiricus. The sequence goes on from CM077665.1 coordinate 221,351,738, forward strand.
GACCGGCGATCGTGTCGAGGGGGCCACGCTAATGGTGCAGTCCCCTCCGCGACAACAGACCCAGGAGTAGCCACGGCGAGCTTCACATGCTGATGAGTTTGACGAAGCATCTATGGCCTCATTCGGCCCGCGCGATCGTCGGGACCAGCGGCGTGTCCTGGAGGATCGGCGGAAAGAAGACACACGCTTCACCATCGAGTGGCGCCGAGAAGCACACCATCAGTCTGACAGGCGCAATGGCCCTGGTGCCGGCGACCCCACGCCCAGTGCTGGCGGGTACCTGCCTTACGAGGTTAGGTGCCCTGCCTTCACTCGTGAGCTGCGGCAGGTCCGCTGGCGATCGGCCCGGGCTTTCAAGCCAGAGCTGACTGGTGACCCACAAGTATAGGGGATCAATCATAGTCCTTTCGATAAGTAAGAATGTCGAACCCAATGAGGAGCAGAAGGAAATGACAAGCAGTTTTCAGCAAGGTAATTTCTGCAAGCACTGAAATTGTAGGTAAAAGATAGTTTGATAGGAAGATAATTGGTAGCAAGCAAGTAACGGTAATGGTAAACAAGGTGCAGCAAGGTAGCCCAATCCTTTTGAGGCAAAGGACAGGCCAGAACAATCACTAGTAATAGGCAAAGTGTTCTTGAGGGTACATGGGAATTCCGTCTAGTCACTTTTATCATGTTGGTTTGATTCATGTTCGCTACTTTGATAATTTGATATGTGGGTGGACCGGTGCTAAGGTGCTGTTCTTACTTGAACTAACAACCTACTTATGATTAACCCCCACGCAAGCATCCGCAACTACGAGAAAGGTATTAAGACAAAGTCTAACCATAGCATTAAACAGGTGGATCCAAATCAGACCCTTACGAAGTAGCGCATAAACTAGGGTTTAAGCTTCTGTCACTCTAGCAACCCATCATCTAATAACTACTCCACAATGCATTCCCTTAGGCCCATGAATGGTGAAGTGTCATGTAGTCGACGTTCACATGACACCACTAAGGGTATCACAACATACATATCATCAAAATATCGAACACATATCAAATTCACATGATTCCTCGTAACATGACTTCTCCCGTGACCTCAAGAACAAAGGTAACTACTCACAAATAATAATCATGCTCAAGATCAGAGGAGTATTGAATAACATAATGGATCTAAACATATAATCTTCCACCAAATAAACCATATAGTAATCAACTACGCAAGGTAATCAACACTACTAGTCACCCATAGGTACCAATCTGAGGTTCGGGTACAAAGATTGAACACAAGAGATGAACTAGGGTTTGAGAGGAGATGGTGATGTTGAAGATGTTGATGAAGATTGGCCTCCCAAAGATGAGAGAGGTGTTGGTGATGACGATAGCTTCGATTTCCCCCTCCGAGTGGGAAGTTCCCCTGGCGAAATTGCTCCGCCGGAGGGCGGCGGCGCTTTGTCCCGAAAGTCCTCCTCTGATTTTTTTCTAGGTCAAGAGAGACCTTATACCAGAAGATGGGCACCGGAGGTGGGCCAGGCTGAGCACAACCCATCAGGGCGTGCCCCGGTGGATTGTGCCCACCTCGGACACCTTCCCGACTCCGTTTTCCTTCCATATGCTTGCTTTCCAAGAATAAAAATTCTCTATATATACCCCCGACTGTTTTGACGACCGCATCGCAGAAAAATCCTCTGTTCTTGTTTCGTGCTGTTTTCCTGGCAGATCTGAAAATATGTCGTCTCAAGATTCAGAGGGAGAGAGCTATGTAGCTGACTATATTGCAAACCCCAAGATCTATGGAGAAGTGGAGCACTATGGATGGACCTCAGACGAGGAGGAAGACACTGTCATGAAGGAAACAAAGGATGATAGCTCTGAGGAAGAGGATGACCCGCTACCTCAACCCGGAGACATGCATGTGGAATTCAAGAAGTCAAGCCTCTCTAGAGGATACAAACCTGAGGTTCAATTTATTCCATCTTGTTTTCTGTAGGAGAGCAAGGCGGCATTATGCAAAAAAGATATTAAAGCTCGAGTTCGAGAATGATGATCTAAGGGAGGAAAATTTTATGCTCAAATATAAGTTGAAGAAGAAGGCCACTTCTTCACCACCACCTTCTTCATCACCACCACCAAAGGAGACTTGAGCACATGGGTATGGGTACTCCCCTTGGCTTGAGCCAAGCTTGGGGAAGGTGCCCCGGTATCGTATCACCATCACTTTTATTCGCCTTTACCTATTTTAGTTCAATCTTTAGTTTCATTTTTGATTTAGTTGAATAAAGTTTAGCATGATCTATTTTCGTGTGTTAGTTTCGTGGTCTATCTATCTATGTAATTGAGTTAGAGTTATATAATAAAGTTTGGTTTTAGCTTTTGCTTCTCAACTTTCTTGTTGTAATCAAAATAAAAGGAAAGAGAAATAAATGAAAAAGAATCATATGCTAATCTTATGGTAAGTAATGACATCACATAAGGAAAAGTATAAGTGGTAAAATTTATTGGAGATTGACAAACATAGCATTGATCAATGATGCAATTCATGAAAGAATTAATAAGGGAAGAGAAGATTCACATGCAAATACACTATCTTGGACATCTTTTATGATTGTGAGCCCCCATTAAATATTATATGTCAAAACTGTTGACGTTGGACAAGGAAGACAACGTAATGATTTATGTTTGTTCATATCCACATAGAAGTTATATTGTCATAGATCCTTCAACATGTGGTGCTTGCTCAATATCTTTGCTAGTCAAAAATTCCGCACTAAGTAGAGATACTACTTGTGCATCCAAAAACCCAAAACCCAAATTCATTCTTTGAGAGTCCACCATACTACCTACGGATCGAGTAAGATCATTCAAGTAAGTTGTCATCGGTGCAATAAGGCAATAAAAATTGCTTCTAAATGTGTTTTGATCAATTAGTGTAAGAGAAAATTGAGCGCTATACGAACTTATGATGGCAAAGTAATAAAAGCGACGGACTGCATAATAAAGGTTGCTATCATAGGGGACAATATAGCGTGGCATTCTTTTACATTAAGGGATTGGGCATACAAACCAAAAAGCGCATGACAACCTCTGCTTCCCTCTGCAAAGGGCCTATCTTTTACTTTTATGTATTTACTTTTATGCAAGAGTCAAAGTATTTTCCCCTATTCCTTTTTACTTTTTCTTTTTGCAAGCATCATTTGGTGAGGAAAGATCTAGGCACATATATCCAGTTGGATGTGAGTGAGCATGAGTTATTATTGTTGACATCAGCATTGAGGTGAATACGTTGGGAGGCGAAACTATAAGCCCCTATATTTCTATGTCTCTGGTTGAATTTTTTTGCTCATGGGTATGCTGTGAGTGTTAGCAATCATAGAAGACTAAATGATGGTTGAGTATCTGGACTTGACAAGAGGCTCCGACATGAGACCCTTCCTAAAAATATGATGAGTTGTAGTTGCAAAGTTGACTAAGAACATAGTTTGTTGGTTCCCAATAAGGTTTATACTTTACACTTCTGTGTTGTGATGAATTGTTACTTGTTCTTGAGAAGTTATATGTTGAAAGTATATGAATAAGTTTTATGATAGAGTTTGTTGTTGTTATGATAATAAGCATGATGCTACTATGTCCGTATTTTGTTTTCATCGACACCTCTCTCTCAAACCATGTGGACATGATTTTCAATATCGGCTTTTCGCTTGAGGACAAGCGAGGTCTAAGCTTGGGGGAGTAGATACGTCCATTTTGCATCATGATTTCCTACTGTTATTTATAATGTTTTGTTGAATAATAATGCTTTAGGGAGTGATTCTAATGCCTTTTCTCTCATAATATGCAAGGTTTACACAAAGAGGGAGAATACCGACAGCGGGAATTCTCGACCTGAAAAAGCACATCAGAGATACCTATTCTGCACATCTCCAAATAAGCTGAAACTTTACAGAGAATATTTTTGGAATATATTAAAAATACTGGAGCAAATAACTACCGGAGGGGGCCACCCTGGTGGGCACAAGAAACCAGGGCGCGCCAGGCCCCCCAGGCGCGCCCTGGTGGGTTGTGCCCTCCTCGGCCCACCTCCGGTGCCCATCTTCTGGTATATAAGGTCTTTTGACCAAGAAAAAATAAGGAGAGTACTTTTGGGATGAAACGCCGCCGTCTCGAGGCGGAACTTGGGCAGGAGCACTTTTGCCCTCTGGTGGAGCGATTCCGCCGGGGGAACTTCTCTCCCGGAGGGGGAAATCGAAGCCCTCGTAATCACCAACACCCCTCTCATCTTTGGGAGGCTAATCTTCATCAACATCTTCAACAACACCATCTCCTCTCAAAACCTAGTTCATCTCTTGTGTTCAATCTTTGTACCGGAACCTCAGATTGGTACCTGTGGGTGACTAGTAGTGTTGATTACATCTTGTAGTTGATTACTATATGGTTTATTTGGTGGAATATTATATGTTCAGATCCATTATGCTATTCAATACCCCTCTGATCTTGAGCATGAATATTATTTGTGAGTAGTTACCTTTGTTCTTGAGGTCACGGGAGAAGTCATGTTGCAAGTAATCATGTGAATTTGATTTGTGTTCGATATTTTGATGATATGTATGTTGTGATTCCCTTACTGGTGTCATGTGAACGTCGACTACATGACACTTCACGATCCTTGGGCCTAAGGGAATGCATTGTGGAGTAGTTATTAGATGATGGGTTGCTAGAGTGACATAAGCTTAAACCCTAGTTTATGCGCTACTTCGTAAGGGGTTGATTTGGATCCAAATGTTTAATGCTATGGTTAGATTTTATCTTAATACTTTTCTCGTAGTTGCGGATGCTTGCGAGGGGGTTAATCATAAGTGGGAGGTTGTTCAAGTAAGAAAATCACCCAAGCACCGGTCCACCCACATATCAAATTATCAAAGTAGCGAACACAAATCAAACCAACATGATAAAAGTGACTAGATGAAACTCTCGTGTACCCTCAAGAACACTTTGCCTATTACTAGAGACTGTTCTGGCCTGTCCTTTGCCACAAAAGGATTGGGATACCTTGCTGCACCTTATTTACCGTTACCGTTACTTTCTCGTTACCCATTATCTTGGTATCAAACTATCTGTTACCTACAATTTCAGTGCTTGAAGAAATTACCTTGCTGAAAACCCGCTTGTCATTTCCTTCTGCTCCTTGTTGGGTTCGACACTCTTACTTATCGAAAGGACTACGATTGATCCCCTATACTTGTGGGTCATCATGATTCACCTCTTGCCATGATAAATGACATTTAAAATGATTGTTTAGTTAAACAGCAATAACTGCATTTCTCATAATATGGAGAGTTATTATTTGTTGTATGTATGTTCTCCCTCTCCATTTAAAATTGCTTAATTCCATCTTCACCTTGTGCCATGACCACCCATGTTAAACAACATTTAATATTGATGAATGCCTAGACGAGAGTGAACTAAATAATTCGAATGTGGAGTTTCGTCAATATGCAACTCGTTGCATATTGAACTTCACTTAATTTGTAGTGTTTGATTGTTGTGCTTGTCATGCCATGCATAATTAAACCGGACATGCATCATACTTGATTGCGCATCATTTCATGAATATGTTGTGGTGTTTATCGTGTGTTGATTGTTTGTTTCTGGATTGCTTCTTCTCGATAGATTTCCGAAAGCATTCGGAGAGTGAGAATCCGATCGACTACGTCTCGTTCGTCTACTTCACGGACTCGTTCTTCTTCCAAGCGGGATCTCAGACAAGATGAATATTTCCCTGGATACCACTACTATCATTGCCATGCTAGTTGTCTCGTTTCTATCGCTATGTCTCGCTACCTACCACTTGTTTGTCAAGCCTCCCAAAATGCCATGATAAGCCTCTAACCCTCCACATCCCAGCAAACCATTGTTTGTCTATGTTACCGCTTGATCAGCCCTTCTTATAGCGTTGCTAGTTGCAGGTGCAAGTTGTTTCCATGTGACAACATGGATATTTTGAGATATCACAATATAATTGCTATTTAATTTAATGCACAGATATACTTGGTAAAAGGTGGCAGGCTTGGCCTTTTTCTCGGTGTTTTGTTCCACTTTTGCCGCTCTAGTTACTTGTGTACCGGTGTTATGTTTCATATTGAGCGCTCCTAACATGCTCGGGGTTGTTATGGGACCCCCTTGATTTTCGTTTTGGGATAAAACTCGTCTGGCAAGGCCCAACTTTGGTACTATATTTGCTTAACAACTAATAAAATTTGCATAGGGCATGGTCACCCCGTGGATAATTAATCAACAACCCGAGCCAGTCCTCCTCATGAGTGTTGGTCCAAAATGACAGTAGCCAGGGCCACCAACAGGTGTGCCAGCCGGAAACTTAGCCAATACGGTCGTGTCCTGAGAACGAGATACGCGGCTCCTATCGGGTTCGTCGACACGTCAGGCGGTCTTGCTGGATTTTTTTACCCTTCTCGAACGTCTTGTGCACAGGATTCCGAGGATAGTTTGGGCTATCTCGAGGTTGAGGTTTTCCACCGGAATTCCGAGGAAACTACGGGGTTATCCTGCGGTTGAGGTTTTCCATGCAGCGTGTGGCTAGTTTGTGATGGATGAGTTGGAGCGCCCCTGCAGGGTTATATCTTTTCGAGAAGCCGTGCCCGCGGTTATGTGGCAACTTGGAGATTTGTTTAACATCCGGTCATAGCAAACTTGAAGTAAACTCAAATAAAATACACCAACTATGTGTGTAACCGTGACTGTCTCTTCTCGTGAGTTCTGAACCGAGAGAGAACACGGTGGGGTTATGTTTGACTCGTAAGTAGGTGTTCAGGATCACTTAGGGATCATTACTAGTTCACGTTCGTTTATGCATAGATCACCCCTATTATTCTTGTACTCGTAAGTTAGCCACTCAAATAAATGCTTAGTGCTTGCTACAGCCTCATCACTTAACCATACCATACCCATTAAGCTTTGCTAGTCTTTATACCCTTGGAAATGAGATTGCTGAGTCCCCGTGGCTCACAGATTACTACAACAACAGTTGCAGGTATAGGTAATGCGATGCTTTGACGTGAGCGCGATGCTTGTTTGATTTGGAGTTCTTCTGCTTCCTCGTCGATCATAGGATGGGTTCCAGGCCGGCAGCCTGGGATAGCAAGGATGGATGTTGCTTTTATCGTTTGATTTCATCCGTAGTCGGGCCCTGCTCTTCTGTATGGTGATTGACTGTATTGTTGTATTTGATATGATCATGATTTAGCTTGTGGCGAGTGTAAGCAATCTCCATATACTCATCTCCTCTTTACATGTATTTGTAACGATATCCATTCTTGCGAAACGACAAGATGCGCTTCTATCCCTATTGAGGCCCTCGAGCCAAAATAAGGATAGGATCGCATCTTGGGCGTTACAATATAGGCATCACGTCCATAAGCAAATAGGCCGACTCCTGCCTGCACCTATTACTATTACTCCAATCATCGACTGCTATCCAGCATGCATCTAGAGTATTAAGTAAAACAGAGTAATGCTTGGAGAATGATTACATGATGTGGGCAAAGTAAACTCAAACAATATGAATGAACCCCATCGTTTTATCCTCAATAGCAACAACACAAAGACGCATCTTGTCCCCTACTTTGTCACTTGGATATAGAAACTCATCAGGTTGAACCTACCACAACGCACCACTCCCACCGATGAAATATCAATATACTTGGCCAAAGCACATCAATAGATCGGAGAGCGTTACGAAGCTATAATGATCATGCAATTAAGAGATAATATAATTCAGAGGCATCTCAAATACTTTGCATGAATAATCTGAACATAAACCCACAATTCATCGGATCCCAACAAACACACAGCACAATAGGATTACATGGAATAGATCAAAGCGATGATGCGATGATCGTTGTATTGAAGATCATAAGAGAGAGAGACTGCCATCTAGGTACTAGCTATGGACCCGTAGGTCTGTGGTGAACTACTCACACATCAACATGAGGGCAGCAAGGTTGATGAAGAGGCCCTCTATGATCGATCCCCCCTCCGGCAGGGTGCCGGAACGGAGCTCCAGATGGCCTCGCGATGGAATAGAGACTTGCGGCGGTGGAAAAAGGGTTTCGGGACCGCCTTTAGGGTTTTTAGGATATTAGAGAATTTATAGGCTGAAGAGGGACGTCGGGAGGCAGTCGAGGGGGCCACCACATATCAGGGCGCCCCCCAGGGCACGCTCTGATGTGTGGTGGGCCCCTCGTGCACCTCTTGGCTTCCTTCTGAAGCTTCTAGGTCTTCATACAGTCCAGAAAAAATCATCAAAAAGTTTCGTGGCAATTGGACTTCGTTTGGTACGATAAACCTGAAAAGGCAAAAACATAAAGAAAACAACAACTGGCACTAGGCACTGGGTCAATAGGTTAGTGCTCAAAAATATTATAAATTGGTAAATAAAGACCCAAAAAGTATCCTAGAATGATAATATATCAGCATTGAACAATCAAAAATTATAGATACGTTGGAGACGTATCAGTAGGCCGCCAGCGCTGAGCATGGGGCATCCGCGAACGCTGAGCATGGGGTTTCCACGAGAGTGGGAAGGAACTCTCACGTGCCGGAGGCAGCGCGGTAGAGAGAGCCCCGGAGCGTGTACAACTCCATGTTGCTCGTATCCATGGGGCACAGATAGAACTTACGGTGATGGTGGGTGTTCCATGTGTTTTGTACCAGAACAGCCTCCTCCGTCACGAGTGGGGCCGCGGTGGGCCGGGGGGTGGGTGTTAACCACCTCCGCATTTCGTGCGATGCGGGACTCCAGGCTCATGCTGTAATAGCCCAAGTGCAACTTTCCAATCTTGTAACCATTTCCATGAACCTAAGCTTGTATGCCATGCTATGTTGGATTGTGCTTGTTTATTTTATTTTGCATCACGGCATCCATATTGTTTTGTTCATGTGTGGTTTGTGATGTGTGGGTGTTGTGTGTGTGTGTGCATGCATCCCAAGTGGTTGATCAAGTTTACAAAGCCCCTTATTCAATTCCATCTCCAACATGCCATGTGCGTCTTTGATCTAAGCCAAAAATCCCATGATCAGTGCCAAAAACCTTCTCTAGTATGTATCTTTTAATCTATTCATTCCATCCAATTTATTGCAAGTGACAATTTTCTGTCTCAGAAAAATGTTCACTTATTATCTGTAAATACTACAGCATGCCAATACCCTCTCCTCAAAATTTCAGCTCATTTGAAGTTGTTTTGGTTGGGCTAAAGGTTTATGCAAGTTTGAATTAAATTCAAACTTGTGTTATTTTTTGTCTCTAAAAAATCCCAAACCATTTTTAGTAAATAAGGCATCCCCTCCGCATTCCAAAACATTTTGCTTTTCGCTCAAATTTCTTGTCACACTTCCTGGACATTTTCTTTTGTTTTCCTATTTCTATTAAGAGGGAAAAACTTGGAGAGAGGTAAGAAGGCTCGCCCAACCATCCCAACAAAGGAGCCCACCTAGTCCATCTCAGCGCAACCACCAGCCTACCAGCGACATGAGTTTCGTTCTCTTTTGTACGACGCACATCCCGGGGGCCACGTCGACTAGCTCATCGATTTGACGGCCGCCCGGCATCCCTTGCCCCTATATATCATGTCCCCGGTGCCCTAGGGTTTCCCCTAGGTCCATTCCGGCCCTCCCCTTCCCTCGCCGCCGCCAGGTAAGGCTAGTCCACGCCATGCCGTCGCCCTGTCCTCCATGCTCCGGCCGATCTTGAGCTCGAGCTCGGGGTAGCACCTCCGCCTCGCCTCTGACCTCCCTGACGCATGGAGAGAGCCCCCGGAGTCCCTGCCTTCTGCTACCTCTACGCACGCCTAATATGTCTCCAACGTATCTATAATTTTTGATTGTTCCATGATGATATATTATCATTCTAGGATACTTTTTGAGTATTTACTTACCAATTTATATTATTTTTGAGCACTAACCTATTGACCCGGTGCCCAGTGCCAGTTGTTGTTTTCTGCGTGTTTTTGTCTTTTTAGGTTTACAGTACCAAACAAAGTCCAATTTCCTCGAAACTTTTTAATGATTTTTTCTGGACCAAAAGAAGACCTGGAAGTTCGAGAGAAGACCGGAGGCCGCACGAGGGACGCACAAGCCAACAGGGCGCGCCCAGGGGGTCGGCTTGCCCTGATGGCTTGTCCCTCCCTAGTGGACCTCCTGACCTCGTTCTCCGGCCTGTAAATTCACATATATTCCAAAAACCCTAGAGGGCATCCCGAAATACTTTTTCCGACACCGCAAGTCTCTGTTCAGCCGCGATCCCATCTGGAGCTCCGTTCTGGCACCCTGCCGGAGGGGGGGGATCGATCACGGAGGGCTTCTTCATCAACCTTGCTGCCCTCATGATGATTTGTGAGTAGTTCACCACAGACCTACGGGTACGTAGTTAGTACCTAGATCTCTCTCTCTCTCTCTCTCTCTCTCTTTTGATCTTCAATACAATGATCATCGGATCTTCGCTTTGATCTATCCGATGTAATTCTTTTGTACGGTGCGTTTGTTGGGATCCGATGAATTGTGGGTTTATGTTCAGATTATTCATGAAAAGATATTGAATACTTGCTGGTATTTTATTTGCATGATTTATATAGCTTCGTAATCCTCTCCGATTTATTGAAAGAGTTTGGCCAACTAGATTGATACTTCTTCGGTGAGAGGGGTGCGTTGTAGTGGGTTTAATCTGGTGGTGCTCTATATCCCAGTGACAGAAAGGGACAAGACACATGTTTGTATTGTTGCCACTGAGAATAAAATGATGGGGTTAGTTCAGATTAATTGAATTCTATTTGTCTATATCATGTCATTGTTCTCCAAGCATTACTCTATTTTACTTAATACTCTAGATGCATGCTGGATAGCGGTCGATGGGTGGAGTAATAGTAATCGGTGCAGGCAGGAGTCAGCCTATTTGCTTATGGACGTGAAGCTTATATACATGATCATTGCCATATATATCACATAACTATGCGATTTTCTATCAATTACCCAACAGTAATTTATTTACCCGCCGTATGTTGCCTATACGAGTGATGCCACTAGGGAAAACTATGGCCCCTGGGTCTATTCACTTATATATTTACAAATCCTATCATTACCTTGCTCCCATTTATTTGTTTTTATTTGCAATTTACAGTTATCTACTATTATCTACACAATTCACTTGCTTGCAAATAACGAGTCCAAGGGGATTGACAACCCTCTTGCCCGCATTGGGTGCAAGTGTTTTTTCTTTTGTGTGCAGCCACTGAAGACGGTTGTTGATTGATATTCCTATTGGTTTGACAAACCTTGGTTCTTGACTGAGGGAAATACTTGTTCGTATTGTGTTGCAATTACCCGTTCCTCTTCACGGAAAACCCATTGCAGATCACAAGTACCAACGCCTCGTCGCCACCTGGATCGACGCCTCCCTGACCCCCTCCTTCTTCTTTGTCTCGGACAAGAGCGCGCACCGGTTTTCATCGAACCTCGTGTCGTCTCCGCCGTCTCTCCGGCCATGCCGACATGTCCTGGGGACGCTAGGTGAGCTGTGCTTCCATCCTGCTCCTTCCCGTCACCGGTTAGTTTGCGTAGGCGCTGCTAGGTCCGTGTCAACATCGCGCTCCCGGTGCTCCGTCCAAGTTCATGTTTTTTGTTGTTGTTGTCAGTGTTGTGCCGGGGTGCATCCATGCTCCCTTCCTCTCCAAATTTTGCCGGTGCTATCCTCACGCATGCTCCGTAGCGCAGCAGCACCGTAGCTCCCCCCCACAAGCCGCACCGTCTCATCGCTGTGTCGAGCTGCACTCGAGAAGATCACGAGCTTGTGGTTGCGTGTTTCCACGCACGCTACCACACTCGCACTCCTCTGCAAAACCCGCACGCCCGCCATGGTTTCTCGACCGCGGCTGCCACCGTGTTTGCTCGCCGGCCGCACCTCCGACCTCCACTGTGTTTGCCACTGGAGAAGAGAGCGTGGCAGGTTATCTATATAAGGAGCGAGATGCCCATTTCTTGCACCAGTGTACAGCCAGACTTACCGGTTAGCCTGGCGCGACAGCAGCAAGAGGGACTAGGATCGAATCCCAGGGAGCCCCATTTCTTTTGTCTCTGCATTTTCTGTTTGTTTCTTGTATTATTTTTCTTCCGAAACATGCACATTCATCCATGCCAGGCGAGCCCCTGTGGAGCACGATAATGCGCGCGTCCGTCCGCAGCCACGGCAACAGAGCAGCTTCCTCTATTTTCAGTTTATTTCTGATCTGTTCTAGGATATAGATCATGTCTTGCAAAGTCTTCCTTGCATCACAAACTGTAATACAGGGCAGTGACTAGCATCCCTTGTTCCTACCCATGCAACTAGGGATCAAATCACCACGGTCGCACTTCTTTTTCAGATTTTGCCTTGCCTGAGTACCACCTTTCAGACTAGTTTCAATTTAGTTTCAGCTGGTTTCATACCACGATCACCTAGCTAGTCTGTTGGTCAATGCCCTCGCTTACCTGCACGGCAACCTGGGTTCGAATTTCGGGCTCTGCACAAGATTTTTTGCTGCACAATACTTTTGCTAGCTATCACCTTCCCTCTTCCTTTGACACCTGGGACCCGCTGAGCCTATTGACCATCTCCCTGGGCCATTGTCATTGACAGTGGATAGCCAAGCCCATGTGAAAATTGTTGTTTCTTATATTCATATAGAAGTTGTGAGATTTTTTTCCAGATTTTCATTGCATTTTGTGGAATTCATATAAGACCAACCTTTCATCATATAAAACATATTATATATGGATTGTGCTCAGAATTTGATCCACTTTATGTTTGTACAGTTTTTACACTTGTTTAGAATTGTTTAGCTGTTGTTTTGCCTACTTGAAGTGCATGTAGATTTGTTAAGTGTTATTTTGGCATCAAACTTTGAAAAAAACGTAATTAAATAACCGTGCATCAAAATGAGTCATGTCCTTTATGTAAATTGCTCAGATTTCCATGTACTTTCACAATAGGCCACTTTTATATTTCGTTAAAATGTTTGAAATGTTGTTTGCTTTTCATTTGCATCAATGCCTTGTTAAAACGGTTTAATTCATAGCTATTAAACTGTATCTCCGATTCAAATGAATTATATACGTATATCACCTTCCCTCTTCCTTTGACACATGGGACCCGCTGACGCTATTGACCATCTCCTTGGGCCATTGTCATTGACAGTGCATAGCCAAGCCCATGTGAAAATTGTTGTTTGTTATATTCATATAGAAGTTGCCAGTTTTTTTCCAGATTTTCATTGCATTTTGTGGAATTCATATAAGACAAACCTTTCAACATATAAAAACATATTATATATGGATTGTGCTCAGAATTTGATCCAGTTTATGTTTGTATAGTTTTTACACTTGTTTAGAATTGTTTAGCTGTTGTTTTGCCTACTTGAAGTGCATGTAAATTTGTTAAGTGTTATTTTGGCATCAAACTTTGAAAAATTCATAATTAAATAAGCATGCATCAAAATGAGTCATGTCCTATATGTAAATTGCTCAGATTTTCATGTACTTTCACAATACGCCACTTTCATCTTTGGTTAAAATGTTTAAACTTTTGTTTGCTTTTCATTGGCATCAATGTCATTTTAAAATGGTTTAATTCATAGCTATTAAACTGTATCTCTGATTCAAATGAATTGTATATGTAAATTGCTTAGAAAAAGCGTAGATCTGAACATAAAGCCACAATTCATCGGATCCCAACAAACACACTGCACAATAGGATTACATCGGATAGATCAAAGAGAAGATGCGATGATCATTGTATTGAAGATCAAGAGATAGAGAGATTGCCATCTAGGTACTAGCTATGGACACGTAGGTCTGTGGTGAACTACTTACACATCATCATCAGGGCAGCAAGGTTGATGTAGAGGCCCTCCGTGATCGATCCCCCCTCCGGCAGGGTGCCGGAACGGAGCTCCAGATGGCCTCGCGGTGGAACAGAGACTTGTGGCGGCCTAAAAAGGGTTTCGGGACTGCCTCCAGGGTTTTTGAGATATATGAGAATTTATAGGCCAGAGAACGAGATCGGGAGAGCCGCCAGGGGGCCACAAGCCATCAGGGCACACCGCCCCAGGGCGCGCCCTGTTGGCTTATGGGGCCCTGGTGTGGCCCCCAGCCTTCTTCCGAATCTCCAAGGTCTTCTTTTGGTCTAGGAAAAATCATCAAAAAGTTTCGTGGCAATTGGACTTCATTTGGAACTGTAAACCTGAGAAGTGAAAAACATGTAGAAAACAACAACTGGCACTAGGCACTGGGTCAATAGGTTAGTGCTCAAAAGTATTATAAATTGGTAAATAAAGACCCAAAAAGTATCCTAGAATGCTTATATATCAACATGGAACAATCAGAAATTATAGATACGTTTGAGACGTATCAAGCATCCCCAAGCTTAAATCTTGCTCATCCTCGAGTAGGTAAATGATAAAAACAAAAAAAATGATGTGACATGCTATCCATTATGTAATCTTATGCATGTATGCTCATTGAGAAATGATGAATCAACAAATATTAACATAGCAATACTTATAAGTATAAGAAAAAAATCATCAATCTTTCAAAGTATACGATCCTCAAAGAATGTTTACCCCCATTCATCTTATTATATTAGAAAGGCATGGCTCCATCTTCACCACATTAATACAAATGTCAAGCACCACGGTGTCCAAGTCGGGCAATTGGATCGTACTTTTTCAATATGCATCAACTTTTTATTCTTCACGCAATACATGAGCGTGAGCCATTGGACATAGCATTTAGGTGGAATAGAATATGGTGGTAGATATCAAAGGGGCTAAAAGTGGAGAAGATAGTCTCACATCAATTAGGCATACCAACGGGCTATGGAGATGTCCATCGATAGATGTCAATGCAAGGAGTAGGGATTTCCATGCAAATGATGCACTAGAGCTATAAGTGTATGAAAGCTCAAATGAAGCTAAGTGGGGTGTGCATCCAATTTGCTTGCTAATGAAGACCTCGGGCGCTTGAGGAAGCCCGTCATAGGAATATACAAGCCAAGTTTGTAATAATGAAAAAAGTAATTCCCACTAGCATATGAAAATGACATAACATGAGACTCTCTACATGAGGAACAAGGTGCCACTTTGAGGCACAAGTGTGGTAAAGGATAGTAGCAAAGTCCCTTCTCTCATTTTCTCTCATTTTTTAATCAGAATGGTGGGCTCATTTGGCCTCCCCATCTTTATTTCCTCATTGGGACAATGCTCTAACAATGATGATCATCACACTTTTATTTACTTACAACTCGATATGAAGATATGACTCTATATGAATGCCTCTAGCAGTGTGCCAGGATGTGCAATGATCTAGCGTGACACATATCAAAAATATGATGAACGGTGGCTTTGCCACAAATACTATGTCAGCTCTACATGATCATGCAAAGCAATATGATGATGAACGAAGTAGTCATGTGAAGTGACGATGGAATTTGCATGGCAATATATCTCGGAATGGCTATGAAAATGCCATGATAGGTAGGTATGGTGTCTGTTTTGAGGAAGATATAATGAGGCTTATCTGCAATAGAGCGTATCATGTCACGGGGTTTGGATGCACCGACGAAAGTTGAACTGATCCTCAAAGTGAGAATGGGCTATGCACGGTACTGAAGAGGCTAGCAAATATGAGAAGGTGAAATTGCGTATGTCCATGGTTTCACATTAGTCATAAATAACTCAAATACTTATTGAAAAGTTTTATTAGTTTTATCACAAATCAAAGTACTACTCGCATGCCCCGAGGGAAGAGGTTGGTAGGAGTTAACCATCGTGCGCTTCCGACCCGAAACAACACTAGGATTTCAATGAGGAATAGAAATGCTCACACATCATCACCATGCCTCTTTAATTTTTAGACGAACAAGAAGTTAACCTCTCTTAGTATCGACACTTCTATGAATCAACAATTATGAACTCACACCTTTTTCATATTACCACATCAATATCATTAACCTACAATTTCTCTATATGTGCTACATGATGGTTTTGATTATCACGCATTGAATACCTGATATTTTAGGACTAGTCTTATGACCCATGCAAATTACCATCACTATTTATTAACTCTCAAACAAATATAAGTGAAGAACGAGAGTGAAACTATTTCTATAAAATCTACACGCCACCGTGCTCAAAAAGATATAAGTGAAGTACTAGAGCAACTTCTAAGCTCAAAAGATATAAGTGAAGCACATAGAGTATTCTAACAAATTATGATGAAGGTGTGTCTCTCTTAAATAGGTATGTCCAGCAAACAATTATTGTGGTAAACTGAAAGTAAAAGCAAACGAAAACAAACGACGCTCCAAGCAAAACTCATATCATGTGACAAATAAAAATATAGCTTCAAGTGACATACCGATGGATTGAGACGAAAGAGGGGATGCCTTCCGGGGCATTCCAAGCTTAGACGCTTGAGTATTCCTTAAAATATTATCTTGGGGTGTCTTGGGCATCCCCAAGCTTAGGCTCTTGCTCCTCCTTATTCCTTTGTCCATCCTGATAACACCCAAAACTTGAAAACTTCAATCACAAAAAACTCAACAAAACTTCGTGAGATCCGTTAGTATAAGCAACATATTGAATACTTTAGGTATTGTTATAAATTGTTTCTTATTTCATAAATGCATAATAGGTACTGTATTCTAACTTCTCCATGGCTTATACCCCCCTATACAATCCATAGCATAATCAAAACAAGCAACTATGCAAGCAAAAAACAGAATATGTCTAAAAAGAACAGTCTGTAATAATCTGTAGAGAACCTATACTTCTGTAATTTTAAAAATTCTTAAAAAATATTTAAACCTCTAAAATTTGTATATAAATTCTGTGTAAAAAATTCAGATCATTATAACGCTCCAGTAAAAAATTAAAATTCCTGTACTGGAGTCAAAAGTTTCTGTTTTGTTTCAGCAACGATTCTACTCATCTTGTGAGTCATCCCAAAGGCTTTACTTGGCACAAACACTAATTTAAACATAAAAACATAATAATTACAGAGGAAATAATCATGTTATTAAAAAAAACAGAAATTACAAAACAAAAATATAAAGATAACTATTGGGTTGCCTCCCAACAAGCGATATTGTTTTATGCCCCTAGCTAGGCATAATGCATAGTTTCAAGTATTGTCATCCTTGACATCAAGCTCCTCAATAACACAACCATGGATAATAGGGGCAATAGGAGGCTTGTCAATAGGATATTTTATCAAATTTATAAAGTTGGGATGAACACTAATCATCTTTAGATCCTCGTTTCTTTTGGTAGGAGGTGTACTAATGCTCTTAGGAATAAATATGAACTTGGGGCTTTTGTTTTGAGAGGTACTAGCATTAGTTTTAGAAGGTGTGAAAGCGGAACCTAATTTATCAATGACCTCTTCCATTTTATCAATTCTATTCAAACCTTGTTCTATCCTCTCATCAATAATAGTATCTTTTTCCTTTAAAGCTTTCAAAGTCATTCCTACCCGTGACCCAGGTTGAGTGATATGATTATGAAGATTTTTATCCAACTCCTCAATTGGTTTATTCGTGATCATTTTCTTTTCAATAGCATCAAGCCTTTGCATAGCATGTTCCAAGGTCAAACTAGTTTCATTTACAATAACGGGTGGTGCCCCTACAACATTTTCAATTGCGTTATAGGCATCCAAGGTGTGACACATTAAGAAGTTCCCACCGATGATGGTGTCAAGGACAAACCTATACCAAGTGGTCACGCCAAGATAAAAATTGTGAAGCAAGGTAGTGGTGGGTAACTTTTTAGTTGCTTTATTTTGAGCGAAGCAAATCCTATACCATGCATCTTTCAAACTTTCTCCTCCCCTTTGTTTAAAATTGACTACATCATTATTGGGAGTAACGCGAGCGGAAGAAGAACTAGCCATGACTTCAAACAAGGAAACTAGTGACAAGTAAAGATAAATATTTTTGTATTTTTAATTTTTATGAGACAAACTAAGTATAACATCAAATAAAAAGATAAACAAGTGAATGAAAATTTGTGTGAAGTTACTTGATAGTTGGTGATGATATTCCCCGGCAACGGTGCCAAAAATCCTTCCTGATACTTGTGATCTGCGTTGGGTTTTCCGTGAAGAGGAACGGGTTATTGCAGCACAAAGTAGGTAAGTATTTCCCTCATTTATGAAACCAAGGTTTATTGAACCAATAGGAATATCAATCCTCAACCGTCTTCAGTGGGTGCACACAAAAGAACAAACAACTTGCACCCAACGCGGGCAAGAGGGTTGTCAATCCCCTTGATCTCGTTATTTGCAAGCAAATGAGTTGTGTAGATAATTGTAGATAATTATAAATTCAAAAATAAAATAAAAAGTAAATAAAGTCAGCAAGGTAATAGTATCGTTTGTAAATTTATAAGTGAATAGACCCGATGGGCATAGTTTTCCCTAGCAGCATCTCTCATATAGGCAACATATGGTGGGTAACAAATTACTGTTGGGCAATTGATAGAAAAGCACATAGTTATGTGATTTTCACGGCAATGATCATGTGTATATAGGCATCACGTCCATTAACAAATAGGCCGACTCCTGCCTACACCTATTACTATTACTCCACTCATCGACCGCTATCCAGCATGCATCTAGAGTATTAAGTAAAACAGAGTAATGCATGGAGAACGATGACATGATGTAGACAAAGTAAACTCAAGCAATATGAATAAACCCATCGTGTTATCCTTAGTAGCAACAACGCAAAGACGCATATTATCCCCTACTTTGTCATTGGGATATAGAAACTCGTTAGGTTGAACCTACCACAACGCACCACTCCCACTGAAGATAGATCAATCTACTTAGCCAAAGCACATCAATAAATCGGAGAGCATTACGAAGCTATAATGATCATGCAAATAAGAATCTTAATATTCAGAGGTGACTCAAATACTTTTCATGAATAATCTGAACATAAACCCACAATTCATCGGATCCCAACAAACACACCGCACAATAGGATTACATCGGATAGATCAAAGCGAAGATGTGATGATCATTGTATTGAAGATCAAGAGATAGAGAGATTGCCATCTAGGTACTAGCTATGGACCCGTAGGTCTTGGTGAACTGCTCACACATCATCATGAGGGCAGCAAGGTTGATGTAGAGGCCCTCCGTGATCGATCCCCCCTCCGGCAAGGTGCCGGAACGGAGCTCCAGATAGCCTCACGGTGGAACAGAGACTTGCGGTGGTGTAAAAAGGGTTTCGGGACTGCCTCGAGGGTTTTTGAGATATATTAGAATTTATAGGCCAGAGAACGAGGTCGGGAGAGTCGCCAGGGGGTCACAAGCCATCAGCCCCCCCCCCTAGTGCACGCCCTATTGGCTTGTGGGGCCCTGGTGTGGCCCCCAGCCTTTTTCTGAATCTCCCAGGTCTTCTTTTGGTCCAGAAAAATCATCAAAAAGTTTCGTGGCAATTGGACTTCGTTTGGTACTGTAAACCTGAGAAGTGAAAAACATGCGGAAAACAGCGACTGGCACTGGGCACTGGGTCAATAGGTTAGTGCTCAAAAATATTATAAATTGGTAAATAAAGACCCAAAAAGTATCCTAGAATGATAATATATCAGCATGGAACAATCAAAAATTATAGTTACATTGGAGATGTATCAGCGGGCGCCGCGGGGACCCTGGCGGCAGCTCGGCGTGCAATACGTTCCCAGCGAGCGGCGGCGGCATCCATGTCAATGTTGGCGTCGAGGTCGAAGCCGCGAAGATGACAAGTCCCCCTACCTGGCACGCCAAATGTCGGAGTTTGGGACCTACGTCCAAGAAACTTCTCCAAGAACTAGGGTTCGAAAACTGGGGGCTTTTCTTGTCAACCTATGACCCGATGACAACTATGGCGAGACCGGTGATGAGCTCACTCACTCACACCGGACACGAAGGGGACGCGTGAGCTACCTAGATTCGGGCCGCCGTGAGGTGTAATACCCTACTCTTGCCTGTGTTGGATTGCTCTGTAATGGAGAGTTTGTGGCTCGAGGTACACGAGGTGTGGGGGATAATGGCCCGATCCCCTTACATGGAAGCGGCCATGCCCCTCTTGTAGTGCCTTGGTCTTCTTCCACGAAAATATGAGGTGGAAAGGGTGGCCACAAGGCGACAATTCAAAGGGGGACATGCGCCCAAGCTTATCCTGACTAAAGGCGGTCTCCACCTGATAAAGTGGTCATCCTGACGCGCTGGTGGGCTCGGCGATGACCTTTGTCCTGGTGCATCGATCCGTCCTGATCTCCTTGCACCAAAGAGGAAACATTTTGGGACTTCCTTTAGGGGAGGGAGACGCCGTTGCTCCCTTATCACCAAAATGGAAACTGGCTTCGGTCACGCCCCACCATCCTTATCCTGATAGGGGGACGTCATCCAGGTGATGGACGTGGAGCCCCGCGGCTGGCGCCGTACGACCTGCTTCGTGAGGCGGCCTCACGAGGGGAGCCTCGCGAGGCGATCTGGTGCTTGGTAGCCTCGGTAAGGCTTGATCTGGCGGAAAGGGGCCTCGTGAGGCTTGCCCCTCGCGAGGTGGCTCCCTCCGGAGCGGCCGGGGCAGGGCCTCTTCCCTGACCTGGCCCAAGTGTCGTCCTCAAGGCCAGCTGCAGGCGGGCCGTGGTACCCTGGTTCCCACTGGGCCGACAGTCATGATACTTATGTTATAAAAAGTAGTGATGATTATTATTATAAAACTTGTCATAATTATGAATACCCTTTTTCTTAACATTACTCTTTTAATGTGGAAGCAATTTATAGTATTCAAGTTTCATATGATACTCCCACTATTTTGAATGAGAAGAAAATTGCTTATGTGGAGAGTAACAAAAATTATATGCTTGTGGATCATGAAAGGAATGCTTTATGTGATAGTTATATTATTGAAATACTCCATGATGCTACTGATAATTATTATGAGGGAGGAACATATGCTTGTAGGTATTGCAATGATATCAAGTTTCCTCTCTATGTGTTGAAATTTGTGAAGTTATACTTGTTTTGTCTTCCTATGCTAATTGATTCTTACTACAATAGATTTTTTTACTTACAAAATACCTATGCATAGGAACTGGATTAGGCTTAAATGTGTTTGCTATATGCTTCATGATGCTCCCTTTGTGTTTCAATCCTTCACTATTATGTGATCATCATCAAAAATATCATGTCTAGCTAAAAGGCTTTAAAAAAGTGCTTGTTGGGAGACAACCCAATACTTATCATTTCTGCTTTTGTGTTTTAACATGATTAAGATACTTTATTAATCATGGTCTGTGCCTTTTATTTCAATAATGTGCCAAGTAAAGCCTTTGGGATAGTGTGGATATTTATTGATTTGATTCTGTGCAAAAACAGATACTTTTGCCTCCAGTATATGAATTCTCCGATTTTACTAAAGAGTCAAAATATTGTGAAATTCTTATACGGTATTTACATGCAAATTTCCTATGTTTCCCTAATTTTTCAACAAAATTAGAGATAGGGAAGTATGGTTTTAGTTCAGATCTTTACAGTCTGTTCTGTTTTTAACAGATTCTATTTTGCATGCATAGTTTGCTTGTTTTAGTGTTTTCGTAGCTTATATTTAGTGATATAAATTATAGGAATGATAAAATACAGTAGGCATTATGTGATAACAATTATGAATCTTGTCTTTATAGTACCTAAGTGAATGATCTATTTTATTACACTAACCCATCTCATGAGTTTCGTTAAGTTTTGTGTGATTGAAGTTTTCAAGTTTTGGGTGAGATACCGATACGAGGAAAAATAAGGAGCGGTAAGACCCTAAGCTTGGGGATTCTCAAGGCATCCCAAGGTAATATTAAAGTAAGACTCAGGCATCTAAGCTTGGGGATGCCCCGGAAGGCATCCCCTCTTTCGTCTTCAACACTATCGGTGAAACCGTGATATGAGAGAATTTAACGAGATACACGAGCTCAAGATTGGGGATGCACAAGGCTCCCCAAGTAAATATTACAAGAAGTCTCAAGCATCTAAGCTTGGGGATGCCACATTAGGCATCCCACCTCTCTCCGTCAACAACTACTGGTTAGTCTCAGTTGAGCCTAAGTATTTATTTGTTCACATGATATGCGCTATTCTTGGAGTGTCCTTTTATTTTGTTTGATGTTTGAAATCATTCTTAGATCTGAAATATTTGATTGAGAGAGATCTTCACATAGCTACCTATTTACTTGACTACTCTTTGTTCTTCACTTATATCTTCATGGAGTAATTTTGATGTTTACTCTTGTGCTTCACTTATATCCTAAGAGTAAATTGTGAATGAATTGAATATCATAAATCTGAAATTATCCATGCGCCTTATTCTTAATGGTAGTTTCATATTGGGTTTAGAAAGTAAAATATATTGAAGTTTGACAATCACAACATCGGTCATACAAGCAATTCATGAATGATTAATATAAGGAAGATAAATTTCACATACAAATATATCATCTTGGACATCTTTTATGATTGTGAATACCCATTAATTATTTCAAACTTGATCAAGTAGTTGATGTTGGACGAGGAAGATAATGCAATGAGTTATGTTTGGGTATATTTGCATAGAAGTTATATTGTTATGGATCCTCCAACATGTGGTGCTTGTTTATAATCTTTGCTAGCCAAAACTTCGTACAAAGTAGAGATGCTAATTCTGCATCCAAAATCCTTGAGTCAAGTTGTTAGAGAACATTTCTCCATGTGTGGTTTTGGTAATTGATGACATCCCTATGGACTAATGGTTGCTTTGAGTTTTACTTCAAGGATTTGTCCATAGGCATTTCTTGAAGTCCATTTGTTGGTTTCAAGGAGTTTATGTGATGACCAAGGTGGTATTAAAGAATCTATCCAAAGATTGGTCATGTGAGAGTTGAGAATATTGCAAGCATGTCTTGAAGACGAAGATTGTGTGAACATTCATGTTTACCTTCAAGACATCATCTTTATGGAGAGAATATAAGATACAATTTTGATCAAGACTAATGCAAAGAGTAATTCAAGTTGATCAACACGCAAAGCGTAGAAGATGTACCTAATGGGATCAAGTGATCTCATGGTATGGTAAGTATTTTCCATTACGCTTTGTGTACTAACCCATGATCATTGTGAGTGTTCTTAGTGAGTTTAGGTATGTTTCCATGGGCATGCATTAAAAGGAATATCACATACAACCCATGAAGGATGACATCAAGTGGTGATTGTCATCAAGGTTGCGGTGTGCAAGTTCAAGACAAGCATCGAGAAGAGATCATGCTTGAAGCTTGCCGTTCATTGTAATGTCAATGGACTTGTGAAGATGTGCCGAAGAGTGGCTCACCCACAGTGGAGTAGGAGGGTGCAATTAACTAGTCTTCATCGAGCCAACACAATAAAGAAAGGTGGTCCAACTTGAGGAAGTCAAGATCGTCATCATCTAGCTCAAGTGGACCATGTGCAAGGTATTGGTTTGCCCATGATAGGTTTTCTATTTTACCGGTCTCATGGTGCTAGGTGGGAGACCGGGTTATAGGATCGATTGCCGTACTATCAAGGGGGGCTCTCAAGTGAGTAGCTTGATCGTATCGTTCATTGAGAGCTCCAACCATTGCATTCTTGGCATCATCATCTTTCTTGGTTCTTGTTTGGATTTTCTCTTTGTGAGTTTTAGAGATTATGGTCATCTTCATGACAAGGTCGAGTTCATCAAAAACGGAGTTCATATGCATATTATGTGATGTTTTTGATGTTGGAGTCTTTGTCGGTTCTTCATTCATAGAGGTTTCACATCTCTATATCATTGGAATTTTTATAGCTCTTGTCGTCCTCTATGCAACAAGCTTGAGTTTTCTCAATTCGGAGCTCATATGCGAAATGTATGGCAGTTCGGGTTTTACTGTATCCATATGTTTTGCTTGGGCTTCTTTGTTGCTCCTCCGCGGTAGTACTGCCCTGGGCAAGCGGTAGTACCACCTATTAGCGGTAGTACCGCTCTAAGAAAGCGGTAGTATGATGACCCACAAGTATAGGGGATCAATCGTAGTCCTTTCGATAAGTAAGAGTGTCGAACCCAACGAGGAGCAGAAGGAAATGACAAGCGGTTTTCAACAAGGTAATTTCTGCAAGCACTGAAATTGTAGGTAACAGATAGTTTTATAGCAAGATAATTGGTAATGAGCAAGTAACAGTAACGGTAAATAAGGTGCAGCAAGGTAGCCCAATCCTTTTGTGGCAAAGGACAGGCCAAAACAATCTCTAGTAATAGGCAAAGTGTTCTTGAGGGTACACGGGAATTTCGTCTAGTCACTTTTATCATGTTGGTTTGATTCATGTTCGCTACTTTGATAATTTGATATGTTGGTGGACCGGTGCTTGGGTGCTGTTCTTACTTGAACAACCTCCCACTTAATATTAACCCCCTCGCAAGCATCCGCAACTACGAGAAAAGTATTAAGATAAAATCTAACCATAGCATTAAACGTTTGGATCCAAATCAGCCCCTTACGAAGTAGAGGATAAACTAGGGTTTAAGCTTCTGTCACTCTAGCAACCCATCATCTAATACCTACTCCACAATGCATTCCCTTAGGCCCATGAATGGTGAAGTGTCATGTAGTTGACGTTCACATGACACCACTAAAGGAATCACAACATACATACCATCAAAATATCAAACACATATCAAATTCACATGATTACTTGCAACATGACTTCTCCCGTGACCTCAAGAACAAAGGTAACTACTCACAAATAATAATCATGCTCAAGATCATAGGGGTATTGAATAGCATAATGGATCTGAACATATAATCTTCCATCAAATAAACCATACAGTAATCAACTACGCAAGGTAATCAACACTACTAGTCACCCACAGGTACCAATCTGAGGTTCCGGTATAAAGATTGAACACAAGAGATGAACTAGGGTTTGACAGGAGATGGTGCTATTGAAGATGTTGATGAAGATTGGCTTCCCAAAGATGATAGGGGTGTTGGTGATGACGATGGCTTCGATTTCCCCCTCCGGGAGGGAAGTTCCCCCGGCGGAATCGCTTCGCCGGAGGGCAAAAGTGCTCCTGCCCAAGTTCTGCCTCGAGGCGGTGGCACTTCATACCGAAAGTCCTCCTCTTATTTTTTCTAGGTCAAATGTGACTATATACCAGAAGATGGGCACCGGAGGTGGGCCGAGGAGGCCACAACCCATCAGGGCGCGCCCAGGGGGGACTGGCGCGCCCTAGTGGGTTGTGCCCACCAGGTTTGCCCCCTCCGGTAGTTTTTTGCTCCATATTTTTCATTTAATCCAAAAATAATCTCCGTAAAATTTCAGCTTCATTGGAGTTGTGCAGAATAGGTATCTCTGATGTGCTTTTTTCAGGTCCAGAATTCCAGCTGGCGGTATTCTCCCTCTTTGTGTAAACCTTGCATATTATGAGAGAAAAGGCATTAGAATCACTCCTTAAAGCATTATTATTTGACATAACATAATAAATAACAGTAGGAAATCATGATGCAAAATGGACGTATCAACTTCCCCAAGCTTAGACCACGCTTGTCCTCAAGCGAAAGCCGATATTAAAAAGCATGTCCACATGGTTTGAGAGAGAGGTGTCAATAAAAATAAAGTACGGACATAGAAGCATCATTCTTATTAATATAACAGCAACAAACTCTATCATAAAAATTATTCAATACATTTTTATCATATAACTTCTCATGAACAAGTAACAATTCATCACAACATAGAAGTATGAAGCATAAACCTTATTGAAAACCAACAAACTATGTTCTCAGTCAACTTTGCAACTACAATTCATCATATTTTCAGGAAGGGTCTCATGTCGGAGCCTTTTGGCAAGTCCACATACTCAACCATCATTTAGTCTTCTATGATTTCTAACACTCACGGCATACCCATGAACAAAAGGTTTCAACCGGACACATAGGAAGATAGGGGCTTACAGTTTCACCTCCCAACGTATTCACCTCAAGGGTGATGTCAACAATAATAACTCATGCCCACTCATATCCAACTGGATATATGTGCCTAGATCTTTCCTCACCACATGATGCTTGCAAAAAGAAAATGTAAAAAGGAATAGGGAAGAATACTTTGACTCTTGCATAAAAGTAAATACAAAAAAGTGAAAGATAGTCCCTTCGCA
The DNA here is from genome assembly GCA_039707655.1 of Elymus sibiricus. NCBI lineage: Eukaryota > Viridiplantae > Streptophyta > Magnoliopsida > Poales > Poaceae > Elymus > Elymus sibiricus. The sequence continues at coordinate 221,377,986 of CM077665.1, forward strand.
GAGGGAAGCAAAGGTTGTCATGCGCTCATTGGTTTGTATGCCCAATCCCATAATATAAAAGAACGTCATGCTATATTGCCCCCTATGATAGCAAACTTTATTATGTAGTCCATCGCCTTTATTACTTTGCCATCATAAGTTAGTATAGCGCTCAATTTTCTCTTACACTAATTGATCAAAACACTTTTAGAAGCAATTTTTATTGCCTTATTGCACTGATGACAACTTACTTGAAGGATCTTTCTCGATCCATAGGTAGGTATGGTGGACACTCAAAGAATGAATTTGGGTTTGGGTTTTTGGATGCACAAGTAGTATCTCTACTTAGTGCGGAATTTTTGGCTAGCAAAGATATTGAGCAAGAACCACATGTTGAAGGATCTATGACAATATAACTTCTATGTGGATATGAACAAGCATAAATCATTACGTTGTCTTCCTTGTCCAACGTCAACAATTTTGACATATAATATTTGATGGGGGCTCACAATCATAAAAGATGTCCAAGATAGTGTATTTGATTGTGAATCTTCTCTTCCCTTATTAATTCTTTCATGAATTGTATCATTGACCAATGCTATGTTTGTCAATCTCTAATAAATTTTAATACTTATACTTTTCCTTCTGTGATGTCATTACTCACAATAAGATTAACATATGATTCTTTTCATTTATTTCTCTTTCCTTTATTTTGATTACAACAAGAAAGTAGAGAGGCAAAAACTCAAACTAAACTTTATTATATAACTCTCACTCGATTACATAGATAGATAGGCCACGAAACTAACACACGAAAATAGATCATGCTAAACTTTTATTCAACTAAAGCAAAGGTAAACTAAAGATCGAACTAAAATAGGTAAAGGTGAATAAAAGTGGTGGTGATAGGATACCGGGGCACCTCCCCCAAGCTTGGCTCAAGCCAAGGGGAGTGCCCATACCCGTGTGCTCAAGTCTCCTTTGGTGGTGGTGATGAAGGCTTGTCCTCCAGCTTCCAGGGCAAGGGCTCCCCATCAAAAGTTGACGCAAGAGTCCCCTGAGTCCTGCAACTGGCAGCTAAACTCATACCTTTAAATCTTGCTTCATATTTGAAGACTTGGTTTTGAAGATCATAAACTTGGCTCTGCAGAAAATTAATTTGCTCGTTGAGGGTGGAGATGATGTCCTTCACGGACCGGCCATCCACCATCTCATCACGGGTGAATTCCGTGATCATGGAGTGATTGGCACTAAGTCCACGCTCCACCATCTTCTGGCACTTGAAGATTTCCTGTTCCACCGCCTCGAGCCTAGCCTCCACGCTTCCGGTCTTCTTGGGTCCCTGAACATCGCGGATGTGGAGCACCCCCTCACACATCTCAATGGCTTGAGGGTGCTTCATCACCTCCGGCAAGTATGGGTTGTTGACCTTCTCGAAGAACTTGTCCTTGGAGGAGCTTGGTGGAGCCATGGAGATCTAGATCTGACGAGAAAACAACAAGAAACAAGGACAGAGGATTTTTCTGCGATGCGGTCGTCAAAACAGTCGGGGGTATATATAGAGAATTTTTATTCTTGGGAAACAAGCATATGGAAGGAAACGTAGTCGGGAAGGTGTCCGAGGTGGGCACAACCCACTAGGGTGCGCCCAGGGGTGCCTGGCGCGCCCTAGTGTATCGTGCTCACCTCGATCACCTTCCGGTTTATTTCTTTATTTCCAAAATTTTCTAATATTCCAAAAATGACAAAAAATATTTTTGCAGATTTTTCGGAGTCCGTTTACTTACCGTATCTCGTACCTCCTATTTTTTTCAGAATTCTGGAGTGTTCCGAAAGGTTTCTTTTATGTGTTCCTCCGGTGTCATGGTTTGGATAATATTGCTTTCAACGTTAATAGGCGTACCTGAGATATAATGCTTAATTCTTTGTCCATTGACCACCTTCAGGTTAGTACCTTCGGCGTTATTAATCTTGATAGCTCCAGAATGATAAACCTCTTCGATAATATAAGGTCCTTCCCATTTGGAGAGAAGCTTACCTGCAAAAAATCTTAAACGAGAGTTGAACAAAAGAAAATAGTCTCCTATTTTGAATTCCCGCTTTTGGATTCTTTTGTCATTCCATCTTTTTACATTTTCTTTGAGTAGTTTGGCATTTTCATAGGCTTGGGTTCTCCATTCATCTAGTGAGCTAATATCAAATAGCCTCTTCTCACCGGCAAGTTTGAAATCATAGTTAAGTTCTTTAATTGCCCAAAATGCTTTGTGTTCTAATTCTAGAGGCAAATGACAAGCTTTTCCATACACCATTTTGTATGGAGACATACCCATAGGATTTTTATAAGCTGTTCTATAGGCCCAAAGTGCATCATCTAATTTCTTAGACCAATTCTTATGAGACCTATTGACAGTTTTTTATAATATTAATTTTATTTCTCTATTGCCAAGTTCAACTTGACCACTAGATTGAGGATGATAGGGTGATGCAATTATATGGTTAACATCATATTTAGCAAGCATCTTACGGAAAGCACCAGGAATAAAGTGTGAACCACCATCGGTCATTAAATATATAGGGACTCCAAACCTCGGGAAGATAACCTCTTTAAGCATTTTAATGGAGGGGTGGTGATCAGCACTACTAGTTGGAATAGCTTCTACCCACTTAGTGACATAATCAACAGCAACCAAAATATGAGTGTACCCGTTAGAGGAAGGAAAAGGCCCCATATAATCAAAACCCCAAACATCAAATGGCTCAACAACAAGTAAATAATTCATAGGCATTTCCTGACGCTTACTGATATTACCAGTTCTTTGACATTCATCACAAGACAAGACAAACTTATGGGCATCCTTGAAGAGAGTAGGCCAATAAAAACCAGATTGCAATACTTATGAGAAGTTCTATCTCCCACATGATGTCCTCGATAAGCTTCGGAATGACATTTCTATAGGATTTGTTCCTGTTCATGCTCAGGTACACAACGTCTAATAATACCATCTACTCCTTCTTTATAAAGATGTTGGTCATCTCAAAAGTAATGTCTCAAGTCATAGAAGATTTTTTTTCTTTTGTTGGTATGTGAAGCTAGGTGGTATATATTTAGCGACAATGTAATTAGCATAATCAGCATACCAAGGGGTCTTTTGTGAAACACTTATTGCAGCTAACTGTTCGTCAGGGAAACTATCATCAATAGGTAGTGGGTCATCAAGAATATTTTCTAACCTAGACAAGTTATCAGCTACGGGGCTCTCAGCTCCTTTTCTATCAACGATGTGTAAGTCAAATTCTTCAAGCAAGAGAACACACCAAAAGAGTCTAGGTTTAGCATCTTTCTTTTTCATAAGATATTTTATAGCAGCATGATCGGTGTGAACAATAACTTTGGAGTCAACAATATAGGATCTAAATTTATCACAGGCAAGCACAACTCCTAAGAATTCTTTTTCAGTAGTAGCATAATTTCGTTGGGCATTGTCTAGACTTTTACTAGCATAATGGATAACATTCAATTTCTTATCAACTCTTTGTCCTAGAACAGCGCCAACAGCATAATCACGAGCATCACACGATAGGTGCAGAGGTTAAGGCTTTCTTGAGTGTTTCAAAGGCTTCCACACAATCATCATCAAAAATAAAAGGAATATCCTTTTGCAAAAGATTAGTAAGAGGCCTAGAAATTTTAGAGAAGTCTTTAATGAACCTCCTATAAAAACCAACATGACCAAGGAAACTTCGAATACCTTTAATATCTTTAGGACATGGCATTTTCTCAATTGCATCTACTTTAGCTTTATCCACCTCAATACCTCATTCAGATATTTTATGCCCCAAGACAATGCCTTCATTAACCATAAAGTGGCACTTCTCCCAATTCAAGACGAGATTAGTTTGTTCACATCTCTGCAAAACTCGATCAAGGTTGCTTAAGCAATCATCAAAAGAAGTTCCGTAAACGGAAAAATCATCCATGAAAACCACCACAATCTTTTCACAAAAATCAGAGAATATAGCAGTCATACATCTTTGAAAGGTAGCAGGTGCATTGCATAAACCAAAAGGCATATGTCTATAAGCATAGGTTCCAAAAGGGCAAGTAAAGTTGGTTTTCTCTTGATCAGATTGTGACACATGTATTTGAGAGAAACCAGAATATCCATCTAGGAAGCAAAAGTGTGTGTGCTTAGATAAACTTTCTAGCATTTGATCAATGAAAGGTAGAGGGTAATGATCTTTTCTAGTAGCTTTATTTAATTTTCTAAAATCAATTACCATTCTATAGCCAGTAACAATTCTTTGTGGAATGAGTTCATTCTTATCATTTGGAACAACGGTAATACCTCCTTTCTTAGGGACACAATGAACGGGACTTACCCATCTACTATCAGCTATGGGATAGATTATACATGCTTCCAGAAGCTTTAATATTTCAGTTCTTACCACTTCTTTCATCTTAGGATTCAATCGCCGTTGGTGATCAACAACGGGTTTAGCATCAGGTTCCATATTAATCTTGTGCTGACATAGAGTGGGACTAATGCCCTTAAGATCATCAAGAGTATATCCAATAGCAGCCCGATGCTTCCTTAGAACTTTTAATAATCTTTCTTCTTCATGTTCTGAAAGGTTAGCACTAATAATAACAGGATATATCTTTTTCTCGTCAAGATAAGCATACTTCAAAGTGTCAGGCAATTGCTTTAATTCAAACACAGGATCACCTTTAGGTGGAGGAGGACCTCCAAGAGTTTCAATAGGCAAATTGTGTTTCAGGAGAGGTTGTTGTTCAAAGAAAATTTTATCTATTTCATTTCTTTCACGCAAGTGCATATCATTTTCATGGTCAAGCAAATATTGTTCTAATGGATCGGTGGGAGGCACAACAATAGGAGCAAGACCAATTATTTAATCCTTACTAGATAACGCTCTATCACGAGGTTGTCTACTAAACTTGGAAAAATTAAATTCATGAGACACACTACTAAAACTGACACCGACAATTTGTTTTTCACTATCTATCTTAGCATTGACGGTGCTCAAGAAAGGTCTACCAAAGATAATGGGACAAAAGTCGTCTTGTGGGGAACCAAGGACTAGAAAATCAGTAGGGTATTTTACTTTCCCAGACAAGACTTCAACATCTCTAACAATCCCAAGTGGTGTGATAGTGTCTCTATTAGCAAGTTTAATAGTAACATCAATGTCTTCTATTTCAGCAGGTGCTATTTCATCCATAATTTCTTGGTATAAGGTAAAAGGGATAGCACTCACACTAGCACCCAAATCACATAAACCATGATAGCAATGATATCCTATTTTGACTGAGACAACATGCATGCCTTCTATGGGTCTATGTTTATCTTTTTCATCGGGTTTAGCAATTTTAGCAGCTTCATCACAGAAGTAGATAACATGCCCATCAATATTTTCTACCAAGAGATCTTTAACCATAGCAACACTAGGTTCAACTTTAATTTGCTCAGGGGGCTTAGATGCTCTTATATTACTCTTACGAACCATAGTTGATACCTTAGCATGTTCCTTTATCCTAACAAGGAAAGGTGGTTTTTCAATATAAGCGGTAGGCACAACTTGATCAACATTGTAAAAGATGGTTTCTTCTTTAGCTATGACCGGTTCTTTCATTTCTTCTTTAATAGGGGGATGATATTTAAACCACTTCTCCTTAGGGAGGTCAACGTGAGTAGCAAATGCTTCGCAGAAAGAGGCTACTATCTCAGAGTCAAGTCCATATTTAGTGCTAAACTTGTTAAAAGTATCCGTATTCATAAAAGATTTAACACAATCAAACTCAAGCTTTATACCTGACTCATTACCTTCGTCGAGTTACCAATCTTCAGAGTTGCATTTAATTATTTCTAAGAGATCCCACTTGAATTCAATAGTCTTCTTCATATAAGAACCAACACAAGAAGTATCGAGCATGGATTGATCATTATGAGAAAGACGAGCATAAAAATTCTGAATCATAACTTCTCTCGAAATGTCATGATTGGGCCATGAATATAACATTGACTTAAGCCTCCCAAGCTAGAGCGATGCTTTCTCCTTCACGAGGCCAAAAATTATATATATAATTCCGATCACGATGAACAAGATGCATGGGATAAAACTTTTGGTGGAATTCCAATTGCAAACGATTCCAGTTCCACGATCCAAGATCATCACATAGCCTATACCATGTCAATGCTTTTCCCAACAAAGATCAAAGGAAAACCTTCTTCTTCACTTCATCTCTGGGTAAACCTGCAAGTTTAAATAATCCACAAATTTCGTTCACATATAATAGGTGCATATCAGGATGTTCAGTTCCATCTCCTGCATAAGGTTTAGCAAGAAGTTGTTCTACCATACCCGAAGGAATTTCATAACCAATATTTTCAGTAGGTGCAGTAGGTTGAGGGGCAACTAATTTTGGTTCCGGTCGAGGTGAAGATACCCCGAACAAACTCCTCAAAGGATTGTTTTCCATAGTAGCAAGTAGCGATAAATTTCATCACGTAGTATAAGTTTTTCCTTACCGATTTCCACTCACCAAGAGTGCTTCACTCCCCAGCAACGGCGCCAGAAAAGAGTCTTGATGACCCACAAGTATAGGGGGTCAATCGTAGTCCTTTCAATAATTAAGAGTGTCGAACCCAACGAGGACCAGAAGGAAATGACAAGCGGTTTGCAGCAAGGTAATTTCTGCAGGCACTGAAATTGTAGGTAACAGATAGTTTGATAGCAAGATAATTGGTAACGAGCAAGTAACGGTAACGGTATATAAGGTACAGCAAGGTAGCCCAATTATTTTGGGGCAAAGGACAGGCCAAAATGATCTCTATTAATAGGCAAAGTGTTCTTGAGGGTACACGGGAATTTTGTCTAGTCACTTTTATCATGTTGGTTTGATTCGTGTTTGCTACTTTGATAATTTGATATGTGGGTGGACCGGTGCTTGGGTGATGTTCTTACTTGAACAACCTCCCACTTATGATTAACCCCCTCGCAAGCATCCGCAACTACGAGAAAAGTATTAAGATAAAATCTAACCATAGCATTAAACGTTTGGATCCAAATCAGCCCCTTATGAAGTAGCTCATAAACTAGGGTTTAAGCTTCTGTCACTCTAGCAACCCATCATCTAATAACTACTCCACAATGCATTCCCTTAGGCCCATGAATGGTGAAGTGTCATGTAGTTGACATTCACATGACACCACTAAGGGAATCACAACATACATACCATCAAAATAGCGAACACATATCAAATTCACATGATTACTTGCAACATGACTTCTCCCGTGACCTCAAGAAAAAAGGTAACTACTCACAAATAATAATCATGCCCAAGATCAGAGGGGTATTGAATAGCATAATGGATCTGAACATATAATCTTCCATCAAATAAACCATATACTAATCAACTACGCAAGGTAATCAACACTACTAGTCACCCACAGGTACCAATCTTAGGTTTCGGTACAAAGATTGAACACAAGAGATGAACTAGGGTTTGAGAGGAGATGGTGTTGTTGAAGATGTTGATGAAGATTGGCCTCCCAAAGATGAGAGGGGTGTTGGTGATGACGATGGCTTTGATTTCCCCCTCCGGGAGGGAAGTTCCCCCGGTGGAATCGCTCCGTCGGATGGCAAAAGTGCTCCTGCCCAAGTTCCACCTCGAGGCGGCGGCGCTTTGTCCTGAAAGTCCTCTTATTTTTTCTAGGTCAAATATGACTATATACCAGAAGATGGGCACCAGAGGTGGGCCGAGGAGGCCACAACCCATCAGAGCGCGCCTAGGGGGGGCTGGCGCGCCCTGGTGGGTTGTGCCCACCAGGTTTGCCCCCCTCTTGTAGTTTTCTGCTCCAGTATTTTTTATTTAAACCAAAAATAATCTCCGTAAATTTTTAGCTTCATTGGAGTTGTGCAGAATAGGTATCTCTGATGTGCTTTTTCAGGTCCAGAATTCCAGCTGCCGGTATTCTCCCTCTTTGTGTAAACCTTGCATATTATGAGAGAAAAGGCATTAGAATCACTCCTTGAAGCATTATTATTTGACAAAACATAATAATTAATAGTAGGAAATCATGATGCAAAATGGACGTATCATAGTACCCCTGTCCAGTTCCGCTGGTACTATCGCTGCCTCTGCGCGGTCTCGACTTTTCGTATAGGACTAGGCGGTAGTGGCACGAGTACGAAGCGGTAGTACCGCCTAAAAGCGGTAGTACCGCTAGGGCGAGCGGTAGTACCGCTCCGGCGGCACTACTGCCTCGTGGCTCCTCGCCATTGCCCTGCTCTGCGTGTACTACCGTCCGAGCGGTAGTACTGCTCTCCGGAGCCGTAGTGCCGCTCATGTGCGGGTTGAGGGGGTAACGGTTGGATTTTTCCCCACCTATAAAAGGGGTTTTTCTTCCCTAATGGATCTCATCTCTTGAGCTCGTGTTCTTCCCCCTTGTTGACCTTCTTCGAGCTTGCTAACTCTCAATCCCTCCAATGATTCTTACTAGTTCTTGAGGGAAAAGAGAGAGGAGACCTAGATCTACATTTCCACCAATCACTTTCTCCTCTATGTGAGGGGAACCCCTTGGATCTAGATCTTGGAGTTCTTTGTGAGCTCCTTGTTCTTCCTCTCATATTCCTCCATAGCTTTTGTTGTTGTGGTGGGATTTAGGAGTGAGGGAGTTGACCACTTCGTGTGTTCTTGCCATTGCATTAGTTGCATCGGTTTGAGTTCTCCATGGTGATAATGGAAGTGAAAAGTTGAGAAGCTTATTACTCTTGGGTCCTTAGTACCCTAGAGCTTGTTCCTCTTTGGTGCTTTGGCGCCCTAGACGGTTGGTGGTGCCTCAAAGCTCAATCATTGTGGTGTAAAGCTCCGGGCAAGCGTCGAGGTCTCCAATTAGGTTGTGGAGATTGCCCCCAGCAATTTGTACGGGTTCCAGACATCGTTCCAAGGGTTACCAAAGTGTACGGGTATGGTGACTGCCCCCAAGGGTTGCTGTTTGTACGGGTTCGATGACCTCCCTCAAGGGTCCCTTAGTGGAATCACGACATCTTGCATTGTGCGAGGGCGTGAGGAGATTACGGTGGCCCTGGTGTCTTCTTGGGAGCATTGTGCCTCCATACCGCTCCAAACGGAGATTAGCATCCGCCAGGGTGTGAACTTCGGGATACATCGTCGTCTCCGCTTGCCTCGGTTATCTCTTACCCGAGCCCTTTACTTATGCACTTTACTTTGTGATAGCCATATTGTTTCTTGTTATATATCTTTCTATCACTTAGTTGTTTATCTTGCTTAGCATAAGTTGTTGGTGCACATAGGTGAGCCTAGTTGTTTTAGGTTTTGTGCTTGTCAAATTAAATGCTAGTTTTATTCCGCATTTGTTCAAGCCTCAACCATAATTATTTTAAAGCACATATTCACCCCCCCTCTAGGTGACATCCACGTCCTTACACATGTTTCTTCCATGAGAGTCCATACCTACCTATATACGGTATTACCGCGTTGTTCCAAGTAAATTTGCATGTGCCATCTCTAAAACCTTCAAATAAACATCTGTTTTGTGTGCCCGTACCGCTCATGGAGCGATGGGCGGTCATTATCTTCCATGCTAAGCGGGTTATTCTCATAATGGGTGTTTACTCACTTGTCATTGCACGAGAGAGGCTGGTAAAAAGGATGCCCAATCCTGCATTATACAACAATAAATAAACAAGAACTCCCCCTAGAAAGTTGACTATTTGGAGGGCACCCGTGGATACGGCTAGCCATGAAAAGTGTTTGAATGGTGGAGGAGGGGGTAAAAATTTCATTATGTTTGGGAACCGCTATTAATGTGTTTAGCATGGAAGATACCGAAATCCTTTGTTTTAAACTTTGAGCTCTGGCACCTCTGCAAATCCATGCTCCCCTCTGCGAAGGGACATTCTATTTACTTTCATGTTATTTACTTTTCATGTTGAGTCAACTTCTTATTTCAACCTCAATCTCTACTTGGCAAGCATCATGTGGTGGGGAAAGATCCAGACACATCTATCCAATCAAATATATTTGATCATGAATTATTATTTTTGACAATTATCTCTATGATAAGTAAGTTGGGAGGCGAAACATTAAGCCCCTATCTTCCTCCGTGTTTGATGAATGCTATTTGTTCTAAAAATATGCTTGGAGTACTAGCAATCATAGAAGACTATATGATAATTGAGTATGTGGAGGTCTTACTTAGACTTTGTAGAAAACAATATGAATTGTAATTGTTTGGTGACTAAGAACATAGGTTGTTAAGTTTCAAGAGAATGGATTCTTTGAACCATAACATGTGGATTGATTGCCACTTTATCATGATGAGTTTTATGAGAAAGAGTTGTTGATTATGATGCTAGGAAAAGTGGTTGAAATTATCATTGATGAAACTTATACTCTATGCTGGCATTCACAGTTCATAAATTATTTCTTTTATCATTTACCTACTCGAGGATGCGTAGGAATTAAGCTTGGGGATGTTGATACGTCTCCAACGTATTGATAATTTATGAAGTATTCATGACATATTTACCCAAGTTCTACATGGTTTTGGTGCACGATTATATGATTTGAATGAAACTAACCCGGACTGAAGTTGTTTTCAGCACAACTACCATGGTGTTATTTTTGTGCAGAAAGTTCTCGGATTGGGTTGAAAATTTACGGTGATTTTGTATGGACCAAAAGAGAACCACGGAGTACTGGAGATGACCAGGGGTGGCCGAGGGAGCCACGAGATCGTGGGCCCCTCAGGAATCCCCTGACGTGAAATGAACGCCAAATATTCCTATATATCCCGAAACCTCTAGAAAGAAACAAAGAACTTCCACGCCGCCGCCGCAAGCCTCTGTTCCAAAGCGATCTCATACATAGCCCTTTTCTGGCACACTGCCAGAGGGGGAAATCATCACTGGAGGCCATCTTCATCATCCCGATGGTCTCCATGACGAGGAGGGAGTAGTTCACCCTCGGGACCGAGGGTATGTTCCAGTAGCTATGTGTTTGAGCTCTCTCTCTCCCGTGTTCTTGAGTTGGCACGATCTTGATGTATCACGAGCTTTGTTAATATAGTTGTATCATATGGTGTAATTCTAGTACGAACTCTAGGGTTGTTTGTGACACCTATAGGGATGGCTCAATAGATTGATCGGAAAGGATAATATATAGGTGGTTTGCTACCTACAACAATTTCATCTTATGTCCTCCAATAAATAGGAACTTTGGAGTGATTCTTTATCACACGTTGAGGGATGGTTATATGATTCAATTATGTTAGCACAGTTGACAGATTGCACTAGTGAAAGTATGATCCCTAGGCCTTATTTCCAAGCATTGATATACCGTTTTGCTCACTGTTTGACACTTGTTACCTTGCTATTTTTATTATTTTAGATTACAAAAAAACTATATCTATTATCCATACTAAACTTGCATCATCACCTCTTCGTCGAACTAGTGCAACTATACAATTTACCATTGTATTGGGTGTGTTGGGGACACAAGAGATTGTTTGTATTTGATTGTAGGGTTGCTTGAGACAGACCATCTTCATCCTACACCTCCCACAGATTGATAAATATTAGGTCATCTACTTGAGGGAAATTTGTTGTTGTCCTACAATTCTCTGCGCTTGGAGGCCCAACAAAGCTAAAAATTGTTAGTCATCTATTCACCCTCCCTCTAGCCGAACATATCGTTCCTTTCAATGAGGTAGCTTGTGGTGAGTGTAAGCCTATATCTTGTATTCTCCTATTCTCTGTACTTGTATTTGTGATGATATTCACATTGCTAGAGAGTCTCCATACGCGCTTATATCCTTGAGAGACTTCCAATTCCATGAGGATAGGACCGCATATTGGGCATTACAGTAACCGAAGTGGGGAAGAACAGTGGTGGCTTATATGACACGGGGCTGCAGCGTGTATGCACATATCTATACTAACTCTTCCCACAATTAGAAACATACAAAGTGGCTTAGGAATTCAACATAGCATTATGCTTAGGCATTGACCGTTAGACGCACACTAGTGGGGAATCCAGATTCCCTTGGAAAGCCTCTGTCCTATCGACTTCAACAAATTTCATTCACGTCCCATGCTACTTATTTTACTTCACTCTTTGCTACACAATTTTCATCTGCTTTGGATTTCATTTAACTCGCGTGCACTACTATTCAAACCCTACAAGAGACAAACGGCTGATTCGTGTGCTTCCTGTGGGATCGATACTCTTATTTTTTTTAAAGCTACAACTAAGGGTGTGTTCGGATCTCCTCCCACTCCACTCTTCACAAATTTCTGGAGCAGGATCTCGGCCGAACAAAATAGCCTCGGGAAGGTAGCTTTAGGAAGCTATGATCGATCATAGTGCAAAAGCGCGAAGCACGGACGGCGTAGCTCCACGGATTAGAAAATTAAAAGTTCGCCCAAATTATAAGGTGTTGCCACCGCCAACCATAATGGTTCGATGCCCCCTCGCTCGGGAAAAAGAAACTATCAATCTCCAGCGAATCGGTATGTGATACGTCTCCAATGTATCTATAATTTATGAAGTACCCATGCCATATTTACAACAATTTTATATGCTTTTGGTATGATTTGCATGGAACTAACCCGGAGTGACGCTGTTTTCAGCAAAACTACTGTGGTATTGTTTTTTGTGCAGAAATAAAAGTTCTCCAAATGCAACGAAACTTTTTGAAGATTTTTTTTGGAACAAAAGAGGCACTAGAAGCTTCGTGGGAGGGCCAAAAGAGCCACGAGGTGGCCACAACCCACCAGGGCGCGCCAGCCCCGTCTGGCGCGCCCTGGTGTCTTGTGGGCCCCTCGTGGCCCATCTTCGCGTGAAACCGATGCCCAAACCTATATATTCAGAAACCACCAGAAATAACCCTAGATCAGAAGTTCCGTCGCCGCAAGCCTCTGTAGCCATGAAAAACCAATCTAGACCCCGTTCCGGCACCCTGTCGGAGGGGGAAATCATCACCAGAGGCCATCTTCATCATCCCTATGGTCTCCATGATGAGGAGGGAGTAGTCCACCCTATGGGCTGAGGGTTTGTACCAGTAGCTATCTGTTTAACCTCTCTATCTCTCGTGTTCTTGATTTTGCATGATCTTGATATATCACGGTCTTTGTTAATATAGTAGGATCATATGGTGTTTTCCCCTCTCTATCTTGTTGTGATGAATTGAGTTTTCCCTTTGAGATTTCCTTATTACCGGATTGAATAGTTTTATGGATTTGAGAGCACTTGATCTATGTCTTGGCACTCAAATCGCGGGTTCCCGAGGTGAAATTGGGGTAATCTATGCGTAGGGGTTGATGCACGTTTTTGTCCTACTTTCTCCGGTAGAAATCTTGGGGCACTCTTTGAGGTTCTTCGTGTTGGATTGAGTATTACGAATATGAAATTGTTTGATGCGTATCGTATAATTAACTCATGGATACTTGTGGTGACATTGGAGTATCTAGGTGACATTAGAGTTAGTTGATGCGTATCATATGGTGTTATTTTAGTATGAACTCTTAGATAGATCGATCGGAAAGGATAACTTGGTTTTATTTTAGTACGAACTCTTGGATAGATCGATCAGAAAGGATGACTTTAAGGTGGTTTTGTACCCTACAAACAATTTCTTCTTATGTTCTCCCCTAAATAAGAACTTTGGAGTGATTCTCCGTTGCACGTTGAGGGATGGTTATGTGATCCAATTATATTAGCATTGTTGAGAGATTGCACTAGCGAAAGTACGGACCCTAGGCCTTGTTTTCAAGCATTGCAATACCGTTTGTGCTCACTTTTGTTACTTGCTACCTTGCTGTTTTTTATTGTTACTATTACAAAAATCAATACCTACTATCTTTACTACACTTGTATCATCATCTCTTCCCCGAACTAGTGCACCTATACAATTTACCATTGTATTTGGTGTGTTGGGGACACAAGAGACTTTTTATTATTTGGTTGCAGGGTTGTTTGAGAGAGACCATCTTCATCCTACGCCTCCCATGGACTGATAAACCTTAGGTCATCCACTTGAGGGAAATTTGCTACTGTCCTACAAAACTCTGCGCTTGGAGGACCAACACGAGTCTACAAGAACAAGTTGTGTAGTAGACATCAAGCTCTTTTCTGGCGCCGTTGCCGGGGAGGTGAGTGCTTGAAGGTATATCTTTAGATCTTGCAATTAAATCTTTTAGTTTCTTATTTTTCACTAGTTTGGTTTAATAAAAGAAAACTGCAAAAAAATGGAATTTAGGTTGCTGTCGGCGTCCTGGAAACGGGGGTATCCAGAACTGCCTGCCTGCGGCCCAGGGCGTGGTCCACTACGAAGGCCCGGTACGGCCCAGCGCGGCCTCACTCAAGGCAAGGCCCTCGCAAGAGCCCCACGCTCGCGAGGGGGACGGCGCCAAGACCCTCGGAGGGAGGAGGCATCCCCAGGTCGCCTCCCGAGGGGCGGAGATCCCTATGCAACGATCAACCTCGGGAGGCCGGAGGTGACGCAAGCTGGGCCAGGCGGGCACCAGCGCGCGCAGAGGAGACAGTTTCCTCTTTGGTGCAAAGGAGGGAAAGGCGTATGCAGGTTCCCAAAGCACCCCCCAAAGGTTTCCATTCCAGCGCAACGAGACCAAGACCACGAGCCCAGCAGGACGGACGTCATTGCCGAGCCCACCTCTGCATCAGCACTGGCTACTTTGCAGGCGAATACCGCCTTTCGTCAGGATAAGGTGTACTCCTTGTCCCCCTTCGAATTTTGGCCATTGTGGGATCCCTTCCCGCCGTTGCGATAAGAGAAGAGGACCCGGGCCACTATAAATAGAGGCTAGGCTGCTCCGTAGAGAGGAGGATCCAACATCACCCGAGCACCCTCGCGAGGCTACTGACCACTGTACTAGTTCATCCACAAACCTCCACGTGAGGCAATCCACCAAAAGCAGGAGTAGGGTTTTACGCTTCGCAGCGGCCCGAACCTGGGTAAATCCTCGTGTGCTAGTCTTCTTCCCCACGATTGTGTGAGTTCGTTGGGCTAGGCAGTCGGGTTGTGGGCTTGAGGACGAAGCTGATGGGGATCTTCGCACACGCCCCTGAGTTCGAACCTCTTTGGGTTTTGCGGAGCCCGAAATCCGACATTTGGCATGCCAGGTACGGGGCATGTCGGAGTCCTTACACAAGCTTCACCTCGCCTCCGCTCGCCGTTTCCATGGACAAGGGACACCGAGCCCGCGCCGAACGACGGGTTGCTCGTGTCGCTTGGGCAATGCCTGCAGACCTCGGCATCCCGCGTCGCCTTGCCCCCCTGCTGGCGGACGCCATCGCCAGCCCGGCCTTCAACAGACGCCGGAGGCTGCCGCCCTCATCAACCGCGCGGCACGTTCTCGTCGCCCCCACCCTCCCCCACGTCCGCGTCACGGCATCATCCTCCCGAGTCCACCGCGACCTGACGCGCGGGCGAGTCGCGCTCCTCGTGGCCCGTGAACTGCAGCGTTTCCATGCCGCTCGCGGTCGCTACGACGGCTGGGTATGTCGCGCGGCCAGGCGCGCCACTAAAGCCGGCGAGGTCCAAGCGCTTCCCTACAGGACGGGCCAGGGGGCTCGCGTCCATAGAGTCACTCAACCAACCGGCACGGCGCTGAGGACACGCGGATGCCCTTGGGAAGCACGTTGCGACCCGCACCCGCTGGGGGTGCGGCCCAGTCCGCCGGGCATGCAGGAGTTAACCCGTGGCGCGGACGAAGACCGGTGGGAGGTGCTGGCCGCGCGGGGTGGTCGCCGCCTCGCGCCTCCCAGCACGCCCGTCGCGTCCAGGGCGGACGCCCAACGACTCATCTACGCCCGCGCCCGGGGGCTCGAGCAACTCCAGAACGACCATGTTGACGAGCACCCGGACTGCGGGGGGAGCAGCGCCGGCCACCACGACAACAGGAGGACCATACACGACCTCGCGAGCGGCTTTCATCGGGGCTGGTATGTGCAGCCTCGCGAGGGCGGCTGGCGGGGTCGGTCTCGCGAGGGTGCCTGGCACTGGCAGCCTCGTGAGGCGCGCCCGCTGGTGGGGAGCTACCCTAAGCAGGCGCCTGGGTCCGCGGACCGGGGGTCACCTGCCTAGAGACGGAGGGTGGAACACACGCCCATGTCCCCAGGCCAGGTGCTTCCAGCCTGGAGACGGAGGGTGGAACACACGCCCATGTCCCCAGGCGAGGTGCTTCCAACCTAGAGACGGAGGGTGGAACACATGCCCATGCCTCCAGGACGGGCGTCGCCTACCCAGAGACGGAGTGTGGAAGCCTCGCTCGACCAGCGGCAGGGGGTCACGTACCCTCCCATGTCTCCGGGTCCGGCTCGATCCGCCTGGGGACTGGGGATTGGGTACCCGTGTGAGGCTCCCGGGCACCCCAGTGAGGCGCACTGGGGCACCGCTGTCGGTGTCAAAACCGGCGGATCTCGGGTAGGGGGTCCCGAACTGTGAGACTTGGATCGATGGTAACAGGAGACAAAGGGGGCAAGGTTTTACCCAGGTTCGGGCCCTCCTATGGAGGTAATACCCTACGTCCTACTTGATTATATTGATTGTATGGGGATTACAGAGCTGATCTACCTCGAGATCAAGTAACTAAACCCTAGATGAGTTCTGTTGTTCTACAACCTAAAACCCTCCGGCTTATATAGACGCCGGGGGTACCTAGGGTTTACATATAGTCGGTTGCACATCAAAGGGAAAAAACATGCCTATCTACTGTCGATATCTTGGAGAACACGCCATGGTTCCTTCAATCTTCCACCTTGGCGACTGGGCCCCTGATCTTCTAATGCTCACCCAGTGGCCCGTATAGTCCGGCCCATGAGATACAGGTCGGCTATCCGAGGACCCCTTAAACCAGGACTCCCTCAGTAGCCCCCGGACTAGCCTCCAACGCCGAGGCATATTCGGACAATCTAGCAAGTCTTTGGCTTGTGAGGCGAGTCCCTCCATCATTCTTGTTCGGCAACCGTCCTATCATCGGCGAAATCCCAAACGTCACGGGATCGCCAGGTCCACAGTAATAGTGTTTTTTGGACTTCGCGCATCGTGGGGAGACGAGCGGTTCAGTAGCTTTTTACGAAACTACTCCTAACACAAATGAGGCACCACCCATTTAAACAAACTGAGTCGTGGTCCAAGCCACATCCTCTTCTTCTCCACCGGAAAAAACCTCCAGCGAAAGGTCTCCACCAAAGATGGCGAGCGCCCCCAGCTCCTCGTCGGATCCTTACGGATCCCATCCCGGGGACTGGACCAGCTGCTCCGTGTCGCTTCTTCGACTCCGCGACCTCGACACCCAAGGGTACCTTCCTTCCTCGGATCTGACAGCCGTCCGCGCCGGTTTGACGTCATTCAACGGCGAGGCCCTCGTGGAGAATTCCCCCCATCCACATAAGGGGGAGAATGTGTGTTTTGTGCCATTCCTCCTGCGAGGCCTCGGGTTTCCCATTCATCCGTTCCTGAGAGGGTTACTGGTGTTTTATGGGATCCAGCTCCACCACCTAACTCCAGGGTCTATTCTGCACATCTCGGGTTTCGTCGCCCTTTGCGAGATGTTCCTGGGCTGCGAGGCGCACTTCGAGTTGTGGAGGAAATACTTTTGCCTCGTCCCTCGCATTCGAGACAAGACAATCTTTGAGGTCGGCGGAGCCGAAGTATGCCGCATAGCGGGGACAGGATACCCCATGGGGATACCGAAGGAATCCGAACTATGGACTTCGGAATGGTTTTATATTGAGGACATCCCTTTATTCGATCCAGCTCGGAAGGGTCTGCCCGAAAACTCCGATGCCCCTTTGAAGAAAAGGTACAACTGGCGCCCGAAGAGCTTGTCCCAAGAGGACAGCGTAGAGTTATAGCGCTTAGCAGCCCGTGTGAGGATACTGGCCCATCATAAGCTGACCATGATAGATGTCATGGCCGCTGTCTTTACCCGGTGCGTCCAACCCCTTCAACAGAGGATACACCCCTTGTGGTGTTACAACGGGACAAGCGATACTACTCGCTCCTGAAGACTGGGTCCTGCCGATCAAACGGCATTGGCCGCCGCACTTGCCGACCTATACACAGGAGAGCAAGAAGATTTCATTCAGCGATCGACCAAAGAGGGATACTCAAGCCATAATCCCATCGAATGGGTGAGCCTTTCAACCCCACGACCATAGTTCGGATTCTCAATTTGTCCCTTCTTGACCGAAGTCTTTTATTTTCATGCAAACAGGAATGGAGGAGCTTTATCGAGACAGTCAATTGTCCGGCCCCTCAGCCCGAAGACTATTCCCATGATGACGATCCGGGCTATCATGAAGACCCAGACCTGTCAATTGAACTCGAAGACGGGGTTTTGTACCAAGAGGGCCTTGACAGCTCCAAGGTGGCCATTATCGCCGATTACCCTGGGTCCTTCCCTTCTCCTGCGACAAGCAAGAAGAAGAAAACATCCCGCAAGAGACAAGTGTCCTCCACTGGCCCTAACGCGCCGGCTTCTACACCCAAACGCCGTAGATCCGCGCGACATACTCTGGCAGCGGCGGCAGTGCCTGGACTGGAAAGCAACAAGGATTCGGCAAATGAGCCGGTCGCAGGGGCGAGTGCGCCTACGAATTCATCCCAAAGGTATTTCGCTTAATCACTTGATTTAGTATCATGATTTGATAAGGTCTGACAAGAGACCATTTTGCCAAAATATTCAGGCAAAGGGTTCGGCCATCACCCACCGAGGACGTCGCCAGGACGTCCGGCGGTGCTCAAGATTCCAGGCCTTCCGCCCATGCTGATCCCGCTGCGGGAGCCCCCACCGTCAATCCTGCCCCAGCCGATTCTGGTGACGCCATATCTGTCACCAAATCAGAGGTTGGGAGCGCTATGCATCATCGACGGCGACGAGAAGCCCTACATCATCCGGCCTTTTCCGAACAAGAGTTCGGTGCTCTGCGCACGGCGGATGCACACCTCGGGGCCGCCCGAGCTGGGTTCGGGGAGGCTGTGAAGTTGATATCGTCCAGCCTGCAGGTAAGTAGTCGTTTATTAAAGTCCGAACACTTGTGTAGACTCAGTAGCCCCCGAGCCTTAAATTGGTCGGGACGACCGAATTAAGGATCCCCGCACTAATTGACTGGTAATGTAGGCCTCGAAGCAGCAGTGCGAGCAACTGGCCAAGGAACTGGAAGCCAGCCGAACACAGGTCGAATCTGTGAAGGCCGAACTGGAACAAGTGAAGAGCTTTACTCGGGAGGCACACGGTTAGTATATATATTCTGCTGATCTTTTAGTATATCCCCATGCTTAAGCAAGGGTACTATGTAGCAGCTAAATCAATAGGGCAATTACAAAAAGATTTGGATGTAGCCCGAGAATCTCAGCAATATGCCGAGTCCCAGCTGGAAGCTGGCCATCGCGTTTTACAACGGCATCTTGAAGAGAAGAACCACCTGAAGGAGGAGAACAGACAACAAGCCGAACAGATTGAGAGCTTAAAGGCTCAATTGGCCAAGGCCCAAGGGGAAAACCAGAATTTACAGAGAGGCATGTTCGGTAAGAGTGATTTTAACATCGGAAAGTGTCTCTTATAAGTGAGGTGTGATACGCATGCTGTGACTCATATGCAGGTCTATTGTCCGGGTGACCCGAAGAGGAAATCGGATCCTACCAGGGGAATCTGCTGAAGGAGTTGTCCGCCCTTCATGAGCGGGCTAGGAAGGCCATGAAAAGCATGGTGAAGGCACTATGGCCTGCCGAGCAACCTCCGGAGGGGATGACCGAACTAATCGATCGCTTCAAGGGAGCCCGAGCTAGGTTCGAGCTGTGGAAGACATCGGCTTGTCGGGAGGGAGCACGAGAGGCGTGGGCGATGATCAAGACCCGCTATACCGGACTTGACCCCGCGCGTATGGCTCAGGTTGGACCAGTAGGGGCAGATGGACAAGAAGTGCCGCTCCACCTGGTATACGACCAGGTGATGCCTGCCGCCCGTCTCTCACAAGAAGATTGTTCCCTGGACACCATAATCGATAATCTCGATCAACAGCCAGATGTATGATCATATGTAGCTATATGCTTTGATAATCGAAGAATTGCTCCGTCTGTGTTGTGAACTTTGTCTTAACCGGCCATCGGCTTCAGCCTCCCGTGCCAAGGGCTTAGGAGTGTTCCTTGTAAATTATCACCCTTAAGGGAGGGAATTATATTCGGGAACCAGGCAATCCGGCCATGTGGTATGAACAGACAGAAAGCACACAGGGAGATATGTTATATTACTGCTTAGCGTAAGAAACATCTTCTGAAGAAAATAGTAACTCTATCGATACCTTTCTTCAGGGGTACTACGTAAATCGTAGGAAAAAGGCCGTATACTGTTACTATGCGGCCAAGGGCTTGTGTGAGGGAAGAATCCCAAATAATGCTCATGACGACCATAGTTAAATCCGTCGTAGCTGATCAATTGTCTACTGAAGATAGCTAGCTTTTGGCTTCACCCGTCTGAGGTACGTATCCGGATGACCCGGTCGTAACAATCGCAGAGGTGCTCCCTTTACCCTCTAGCCGAACAATCGGGAACGTAGAGGGTAAGCACAGGAGCAAGGCAACCCAGCTTGGCAAATTCTTAGTTCGAATTGATGCATAAGATGGCGTACAAAACGACAAGGAAAGTATGGGTACACAATAAATGTGCGTAAGTGCTTGTAACATAAAAGCACTGGCTTCGGAAAAGAAGCCCCCGGGTACTGTGTTCGGATTTAGCACTTGAAGGTGTAGGCCGAAAATCATTAGTACAAGATCGGTCGAACCGAACATAGAGTTGGGAAGAAAAAGAATTCAACCCTGCCGGAAATCAAGGTGGGAGGGAGAAGAAATAACAAAGAAAAGAAAGAAAAGAGAAGGGTAAAAAGTATGACAACACCGGTCTAGCCGTAGAAGCGCCGAAGACGAGCTACGTTCCATGGGTTTGGTTCAAGGCGGTTGTCCTGCGGGTTTCGAAGATGGTAAGCCCCTCCTGTGAGTACCTCGTCGACGATGAAGGGGCCTTCCCATTTGGGCTTTAGTTTATGCTTCTGCTTCTCCGGGAGTCGTAAGACTAGTTCGCCAACGTTGTATGCTTGTGCCCTGACTTCCCTGCTCTGGTAACGCCGGGCCTGCTGCTGATAAAAGGTAGAGCGGGCCCGAGCTATATCACGCTCCTCTTCCAAGGCGTCCAAGTCGTCCTGCCGATCTAACTAGGCCTCTCTTTCCTCGTACATGCGCACTATTGGTGCATCGTGAATAATATCACAAGGAAGGACCGCTTCCGCCCCGTAGACCATAAAGAACGGTGTGTATCCCGTTGATCTATTCGGGGTGGTGTGCAAGCCCCATAGAACGGAGTCGAGCTCCTCTACCCAGTGACAATCGGACTCTTGAAGAGACCGGACCAAACGTGGCTTGATGCCGCTCATTATGAGGTCGTTTGGTCGTTCGACTTGTCCATTAGTCTGCGGGTGATAAACCAATGCGTAATCGAGCTTGATGCCCATCTTTGCGTACCAGTCTTTGACCTCCTGGGCCGTGAAATTGGATCCGTTATCAGTTATTATACTGTGTGGGACACTGTAATGGTGTACCACGCCGGATATAAAGTCGATTACTGGTCCGGATTTGGCTGATTTAACAGGTTTGGCCTCTATCCATTTGGTGAACTTGTCGACCATGACCAGTAAGTATTTATTTTTCTTGGTCCCCCCTTTAAGTGGTCCGACCATGTCCAGCCCCCAGACCGCGAAGGGCCAGGTGATCAGAATAGTCCGAAGAGCTGTTGGGGGCATGTGACTTTGGTTTGCGAAAAGCTGACACCCCACGCAATATTTGACAAGTGACTGAGCGTCCGCCCGAGCTGTAGGCCAAAAGAACCCAGCCCGGAAGGCCTTGCTTACTAAGGCTCTTGCTGCGGCGTGATGACCGCCCATCCCTGCGTGGACATCGGCTAATAGCTGCCGCCCTTCTTCCTCAGATATGCACCGCTGTAGTACTCCGGTGGTGCTCTTCTTGTATAACTCTCCTTCGTGTACCTTGAAGGCTTTGGAGCGCCGAACTATGCGCCGTGCCTCTGTCTGATCGTCGGGGAGGTCTTTGCGAAGGAGGTAGGCGAGGAAGGGCTCGGTCCATGGCGCGATTACTGCCATGACCTCGTGAGCCGAGGGCGTTTCGTCCATGACGGAGTTGCCGATGATTTGATCGTCTGGTTCGTTTACAGGGGGAACAACCTTGTCTGCATTGGATGGATCGGCGTCCTCTTGATCTAGCCAAACCACAGATGGCTTAAAGAGACATTCCAGAAATGTGTTTGGTGGGACAGGATAGCGTTTGGCTCCCATGCGAGCCTGTATATCGGCAGCTTGGTTGTCGTCTCTAGCGACGTGGTGAAATTCTAGCCCCTCGAACCGTGCGGATATCTTGAGGACAGCGTTTCTTTATGCCGCCATCTTTGGATTCTTAGCATCGAACTCACCGTTGACTTGAGAGATGGCCAGATTGGAATCTCCCCATACCTCTAGCCGATGTATGCCCATTGAGACTGCCATCCGAAGACCGTGCAAGAAGGCTTCGTATTCGGCTGCATTGTTGGAGTCGGCATACATGATCTGCAACACGTATCGAACGTTGTCACCTGTGGGGGATGTGAGAACAACTTCAGCCCCCAGTCCGGCCAAAGTTTTGGATCCATCCAAGTACATCGTACAGTGGGAGTATGTACTATATTCCCTGGGGAGTTCGGCTTCTGTCCATTCGGCGAGGAAATATGCCAACACCCGAGATTTAATAGCTCGGCGTGGTTTATAGGTAATCTCAAAAGGAAGGAGCTCAATGGCCCATTTGGCTATGCGGCTGGTGGCGTCCCTGTTATTGATTATATCGTTCAGGGGTACCTCAGATGCCACCGTGACCGAACACTCTTGGAAGTAGTGTCTTAGTTTCCGAGATGCCATAAATACTGTATAGGCTGTCTTCTGGTAGTGCGGGTATCTGGACTTGCATTGCGTTACTACTTCTGACACGTAATAGACCGGCTTCTGTATATGGAATTTGTGTCCCTCCTCCTCTTGTTCGACAACGAGCACCGCGCTAATGACTTGGTTGGTGGCCGATATGTATAATAACATGGGCTCCCCAGCGCCTGGTGCTTTGAGTATTGGGTTACTTGCCAGGAGTGTCTTGATTTCTTCTAACGCAGCCTTTGCTTCGTCGGTCCATTCAAAATTCTTGGTCCGTTTCAGCAACTTATACAGCGGTAAAGCTTTTTCACCGAGGCGGGAGATAAAGCGACTTAATGCCGCCACGCAACCCGCCAATCTTTGGACATGCTTTAGCTCTGTGGGAACTGCAAGTTCTGATAAGGCGCGGATCTTGGCCGGATTCGCTTCTATTCCTCTATGGGAGACGATGAATCCGAGCAATTTACCAGCGGGAACTCCGAATACACACTTCTCCGGATTGAGCCGAATATCGTATTCGCGTAAGCTGGCAAAGGTTTGCCTTAAATCATCGATCAAATTGCAAACGTGTTTGGTTTTAATGACCACATCGTCCACGTACGCCTCGACTGTTTTGCCAACCTGTTTTTCGAGATAGGTCTGGATCATGCGCTGGTATGTAGCCCCAGCGTTCTTTAGCCCGAAAGGCATTGTGTTGAAGCAAAACGGCCCATAAGGGGTGATGAATGCGGTTGCCGCTTGATCGGATTCCTTCATTTTAATCTGATCGTATCCGGAATAAGCATCGAGGAAACACAGCGAGTCGTGTCCGGCTGTGGCGTCAATAATCTGGTCTATTCGTGGTAGAGGGAAAGGGTCCTTAGGGCAGGCCTTGTTGAGGTCTTTAAAGTCGATGCATAGCCGCCAGGATTTATCTTTCTTTGGTACCATAACCAGATTTGCCAACCATTCGGGGTGCTTAATGTCCCGAATGAATCCGGCCTCTAGCAATTTAGCCAGTTCTTCACCCATAGCTTGTCGTTTGGGCTCGGAGAAGCGGCGCAGAGTCTGCTTGACGGGCTTAAAGCCTGCGATAATGTTCAGACTATGTTCTGCCAGCCGTCGTGGGATGCCGGGCATATCAGAAGGATGCCAGGCAAAGATGTCCCAGTTTTCTTGTAGGAAAGCTCGCAGTGCTTTGTCCACTACGTGATCGAGCTGAGCTCCGATGGACGATGTCTTGTTGGGGTCCGTCGGGTATACCTGAAATTTAATGATTTCCTTTGCTGGCTTAAAGGATGTGGATTTGGGCCTCTTGCTGAGGGTCACGTCATCTTTGTCTACTGTTGACCGAAGTGCGGTCAGCTCCTCTGCAGCAAAGGTCTCAGCTAGAGCCTCGAGGGCAAGCGCCGCTGTTTTTTTTTTCGGCCCGTAGGGCTATATTCGATCACTAGCGATTGTGATTACTCCGTTTGGTCCTGGCATCTTAAGTTTCATATACCCGTAAAGTGGTATAGCCTGGAATTTTGCGAAGGCGTCACGTCCCAGCAGGGCGTGGTAGCCACTGGGGAAGGGCACGATGTGGAAGAGAAGTTCTTCAAATCGGTAGTTGTCGGGTGTGCCGAACACTACATCCAGGGTGATGCATCCTGAACAGCGCGCCTCCTTCCCCGGGATTATTCCCCGGAAAGTTGTGTTGCTATGCTCGATGCGAGATCGGTCGAACTGCATTTTTTCTGGAGTATCCTCGTAGATTAGGTTTAAACCACTGCCGCCGTCCATTAGCACCTTGTGTAAACTGAAGCCGTCAATGGTGGGGTTCAGGACTAGTGCGGCCGGTGAATCACCGGGAAGAATGGCTGGTCGGTCAGCATCTCCGAAGGTGATGGGAATGTCTGCCCATGCACTTGTTGCTGCCACGTGATATACCTCTTCGAGTTCTTTAAGAGCTCTTTTCCTCCTGTTCCTCGACGGGAACGTTTCGTAGATCGTCAGGACTTCGGCGCCATATTCCGATGGCGTTGTAGAGCGCCGATTAGGCGGTGATGCCTCAAGAATGGCTTCACCACTTTTTGTGATCTGTCTGACGACCCAGCAAGTTCTAAGGCTGTGAGTTGGAGCTGTGTTCAGCAATACGGAGTGTATTGGGCAAGGTTTGTCCAGTAGTCCATCCAGGACAGTACTGACCCCTGGAAGGGGCCTGTTCCTCTTTTTGGCGGGCTCGAGTTTGGCTGGCCGGTTCGGAGGTTGCCAAGCACTTTCCATGGCACAATACTTCTATACCAAGATTGACAGCTCGGCAAAGTCAATAATGTGCCGCCGCGCCAGGGCATTGAGGATCCCCTTGTCGTGGCAGTTACGTTTGATGGTTGCCATTACATCTTGATCACTAAGGCCCCGTACTTTGTTTCGGGCGAGCAGTAGTCTGGCCCAGTAACGATGGACCGACTCCCCTGATAAATGCACAATGTCCGGTAAGTCCGAAGACTTGGGTTCCGTTGCGATGCTCGAGTCATCGGCTTGGGAGGTGGGTGGGAGAAGGTTTGACTCCACGCCATGGTGGGAGTTCGGAATCACGGATTCCGAACTGTGTGATAGATCAGGGACCGACACCGGACTGTTTCCAGAGCGAACGCCAGAGTCCGGGTTGCAAGCGAGGTCTCGGTGATCGGAGATTGGAGTATAAACCGTTTTTAATTCCGGTAGCTGGGAAGTCGAGCCCTCTGCCGGACACTCGACGGTGGCGACAAGGTGGGTGACTGTGGCGACGTGAATCTCCCTGTCGTCGGGTTTAAGCTCGAGCCGGTCATAGACCGGGGTCTGGTCATCGGCCATTCGCATAGTCTCCATCCGATCAAACAACTCGTTGAGAAACGAGGCGATGGTGGGATGCGTGTCGCTGAAGCGAGTGGGGTCGGCATGCGGCGTCGCAGTTCCAGAGTCACGCGAGAGCGTTCTCGGATTCTGTTCAACCATGGTAGATCCGGTAACGACGACCGGACTGGGTGGCCCGGACGGTCCGGAGATAGCAATTTCATCTCCGGAGACGAGGCCCGATGTCTTCGGCGCCGAGGCGTCGGGATATGCGGGCTTCTCCGTAGGGGTCAAGGATTCCATCAGTACGAGTTCTCCCCGGGAATCAGCTGAGAACTCTAGGGTTCCAAACCTGATCCCTTGGTCGGGGGGAAAGTTTAAGATCTGGCATGGATGGCCGATCGGGTAAGTGCGCGACGAGATGTCGCCGCTCGTGCGGATCTGATCCGGGGCGAGAATCCCCCGGGCACAGATCTCGCTGTTGATGACAAGGCGAGCCATCGATTCCGTCTGGCGGTCACAGTGGAACTCTCAATGAAAGCACCAATGTCGGTGTCAAAACCGGCGGATCTCGGGTACGGGGTCCCGAACTGTGAGACTTGGATCGATGGTAACAGGAGACAAAGGGGGCAAGGTTTTACCCAGGTTCGGGCCCTCCTATGGAGGTAATACCCTACGTCCTACTTGATTATATTGATTGTATGGGGATTACAGAGCTGATCTGCCTCGAGATCAAGTAACTAAACCCTAGATGAGTTCTGTTGTTCTACAACCTAAAACCCTCCAGCTTATATAGACACCGGGGGTACCTAGGGTTTACATATAGTCGGTTGCACATCAAAGGGAAAAAACATGCCTATCTACTGTCGATATCTTGGAGAACACGCCATGGTTCCTTCAATCTTCCACCTTGGCGACCGGGCCCCTGATCTTCTAATGCTCACCCAGTGGCCAGTATAGTCCGGCCCATGAGATACAGGTCGGCTATCCGAGGACCCCTTAAACCAGGACTCCCTCAACCGCCTTGGGCGTCAGCTTCACGCGTGACGGAAGGGCCCTACGCTGAGCTCCACCCGCAACGCAGGAGGCTGCGGCGCTACTACAATGACAACATCTGTCCCTGTGCTTTGGAGTGCCCGAGGCCCTGTACCGAGGCGGGCCTTCCCTGCGGAGAGCGTGGGGGCTCCCCCCGCGCTCGAGGGCCCGTCCGGAGCCAACCCCACTTCGCCGCATCATGCTTGGGGGCTGGAAGTGGGCTCCATGACCAGGAGGCATGGAGCTCCCTGTGCACCCCCAGGCTTGACCCGTGACACTCTCACGTAATAATGAGTGGGCTATATACGCCCGGAGCCCCCCGAGGACGCGGAGGGGTTCCATCCCACGCCCAAGTGGAAGCCCCATGCTCCGCGCTGGCGTACAACACTGTCCTCCAATGACTATGCCCACGCCTAGTGGAAGCCCTACGCTCTGCGCTGGGGAGAAGATGAAGATGAAGATTAGCCTAGGTGTCGGACGCGGCTGTTCCTTGCACATTTTGTATTCGAATTTGCCACCTTTTGGAATCGAACTTGGAGTTCTTGCGGTTTTCTTCTCGAAAGAGAGAGTGTCATTCTTTTTGGTAACGATTTCCGTTTTTGCATCTCGCTTTCTTTGGGAAGTTTGGCAGTTGCTGGGCCCTTCCTCTCCCGCATGCGACCCGTAAGCGGAGGCTGGACGGTGTGGACGCGCTGCTGCGCACACCCTGCTAAGGCCCAGACGCTCGGACGCTCACGCGACACGATCATCCGGATCGGTAGGAATTCTTGGCAGAAAGGAGTACGATGCTATGCATCACGTCATACTGGAGTATCCTCAAAAGGTCTTTCCAAAAATACATTCAAGTCGCCACAGGGCTACACTCATAATCCTAACAGGTAATCATGAAGACTACTTATGGAGACGTGCCGCCATCGTCGCCCTCATCATCACCACCATCGCCGGGCTCGCGCTCCCCGGCTTCAGCATGGTCCTCCGGTGCATCAGAAGAAAACCCCGCTATCAAGTCCTCCACATGGTCCTCCACCCACTCGGCAAGGGCGCCTTGAATCACTTCGGGCACGGGAGCGAGCACCGCCTCGAAGTCAAAGTGCGGATCGAGGCGAAGGGGATGGCAGAAGATGCGCGAGGCCGCCCGCGCAAAGAGGTCGCGGCGCTTCTCCTCCACGAGCTCGCGGACCTTCTCCGCACCCCCTCAAGGTGCTCCATGACCCTGGAAAAGAAGCCCAGGTACCCGGCGTCGTCAGGAACGAGAGGGCTCGAGATGCTCTCGCCGTAGATGTTGCTCAAGGCCCGGTGGGCCCTCTTCTCGAGGGATTGGAACATCTTGGAACGCGTGTATTGAAGGCCGCAGGCATGATCCACCTCGTCCGAAGCCTTCTCCCCGAGGGAAGTGACGCCCTTCACCTGCTTACAGAGAAAAGACAGCTCGGCCTCGGCAGCAGCCTGGGCATCCATCGCAGCTTTCTGGCGTCGCTCCGCCTGATCTAACCTTCTCCTGAGGTCGTCGGCCTCGCTTTTCAGGTTGTCGCATCGCCTGCGGAAACGAGACTCCTGGAGCTTCAACTTTGCGCGATAATCCTGGAGGAGGGTGCGCCGAACCTCCGCCACCTTGTCGCCGATCTCCTCCTGGACCTTCGCCTCACGGGTGGTGAGGGAGTCCTCGGCGAGGGATACCTAGTGCTCCCTCACCTCCAGCCTCTCGCGCTCCAGGCTCTGCTCCAGCGCCTCCAATGTCAGCGCGTCTTCGGGTACGCGGGGCCCCGTGCTGCCGGTGGGCAACTCGATCGTCGGGTCGTCAAGTGTAGCCTTGTGCACCTGGATTCGCCTCTCAAGGGCTGCATTGGAGGCTTGAAGCTCCTCCAAGCATTTCTTCGAGGCCTTGCGTCGGCCGTCGGCGGCTTGGGCCTCTGCAAGGGCGCGGTCGCGGGCCTCCACCGTCGCGGCAAGGGACCCCTCAGCATCTGCATGGGCGCGCTCGCGTTCTAGATGGCCGAGGTTGACGGCAACCCCAAGACAGTGCCATTCTCGCGCGAGGCGCTAGCGCTCCGCCTCAAGGCGGGTGTCGGTGTCGGCGAGCTCCGCCCCCAGGCGCCCCAGCGCGTACGCTGCGGTTTGGAGCAAACCACGCCACATGGCGCTTCGGTCACATGCGAGCTCGAGGGCCCAACCAGGATTTCTGCCTTCCCCTGGACTAGTAGGGAAGGCATGCGAGGGGCCGCATGACCCCGACACACGCCCGGAGGCTGGGGGCTCCTCCCTTTTCTCCCCAGGTGGAAGTCGCGCCCCGCGGGGACCTGCTTCTTCGCTCGGGGAGGGCCGTAGGGCACGGCGTGACTGGTTCCCAGGGAAGACTGTCAGCGGAGGACGTAGCCCCTACCCTACAAGTTGGAGGCCACGTATGAAGAAGATCGCAGGAAACTCGCGTTCTGGACCTCCCGAGGGCCGCACGAGCTCGGGTACGGGCGCCCTTCTGCATGGAACCCCGTGGCCCGCGGAAGACAGGGCCACGATGGGCCCGGTGCCCTCTGGAGGCGGCGATGGTGTCGCATCTCTCCCTTCGTCGGGGGGGAACCTGCGGAACAGAGATTCAGAAGGAGCACACCAGGGGAAGACTGAGGGGGCTCGGACACTTACTCATCCGCGGCGATTCACTTCCTCTTCATTGGCACCCACGGCGCTGGGCAGTAGCTGCTCCCGGGCCCCTTCCTCTTCCGGCAAGCATGGGGGCCCGGGGACGACGTGTCGGCGTCTGACGCCAGGCACCCTGCAGCGGAGGTGGCGGCCGCCTTCACCGACGGGGTGTCATCCTCACCGCCGGACAGGGCCATGGCAAGAGCCCGGGGAATGGGCGGCGCAGGACGCCCCACCTCGGCCAAAGGAGGAGCCACGGCCTCAGGACCCCCAGGACCAGAGGCCCTCGTGAGGGGATCGCCCCGGGGACCCGCTCCCTCCGAAGGAAGAAACCCCCACTCGTCGAAGCGCGGCATCTTCCGGGCAAGGCTTCGCCCGTCCTTGTAGTTGTACAAGGGGAGGGCGTCCCGGGGAAGCTCATCCGGTTCCCCGCCAGTCAGGCGACGGAGTAGTTCGCGCAGCGCGCTGGAAGGACGAGAAGGGACCTGGAGCCTCATGGAGTCGTGAGGGCCTGCAAAAGTCCACATCGGGCGGGAATGGCGCTGAAGAGGAGCAATTCGCTGGCGGTAGAAATCCCGCACCACCATCGCCATTGTCACGCCCGCCTTCTTCAGTTCCGCCAGCCTAGCCAAAACCCGCGCGAGTCGCGGGTCGACAAGCTCCTCGTGTTCCCACTCGGGACTCGGCTCTGGAGGAGCCGACGGGAGTTGGAGCAGGGGGCCAGCCTCAGCAGCATCGACGTACACCCACTGCCTCCAAAAGCCTTCTGCGTTCGGGGAAAGCCGGGCGTCGAGGGCCTCGCTGGCCCTCGCATCAACTGCTCTCAGGGACACACATCCTGAACAGTGTCCCCCAGGGTTCAACTGGAGGGAGAAGAAGTGGCGAAGTAGGGCCACAGAAGGGGGTACGCCGATGAAGGCCTCGCATAGGAACGCGAAAGCGGAAAGGAGGACGATGGAGCCGGGGTCAAGATGAAGTGCATGAACCTGATAGTGCGTGAGCACGGCAGAAAAGAACTCTGAGAACGGCGGCAGCAAGCCTGAGAGGAGGGCATGGAGATGAAGGGGAATGCTGGTGGCCTCCAGCTCGGTCTGAGGCCGCGAGCCCAGCCGGATCTTGGTCACCCCCCACTCGTTGGAACCGGCGGCGACCGCCAGTCGGACCTTCTCCAACCCTTCAAGATTGACCACCAAGGATGGACCTAACGCGGGCTCCGGCATCGATGAAGGTCCTGGCGCCTTTAGAGTCTCGTCACATCTCTTCTTGGGGGGCATGGCGGACGGCCAGGTCGGGGCGGCCGCAAGATTTGGCGGAGAAGACGCGAGCCGCGGGAGAGGGGAGAACAGACGGCAGGATTGATGGGGAACAGTGATGGCTCGGTGGCGTGCGCCAGGATGTTTGTCAGCTCGGGCAGTTGCCGAGGCAGCGCGAAGAAATAGAGGCGTCAGCGTCTCGGAGGGCGCCGCGTGTCAAGCCTGGCCCGCAGGCGGTTGGGGCCCACAGTGCTCGGGCCGTCTTCTATGGCTTCGCCCAGAAGCCAACTCGAGCGCGCCTTGGGCCCGAGGACTACTGTCGGCGTCCTGGGAACGGGGGTACCCAGAACTGCCTGCCTGTGGCCCAGGGCGTGGTCCACTACGAAGGCCCGGTACAGCCCAGCACGGCCTCACTCAAGGCAAGGCCCTCGCGAGAGCCCCGTGCTCGCGAGGGGGGACGGTGCCAAGACCCTCGGAGGGAGGAGGCCTCCCCAGGTTGCCTCCCAAGGGGCAGAGATCCCTATGCAACGATCAGCCTCGGGAGGCCGGGGGTGACGCAAGCTGGGCCAGGCGGGCACCAACGCGCGCAGAGGAGACAGTTTCCTCTTTGGTGCAAAGGAGGCAAAGGCGTATGCGGGTTCCCAAAGCACCCCCCCCCCAAAGGTTTCCATTCCGGCGCAACGAGACCAAGACCACGAGCCCAGCAGGACGGACGTCATCGCCGAGCCCACCTCTGCATCACCACCAGCTACTTTGCAGTCGAAGACCGCCTTTCGTTAGGATAAGGTGTACTCCTTGCCCCCTTCGAATTTTGGCCATTGTGGGATCCCTTCCCGCCATTGTGATAAGGGAAGAGGACTCAGGTCACTATAAATAGAGGTTAGGCTGCTCCGTAGAGAGGAGGATCCAACATCACCCGAGCACCCTCGCGAGGCTACTCACCACTGTACTAGTTCATCCACAAACCTCCTCGTGAGGCAATCCACCAAAAGCAGGAGTAGGGTTTTACGCTTCGCAGCGGCCCGAACCTGGGTAAATCCTCATGTGCTAGTCTTCTTCCCCACGATTGTGTGAGTTCGTTGGACTAGGCAGTCGAGCTGTGGGCTTGAGGACGAAGCTGGTGGGGATCTTCGCACACGCCCCTGAGTTCGAACCTCTTTGGGTTTTGCGGAGCCCGAAATCCGATAGTTGCCTAAATTATTTTGTCTTTTTAATGTCTTTCGTGAAAATGATGGTTCGAAAATTGTGCTCAATTGGTAGAGGAAGAGTTTATGAAAATACTTAATGAGAATTCCTTGAATTATGAGCATGATAGCAATGTTGCTAGTATGAATTCTCTGAATATCCATGATGTTAATGATATGCAAAGCCACAAGCTTGGTGTCGGTGCACTAGGACTAGGGTATCCGGTGCCCCTGACTTATGCACAGGCACTTGTAGCAGAACCCATCAACATGTATACAATCAAGACCAAGACTCCGGCAGAAGCAACCTACACTGGGCAAGCAATGCCAGCAAGGCCAATGCAACGGCCCAGGATGAGCCCGAACCGCACCAGTCATGTCCCCGGTGCCTGCCGGGGACCGAGGCGCACGCATCTTCAGGAAGACCCAGCAAGCCATCCGCCGGCAGGCGCGAGCCGGTCGGCCACCGCTCCGCCGCATCGCAACGCCAGTCACTTGTTGATGCGGTGTCGAGCCCTCAGGTGGCTAAGTGGCTCTCGCTAAGTACGTGGCGGCGCACCGGAAGGCAGATTACGCCCATTTGACACCCGTCCAGAGGCGTGTCAAGATACTAAGCAACAGTTAGCCAAAGCGGTGGTAGCAGCTTGCCGGGGATGCACCCCCGCAGGCCACCTTGACTAGCAATCACGGTATTTTGTCCTAAATGCCAGAGTTAGGTATGATAGCATTGTTAGCTATCTAATCACTAGGTAATGTCTATTTTGTCACTGTGGTTGCCCCTTGAGCTATAAAAGGAGGCCGAAGGCAACCTAGCTAAAGATTCAGACTTTTGGACACTTGTACTCGCGTAGTAGCTCTCCCAAAGGCGACCTTGCCGGATTGGAGCTCTGCGTGTGCTTCGTGCTCCCCCGATCAATCCACCAAAGCAGGAGTAGGGTTTTACACTTCCCAGCGGCCCGAACCTGGGTAAAACACCAGCGTATCATCGTCGCGCTGTCTGATGACCTCTGCTCTTTGTGCAACGTGACCTCACCCCTTGCCGAACCACAAAGGGGCTCGTAGCCCCATAGGTGATCGTGTGCATCGTGACCCGACATCTTTGGCGTGCCAGGTAGGGGGCGTGTGTTATTTGCATGAACCTAAGTTCGTGAGCAGCGCGTTGATCTTCATCGCCATCTTCTTCACCCATGGCTCCCAAGAAGAAGACCAGCGCAACCGCGCATCCCTTCACTTCGAAGGCCCCCTCGCACGTAGCTGCGGACGCCGTTGGCACTGCGGCAATGACGAATGAGGTGGGCGTCATGGGCGACGCGACTGGCGCAGGCGGCGCCACCGTCATGTCTCCCGCGGCCGAAGCTGGAGCGGGGAACACCGAAGAGGAGCAACAGCAGAAACATCTTGGCGAACTCGGCCCTAGTGCCGCGGGAGGAGAAAATGTTCAGTCTCCACCTCCTCGCCGCACTGGTGGCCGCAGCCGCAAAAGCGGCGCCCAATCTGGAGCAAGCCATGAGCTTCCAACTGTGCCCGCCACAGTCGCGCCTGTCGGACGCCCACCTCGCTCAGAGCAAGACGGAGCGCCAAGTGGGACCGTAGTCCCACAAGTTCAACCTCCTCGACGACAGATCGCCCCGGCAACCAGCGCACGGCGACGAGAATACGGCGACGCCCCTCCTGGTTCCACCAGGAGTCGAGCAACGTCACGATCTGCCTCCCTAGCCATGCCGGCCACGGCAGCAGAAGCAATGGCGCGGGCTCAGCTGCTGCTAAACTTCCCGCCGGTGGCTGACAAGATGGACGAGTGGAGAGCCACCATCCAGAGTTTGATCGGTTTCGTCGAAGCCAGAAAATCGCAACATGCAGAGCCGTCGAGATACCCGCGGACGGTGACGGTGGCCCGCGCTGACGGTCGCGTCGAGGGGGGCACGCCAACAGTGCAATCCCCTCTGCAACAGCAGATCCAGAGGCAGCCACAACAAGCTCAACGTGTCGATGAGCCCGACGAGGCATCTATGGTTTTGTCCGGCCCGTGCGATCACCGGGACCAGCGGCGTGTCCTGGAAGACCGACGGAGGGAAGACGCCCGCGTCACCATAGAGCGACGCCGGGAAGCACACCGCCAATCCAACAGGCGCAACGGCCCAGATGCTGGCGACCCCGCGCCCAGTGTTGGCGAGTACCTGCCTTATGAGGTTGGGTGCCCTGCCTTCACTCGCGAGCTGCAACAGGTCTGCTGGCCATCGGCCCGAGCTTTCAAGCCTGAGCTGACGGAGAAATATGACGGGAAGCTAAACCCGGCGGAGTTCCTGGGCATCTATACGATAGTCGTTCAAGCCACCAGGGGAAGAGATGAGAAGGTGCTCGCCAACTATTTCCCTTTGGCACTCAAGCCAAATGTGAGATCGTGGCTGATGCCCCTGCCGGAGAACTCTATTTCATCATGGGCTGACTTGTGCAACGAGTTTGTCGGCGCCTTCACAGGTGGCCATCAGGAGCCAGGACAGCCCAGCGACCTGCAAGTCCTTCCGCGAAAGGAAGGAGAAACCCTGCGGAAATACATCCAGAGATTCAGTCGAGTGCACCACAATATTCCAGAGATACACCCCACAGCTGTGATTGCCGCGTTCCACTCGAATGTGCGCAATAGGAGGATGCGGGCCAAGATGAATGTAAAGCTCCCCAAGACCGTCAATGAGTTTTATACATTGGCGGAGAAGTGTGCTCGTGCTGAGGAAGGAAGGCGACTCCCTGGAGAGGAGGCTCGCGTCGAAATCGACTCCGAAGACGACGACAATGCCCCTGGCCCGAAGGGGAATAGCCGGAAGCGCAACAAGAAGCCTAAAGGAAAAGCAGTGTTGGCCGTTGAGAGCTCTGGTAATCTCACTACCGGCAAAAAGGCCAAGGCCGTGGCCCCCGGCAAGGCAGCTGCCCCGTGCGCTGATTGCCGGGAAGCCGCAGCGGCAGAGAGAACCAGAAGGTCCGACGGGCCATACTGCAAAATCCATCGCACCAAAGGCCATGATCTCCAAGAATGCCGCCAAGTTGAGCAACTTGCTGAGAAGTAGAAGGCTGAATACGAGAAGCGGGACAAGGATAAAGGCCAAGATGGTGCTGCCGGGAAGGGCCGTGGTGGTAGAGGAGGCCGCCGCGGCAAGGCCCCTCAACAGAAGGAAAAACCTGCTAGAGGCCGTGAGAAGAAAGAAGAAGATGATATGAGTGGTGATGAGGATGATGAAGAGTCCAGTGATCGGGAGTTCCAGAAGGCAACTGAAGCCATGTGTGTTGACGGGGGTGCATCTTTGCATTCCTCTCACCGCCAGCTCAAGCAGTGGGCCCGTGAGATCAACGTCGTGGAGCCAGCTGCAGAGTCCAGAAGACCACTCAAATGGTCCCGCACGCCTATCATCTTTGATGAAGAGGATCATCCTGACCGCACCACTGCGGTCGGGTGTTTGCCGTTGTAGGTCTCCCCAACAATCCGCAACCTCAAAGTAACCAAGATGCTTGTTGACGGCGGGGCAGGGTTGAACTTAATCTCCACCAAGGTGGTTGAAAGGCTGCAGATCCCTGACGGAGAGCTCAAGCCTACGGGTACATTCCAAGGAGTCAACCCCGGCACGAGCCGACCCAAGGGAAAGATCACTTTGCCTGTGACGTTTGGCAGGGAGTTGAACTACCGGACTGAGAAAGTGGTGTTTGATGTGGTCGAACTCCCCCTACCTTACAACGGAATTCTTGGTCGCCCAGCTCTGGCAAAATTCATGGCAGCATCCCACTATGCTTACAACACTTTGAAGATGCCAGGGCCCATCGGAATCATCTCCATCCCATCTGACAAGAAAGATGCGGTTATCTGCGTGGACAAGATGTATCGAGACACGGTAGCAGCTGAAGTCGTGGAAGCACCAGCTCCCGCCAAGGAATCGAAGAAGGGGAAGAAGTCTAGAAGAGACGCCGGTAAGGACTTCGGGAAGCGCGCCTCTTCGAAGTGTGCTGCGCCTGTTGATGATCTACCGGAAAGTTCCACTAGCAAGAGATCCAAGATCACGTTTCCTGCGACGAACAAGGTCCCGGCAGGGCAGGAAGGCACTGATGGTACATTTATCATCAGTGCCACCATTAATGACAAATAGGAAAGCGCGCTCGTTGCCTTTCTGCGGGCGAATGTCGATGTGTTTGCTTGGCAACCATCTGACATCCCCGGTGTTCCCAGGGAGGTAATTGAGCACCACCTTGTTGTCTGCCCTCATGCCAGGCCCGTCAAGCAGAAAGTTAGGAAGCAAGCCTTGGAGCAGCAACAGTTCATTGCCGAAGAGATCAAGAAGCTTGAAGCAGCTGGTTTGGTCAGAGAAGTGTTGCATCCGACATGGTTAGCCAACCCGGTAGTGGTGCGCAAGGCGAATGGGAAATGGAGGCTTTGCATTGATTTCACTGACTTAAATAAGGCATGCCCGAAGGACCCTTTTTCCTTGCCGCGCATCGATCAGATTGTTGATTCCACTTTTGGGTGTGACTTGCTTTCCTTCTTGGACGCATACTCCGGATACCACCAGATATTCATGGCCAAGGAAGATGAGGAGAAGACCGCGTTCATAACTCCATGTGGCACATACTATTTTGTACGTATGCCCTTCGGGTTAAAGAGCGCTGGTTCTGTCTTTGCAAGGGCCATGCAGATTGGATTTGAAACTTAGTTGCACAGGAACGTGGAAGCTTACATGGATGACATAGTAGTCAAAACCAAGGATGAAGCGACTCTCATACAAGACTTGGAAGAAACTTTTATCAACTTACGCAAGATCAATTTGAAGCTCAACCCTGAGAAGTGTGTGTTTGGTGTCCCATCCGGCAAGCTGCTTGGGTTCTTTGTGTCTCAGCGAGGAATAGAAGCCAATCCCGACAAGATCAAAGCAATCGAGCAGATACAAGCACCCAAGTCCGTCAAGGACGTAAGGCGCTTGGCTGGATGCATTGCCGCGTTAAGTAGGTTCATCTCAAAATCCGCTGAGCGCGCCCTACCATTTTTCAAGATTCTGAAAAAGGCCGGCCCGATGAAGTGGACCCCGGAAGCAGAAGTAGCGCTGCAAGATCTGAAAGCTTACCTTTCCTCCGCTCCCACCTTGGTCGCGCCTAAACCGCAAGAACCGTTGTTGCTATACTTGGTGGCAACAAATCAAGTGGTTAGTGCAGCGCTGGTGGCGTAGCGGGAAGTGGATGAGGACGCAGCCACTGCAACTGATGTCACCGGGGGTGGAACCGAAGCATTCGCGGCAGGACCTGATACGGGCCAAGGGGAACCTAAGCAAACAGACGAAGGCAGTTTCAAGGAAGTGGCGAAGAAGAAAGTGGTGCGGCGACCAGTGTACTTTGTCAGCTCTTTATTACAAGGGGCTAGATCAAGGTACTCTTGAGTGCAAAAGCTGATCTTCGGCCTTCTCATGGCCTCGAGGAAGCTGCGCCACTACTTCCAAGCCCACGAGATCACTATTGTCACCCGCTTCCCGCTGCAGCGTATATTGAGGAACCCCGAAGCCACTGGCATGATAGTTGAATGGGCGCTAGAGCTGTCAAGTTTTGCTTTGAAGTATGAGAGCACTTCCACAATCCAGAGTAGGGCGTTGGCGGAATTCATTGCGGAATGGACACCCACGCCAGACGAAGAGGTTCCAGAGACAATTCTCCCCGGCAAAGAAGCGCCTAAAGAATGGATCATGTACTTTGATGGTGCTTTCTCACTTCAGGGCGTCGGAGCAGGAGTGCTCCTTATCGCCCCCACCGGAGAGCATCTCAAATATGTGGTCCAAATGCACTTTCCCCGGGAGGAGGCCACCAACAACACTGCTGAGTATGAGGGGCTCCTTGCCGGACTTAGGATTGCGGTGGAGTTGGGAATCAAAAACTAATCGTCTGAGGAGATTCTCAACTCGTGGTGAGACAAGTCAACAAAGATTATCAGAGCCCGTTGAGGGAAGCATACGTGGAAGAGGTGAAGAAGCTGGAGGAGCGCTTTGATGGATTGCAAACAGAGCACGTGCCGCGTGCAGAAAATAGCATCGCTGATCATCTATCAAAGTGCGCTACGCAAAAGCTCCCTGTGGAACCAGGAACCTTTGTCCTCCACCGCACTCAGCCATCAGTATCCCCATCAACGATGACCGGGAAAAGAAGAAAGCTGAACTCCGGCAAGCATTTCCCGGCAGAGCTTCCCGAAGCCACTGGTAGAGAGGCTGCCAGGGGAAACCCTGTTTTGGTTGGTGAGCAGCTCCCTCCTACAGGACCCCAGGTCCTTACGGTCGAGGTACGCGCTCCCACGAACGAGGAGGCGCCTTTAGTCCTTGTTGTCGAGCCACAGGCTCCAGCTTGGGCACAGCCTATCGTCCACTTCCGTCAAACAGGAGAACTTCACAAAGAGCAAGAAGAAGCCGAAAAATTAGCCCGTCAGTCAAGTATGTACCAGTTTGTCGATGACACTCTGTACAGAAAAAGGCCAAACGGTGTGAAATTGAGGTGCATTTGCTGGGAAGATGGACTGAAGCTGTTGGCAGAAGTTCACGGAGGCGTGTGTGGGTCTCACATTGGATCAAGGGCCCTTGCCGGGAAAGCCTTCCGGTAGGGTTTCTATTGTCCCACTGCCCTCCAAGATGTAACTGAGCTAGTCACCAAGTGTGAGGCCTGTCAGTTCCATTCCAAGAACATTCATCAACCAGCGCAAGCCCTCCAGACGATCCCTTTATCCTAGCCATTCTCGGTCTGGGGCTCGATATTTTGGGCCCCTTCCCCCCACGCTGTCGGGGGCTTTGAATTCTTGTTCGTAGCAATCGACAAGTTTACAAAGTGGCCTGAGGTGGAACCAGTGAGGAAGGTGACTGCACAATCAGCTGTCAAGTTGCTGAAAGGACTGGTGTGCCGTTTTGGAGTGCCCAACAGGGTGATCACCGATAATGGCACCCAGTTCACGAGCCGCACCTTTATGTTGTACATCCAAAGCCTTGGAAGCAAGGTCTCCTTCGCCTTTGTTGCCCACCCAAGGAGCAATGGGCAAGTCGAGATGATGAATGCTGAAGTGTTGCGTGGACTCAAGACAAGAACTTTCGATAGACTGCGGAGATGCGGCAAGCGTTGGATAGATGAGCTGCCGGTGGTTCTTTGGTCCCTCAGAACGACACCAAATCGATCTACCGGCCAGACGCCCTTCTCCCTAGTATATGGGGCGGAAGCAGTTCTCCCCATGGAACTCATATACGGGTCACCTCGAGTACTTGCCTACGATGAAATAGAGCAAGAACAGCTACGGCATGACGATGCCATGCTCCTGGAGGAAGATCGTCTCCGGGCCGCTGTGCGTACTACATGCTACCAGCAGGCCCTGCGCTGCTATCACAGTCGCAGGGTCCACGCCCGGAGCCTTGAGGAAGGCGACCTTGTCCTTAGGCACGTTCAGTCTGCCAAGGGTACCAACAAGTTGACGCCAAAGTGGGAAGGCCCTTACCGGGTAGCACGAGTCACCAGACCTGGCGCAGTCCGTCTGGAGACCGAAGATGGCACCAAAATGCTTAACTCATGGAATATTGAGCATCTTCATAAGTTCTACCCGTAAGGCGCGGTTGTCGGGCTCAGTCCCCGGCAGCCACCTTTTGTACAAGCCTTGCCGTAATTGCATGTAACCCTTTGTACAAAGCCATGCGCAGACCATGTGCATGCAATAATAAAGCTAGGCATTGCATCATACCACCAAACTACATGTTTTGCTATGCGTTTTTATGTTGCAATGTTATCGCTCTTAAGTTTTAGAAATTTGCTAGAGTACTTGATGAGCCTATTATCCTTGTTGCCACGTTCTCTCTTGCCAGAAGACCGAGGCCTCTTGCCCTACATGTTTGACCACCAGGAAAACAAGGAAGGAGGGTGGAGAAACAAGGACGGTGGCCTGTCGTACTCCAGAAAGGAATATTGCCTGAAAAGATAAGTATAACCGCATATTCCAAGCCCGAACCATTTTGCTCCCTTAAGGAAACCCCTACTATCCTCTTTTACTATGTACCGTGGAGTCCTTAACGCAATGGAAACCCTTGTCGCTTATCAGCTCTGGGGAGCCGCGCCGATACCAACAAGGGACCCTGCCGGGGAATAATACCAGCTTGCTGCCAGGGCCTCACTCCCCCTTGGCGCTCACGGTACATACTGACCCGGCAGATAGTTCCATGCGGCAGAGACAAACATGCTAACACAGTACAAACAAGAGGAGAAAGGGACAGTACTTAAGGAAGAAAAATAGCATTCTTTCATTCATTTTTGATACAAGATGGATGAAGATACATTAGAGGACGCCCCTTTCATAACTCTTTATTTGACTTTCTCCCCTAGGAGAAAGCTACAAAAAGAAAGAAAAGGAAAA
This sequence comes from Elymus sibiricus, assembly GCA_039707655.1. Lineage (NCBI taxonomy): Eukaryota > Viridiplantae > Streptophyta > Magnoliopsida > Poales > Poaceae > Elymus > Elymus sibiricus. Next base: position 221,418,285 of record CM077665.1, read on the forward strand.
AGGAGGGCTTAAGCAGAAGCCCGGCCTGACCCCGGCAGGACGCGGCTCCGCAGGACCTCCAGCAGGGAAGACGAAGCCGAAGTCCATGAGCCTGCCAGGGCCCAGCTGAGGGAGGAGACGGTGCCCAATTCAAGAACCCCCGGCAAATCGCTCTGCCGGGGGGAGCCGCTGACGGTGATGGTGCGACCGGCGATCAGCTGGAGTCCAGGTCATTGTACTCCGACTTGACGGCCTGGGGCTCGCTGTCGCCGTCTTCACCGACACTGTCCTCCTCGTCACTGTCGCTCGAGGAGGAGCTTTCGTCGCCGCTCAAGCTCTCTTCGCAGCAGCTAAGACGAGCGCCCGAACGCCCATAGATCTTGATGGAGAACGTATCGACCTCCACCAGCTTGAAGCGGAGGACGTAACCACTCATGAAGTTATGGGCACGTGCGAAGGTTTTCCACCCGCGCCTGAAGAACATGACGTAGGGCGCCAGAAACTCGACGTCAACCTGCGCAGCGCCATTACAGAAGCCATGCACACGCAACCACATTGCATGTGGCTTGTCGACCTCCATCACCCTGGAGAAAGGGCGAGGGAGTCGCAAACGGCTACGGGGAGGGTCGCGCAGCCTGACGACGAACTCCAGCGTTGTACTTTCAGTATGCTCCATAGCTAAGGAAGGAGCCGCCAACGGAAGAGGATCGGGTGCAGCGCTCCGCCTCCCCCGACCGCGAGCTCCGTGTCGGCCCCGGCCTCTTCCAGCGCCCCCACCACGCGCACTAGAACTGCCTCCCGCCGCCGTGGCTGAAGCAGCAGCACGATCTCAAAGGGAAACTCTCGTCGCTGCGGCAGAAGTTGGGAGTCGCCCTCGCCCCCTCGTCATGGTGGTGGCTGGTGCGTCCAAAGACGGAGGATGAGGGAATGGATGACACTACTGCAGGATGCTACTAATGCGACACATCAATCAGAGACCCTTCGACAAAAGTGTGTGCGATGACCAAATCGCAAACGGTATAGTTATAGCTCCTAGCTAATGACGTAAACTGTGTGCGATGACGGGTCCATCAAATACGATCTAAAAAATAGTTGCGTGTGCGATGTTTGGCAAACAGTTGGCCTAGATAAATTGTTTGAGATTGGATAATATAACACAACCGTTTATAAAAATACAAGTGTGTGCGATGTACGACATATAGTTCACCCCGATAAACTGTTTGCGCTGATCAAGCAGAACACAAACAATTGTCCAGATGATCACGTGTGCGATAGACGGCATACAGGTCACTCGGATGAACTGTTTGTGATGAGGTAAAATAACATAAACGGTTACATAGATCAAGATGTGTGTGATAGACGGCATAAAGGCCACTGGGATGAACTGTGTGCAATAGGCAAAAATAACACAAACGGTTTCTCAGATCAAGATGTGTGTGATGTACGCAGGCCACTCGGATGTGTTGTGGGCAAACGGTTCCGGATAAAGAACTGTGAGGGAGTGATGAAATCATCACCGACGGTTTTGGTTGTTTATTCCGTATGCGATGTGATTTGCTCAATCTGCCCACAAACATCTATGCTCTATTTAGAAGAACATGATTGCATAATCAAATTAAGAATCCAATACACACATAACATTGGCGCACACCTTAATAAACTATTACATGCATAATAAACTTATCCCTCTAAAACTACGAATATTTCTGCATAGAGGGAGTATGAGAATTGAGAAACGATCATCAAATCATCTACTTCTTGTGATGCTTGCCGCCAGCGCTCTGCTTGTGGCTCGATCCCTCGTTGTCTTCAGGTAAGAGGCACTTCCTCATGTCAACGATCCACCTGAACATCTCGTAGCATGTGTACGCTTGCTTGGCCGCGGTCTGGAGGTTATATTCATCCAGTTTCTTCACCCAGCCCCTGTGCCAGACAGGCTTGTTCTTGTTGCACTCAGCCTTCATGTCAGCGTAGTAGGGGTCGATTATGGCCTCGGCCAGGTCAACATGGGAGTCCATGTCCTTCTTGCGGCCCCAGACCCTGTAGTGGCCACGGATGTCGACAAGCTTCTGGCAGGCCAAGCCCGAAGTCTTGAGCCCCTTTGGATAATCGGTGGTGTCCCCCGTAGCGAACCTATAGTTGGGGCTGTTGACAAACCTGGTGAAATGCTCACAAGGCACTGTGGCTAGGCAGTAGTGGTAGAGGAGGACGTGATGGACGATGCACAACTGGGCGACGGCAACCTTCTGATCATGCCCGACACGATCGCCGGTGTAAGCAAGGTCAAAGCCGGCCACTTTGTACTTGTCATCCGCATCAAGCAGCCGCTCCATGGTGTCGATGGAGTCCTCCACCATGCCCGGGTCATTGGTGTACACCACCGTGAGGTCCGTCTTCCTCATGTGGGTCTCCACATGATGCACGCCGAACTCCATTGGAGCGCCGCTGGACATCCTCTCTGTATGCGTCGTACAGGGTGCGCTTATTGTGTTGTGGGGCGCGATCGAAAGTGTGAAGAGACTATGGTTAATGGCCGTGGGTATAAATGGGGGCCGGACGTCCTGGAAAACCGGCACATCCGGATGGCAGTTTTTGTGGCACGTGATTCAGTCGTGGAGCACGTAACTGCATGGGGCGAAGCATGTGGCGCAACCGCATGCATATGGAGCCCCGAACGTGATCGTGGGCCGGCCCCAACCGATGACAGAGCGCACGCGGAGGGGCGCGAGAGCAGAGCACGCGCAGGGGCGAGAGAGCAGAGCACGCGTAGGGACGCGAGAGCAGAGCACGCGGTGGGACGCGAGGTCGAACCAGACCACTATGTACATGCCCTCGTCAACTAACACGTCCATGACGTTGGAGTTCTCCATCCAGATCGGATGTTTGGTCTACACCATGAACACACAGGGTGTGTCCACTACGGCACGCATGGTGAATTGGCGCTCGTCGTCGGCAGCCACTGGGAGCGCCATTGGAGCCGCGCAGGATACCCTCGGTCGTGGTTCTGCTTCTTAAGGTCCAGATATTAATCGCCAGTTGCATATTGATGTCTAGATATTAATCGGCCATTGCATACTAAGGAAAAGATAGTACTACCAAAATAAGAGTCTCTCTCATAAGATGTCATTTGCATGGTTGTATGTGATACCCGGCAAACAGGTCGTTTGGACGAACTGTTTGTGTTGATCAAAAGTAACACAAACAATTCTGCGTAACAAGATGTGTGTGATACCGGGCAAACAGGTCAATACTCGGAATTGGGTGGGAAGACCGATAAAAAGACAGACGATTCCTGATAATAAGGTGTGTGTGATGTGGCCTATGGGCAAACACTTGCTCGCACCCAATTGTGTGTGATTGTTGAAATCATCACCGACGTGTTCGTTTCTATAATCATAAGCAATGTGATCTGCTATGTCTGCATATAGCATCTATGATCTGTCTACAGAACAACATCATGATTGCATAACCTAAATAAACATCTAATTACATTACTGACTACAGATAACATTTGCACACATCAATTAACAAGTACATGCATACTAAACTAGTAGTGACGATCATCAAATCATTCATCTATAGTTCTTGTGATGAGGGGTGCCGATCGGCGCAGGATGGAGGCACTTCCTCATGTCAACGATCCGCCTGCACATCTCGTAGCTTACGTACGCGTCCTTGGCCACGGACTTGACGTGATCTTCATCCAGTCTTCGAACCCAGGCGTGGTGCCAGGCAACCTTCTTCTTGCAGACATCCTTCATGCCTCTGTAGTAGGGGTCGATGATGGCCATGGCGATGTCAACCAAGGAGTCCTTATGCTTCTCCTCACCGCCCAAGATCTTGTACAGACATTGGATGTCCACAAGATTCCGGCAGGCCAAGCCAGTCATCTTGAGCACCTTTTCATCGTTGGTGGTGTCCACCGTACCAAATATGTAGTCGGGGCTGTTGACAAACCTGGCAAATCGATCGCAAGGCCTTGTGGCCAGGCAGTAGTGGTAGACGAGGACGTAATGGCCCACGCATAGCTGGGCGACGGCAACCTTCTGATCATGCCCGGCACGACAGCCGGTGTACTTGAGGTCGAAGCCGACCACTTTGTACTTGTCATAGACAAGTAACTGCTCCATGGTGTGGATGGAGTTCTCCACCCAGATTGGGTCGTTGGTGTACACAACCGTGAGGTTCTTGAACCTTACGTGGGTGTCCACGTAGGCACGAATGGTGAACTACCGCTCGTCGTCGGCAGCCGCTGGGAGCTCCGCCATTGGAGCCGAGCAGGATATCCTCTCTGTATTTGGAGTGTGGGTGTGCTTCTTGCGTTGTGGGGAAAGGTTGAAGAGAGACAATAGGTTAAATGAGCGATGGAGTAAATGGGGGCTGGACGGGCTGTAATTGGCACATCTTGTCACCGCGTTCCCGGCGGAGGATTGCTGTGCAAGCTTGACCAGCGCACGAACAAGCGTTCCCGGTGGTTCGTTTGGTCACGTGGCGGCTCGAAGTGCCGCCAACGTATCGTTGGTGAGCCTGTTCCCGCGCGCAAACGCGCACAACCTCCCACCCAGCTCGGTTGGCCACGCGTCAGCTGGAAGAAGCTCCCATTATTGGGGGCGTTAAATGGCAAACCGTTAGTAAAAACGATGCGTGTGCAATGACATAAAGCAGCGTACAAATTCAGCACTAAGCAGCGGTGTGGAAAATGCAGTGCGGGTGCGACTGGGAAGGACGGTGCGGGTTTTGTTAAGCGGGGATGATGGTGAGGGTTTTCTCGGCCAGAATAATAATGTGCTTCGGAGGCGACGTTTCAGTAGACACAGCAGTTTGTGATAACTGTAACTACGGTGTAAATGGACTGTCGTGGTCTGTGTAAATCCTACTGTCGCAAACGTTTGATGCGCGGGAATGCATTCTGGAAAATCAGGACACACGCGTGTCGCGGCACAATGTTAGTCCTCGCACCTGGTTACAATCCGGGAAAATAACCAAGTTTTTTGGTTCTAGATTTCATCTTTTCGTGTGACACCTGGATTTTTTACCGCATTCAACAAGTTTGCAATTAAGTCAAGCATTTTTTTACCGTAATATGCATAGTGTAAAAAAACTGCCAACACTAAAACATAGCTGTGCGTGCTGTGGGCAAACAGTTGCTAGTAGTAAATTGTGTGGGGACTCTAAGATAAGCATAAATATTCCATCAACCAAACTGATTGCAGCTCAAGACTGCAATTACATTGCTCTACGTATTAGTTCATAAAACAGAGTCTCACCGACATCTAGATCAACACATAATAAACATACTCAAGCAGAGATATAAGACGCACAAACTATAGATAGCTAGGGTAGTGCTCGCATCAGGACATGTATATATAACTCAATCCTAATCGTACCCACCAACAACGTAAACTTTCTCGAGGTACTCCGCGTACGCAGCGTGCGCCACCCTCCGAGAATACTTCTGCTTGAAAGAGCCAATGGCTCGTCCTCTAGCATGCGCCAGAACACTTGCAAACACAGAGTTGAGCCTTTGGGCACAGAACGGGCATCCGAAGCCCCCATTTCGGGTCCTGATACGACGATTATGCGTTTCCGCATAGAGCTCCTTGATCTTTTGCTTCTTGTACCTTCTCTGGTCGTACTTATCGCTGCCAACGTCGTCAGATAGCACCTATACATATAATAAAAAATCATGACATTGATGAATAAAATGCATCAAATGATATCACAAACAACTTAGTGCAACAAAATTATTAACTAATGACTTTAAATGCATGAACCGATTATTTTCAAACAAACAAGGAACTTTGAAGTAAGTACTACTCCACATTATCACTAAAGTAGTGATCTACATGCTCTTATACAGTGCTTATTTACAAATGGGTACATGTACAATCATCTATGTAGACAGATTATTAGCAAAATGATCAATTGTAGAGGTCAACCATTAAATCACTGTAAAACCTTAGACATAATACTAGCATAATCGTATGTACGGTTGTCACTTATCCAAGTCACTTATCATTTACCTACCAAACAATCAATACGTACACACTAACACGGATCTATCGAATCTTACTCTGATTACATGGATTGAAATAACATGAACCCCGGACGAATTACAAAAAAAGGCAGAAAATAGAACTAATCAGAGATACCCTATGATATAGTTACCAAAATAGGGGGGTCTAACCTGTTCTCTGTCGTCGTCGGAGTTGTCGCCGTCGGAGTCGTCGTCGGTGGAGTGGCCATCAGAGAGGTCGTAGTAGTCTCTGTGCAGCACCGCCTCCTGCTAGGGAGGCACGATGGGGCTTACGACGTCATTGTCATGCCTCTGTCCATGCGAGACATCATCGGCCGGGAGGGCAACCTCGTCGCCCAGCATCAAGACATGGTTAGTTGCTTCGCCGGCCCCAGCTTCGACCCCCGCGTCACCACTCCCTCCGATGGTGCGCTTGGTCGCCATCTGATACACTTCCGAGAGCGTTTACGACTGGGAACGGCGGTGAGGATGCAGGCGCGGTATGTGGAGAGAGGGGAGTGCGGCTGCCTGCTATAACCGGCGGCACAGGCACGATTAATATAGAGTGGTTGGGAGCTAGGCGGGAGGCGGGTAAACGGCTCGCCTCCCGGTGAGCCTGCGCATCGGTCTTCTTGCATGCCTCACCCCTGCTCGCACGTCTCCCATCTAGCCCGCGCAGAGGACTGCTCGCACGTCTCCCGGTTAGCCTGGGGAGAGGACTGCTCATACGTCTCTCGGTGAGCCAGAGCGGCCTGCTCGCACGCGTTCAGTCAATTTACACACCTGCTCGCACGCCTCACGGTCAGACTGAGCCGCGGACTGCTCGCATCATGCGTCCCGTCGACTCACGTCCGCTCGGACGGCACACAGGGCTCGTGGAGGTACGTAATATTTTGTTGGGACCAATGCACATGGTTCAGTACTGTAATCGTTCGTGATGGTAACATGACAAGTGTGTGTACCAAGCACCAACCTTTAATAAGCTCCCGTTTGTAAGAAAAGTGTATCAGAAATTTGTCTCTAATTAGGCCAGAAATTAGCACACACACACACACACTATATATATATATATAAATATATATATATATATATATATATATATATATCATGAAACGGAATCCCAAGTTTCATGATTTTCAGTTGATTTTTGGATTCACTTCAATTTAAAATGATTTTTCGATGTTTGAGGTTCTTTACCATTTATTGCATGGCGACTAAACACATGAACCCAAGGGGACATATGATTTCCCCCAATGAATTCCTGGAAACTCAATTATTGCATATTTTTCAAATGATATATGGACATTTTATAATTATAACACGGACTGATGTGTCACATGTTTTCTGCATAAAAATAGTTTGACGCGCCTCGAAGTGGTGTTTCCGGAGGTGGCCGCGCGCGGGGGGTGGGGGATCTTTCCGTTTCACTTGTTTGCACTAGCCTGTGTGTGTGGGATTGTCCGTTTTGTGAGGCAGTGCTGATACGTCTCCAACGTATCTACTTTTCCAAACTCGTTTGCCCTTGTTTTGGACCCTAATTTGCATGATTTGAATGGAACTAACCCGGACTGACGCTGTTTTTAGCAGAATTGCCTTGGTGTCATTTTTGTGCAGAAATAAAAGTTCTCGGATTGACCTGAAAATTTACGGAGAATATTTTTGGAATTAATAAAAAATACTGGTGAAAGAATCAACCGGAGGAGGTCCACCACCTGGCCACAAGCCAGGGAGCGCCCCCCCTAGGGCGCACCCCCCTGTCTTGTGGGCCCCCTGAAGCTCCGCCGACCTTAACTCCAACTCTATATATTCCTATTCGGGGAGAAAAAAATCAGAGAGAAGAGTTCATCGCGTTTTACGATACGGAGCCGCCGCCACCTCCTGTTCTTCCTCGGAAGGGCAGATCTGGAGTCTGATTTGAGCTCCGGAGAGGGGAAATCGACGCCGTCGTCATCACCAATTTCATGATGCTCTCCGCCGTTCGTGAGTAATTCCATCGTAGGCTTGCTGGGCGGTGATGGGTTGGATGAGATCTACCATGTAATCGAGTTAGTTTTGTTAGGGTTTGATCCCTAGTATCCACTATGTTCATAGATTGATGTTGCTATGACTTTGCTATGCTTAATGCTTGTCACTAGGGCCCGAGTGCCATGATTTCAGATCTGAACCTATTATGTTTTCATGAATATATATGTGTTCTTGATCTTATCTTGCAAGTTGTAGACACCTATTACGAGTTATGATCCGCATCCCCCAGGGTGACAATAACTGGGATTCTTTCCGGTGATTACCGTAGTTTGAGGAGTTCATGTATTCACTAAGTGCTAATGCTTTGATCCGGTTCTCTATTAAAAGGAGGCCTTAATATCCCTTAGTTTCCATTAGGACCCCGCTGCCACGGGAGGGTAGGACAAAAGATGCCATGCAAGTTCTTTTCCATAAGCACGTATGACTATATATGGAATACATGCCTACATTACATTGATGAATTGGAGCTAGTTCTGTATGACCCTATGTTATAACTGTTGCATGATGAATGCCATCCGACATAATTATCCGTCACTGATCCATTGCCTATGAGCTTTTCACATATTGATCTTTGCTAAGTTACTTTTCCGTTGCTACTGTCACAATCACTACAATACTGCTACTGTCACTTTTGCCACCGTTACCGTTACTTCCATACTACTTTGCTACTAAATACTTTGCTGCAGATATTAAGTCTTTCAGGTTTGGTTGAATTGACAACTCAACTGCGAATACTCGAGAATATTCTTTGGCTCCCCTTGTGTCGAATCAATAAATTTGGGTTGAATACTCTACCCTCGAAAACTGTTGCGATCCCCTATACTTGTGGGTTATCAAGACCTTTTTCTGGCGTCATTGCCGGGGAGCATAGCTCTATTCTCTGAGTCACTTGGGATTTATATCTGTTGATCACTATGAAGAATCTGAAAGACCCAAAGACCAAGATCTATCCCTCTACTACGAGGGGAGGTAAGGAACTGCCATCTAGCTCTGCACTTGATTCACCTTCTGTTATGAGTAAACTTGCGACACCACCACCTGCTAGTTATCCTGATATATCGGAAGTAATAGATGATACCACTTCTGCTATGCATGAGGCTTATGATGGTACTTTGCTTGATAATACTGTGCCACTAGGTGAATTTCTTGATGAACAAATTGCTAGAGTGAATGCTGAAACTGATGATATTTCTGAATCTGATGAAATTATTGAAACTGAACACTATGATACACCTGCTAGAGCCAGCTCTCCTAGATATGAATTGCCTAATATACCTAAGGGTTATGTTATGGAAGGAGAGGTAGCTAGGGACTTTCTTGCTTGTAAGGATAGAGATGATCTTAAGAAGTTGCTATGCAAGTGGAAGGAAAAATCTTTGAATGCTAGAATGCAATATGATCCTAAGTTTGCTACTTCACCTATCTTTGTTACTGATAAGGATTATGAATTCTCTGTCGATCCCGAGTTAATTACTTTGGTTGAATCTGATCCTTTCCATGGTTATGAATCTGAAACTGTTGTGGCACATCTTACTAAATTGAATGATATAGCCACCCTATTCACTCATGAGGAAAAAAATCGCTATTACTATATTCTTAAGTTGTTTCCTTTCTCAGTAAAGGGTGATGCTAAGATATGGTTTAATTCTCTTGCTCCTGGTTGTGTGCGTAGTCCCCAGGATATGATATACTACTTCTCTAAAAAATATTTTCCTGCCCATAAGAAACAAGCTGCCTTGCAGGAAATATTTAACTTTGTGCAAATTGAAGAAGAGAGTCTCCCACAAGCTTGGGGGAGGCTTCTCCAATTACTTAATGCTTTTCCTGATCATCCTCTCAAGAAAAACGAAATACTTGATATCTTTTATAATGGACTAACCGATGCTTCTAGGGATCGCCTAGATAGTTGTGCTGGTTGTGTTTTCAGGGAATGAACTGTTGAACAAGCTGAACTACTATTGAATAATATTTTGAGCAATGATAATGATTGGACTCTTCCCGAACCACCTCCAAAGCCCACTCCGAAGAAAAGAGGTATTCTATTTCTCAGTCCTGAAGATATGCAAGAGGCAAAGAAATCTATGAAAGAAAAAGGTATTAAAGCTGAAGATGTTAAGAATCTACCACCTATTGAAGAAATACATGGTCTTGATAACCCGACACAGGTAGTAGAGGTAAATTCTCTCTGTAGATTTGATGAAGGTGATATTCCTTATAATAAGTCTGCTAGCCAATGCTTGGATGAGTTTGATAACTTTATTGTTAAGCAAGAAAATTTCAATGCTTATGTTAGTAGACAATTGAAACACAATGCTTACATGCTTGATCACTTAGGTGATTATATGAGTAGAACTATCAATGATCTTAAGCTTATTAGTAAACATGCTTCCATGGTAACTACTCAAGTAGAACAAGTACTTAAGGCACAAAATGATTTGCTTAATGAGATGAATGGTAAGAACAATGATCATTCTGTTAGGTTGTGACTAGAGGTGGTAAAATGACTCAGGAACCTTTGTATCTTGAGGGCCATCCTAAGAGAATCAAGCAAGATTCTCAGAGAATTAATTCTGATGCACCTAATTGTCCTAGTAATAAAAGGAAAAAGAATGACGATAGGACTTTGCATGCTGCTAGTGAACCTGTTATAGGTGCTCATGAAAACCTCAATGATATTTCTATTTCTGATGCTGAGACACAATCTGGTGATGAGCATGAGCCTAGTGATAATATTAATGTTGATGTTCATGTTGATGCTCAACTTAGTAATGATAATGATGTGGAGATTGAACCTGATGTTGATCTTGATAACCCACAACCTAAGAACAAAAGATATGACAAAAGAGACTTTGTTGCTAGGAAGCATGGTAAAGAAAGAGAGCCATGGGTTCAGAAACCCATGCCCTTTCCTCCTAAGCCATCCAAGAAAAAGGATGATGAGGACTTTGAGCGCTTTGTTGAAATGCTTAGACCTGTCTTTTTGCGTATGCGCTTGACTGATATTCTGAAAATGTCTCCTTATGCTAAGTATATGAAAGATATTGTGACAAATAAGAGGAAGATACCGGAAGCTGAGATTTCCACCATGCTTGCTAATTATACCTTTAAGGGTGGAATACCAAAGAAACTAGGAGATCCCGGAGTACCTACTATACCATGCTCTATTAAAAGAAATTATGTTAAAACTGCTTTATGTGATCTTGGAGCTGGTGTTAGTGTTATGCCTTTCTCTTTATATCGTAGACTTGATTTGAATAAGTTGACACCTACTGAAATCTCTTTGCAAATGGCTGATAAATCAACCGCTTTACCCATCGGTATTTGTGAGGATGTGCCTGTTGTGGTTGCAAATGTTACTATCTTAACGGACTTTGTTATTCTTGATATTCCCGAGGACGACAGTATGTCGATCATCTTTGGTAGACCCTTTTTGAACACTGCAAGGGCTGTTATTGATTGCAACAAAGGCAATGTCACTTTTCATGTTAATGGTAATGAGCATACGGTACACTTTCCGAAGAAACAACCTCAAGTTCATAGTATCAACTCCATTGGAAAAATTTCAACGATTATTATTGGAGATTTTGAATTCCCTCTCCCTACTGCCAAAAATAAATATGATATACTTATTGTTGGGGACATGCATATCCCCATTGAGGTAACCTAGTGTCATTCGAAAAAGTTTGTCAATAAGACTTGATCAACCTTATTGATGGATTCTTTTTGACGGGCATGAGATGGATGAATTTAGAAAGCACAACTTTATGTACCCAACTTTTACTTTCTGTTATTTAGAGTTAATTACAGTAAAAATGTTATTATTTTTCTGTTTTCTGTTTTATCCGTGCAATAAAAAGTGACCTGAAAATAAAAGTTCCCCAAATGCCCTGAAAATTTAGTATGATTTTTTCTGGAATATTTAAGAATTTTTGGCACTGAGAACACATCAGGGGGCTGCACCAGTGGGCCACAAGCCTGCAGGGCGCGCCCACCCCCCCTAGGCGCGCCCCCTAGCTTGTGGGTCCCAGGTAGGCCCCCCTCACTTATTCCAGCCACCATCCACTTCGTCTTCCTCCAGAAAAAATCCCACCATTGCTCAAACCCATGTTCTAGCTCATTTTGCTGCCATTTTCGATCTCCTTGTGCAAAGCTCCATTTGCAAAACTGTTTGGGGGGATTGTTCTTCGGTATGTGACTCCTCCAATGGTCCAATTAGTTTTTGTTCTAGTGCTTTATATATTGCAAATTTTTGCTGCTGTGGTGACCTTGTTCTTGAGCTTGCATGTTAAATTTGTATGGTCCCAAGTAGTTTTGATGCATGATATAGCCTCTAGGCACTTGTGGGAATAGTTGCTATAAGTTTTGTTGAGTTTTGTTCACCTTTATTGTGAGTCACTAAAAATTTCAGAAATTTTTCAGAAACATGATGAGGAGATTATTAAGAGGCTCTTCAAGCCGAGGCTCTAAAGAAGATGAAAATGAGGTGAAGAAGAAGCCCAGATATAATCTTCCTCGCGGCGCAGAGGTTCGGCCATGTGAATGGCCAAGTGATGCATTCTTGAGGGCGGCCGGAATTTTTGAAGATTTTTATTATTTGGCTGAGAATGCAAGCATCACCGACTTCCTCAACGATAAGTGTGACCAGTACCTCCTATTCACTAATATCTTCATGCAAAATTTTCACTTTTATCCTAGGAAGAATCCTCCCACGGTGGAATTTTACTTATATGATGTGCCTAAGGAGATGAACCTTTACGATTTTTGCAAAGTTTGCAAAATACCTTATGAGGGCACCATCAGTGAACCATGTCCTAGAGACATGGAGGACTTTATTGCCTGAATCACTGTGGGGGAAGAGAGAGGGGTGTCAAGGGCAAGAGCGGCTAGTTTACATTTTCCTGTGCTACGCTATTATTCATTATTTGCGGGGAGATGTTTAGTTGGTCGTGGGGAAAGTGGAAGCCTTAGTGCTCCCGACCTCGCCATTTTGCGCCATGCTTTACTTGCTGATAGAACTTTTAGTCTGGGCGCTATAGTGGCTCAATGGTTGAACCTAAACCGTTCGAAGGGCCCCATATTTGGAGGTATCTACGCATCTCGTCTAGCCAAACACTTTAAAATACCCATTAGGCTTGACGAGGAAGAGGAAATGTTACTACCTACAAGATATTTAGACTATGATAGTATGGTAGCACATGATTTTATTAGGAGGGATAACGATAGAAGGCTGCTTTACAACCTAGTATTTAGTCAGGGTACTTGTGAGATTATTACTCTGCCTGCTTCTTCTTTGTTCGATATTCATTCAGGCAGGTACACTATTATGCCCGAGGACATCTACAGATATTGGGGTCTGTCGCAACCCCCAGCACCTGAGTCGGTACCAGCCCTTGATCCGTACCAGGATCCGGTTTTTCAGTGGGAGCCACAGGAGCTCGCCAACCAGTGGAACCCTCAGTATCCTCCGGAGTATACAGGAGATGGTTATTTTCAGCCATGGCCCTAGACCAACTTAGGCCAAAAGCCTAAGCTTGGGGGAGTACGTATTTCTCACCAACATTACATTCATGTTCACACACTCATTCCAGTTGTCGGTGCTTATACTTTTTCATTGTATCATCCATGGTATTTTATTTCTTCTTTCCGCTTTCTTCTTGTGTGTTTAATTAATCTTGAGAAATCCAAAAAAAAATAGTTCTAGCTTTACCTTTCAGTTTGTTTAGTTGTAGCCTTAAAAGAAAACCCAAAATGATTTCTCGTTCTTCTTTTGCTTGTTGGTAGCTTTCCCATGTAAATAGTTTTTCCCATTTTTGTTTTGAAATTTCATTTCTTTGGGTCGTAAGGAGAAGGCCACGATGAAAATGTTGAGTGGCTCTCATATGCCTCATTGTTTACCTTACAGAGAGCCCATATTACCTTGCCTTCTCCTTTGAGTTATTGTTTGCAGATTCTAGCTTAGTCCAATGCACGTGCACTCTTATTATTATTCACACCATTCGGTCGTGCAAGTGAAAGGCAATAATGACGATATAGGATGAAGTGATTGAGATGAAGAAAAGCTGGTATGAACTCGACCTATTTTGTTTTTGTAAATATGATTAGCTCATTGTTCTGGATTTAGCTCATTATGGATGGAACATGTTTGCAATGACAATTAGAGATTATAGTTACTCATGCCATGCTTAATTAGCTAAGAGTGTATAATGGTTTGTCTTGAGTGCCAACATGCATTTTAAAATGGTTGTGATGTGGTATGATAGGATGGTATCCTCCTCTGAATGATTCAAGTGGCTTGACTTGGCACATGTTCACGCATGTAGTTGAAACAAAATCAACATAGCCTCCACGATATTTATGTTCATGGTGATTTATGTCCTACTCATGCTTGCATTCAATGTTGGTTAATCTCAAAGCATGTTTATGACTGTTGTCGCTCTCTAGTTGGTCGCTTCCCAAGTCTCTTGCTAGCCTTCACTTGTACTAAGCGGGAATACTGCTTGTGCATCCACTTCCATAAACCCAAAGTTGTCCCATATGAGTCCACCATACCTACCTATATGCGGTATTTACCTGCCGTTCCAAGTAAATTTGCATGTGCCAAACTCTAAAGCTTCAAATAATATTCTGTTTTGCATGCCCGAATCGCTCATGTAGTAACTAGGGGATGTCAGTATCTTCCATGCTAGGTGGGTTATTCTCACGATATGTGTTGATTCACTGTCATTCACGAGAAAGTGGCTGGTATTCGGAATGCCCAGTTCCATGCTCAAAATCAAATCAAAATATAATGAAACAAAACTCCCCCAGGATTGTTGTTTGTATGGACGGTACCCATGGATTCGGCTCGCCGTGGAGTGTGATTGATTGGTGGAGGGGGAGTTAAAACTTTACTATTCTGTTTGGGAACCGCCTATAATGTATCTAGCATGGAAGATACTGAGATCTCTCAGTTATTATGTTGACAATGAAAGCATACCGCTCAAAATTATTATTCATCCCTGTTTTAAAAGCTCGAGCTCTGGCACCTCTGCAAATCAATGCTTCCCTCTGCGAAGGGCCTATCTATTTTACTTTACTATTGAGTCATCATCCTCTTATAAAAAGCACCAATTAGAGAGCACCACCGTCATTTGTATGCTTTGTTATTAATTGATATTGAGTATGATTGTGACTGGATCTCTTTTACCATGAATTACAATGTCTAGTCAGTCCTTGTTCTTTGGAGGTGCTCTGCATTTATGTTTTGCGGTCTCATAAAGGGCTAGCGAGATACCACTATATCATATTGTATCATGATTGTTTTGATAAAATTGTTGTCATCCGAGATTTATTATTATCGCTCGCTAGTTGATTATGCCATTGATATGAGTAAATGTGAGACCTAATTGTTATTGTGAATGTGGTTAGTCTATAATCTTTGCTTAAAATCTGAACAACAGTTAGACATATTTACAACAACAAGATCAAACAGAGTTTGTAAAAGTTTTTCTTTATCACTTTCAGTTTGTCAACTGAATTGCTTGAGGACAAACAATGGGTTAAGCTTGGGGGAGTTGATACGTCTCCAACATATCTACTTTTCCAAACTCTTTTGCCCTTGTTTTGGACCCTAATTCGCATTATTTGAATGGAACTAACCCGGACTGACACTGTTTTCAGCAGAATTGCCTTGGTGTTATTTTTGTGCGGAAATAAAAGTTCTCGGATTGACCTGAAAATTTATGGAGAATATTTTTGGAATTAATAAAAAATACTGGCGAAAGAATCAATCGGAGGAGGTCCACCACCTGGTCACAAGCCAGGGGGGCGCCCTCCCCCCTAGGGCGCACCCCCCTGTCTTGTGGGCCCCCTGAAGCTCCGCCGACCTCAACTCCAACTCTGTATATTCCTATTCGGGGAGAAAAAAATCAGAGAGAAGAGTTCATCGCGTTTTACGATACGGAGCCGCCGCCACCTCCTGTTCTTCCTCGGGAGGGCAGATCTGGAGTCTGATTTGGGCTCCGGAGAGGGGAAATCGACGCCGTCGTCATCACCAACCATCCTTCATCACCAATTTCATGATGATCTCCGCCGTTCGTGAGTAATTCCATCGTAGGCTTGCTGGACGGTGATGGGTTGGATGAGATCTACCATGTAATCGAGTTAGTTTGGTTAGGGTTTGATCCCTAGTATCCACTATGTTCTGACATTGAAGTTGCTATGACTTTGCTATGCTTAATGCTTGTCACTAGGGCCCGAGTGCCATGATTTCAGATCAGAACCTATTATGTTTTCATGAATATATATGTGTTCTTGATCTTATCTTGCAAGTTGTAGACACCTATTACGAGTTATGATCCGCATCCCCCAGGGTGACAATAACTGGGATTCTTTCCGGTGATTACCGTAGTTTGAGGAGTTCATGTATTCACTAAGTGCTAATGCTTTGGTGTGGTTCTCTATTAAAAGGAGGCCTTAATATCCCTTAGTTTCCATTAGGACCCCGCTGCCACGGGAGGGTAGGACAAAAGATGGCATGCAAGTTCTTTTCCATAAGCACGTATGACTATATATGGAATACATGCCTACATTACATTGATGAATTGGAGCTAGTTCTGTATCACCCTATGTTATAACTGTTGCATGATGAATGCCATCCGACATAATTATCCATCACTAATCCATTGCCTACGAGCTTTTCACATATTGATCTTTGCTAAGTTACTTTTCCGTTGCTACTGTCACAATCACTACAATACTGCTACTGTCACTTTTGCCACCGTTACCGTTACTTCCATACTACTTTGCTACTAAATACTTTGCTGCAGATATTAAGTCTTTCAGGTATGGTTGAATTGACAACTCAACTGCTAATACTCGAGAATATTCTGTGGCTCCCCATGTGTCGAATCAATAAATTTGGGCTGAGTACTCTACCCTCGAAAACTGTTGCAATCCCCTATACTTGTGGGTTATCAAGTGCCACCCCACATTATCAAAATTGTGCATTGAAATGATTAAAACAAGGCATGTCATGCATGTGTTTAGGACACATGCACACGATGGTGGTGGTCCCTCGGACAATAATCCTTCGTGCGTTACTGTGACACCCTGGAATTTGGCTACAGTGATCCTTGTAATTAAGCACAGTGATGACCATGAACAGTGCCTAATCATTTTGCTAAATAGAATATGATCAAGTTGAAAATCATATTTCATTTCAAATTCCACTTCAAAAGGCCCTTGAATTTTATTGTGATAAAATAATATTGCAATCGGCAAGGATAAAATGTTGCACACTTGTGGAATAATCCAAAACAATTATTGTTAACGAAAACAACATCACCCTCAAGCTGGTGTGGACCCACCATGCAAAACAGAGCCCAAATGCAATTTAAAAGCACTTTTTAATTCCATGGATAATTGGAACAGATCCCAAAAATGCCCAAAATGTTTATGGCCACACTTAATAATGCAAGGTATTATTTGGAGCAAGTCACCTATTTTTGCAGAAGAGAATTAAAGCTAAAAATAAATAAAACAGAAATAATTAAAAGAAAAGCAAAAGAAAAAGAAAGAAAAGAAAAAAGCCCCCCCTGCCCTGGGCCTTAGGCCACAGTGGTAGGCCCAGGCCGGCCCAGTTCCTCGGTCGTCTCCCACCTCTACAGTGGGGCGACCGAGGCACGCGCGCGCACGGCGGAGCTCGTCCCCGCCGGACCAGCTCGCCGGCGATGGACCGGTGGGTATAAGGCCGCCCCCGCTCTCCCGTGCCCCTACCTGCCCCCCCTGTAGCCCTAGATCTCACCTGCCCCCCCTCTCTCGCTCTCTGCTCCTCTCTCCACTCGAGCCCGCGCCGCCGTCGCCATGGCCACCGGCTAGCCGCGGCCGCCGTGCTCTCCTCGCCTCGTCGCCACGCCCACGAGCTCCGCACCGACCACCCCGTCCTCCTCGTCCACAAGCCCGAGCCCCGGAGCCCCTGCATCATCTTCACTGCATCGCCTTCTTCCTCGGATCGCCGCCGCACTCCGACGACCATTCCGGCGACACCGAGCCTCCCCCGCGCCCACTTTGCTCACCTGCAGGATCTCGGTGAGCCCCCGCGTCTTTCCCCTCTATTCCCTGAGCGTATCCACCGCCGTAGCCCCTTCTCCCCGTCGTGCCCGAATGCGGTTCCGCCAGAGCTCAATGCCGGCGAGTCTCCGGTGACCATTTGGTCCAGCCGACGCCACCGCTCGACTCCACGCGTTGCGTAGGCTCGCGTAGTACCGTTAGATAGGCCGAAAGCGCGCTGGTTCGCTAGTTGCCATCGGCGCCCGAAGCTCACCGCCGCCAACCTCGACGCCGGCAATGCCACAGGCCATCCCAGCTCACCCCGATGGCCGGAATGGAACGGTGGCTGCTCCTGCTTTCGAACGCAGCAAACGGCGCGTGATTTGACCCCCTGTAGGCGATTTCCGAGCCACCCCGCCGATTCGGGAGCTCGCCGGAGCTCCTCCGGGGACGGACGCCGGCCGCCGCTGACGTGGACCACATGGGGCCACTGCCAGGGTCACTGACCCGCGGGCCCCGCGGTCCTAGTTGACCAATTGACCTGGTCAACCTGCGGACTGGGCGCTGACCAGTCAATGACAGGTGGGTCCCAGTCCCCCTGTGCCTATGACATGTGGGCCACATCTGTCAATGGGTTAATTAGATAATTAGATTAAGAAAATAATTAATATTAACACTAATCTGTCACTGACAATGGGCCCCACTTGCTAATTAATCTCTGGTTAGTTTAATTAAAAATCTGAAATACAGCTGAGTCTATGACATGTGGGACCCACTAGTCAGGTTTGACCTGACCACTGTGCTGTTGACTGCTGATGTCACCTTTACGTCATGCTGACGTCACCCTGCACTGTTTTGGATAATGTTGATTTAATTAAATAGAATAATTTCAGAAATTGATTAAATCTTTGAAAAATCGTATAAAATAATCCGTGGCTCAGATGAAAAAGTTTTATACATGAAAGTTGATCAGAAAAATCCCACGAATCCAAATACGCTATCCGTTCATATGTCACATGCTCCTAGCATGATGAACATGGAACTTTCCCCCTCTGGATCATCTGTCCGATAAATCCAAAGACCCGGGAAATATCGTCAGATATTCTCCCGCTCCGTCTAACACGTGTAGTACTGCATTAGTACATGCCTAGCCCTGCATATTGCCATGTCATGCATCGTGTTGCATGTGTGCTTTATATTTATTGTTTCTTCCCCCCTTCTTCTCTCCGGTAGACCCCGAGACTGACGCTGCTGCCGGGTATGACTACACCGTTGTCGATCAGCCTTTTGCCGCAGAGCAGCAAGGCAAGCAAACCCCCCTTGAGCATTCCGATATCGCCTATTCCTTTCCCCCTCATTCTTGCATTAGATTTTTGCTACTGTATTAGTTAGCTTCTATTCTGATGCATAGCCTGCTTTTGATAAACTGTTACAATACCTGCAATCATATCAACTGCTTAGTATAGGTTGATCAATAATTCCCAGTGACCCCTTAGTCCCAGTTGCCCCTGCTTCTTCATCGACGACTCGACAACTCGAAGACTCGAAGACTCGGTCAGCCGACCGACAAGCCAGGCCCCTCACATCACCGCACCCCCCCTAGTTGTACGTCTCTGCAGCGCTACTATCGAGTACCGAGGGTGACACCTCATGAAGTACTCCTGATGCTAGTTCTATAGTGTAACTAGTCGGTCGTGATTATCGAGGGTGATTCCTCCTTCACCACTCCCGACGATGACTCTGTCGTGCAACCCCTCAAGTGTGGGACCCTCGAGGGTGATTCCTCTAAGACCATCTTGACGGCTTCATCGAGCGGGGCCCTTTGAGGGTGATTCCTCAGGTTCCGTCTTGATGTTTTATACACACAGTTACTATGACCTGGTTTCAGAAACATGTTGGTGATGGGTCGGCCCAGAGGGGTACCCACGGTTTGATGTTGATGAGGCGTGGACGGGCAGGAGAGGCCC
Source organism: Elymus sibiricus (assembly GCA_039707655.1). Taxonomy (NCBI): domain Eukaryota; kingdom Viridiplantae; phylum Streptophyta; class Magnoliopsida; order Poales; family Poaceae; genus Elymus; species Elymus sibiricus. Next base: position 221,438,301 of record CM077665.1, read on the forward strand.
TTGTCACGGTCCTCGAGGCGGGGCGACGGACCGCAATTCATGGGTCGCGCTTTCCCCGCATTAATAAAATGCTAATGGGTTGGGTATTTGATCTGAGTTGGTCGTTGGCCTTATTGCGCACCAAACCATCGCGTGGGAAAGTTATGGGCACTCAGCGTCGTTGTATCAGCCGAAGCTCTTCGGACGTTAGCAATGGAGTGGCGCGCGCCTGAGTGGTCCGCAACGGCATCGCGCTTGTTACTAGGGGGTGCTAGGACTGACCTCGGCCGCGTTCGCATCGTGCAGGAGCGCAAGGGCAAGTGGGCCCACGAACTTGCGCGCTTAGGATTTAGACCGGCGGGCTGGCCTCTTCGTTGAGCCTAGGTGGGGCGACGACGTGTTGCTATCCCGAGGCCGGGCATGACCCAGGAAAGTGTGTCCGGCCAGAGGTGATCAGGCATGTTGGAGATGCGGTGCACCCCTGCAGGGATGATTAATCTATTCGAATAGTCGTATCCACGGTAACCAGACGACTTGGAGTTGTACCTTGACCTTATACAACTATAATTGTGATTTAATTTGAAATGAAATGTGGCTCCGAGATTGCTTCCTCGCAGGGAGTCGAGGAAGAATCTCTGGGCATGGTTACTTAATAAAATTGCTACAATAATATGACTATATGTGAGATACCAATCTGCACTCTTCTAATGCTGCAAGATGTTGAAGATGCTAGTCTTCGATAGGACTAGGCCTTCTCCCTATTCTTGCTTTCTGCGGTCAGTCCAGATATAACCCCTCCCCTTGATACTGATGCATACTTAGTATAGTTCTGATGTCAGTCTTGCGAGTACTTTGGATGAGTACTCACCGCTGCTTTGCTTTCTCTTTCCCCCTCGATACGATACTGCGTTTAGACGATGGAGCCCAGGAGATGGAGTACGCCGGAGACGACTACTACACCACCGCTGGAGCCTACTACTACGTGGAGGCTGCCCCCGATGCTCAGGAGTAGTTAGGAGGTTCCCAGGTAGGAGGCCTCGCCTCTTTCGATCCGCTGCTTATGTTTGTGCTAGCCTTCTTAAGGCAAAACTTGTTTAACTTATGTCTGTACTCAGATATTATTTGCTTCCGCTGACTCGTGCTTGTCGAGCTTTGTATTCGAGCCCTCGAGGCCCCTGGCTTGTAATATGAAGCTGTATGACTTTAATTTGTGTCTAGTGTTGTGTTGTGATATCAATCAGTGAGTCCATAATCTTGGTCGTACGCATTGCGTGTATGTTTAGCGTACGGTCGAGAATGGGGGCGTCACAAGTTGGTATCAGAGCCGACTGCCTGTAGGTAGCCCCCTTTCCTACTCCTTGGCCGAAGTTGAGTCTAGTACTTGAAAAACTTTACTAACATAAGTTGTGTGGCTTATGGGCCCACTTCTCAATCGGGTGGTATTAGGATCTTTTATTTCTCATCCTTACTCTGGGTTCTAATCTCTCTTCCCTTTCGGGTTAAAGATTTTGCTAAATTTAACATTAGGTTCTCGTGATCACATCCACTGGGGAATTGTTTCGTCGAAAATTGTCTTCTTTGAAGTTATGATGCACGCACTGTCATTTTGACATCTTGAATCTCCTTGTTACAGATGCGTCCTGCTAGGCAGATCGTTCGTCTGACCTTTGCGCACGATACGACTGGGTTCCCGGCCATTCTGGTCGGCCTCTTGAAGAAGCTGGGATATCGCTGGTACCCCAGTACACTGTTTACGAGGACTACCGTGAGTTCAACCAGGAACAGTATGAGGCTGAGATGGTTATCTAGGATCGACAGGACCTCTCCATCACTGAGCTGCACACCTTCCGTGCCATTGGAGTGACTGTTGAGATGGCAGTACAGGATGCTGCCTATGCTGCTATTGTTCGTCTCCGTGCAGCGAACCCTTGTTTGGAGGAGACGGCATACAGATACATCCCGTATGTCCCTGCTGGAGTTGATACGGTAGCCGACGCTGAGGTCTTGACCCCTTTCGCATGGCAGCGTACCGACCGGTCCTACACTGCGGTCTGCACCCCCTACGTGAGTCGTCGTTACGACCCACAGGTTCTGGTTCAGTACACTGAGGCTCTGGATCGCACTGTCAGGGCTCTTAACTTCGAGTTGTACGCCACCCGAGCTCGTCTTCATCAGGCTATGGTGCAGTTGTTGCCAGCAGTCAGTGCGAGGATACATCCGGAGTACATCCTTTGCCCACGCCGGACAGAGTTTCCACCAGGTCTTGAATGGCCTGAGGTTGGAGGTCGTACTCCGGCACGTGGACCTGCGCTCCCGCTTGGTATGCAGATTCTATATCAGAGTGTGCACGGGATGCAGGACCCTGCCACCAGGTTTCACATTCAGGGTCATGTGCAGTTCCGTGGCTACTTTCGTTGTCCCCGACGTTGATGTAGCTTAGCGCTATGTCCCATTGTTGTATCTCTCTACCGCGTGCCTGCGTGCCGCCTAGTTGTCTAGGTTAATTTCATGCCGGACCTATCGTCTATTTCGTAACGAACTTATGGTTTGTAATAGACCTATGTATGGATCTGTATGTTGAAATTTGAACTACTATGTCGTATCTATTGCACTGCCTTCTTGTGCAATTTACTTCATGAATGATTCTTTGTCTTTGCAATTACACAATGCTAAACTACCACTGTTAAAAATTTGACAGAATGGTTAGGCCAGCTGGTCGTGGTCGTGGTGCGCCTGAACCGCCACCACCACCGGAATACATGGCTGGTATGATGCAACAGTTTGAACTGAATCGCCAGTTTATGCAAGGGCTTATGGACCAGTTCCCAAGGCCAAATATGAATTAACAGCCAGCCCCAATGACTCTGCAAGACTTCATGCGTCTCAACCCTACGATCTACCGCAGCTCAACTCAGCCGCTTGACGCGGATGACTAGCTCCGTGACATCACTTATGAGCTGGAGTCTTCAGGCGCCCCAGTGGATAGCTATGTCACCTTTGCCTCGTACTTTCTGAAGGGTCCCGCTGCTCCATGGTGGGACAGCCACAGGCGCTCTCAGCCTGTTGGAACAATCATCACCTGGCCAGAGTTCCAAGCTGCGTTCCGTGCTCGCCACATCCCTCGGGGACTGATGGATAAGAAGAAGCGTGAATTCAGCAACCTAGTCCAGGGCAACAAGACTGTGGATGCTTATCAGCGGGAATTTCTGGACTTATCTCGTTATGTTGAAGAAGACGTTGCAACTGATGCTCATAGGCAGGAGAAGTTCCATGAAGGCCTCCACCCGGATATCAAGCTGGCACTCCTTGCTCAAGACTTCGGTAACTTTGCCACCTTGGTGAACAAGTCCATTCTGGTGGAAACAGGTCTGCAGGACTACAAGGACAGCAGCAAGCGCAACCGTGACATGGGCTCATCTTCGGGCTCAGGAAGTCAGAAGCGCAAGATCTGGATCCCCCACAACATGTACCATGCACCGCCTCCTGCTCCGAGGCCGTCCTATGCTGCACCTCGTCTGCCTCCACCCCCACCTAGGCAGCCGAGGCTTCCAGCTCCGCCACGACGAGCTCCTGTTCCCCCTTCTCGTCCTGAGGATGGGCTGTGCTACAAGTGTGGTCGCCCAGGACACCGTGCTAGAGACTGCAGGCAGAATCAGAATCAACTTGCATTGCCTTCCAACCAGCCCCGCAACAACAATGCCAGGCCTGCTCAGGGTCGTGCTCAAGCTAACAATGCTGAACTGAATGAAGCTCAAGACCAGCCTGCTACTGTGATGGGTACTCTTCTCTTCAACTTAGTACCAGCTTCTGTATTGTTTGATACAGGAGCATCGCATTATTTCATGTCTGGAGATTTTGCATACATGCATGGCATTAAGTACGAGGAGATGAGCATTCCAATAGTGGTAAACACCCCCGCTGGCCAATGTCAAACCTCCATGGTTTGTCCAGATGTCCCCATTGAAATATAAGGACTGGAATTCCATGCTTCCCCCATTATATTGAAGTCTTCCAAGATCGACCTTATTCTGGGAATGGATTGGTTGAAGGCACATACTGCTTCCGTCGTTTGTGCCACCAAAACTATCCACCTGCTGCATCCTTCGGATGAGATAGTCAACTACCATGCTCATCTTGTTCGAGATGTCGAAGCCCGACTATATGCCTTGAATGCATTAAATGAGTCGCCTCTTGAAGGGATTGAAAACATTCTAGTTGTCCGGGATTTCCAAGAAGTTTTTCCGGAAGAACTTCCAGGGATTCCCCCTGCTAGAGCTGTTGAGTTTGTCATCGACTTGGTACCTGGTACCACTCCTATAGCCAAGCATCCATATAAGATGCCTCCACACGAACTCCTTGAACTTAGGCAAGAAATTGACAATTCACTTCGTCTGGGTTTCATTCGTCCAAGTTCCTCTGCTTGGGGAGCACCTTCTCTCTTTGTCAAGAAGAGGGATGGTACGAATCGGTTGGTCCAAGATTACCGACCCATCAACCAAGCAACGATTCAAAACAAATATCCGCTTCCTCGGATCAACAATCTGTATGATCAACTTGCTGGTTCATCAGTGTTTTCGAAACTCGATTTGAGGTTGGGTTACCATTAGATACAGGTTCGTGAAGAGGATATTCCCAAGACTGCATTTGTTACTTGCTATGGTTCATACGAGTACACCGTAATGTCCTTCGGCTTAACCAATGCTCCAGCAACCTTCTCTCGCCTGATGAACTATATATTCATGGATTACCTCGATAAATTCGTCGTGGTTTATCTGGATGATATCCAGGTTTTCTCCAAGAATAAAGAAGAGCATGCTGAACATCTTCGTCTTATACTGGAGAGGCTTCGAGAACATCAACTTTATGCAAAGTAATCAAAGTGTGAGTTCTGGATGGACGAAGTAACCTACCATGGTCATGTGATCTCCAAGGATGGTATTGCGGTCAACCCTGAACGAGTTCAGGCTATTCTTGACTGAACTCCCCCGAAGAATGTCAAGCAAGTCAGAAGTTTTCTCGGACTCGCCAGCTATTGCCGTCGATTCGTCGAGAACTTCTCCAAGATTGCAAAGCCCTTAACCAATTTGCTTCACAAAGGTGTTAAATATGAGTGGACAGAAAAATGTCAGGAGAGCTTTCAGGCACTTAAGGACAAACTGACGTCTGCTCCAGTGCTTGCTCCTCCGGATACTTGTAAGGACTTCGTCATCTATTGTGATGCTTCACGTCAAGGCATGGGCTGTGTCCTAATGCAAGAACGCATAGTGGTTGCTTATGCGTCTCGTCAATTGCGTCCTCATGAAGAGAACTACCCAGTTCATGACCTTGAACTTGCGGCAGTAATTCATGCACTGAAAGAGTGGCGGCAGTACCTTGTTGGTAATCATTGCGAGATCTACACCGATCACCAAAGTCTGAAGTACCTGTTTACTCAACCAGATCTGAACCTCCGTCAACAGAGATGGATGGAGCGCATAGCAGACTACAATGTGGGTATTTCTTATACCCCAAGCAAGGCTAATGTAATGGCTGATGCCTTGATCCGCAGGTCTTATTGCAATCACCTTCAGGTTCACAAGGTTCACCCCCTGCTCCAAGAAGAATTTCGCAAGCTGAATCTCCATATTGTCCCTCAGGGTTATCTCGCTCCCCCTCCTGAAGGGTCCTACAAAATGAACCTCCACGTTGTTTCCCAGGGTTCTCTTAATACCCTGGTTGCTAAACCAGATCTTGTGGACGTCATCAAGTGGATACAGAAGTGTGACAATGTAGTCGAGAGGATTAAACTCGACCTTGCAGAAGGAAAGCCCTCACCCTTCACTATTGTTGAGGATGGAGCTTTGTACTTCAAAGACCGCCTAGTGGTACTGAGTAGGGAGAAAAAACATGATATGACTCAGGAGGTCATGAAGGAAGCACATGACACTCTGATGTCTATTCATCCTGGTAGTACCAAGATGTACCAAGACATTCATCGAAGATTCTGGTGGTCTAACATGAAGCGCGACATTGCACGCTATGTTTCAGAATGTGACATTTGCCGTCGGATCAAAGCAGAACATCAAAGGCCTGCTGGAACTCTACAACCTATTTCTATTCCTGAATGGAAATGGGATCATGTTGAAATGGACTTCATTACTGGTTTTCCCAGGTCGCAGAAAGGTAATGATGCTATTCTTGTCGTCATTGACCGACTGTCCAAGGTTGCACATTTTCTGGCTATCAAGGAAACTATTACTGCTAGTCAGCTGGCAGATCTATATATGTCCAGAGTTGTTTCACTCCACGGTATTCCATTGGTGATTAGTTCGGACCGTGGCAGCTTATTCACTTCAAGATTCTGGGCAAGTTTCCAGGAAGCTATGGGAACTCATTTGTCCTTCAGCACCGCTTTTCACCCACAATCCCAGAGACAAGTTGAAAGAGTCAACCAGATTCTCGAAGACATGCTTCGAGCTTGTGTCATTTATTTCGGCAAGAAATGGGAGGAATCTCTCCCGTATGCTGAGTTCTCCTATAACAATAGCTATCAAGCTAGTCTGAAGATGGCTCCCTTTGAAGTATTATATGGACGTAAGTGTCGGACTCCTCTGAATTGGTCAGAAACTGGGGAACGTACACTTATCGGTCCGGATATTATCCAACATGCCGAAGATCAAGTCCGCATTATTCATGCAAATCTGAAAGCTGCTCAGTCTCGTCAGAAGAGTCAGTATGACCGTCATCACAAAGATATGGTCTATCAACCTGGCGAAAAGGCTTATCTTCGAGTCACGCCAATGAGAGGTACACACCGTTTTGGAATCAAGGGCAAGCTGGCTCCTCGATATATTGGTCCTTTCACAGTTCTCGAAAGGCGTGGTAAGGTGGCATATCAACTGGAACTACCGCCAAACCTTTCTCAGGTTCACGATGTGTTCCATGTGTCACAGCTTCGTCGCTGCTTCAAGGATCCTATCCGAGCAGTGGATCATGATATGCTTGAACTGCAACAAGACCTCTCTTACAAAGAGAAACCAGTCCGCATTCTCAGTGAAACTGAACGTCGGACTCGTCAGAAGGTTACCAAGTTCTTCAAGGTGCAGTGGGCTAATCATTCTGAAGATGAAGCCACTTGGGAACGCGAAGATCATCTTCATGCAGAACACCCCGGGCTCTTTCCTTCTACTTCTTAATTCTCGGGACGAGAATTCTTTTTAGTAGGGGAGAATTGTGACACCCTAGAATTTGGCTACAGTGATCCTTGTAATTAAGCACAGTGATGACCATGATCAGTGCCTAATCATTTTGCTAAATAGAATATGATCAAGTTGAAAATCATATTTCATTTCAAATTCCACTTCAAAAGGCCCTTGAATTTTATTGTGATAAAATAATATTGCAATCAGCAAGGATAAAATGTTGCACACTTGTGGAATAATCCAAAACAATTATTGTTAAGGAAAACAACATCACCCTCAAGCTGGTGTGGACCCCACCATGCAAAACAGAGCCCAAATGTAATTTAAAAGCACTTTTTAATTCCATGGATAATTTGAACAGATGCCAAAAATGCCCAAAATGTTTATGGCCACACTTAATAATGCAAGGTATTATTTGGAGCAAGTCACCTATTTTTGCAGAAGAGAATTAAAGCTAAAAATAAATAAAACAGAAATAATTAAAAGAAAAGCAAAAGAAAAAGAAAGAAAAGAAAAAAGCCCCCCTGCCCTGGGCCTTAGGCCACAGTGGCAGGCCCAGGCCGGCCCAGCGGCCCCCTCGGTCGTCTCCCACCTCTACAGTGGGGCGACCGAGGCGCGCGCGCGCGGCCGAGCTCGTCCCCGCCGGACCAGCTCGCCGGCGATGGACCGGCGGGTATAAGGCCGCCCCCGCCCTCCCGTGCCCCTGCCTGCCCCCCCCCTGTAGCCCTAGATCTCACCTGCCCCCCCCCCCTCTCTCGCTCTCTGCTCCTCTCTCCGCTCGAGCCCGCGCCGCCGTCGCCATGGCCACCGGCTAGCCGCGACCGCTGTGCTCTCCTCGCCTCGCCGCCACGCCCACGAGCTCCGCACCGACCACCCCGTCCTCCTCGTCCACAAGCCCGAGCCCCGGAGCCCCTGCATCCTCTTCACCGCATCGCCTTCTTCCTCGGATCGCCGCCGCACTCCGACGACCATTCCGGCGACACCGAGCCTCCCCCACGCCCACTTTGCTCACCTGCAGGCTCTCGGTGAGCCCCCGCGTCTTTCCCCTCTCTTCCCTGAGCGTATCCACCACCATAGCCCCTTCTCCCCATCGTGCCTGAACGCGGTTCCGCCGGAGCTCAATGCCGGCGAGTCTCCGGTGACCATTTGGTCCAGCCGACGCCACCGCTCGACTCCACGCGTTGCGTAGGCTCGCGTAGTACCATTAGATAGGCCGAAAGCGCGCTGGTTCGCTAGTTGCCATCGGCGCCCGAAGCTCACCGCCGCCAACCTCGACGCCGGCGACGCCACAGGCCGTCCCAGCTCACCCCGATGGCCGGAATGGAACGGCGGCTGCTCCAGCTTTCGAACGCAGAAAACGGCGCGTGATTTGACCCCCTGAAGGCGATTTCCGAGCCACCCCGCCGATTCGGGAGCTCGCCTGAGCTCCTCCGGCGACGGACGCCGGCCGCCGCTGACGTGGACCGCCTGGGGCCACTGCCAGGGTCACTGACACGCGGGCCCCGCGGTCCTGGTTGACCAGTTGACCTGGTCAACCTGCTGACTGGGCGCTCACCAGTCAATGACAGGTGGGTCCCAGTCCCCCTGTGCCTATGACATGTGGGCCACATCTGTCAGTGGGTTAATTAGATAATTAGATTAAGAAAATAATTAATATTAGCACTAATCTATCATTGACAATGGGCCCCACTTGCTAATTAATCTCTGGTTAGTTTAATTAAAAATCTGAAATACAGCTGAGTCTATGACATGTGGGACCCACTGGTCAGGTTTGACCTGACCACTGTGCTGTTGACTGCTGATGTCACCTTTACGTCATGCTGACGTCACCCTGCACTGTTTTGGATAATGTTGATTTAATTAAATAGAATAATTTCAGAAATTGATTAAATCTTTGAAAAATCGTATAAAATAATCCGTAGCTCAGATGAAAAAGTTTTATACATGAAAGTTGATCAGAAAAATCCCACGAATCCGAATATGCTATCCGTTCATCTGTCACATGCTCCTAGCATGATGAACATGGAACTTTCCCCCTCTAGATCATCTGTCCGATAAATCCAAAGACCCGGGAAATATCGTCAGATATTCTCCCGCTCCGTCTAACACGTGTAGTACTGCGTTAGTACATGCCTAGCCCTGCATATTGCCATGTCATGCATCGTGTTGCATCTGTGCTTTATATTTATTGTTTCTTCCCCGCTTCTTCTCTCCGGTAGACCCCGAGACTGACGCTGTTGCCGGGTACGACTACACCGTTGACGATCAGCCTTTTGCCGTAGAGCAGCAAGGCAAGCAAACCCCCCTTGAGCATTCCGATATCGCCTATTCCTTTCCCCCTCATTCTTGCATTAGATTTTTGCTATTGTATTAGTTAGCTTCTATTCTGATGCATAGCCTGCTTTTGATAAACTGTTACAATACCTCCAATCATATCAACTGCTTAGTATAGGTTGATCAATAATTCCCAGTGACTCCTTAGTCCCAGTTGCCCCTGCTTCTTCATCGACGACTCGACAACTCGAAGACTCGGTCAGCCGACCGACAAGCTAGGCCCCTCACATCACCGCACCCCCCTTAGTTGTACGTCTCTACAACACTACTATCGAGTACCGAGGGTGACACCTCGTGAAGTACTCATGATGCTAGTTCTGTAGTGTAACTAGTCGGTCGTGGTTATCGAGGGTGATTCCTCCTTCACCACTCCCGACGATGACTCTGTCGTGCAACCCCTCAAGTGTGGGACCCTTGAGGGTGATTCCTCTAAGTCCACCTTGACGGTTTCATCGAGCGGGGCCCTTTGAGGGTGATTCCTCAAGTTCCGTCTTGATGTTTTATACACACAGTTACTATGACCTGGTTTCAGAAACATGTTGGTGATGGGTCGGCCCTGAGAGGTACCCACGGTTTGATGTTGATGAGGCGTGGACGGGCAGGAGAGGCCCTTGTCACGGTCCTCGAGGCGGGGCGACGGACCACAATTCATGGGTCGCGCTTTCCCCGCATTAATAAAATGCTAATGGCTTGGGTATTTGATCTGAGTTGGTCGTTGGCCTTATTGCGCACCAAACCATCGCGTGGGAAAGTTATGGGCACTCAGCGTCGTTGTATCAGCCGAAGCTCTTCGGACGTCAGCAATGGAGTGGCACGCGCCCGAGTAGTCCGCAATGGCATTGCGCTTGTTACTAAGGGGTGCTAGGACTGACCTCGGCCGCGTTCGCATCGTGCAGGAGTGCAAGGGCAAGTGGGCCCACGAACCTGCGTGCTTAGGATTTAGACCGGCGGGCTGGCCTCTTCGTTGAGCCTAGGTGGGGCGACGACGTGCTGTTATCCCGAGGCTGGGCATGACCCAGGAAAGTGTGTCCGGCCGGAGGTGATCAGGCGTGTTGGAGATGCGGTGCACCCCTGCAGGGATGATTAATCTATTCGAATAGCCGTGTCCACGGTAACAGGACGACTTGGAGTTGTACCTTGACCTTATACAACTATAATTGTGATTTAATTTGAAATGAAATGTGGCTCCGAGATTGCTTCCTCGCAGGGAGTCGAGGAAGAATCTCTGGGCATGGTTACTTAATAAAATTGCTACAATAATATGACTATATGTGAGATACCAATCTGCACTCTTCTAATGCTGCAAGATGTTGAAGATGCTAGTCTTCGATAGGACTAGGCCTTCTCCCTATTCTTGCTTTCTGCGGTCAGTCCAGATATAACCCCTCCCCTTGATACTGATGCATACTTAGCATAGTTCTGATGTCAGTCTTGCGACTACTTTGGATGAGTACTCACCGCTGCTTTGCTTTCTCTTTCCCCCTCGATACGATACTGTGTTCAGACGATTTAGCCCAGGAGATGGAGTACGCCGGAGACGACTACTACACCACCGCTGGAGCCTACTACTACATGGAGGCTGCCCCCGACGCTCAGGAGTAGTTAGGAGGTTCCCAGGCAGAAGGCCTCGCCTCTTTCGATCCGCTGCTTATGTTTGTGCTAGCCTTCTTAAGGCAAAACTTGTTTAACTTATGTCTGTACTCAGATATTATTTGCTTCCGCTGACTCGTGCTTGTCGAGCTTTGTATTCGAGCCCTCGAGGCCCCTGGCTTGTAATATGAAGCTGTATGACTTTAATTTGTGTCTAGTGTTGTGTTGTGATATCAATCGGTGAGTCCCTAATCTTGGTCGTACGCATTGCGTGTATGTTTAGCGTACGGTCGAGAATGGGGGCATCACAGTTACTAGTGATCCCCACATTCGTGGGTCCATGCATGTGGTCTATCACTTTTGAGCCGCAACGGTAGGGGTTTGACCAAGGTGGGTTAAGTTAATCTGCTCTGTGTTGCGGTAGATCATGGTGACATTCCACACCAAAGATTGACGTGACGTACTCATGAGTACCTCCTACCGCTCAAAGTTGAGGGGGTGCATGGGAGGAGACATACATATTGCACGCAATTTTGTTTAGCGTGGGGACTTCCCAATTTGTGAAGCACGCACTGTATCAAAGTCGTGCAGTTGGCATTTTGAATCAAAAAAACATACCCATGCATATGCTTGTGTCACATATAATCTATGGTGGTCCTAAGTGTGGCTCCCTCACATGGTAATCGGTGACGCGTCAATCTATGGGGCCCATGTGTGACACCTATATTGTATATTGTTTTGACCAATGTGGATCCTTTTCGTTATGCGTGCGTGTGGCCCTGTTTTGGATACTCTAACTTAGCTATAGGTTGGAGTTAGTTTCAAGCTCATGACTAACCCTAAACTAACTCTAGCCAAAGAGGTGTTTGGATGACAGGGTTAGATTGACAATATATGCACTTGATGGAGAGAGAAAAGTGATTTTTCAGTGAGCCCCACGAGAACTAGCTCCAATTAGCACCTCTTGGCTGGTGGGATAGAAAGGGCCCCATGAGAACTAGCTCCAATTAGCACCTCTTGGGTGGAATAGTTTTTTTGTGTGGGTGAGATGCAACTAGCTACAATCTAACCCTCATGTTTGAATACTTTAGGGCCATTTGAGCCCCAACTAGCTCAAACTAACTCTAACCCATGGATCCAAACAGGGCCTATGTGCGTTGTGATCGATCCTCTTCGTAAGTCGACTTATAGTTTCTAAGGCAAGTGACATTAAAGTTCCATTGGTTACTAACTAAACAAACACTTAATTACATATATGTGTGGGCCTCATGGAGTGGGCGTTTGTTTTGTCAAACACTCTCTCACGTGGTCATCGGCATCGTCACACCGACATAACCATGTCCATGTAGGTCGTCACTTTAACAGGTGTCTGTAGAGATGTTTATTTGACCAAGGTGGATTCTTCTTGTTGGTATATGTGTATATATTATACGTAGTTGATATATGCATCGACATTTCAATTCTAACAAAAAATCGAATGCATCGTACACATTGAATCCCTCCTATCGGATCGAACTGTGGGCACGCTTGGGGCTATATATGCATGGGTCGTTAACCTCAGTACGTGGCCATTCTGGTTCGAGAGACACACATGTGGCGGCGAAAGTTGTGCGTTTGGTATTTGAAAACATCGCACAATGCTTTCATACATATGTGCCTGGGGCCATGCATGTGCGTTGGTGTTGTCTACACACACTCCCTCGCGTGGTTATGGACGACATGCCAAATTTGTGGACCCATGTGGTCTATCACTTAAACTTGCCCATATATAGTACAGGTTAATTTGACCAATGTAGATATAGTCCTCTCATTATTTGTTACGATATAGTCCATGGTGAGATACGAGACACAAGTTTGAGCGGATACATATATATATAGGTCGTGGTGTTTGTTCGAAGCATGTGTGTGCGTGGGGCAGGGCGGGGGAGGGGGAGGGGCATCACAATAGTACTACGTATACACGAAACCTATTTATGAGGTCAGGTACTACATACCGTTCAACTTTTGAGCCACATCAAAAAGTTTTGCACGCATGAAATATCACACCACCTTAAGTAATTAGTTGAGCCACACACATGTGGTTGCGGTCTCACCCATCTTGTGAAGTTTCCGAGACGCGCCCATCAGTGGGCCCGCGCAATCTATCCTCAGAACTAAAACACGAGGGAGGGGGTGATCATGATGGATTTCTATTGGTTTTGTGTTACGGTAGGGTGAATTGCACTTGTAGTATAAGTTTGTAAGATCATATATATACTGAGCTACCATCCCCCCGCCGACTCGAAGGTGCATGTGTGGGGGGGGCAGGGGGCATAAGCCAACATTGTCGTGTGCTCTGCAGAACATTGTGTGTCACATGAAAGTTGTGCATTCCGTATTTGAACACCACAACAACCTTTCCATACATACATTTGGTCCACAAGCAGGTCTGTTTGTGGAATGGCCCTAGATTTATCGTGTTTAATTTCCAATGTTGTTATATAAATGGCAGGGTAGTCTTTTTTCGAAACTTAAATAGCAGACGAGTCGAAGGAGACAATTGTGTGCGATTGTGTACGCAGTAGAGTAGTAGACACGGTTCCTGCATGCTAACTATGTGCCACGCCCGGCCTGTGGTTGTCACGTAACTACAGACCACCTTGCACCAACCTGCATAGAGAAATCTTAAAAATAGTTACCCGCCTTGATCAATTTAAAAATTGATGGTTATGCGGGTTTATCTCTTTGAATTGCACGCGGGTATTATGTTCGGGTCGTGTGCGATGTTTGTTCCTCCGGCGCCACTTCAAACCCTTCATAAAAAATTTAGTTTGTCCCGGCTTTTCATTCCCTCCAAGTAAAATTTAAAGTAGCCGCGGCATTTCCTCAAACACCACCTAGGCCCCTCCCACCCCCAACCCCACATAACTCCCTCGCTCGAACCCTAGCTACCTCTCCGTAGCCGCCGCCGCCGCCGATCCCGCTCCGCGTTCCGCAGTCAACCTCTCATGCTCTCCCCATCCAGGTTACGAACCCATCTCCATACCCTCGCCGCCCTGAATATCTTAGATGGCGCATGCTAAACACCCCCTTCCTCACAGATAAGCACTTATCCCCACCGTAGACCGTCGCGGCCTAATCCCAGCTACACTTGCAGGGGAGATCGAGGAGCGAATGGCCAAAAGGAGGTATATCACGGCCTTTCCGATGGACGATGCCGAGGTGGCCGCCGAGGCTGCCGGGGAAGCTATCTACGATGACGAGGTGCCCGCCGGGATCGCCGGGGAAGCTGACTACGACGACGAGGTGTCCGCCGAGGCTGCCGGGGTAGCTGACTATGATGATGAGGTGGTCGCCCAGGCCGCCGAGGCCGCCGGGAAAGCTGTGCACGATGACGAGGTGGCCGTCGAGGCCGCCGGGGAAGCTGACGATGACGAGGTGGCCTCCGAGGCCGCTGGGAAATCTAACGAATACAAGGCTGTAAGACAGCGGGTTCCCGTATGGATGCATATCGACGCAGCCGGCTACGACGTCGAGCTCGTCGACAGTGACGGCTTGTCGCGGGCTATGTCACAGGTTAAGTGGCCCTACCCCGACCCCTCGGGTTCAACCCCCGTCGACCTCATGCAAGGCCCAGCCGCTGATCTACTTTGCTTTGCTCTCAAGAATTTGCCTTCCTTCTTCTCCATGGAGCCTCTTTTGTCATTTCTGAAGGACGCGTCCTATGGCGGTGGCTCGGCATCGTCAGCTGCCAAGTCAAACCTCATCGACGACGCCGACGCTGACAACGGAACCCTATCCGTCTCTTCCAAGGGCAAAGAGCCCATCCGTGACATCAGGAAGGTCACCCTGCATCCCTGCTCTTCCAAGGGGAAGGAGCCCATCAGTGACAAGAGGGAGCACACCCATAATCCGCGCTCTTCTAATGGGAATGAGCCCATCTGTGACAGGTGAGGAAACCCATCTCATGTTAAATTACTTCACTCATGCTAAATGTCTCAAGAGCCATATATGGTTCCTGTTAAACCTGGTGCAGTTAACACGTTCACTGTTTATTTCAGTTCTTTCGCATGTGATGTTCAGTTATACAATTTCATGTTTAAGCACCGGCTACGTTCTATGCAATTTCAACAGTACAGTTGGAATGACTATTTTTGGTTGCTATCAAGCCTGTTGTAGTGAGCATATGCCTTGTTTAACTATTTTTCCTAGCTCGGTTGTTTGTACTGGGCATATGTCCTGGTTCAATTGCTATATAGTATGTCTTGTTTATTTCAGTTATTCACGTTGTGAAGTTCTATATTTGCAAGTATGTACTTTCTAGTTCAATTTCATCATACCAGTTTCAACGGCCATATGTGGTTCCTGTTAAGCCTGGTGTAGTTAACACGCACACTGTTTATTTCTGTTTTTTCACAATGTGATGTTCGGTTATACAATTTGATGTGTAAACACGAGCTACATTCTATGCAATTTCAACAGTACCACTATGAATCACTATATTTGGTTGCTGTTAAGCTTGTTATAGTGAGCACAAGCCTTTCCATTTTTATGTAACTATAACTAGTGTGCTTAAACGTGCACAATACCAGTTAAAATGACTATATTTGGTTGTTGTTAAGCTTGTTGTAGTGAGCACAAGCCTTTCCATTTTTATGTAACTATAACTAGTGTGCTTAAATGTGCACAATACCAGTTAGAATGACTATATTTTGTTGTTGTTAAATGCTAAGCCTATTGCAGTTAACACGCATCCCCACTTATTATTAGCTTAGCTAGCGTGCTTAAACCTGCACACTGAAGCTATCATTTTGTGATCATGTCGTTTACCATGCATATATTTGGTTGATGTTTAGCCTGTCAGTACTTAACATGCCTTTCGGTGTACTTACCCAGGACAATATCGGGAACATCTGTTGTTTTTCATCGAGGTTAGTTTCATCACATGGCTTATATATATACTCCATCCGCCCCAAAGTATAAGATGTTAATACATCAAATATGTGAGTATTTTGGATGTAATAAGATCTTATATACTGGGACATGGAATATTGTACTACGTCATTGTGCAATTTCTGTTTACCTTCTAATACTAACTTGTTGCTTGTAGGTACATATGTCACTGGTAAAGATCCGCGTGTCGACCCTTTTTGCGTATGGGGCAATGAGATATTCATGAACCAGCATCAAGTGAGGAAACTTATAAAGGTTGTTAATAAAATGGGACAAAATATGGCAATTAAACTATTTCTTTACACCTTATCCAAGACAACAGTGAACTCTAGGATGGTAACTACGAACTCTGTACCCTTCTTTTTTACTGTCCATAATGAGTTGTTAGCTTACAAATTTACAATGTCTAAATCTATTTTGTTTGTAGTGGTTCTCAAAGCAGTTTACTCAGGATTACCTCTCAAACTATATGATTGGTGGACGTGCAAACGTTAAAGTATATCTACCAGGCCACGATGACTACATACATGTCCTCATCAACACAGAGAAGGACGGGCGGTCCGCCATCACAAGGGGCTGGCCTAGAGTCGTCCGTGCATTCTGCATGCAGGAGGACACAATATGGGCATTCTGCTTCACCTTGTACAACTGCCAGAGTGTCTTTCGCCTCTTCCTTTACCGTATTTAATACAAGTATGCAGCCGTGGTTCATCATTATTTATCTGGTCCTGATGTAATTATTATTTCTTGATGTAATTCTTGAACATATGTACCTATGAATGGAATAATGCATTGGTTGTTGAACCTATGTCTATATAAGATGGATATGAAAAATGCAATAGCCTACTATCAAATTCAAATCCTGTGGAATTTTAAATTGTGGCGATTAAAATAGCCGAAAAATAAGCTCTGCGGGTCATTACACCGCACAAGGTTTTTAAAGTAGAACGTGTGTGATATACCTCATGATTCGACATGTTTCAGAGAGAGAAACCGTGTGCGACAATGCACACAATTGCCGTCTACAAACTGTGTATGATGTTAGACAATATCAGAAACAGTTAAGCAGACCTAAATATTTTGTGACAGTCTCCTTATCATACACGATTTACAATGTTTAACTGTTTGTTATGTCATATGCATCTGACACGAGTATGACAGTTGGAGCGTTTGCGAATCTTCGTATATCACAAACGACGCTGTAGGACAAAATGTGTGTGATTGTCTCCTTATAGTACACGCTTTATAATTATGAACTATTTGCGATTCGGTACACATCGTAAACAGTGCGCTACAGAATTGCGCGTGCGATGTTAGTGTGATCTCACATGAGTTGCAAGGATGGGTCGTATGGGAAGGATGCCATATCTCAAATGGGTGAGAGGTGACTCTCATTTGTGATAGATACGGAAATCCCATACGCTTCGTTTTGCTAAACGTTTGCGTTCGTTGGCCACCATCGCCGACGATTTTGCCGTGTCGTGTGGGATGGACCCCCCCCCTATCGCCCACACAGGCAAGGCGGCGGTTTAGAACTACGTCGCGGAAAGGGGTTAAAAACCGTTTGTATAACACGTCGCTGCACCAGTGGAGCATCGCCTGCTGTGACCCCTCCCTCCCAATTTATAGGGAAGGGCACGGGGGCTGGCTCTCCTTCGCTCCAAAGCGGCTGCCCATCTCCACCAATCCCGCTACCCATGGTCACGGGCGAACAGGTAACCGCCCCATTACTCCAATCCCAGGCGCTGCAGTTTCTGCCACTCCATGCCTTTGAGCCATGCGCATCCACCGCAACTCCCCGCAATGCATGCGGCGCGCGTGGCGGAAACGGCCTGAGGTAGTAGTAAGTGCTGGCTTAAAAGTCGGTAGTTACTCCCTCACATTGCGCGCCTGTGCATAAATTTTGGGCCTTACCCAACGGCGCTTGGCAAGAGTGTTTGGGCCAGACCCGGGGGCTCCTGTCGGTGCACTAGGACTAGGGTACCCAGTGCCCCTGACTTATGCACATGCAGTCGTAGCAGAACCCATCAACATGTATACAGTCAAGACCAAGACTCCGGCAGAAGCAACCTATGTTGGCCAAGCAACGCCATCAAGGCAATGCAACGGCCCAGGACGAGCCCGAACCGCGCTAGTCACGTCCCCGGTGCCTGCCGGGGACCAAGGCGCACGCATCTTCAGGAAGACCCGGCAAGCCATCCCCTGGCAGGCGTGACCGGTCGGCCATCGCTCCACCGCATCGCAACGCCACTCACTTGTCGATGCGGTGTCGAGCCCTCAGGTGGCTAAGTGGCTCTCGCTAAGTACGTGGCGGCGCACCGGAAGGCAGATTACGCCAGTTTGACACCCGTCCAGAGGCGTGCCAAGATACTAAGCAACAGTTAACCAAAGCGGTGGTAGAAGCTTGCCGGGGATGCACCCCCGCACGCCACCTCGACTAGCAATCATGGTATTTTGTCCTAAATGCCAGAGTTAGGTATGATAGCACTGTTAGCTATCTAATCACTAGGTAATGTCTGTTTTGCCTCTGTGGTTGCCCCTTGAGCTATAAAAGGAGGCCCAAGGCAACCTAGCTAAAGATTAGGACTTTTGGACACTTGTACTCGCGTAGTAGCTCTCCCGAAGGAGACCTTGCCGAATTGGAGCTCTGCGTGTGCTTCGTGCTCCCCCGATCAATCCACCAAAGCAGGAGTAGGGTTTTATGCTTCCCAGCGGCCCGAACCTGGGTAAAACACTAGCGTCTCATCGTCGCGCTGTCTCATGACCTCTGCTCTTTGTGCAACGTGACCTCACCCCTTGTAGAACCACAAAGGGGCTCGTAGCCCCATAGGTGATCGTGTGCATCGTGACCTGACACTTGGGGATGCTATGTTTGATGAAGATGATATTTTTAGTCCCCCAAGTTTTGATGAGAAAAATTATTATGATGATGGCATGCCTCCTATCTATGAAGATTATGATGACGACATGTATGCTATAAAGAGTGATAGTAACCACGAAACTTTTCATCATGATTTAAATAATAATGTGGTTATGTCAATCAAGTGTCTCATGATAGTTATTTTGTTGAGTTTGCTCCCACTACCATGGATGAAAAGGAATTTCCTTATATGGAGAGTAATGAAAATTCTGTGCTTGTGCATCATGAAAAGAATTATTTATGTGATAGTTATATTTTTGAATTCCTTCATGATGCTACTGAAATTTATTATGAGGGAGAAACATATGCTTGTAGGAATTGCAATAATATCAAGTTTCCAATCTATGTGTTCAAGGTTTTGAACTTATGCTTGTTTTGCCTTCCTATGCTAGTTGATTCTTGTTCCCATAATTTTTTTGCTCACAAAATACCTATGCATAGGAAGTGGGTTAGAATTAAATGTGCTTTTAATGAGATTCATGATGCTCTCTTGCATGTTTCCATTACTATTCATATGTGAGCATCATTGAAATCATCATGCCTAGCTAAAAGGCATTAAAGAAAAGCCCTTGTTGGGAGACAACCCAACACTTCTACTTTCTGTTTTTGTGTGTTCAAATGATTAAGCTACTGTAGTAATCATGTTTTGTGCCTTTTATTTCAATAAAGTGCCAAGTAAAGCCTTTGGGATGACTCACAAGATGAGTAGAATTGATGTTGAACCAAAATAGAAACTTTTGACTCCAGTACAGGAATTTTCATTTTTTACTGGAGTGCGATAAGGATCTAAATTTTTTACAATGTGTTGATATACAAATTCTTCAGGTCTTCCTAAGTTTTCAGAATTTTTAGAGACAAGGAAGTATGGTTATACTACAGATCTTCACAGACCGATCTGTTTTTGACAGATTCTGTTTTGCATGCATAGTTTGCTTATTTTAGTGTTCCCATAGCTTATATTCAGTGATATAAATTATGTGAATGTAAGAATACAGTAGTTATTATGTGAGCACAATTATGAATCTTGTCTTGACAGTACCTAAGTGAATGATCTTTACTTATTATACTAACCCATCTCACGGAGTTCCGTTAAGTATTGTGTGATTGAAGTTTTCAAGTTTTGGGTGAGACATCGATATAATAAGAATAAGGAGTGGTAAGACCCTAAGATTGGGGATGCCCAAGGCACCCCCAAGGAAATATCCAAGGAAGACTCAAGCGCCTAAGCTTGGGGATGCCCCGGAAGGCATCCCCTCTTTCGTCTTCAACATTATTGATAGATCTTACTTAGAGCTATATTTTTATTCGTCACATAATATGTGCTTTTCTTGGATTGTCATTATATTTTGTTATATTCTGTTAGGTGTTATTTATAATCTTGTTTTTCAATAAAAAGTTTCAAGAAATGCCTTAGGATGCTTGCATAGCATGTTTGATGTGTGTTGTGTAAAAACAGAAACTTTCTCTGTAGTGTTTGAATTTTCATATTTTACTGGAACGTGGAAAGTTTCTGAAATTTTTACACAATGTTGTCATATAAATTCTTTATCACTTCCTAAATTTTCATAATTTTCCGAGTTACATAAGTACACTGTTTTCATAAATTGCTACAGACTGTTCTGTTTGGACAGATTGCTGTCATAGTTTTGTTATCTACTTATTCTATAGTTTCCATAGCCTATATTGGTAGATATAAATGGAAAATCCATTTCTGAGCCCGGGCTCATCTGCACCCCCGCTGAGTAAAAAAATCAAAACAAATACTAAAAAAATTCCAAAAAAAAATTGGGTGGTACATAATTTCATGCGTGAGGTTCGCTCCAATTTTTATATCATTTGAACATCTGAGCAGCTCTCGGCAAAAAAGACAAATTCGGGGTCTCTAAAAAAGTTTACTGTTCACGCACTGTTTTGACCCGATTTGTTTTTTTTTGCTGAGAGCTGCTCAGATGTTCAAATGATACAAAAATTGGAGCGAACCTCACGCACGAAATTATCTTACACCCAAAAAAAAATTGGAATTTTTTAAATTTTTTTAGTATTTGTTTTGATTTTTTTACTGAACGGGTGCAGATGAGCCTGGGCACCAAAACGCCTCACTCGATATAAATCTTCTATCTATTATCTACTAAAAGGAAAATACGGATAAAATTAGAGAAAATGCTAGAAAATTCCACGTTAATCAGAAACATCGGATCGTTTATTTGATGAATTAAAACATTACAACCGTCTGATCTACTAACATAGCAGAAGTTAAACTAATTTACCCACCTCTGCCATTACGTAAAATAAGCTTTCAGGTTTCCTCCCTTCAAAAAATACTACTCCTCCACCACGTTTCGTATTTTCACTCGGCCTCCTCCACCACGTAGCCATCTAGCGCTGGCCAGTGGAGCCTCCTGCTACTGTGGACGTCAGTATCATCGTTTCCCATTTGCTCTTCGCCATGCGGTCCAGCCACATCTCTAACGTTCTCTGAGCCATGATCAAAAACGGAAAGGATTGACAAGTTCTCTTAGCTGCCAATTTGCATCACAAAGAGGATCAACGGAAAGCAATCTGACACCTACGGCCAGCCTCAGTCATTCCTCATGGCCTCATTGGTTTCAGGCTAATTCCCGAATCTAAATGATAATCTCTTGCACATGACGGCAACTTGCACCCCCAAACTTGGACGTATGACAGGTTAGCACGTACTGTGAGATTGTTGCAACTTTAGCTACACATAAGCGTAAACCATGGCTTGGAATTGCATGCTCAGCGTTTAAATTATATTTTCACTAATGTTTACGCATGTATGACTTCTCTGTTCAGTTCAACACTGGCAAGCTGCTTTCACTCGCTCCTGGGTTTAGAACAAACCAAAAATAGGTCTACTTCAGCGCTGATCTCCTGTCTTCAGTAGCGGTGTCAGCAACTCTGGCTATGACTAGCATCAGTCATGCCTCTACAGGAGTTCTACGCCATTGATCTGCCTTAAGGTGGGCTTGAGGAATCTGCCTCTTTTATCTATATACAAATTGGCTTATTTTTAAGATTCTCTTTATTTTCTACACTGAATTTCCGCTGGGACAATTAATCTAACACATATAAATATATATAGAGTCTGTTGGCGCAGCCCTAGCTAGCTCTCTCCCTCACAGCTCACGAACAGAGGTGGAAGAAGAAGAAACGAGGAGACAGCACAATTTTTCTCCGGCCGGCGCACGAACGCCGCCGCGGGCGCACCAACGCCCTACTTTCTTCTTTTCTCAGCTGGCTCACATCGCTACACCAGATGCTTCAACGAGCAGTAGTACACGGGATTTATACCTCAGCTAAACCACATGCGCACGTACGCATGCCTGCCCAGCTCGCGAT
This sequence comes from Elymus sibiricus, assembly GCA_039707655.1. Classification (NCBI taxonomy): domain Eukaryota; kingdom Viridiplantae; phylum Streptophyta; class Magnoliopsida; order Poales; family Poaceae; genus Elymus; species Elymus sibiricus. Next base: position 221,460,597 of record CM077665.1, read on the forward strand.
CCGCTCCGCCCGGTCCGCACGCACGACGCGCTCACGCGCACGACGCGGCCGGCGTCCAACGGCCACCACAACGAGCTCCAGCTACTCTCGGCAACGACTCAGACGCGGCCACATACCGGCGTCTGTACACGACCTGATCCTAGACCTAAACGCACACTGGGCACACCCGCCACTGCTACGTACAACCTAGACACACACGTGCATGCTGGTCGACACCGACGCCGTGGCTTATTCCTAACAATCTCCCCCTAAGCCACGACCTCGCCGTCCATCCCGACGTACAGGACACCGGCTCCTCGTCGACTGTCATGGGGAACTCCCTTTCTTCTTCCTCGGCGACACACACCGAGCTCCTTCTCCGCCGGCGACAAACGCCAGACGTTCCGGCGCACATACGCCGCAGCTTCTCCTCCACGATCGTCCCGCGCACGTACGCATGGCGATCCAATCTTCTCGTACGGGAGCCATCTTCTCATCCGTGAGACCTTGACGCACATCACACCCGGCCATGGAGTCGAGCCTCCGCTTCCGTCCGAGCCACCGCGCTCCTCAACGCGACTGCACCTCCATGGTCGCTGCTCCTCGGTCGTTGCACTGCACCGATGCGGCCTCAGCCGCAGCACAGCACCTCCATGCCGCCACGTCGCCGCGCCACCACGCAGGTCCTCCGCGGCCTCCTCGCCGCGCCGCCACAGCCTCTGCGCCACCACGCAGCGCCTCCGCGGCTTCCGCGCTCGTCGCGGACTCACCGCGTGCCACCGCCGCGCCCGCCATGGCAACCGCAGCACCGCGCACCTCCATAGGCGGACACACGGCCCGGAGCTTCGCGCAGCCGCCGCCGAACGCCGCCACCGCCGGCACGGCGAACCACGCCCAAAACAACCAAGCTCTGATACCAAAAGTTGGCGCAGCCCTAGCTAGCTCTCTCCCTCACAGCTCACGAACAGAGGTGGAAGAAGAAGAAACGAGGAGACAGCACAATTTTTCTCCGGCCGGCGCACGAACGCCGCCGCGGGCGCACCAACGCCCTACTTTCTTCTTTTCTCAGCTGGCTCACATCGCTACACCAAATGCTTCAACGAGCAGTAGTACACGGGATTTATACCTGGGCTAAACCACATGCGCACGTACGCACGCCTGCCCAGCTCGCGATCCGCTCCGCCCGGTCCGCACGCACGACGCGCTCACGCGCACGACGCGGCCGGCGTCCAACGGCCACCACAACGAGCTCCCGCTACTCTCGGCAACGACTCAGACGCGGCCACATACCGGCGTCTGTACACGACCTGATCCTAGACCTAAACGCATACTGGGCACACCCGCCACTGCTACGTACAACCTAGACACACGTACATGCTGGTCGACACCAACGCCGTGGCTTATTCCTAACAGAGTCACGATCCAATCCTTTATATCTCTGAGCCCGTTCACCACCAAACATCGAATTTCCCCGGCTTCCAAGTTCTAACCATGCGTGAATCTATATTACCTTTTAGAGAAATCATGGAATTCTCATGGTTTGTTGGTTCATATGTTGTATGACAAAAGCCCCCTGGGTTGATGATATTAAAATATATATAGGAGTATAAACATTCTCATCAAATTTTCCTTCAAGACCTACCAGGTTTCTGCGTTTGATTGTGTTTTTCTTACTTTGTTAAGTTTCTGAAGTTGCAGCTGTAGATAAAGGCTTTTCCTTGAGACAATTATCATGTTCACTAATTGTTTGGAAAGAAATCTTGGTATGCACAAAAGGTATATGTTTCAATATCATGTTGTGATGTGCTTCAAGTGTGTGCTGCTTCTACTTGCCTACAAGCATATTTCACTATGCTTCTAAGTCACATGCTCTTCAGAGAAACACACTTTAACATAAATATACCTTTGAGTTCAGGTAATTTATGTGTCTCAAGTTTGCTTTAACTAGCTATAAAATTGTCCTTCATTATAGCTATATATGTACTCTCCAATTCCTCGGGAGTGCGTCTTCTATTTGCATACATATTATTTATTTCACTATAATCCTAAAATCATGTCTGCTTTAGAGAAGCCGAATCTTAGCGAGCACACCATTCACGTTAGCCAATTTTTTTATCTTCCCTTTTTTATTACAATGATTTTCTTTGTAATAAAAAAATTCATTGTGTCTGTAATTATTTTGCTTTCCAACTATGGTTATTCTTTCTTTCTTTTATTCACTGATAAGTAACTAAGCAGCTTTATGATCAGTAGTGTGACCCATACAGTAAATGCCAGTGATTCTTTGGCTCTGTGTGGCACGTCATAGCTGAAGGGTTGAGCTAAAATCATGGGTAGTGTTTTTGTAATCTTTTTGCCTATTATTCCAGTATATATAGTGACATAAAAAATGTTGGCACTCACTAGACTACATATAGATATTGTGTCCGAAAGCTGACCACCCTACCAGTCTGTTTGTAACACGAACAAAGTAAGTACGAAGTGGTTCAAGTCGCCCATGTATACCAGGAAAACAGTGATTCAAGTGGCATTTACATATTTAGAAGATTTGGCAGCCTTCTTGCAAGATTATATATTTATATTCAAATGGCATTTACATATTATATCACCTTCAAGTTAGTAATTTCTTCACTTTGAATATTTGGCAGCCTTCTTGCCAGATCCAATATTTTAATATATATTTGCATCCACTAAACACTTATCGTCTCCTTTCCAAATTCTAATCATACAATGGGAAAACATACAAAGCAAATATCCTTAAATCATGGTTGATGATAGCTGAGTCTGGGTGCGTAGTTATATATTGGTATAGCTTATTGGTACAAGTAATTGAACCCTGGCGACTCTATATTTTTCAGTATAACAATTATAAATTTTGTACTTATAAATAGTATGAGTCCTATATAGTTAGAAACCAAATTTGTGTGAGATTTTTTCTTCTACTTGATTTTGTTTACAATTGACAGAAAGTCTATTGTATTTCTTCAGATGTTGTGCTCATTGATCAAGACGAAAAAATGCTGAAGATTATGGTGATAGCAGATGCAACAGCTTTAGATCGTATTCCCATGACGCTTTAATTTCTGTTGTTTTCATATATTTTTAGATATTTCACGGCAATATATAAATATCTTTATGTTTATACCAATCCAGTTAGGTTATGGATGTGATTTATTATGTTCATATTACCAGAACACACATAAACCTTTAATTTCTATTCTATCTAGATAGATAACCTCCTAGGTCACCACATGCTTGTCGTTAGAAGGTCCATTATTCACCACTTCAATAAACTTTGGTGTGAATATATTTTATTTATGTTGTCGTTACCTCAACTTTGTCCTTAATTGAATTGGAAGAATCATTGCTTTCATATTGTGTTCTCCCTGGGAAGCATGTGGCTTTACATGTTATGTAAATTTGGCAATCACTGCAGAATTAGCACTTCATCAAACATTATTCTGTGCTCCACAAATGACACATATTATTCTACAAGACTAAAATCTTTCAATGAAATCCGTCTTACAGTTAGATTCAATATATCCTTTTTCATATAGGAGTATATGTTTATCATAACATTTGTGTTGTATTTAAAAACATATTATTTGTAATAGTGCAATAAAAAATAGGTATAGTATTCAAACATTTTTAACACACAAAATGACTCGCCCTCACATTTGCGAGGGCCACTCTGCTAGTTGTGGAAACAATAGTAAACAATAGATGATGTTTGGAAATTATTGTGCAACTTGTCTTGGTAGTACAAGAAGTGTGGACTTATTCTTATGTGTACTAACCTATCTCACGAGTTCTTTTCGAGTTTTTGTGGATGAAGTTTTTAAGATTTAGGGAAACCATGATATAAAAGGAATTAAGGAGACACAAAAGCTCAAGCTTGGGGATGCCCAAGGCATCCCTAGATAATATTTCAAGAAGTCTCAAGCATCTAAGCTTGGGGATGCCCCGGTAGGCATCCCACCTTTCTTCATCAACAATTATCGGTTAGTAGCGGTTGAGCCTAAGTTTTTGCTTCTTCACATGATGTGTGCTATTCTTGGAATGTCATTTTATTTTGTTTTGCTTGCTGTTTTAATAAAATACTTAGATCTGAAAGTTTTTAGATGAGAGAGAGAGTTCTCAAATGGCTACCCATTTACTTAACTACTCGCTTGATCTTCACTTATATCTTTTTGGAGTAGCTTGTCATTTACTCTTGTGCTTCACTTATATCCTATGAGTAAATTGTTAAATGAATTGAATACCATGAAGTTGAAATTATATGTTCATATCATGCCTAGTAGTAGCTTCACATTGGGTTTAGAAAGTGAAATCTTTTGAAGCTTGACAATCACAATATTGGTCATACAAGCAATTCGTGAATGATTAGTATAAGGAAGAGAACTTTCACATACAAATATATTATCTTGGACATCTTCTATGATTGTGAATACCCATTAATTATTTTCAAACTTGAGCAAATTATTTGAAGTTGGACAAGGAAGACAACGTAATGAGTTATGTTTGTGTACATATTGTTATGGATCCTCCAACATGTGGTGTTTTCTTAGGATCTTTTGCTAGCCAAAAATTCGTACTAAGTAGAGATACTACTTGTGCATCTAAAACCCTTAAGCCCAGTTTATTGCCATGAGTGTCCACCATACCTACCTATGGATTGAATAAGATCCTTCAAGTAAGTTGTCATCGGTGCAAAAAGGCAATAAAAATTGCTTCTAAATGTGTTTGATCATTTAGTGTAAGAGAAAATTGAGCGGTGTACGAACTTGTGATTGCAAAGTAATAAAAGCGACGGACTGCATAATAAAGGTTGCTATCATAAGGGGCGATATAATGTGACATTCTTTTGCATTAAGGGATTGTGCATACAAAACCAAAAAGCGCATGACAACCTTTGCTTCCCTCTGCGAAGGGCCTATCTTTTACCTTTCAGTATTTACTTTTATGCAAGAGTCAATAGTATGCATTCTCATTTAAACCTCAATTATTCTCTAGTTGGCAAGCATCATGTGGTGGGGAAAGATCTAGGCACATATGGCGAGTCAAATATATTTGATCATGACTTATTATTGTTGACAATTATCTCTATGATAAATGAGTTGGGAGGCGAAACATTAAGCCCTATCTTTCTCTGTGTTCGATGGATGCCATTTGTTCTAAAAATATGCTTTGAGTACTAGCAATCATAGAAGACTATATGATGATTGAGTATGTGGAGCTCTTACTTAGACTTTGTTGAGAATAAGTTGAATTGCAATCGTTTGGTGACTAAGAACATAGGTTGTAAAGTTTCAAGAGAATTCATTGTTTGAACCATAACATGTGAATTGGTTGCTACTTTATCATGATGAGTTTTATGAGAAAGAGTTGATGTTATGATGCTAGGAAAAGTGGTTGAAATTATCATTGATCAAACTTATGCACTATGCTAGCATTCACACTTCATAAATTATTTTCTTTTATCATTTACCTACTCGAGGACGAGTAGGAATTAAGCTTGGGGATGCTGATACGTATCCAACGTATCTATAATTTATGAAGTATTCATGCCATATTTACAACAATTTTATATGGTTTTGGTATGATTTGCATGGAACTAACCCGGTCTGACGCTGTTTTCAGCAGAACTACCGTGGTGTTGTTTTTTGTGCAGAAATAAAAGTTCTCCAAATGCAACGAATCTTTTTGACGATTTTTTTGGAACAAAAGAGGCACTGGAAGCTTCGTGGGAGGGCCAGAAGAGCCATGAGGTGGCCACAACCCACCAGGGCCCGCCAGCCCCCTCTGGCGCGCCCTGGTGTCTTGTGGGCCCCTCGTGGTCCATCTTTGCGTGAAATCGACGCCCAAAAATCCTATATATTCAGAAACCCCCAGAAATAATCCTAGATAAGAAGTTCCATCGCCGCAAGCCTCTGTAGCCACGAAAAACCAATCTAGACCCCGTTCCGGCACCCTACCGGAGGGGGAAATCATCACCGAAGGCCATCTTCATCATCCCTATGGTCTCCATGATGAGGAGGGAGTAGTCCACCCTCGGGGCTGAGGGTTTGTACCAGTAGTTATGTGTTTAATCTCTCTCTCTCGTGTTCTTGATTTGGCACGATCTTGATGTATCGCAGGCTTTGTTAATATAGTTGGATCATATGGTGTTTCCCCCTCTTTATCTTGTTGTGATGAATTGAGTTTTCCCTTTGAGATTTCCTTATTACCGGATTGAATACTTTTATGGATTTGAGAGCACTTGATCTATGTCTTGGCACTCAACTCACGGATTCCCGAGGTGACATTGGGGTAATCTATGCATAGGGATTGATGCACGTTTTCGTCCTACTTTCTCCGGTAGAAATCTTGGGGCACTCTTTGAGGTTCTTTGTGTTGGATTGAGTATTATGAATCTGAAATTGTTTGATGCGTATCATATAATTAACTCATGGATACTTGTGGTGACATTGGAGTATCTAGGTGACATTAGAGTTGGTTGATGCGTATCATATGGTGTTATTTTAGTACGAACTCTTAGATAGATCGATCGAAAAGGATAACTTGGTGTTATTTTAGTATGAACTCTTGGATAGACGATCGAAAAGGATAACTTTAAGGTGGTTTCGTACCTTACAAATAATTTCTTCTTATGTTCTCCCCTAGATAAGAACTTTGGAGTGATTCTTCGTTGCACGTTGAGGGATGGTTATGTGATCCAATTATATTAGCATTGGTGAGAGATTGCACTAGCGAAAGTACGGACCCTAGGCCTTGTTTTCAAGCATTGCAATACCGTTTGTGCTCACTTTTGTTACTTGCTACCTTGCTGTTTTTTATTGTTACTATTACAAAAATCAATACCTATTATCTTTACTACACTTGTATCACCATCTCTTCGCCGAACTAGTGCACCTATACAATTTACCATTGTATTTGGTGTGTTGGGGACATAAGAGACTTTTTATTATTTGGTTGCAGGGTTGTTTGAGAGAGACCATCTTCATCCTACGCCTCCCACGGATTGATAAACCTTAGGTCATCCACTTGAGGGAAATTTGCTACTGTCCTACAAAACTCTGCGCTTGGAGGCCCAACACGAGTCTACAAGAACAAGTTGTGTAGTAGACATCAGTATGCCACTCCCCCACTTGAATCGGTGCACTAGGCCTGAAGTAGCTGCCTCCAGCTGGCCCAATCACTGCCAAATGGGCCCCAACCCTTCCAGCTGGGTTCCAGTGCTACGAGAAGTTGTCGATTCAAGAAGAACATTTCTGGATCGCTAGGTGAAGCTGGAAGCCACAAAAGAAAGCCGGATTTGTGAAGTTGGAGGAGATCTGAACACGCCCTAAACCTTGTGCACTTGTAGGCCATCAGAGAGGTGTCGGGGGCGGCGCAAAGTGGTGCGTCGGATGGACTTTGTAATGTCCGATGTGATGCTGAAGTGGGTGCGCGTCGACCCAGATCTCATGTTGGCATGGGCCGAAGATCGACCGAGAAGCACCACACAAATGTCTGCCCGCCACTGTCACCGGATCATCGACCAACTCTACAAACTGGGGCTGATCGAGTCCGAGCGCATGGCCCAACACTTAGTCGGCAAGGGAAAGGAAGGCCGACGCGGGTTGGAGTCCGCGTCCGACCCTTGTCACCAGCCGGACGTGACCGATCATTTGTGCGAGGGGGAGCGACTGCACCGCGAGCGCGTTGTGGCGGCCAATCATGGCAACGATGGACGGGACGACGGTGGAGGTGCTGACGGCCTCGGTGGCCATGTCTACAAGGTCACTGTCTCATACCGGACAACGCTTTAGGAGGCATTTCGCCACTGGAAGGACGACGATGAACCGGAGGGCAATGGAGGTTCCGGTTGCCTCCGCGGCCATGTGTTTTTCTCTCGAATACTCACGAGCGTGCATACTATATATTAAAAAGAGGATAGGGGTAAAGATCCCCTTCACGTTGGCAGTTACAAGTTACACAACCCAACTCCACGCGACAACTAGGACTAACTTCTCGCACCTGCCCACAATTTCACAGCCCTAAAGAGGGCTTCGATCTCACCCTTAAGTAGTCCCGCCTTCTTCCATGTTCTACCCTCTAGCCCGATCCTACTTAACATGTTAAATTGAAGGTGTAGCTCCATAAAAAAACAATCACATTTTGACGTTTCCATAACTCCAACATCACTAGGAATAGTAACACCCGGACGTCCCTCTTACCTAGTGTCGTGTCAATCTTGTTGACGCACCATTTTGCCAACACCCTTCCTCTTGTCAGAGTCCAGACAGGCTTGTTCATCGCAAAACAGAAGTCGGTCCAAATATCCCTTATGAATACACAATCACTAAGGATGTGGTATATGCTTTCCTCTTCTTGGTCACAGAATGGGCATGCCTCCTGATGGTCCAATCCATGTCGCACAAGCCTACACCTGTTCTGAAAGGCCATCCAAGGAAAGAAGCGGCAGCACAACGGGGCCTTCAGGTTCCATGTGAATTCTGTCATGGGCACTACCACTTTTCCCCAAAAACATCGCTACATATGCCTATCGAGTCGAAAAACACCCGTTTGGCTCCCACGCCAATACCGTGGCATCCACCGATCATATAGAAGGAGGTTGATGACCCACAAGTATAGGGGGTCAATCGTAGTCCTTTCGATAAGTAAGAGTGTCGAACCCAATGAGGAGCAGAAGGAAATGACAAGAGGTTTTTAGCAAGGTAATTTCTGCAAGCACTGAAATTGTAGGTAACATGTAGTTTGATAGCAAGATAATTGATAACGAGCAAGTAACGGTAACGGCAAATATAGTGCAGCAAGATAGCCCAATCCTTTTGTGGCAAAGGATAGGCCAAACGGTCTCTTATAATAAGCAAGCGTTCTTGAGGGTACACGGGAATTTCATCTAGTCACTTTCATCTTGTTGGTTTGATTTGCGTTCGCTACTTTCATAATTTGATATGTGGGTGGACCGGTGCTTGGGTGTTGTTCTTACTTGAACAAACCTCTCACTTATGATTAACCCCCTCGCAAGCATCCGCAACTACGAGAAAAGTATTAAGATAAAATCTAACCATAGCATTAAACATTTGGATCCAAATCATCCCCTTACAGAATAGCGCATAAACTAGGGTTTAAGCTTCTGTCACTCTAGCAACCCATCATCTAATAACTACTCCACAATGCATTCCCTTAGGCCCAAAGATGGTGAAGTGTCATGTAGTCGACGTTCACATGACACCACTAAGGGAATCACAACATTCATATCATCAAAATATCTAACACATATCAACTTCACATGATTACTTGCAACATGACTTCTCCCGTGACCTCAAGAACAAATGTAACTAATCACAAATGATATTCATGCTCAAGATCAGAGGGGTATTAAATAGCATAATGGATCTAAACATATATGTCGGTGCACTCGTACTGGGGTACCCAGTGCCCCTAACTTATGCACAGGCAGTAGAAGTAGAAAACCCCGACAGCAATCAAGAAAAAGATTCCAACAAGCTCAACGCGGCAGCCCAAGCCTGGGCTATGACGCGCCAAGCACATCCCCGACGCTTGTCGGGGACCGAGACGAATGCACCTTTCAGAAGACCCGGCAAGCCATTTCCCGGCAGGCGTGAGCCATCCAGCCACCGCTCCACCACATCGCTACGCCTGTCACTTGTCGATGCGGTGTCGAGCCCTCAAGCGATTAATCAGCTCTCGCTAAGCACGTGGCGACACATTGGAAGACAAGTTATGCTCGGTTGACACCCGCCCTGCATCGTGTCAAGATCTTAAGCAAAAACCAGCCAAGCGGTGGCAAAGGCTTGCCGAGGATGCACCCCCAAGTGCCACCTAGGCAGGTAATCATGGCGTTTTGTCCTAAATGCCAGAGTTAGGTACGATAGCTCTGCTTAGCTATCTAATCAATAGATAATGTCTGTTTTGCCACTGTGGTAACCCCTTGCACTATAAAAGGAGGCCCAAGGCAACCTAGCTCAAGGTTGGCAACTCGAACCCCCGAACGCTTGTACCCGCATTACCGCTCTCCTCGGCAGCAGTCCTTGTCGGGGTTAGGCGCCCTGCGTTCTTCGTGTTCCTCCAATCAATCCACCAAAAAGCAGGAGTAGGGTTTTACGCTTAGAAGCGGCCCGAACCTGGGTAAAATGCCTGACCCTTGATCGTTGTGCCGTCTTACGCTCTCCGCTCTTTGTGCAACGTGACCCCCCTTGCCGAACCACAAGGGACCTCTGGTCCCATAGGTGATCATGAGCATCCGTGCGCCGACATCTTTCGCACGCCAGGTAGGGGGCGTGCATCATTTGTGCGAACCCGAGTTCGTGAACGGCGAATCGGTCTTCGTCATCATCTTCTTCAACAATGGCTCCGAAGAAAAAATCCATCGCGGCTGCACATCCCTCGTCCTCGAAGGCTCCCTCACACGTGGCCGCCGACGCCATAGGCGCCGTGGCGGCTGCGGGCGTCGTGGACGACGCGGTCGGCGCAGGCGGCGCCCCCGTCCAGGCTTCTGTGGCTGGAAATGGAGCAGGAGGCGCCGGAAGGGAGCAACTACAGCAACAACATGGCGAGCTCGGCCTCGACGCCACGGGCGGAGGGAACGTCCGTTCATCACCTCCCCGTCGCGTGGATGGCCGAGGCCGCCTCAGCGGCGCCCAGTCCGGTGTGAGCCGTGACCATCCGACCCCACCCGTCGCCAGCGAGATTGTTGGGCGCGCACCTCAAGCGGAGCGAGACAGGGCGCCCAGCGGAGCCGTAACTCCTCAGGATCGACCCACAACCCACCAGAAAGCTCCAGCGAGTGGCGCGCAGCATCAAGGATGCGGCGATGCTTCTCTTGGTCCTACCAAGAGCCGAGCCACGTCAAGGTCCGCCTCTTTCGCCATGCCTGGCACCACAGAGGAGGCCATGGCGAGAGTCCAGATGCTGCTCAACTTCATGCCGGCAGCTGATAAGATGGATGAATGGAGAGCTACCATTCAAAGTTTAATTTCCTTCGTTGAAGCCAACAAGACCCAGCATGCAGAGCCATTGCGATGTACGCGAACAGCAGTGGCAGCCCAGGGCGGCGAACGCGTAGAAGGGGCCACCCCAACGGTGCAGTCCCCTCCGCAACAACAAGCCCAAAGGCAACCGCGGCAGGCTTCACGTGCTGACGACCGCGACGAGGCGTCCATAGTCTCGTCTGCCCCGCACGACCGTCGGGATCAGCGGCGTGTCCTTGAAGATCGGCGGAAGGAAGACGCGTGCATCACCATCGAGCGGCGTCGTGAAGCACACCGTCAATCCGACAAGTGCAACGGTCCAGACGTCGGCGACCCCGCGCCCAGTATCGGCGGGTACCTCCCTTACGAGGTTGGTTGCCCTGCCTTCACTAGCGAACTGCAACGGGTCCGCTGGCCGTCGACCCGAGCCTTCAAGCCTGAGCTTCCAGAGAAATACGACGGGAAGCTAAACCCCGCATAGTTCTTGGGCATCTACACGATAGCTGTTCAAGCTGCGGGAGGAAGAGATGAAAAGGTGCTCGCCAACTATTTCCCTTTTGGCACTCAAGCCAAATGTGAGATCATGGCTGATGCACCTGCTGGAGAATTCCATTTCCTCTTGGGCTGATCCGTGCAACGAGTTTGTTGGCGCCTTCACCGGTGGTCATCAAGAGCCAGGCCAGCCCAGCGATCTCCAAGTCCTCCCGCAGAAGGAGGGAGAAACCTTGAGAAAGTATATCCATAGATTCAGCCGAGTACACCGCAACATCCATGAGATCCATCCCGCAGCGGTGATTGCCGCGTTCCACTCGAACGTGCGCAACAGGAGGATGTGAGCCAAGATGAATGTCAAGCTCCCCAAGACTGTCAATGAGCTTTACACCTTGGCGGATAAGTGTGCTCGAGCCGAAGAACGGAGGCGACTTCCCGGAGAAGTGGTGGGCGTCGAAGTGGACTCTGATGATGACGACGATGCCCCCGACACGAAGGGAAGGAACAAGAAGCGCAACAAGAAGCGTAAGGGAAAAGCAGTGCTGGCTGTCGAGAGCTCCGGAGACCTCAGTGCTGGCAAGAAGGCGAAAGCCGAAACCCCCAGCAAGGGAGCTGCCTCGTGCGCTGATTGCCGGGAGGCTGCTGCCGCTGAGAAGGTCGGGAAGTCCGATGGGCCGTACTGCAAAATCCACTGCACCAAGGGCCATGATCTCCAAGAGTGCCGACAGGTCGAGCAACTTGTTGAGAAACAAAGCACCGAGTACGAGAAACATGACAAGGAAACAGGCCAAGACGGCGCTGTCGGGAAGAGTCGTGGCGGCAGAGGTGGTCGCCGCGGCAAACCCCTGCAGCAAAAGGAAAAACCCACCAGAGGCGGAGAGAAGAAGGAAACAGATGATATGAGCGAAGATGAGGATGATGATGAGGATTCCAGTGACAGGGAGTTCCAGAAAGCAACCGAAGCCATGTGCGTTGACGGGGGTGCGTCCTTGCACTCCTCTCGCCGCCAGCTCAAGCAATGGGCACGCAAAGTCAATGCTGTGGAACCAACTGCAGAATCAAGGAAACCATTCAGGTGGTCCCGTACGCCTATCATCTTTGACGAAGAGGATCATCCTGACCGTACCACTACGGTTGGATGTTTGCTGCTGTTGGTTTCCCCAACAATCCGCAACCTCAAGGTCTCTAAGATGTTAGTTGACGGTGGGGCCGGGTTGAACTTGATCTCTCCTAGAGTGGCTGAGAAATTGCAGATCCTTGATGAAGAGCTCAAAGCCACGGGTACGTTCCAAGGAATCAACCCCGGCAGGAGCCGACCCAAGGGAAAGATCACTCTGCCTGTGACATTCGGCGAGGAGTTGAACTTCCGAATAGAGAGGATAGTATTCTACGTCGCCAAAATCCCACTGCCCTACAACGGAATCCTTGGTCGCCCAGCTCTGGCAAAGTTCATGGTGGCATCCCACTATGCCTACAATACTTTGAAGATGCCAGGGCCCATAGGGGTCATTTCCATCCCATCTGCCAAGAAGAACGCGGTTATCTGCGTGGACCAGATGTATCGCGATGCGGTAGCAGCTGAAGCCACAGAAATCCCAGCTCCCGCCAAGGATACAAGGAAAATAAAGAAGCCTGACAAGAACACCGGTAAGGACTCCGGGAAGCGCGCCTCTTCGGAGTGCGCCGCGCCTGATGATGACCTGCCGGAGAGTTCCATTGGCAAGAAGACCAAGGTTACCTACCCTGAGACAAAGAAAGTCTCGGCAAGGGAGGATGGCACTGGTGGTACCTTCACCATCAGTGCTACCCTTACTGACAAATAGGAAAGCATGCTCGTTGCCTTCCTGCGGGAGAATGTCGATGTGTTTGCCTGGCAACCATCTGACATCCCCGGTGTTCCCAGGGAGGTAATTGAGCACCACCTTGCTGTCCGCCCTCATGCCCGACCCGTCAAGCAGAAGGTTAGGAAACAAGCCTTGGAGCGGCAGCAGTTCATTGCCGAGGAAATCAAGAAGCTTGAAGCAGCTGGTTTGGTCAGAGGAGTGTTGCATCCAACTTGGTTGGCAAACCCGGTGGTGGTACGAAAGGCAAATGGGAAATGGAGGCTTTGCATAGACTTCATTGACTTGAACAAGGCTTGCCCGAAGGACCCTTTCCCCTTGCCGCGCATAGATCAAATTGTTGACTCCACCTCCGGATGTGACTTGCTCCCCTTTTTGGATGCCTACTCCGGCTACCACCAGATATTTATGAACAAGGAAGATGCGGAGAAGACTGCATTTATAACCCCCTATGGTACGTACTGCTTTGTACGAATCCCTTCGGGTTAAAGAGTGCTGGTTCGACCTTCGCCAGGGCCGTTCAAATTGGTTTTGGACCCCCTATGGCACGTACTACTTTGTACGAAGCATATTTGGATGACATCGTGGTCAAGACCAAGGATGAAGCCACTCTCATACAAGATCTGGAAGAAACTTTCGCAAACTTGCGCAAGATCAACCTGAAGCTCAATCCTAAAAAATGTGTGTTCGGTGTTCCATCCGGCAAGCTTCTTGGGTTCTTCGTATCTAAGCGAGGAATAGAAGCCAATCCCGACAAGATCAAGGCGATCGAGCAGATACAGGCGCCTAAAACCATCAAAGATATCAGATGCCTGACCGGATGTGTTGCCGCATTGAGTAGGTTCATCTCCAAGTCCGCTGAGCGCGCCTTGCCGTTCTTCAAAATCCTGAAGAAGGCTGGCCCAATGAAGTGGACCCCGGAGGCAGATGCAGCGCTGCAAGACCTAAAGAAATACCTATCCTCTGCTCCCACCTTGGTCGCTCCTAAACCGTAGGAACCGTTGCTGCTATATTTAGCGGCAACGAATCAAGTGGTTAGTGCAGCGCTGGTGGCGCAGCGGGGGGTGGATGAAGATTCAACAGCCACTGCTGATGCTGCCGGGAGCGAGGAGGAAACATCTGTGGCAAAGCTCGACATAGGACAAGGGGGATCTCGGCAAATGGTTGACAGTGAGTCCAAGGAAGTGGCAAGGAAGAAAATGGTGCAACGGCCCGTGTACTTTGTCAGTTCCCTACTACAGGGGGCTAGGTCAAGGTACTCTGGAGTACAAAAGCTGATCTTCGGCCTCATCATGGCCTCGAGGAAGCTGCGCCACTACTTCCAAGCCCATGAGATAACAGTTGTCACCTGTTTCCCGTTGCAACGCATACTGAGAAACCCCGAAGCCACTGGCAGGATAGTTGAGTGGGCACTGGAGTTGTCAAGCTTCGGATTAAAGTATGAGAGCACTTCCACCATTCAAAGCAGAGCCTTGGCGGAGTTTATTGCAGAATGGACACCTACACCAGATGATGAAGCTCCGGAGACAATCCTTCCCGGCAAAGAGGCGCCAAAGGATTGGATCATGTACTTTGACGGTGCTTTCTCACTTCAGGGCGCTGGAGCAGGCGTGCTCCTCGTCGCCCCAACTGGAGAGCACCTCAAGTACGTCGTCCAGATGCACTTTCCCCAGGAGGAAGCCACCAACAATACCGCTGAATACGAGGGGCTCCTTGCCGGACTCAGAATCGCGGTAGAGTTGGGAATAAAGAGGCTGATCGTCTGAGGAGACTCTCAACTAGTGATAAAGCAAGTCAACAAGGATTATCAATGTCTGCTGATGGAGGCCTACGTGGAAGAAGTGAGGAAGTTGGAGGAGCACTTCGATGGGCTGCAAACAGAACATATGCCGCGAGCAGAAAACAGCATCGCTGACCACCTATCAAAGTGCGCTGCGCAAAAGCTTCCTGTGGAACCAGGGACCTTTGTTCTCCACCTCACCCAACCATCGGTGTCCCCGTCTGTGATGTCCAAGAAAAGAAGAAAGCTAAACTCCGACAAGCATTTCCCGGCAGAGCTTCCCGAAGCCACTGGTAGAGAGGCTGCCGGGGAAAATCCCGTTCCGGTTAACGAGCACCTCCCTCCTGTAGGATCCCAGGGTCTAGCGGTTGAGACAAGCGCTCCCGGAGACGTGGAGATGCCTTTAGTCCTTGTTGTCGAGCCACAGGCTCCAACCTGGGCGCAGCCTATAGTCCATTTCCTTCAAACCGGAGAACTCCCCGAAGAGCAAGAGGAAGCCGAAAGAGTAGCCCGTCGGTCAAGTATGTACCAGTTTGTCGATGACACCCTGTACAGAAGACGGCCGAACGGTGTGAAATTGTGGGGACCCCGACTCATAAGTCGTGATCACCGAATGCACGTGTACAGTGATCCCAGAGATCAATGCTCACTGAACACACAGAAGCTGAATAACAAGAGTCTTACATCCACATTTAGCGTCTTACACAAATAAAGACCATGAAGGCCAAGTCTTACATAGATAGGGCCGCAAGGGCCAAACACTTAGACATAACAAGCAGCGGAAATCTTGATCGGAAGTGTGAACCCATGCCATCTGCCTTAAACCTACATGCATTCTGACTGGGAAGCGTCCTAGTTCGCATGTTCGTCACCAACGAACTCTTCGCCATATTCCTGCTCTTCCATGCCTGGCCAATTAAATAACCAGTGGCAAGCTAATGAGTACTTTGAATGTACTCGCAAGCAACCCAAGTTTTGGAACAAGGTAATAACAATGCATGATATAGCACTAAGTAGGTAAGTTTTGCGGAAAGCTAATTTTTGAGTGCAATGACATGATCAAGATAACTAGTAATAGCATGCATCATGAGGATACAAGTATCCGCACAAACAGGTTACCGATATCAATATAATCAAGGTCTGAACATCTCATGTTCAATCATCGTGTCAAGTCATCCGAGTTGTCTCGAGTATACCATCTTTGTTAACCACACATTCACACCAAGTTTATGAAAACCCAGGACATAGTTTAAGCAGCACCACCCAACTGTCCTTGACCGTGGACACGGCTATTCGAATAGTTTTACACTCTGCAGAGGTTGCACACTTTACCCACAAGACTCGGGGAACTTCCGTGTCATCCACGACTCGCGGTATAATACATACCCGAGGTAAGCACCCGAACAATGCCTTTCCCCTAGCGATACTAAACAAAGAGTCCACTCGTTGGTGCCATCCCTCATGATATACATCACACGTATCATCCATGAGGGCACGCAACGGTGTGCCCGGTACCTGTAAAGACAGCGCATGGTCGCCCTACCAGGCACGACCCCGTATCGAGAGTGACCACATCACTCCCGCCACTAGTAATGCGGGCTCTATGCCAGTACCCACCAAGGTAGTCAACAAAGCCCCGTCCCATAAGGGGTATCGTGGTTGTGCATGTAAGGTTGGGACGGTCGACAAATCTTAAATCTAATCCGTTTTCGAAAACACACACACACTCACTTGCTCCGGTACACCACTTCTTTCTCAAGTGGTTACCTAACTCAACATCATCTCCCTCGGGCATTAGTGGCACCCGACGGGGTTTTCGAAAAGCCTTGAAATCATATTCGTTTCCATCACCATGCATATTCCCATCCCACTTGCGTAGCAACTACTAGCAACCTAAACTACTCCCACCCGCACAACCCTCATAAGGAGGTAGGGTCATGCACGATGCAAGTATCAACGGTAAGAGTATCGGAGGCATCCCATCGAAGGGGATACCACATCAACATGATCATCATCAAGAAATAATGTGCTATATGCCATGCAATAAGAGGTTTCATAGTCATGGTCAAAGGGCTGCTTGCCTGACTCAACAAGGTCTTCGGGGTCTTCAAAGTCTTCGGGTCCAACTCCCTCGTCAACCTCGCAATCTATCGCCGCGATAAATAACAGTAAAAATAAGAATCATCACAAAAACAGAGCACAAAATTCACTTCTAAAATGTTGTCCTACTCTGATAAATACTACAAACTATACTAAAAATTATCTGTCTATGGTTTTGTTGTGAGAAACATTTTGAAAACTATTTAAATAGAGGCTAAAAATATTAAAAACTGGGTTTTAAATAAAATCACTACATAAAACATTTTCACAGAATAACACAAGTGGCACTATAAAATTCTACAGAATATTACAAGATTTGTGGTGGAAAAATATTTGGAATTGGATAAATATTCATTTGTGTGGGAATTTTGCAAATAATGCCAGAAAAAGAAAAACAAAAGGGCTCCAGTGCCCTGGGCCTGTGGCGGCCAGCAGCTGAGCCGGCCCAGAGGCCAGCCAGCCCAGGCAGATCGGTGTCCCCCGCGCGAGCCAGGTTCAAACCTGATGGGCGGGGCCCGGCTGCCAGCGACAACGAGGGGAGAGAGAGGCGAGGAGGAGGCCGACAGGTGGGGTCCCCCTGTCGGGTCCTTCTTCCTCCTCTGGACCGAGCGGGGAGGGGCTCATCGGCGAGGCTATCAGCGATGGCGAGGAGAGGCGACTGCGGGAATGGACTCAGGGGGTCGTCGCCGTCTCGGGGGAGGTGGAGGCGGTCGTCGAGGTGGCCCTGGTCGCCGGCGATGAAGGGGCCGCGGCGGAGGTGCGTCGGTCGAGCTCCGAGCCGATGCTCCAAGCTGCAATCGACGCGGAAAGGGAAGGGGAGGTCATCAGTGAGCCACGGGAGGACCAGAGGAAGAGGAATGGGGACCGGAGGGGGCCTGTACCCGGAGATCTCCGGCGAGCCGAGCCGGCGGAGCTCAGGTTCGATCTCGAGCTCAGGTGGCTCCGGGGTCAATTTGGTGGCACAGGAGGGCGATTGAGGAGGAGAGAAAGCCAGCAGAGGGGAGAGGGGAGCCCGTGGTGGCTTTATATAGACGGGGGCGCTGGCGCACCGTAGTTAGGGGATCGGGCTCCGCGGCAACGGCGCTAGCGACCATTGGAGGAGGAGGGAGTGAGCCTGAGGTGCTCGTGGGAGTAGTCCACGACGCGGGAAGGAGAGAGGGAGGCGCGGGGTGAGGCAGACGCGCCGCGCGTGTGGAGCCATGCATTGGCCGAACGGGGCGGCGTCGGGCACGTGTGCGGGAGGGTGAGAGAGAGAGGGAGAGGAGGCTCCCGACATGGCAGCGTGTCGCGGACGCCGAGGCGCCTCGACTGGCGCTAGGGGGCGGCTCGAGGCGGTCGGAAGCATGGGCAGGGCGCGGTGTCAATGCTCGGCCGTCCTGTGGCGCGCTCCAGAGCGCGTTTTTGGCCGGCATGCCAGAGCTTTTGACGCGCTCTGGCGCGGCCACTTTTGTCCAGGGGTTGCAGAAGGAATAAAATAGGTGGGAGGGGGCATTGGATGCTCTGGAAACAACCATGAGTGAGAGGGGGCAGAGAGAGAGGTGAAAAAGGGGCTGTCCAGAGAGGGAAATTGAGGGTTTCACCCTTTTCATCATGCCTTCTGGCGCCAGGACTTTTACCAGAGGTGAGGAAGGGTGGTATGGTGTTGTGGTAAAAGTTGTGGCTCAAGGAGAACAAGGGAAGGGGTTCAATTATTGATTCTTGGATTCTGCCTGAAGGTGTTTGATCAGTGTTTGGGCAAGCAAATGGAGTTTTCTTGTCATGAGATTTAACAGGGTGATAATGTAGGTAAAATTAGAGGGGGCCACCAAGTTTGAGATGGTTTGAGGAAAGTTCACAATGTAAACTTGGTGAACCCTATAATTTGGCAGAATCAGATTTCTGTAGATCCAAGCATGCATTTCACTTCCCCCAAATCCACCACTTGGTGTGGTATCATTATTTGGGGTTTAGCACATGCCCACAAAGTTTGGGGTCAAGGGATGAAACTTCACAATGCAAAGTTGTCCAAATTTGACTCTGGACAGGAATGGTTTAGGAATATTTTGGCGAAGCAAATTAATTAGGATTGAGATGAAACTTTGCAAGATCATCACATGTAGCATGGGTGTCTTGCTGGAATTTTCCTGGAATTTATTGAGAATATTTCTTATAGAAATATTTCAAAAGCTTGATTTGGGCGGAAAGGGTTTTGAGTGGTTTTGCCCATGATTTTGAACATGACCATGTGTTGAAACTCATATATATGGAAAATATATGTCCACTGAGTTTCCCTAAATTTTCTCAAATATTTTTAAAGCATTTAAATAATTTTTCCCTATGAAAAACCATTTCTGCCCTTAAGAAAAAGCCTTTAAATAAAACAGTAAAATAATCTTTAAAATTATTATTTGGTGGTTTTGGGAAGTAACATATATAGTAGGTTCCAAATAAAGTCTTTGGGGAAAAGGATCCACCCAATTTGAGGACTTGTAGTACAAACCTCAATTCAGGGGCTTTTGAAAACCTAATTTGAATAAATCCTTTTTGGCCAAAATAATATTTGATAAAAATATTTTTGGGTACTATTCACATGGCATGATCATTGGGCAAGAATTTTGGATCAAGGAAAATGAATATGGAGAGGAGTAGAACCTAAGAGTGCCAACACATACAACCAAGCAAGCAAGCATCAAACAAATCAAACAAGCACAGGCACTCAAAAAGTTTTAATTGGTTCCAAATTTTATAAATCCAAGCATAGCAAGGTGATACAAACACAGGGTGTGACAGAAATTAAGGTGTATCTGCAGGGAGGATGGACTAAAGCTGTTGGCAGAGATTCACGGAGGAGTATGTGGTTCCCACGTTGGATCAAGGGCCCTTGCCGGGAAAGCTTTCCGGCAGGGTTTCTATTGGCCCACTGCCCTCCAGGATGCTGCTGAACTGGTCACCAAGTGTGAAGCTTGCCAGTTCCACTCCAAGAACATCCATCAACCAGCACAAACCCTGCAAAACAATCCCTCTATCCTGGCCATTCTCGGTCTGGGGGCTCGACATCCTGGGCCCCTTCCCTCGCGCTGTCGGGGGCTTTGAGTTCTTGCTCGTGGCAACCGACAAGTTCACAAAGTGGCCTGAGGTGGAACCGGTGAGAAAAGGTGACCGCACAAGCAGCTATCAAGTTCATGAAAGGACTGGTGTGCCGTTTTGGAGTGCCTAACAGAGTGATCACCGACAACGGCACCCAGTTCACGAGCCGCGCCTTCATGCAATATATCCAAAACCTTGGAAGCAAGGTCTCCTTCGCCTCTGTTGCTCACCCAAGGAGCAACGGGCAAGCCGAGAGGATGAATCCTGAAGTGCTGCGAGGACTCAAGACAAGAACTTTCGATAAGCTGCGGAAGAGCGGCAGGCGCTGGATAGATGAGCTGCCGGTGGTTCTTTGGTCCCTCAGAACGACATCAAATCAAGCTACCGGCCAGACGCCCTTCTCCCTAGTTTACGGGGTGGAAGCAGTGCTCCCCACGGAACTCATATACGGGTCACCTCGAGTGCTTGCCTACGGTGAAGTAGAGCAACAGCAGCTGCGGCATGACGATGCCACGCTCCTCGAGGAAGACCGTCTTCGGGCTGCTGTGCGTGCCGCACGCTACCAGCAAGCTCTGCGCCACTACCATAGCCGCAGAGTTCAGCCCCGGATCCTTGAGGAAGGCGACCTTGTCCTTCGGCGTGTTCAGTCCGCCAAGGGTACAAACAAGTTGACGCCAAAGTGGGAAGGCCCTTACCAGGTAGTACGAGTCACCAGACCTGGCGCAGTCCGTCTGGAGACCGAAGATGGCACCAAGGTGCAGAACTCATGGAACATTGAGCATCTTCGTAAGTTCTACCCGTAAGGCACGGCTGCCGGGCTCAGTCCCCGGCAGCCACCTTTTGTACAAGCCTTGCCGATGTTGCATCTAACCCTTTGTACAAAGCCAGGCGAAGACCCTGTGCAACAATAATAAAGCTAGGCATTGCGTCGTATCATTACCCTTACATGCTCATTACGCATTTTTATGACTGCAATGTTAGCACCCTTAAGTTATTTAGATTTGCTAGAATGCTTGATGAAACCATAATCTTTGTTACTGTCCTTACCCTACATGTTTTACCATCAAGAAAACAGGGGAGGGAAACAAGGGAACGAAGATGACGGCTCATCACACTTGAAAAGGAGATACTACCTGGAAAAGATAAGTGTATCACGTACTTCCAGTTCGGCACTTCTCATTTTTCTCGAGGAAACCCTTCGTATCTTCCTTACTGCGGGATGTAGAGTCACCCGCGTGGGAAAAACCCTTGTCGGGACGAGCCGTCCCCCTATCTCTACTCATGAGGGTGACGGCGCCGATACCGACAAGGAGCTCTGCCGGGGAACAACGCCAACCTGTTGCCGGGGGCTCGCCCCCCCTCCCCCCAATTTGGCACTTGTGGTTTGAATGACGACCCGACAAGCAGCTCCACACGGTAGAGGCGAAACACGCTGACGCAGTACAAATAAGGAAAAGAAAAGGACAGTACTTGCGGAAAGAAAATAGCATTCTATTCTCATTCATTTTTCGATACAAATGGATAGAGATTAAATTTATGATTCGTTAAAACATGGCAAGCGCCTACATCTTTTGGCATAAAAAAAGATAAGTGCCCCGTAATCCCTTTCTTGTCCGTTTCCTCTCAGGGACTAAGTAGGAAGGGAGCAGAGGGCAAAAGAAGCGCCTGGCCGGGATTCGACGCTTCCCAGCCAGGACCAGAGGGACGCGACTGGCGGGAGGCCCCTGCCCCCAGGCAGGGCGGGCGAAGCCGATGGAGCGGACAAGATGGACAAGGGGAAAGAAGGCGGAGGGCAGGTGCAGATGGTGGCGCTGCCGGGGCCCAGCTGGTGATGATGGTGCTGCCGGGGAACGCGACGCGTCGGAGACCTCATCCGTGCTCCTGATGCGTCGTAGGTCCCCAACCGCCATCGTCTTCCTCATCGCCACCGCCCAAGGAGATGCCCCCGCCATCGCCCAATCTCCACGCGTGGCAACCCGGGGAACCCACAGAGAGCATGGTCGTCCCCGGTGGCCAAAGGCGGGGAATTCCGTCCCCCGCCTTAGAAGAACACGCGAAGATGAAGAGATCTCTTCCGTACGCTCCATCCAGAATGTCGCGGGAGGAGAGCTTCACCACGGTAAATGACGACGCACAGCGGCAACCGCGCGCACGCCCATGCTGACCGTGTGGGCATTCTTTTCTCCATCACCTTGAAGAAGGAATGCGGAGACCATGGACCGCCGCGACGCTGCGCCTCCAGCATAGATCCCGACGCAATATCAACCGCGTGGAGCTCCGTCAAGACCAAAGAAGCGGGCAGCATGGCGACAGGTGTACCGTTGCGGCCGTCCCCAATGCAGCCACCACGCTGCCCGCTCCCCCATCCGAGACCTCTTCGACCGACCTTCTGTTCAGAGCTGTGCACCCATGGCGGGGGCCGAACAGAGTTTCGGAGGGAAGGTTCTATAAGCATGACTGCTCGCCTCCTCCCCCTGAGCATTGGGAAGGCGAGCGCAACTCAAGACAAAGAAGTAGAAGGGCGAGCTCCGTGGGATTGCACTCAAGGAAGAAGAAAGAATGGATGAGCATCGCCCCTCGTGCCCCCCCCCCCCCCAATTTATAGGGGGATGCACGGGGGCTGGCTCTCCTCCATCCCAAGAGTCGCCGCCCATCTCCACCAATTCCATCGCCCGTGATCATGGGCGAACAGGTAACCGCCCCGTTGCTCCAATCCATGGCGCTGCTGTTTTTGCCACGATCAGGACTTTAAGTCACGCGCGCACGTCGCTAACTCCCCGCTGTGCATGCGGCGCGCGTGGCGGAAACGGCCTGAGATGGTGGGTCAGTGCTGACCAATAAATTGGCAGTTACTCCCTCACATTGTGCACCTGTGCATGAAACTTGGGCCTGACCCAACGGCACTTGGCGAGCACGTGTGGGCCAGTCCCGGGGGCTCCTGTCGGTGCACTAGTACTGGGGTACCCAGTGCCCCTAACTTATGCACAGGCAGTAGAAGTAGAAAACCCCGACAGCAATCAAGACCAAGACTCTAACAAGCTCAACGCGATAGCCCAAGCCTGGGCTACGACGCGCCAAGCACATCCCCGACGTTTGCCGGGGACTGAGACGAATACACCTTTTAGAAGACCCGGCAAGACATTTCCCGACAGGCGTGAGCCATCCAGCCACCGCTCCACCGCATCGCTACGCCTGTCACTTATCGATGCGGTGTCGAGCCCTCAGGCGATTAATCATCTCTCGCTAAGCACGTGGCGACACATTGGAAGACAAGTTACGCTCGGTTGACACCCGCCCTGCAGCGTGTCAAGATCTTAAGCAACAACCAGCCAAGCGGTGGCAAAGGCTTGCCGGGGATGCACCCCCAAGCGCCACCTAGGCAGGTAATCATGGCGTTTTGTCCTAAATGCCAGAGTTAGGTACGATAGCTCTGCTTAGCTATCTAATCAATAGATAATGTCTTTTTTGCCACTGTGGTAACCCCTTGCACTATAAAAGGAGGCCCAAGGCAACCTAGCTCAAGGTTGGCAACTCGAACCCCCGAACGCTTGTACCCGCATTACCGCTCTCCTCGCAGCAGTCCTTGCCGGGGTTAGGTGCCCTGCGTTCTTCGTGTTCCTCCAATCAATCCACCAAAAAGCAGGAGTAGGGTTTTACGCTTAGCAGCAGCCCGAACCTGGGTAAAATGCCTGACCCTTGATCGTTGCGCCGTCTCACGCTCTCCGCTCTTTGTGCAACGTGACCCCCCTTGCCGAACCACAAGGCACCTCTGGTCCCATAGGTGATCGTGAGCTTCTGTGCCCCAACAATATAATATTCCACCAAATAAACCATATAGTAATCAACTACGAGATGTAATCAACACTACTAGTCACCCACAGGTACCAATCTGAGGTTTCGGTACAAAGATTGAACACAAGAGATGAACTAGGGTTTGAGAGGAGATGGTGTTGTTGAAGATGTTGATGAAGATTGGCCTCCCAAAGATGAGAGGGTTGTTGGTGATGATGATGGCCTAGATTTCCCCCTACGGGAGGGAAGTTCCCTCGGCGGAATCGCTCCGCCGGAGGGCAAAAGTGCCTACACCCATGCAGCCACACCTGCACGCGAGCACACACACTCACCAGAGCCTTGATGTGCTCGACCGCACGCGCTGGGGCCTCGCCTACTCCCTGTCGCCGTCATGTCCGAGACGAGCGCGAGCTCGCACTTGAGCAACCGCGCGCGCGCCACACATGACTAGCAACCGATCGCTCACGTGCTCCCACGTTGTTTCCACACCTCGCCGCAGCTCTTCGCCTGCTAGCATCGCTGTGCTTGCTCGCACCTGTCGTCGGCGAGATCTCGTGCTTGCGTAGATAAAGCTTGAGCGTTTTGACTTGGTTATTATCAATATCATGTAGTACGCTCTGTTTGTCATATATGCAAAGCTAGCCCAGCTGGTCCTCTTTTGTGGCAACAACAAGCAGTCTGGGGTTCAATTCCTGGATGCCCTGTCGTCTCTGTTCTTTATTTGTCAGTTTCGTTTAGTTCAGCTTGGGCTACTGATTCATGTTCAATAGAAACCACCTCTCATCATTGTTCACCTGTAGCTTATCTGGTTAGCCCCATACGCAACGTCCTGGAGGTCATGGGATCAATTCCCATGGTCGCACTATTTTATTTCTACAATTTTTGTCTCCACAGCCAGTTCCTGTGTTTGTTTCACCTCCAGCGTGCCCCTTTGTATCATAATAATCACTCGATCTAGCCTAGTGGCTGGAACTGCATGTATATCTCTAGGAGACCAGGGATCAAATCCTAGTCTTTATACTTTTTGACTTCTCAGCGATTTAATTCATGTGAGCATGACACTAGGGTCCCACTATCCTTGTTGACCATTCCACGTTTGACAAAGTTGAGAACTCTCTTGGCCCCACTGTCATTAGCAGTGGCTAGCTAAGCACTTATGTGAAGTTGTTTTGCATTCTTTCTCAAAATAAACTGCACACATTTCAGCATAATGATGCATTTTGTAAAATTCTTATAAATTCAACCATGCATCGGAATAAATTAATTTATATATGAAACCTGACTAAAATTTCATGTGGTTTCACAATATCCAACTTTCATCCATGTTAAAAATGTTTAAATTGCTGTTTGTGTTACTTTGCGTAAATGCCATGCTAAAATGATTTATTTTATAACTAAATAACCGTAGCTCCGATTAAAATGATCCACATATGTAAATTGGCTAGAAAAATGTGTAGAATCACATGGTGCACTTTATTTTAATGTTTAATAAATAAAAAATATTTTTACAACAGATCTGGACAAAATTCATAATTTGCATATGGGATCGTTTCGGAAATACCTTTATGTTGCTTCCGGCCCCATTTAAAATGCCTAGATGATGTAGTTCTGTATGCTTCACCTCTTGCCATGTTTAACAACATTTAAACTTGCCATGTAAATAAACGAGAGTGAACTAAATGATTCGATCGTGTGTAAGTGCATCTAGTGCCCCTTAGTGATTTTGGTGTATTCAAGACTTATAGGTTAAGGGACTAATATGTGTGTGAGTGTACACAGGCTCTATAAGTAGCTGAGGAGTTTGATATATACGAAGAATGTCGACCCCTAAAAATGCATGTCTTCAGCTGAAGGCTTTGATATTCCCTGAAGACTTTGAAGAATGAAGAAATTGGTGTGACCTTGAAAATATTGATACGAGGACTATGAAGCGTGAAGACTTTTGTTTTCGTAGTTTCATTTCCTTTCATTGAGTCATAGGAAACACCGTACTATTAAAGGGGGCGAGGTAATACTAAGAAAGAATTTCCAAGTGGTGCTCATCTCAAAGCCTACACATACCCAAAACCTTCGAGTGAAGCCTTTGGAAATCTCTTGTAGTTCAGTCAATTTCTTCGGTGACAGAGACGAAGTTCTTCTGTTCTCTGAGGAATTTGTTCTGACTAAGGAGTTAGGATTTCGCCAGTGCGAATTGCCTACCTTGAGGAATATGACAGCCCTGAGGAATTTGAGAGTTCAAATCTCCGACCGTTGTTGTGCCTTGCGCCAGCTGTCCAAATATCTTATCCACATAACGGTCATATCATTAGGGGCATTTATGTCATATCATGTCGGGTTGCACCCTGACTATAAATAGCCGCCCCCCACAACCAATAGTTGGTTGGCTGCTCCGAGAGAGATTGACACTTGTCATTTGAGAGCAACCCATCCTCTGAGGACTGATGACCCACAAGTATAGGGGATCAATCGTAGTCCTTTCGATAAGTAAGAGTGTCGAACCCAATGAGGAGCAGAAGAAAATGACAAGTGGTTTTCAGCACGGTAATTTCTGCAAGCACTGGAATTGTAGGTAACAGATAGTTTGATAGCAAGATAATTGGTAACGAGCAAGTAACAGTAATGGTAAATAAGGTGCAGCAAGGTAGCTCAATCCTTTTGTGGCAAAGGACAGGCCAAAACAATCTCTAGTAATAGGCAAAGTGTTCTTGAGGGTACACGGGAATTTCATCTAGTCACTTTTATCATGTTGATTTGATTCGTGTTTGCTACTTTGATAATTTGATATGTGGGTGGACCGGTGCTTGGGTGCTGTTCTTACGTGAACAACCTCCCACTTATGATTAACCCCCTCGCAAGCATCCGCAACTATGAGAAAAGTATTAAGATAAAATCTAACCATAGTATTAAACATTTGGATCCAAATCAGCCCCTTACAAAGTAGCGCATAAACTAGGGTTTAAGCTTCTGTCACTCTAGCAACCCATCATCTAATAACTACTCCACAATGCATTCCCTTAGGCCCATCAATGGTGAAGTGTCATGTAGTCGACGTTCACATGAAACCACTAAGGGAATCACAACATACATATCATCAAAATATCGAACACATATCAAATTCACATGATTACTTGCAACATGACTTCTCCCGTGACCTCAAGAACGAAGGTAACTACTCACAAATAATAATCATGCTCAAGATCAGAGGGGTATTAAATAGCATACTAGATCTGAACATATAATCGTCCACCAAATAAACCATATAGCAATCAACTGCGCAAGGTAATCAACACTACTAGTCACCCACATGTACCAATCTGAGGTTCCGGTACAAAGATTGAACACAAGACATGAACTAGGGTTTGAGAGGAGATGGTGCTGTTGAAGATGTTGATGAAGAATGGCCTCCCAAAGATGAGAGGGGTGTTGGTGATGACGATGGCTTCGATTTCCCCCTCCGGGAGGGAAGTTCCCCCGGCGGAATCGCTCCGCCGGAGGGCAAAAGTGCTCCTGCCCAAGTTTCGCCTCGAGGCGGCGGCGCTTCGTCCCGAAAGTCCTCCTCTGATTTTTTTCCTAGGTCAAAAGTGATTATATACCAGAAGATGGGCGCCGGAGGCGGGCCAAGGAGGCCACGATACACCAGGGCGCGCCCAGGGGGGTCTGGCGTGCCCTGGTGGGTTGTGCCCACTTGGCTGGCCCCTTCCGGTAGTTTTCTGCTCCAGTATTTTTTATTAAATACAAAAATAATCTCCATAAAATTTCAGCTTCATTGGAGTTGTGTAGAATAGGTATCTCTGATGTGCTTTTCTTAGGTCCAGAATTCCAACTGCCGGTATTCTCCCTCTTTGTGTAAACCTTGCATATTATGAGAGAAAAGGCATTAGAATCACTCCCTGAAGCATTATTATTTAACAAAACATATTAAATAACAGTAGGAAATCATGATGCAAAATGGACGTATCAACTCCCCCAAGCTTAGACCTCGCTTGTCCTCAAGCGAAAGCTGATATTGAAAAGCATGTACACATGGTTTGAGAGAGAGGTGTCGATAAAAACAAAATACGGGCATAGAAGCATCATGCTTATTAATATAACATCAACAAACTCTACCATAAAATTTATTCAACACATTTTTATCATATAGCTTCTTATGAACAAGTAACAATTCATCACAACATAGAAGTATGAAGCATAAACCTTATTGAAAACCAACAAACTATGTTCTCAGTCAACTTTGCAACTACAATTCATCATATTTTCAGGAAGGGTCTCATGTCGGAGCCTTTTGGAAAGTCCACATACTCAACCATCATTTAGTCTTCTATGATTGCTAACACTCACGGCATACCCATGAACAAAAAGTTTCAACCAGACACATAGGAAGATAGGGGCTTATAGTTTCGCCTCCCAACGTATTCACCTCAAGGGTGATGTCAACAATAATAACTCATGCCCACTCATATCCAACTGGATATATGTGCCTAGATCTTTCCTCACCACATGATGCTTGCAAAAAGAAAAAGTAAAAAGGAATAGGGAAGAATACTTTGACTCTTGCATAAAAGTAAATACATGAAAGTAAAAGATAGGCCCTTCGCAGAGGGAAGCAGAGGTTGTCATGCACTTATTGGTTTGTATGCCCAATCCCTTAATGTAAAAGAACGTCACGCTATATTTCCCCCTATGATAGCAACCTTTATTATGCAGTCCGTCGCTTTTATTACTTTGCCATCATAAGTTCGTATAGCGCTCAATTTTCTCTTACACTAATTGATCAAACACTTTTAGAAGCAATTTTTATTGCCTTATTGTCCCGATGACAACTTACTTGAAGGATCTTGCTCGATCCATAGGTAGGTATGGTGGACACTCAAAGAATGAATTTGGGTTTGGGTTTTTGGATGCACAAGTAGTATCTCTACTTAGTGCGGAATTTTTGGCTAGCAAGGATATTGAGCAAGCACCACATGTTGAAGGATCTATGACAATATAACTTCTATGTGGATATGAACAAGCATAAATCATTACGTTGTCTTCCTTGTCCAACGTCAACAAATTTGACATATAATATTTGATGGGAGCTCACAATCATAAAAGATGTCCAAGATAGTGTATTTGCATGTGAATCTTCTCTTCCATTATTAATTCTTTCATGAATTGCATCGTTGACCAATGCTATGTTTGTCAATCTCCAATAAATTTTACTACTTATACTTTCCCTTATGTGATGTCATTACTCACCATAAGATTTGCATATCATTCTTTTCATTTGTTTTCTTTTCCTTTATTTTGATTGCAACAAGAAAGTAGAGAGGCAAAAACTCAAACTAAACTTTATTATATAACCCTCACTCGATTACATAGATAGATAGGCCACGAAACTAACACACGAAAATAGATCATGCTAAACTTTTATTAAACTAAAGCAAAGGGAAACTAAAAATCTAACTAAGATAGGTAAAGGTGAATAAAAGTGGTGGTGATAGGATACCGGGGCACCTCCCCCAAGCTTGGCTCAAGCCAAGGGGAGTGCACATACCCGTGTGCTCAAGTCTCCTTTGGCGGTGGTGATCGATGAAGAAGGTGGTGGTGATGAAGAAGCCTTCTTCTTCAACTTATATTTAAGCATAAAGTTTTCCTCCCTTAGATCATCATTCACCAAATCAAGCTTTAATATCCTTTTGCACAATGCCCCCTTGCTCTCCTGCAGAAAACGATATGGGATAAATTGGACCTTAGGTTTGTATCTTGAGGCTTGATTTCTTAAACTCCACATGCATGTCTCCGAGTTGAGGTAATGGATCATCCCCTTCCTCAGAGCTATCGTCTTTTGTTTCCTTCATGGTAGCATCTTCTTCTTCCTTCGAGGTCCATAGATAGGAGTAAATTTCCCTAAAGATCTTTGGGTATGAAACATAGGGATCATCATGGCTCACCCCCTCCGAGCCTTGAGACGACATATTTTCTGACCTGTTAGGGAAACAGCACGAAACAAGAACAAAGGATTTTTCTGCGATGCGGTCGTCAAAACAGTCGGGGTATATATAGAGAATTTTTATTCTTGGGAAACAAGCATATGGAAGGAAAACGGAGTCGGGAAGGTGTTCGAGGTGGGCACAACCCACCAGGGCTCGCCCAGGGGTGCCTGGCGCGCCCTGGTGTATCGTGCTCACCTCGATCACCTTCCGGTTTACTTCTTTATTTCCAAAATTTTCTAATATTCCAAAACTGACAAAAAATATTTTCGTGGATTTTTCGGAGTCCGTTTACTTACCGTTTCACATACCTCCTATTTTTCAGAATCCTGGAGTGTTCCGGAAGGTTTCTTTTATGTGTTCCTCCGGTGTCATGGTTTGGATAACATTGCTTTCAACATTAATAGGCGTACCTGAGATATAATGCTTAATTATTTGTCCATTGACCACCTTCGGGTTAGTACCTTCAGCGTTATTAATCTTGATAGCTCCAGAACGATAAACCTCTTCGATAATATATGGTCCTTCCCATTTGGAGAGAAGCTTTCCTGCAAAAAATCTTAAACGAGAGTTGAACAAAAGAACATAGTCTCCTATTTTGAATTCCCGCTTTTGGATTCTTTTGTCATGCCATCTTTTTACTTTTTCTTTGAATAACTTGGCATTTTCATAGGCTTGGGTTCTCCATTCATCTAGTGAGCTAATATCAAATAGCCTCTTCTCACCGGCAAGTTTGAAATCATAGTTAAGTTCTTTAATTGCCCAAAATGCTTTGTGTTCTAATTCTAGAGGCAAATGACAAGCTTTCCCATATACCATTTTGTATGGAGACATACCCATAGGATTTTTATAAGCTATTCTATAGGCCCAAAGTGCATCATCTAATTTCTTAGACCAATTCTTACGAGACCTATTGACAGTTTTTGTAATATTAATTTTATTTCTCTATTGCTAAGTTCTACTTGACCACTAGATTGAAGATGATAGGGTGATGTAATTCTATGGTTAACATCATATTTAGCAAGCATCTTACGGAAGGCACCATGGATAAAGTGTGAACCACCATCGGTCATTAAATATCTAGGGACTCCAAACCTCGGGAAGATAACCTCTTTAAGCGTTTTAATGGAGGTGTGGTGATCAACACTACTAGTTGGAATAGATTCTACCCACCTAGTGACATAATCAACAGCAACCAAAATATGAGTGTACCCGTTGGAGGAAGGAAAAGGCCCCATGTAATCAAAACCCCAAACGTCAAATGGTTCAACAACAAGTGAATAATTCATAGGCATTTCCTGACGCTTACCGATATTACCAATTCTTTGACATTCATCACAAGACAAGACAAACTTACGGGCATCCTTGAAGAGAGTAGGCCAATAAAAACCAGATTGCAATACCTTGTGAGCAGTTCTATCTCCCGCATGATGTCCTCCATAAGCTTCGAAATGACATTTCCGTAGGATTTGTTACTGTTCATGCTCAGGTACACAACGTCTAATAATACCATCTACTCCTTCTTTATAAAGATGTGGGTCATCCCAAAAGTAATGTCTCAAGTCATAGAATTTTTTTCTCTTTTGTTGGTATGTGAGCTAGGTGGTATATATTTAGCGACAATGTAGTTAGCATAATCAGCATACCAAGGTGTGTTTTGAGAAACATTTATTGCAGCTAATTGTTCGTCAGGGAAACTATCATCAATAGGTAGTGGGTCATCAAGAATATTTTCTAACCTAGACAAGTTATCAGCTACGGGGTTCTCAGCTCCCTTCCTATCAACGATGTGTAAGTCAAATTCTTGAAGCAAGAGAATCCACCTAATGAGTCTAGGTTTAGCATCTTTCTTTTCCATAACGTATTTTATAGCAGCATGATCGGTGTGAACACTAACTTTGGAATCAACAATATAGGATCTAAATTTATCACAGGCAAACACTACTGCTAAAAATTCTTTTTCAGTAGTAGCATAATTTCTTTGGGCATTGTCTAGAGTTTTACTAGCATAATGGATAACATTCAATTTCTTATCTACTCTTTGTCCTAGGACAGCACCAACAGCATAATCACTAGCATCACACATAATTTCAAAAGGCAAGTTCCAATCAGGTGGTTGTACGATAGGTGCAAAGGTTAAGGCTTTCTTGAGTGTTTCAAAGTCTTCCACACAATCATCATCAAAAACAAAAGGAATATCCTTTTGCAAAAGATTAGTAAGAGGCCTAGAAATTTTAAAGAAGTCTTTAATGAACCTCCTATAAAAACCAGCATGACCAAGGAAACTTCGAATACCTTTAATATCTTTGGGATATGGCATTTTCTCAATTGCATCAACTTTAGCTTTATCCACCTCAATGCCTCGTTCAGATATATTATGCCCCAAGACAATGTCTTCATTAACCATAAAGTGGCACTTCTCCCAATTCAAGACGAGATTAGTTTGTTCACATCTCTGCAAAACTCGATCAAGGTTGCTTAAGCAATCATCAAAAGAAGTTCCGTAAACGGAAAAATCATCCATGAAAACCTCCACAATCTTGTCACAAAAATTAGAGAATATAGCAGTCATACATCTTTGAAAGGTAGCAGGTGCATTGCATAAACCAAAAGGCATACGTCTATAAGCATAGGTTTCAAAAGGGCAAGTAAAGGTAGTTTTCTCTTGATCGGATTGTGACACAGGTATTTGAGAGAAACCAGAATATCCATCTAGGAAACAAAAGTGTGTGTGCTTAGATAACCTTTCTAGCATTTGATCAATAAAAGGCAGAGGGTAATGGTCTTTCCTAGTAGCTTTATTTCTAAAATCAATTACCATTCTATAACCAGTGACAATTCTTTGTGGAATGAGTTCATTCTTATCATTAGGAACAACGGTAATACCTCCTTTCTTAGGGATACAATGAACGGGACTTACCCATCTACTATCAGCTGGATAGATTATACCTACTTCCAGAAGCTTTAATATTTTAGTTCTTACCACTTCCTTCATCTTAGGATTCAAACGCCTTTGGTGATCAACAACGGTTTAGCATCAGGTTCCATATTAATCTTGTGCTGACATAGAGTGGGACTAATGCCCTTAAGATCATCAAGAGTATATCCAATAGCAGCCCGGTGCTTCCTCAGAACTTTCAATAATCTCTCTTCTTCATGTTTTGAAAGGTTAGCACTAATAATAACAGGATATACCTTTTTCTCATCAAGATATGCATACTTCAGAGTGTCAGGCAATCGTTTCAATTCAAACACAGCATCACCTTTAGGTGGATGAGGATCTCCAAGAGTTTCAATAGGCAAATTGTGTTTCAGGAGAGATTGTTGTTCAAAGAAAATTTTATCTATTTCATTCTTTCACGCAAATGCATATCATTTTCATGGTCAAGCAAATATTGTTCCAATGGATCAGTGGGAGGCATGGCTATAGAAGCAAGACCAATTATTTCATCCTTACTAGATAACGCTTTATCACGGGGTTGTCTACTAAACTTGGAAAAATTAAACTCATGAGACACATTACCAAAACTGACACCGACAGTTTGTTTTTCACAATCTATCTTAGCATTGACGGTGCTCAAGAAAGGTCTACCAAAGATAATGGGACAAAAATCATCTTGTGGGGAACCAAGGACTAGAAAATTAGTAGGTTATTTTACTTTCCCACACAAGACTTCAACATCTCTAACAATCCCAAGTGGTGTGATAGTGTCTCTATTAGCAAGTTTAATAGTAACGTCAATGTCTTCTATTTCAGCAGGTGCTATTTCATCCATAATTTCTTGGTATAGAGTAAAAGGGATAGCACTCACACTAGCACCCAAATCACATAAACCATGATAGCAATGATCTCCTATTTTGACTGAGACAACAGACATGCCTTCTATGGGTCTATGCTTATCTTTTTCATCGGGTTTAGCAATTCTAGCAGCTTCATCACAGAAGTAGATAACATGCCCATCAATATTTTCTACCAAGAGATCTTTAACCATAGCAACACTAGGTTCTACTTTGATTTGTTCAGGGGGTTTAGGTGCTCTTATATTACTCTTACGAACCACAGTTGATACCTTAGCATGTTCCTTTATCCTAACAGGGAAAGGTGGTTTTTCAATATAAGCGGTAGGCACAACTAGATCAACATTGTAAAAGATGGTTTCTTCTTTAGCTATGACCGGTTCTTTAATTTCTTCTTTAATAGGGGGTGATATTTAAACCACTTCTCCTTAGGGAGGTCAACGTGACTAGCAAATGCTTCGCAGAAAGAGGCTACTATCTCAGAGTCAAGTCCATATTTAGTGCTAAACTTATGAAAAGTATTGGTATTCATAAAAGATTTAACACAATCAAATTCAAGCTTTATACCTGACTCATTACCTTTGTTGAGTTCCCAATCTTCAGAGTTGCGTTTAATCCTTTCCAAGAGATCCCACTTGAATTCAATAGTCTTCTTCATATAAGAACCAGCACAAGAAGTATCGAGCAAGGATTGATCATTATGAGAAAGCCGAGCATAAAAATTCTGAATGATAACTTCTCTCGGAATGTCATGATTGGGGCATGAATATAACATTGACTTAAGCCTCCCCCAAGTTAGAGCGATGCTTTCTCCTTCACGAGGCCAAAAATTATATATATAATTCCGATCACGATGAACTAGATGCATGGGATAAAACTTTTGGTGGAATTCCAATTGCAAACGATTCCAGTTCCACGATCCAAGATCATCACATAGCCTATACCATGTCAATGTTTTTCCCTTCAAAGATAAAGGGAAAACCTTCTTCTTAACTTCATCTCCGTGTAAACCTGCAAGCTTAAATAATCCACAAATTTCGTTCACATATAAGAGGTGCATATCAGTATGTTTAGTTCCATCTCCTGCATAAGGTTTAGCAAGCAGTTGTTCTACCATACCCGAAGGAATTTCATAACCAATAGTTTCAGTAGGTGCAGTAGGTTGAGGGGCAACTAATTGTGGTTCCGGTCGAGGTGAAGATACCCCGAACAAACCCCTCAAATGATTGTTTTCCATAGTAGCAAGTAGCAATAAATTTCAGCACGTAGTATAAGTTTTTCCTTACCGATTTCCACTTACCAAGAGCGCTTCACTCCCCGGAAACAGCACCAGAAAAGAGTCTTGATGACCCACAAGTATAGGGGATCAATCGTAGTCCTTTCGATAAGTAAGATTTTCGAACCCAACAAGGAGAAGAAGGAAATGACAAGCGGTTTTCAGCAAGGTAATTTCTGCAAGCACTGAAATTGTAGGTAACAGATAGTTTGATAGCAAGATAATTGGTAACAAGCAAGTAACGTTAACGGTAAATAAGGTGCAGCAAGGTATCCCAATCCTTTTGTGGCAAAGGACAGGCCAAAACAATCTCTAGTAATAGGCAAAGTGTTCTTGAGAGTACACGGGAATTTCATCTAGTCACATTTATCATGTTGGTTTGATTCGTGTTCGCTACTTTGATAATTTGATATGTGGGTGGACCGGTGCTTGGGTGATGTTCTTACTTGAACAACCTCCCACTTATGATTAACCCCCTCACAAGCATTCGCAACTACGAGAAAAGTATTAAGACAAAATCTAACCATAGCATTGAATGTTTGGATCCAAATCAGCCCCTTACGAAGTAGCGCATAAACTAGGGTTTAAGCTTCTGTCACTCTAGCAACCCATCATCTAATAACTACTCCACAATGCATTCCCTTAGGCCCATGAATGGTGAAGTGGCATGTAGTCGACGTTCACATGACGCCACTAAGGGAATCACAACATACATATCATCAAAATATCGAACACATATCAAATTCACATGATTACTTGCAACATGACTTCTCCCGTGACCTCAAGAACGAAGGTAACTACTCACAAATAATAATCATGCTCAAGATCAGAGGGGTATTAAATAGCATACTGGATCTGAACATATAATCTTCCACCAAATAAACCATATAGCAATCAACTGCGCAAGGTAATCAACACTACTAGTCACCCACAGGTACCAATCTGAGGTTCTGGTACAAAGATTGAACACAAGAGATGAACTAGGGTTTGAGAGGAGATGGTGCTGTTGAAGATGTTGATGAAGATTGGCCTCCCAAAGATGAGAGGGGTGTTGGTGATGACGGTGGCTTCGATTTCCCCCTCCGGGAGGGAAGTTCCTCCGGGGGAATCGCTCCGCCGGAGGGCAAAAGTGCTCCTGCCCAAGTTCCGCCACGAGGTGGCGGCGCTTCGTCCCGAAAGTCCTCCTCTCATTTTTTTTCTAGGTTAAATGTGACTATATACCAGATGATGGGCACCGGAGGTGGGCCGAGGAGGCCATGATACACTAGGGCGCGCCCAGGGGGGTCTAACGCGCCCTGGTGGGTTGTGCCCACCTGGCTGACCCCCTCCGGTAGTTTTCTGCTTCAGTATTTTTTATTAAATACACAAATAATCTCCGTAAAATTTTAGCTTCATTGGAGTTGTGCAGAATAGGTATCTCTGATGTGCTTTTCTTAGGTCCAGAATTCCAACTGCCGGTATTCTCCCTCTTTGTGTAAACCTTGCATATTATGGGAGAAAAGGCATTAGAATCACTCCCTAAAGCATTATTATTCAACAAAACATAGTAAGTAACAGTAGGAAATCATGATGCAAAATGGACGTATCAAGGACTTTGAGAGAAAATCATCAGTGAGGAAAAACCCAAAACTCAAACCACCAAAACCCAAAGTGATTGAGCATCACTGAAGAGATTGTTCATGTGTGGAGCCGACGCTTTTTACCTTTGAAGACTGTGCATCTTCAAGACAGTTAGGCGTCATGGTCTAGAGCATCCAGCAGTCAATTGTGGATCACCGGGTGACCGAGTTTGTGAGGGTTTGGAAGTCTACCCTGAAGACTTACCACGAGTGTTGGGCGAG
Organism: Elymus sibiricus; assembly: GCA_039707655.1. Lineage (NCBI taxonomy): Eukaryota > Viridiplantae > Streptophyta > Magnoliopsida > Poales > Poaceae > Elymus > Elymus sibiricus. Next base: position 221,497,534 of record CM077665.1, read on the forward strand.
GTATGTGTGACCTTGGCTCAAGGAGAATACGGTAAGGACTGTGTGTCCTGGGACTGTGTGTCTTTTGCTTTAAATACCAAGCCATTCCGAACCAGACGTACAACTGTCACAGCAGTTGGAACTGGGTGATCAAATCATTGTCTTCATCGAGCTCCTGGTTCTATTTCCTCAACCCTTTAATTTCCTCGAAGTACATGTTGATGAATCTGATCGTTACTGTTTGAAGAATTTGACTGAAGACTTTCTCTATTTCCTCATCTCAAATTCTTCAGTCACTTTGTCTTCTGCCTGCTTATCATGGTCACTCTACTTATGCTCTGTGTATGCTTCATTTCATCATGATGACTATGCTACTGCTATGTTTCACATGCACTTGGGTACTTATTCCGCTGCTCGTAGTGTGTCACTTAGCAAATTCCTCAACTAGTAATTCCACAGTGACGAATTTGTAAAAATCGCCTATTCACCCCCCTCTAGTCGACATAACACACTTTCAATTGGTATCAAAGCAAGGTACACCCTTGTTCTGTGTGATTTTGGTTTAACCACCTGGAGTTTTAGTTATGTCGACTGCAGGCATGATCAAGGTCTCAGCTGGGTGTCCTACCTTCGATGGGACGGACTACCCCTACTGGAACAACAAGATGCATATGAATCTTGAGGCAATTGACAACGATCTTTGGTATGTTGTGGAAATGGTGTTCCCTTCGTCACTCCCACTATCAACGTTGTTGATGTGAAGAGATTCAAGCAACTCGATTCTCAAGCGAAGAATATCATATGTGGCCATCTGAGCAAAGATCAGTATGGCAGAGTGAGTGCTTTGGAGTCTGCTAAGCTTATCTGGGATAGGCTGTCCAAAGTCAATGAAGGTGTTTCAACTCAACGTGACTCTCGAGTTGATGTTCTTCGCAATCTTTTCAACCGCTTCAAAAGACTCGACAACAAAAATGTTCAAGAAACTTTCGATCGTCTCACTGATATCTCCAATGAGCTCCAAGCTCTTGGTGCCACTGACATCACCGACCATGAGGTGGTGAAGAAAGTGCTGAGATCTCTTGATTCCTCATTCGATACACTTGCTTTGATGATTCAAGAACGTGGAGACTACAAGTCACTAGATCCTGCTGATATTCTTGAGAGACTCAATACTCATGAATTCCAGCAAGCTAAGAAGAAAGACCTCTACGGGCCAAGCTATGGAAGATCTCGTGCATTGAAGGCTAAGGCAATTTCCTCATCCGAAGGCGAAGAATCTGACAGTAGCCTTGGTGATCCTGAAGAACTGAGTCAGGAGCTTGCAATGCTCGTGAGGAAATTCCAGAAGTTCTCAAGGAGAGGTCGGTTTGGAAAATCATCAAGAAGTGGCATGAAGAACTCAGAATCTTCATCAAGAGATTACAAGAAGAGAGCTTGTCACAAATGCAAGAAATCTGGTCACTATATTGCTGGCTGTCCTCTCTGGGAAAAAGAATCAAAGAAGAAGAAATGCAAGGATGATAGTTCTAATGACTCGAAGAAAAATAAGAAATCTTCAAAGTCCTCAAAGTCCTCATCTTCAAAGTCCTCATCGCACAAGAAGAACAACTTAAGGAAGGCTCGGGCACTTATTGGCAAGGAAATGGATTCTAAGGAAGAATTTGAAGAATATGAGGAAGAGGAGGAATCTGAAGATGAGTCTGACTCTGGTGTGGCTAGCCTAGCCCTCACTACTGCCTTCGTCAGCAAGTCAATCTTCAACACTGAGGAAAGTGGTAATGACTCCAACCTTGGCAATGATGACTATGCTCCCACCTATTGCTTCATGGCAAAAAGTGCCCAGGCATCCATAGTGTGCCCCGTCTTTGATGGCACTGACTATCCCAAATGGAAAGTCCTCATGCGGAAGCACCTCATATCGAAGAACAGCGAGTTTTGGACTGTTACTGAACTAGGACTGGCGGATCTCTGCAAGATGGCAAATGTTGATGACATTCATAAGTACACGCAGCTAGACGCTCAGGCGAAGAATATCATCTGCTCTAGCTTATCAAAGGTCATGTTCAAAAGCATCTATCATCTTCAGAATGCAAAGCTCGTCTGGGACAGGCTCTCCGATGTTCATGAAGGTTATCGCACTCGTCAAGATCCCATGTTCATTGAATACAAGAATTTCCTCAAAACTCAAGAGATAGATCCAATTTCATCTTCCTCGTCTATGTGCCTCGTGGCAAAAGGTTCAAAGGTACTCAAACATCATTCCTCATCTGAATCAAGTGAATGTGAATCTGATGAAAACCTCAAACCTAGCTACTCCAAACTTGCTAATATTCCCACCAAACAACAATCTGCTTTCGAAAGGGTTCAGAAACTGCTAGACAAAAGCGATGACCTATTGAATGAGGAAATGGATCGCACTCAAACTCTGACTAAGGGACTTCAAAGTCTCCAGTCTAAGTTTGATAACCTTCAAAGTCGTCATGATGCTCTCTTAGTCGATCATGAGAAGTTTTCTTATGAATTTCTTCGAAGAAAGTAAGATCTTGAGAAACTAAGGGTGTCTCATGAAGATCTTCAAAGGGATAACGATTCTTTGCTTGCTCAACAGATCAATACCACTCAAGAAGATTTCGTTCCATCTTGCTTGAAATGCATCGAATGTGAAACTACTCATTCTTCACCTGAAAGTTCAAATGCTTCTATTGCTGCAAATTCTTCAACTATTTCTTTGGTCACAAATTCCTCATCTGAGGATACCACAAGTGTCACTAATGAAAATGCAGGGTTGAAGGAATTGTATGTGACAGGCATATACAAAAGCCTCAAAGGGCATCAAACCCTTTGCGATGTGCTTAAAAAGCAGATTCTAAATAGGAACCCCAGGAAAGAGGGTATTGCCTTTGAGAGGAAACTCAATGTTGATGGATCCTACTGGAAACCCGAGCAGTACCCCAAAACTTCATGGGTTGCTGCAAACGGGCCTCCTGTAGATCCATCCACTTTATCTAGCTTTACTTGTGAATCTTCATATTCCTCTGATGAGTCATTTGACTCCAACTATAAACTGTTCAAAAATCAGAATGGTGAAGTATTTGCCAGATATGTTGGTACTAACTGTAGGAACGGTCATCCAATGAAGAAAATCTGGGTCCCCAAAAGGTACCTTGAAAATCTTCAAGTGAATGTCATCATGACACCACTAGTGAAGAACAGGAACCCCAGATCAAATTCTTCATTTGGACCAAAGTCTTCACAAGGACCAAAGTCCTCACATGGACCAAATTCCTCATGTGGTCAAAAATCATATCATTCTCGTGCTAATGCTTCAGTTTCGCAGGGAAAATCTAAGGGTCATGAATATGTTCATTATTCTTCAAATCATTATGTTCATAAGTCCTCGAAGAATTTCTCTGCTTATTCATATGAGTACTCTAACCCCCCTCCTGTGAAACGAAGTGCACTTACTTCAATGCCAACATTCTCATATGGAGTGCGCAGAATGATGAACTCTTTACCACCCCTTCGGATGTGGGTGGTGAAGAAATTGAACTAATCTCTTATGCAAGTTCATGTCTCCAGACGAACTTAAGCATCTGATGAATTTGATCGAGACCTGATGAAATGCTTGAAAGGACGCAAGCTAATCACGAAGAAATGAATCATTCATTTCTCACGTCCTCACGTTACTTTGCTTACTATACTATGTGATGAAATTCAATCTGATGAATTTGATGTCATATTATTCACTCTGAAGTATATGTGTTCGTAAGTGGCACTAATTCATCTGCAGGATGAGCCACCCAAAGCTACTGAGTGGGTCCTAGACACTGGCTGCACCAACCACATGACTGGTGACAAGAGTCTATTGATGGACATTCCACTTGCTCCATCACATCTGAAGCATATCACCTACGCTGACAAAGGAAAAAGCAAGGTATTGGGTCTGGGTAAGGTTGCAATCTCGAAGGATCGACACATGGATAAAGTAATGCTTGTCGAATCCCTTGGATTCAACCTCATGTCTGTCTCAATGCTTTGTGATCTTGATATGGTTGTCATCTTTGGCAAATACCATTGTGTTGTCCTCATGGAATCTGACAAATCCAAAGTCTTCGAAGGCTTTAGGAGAGGATACTTGTATATTGTTGATTTTTCTACAAGTCCACAGCCAGCCACATGTCTACTTGCAAAAGCTTCAGAAGGCTGGTTATGGCATCGACGACTTGGACACGCTGGCATAAGGAACTTGCACACGCCCGCGAAGAAAATGCACGTCATTGGCATTGAGGGTGTCAAATTCCTCAAGGACCACTTGTGTGGGGCTTGTGAATCTGGAAAGATGACCAGATCCAAGCATCCATCCAAGACTATCATGACTACCACTCATCCTTTTGAATTGCTTCACATGGATCTCTTTGGTCCCACTCACTATGCCACACTAACAAATACTCCATGCTTATATGGCATTGTCATTGTTGATGATTTCTCTCGCTATACCATGGTGCACATTATCTTGTACAAATCTGAAGTGCAGAATGTCTTCAAACGATTTTCTTCAAGGGACTCGATGAATTTTGGCATTAAAATCAAGCATATCAGGAATGATAATGGGACTGAGTTCAAGAACACTGGTCTTGATGATTATCTTGATGAACTTGGTATTACTCATGAGCTATCTGCCCCTTATACTCCTCAACAGAATGGCGTTGTGGAGCGCAAGAATAGGACTCTTGTTGAGATGGCTCGCACCATGCTTGATGAATACAAGACCCCTCGTCGTTTCTAGCCTGAGGCAATCAATACTGCTTGCCACATCATCAACAGGGTATATCTTCACAAATTCCTCAAGAAGACTTCTTATGAGCTCCTAACTGACAAGAAACCCAATGTGAGTTATTTCAAAGTCTTTGGTGCTAAATGCTGGATTAGAGATCCTCACAACAGCTCTAAATTTGCACCGAAAGCACATGAAGGTTTTATGCTTGGTTACGGAAAGGACTCGCACACCTACAGAGTCTTCAACACCTATCACAACAAGGTTGTTGAAACTGTAGATGTGCGGTTCAATGAAACTAATGGCTCGCGAAGAGAGCACCTACCTCCTGTGCTAGATGAAATTTCTACTGAGGAATCCATTAGGTTCAAGGCCACTGAAGATGTGATCCCTACTGAAGAACAACTACTCTCTGAAGAAGTTGTACCCAACGCTGAAGATATTCATGCTGATACACCTGAAGAAAATGGCGCTGAAGAAAATGCTCAGCCTCAACAAAGTCATCAACCTGCTCATCCAAGACTTGCAAATGAAGTGCAAATTGAGAAAATCCTCGATGACATCAATGCACCAGGTCCTCTCACTCGCTCAAGAGCTTCTCATTTGTCTAACTTTTGTGGGCACTTTGCTTTTGTCTCTATCACAGAGCCCACCAAAGTTGATGAAGCTTTCTTGGAGCCTGAGTGGATTCAAGCCATGCAAGAGGAATTGCATCAATTCAAGCTCAACAATGTGTGGGAACTTGTCAAGCGCCCAGATCCTTGCAAGCACAATGTCATAGGTACCAAGTGGATCTACCGCAACAAACAAGACGAACTAGGTTAGTTAGTGAGGAATAAGGCTCGTCTCGTGGCACAGGGCTACACACAGGTTGAGGGAAACTTTTGCACCTGTTGCTAGACTTGAAGCTATTCGCATATTGCTTGCTTATGCTAACCATCACAATATCATCTTATATCAAATGGATGTGAAAAGTGCATTCCTCAATGGTAAGCTTGAGGAAGAAGTATATGTGGCTCAACCCCCAGGTTTTGAAGATCCTAAGCATCCTGACAAAGTCTTCAGACTCAACATGGCTCTCTATGGCCTCAAGCAAGCCCCACGGGCGTGGTATGACACACTGAAGGAATTCCTCATGAAGAAAGGCTTCAAACCCGGTTCACTTGACCCAACTCTTTTCACAAAATCATATGATGATGAATTATTTGTGTGCCAAATATATGTGGACGATATTATCTTTGGATGTACTGACAAACGTTACAGTGACGAATTTGCCTATATGATGAGTGAAGAATATCAAATGTCTATGATGGGAGAGCTCAAATTCTTCCTAAGGCTTCAAATTCGTCAACAACGCAATGGCATCTTCATCTTTCAAGAGAAATACCTCAAGGATGTCCTGAAGAAATTCGGCATGCAGGATTGCAAAGGCGTCAAGATTCCTATGCCAACAACTGGTCAACTCTGCTCTGACAAAAATGGTAAAGATTTCGATCAGAAGGTATATCGCTCCATGATTGGCTCTTTATTGTATCTATGTGCATCTAGGCCACATATTATGCTTAGTGTTTGCATGTGTGCCCGTTTTCAAGCAACACCGAAGGAATCACACCATAAGGCTGTGAAGCATATTCTTCTATATCTAGCTCACACACCAACACTAGGATTATGGTACCCCAAGGGCTCAGATCTTGACCACATTGGATATTCTGATTCTGATTATGCTGGTGATCATGTGGACCGCAAGTCAACATCAGGGACAAGTCATTTCCTCGGACGATCCTTAGTCTGTTGGTCCTCGAAGAAGCAGAACTGTGTGTCACTATCTACTACTGAAGCTGAGTACATTGATGCTCATTCCTGTTATGCTCAATTGCTATGGATGAAGCAAACCCTCAAGGACTACGGCATCAACGTGAAGAATATCCCTCTCTACTACGACAACGAGAGTGCCATCAAGATTTCTTACAACCCAGTTCAGCACTCAAAGACTAAGCACATCCAGATTCATCATCATTTTCTTCGTGACCATGTGATGAAGGGCGATATCTACATCGACCACATGAAGGCTGAAGAACAACTAGCTGATATCTTCACAAAGCCCTTGGATGAGAAGTGATTTTGCAAGTTGCGGTGTGAGCTAAATATCTTAAAATCTTCTAATGTTCTTTGAAAGGACGCACGTCCTAACACTTATGCAAAATTGTTGACTTAGATGTGCAACACACGAAGTAACGTTTTTCTTCAATCAATGAAGACTAACTCTCTAAGTGTGAAGAAATTAATGAAGAATTTGATTCTCAGAACCCTACAACAATTGTACGCGGTGTCTGAAATCATTATTCTTATACGGTGGGTCACGCCACCACCATAGTTGAAGTTCTTCAGAAATTGAGTTTTTCATCACTTTGCAAATTCATCAAATCGTCAAATTCTTCAAGTTTTCAAATTCCTCAAAAATTCAAATTCTTCAAACTTTTCAACAGATGTTCTTCAAGTTTCTTCAAGTAAGTTTCTCTTCATTGACTATATATATATATAAATATTGACTTTTCAATGTCCTCAACAGCATTCACTTATTGCTGATTCTTCAAGTTGATTTTCTTCTAAGTGAATGTGATCGGACCCGTTCCCCCTCTATGCTAAACTCAATCCAGTCTGTTCACAAATTCTTCATATGCGTTCTACCTTGAAACCCGTTCAAAGTCTTCACTGTGTCCTTGTCAGCTGAAGAATTTGCGAACGAAACTTTAAATTTTTCAAATTCAATTTTTGGCGGTTGCCGCTCAAACCGACTCCGATTCCCACGACTGGATAACCCACGATCCCCCACTATCTCCACTTCTTAGTACGTGGGTGACACATGTCGCGTGGTTGGCAAGGGTCAGGGGTATATCTGTCCAAAATCTTCGGATTGTTCAGTTTTCACTTCGGCTATAAATACCCCCTCCCCTTACCGTCTCCCTTTTACTCCGCTTGAACTCATCTTACCCACTCGAGCTCAGACCTAGCGCCGCCGCTAACTTCATCACCGCCGGAGAGGAAAAGCTTCACTGCCTTGACCTCCATGTCGTCATACTCGCGCCGGCCACGGAAATCTTCATTCCGGCGCCGCCGTAGCTGTCCTTCGTCGCCAAGTTAGGGTGCGGAAGATCTGGACAGACGAACTTCCTCCAGTTCCACTCCTAGTTCGTCGTGTTCATCGCATACGGTAAATAAAATCTAGTTTTATTTCCATTTTTGATCCCTATGATTTTCACAAAGTCCTCAAAAGGTGTTTATTCTTCAGCAATCCATCCCTTAAGCACCAAACAAACTCCTTCTCTTGATTTATTTTGCTGAGTTATGATTTTCTTCAAGATTCCTCAATTGTGTGGATGTTCAAATCTACACAACTCTGGAACCTAAGTCAAGAACACTTAGTGAAATTCTTCATGTCATCTATGGTCAAATTCCTCAAACTTGATACTATTGCAAAAAATTCTGAGAACGCATATGACCTCTTCAAATTCCTCGCACCTATACTCTATTCACAGGTACAAATGTCAGCTGATGGATCACTAGGTTCTCATCAACTTAACTCATTTGCAGCGTTCCTTGAAGAAAAATTGCATACTTCGTCAGAATCCTCAAAAGTTCATAATCCTCAGCTGAAGAAAATGGCAGATGGGAAAAGACCTCAGAAAGGAGGAAAGAAACCTGAAGTGGACACTGCTTTTGAAATTCATGATGACTTATATGCCGAGTACTGCACACCAGATGAGGAAATATATGGGAAGGAAACCAAAGAGACGCGTAAAATACGCATTCAGAAGATTGAGAGGAGATGGGCAAGGGAATGGAGAGACTATCATTATGTTACCCCAAAGTACATGAAGAAATTTGCTCTAAAACCCCCATGCCGAAGACCACCTTTGGCTCAAGGCCAACGTGCTGATCCCACCAGTCTCAAAACTGGTGAAGACTTTCCTCATGAATGGGAAAAGCTTCGGGCCAAGTTGGCTAGAACTGCCAAGGAGGCTGTGAAGAAATTCAATGAGGACTCTGCTGCTACTGCTGGGGCCTCTGCAAGTGGATCTACACCAAAGAAAGCCATGATGAAGAAATCTGGCTCAAAGCCTAAATCTTCAAGCCAAATGCCCTCACGGCCAAGTTCTTCACAACAAACGCCTCAGGCAAAATCATCAAGGGTTCCTGCAATGCCCTCAGTAGCAGCACAATCCTCAGCTGCTGCTGCCAAGTACTCAACCCCAGTGCATCTTGAAACATGTCAGAGGACTGTCGGTTTTTCCATTGCTTCAGGGGCATCAGAAACCTCATCAGCCCAAGCACATTCATCAAGCAGTCCCACTTTGCTAAAAGTGAAAGCTAGTGCTGGACGAGGCAGGAGGACAACTCCTCACAAGAAGAAAGTGATATTTCAAGTCCCCTCAGGATTTGAGGATGATGAAGCTAATGACGATGAACTTGTTGAAATCGTCAGAAACAAACAAGAGAGAGTGGCTCAAGCAAAGGGCACTCAAATTCCTCTTCTGCTCGATCCAAGAACTGTGCTAGACTTCATTGATATCTGACACAATGATCCAAACACTCCCATTGATGACTTGAAGCTGCCTCCTGGTCTAGGTCATGTCCTCACCGCCTTCATCGGTGAAGAAAAGTGGAAGTTTGAGAAGGCCAGGAAGGCAAAGAAGGCTCAGTTCAAGAAAGAGCGCTTCATGAAGAACAATGTTCTCAACCTGACGACTGAACAGCTCCTCTCTGTCCAAAAGGACATCAAAAGCCTCAGCAATGAATTTGACAGGTACTATGCTGATTGGAAAGGTGCCAAGGTCCGATTTGTTAACATTGCTGACAAAGTCATCAAAGACCACAACACAAGGGTTGCTGCTCGCTTACAACCACAAAATCCTCAGGCAAGCACTTCCGCTCAGCCTGCTGAAGAAACAGCTAGTGCAGCTGAAGAAATTCATGCTGCTGAAGAAATTCCTAGGGCAACACCAAATGTTGCGCCTGAAGAAACTGCTAGGGCGACTGCATCAGTCGTATCTGAAGAAACTGCTTTCCCTTCACCCCGTGCTCCTCAAGCAAAATCTTCAAGGGTGAAGAAAGTCACACTTCCTTCTGCATCAGAAGTGAAGAAAACAAAGGCTGCGGAGAAGGAAGTTGCACTGAAAAGGAAAGTATCACCATCTGCAGATTCCTCATATGTGAAGAAATTGAAGACTATGCCAAGTTCTTCAACAGAACCAATTGATGCAACTCCTATCTCAGTTGTCCCAGCCTATGAAATTGTTCCATTTGGTGGAGACTATGTCATCCCAAATTAAGAAGATGAACATAATCACTCTGCTGCCTCCTCAAAGCAGATTGATGAAGAAATAGAGGTAGAAGCAAATGCTTCAACTCCTCTGGTATCATCGCCCCAGCCTCAGTTAACTGCTGAAGAGGCTGGTGTTGAAGAAATGGATGAGGATGTGGACATTGGAAATACAACTCCACTTATCAATGATGGCTATTGGGAGGCTGCTCACCCCAATTCACCAATGACCGCTCCTCTTGCTCAAATTCCTCAGTCACCTGCTCAGACTAAAGAAATTCAAACAGGGTCTAAAGGTCTGTCCACTCCTCTCATGACTGTTCCTGAAGAAATTCCAGCTGCATCAGCTAAAGAAATTCCTCCCCAGACTACACATGAAGAAACTGCTACACAAGTTCCTTAGTTTGAAGAAGTTGCTGCCATGCCTAAGGAAATTATGGGTCGCTTCAAGCCCAATATTCAGCCTAAGCCAAAGCTGCCATTCAAAGGCTCAAAGCGCCCCAAATTCATCAAGGTGAATTTCTTTAACGAACACATTTTCTTCACAGGGCCAAATCCATATGAATCTGCAAGGGTTGGGCGCTCAAGGTTCTGGACTTCTTCACAGATGAATTTATATGCTATTGTACTGTTTGACAAGGACAAAGTCTTCCAGCATCATCAAATTCCTCATGTGGATATGGAGTCCATTCCCTGTTTCACTCCAGTGCTCACAGTTCTTCATGACGTCGCGCTTCTGCCGTTCTGTGTTGATGTCTGCGATTGGAATGAAGAGCTAATTCTTCAATTTTATGCAACCTTGCACATTTCTGGTGAAGCTTCTGATGTTAACACATGGATCCTGGATTGGATGTCTGGTAACACACACTACGCTGCACGAGCAACTGAATTGCTTCACTGTGTCCCAATTCCAATTCCTTCAGAAGGAGCAAGATGCATCTATGATGAACCTGAACTGCCAAATCACACGATGCAAGTGCCGATGAAGCCTTTGCGCCAGGCAAGCCTCCAAGGACCACCTTCTTAGTGAAGGATTTGCTATATGTGCCCAGGACAATATACCGTGTATTAACTAAAACCCTCAGTCCTATCAAAGGCCGCAACTCTGAAGAAGAAGAAGTTGTTGGCATCATGAAGAATTTGCTGTTCAACATCATTCATGGGATTCCCATCAATTATCACGACTTCTTCATGAGGACTTTGGCAAATATAGATGTGTCACCATTCCAGTTGAAGCCTTATGATCCCTGGATCATGAAATTCATCAGATCAAGGTCTTCAATCCCTTTAAGGCTGATTTTCAGAATCACTTCAGTTTTCTGCCTCCGATTGAAGTCCTCAAGAAGACATTTTCTTCAGTTGAAGGAAAAGGCAAAGCTGTAATTGATGAAGGCACTCGTCCATTGGATGGTCAATTTCGTAAGGCTGCGTCTTACTTCACCAATGATGACTCTGCCACACAAGATTCTGCTGCAAAAGCCTTAGCTCAAAATCCTCAAGCTTTTGCCCCTCGTGTGATGACCGATCGTGAGCTACTTCTAAGTCTTCATTAGAAGGTTGATCATAATCACAAGTGGGTCAAACGTCAGTTCAAATCAATTCTTCAGAACATGACTGTGACGCAGAACTCAGTGAGGAAAAATCATTACTACGTGCATGAAATCCTCAACCGCTCCTGGGCCATCCTCTCACACCTCAAGACTCCTGAAGAACTCAATGAGATGGATCTTCAGCAAAACTTTGACTAGTCTCATCTTCCTGAGAAGAAATTCAAGAAGGTCAAAGTCCCTCTGCTCGTCACAAGTTCATATTCTTCATCGCGCGAGACGGATGAAGCTGAAGACATTGAGGATACTGCTAAAGGCCCTACCCCACCAACTGACCCCGACAACGTTGGCGCTCCTCCACCACCTTCAAGATGTAATTCTTCAGGGGCGTTAGTCCTCAATTTCATCCCTTTTGGTCACTTGATGACAAAGGGGGACAAATTTGAGTTAGTCTTCAAGCGGGTATATTTATATGGGCTATTTTGTTTATGTTGCAACTCTCGCTCTTCTGAAGTGTTTGTTGGTTGAGTTGTAAGTCCGATGGTGGTCTGACACTTTTGAACTGTTATCCGCATGCTTATTTCTTCAAGTACTTTAATGCACGCATGATGAATTTCGTCAGACACCATTTTCCATCATGCATTTCAATTTCCTCATGATATATGTTAAATGCGTGTATGGATTACAAGATATAGGGGTAGATCTCCAAGATTTTATCCTGCCATGTGCATTTGCAGTCCAAAGCAAATTCCTCAAATATGCACATCTTCAGGGGGAGTTCCTCTATATCTTGCAATCAAATTCCTCAAACTCAGTACTTATACTTCATATGTTTATCCCCATTGAAAACTTCACCTATTTGTCATCAATCACCAAAAAGGGGGAGATTGTAAGTGCATCTAGTTCCCCTTAGTGATTTTGGTGTATTGAAGACTTATAGGTTAAGGGACTAATATGTGTGTGAGTGTACATAGGCTCTATAAGTCGCTGAGGAGTTTGATATATATGAAGAATGTCGAACCCTAAAAATGAATGTCTTCAGCTGAAGACTTTGATATTCCCTGAAGACTTTGAAGAATGAAGAAATTGGTGTGACCTTGAAGATATTGATACGAGGACTATGAAGCGTGAAGACTTTTGTTTTCGTAGTTTTATTTCCTTTCTTTGAGTCATAGAAACCCCATACTGTTAAAGGGGGTCGAGGTAATACTAAGGAAGAATTTACAAGTGGTGCTCATCTCAAAGCCTACACATACCCAAAACCTTCGAGTGAAGCCTTTGGAAATCTCTTGTAGTTCAGTCAATTTCTTCGGTGACAGAGACGAAGTTCTTGTGTTCTTTGAGGAATTTGTTCTAACTAAGGATTTAGGATTTCGCCAGTGCGAATTGCCTACCTTGAGGAATATGACAGCCCTGAGGAATTTGAGAGTTCAAATCTCCGACCGTTGTTGTGCCTTGCGCCAGCTGTCCAAATATCTTATCCACATAACGGTCATATCATTAGGGGCATTTATGTCATATCATGTCGGGTTGCACCCTGGCTATAAATAGCCGCCCCCCACAACCAATAGTTGGTTGGCTACTCTGAGAGAGATTGACACTTGTCATTTGAGAGCAACCCATCCTCTGAGGACTTTGAGAGAAAATCATCAGTGAGCAAAAACCCAAAACTCAAACCACCAAAACCCAAAGTGATTGAGCATCACTGAAGAGATTGTTCCTGTGTGGAGCCGAAGTTTTTTACCTTTGAAGGTTGTGCATCTTCCAGACGGTTAGGCGTCATGGTCTAGAGCATCCAGCAGTCAATTGTGGATTGCCGGGTGACCAAGTTTGTGAGATTTTGGAAGTCTACCCTGAAGACTTGCCACGAGTGTTGGGCGAGGTATGTGTGACCTTAGCTCAAGGAGAATACGGTAAGGACTATGTGTCTTGGGACTGTGTGTCTTTTGCTTTAAATACCAAGCCGCTCCGAACCAGACGTACGACTGTCACAACAGTTGGAACTGAGTGATCAAATCATTGTCTTCATCGAGCTCCTGGTTCTATTTCCTCAACCCTTTCATTTCCTCGAAGTACATGTTGATGAATCTGATCGTTACTATTTGAAGAATTTGACTGAAGACTTTCTCAATTTCCTCATCTCAAATTCTTCAGTCACTTTGTCTTCTGCCTGCTTATCCTGTTCACTCTACTTATGCTCTGTGTATGTTTCATTTCATCATGATGACTATGCTACTGCTATGTTTCACATGCACTTGAGTACTTATTCCGCTGCTCGTAGTTCGTCACTTAGCAAATTCCTCAACTAGTAATTCCTCAGTGACGAATTTGTAAAAATCGCCTATTCACCCCCCTCTAGTCGACATAACGCACTTTCAACGTGGAGTTTCGTTAATATGCAACTCGTTGCAAATTGAACTTCACTTAATGTGTAGTATTTGTTGTTGTGCTTGTCATGCCTTGCATAATCGTATGGACATGCATCATATTTGTTTGCGCATCATGTCAAGCATATGTTGTGGTGTTTATCATGTGTTGATTATTGTTTCCGGATTGCTTATTTTTGATGGAGTTTCGAAAGCGTTCGGAGTGTGAGGATTCGTTCGACTACGCCCCGTTCGTCTACTTCACGGATTCATTCTTCTTCCAAGCGGGATCTTAGGCAAGATGAACATTTCCCTGGATACCATTACTATCATTGCCATGCTAGTTGTCTCGTTTCTATCGCTATGTTTCACTACCTACCACTTGTTTGTCAGGCCTCCCAAAATGCCATGATAAGCCTCTAACCCTCCACATCCCAGTAAACCATTGTTTGGCTATGTTACCGCTTGCTCACTCTTATTGCGTTGCTAGTTGCAGGTGCAAGTTATTTCCATGTGACAACATGGATATTTTGAGATATCACAATATTATTGCTATTTCATTTAATGCACATATATACTTGGTAAAAGGTGGAAGGCTTGGCCTTTTGCTCAGTGTTTTGTTCCACCTTTGCCGCCCTAGTTGCTTGTGTACCGGTGTTATGTTCCATATTGAGCGCTCCTAACATGCTTGGGGTTGTTATGGGGACCCCCTTGATTTTCGTTTTGGGATAAAACTCTTTTGGCAAGGCCCAACATTGGTACTATTTGCTTAATAACAACTAATAAATATGCATAGGGCATGATCACCCCGTGGATAATTAATCAACTCCCGGGCCAGTGCTCCTCATGAGTGTTGGTCCAAACTAGAGTCACTTGCGGGGCTACCTCGAGGCAACTCGGGGGATTTCTATCAGGCCACCGTACGTAGTGCTCATCCGGTTGTGCCCTGAGAACAAGATACGCGGCTCCTGTCAGGTTTGTCGGCATGTCGGGCGGCCTTGCTGGATTTGTTATACCTTTCTCGAACGTCTTGTGCACCGGGATTCCGAGGATACTTTGGGATATCTCGAGGTTAAGGTTTTCCACCGGAATTCTGAGGATACTACGGGCTATCCCATGGTTGAGGTTTTCCACGCAGCATGTGGCTAGTTGTGATGGATGAGTTGGAGCACCCCTGCAGGGTTAAATCTTTTCGAGAAGCCGTGCCCGCGGTTATGTGGCAACTTGGAAATTTGTTTAACATCCGGTCATAAAAAACTTAAAGTAAACTGAAATAAAATACATCAACCGTGTGCGTAACCGTGACTTTCTCTACTCGTGAGTTCTGAACTGAGAGAGAACACGGCGGGGTTATGTTTGACCGTAAGTAGGTGTTCAGGATCACTTAGTGATCATTACTAGTTCACGACCGTTTATGCGTAGATCACCCCCCCCCCTCTTATTCTTGTACTCGTAAGTTAGCCACTCAAATAAATGCTTAGTGCTTGATGCAGCCTCACCACTTAACCATATCTCACCCATTAAGCTTTGCTAGTCTTGATACCCTTGGAGTGAGATTGCTGAGTCCCCGTGGCTCACAGATTACTACAACAACAGTTGCAGGTACAAGTAACGCGATGCTTTCACGTGAGAGCGATGCTTGTTTGATTTGGAGTTCTTCTTCATCAGCATCGATCATAGGATGGGTTCCAGGCCGGCAGCCTGGGATAGCAAGGATGGATGTCGCTTTTATCGTTTGATTTTGTCCGTAGTCGGACCCTGCTCTTCTGTATGGTGATTGAATGTATGGTTGTATTTGAGATGATCATGATTTAGCTTGTGGCGAGTGTAAGCCAATTCCATATACTCATCTCCTCTTTACATGTACTTGTAACAATATCCATTCTTGCGAAACGACGAGATGCGCTTTTATCCCTATCGAGGCCCTCGAGCCAAAAATAAGGATAGGACCGCATCTTGGGCGTCACAAGTTGGTATCAGAGCAGTACCGACCTAGGAGCCCCCTTGATTGATCGAACTTGGCCGAGTCGAGTCTAAAAATACTATTTTGAGTCTAGTTATATATCGGAGAGTAGGATTCTTTTTACTCCTCTTCCCTGCTCTGGTGAGGAATCGTGACATAGGAATTTTAATTCTACCCCTCTTCTCACTCAAAAATTTGTAGGATCACGCGGGTATTTTGGAATCTCTATGATGTCGATGTGACCGGAACTCTGTTCTTGGTGCCTCCCGTACGTATGGATTGGACCCGGGGAGTTGAGCTCCAATGAGTTCTTGACACATCGTTATCGTTCAGTTTCCTTAGTCTCTCAAGACGCGGATGTTCGAAATTGCTTCAATACTATTTGTGGCGAGAGGAGTTTGGCATCACCCGGTACTCGAGAGAGCGTCCAGATGTATTGCCATGTTTAGTATCGTTGTGATTACGAGGGTCTAAGGTAGATGAATTTCCGAGACCTCTGGTTATGTGTTGACGGATGTGATACATTGGAGGGTAGTATTACTGCTAGGAGTTGAGTGATGGATTTTACTCCGTGTATCCGTGGACCCGATTGCATAACCAAAGATTTCGGAAGTTCTTAGGTGGGAATTCAAGTAGTTACCTAGGACTATCCTTCCAACGAATGCATAATGGGTTATGTATTTGTTTCTAGCTTAATTTGCAAGCTTCATCCTCTGTTTTGTTGGAGAATGGTAATTCGAGTTGCTTCGATGTCAAAGTGGAGATTTCATATCTTCCTAAGCGGTGTTCTCATATTTCTATGGGAGTGCTAATCCTTTTGCTCAATCAAATTGTTATGTCAATCTATTCCTAACCGGTGTGTTTCTCTTCAGATAATTCAATCTTTTTCAATATTTGCAACATCAATCCTCATATTTCTTTTCGGAGTTCGTTTCATCTGTCCCAAGTTTTCTTTGTCCCCCCCCCCCCCCCCCGCCCTTTTCTTCAACGATTAAATTATCATCCAAGTGCCTTTTCTATTCATGTGATGCTTCCGCTATCTTTTCCGCCGTTTTGTTTCCGGTGATTCATGTGAAGATGCTCAGGAGCTTCAAGTTCATCATTCGTCATTCTTGTTTTCTTCTCCGGTGGATTCAATTCAACTTCTCCGTGTTCATCATATCTTTTCATTCGTTAAATGCATGCCCATGTTCAAAATTCTTGTCCAGGCCTCTCTTATTTATTCATCTCTCTCTATTCTTATCGGGAGTGCTGAAGATTTCTCACAAGATTCGTGTTTCCATTCTAAATGCTTTCAAACTATTTTGAGGGTCTCACCTCATCAAAGATTCAATTGTACCGGTGCGATCTCTCCTTCTAATCAATCTTTCAACGGTGTTTTCTTTGAGTGGGCCCATAACCCACTGGTTTTTCCCAGGATCTTACCTGGTTCTTCTAATATTTTTCGGAGATCTCAACTTCTTTTCAAATATGACGTAAGAATGATTTTCACCATTCATATTCCTTCTCGAAGATCGCTTCTAAATCATTTTCATCATTGGCTCAACCTTTCCTTATTCATTGTTCCAGAGTGTCTCAGCAATATCAATGTTGTTGCTCGTCATCATTCTCAGTTTGAAGCCGTAGAAGAGTTTCTCTTAAATCTTTGTCCATTCTCTCGAAGATTCATGGTTCCAGCTTCGTACTATCCTCCCAAATTGTTTTCGATCATGAGAAATTCCTTCCATATCTATCCGGAGCATTTTAGAGTTGTTTTCATTCCTCAATCCTCCGAAGGCCATCATTTCAAAAGATTTCTTCGTCCTCGGTTTTCAGCTTTCGTTCTCAAATTCTTCTCAATTGATGTCTCTTCGTTCGTATCTCATTTCTTACTAGTGGCTCATTCTAGTGTTCTTTTGTCGGATCATGATCTCTTTGTTCTCGTGTATTCCCATTCATTTGATTATCCTCATTCATTCTAAATTCTTACTGGTGGTTCATTCAAGACTTCTTCAAGTGTGCAATATCTCTCTTCAATCTTATCAAGAAGAATAAGTAGTATGCCAAATCCGTTGTCTGTCATCGATTTAACTTGATGAAGGATAAGCTTAACATAATTCTTATTCTTGTTTCATCAAGATGATTTCAATCCTTCTTTCGGAGTTGTTCATGATATCAAATTTTCAATTCTAAGTTGTTCAGGTTTTCTTTCCGGAGTTCCAAGTTTTCTCAAGTATGTCGTCGTGAAGCTTCATCTAAATCTTGCAAGGCCTTAATCTTATTCTTTTCAACCTTCATTTCTTTTTGATCATTCTTTTGTTCCGGAGGTTGCTCTCTTCGACCCATCATCTCGTTTGGTTAAGATCATGTTCTTCATTTGCTTGTCCATTTAACCGGAGTGTTGTGTTCTCTTTTCAAGTCCGTTCCATCTTATCAAGTTTTGCTTCTCTTTTCTACCGGAGTGCTGTCCAAATTCATTATTTCTCATTCATTGTCTATCTCGTTTCAACTGGAGTGGTCTCGAATTCTTGCTTGTTCATCGTGTCATTCTTCATCTCTTTGCAACCTTCAAGGATCGTTGGTTTAACTCGTTTTTCAAAGAAGCAACTAAGTTTTACCTCATCCTTTCCTCTTCCTCTTCTCATTCTAAGATCTCGGGTCGAGATCTATTGTTAGTGGAGGAGAGTTGTAACAGCCCGAGACCGACGCTCCACATGCCTTCCTTGTTTGTCGTGACCGCCGCGTTAATTCTTTGTTTGTCACATTCATCATCGCATCATTTGCATTTCATCGACACTCCACTTCGGTCATTTTTTCAAAACTCGCATCCGTCTATAGTTGCCGTTTCTTCCCGTTATCGCCATTGACCGTTTCGAGACCAAGACCTTCATTATTGTTTTGTTATCTTAGTGCTTGCATGCTTGTGATGTGTGTTTTATTTTATTTTTGCATCATGCATCATCTTCATATTGTTGTGATGTTTTTCTTCTCTTGATATTGTGATTGCAACTCCTTCTCCCTCTCTTTGATCCTTCCATAAACCTTATGTATTTTATATATAGCTCTGGACCACTTTCATTTTCCCCGATGCTCCACCTCCAACTTGGTTTCACCCACGATCCAATATCACAAGGCGCAACTTCCTTCTTTCTCCATTCATTTACTTATTTTGAGATGCATTTTTTTTGCTTCTTCAATTCTTGTCCAAACCGTGCACATAAATCATATATTTTGGATCCAGCCACCCTCTCAAGTTTCAACCCATTTGAACCTCATTTGGATGAGTCTTCAAAGTCCAACATATTGGATATACTCAACATGTTTGGATTTCACTGCTTCCAATAATTCCTCAAAAATGTTTATAAATCACAATAAATGTGTAGGACATTATCTCATGTTATTCAGTCCTTGTTGCATCCATTTTCAAATAATATTCAGATGAAAACAGGTTGAAATATGTCCAAAATCATCTGAAAAATTATCTTCTAAAAATATCCAAACCAGTTTTATTAAACTGGGCATTTTCCAGGGTCTCCAAAGATATTTGGTTATCTCCTAAATTCCACTCCTAAACCCTCTTGTACATTTTCATCAAAATTTGTGTTTCTAAGAAATGGAAAAGGAAATAAATACAATGGGAGAGAGAAGCCCAATGCCGCAGCCCACTTACCTTTCCATTCGAGCCCATCCAAGCCCATCCGCACCGATCCTCTCTGTTCATAGTCTTCGTCTGTACGGCAGGACATCGAGAGCATCCACGTCGGCCTTGCCCTTGATTTGACGGTCGAAGAAGGTTGCTTTCGCCCTATAAAGAGGTCCTAGGCCTATC
Source organism: Elymus sibiricus (assembly GCA_039707655.1). Lineage (NCBI taxonomy): Eukaryota > Viridiplantae > Streptophyta > Magnoliopsida > Poales > Poaceae > Elymus > Elymus sibiricus. The sequence goes on from CM077665.1 coordinate 221,517,291, forward strand.
CCTAGGGTTCCTCGACCCGTTCCGTTCCTCTCTCAACCTCGTCGCCGCCAAGGTAAGGAGCCACGCACACCGCCGTCGCCCTGTCCTCCATGACCCGTCCCAGCAAGAGCTCGAGCTCGGGGTCGCCCTGAGCCGTGCCTCCGACCCTTCAGCCACCATGGAGAGAACCGCGACGCTTCTCCTCTTCTTCCACGGCCACACACGCAAGCACTCAGACCCCGGAGCTCCCTCGTCGTCGCCTTCTTCTTCCCCAACGTTCGGATTAGAACATCGTCGTCGCCTACGCTGCCTCCCCTACTTCCACTCCATGTCCTGCGAGCCCTAGGTGAGGCGCCACTCCTCCCCGCTCCTCCTTCCTCCTTTACCTCATCGATCAGAGTAGGCTTAACGCTCCATCGAAGGAGCCAAAGCTCTGGCCACGCTCGCACGAGCTCCTGCATGCACACGAACGCCCCTTGCTACACTGCGTGCGGTGCCTACACCCACGCCGCCACACCTGCACGCGAGCACACACACTCGCCAGCGCCTTGCCGTGCTCGACCGCATGGACTGGGGCCTCGCCTACTCCCTGTCGCCGTCATGTCCGAGACGAGTGCGAGCTCGCACTCGAGCAACCGCACGCGCGCGCCGCACACAAGTAGCAGCCGATCACTCACGTGCTCCCACGCTGTTTCCACACCTCGCCACAGCTCTTCGCCTGCTAGCACCGGTGTGCTTGCTCGCAGCCATCGTCGGCGAGATCCCATGCTTGCGTAGATAAAGCTTGAGCGTTTTGGTCTTGGTTATTATCAATATCATGTAGTATGCTCTGTTTGTCATATATGCAGAGCTAGCCCAGCTAGTCCTCTTTTGTGGCAACAGCAAGCAGTCTGGGGTTCAATTCCTGGATGCCCCGTCGTCTCTGTTCTTTGTTTGTCAGTTTCATTTAGTTCAACTTGGGTACTGATTCATGTTCAACAGAAACCACCTCTCATCATTGTTCACCTGTAGCTTATCTGGTTAGTCCCATACGCAACGTCCTGGAGGTCATGGGATCAATTCCCATGGTCGCACTATTTTATTTCTGCAATTTTTTGTCTCCACGGCCAGTTTTTTTGTCTGTTTCACCTCCAGCCGTGCCCCTTTGTATCATAATCGCTCGATCTAGCCTAGTGGCTGGAACCGCATGTATATCTCTTGGAGACCACGGATCAAATCCTAGTCTTTATACTTTTTGACTTCTCAGTGATTTAATTCCTGTGAGCATGACACTAGGGTCCCACTATCCCTGTTGACCATTCCACATTTGACACTGTTGACAACTCTCTTGGCCCCACTGTCATTAGCTGTGGCTAGCCAAGCACTTATGTAAAGTTGTTTTGCATTCTTTCTCAAAATAAACTGCACACATTTCAGCATAATGATGCATTTTGTAAAATTCTTATAAATTCAACATGCATCGGAAATAAATTAATTTATATATGAAACCTGACTAAAATTTCATGTAGTTTCACAATATCCAACTTTCATCCATGTTAAAAATGTTTAAATTGTTATTCGTGTTACTTTCCGTAAATGCCATGCTAAAATGATTTATTTTATAACTAAATAACCGTAGCTCCGATTAAAATGATCCACATATGTAAATTGACTAGAAAAATGTGTAGAATCACATGGTGCATTTTATTTTAATGTTTAATAAATATAAAATATGTTTACAACAGATTTGGACAAAATTCATAATTTGCATATGGGATCGTTTCGGAAATACCTTTATGTTGCTTCCGGCCCCATTTAAAATGCCTAGATGATGTAGTTGTGTATGCTTCACCTCTTGCCATGTTTAACAATAATTAAACTTGCCATGTAAATAAACGAAAGTGAACTAAATGATTCGAACATGGAGTTTCGTCAATATGCAACTCGTTGCATATTGAACTTCACTTAATGTGTAGTATTTATTGTTTTGCTTGTCATGCCTTACATAATCGTATGGACATGCATCATATTTGTTTGCGCATCATGTCAAGCATATGTTGTGGTGTTTATCATGTGTTGATTGCTATTTCCGGATTGCTTCTTCTCGGTAGAGTTCCAAAAGCAGTCGAAGTGTGAGGATTCGTTCGACTACGCCCCATTCGTCTACTTCACGGATTCGTTCTTCTTTCAAGAGGGATCTCAGGCAAGATGAACATTTTCCTAGATACCATTACTATCATTGTCATGATAGTTGTATCGTTTCTATTGCTATGTCTTGCTACCAACCACTTGTTTGTCAAGCCTCCCAAAATGCCATGATAAACCTCTAACCCTCCACATGCCAGCAAACCATTGTTTGGCTATGTTACCGCTTGCTCACTCTTATTGCGTTGCTAGTTGCTGGTGCAAGTTGTTTCCATGTGACAACATTGATATTTCGAGATATCACAATATTATTGCTATTTAATTTAATGCACATATATACTTGGTAAAAGGTGGAAGGCTTGGCCTTTTGCTTGGTGTTTTGTTCCACCTTTGCCGCCCTAGTTACTTGTGTACCGGTGTTATGTTCCATATGAGCGCTCCTAACATGCTTGGGGTTGTTATGGGGACCCCCTTGATTTTCGTTTTGGGATAAAACTCTTTTGGCAAGGCCCAACATTGGTACTATTTGCTTAATAACAACTAATAAATATGCATAGGGCATGATCACCCCGTGGATAATTAATCAACTCCCGGGCCAGTGCTCCTCATGAGTGTTGGTCCAAACTAGAGCCACTTGCGGGGCCACCTCGGGGCAACTCAGGGGATTTCTATCAGGCCACCGTATGTAGTGCTTATCCGGTTGTGCCCTGAGAACAAGATACGCGGCTCCTATCGGGTTTGTCGGCACGTCGGGCGGCCTGCTGGATTTGTTTTACCTTTCTCGAACGTCTTGTGCACCGGGATTCCGAGGATACTTTGGGCTATCTCGAGGTTGAGGTTTTCCACCAGAATTCTGAGGATACTATGGGCTATCCCGTGGTTGAGGTTTTCCACGCAGCGTGTGGCTAGTTTGTGATGGATGAGTTGGAGCACCCCTACAGGGTTAAATCTTTTCGAGAAGCCGTTGTCGCAGTTATGTGGCAACTTGGAAATTTGTTTAACATCCGGTCATAGAAAACTTAAAGTAAACTCAAATAAAATACATCAATCGTGTGCGTAACCGTGACTGTCTCTACTCGTGAGTTCTGAACCGAGAGAGAACACGGTGCGGTTATGTTTGACCGTAAGTAGGTGTTCTGGATCACTTAGTGATCATTACTAGTTCACGACCGTTTATGCGTAGATCACTCCCCTCTTATTCTTGTACTCGTAAGTTAGCCACTCAAATAAATGCTTAGTGCTTACTGCAGCCTCACCACTTAACCATATCTCACCCATTAAGCTTTGCTAGTCTTGATACCCTTGGAAATGAGATTGCTGAGTCCCCGTGGCTCACAGATTACTACAACAATAGTTGCAGGTACAAGTAACGCGATGCTTTGACGTGAGAGCGATGCTTGTTTGATTTGGAGTTCTTCTTCTTCATCATCGATCATAGGATGGGTTCCATGTCGGCAGCCTGGGATAGCAAGGATGTATGTCGCTTTTATCGTTTGATTTTGTCCGTAGTCGGACCCTGCTCTTCTGTAGGGTGATTGAATGTATGGTTGTATTTGAGATGATCATGATTTAGCTTGTGGCGAGTGTAAGCCAATTCCATATACTCATCTCCTCTTTACATGTACTTGTAACGATATCCATTCTTGCGAAACGACGAGATGCGCTTCTATCCCTATCGAGGCCCTCGAGCCAAAAATAAGGATAGGACCGCATCTTGGGCGTTACATGCCCCCCCTCCGATAGTTATTTGCTCCAGTATTTTTCATCTATTCCAAAATAATTCTTCATGAAGTTTCAGCTTATTTGGAGATGTGCAGAATAGGTGTCTCTGATATGCTTTTTCAGGTCCAGAATTCCAGCTGTCGGCATTCTCCCTCTTTGTGTAAACCTTGCATATTACGAGGAAAAAGGCATTAGAATTACTCCATAAAGCATTATTATGCATAAAACATTATAACTAACAATAGAAAATCATCATGCAAAATGGACGTATCAACTCCCCCAAGCTTAGACCTCGCTTGTCCTCAAGCGAAAGCCGATATCGAAAAACATGTCCACATGGTTTGAGAGAGAGGTGTCGATAAAAACAAAATACGGACATAGTAACATCATGCTTATTATCATAGCAGCAACAAACTTTTTCATAGGAATTCATATAACTTTTGTTATATAACTTCTCATGAACATGTAACAATTCATCACAACATAGAAGTATAAAGCATAAACCTTATTGAAAACCAACAAACTATGTTCTCAGTCAACTTTGCAACTACAATTCATCATATTTTCAGGAAGGGTCGCGTGTCGGAGCCTTTTGGCAAGTCCACATACTCAACCATCATTTAATCTTCTATGATTGCTAACACTCACAACATACCCATGAGCAAAAAGTTTCAACCGGACAAATAGAAAGATAGGGGCTTATAGTTTTGTCTCCCAACTTATTCACCTCAAGGGTGATGTCAACAATAATAACTCATGCTCACTCATATCCAACTGGATATATGTGCCTAGATCTATCCTCACCACATGATGCTTGCAAAAAGAAAAAGTAAAAAGGAATAGGGGAGAATACCTTGACTCTTGCATAAAAGTAAATAGATAAAAGTAAAAGATAGGCCCTTCGCAGAGGGAAGCAGAGGTTGTCATGCGCTTTTTGGTTTGTATGCCAAATCCCTTAATGCAAAAGAACGTCACATTATATTGCCCCTTATGATAGCAACCTTTATTATGTAGTCCGTCGCTTTTATTACTTTGTCATCACAAGTTTGTACAACGCTCAATTTTCTCTTACACTAATTGATCAAACACATTTAGAATCAATTTTTTTTGCCTTAGTGCACCGATGACAACTTACTTGAAGGATCTTACTCAATCCATAGGTAGGTATGGTGGACTCTCAAAACATGAGTTTGGGTTTAGGGTTTTTGGATGCACAAGTAGTATCTCTACTTAGTGAGGAATTTTTGGCTAGCAAAGATATTGAGCAAGCACCACATGTTGAAGGATCTATGACAATATAACTTCTATGTGAATATGAACAAACATAAAGCATTACGTTGTCTTCCTTGTCCAACGTCAACAATTTTGGCATATAATATTTAATGGGAATTCACAATCATAAAAAATATCCAAGATAGTGTATTTGCATGTGAATCTTCTCTTACCTTATTAATTCTTTCATGAATTGCATCATTGACCAATGCTATGTTTGTCAATCTCCAATAAATTTTACCACTTATACTTTTCCTTATGTGATGTCATTACTTACCATAAGATTGGCATATGATCCTTTTCATTTATTTCCTTTTTATTTTGATTGCAACAAGAAAGTAAAGAAGCGAAAGCTCAAACTAAACTTTATTATATAACTCTCACTCGATTACATAGATAGATAGATCGCGAAACTAGCACTCGAAAATAGATTATACTAAACTTTTATTCAACTAGATCATGAAAGAGCTAAGGATTGAACTAAAATAGGTAAAGGTAAATAGAAGTGATGGTGATATGATACCGGGGCATCTCCCCCAAGCTTGGCACAAGCCAAGGGGAGTGCCCATACCCGTGTACTCAAGTCTCCTTTGGTGGTGAAGATGATGAAGGTGGTGACGATGAAGTGTCAAACTTTAGCCTCAATAGGTACTCCAATTTACGGATGACGCTCCGAAGGGTGATGATGTGCTCCTCTAGCAAAATATTTTCACGAGTGAGAAATTTATTCTCAACACGAACCACTTCGAAATCCCTAAAAGCTTCAATTTTAGTTGGGGTGAGATGATTGTAATAAGGTCGAAGGATATCTTCTTCTTCCTCTTGTTCTGTTGGCATGGATTGCCCTCCTTCTTGAGCTTGATCCCTCATAGCTTCCTTGCCCTTGTCTTCATTGTTGGCTTCTTTTGGCCCCTCTCTCTTCAGCTCCATCTTCATCAACCAAGCATCTTCTTCTACGTTATTGGAGGAGGGCGAAGACATGATGCCTGGCTTGATAGATCTGATAGGAAAACAGCACGAAACAAGAACAGGGTATTTTTCTGCGATGCGGTGGTCAAAACAATCGGGGGTACATATAAAGATTTTTTATCTTGGGAAGTAAGAATATGGAAGGAAAACGGAGTCGGGAAGGTACCCGAGGGGGGCACAACCCACCAGGGCGCGCCAGGCAGGGCAGGCGCACCCTGGTGTATCGTGCTCACCTCGGTTGCTTTCCTGTTTATTTCTTATTTTCCTAATTTTTGTAATATTCCAAAACTAACAGAAAATATTTTTGCGAATTTTTCAGAGTCTGTTTACTTACCATATCACGTACCTCCTCTTCTTCAGGATTCTGGAGTGTTTCTTTTATGTGTTCCTCTGGTGTCATGGTTTGGATAATATTGCTTCAACATTAATAGGCGTACCTGAGATATAGTGGTTAAATCTTTGTCCATTGACCACCTTCGGGTTAGTACCTTCGGCATTATTAATTTTGATAGCTCCAGAACTATAAACCTCTTCTATAACATATGGTCCTTCCCATTTGGAAAGAAGCTTTCCTGCAAAAAATCTAAAATGAGAGTTGTACAAAACAATATATTCTCCAACTTTGAATTCCCGCTTTTGGATTCTTTTGTCATGCCATCTTTTAACCTTTTCTTTGAATAGTTTGGCATTTTCATAAGCTTGGGTTCACCATTCATCTAGTGAGCGAATATCAAATAACCTCTTTTCATTGGCAAATTTGAAATCATAATTGAGTTTTTTAATTGCCCAAAATGCTTTATGTTCTAACTCTAGAGGCAAATGACAAGTTTTTCCATACACCATATTGTATGGAGAGATACCCATAGGATTTTTATAAGGTGTTCTATAGGCCCAAAGTGCATCATCTAGTTTCTTAGACCAATTCTTTCGGGACCTATTGACAATTTTTTGTAATATTAATTTTATTTCTCTATTGCTAAGTTCAACTTGACCACTAGATTGAGGATGATAGGGTGATGCAATTATATGGTTAACATCATATTTAGCAAGCATTTTACGGAAAGCACCATGAATAAAGTGTGAACCACCATCAGTCATTAAATATCTAGGGACTCCAAACCTCAGGAAAATAACTTCTTTAAGCATTTTAATGGAGGTGTTATGATCAACACTACTAGTTGGAATAGCTCCTACCCACTTAGTAACATAATCAACAGCAACCAAAATATGAGTATACCCATTAGAGGAAGGAAAAGGTCCCATATAGTCAAAACCCCAAACATCAAATGGTTCAACAACAAGTGAATAATTCATAGGCATTTCCTGACGCTTACCGATATTACCAATTCTTTGACATTCATCACAAGACAAGACAAACTTACGGGCATCCTTGAAGAGAGTAGGCCAATAAAAACCAGATTGCAATACCTTGTGAGCAGTTCTATCTCCCGCATGATGTCCTCCATAGGCTTCGGAATGACATTTCCGTAGGATTTGTTCCTGTTCATGCTCAGGTACACAACGTCTAATAATACCATCTACCCCTTCTTTATAAAGATGTGGGTCATCCCAAAAGTAATGTCTTAAATCATAGAAGAATTTTTTCTTTTGTTGGTATGTGAAATTAGGTGGTATATGTTTAGCAACAATATAGTTAGCATAATCAGCATACCAAGGAGTGTTTTGAGAAACATTTATTGCAGCTAACTGTTCATCAGGAAAACTATCATCAATAGGTAGTGGGTCATCAAGAATATTTTGTAACCTAGACAAGTTATCAGCTACGGGGTTCTCAGCTCCTTTCCTATCAGTGATATGTAAATCAAATTCTTGAAGCAAGAGAACCCACCTAATGAGTCTAGGTTTAACATCTTTATTTTCCATAAGATATTTTATAGCAGCATGATCAGTGTGAACAATAACTTTAGAATCAACAATGTAAGATCTAAATTTATCACAAGCAAATACAACTGCTAAAAATTATTTTTCAGTAGTAGCATAATTTCTTTGGGCACGGTCTAGAGTTTTTCTAGCATAATGGATAACATTTAATTTCTTATCAACTCTTTGTCCTAGAACAACACCAACAGCATAATCACTAGCATCACACATAATTTCAAAAGGCAAGTTCCAATCAGGTGGTTGAACAATAGGTGCAGAAGTTAAGGCTTTCTTGAGTGTTTCAAAGGCTTCTACACAATCGTCATCAAAAACAAATGGAATATCCTTTTGTAAAAGATTAGTAAGAGGCCTAGAAATTTTAGAGAAGTCTTTAATAAACCTCCTATAGAAACCAGCATGACCAAGGAAACTCCGAATACCTTTAATATCTTTAGGACATGGCATTTTCTCAATGGCATCAACTTTAGCTTTATCCACCTCAATACCTCGTTCAGATATTTTATGCCCCAAGACAATACCTTCATTAACCATAAAGTGGCACTTCTCCCAATTCAAGACGAGATTAGTTTGTTCACATCTCTGCAAAACTCGATCAAGGTTGCTTAAGCAATCATCAAAAGAAGTTCCGTAAACAGAAAAATCATCCATGAAAACCTGCACAATCTTTTCACAAAAATCAGAGAATGTAACAGTCATACATCTTTGAAAGGTAGCAGGTGCATTGCATAAACCAAAAGGCATACGTCTATAAGCATAGGTTCCAAAAGGACAAGTAAAGGTGGTTTTCTCTTGATCACGTTGTGATACAGGTATTTGAGAGAAACTAGAATATCCATCCAGAAAACAAAAGTGTGTGTGCTTAGATAATCTTTCTAGCATTTGATCAATGAAAGGCAAAGGGTAATGATCTTTTCTAGTAGCTTTATTTAATTTTCTAAAATCAATTACCATTCTATAGCAGTGACAATTCTCCGTGGGATAAGTTTATTTTTATCACTAGGAACAACAGTAATACCTCCCTTCTTAGGGACACAATGAACGGGACTTAACCATCTACTATCAGCTATGGGATAAATTATACTTTCAGAAGATTTAATATTTCAGTTCTTGCCACTTCTTTCATCTTAGGATTCAATCGTCGTTGGTGATCAACAACGGGTTTAGCGTCAGGTTTCATATTGATCTTGTGCTGACATAGAGTGCGACTAATGCCCTTAAGATCATCAAGAGTATATCCAATAGCAGCCCGCTGCTTCCTCAGAATTTTTAATAATCTTTCTTCTTCATGTTGTGAAAGGTTAGCAATAATAATAACAGGATATATCTTTTTCTCATCAAGATAAGCATACTTCAAAGTGTCAGGCAATTGTTTGAATTCAAACACAGGATCACCTTTAGGTGGAGGAGGACCTCCTAGAGTTTCAATAGGCAAATTGTGTTTTAGGAGAGGTTGTTGTTCAAAGAAATTTTTATCTATTTCATTTCTTTCATGAAAGTGCATATCATTTTCATGGTCAAGCAAATATTGTTCTAGTGGATCGGTAGGAGGAACGGCAATAGAAGCAAGACCAATTATTTCATCCTTACTAGATAATTCTATATTACGAGGTTGTCTACTAAACTTGGAAAAATTAAAAACATGAGACACATCACCAAAATTAACACTGACGGTTTCTCTCTTGCAATCTATCTTAGCATTGACGGTGTTCAAGAAAGGTCTACCAAAGATAATGGGACAAAAGTCATCTTGCGGGGAACCAAGAACTAGAAAATCAGTAGGATATTTTATTTTCCCACACAAGACTTCAACATCTCTAACAATCCCAAGTGGTATGATGGTGTCTCTATTAGCAAGTGTAATAGTAACATCAATGTCTTCTATTTCGGCGGGTGCTATGTCATTCATAATTTCTTGGTACAAGGTAAAAGGAATAGCACTCACACTAGCACCCACATCACATAAACCATGATAGCAATGATCTCCTATTTTAACTGAGAAAACATGCATGCCAACAACAGGTTTATGTTTATCTTTTTCATCAGGTTTGGCAATTCTAGCAGCTTCATCACAGAAGTAAATAACATGCCCATTAATATTTTCTACCAAGAGATCTTTGATCATAGCAACACTAGGTTCTACTTTAATTTGTTCAGAGGGCTTAGGTGCTTTAATATTACTTTTGCGAACCACAGTTGATACCTTAGCATGTTCCTTTATCCTAACAGGGAAATGTGGTTTTTCAATATAAGCAGTAGGCACAACTGGATCAACATTGTAAATGATGGTTTCATCTTTAGCTTTTACCGGTTCTTTAATTTCTTCTTTAATAGGGGGATGATATGTAAACCACTTCTCCTTAGGGAGGTCAACATGAGTAGAAAATGATTCACAGAAAGAGGCTACTATCTCAGAGTCAAGTCCATATTTAGTGCTAAACTTGTAAAAAGCATCGGTGTTCATAAAAGATTTAACACAATCAAACTTAAGCTTAATACCTGACTCATTACCTTCGTCGAGTTCTCAATCTTCAGAGTTGCGTTTAATTATTTCTAAGAGATCCCACTTGAATTCAATAGTCTTCATCATAAAAGAACCAGTACAAGAAGTATCGACCATGGATCGATCATTATGAGAAAGCCGAGCATAAAAATTCTGAATAATAATTTCTCTCGAGAGCTCATGATTGGGGCATGAATATAACATTGACTTAAGCCTCCCCCAAGCTAGAGCAATGATTTCTCCTTCACGAGGCCAAAAATTATATATATAATTCCGATCACAATGAACTAGATGCATAGGATAAAACTTTTGGTGGAATTCTAATTTCAGTCGATTCTAGTTCCATGATCTAATATCATCACATAGCCTATACCATGTTAATGCTTTTCCCTTGAAATATAAAGGGAAAACCTTCTTATTACCTTTATCTCCGGGTAAACCTGCAAGCTTAAATAATCCACAAATTTCATCCACATGTATAGATGCATATCAGGATGTTCAGTTTCGTCTCCTGCATAATGATTAGCTAGCAGTTGTTCTATCATACCCGAAGGAATTTCATAACCAATATTTTCAGTAGGTGCAGTAGGTTAAGGGGCAACTAATTGTTGTTCCGGTCGAGGTGAAGATACCCTGAACAAACCCCTCAAAGGATTGTTTTCCATAGTAGCAAGTGACAATAAATTTCAGCACGTAGTATAAGTTTTTCCTTACCGATTTCCACTTACCAAGAGCGCTTCACTCCCCGGCAACGGCGCCAGAAAAGAGACTTGATGACCCACAAGTATAGGGGGTCAATCGTAGTCCTTTCGATAAGTAAGAGTGTCGAACCCAACGAGAAGCAGAAGGAAATGACAAGCGGTTTTCAGCAAGGTAATTTCAGCAAGCACTGAAATTGTAGGTAACAGGTAGTTTGATAGCAAGATAACTGATAACGAGCAAGTAACGATAACGGTAAATAAAGTGCAGCAAGATAGCCCAATCCTTCTGTGGCAAAGGACAGGCCAAACGGTCTCTTATAATAAGCAAGCGTTCTTGAGGGTACACGGGAATTTCATCTAGTCACTTTCATCATGTTGGTTTGATTTGCGTTCGCTACTTTGATAATTTGATATGTGGGTGGACCGATGCTTGGGTGCTGTTCTTACTTGAACAAACCTCCCACTTGTGATTAACCCCCTCGCAAGCATCCGCAACTACGAGAAAAGTATTAAGATAAAATCTAACCATAGCATTAAACATTTGGATCCAAATCAGCCCCTTAAGGAATAGTGCATAAACTAGGGTTTAAGCTTCTGTCACTCTAGCAACCCATCATCTAATAACTACTCCACAATGCATTCCCTTAGGCCCAAATATGGTGAAGTGTCATGTAGTCGACGTTCACATGACACCACTAAGGGAATCACAACATTCACATCATCAAAATATCGAACACATATCAACTTCAGATGATTACTTGCAACATGACTTCTCCCGTGACCTCAAGAACAAAGGTAACTACTCACAAATGATATTCATGCTCAAGATCAGAGGGGTATTAAATAGCATAATGGATCTGAACATATAATCTTCCACCAAATAAACCATATAGTAATCAACTACGAGATGTAATCAACACTACTAGTCACCCACAGGTACCAATCTGAGGTTCCAGTATAAAGATTGAACACAAGAGATGAACTAGGGTTTGAGAAGAGATGGTGCTGTTGAAGATGTTGATGAAGATTGGCCTCCCAAAGATGAGAGAGTTTGTTGGTGATGACGATGGCTTCGATTTCCCCCTCCGGGAGGGAAGTTCCCCCGGCGGAATCGCTCCGCTGGAGGGCAAAAGTGCCCCTGCCCAAGTTCCGCCTCGAGACGGCCGCGTTCCGTCCCGAAAGTCCTCTCCTTATTTTTTCTAGGTCAAAAGACCTTAAGTACCAGAAGATGGGCACCGGAGGTGGGCTGGGCTGACCACAACCCACCAGGGCGCGCCTGGGGGGGCCTGGCGCGCCCTGGTGTCTTGTGGTCACCAGGTGGCCCCCCTCCGGTAGTTATTTTCTCCAGTATTTTTCATATATTCCAAAATAATTCTCCGTGAAGTTTCAGCTTATTTGGAGATGTGCAGAATAGGTGTCTATGATATGCTTTTTCAAGTCCAGAATTCCAGCCGCCGACATTCTCCCTCTTTGTGTAAACCTTGCATATTATGAGAGAAAAGACATTAGAATTACTCCACAAGCATTATTATGCATAAAAACATTATAAATAACAGTAGGAAATCATGATGCAAAATGGACGTATCAGAGGTTCTCACCTAACATTTACGTCGTTAGCTCCAGACCAACATCGGCAGCCCAAATGCCATTAGGCAGGCCTTGGCTGACCGTCCGGGTCGCTCGCGTGCCTGGGCCCACCCTTGCATACATGTTGGGTGCAATATCTTCGATCCGATGACCCTGAATCCACCGATCCTCTCAGAACAGCGGGCTGCTACCATTGCCCAGTGTCGTCTTAGTCGCGGCTTGGAAGAGTTGCATTGTTTCATTTTGCACTGTGATTTCGAACTCCGACCTTGATCTCGAGCTATATACACGCTGTAACCAGGGCCATCTAGCTTGCATAGCTAGGTTTAGCCAACACAAATTTGGAATACCCAGCCCAACAGCTCATGTAGGCGAGCATACATTCTCCAATGCCATCATACATTGGCCCCCATTTGCTTGTGCATGTGCGCACAGAAATCCTCTGCGTATTTTCTTCATAGCCGTGATTGTCTTCATGGGAATGTCAAGTGCCGTCATTGCGTGGATCGGGATCGCACATAGCACCGATTGCACAAGGATCATCCTTCCAGTCTTGGCCATGTTTGCCGCCTTCCAGCTCGGCAGGCACCCCGCGAGCTGGTCCACCAGGCCCCTTAGTTGAGCCACTGTTTGTTTTCGTATAGTCACACGCAACCCAAGATCCTTGCAAGGGAAGGTACCTATCGGGCAACCCATGATCTCCATTAACCGCTGCATGGTGTCAGGGCTGCATCGGATTGGCAGCGTGGCACTTTTCGTCATGTTGACATGTAGTCTCAAGACCTCACCAAATAGTTGAAGCATGGCAGCACAAGCGTGGAGATCGTTGTCCCGGAACCATGTATACGAGGTCACCGTCCGGTACGCCATTAGTGAAGTTTAATTATCTCTCTTTAGCTGAACTTCGTTTAATTTTGTCCTTTTGTAGTGAATATATTGAAATTTAATAAATATCATCTGGTTTGCATGAATATCGTCCATCTTTTGAAATATTCGATTAAAGTGAGACAAATATTTGAAGCTTCGGGTTGGATATCATGCCCTACCCGCTGTTTGTGGGCACATCCGTGCAAGTTTGTTGTTTATAGTTTGATGTACGGCATTGAAGTTGTTCTAAGCAACCTGCTCCGTCCCACATAGGCCCAGACGCTACCGTACATATAAATTCTCACTTCGAAAACAACAACTTCACGAAAACACACCTGCACTTAGTTTCCCCCTTACATCCCGGAAGAACAAAACAAGCCCAAAAGAACGATGAGCACAATACATTGCACTTACTAAAAAAAAAGAGCTAAAACGCATACTACCTCCGTCCCGGTATAAGTCATTCGCGTAGTTATATGTCGATAATTTGACTATTTAAATATGTACTATATGTGACAAAAAAATATATTTAAAAATACATCCGTGCAGAAATCTAGTGATATATTTTTCATAACATATAACACATATTTAATTCCTTAAATTCAATGATCTACAACTACGCGAATGACGTATACATGGGGACGAAGGGAGTACATTTTCAAGTGCAAATCTCTACCTAATAATAAAGCACGGATAACTTCTGGTCGTACGTCGTGGCGTTTTTGTAAAAACGTCCCTCTGTTTTCTGGGATTCAACCCGCAGTCCTTTAATTAAGTGGAAAAAAACGTTTCGTCTTTTTATATAAAACCCCCTGCCCTCCACCGACAGCCCCATCTTATCCATTCCCGTTCTCCACCGCCGGGCGGCGTGGGCGAGGCGGCGCGGCGGGCGTTGGCTGCGGCCCACGTGAGAGAGGCGAGGGACGGCCCGAGACGGTCGATGGCGGCGCTGTTGTCATTGTCCGCGAGGTAGAGGGTGGCGGCGCCGGTCCCAAGGGTGGATGAGGGCGTCGGCGGCTGGCGAACTCGGAGGCGACGGCTGTGCGACGACGCCCGTGGTGGTGGTGGCGACGGCGACGCGACCACGACGCGCCAGGGGATGGAGGCCACCTCGCCTAGGCTCGGGCACGGCAGCACGGCGTCGGGCCGTTGCCGGTGGCGCCGAGGCCGGGGCACGAACGGACAGGGCGCCCAAGGGTGAGCCACCGCGGCGCATGGACGAGCTGAGCCGGGCGTTCGACCACGACGCGACGGGGGATGGAGGCCGCTTTGCCTAGGCTCGGGCACGGCAGCACGGCGTCGGGCCGTTGCCGGTGGCGCCGAGGCCGGGGCACGAACGGACAGGGCGCCCAAGGGTGAGCCACCGCGGCGCATGGACGAACTGAGCCGGGC
Organism: Elymus sibiricus; assembly: GCA_039707655.1. Taxonomy (NCBI): domain Eukaryota; kingdom Viridiplantae; phylum Streptophyta; class Magnoliopsida; order Poales; family Poaceae; genus Elymus; species Elymus sibiricus. The sequence continues at coordinate 221,532,306 of CM077665.1, forward strand.
GTTTGATCACGACGCGACGGGGGATGGAGGCCGCTTCGCCGGGGAGTGCGCGGCAGCACGGCGTCGGACCGTTGTGGAGATCTCCATCCTCGAGTCCAACTTCCTGTTCGGCGCGCAGGCATTGGAGCCGGCAGGGGCGTGCTCGGCGGGGCGCGCTCGTCGCGGTCGCGCTGGTCGAGCGCCGGCTGCAGGAGCTGTCCGGGAACCCCGAGGCTCGCGTCGCGGACTACCTCAAGCAGGGTCCGGCACCGGCGGGTTCCTGGCGGCCGTGCTGTTCGCGCACCGGATGCCGGCGGAGGCGGCGTGCGACGTCGTGGACAAGAACCTCAAGGTGTTCCCCGGGCGCCACAGCCGCGGCGGGCTCTTCTTCCGGCCTGATGCTACAGATTTTCCTAATGGTTGCTGCTGACGCTGAAAAAACTACTCCTGAAGCACTAGAACTAGAAGTACCCTCTCGATGGCGCATCACTCACTGATTCTAGATGGGCAACATTCCGCTTCAAAATTAAAGAGCATAGTTTTTGCCTGCTATCATCGCTTACATATGAGAGTAGAGATAATTAAGTTGTGCTCCTGACTTGCTTTTCTGAACCGCAAGTGTTCCTAGGATTGCCCTCTTTAATTGCATGTGAATATTAGCTGCCAGATAAGGCTAGAGATAAATGCCTTTTCCTCTTATATTTATCTTTATGTCGGTGGCGCTCTTTTTATTCCGTTGATGTCAGTCTATGTAGGTTATCAAATCGTCTCCCTGTTTATGCTTCGTTGTGCATGTGATTGTATATACTTGACTACTTGGTGACATGGATTTCCATATAGTCATATATGTACTTGGTGACACGAACAGGCCCGCACGGATGTGCCGGAGCCGCGGCGACGACCGGGCGGGTACCAGGAGCGTCGCCATGACGAGCACGCCCACGCGCGTGATGGCCCCGAATACAAACACAGTCTGTGGCCACCGGAGGAGACCAGAGCCCTTTGGATCGCCAAGCTTCTATTCAAATCAAAAGATAAGCTCAGGTAAGTACAATTCACCATAATCTACAAGTGTATATCATCGATCAGTATATGTTTATCATTGCCAAGTAAGTAGATATACTGCTGCAGATTGCCGAATAGATAAAGCAATTTCTCAAAAGTTTTTGCCGCTGCCGGTTGTTGGATTCATCAGACAGATTGCGTTTTAGACTTGGCAATGGATTTGGGATTATTGATGGCCTAGCCACTGAACAGGGAAGGACGGAGTCAGATGTGGCTTGAAGCGCAAATGCTTTACCGGACATAATAAAACTCATACCTGCACATGGAGCAGTCCTGAATGGTTCAGCATTCAGGACACCACAAAACTTCATAACTATCAGACTTGCTAAACTTTTATTCATTAACAGTGAGAGAAAGATGTCTTGACAATTTGTCCGCTGGAAAATCTTATGTGCTATTTGTTTCATGTAGGTTTTCGAATTGCTTGAAGTTGTACAGTTCCGATGTCCATACACTTCAATGAAATACCCTCAGTTGCTTTCAAATCTGAGAGTTGAATCGAAGGTGTGCGTTTGAACCCGTGAAATTATTATTTGTTTTTTCGTATCTCATCAGTTTTTTGATGCTTAGATTGAAGAGATCCTACGGAATTCTGCAACATCTGAATTTGGCAGTGTATATTATTTTTCGGAGAGAGGTGATAGACTGATTGATCTGGATGTGTTCCATCAAAAGCTTATCTAGGTTGCGTGTGTTCATATTGGGTTTGAGATTATTATGTTCTTCAAGTTGCTTCTTTTGATGTTCAGATGCCACAAGAACTGCACACACAATTGAGCGAGTCCGAGAAAGGAGAGTTAAAAGAATCGTTCCATCATTTGCTGAAATGGGAGTGGAGATATAATAAAAATCTTGAAGAACAGGCAACCCAGCTTCACATGTTAACTAGCTGGTCGAAAATTGTTGAAGTGAGTTGCGTGTGTGCATGACCACTTAATCTTTTCTGTTGGGAATTTGATATTGTAACCCGCTTGTTGTTAATTTCAGGTAGTTGTATCAAGAAGTAATAATTTTAAGACATTGAAGTTCAGAACCTCTATTGAAACTCTTTTATAGTATATATGAACTTCCGTATTTGAACTCTTTCATAGACGTTTATACCGAGGTTGCTCTTCTATATACATTTATACTGAGGTTGCTCTTTTATAGACATTTCCAAGCAAGCCGCTAAGCCCAAGTCTCGGATCAGGATTGTCGTCGTCCGTCAGTCCCAAGTATTTGAATTCTTCTGTATCCCTGCTCTTGATTACACATGGTGCGAGATTCTAATTTCTTGGATTATAGTGCAACTAGGAGATTGTGGCGGCAGCGGTGGGTTTTGTGTCGGCGGGCTGCAGGGAGTTGCTGGACGCGCGCCATCACGTGTCGAGTCACACACAGTGACCAATGGTGGTGGATTAGAGTTGGAATTCAAGAGATTTGCGTGGTTTCAGTTATCCGACGATTGGGCGAGAGCGGAGCAACAGAGGAGGCTGGCCAAGGACATGACCAGGGATAACACATCTTGCTCGATTTCCCCAGCGACCCAAGGTTGGTTGCATCCTGCATGACCTCATATTGTTCATCAGAGTTTTGTGATGTTCTTTCTTTAGAGAAGTTTTGTGATCTTAATTCATGAGACATTTGATGTGATACTATGTGGCTGTAAACGTAATCTGCAATGCAGGGCAAATATAGTGAACAAACCAAGAACGTGCAGGTTAGTCCGTCAGTGTCATACTTTTCTTTTTGTAATTCTATCGTACTATATAGTCAGTACAAGATCATCACATATTAATGATATGTTTATAATTTTGTGAAACTGAATGTGCAACATGTTCAGAGGAGAGGAGACAAAGGCTTGCTGATAACAACTTGAGTTGGCCGAGTCTCGCTGAGTTGAGAGTGGAGTAGAAGGTGTCGAATGAACCAAGAAGTACCATGATATCAGTATGGCGGCAGAGGCGGCCTCGAGTCAGTGTCATTCGCTGTAATGACTGCCCGGGCGGCCGTGTAGCCGTCTCAGATGGAGTCCAGGGGAAGGACCAAGAGGAGGTGTGATAAGATTGAGCTTTCCAGAATTTTGGAGAGGCGGCGCTCGTCGCACTGCAAAACTTTTATTTGTAAATGTTGCGTGCTACTACCTCCTAATCAATATGTCATTGAAATGAAGTAGATGCAGCTCTTCACAGATATTGTCACATGTTCTGGTTTGCAGGTTAAATATTTGATGTCCTCTGTTTGGTAATGAGAGCAATGCAAGTCACACATGTAAGGGAAACTGACACGTGTCTATCTCTCAAGCTGGAAACTGCAATTTGTGTTCTCAGCTACGAGCTCCAAATAAATTACTTTTCTCTGTCCTTCAAGTTGTCATCTTATTTCAGGATTGGCATCACTAATAATGCGGAGGTTTTTTTCGTTCAATAAAATAATAAATTCCAAATTCGTTACCAGTTTCTATAGGTATTGTACTGTTTTGTTAGATTGTTGTTTGCCATTCTTGCCCACTTCCTCTGATTGTAGCTCTTTGTGTGAATTGGTTAGTTCATCACGAGTCAGGTTTTTTAAAATTTCAGGTAAGTAAATTGATATGCAATGTACAATCAGTTGATGTATTGATAATTTGGTGTAGCATGGAGATCGATCTCATTGGTACATATATTCTTCAGTTGGAATAAGGCAATCTGTGTGTTGTCTATAATCTCACACTTGAGTTTTGAGCACTGTTCTCATCTTCTTTACTTGATAAAAAAATAATCATTCTTCAACTTTATTCTCTCACGATCACATCCCAAGTTGTATGGATATATATTAATAATACATCGCCCCAAAAGGTAATTGGCTTTGACGTTCATTCCAGAAGTTCACTCTTTCACCTCATTTTCTTCAAAGGTTGAATTTTCCCTGTATGGAATATATACAAGATAAATGACATGCATTGTGATCGTTCTCAACTTGAATATGCATTTGCGGCCATATACCCTTGCAAGTAAGTGATGTGGACCTATGTGCAAGGAGGATAGGGGCATATGATTTTTTCTTTCATTGCAACGCACGGGCATGTTTCCTATCACAATAAAAAGTCTTCATTTTTTGTTGGTCATATGCTATATTTTTTTTGAGAACAAAATAAATCGTTTCTCTTATTTTTCTGCTCGACTCAGAAGCATTCATCACCAAAGTAAAAGGAGTCGGACTCGGAGTCCCTTCTATGTGCGACACAAACTCCGCAATTTTCTCTATTATATTATACAAAGATGGAGAATCTTTGTACAACGCTCCTAATATTAATGGGAGTGCCTAGAACTTATCTAGATGAGAAATAGTTTGGTCTCATTCACTTTGAAACAAAAACAGATACAAAATAGTACTACAACCCACATCAACACACACATCTTATAGTCACATCCAATGGCTATAAAAGTGAATGAGACCAAACTATTTCTCATCTAGATGAGTTCTAGCAAAACCGAATATTAATTTTCTTTCTCATGTGACAGCGTGGAGGATTTCAATGAGTTTGTTGATGTCGGCATGTCCGGTGATGTGAGTCATTGCATTAGTGAAGTGAGGTTTTTTGTCTCCCGTTGCAACGCAGGGGCATTTGTGCTAGTTAATCTAATGCAAGCTAATCTATTCATTGCTTCCAACCAACTAATAATTTTGCTCCTCACCTTCTCGTCGCCTTCCCGTCACGGCCTCGCGTCGCTCTCGTCTGGTGGTCGTCTCCCCTCCTCACCTCCGTCCCCGCGCGAATAAAACCGGCGTCGGATTCTCCCCAGCCCCAAGCAAGCTCCGATTCCCCGCGCCGAACCAAGTAGGCTCTCGCCCAGGTTAGGATTTGGCTTCAGACGCCGATGCGCCAGCGCGACGCATGGCCGTGAACTGCCTATACGTCGCCGCCGCATCCACGGCGGCCAGCGCCGCCGCGCTGCAGTGGTGGGCGGCGTCCTTCCTCGACGCTCCGCGGGACGGGGATGTCGGCGGCCGGGACTGGCTCGAGACCGTGCTGCGATCGCACTTGACCGTCGCGCTCTTAGCGAATCTGGCGGCGCACGTGTTCCTCGTCCTCGTCATAGCTCTCAAGGTGATTGGTTAATCGGCTCAGCGTAGGATTGTTTATCAATTCGGGGATAGTTTTCCGGGCTCGATTAATGCCGCCACGGATACTGGGTTCCATCGCTGCGGTGTAGGCAATCGATCAAGCTCATTATGGTCGGTTGCGTTTCTGGTGGCTAATTGCGTTAGCAACCTGCGTCATATTCCTGATGTTATGGGTCCTCGAGCTGCAATTTTGTTGGGAGTGCATTTTGTTTAGAAAGGCTTGCCGCTCGTCCTCATTTCATTTACCCCATGGATTGATGTCGATAGTTGGGACTGGGAAATGTGTGATAAGTTTTTTCTCCAGTCGAAGTGCTGATCTTGCAAGAGATGGGTTGATGCTGTGATATGCTTAGTTGAGGCTGTCCTCAAGATTCATTTGTTTGTGAGTTGTTTAGTCGTCATGTAAGCTGACGATACTAAATGCATTTCACTTTGTGCTATGCTGATAATACTAGTGGAATCGTTCTATTAAAATATACGGTCTTAGATGCCAAGCCCATATGTATTTTGCATTTGCTGACTTGCTGAGTTTTAGTTATTTACATCGCTAGGTTTCTTGGCTAAACGAACAGTAGTGGCGGGCTTATGACGCTGGAATCCCAATGAAACTACCGAATAACCCAATCTTAATGATATTCCTAATTATTTCTATGAAGTTATCCTTTTGGAATTTATGTCTGTCTGACTGAGTTGTAACTGAGTTTCTTCAAATTCACACTGTGCAATATGAGACATCTTAAAACAGGGTTATAATCTTGAATCTTAATCATAAAGATCAACCAAGGCATATTCTATGCTGGGAAACTCTAGCGTACAATGTAAACAGCTTGGCTATTTTCCTTAAAGTTCAGTTTTAAAGGAGAAATCAAGATTAAATCTATTACGGAACAAAATAAAATGATGGTAGGTACTATGGCGATGGCCACCCAGTGTTCCAAAAAGCAGGAAAGATAAATGAACAGACCATCATCATTCTTTGAAAGTAGCAACTGTTGTTATCTGGCCATATCTACCTTCTCTTGGCGCCTTTCATATTTTAAGCTGAAGCATATTAGATCTTACCATAGCATTCAGAATTATCGATTACTCCCTCCGATCCATATTAACTGTCGCTGATTTAGTACAAAGGGAGTCGTAATCTCCAGTAATATAAAATATCCCCGAGGTGCTGTAGCTCGGCTGTAAATTCAACACACTCACCTTGTTATTTCTCTGATACAGCAGTCTGAGACTTACATATGTTTTCTCCTATGCAGACATTATTTTTTGTTCGGTTAACTTCTACAGAGACTAGAAAAGTGTTGGAACACATCATTAACTATGTAATCTACAAGGTAATATTCTCTGTTTCTCTCTCTCTCTCTCTCTCTCTCTCTCTAGTTATTATATGTCCTTCTTCCATTGAACTATTCATGTGTTTTTACTGCTCCCAAATATTGCTGACAAATTTGACCTGCTTAAACCTCTAGTCCTCTGAACAAGTCTATGGTTGATAAGATGAATCTTCAATCTAATGCCCCAGTGAGCTTCAAGCATCTAGATAATGAGCTTACTTTTTCTGAAATGAAATTAAATGCAATATCGCACTTGTTTATGACTCACAACTGACATAAAATGCTCCGTGCCCTCATGCATTTCCAATAATAATACACATACATCATAGAAAAGCCTTGCCCCTTCAGTCTGTTTAAAGTGATTTACTTAAAAAATACTCTTATCACTAATTATGCATGTTTTAAGCTTTTGTTGAACTCATTGTGTCTTTTAAAGCGGCAATTATAGTTTGGTTAGAATTTTGAATTACTAATGGCTAGGAAAATGCTACAGCACATGACTAGTTCACATGTTGTGTTAGTAATGTTTAGTGTTCACATTGCAACTACACGGCAGACTAGTTCACATATGCGAACAATGTTTAGTGTTCACATATTGCCTGCTATTTGCATCGTCATCCCTTAAAGTTAATTGCCCCCATGTAGATTGCCACTTGTGTCGCTTTACAACAGTTTTTGCAAGATTAACACCTCACATCAGGTCTAGACCATTAATATTGCACTGTCCAGCTCTCATTACTCATCCTTGTTTGGGGAGTAACTTGTGGATGAATACATATTAGAAGGGAGTTGGTGTACAAGGAAATTTAGACTAATACAAATGCGTAAGGAGACCTAGACAAATTTTAATAGTACTAATACTTCGTACCCCCCCCCCCCCCCCCCCCCCCCCCTCCAATGCAAAGCGTATGCAACAACATTGAATTTGAAGAAGTATAAGACAAAGAAATAATGAAAATCCAAATCCTTGTCTTGATACTGTCATTGTAGCATGGAGTCTTCAAAAACCTGTTGAGTCAAGCAAAAATGTGATAGAACAAGAATGCCAGAGATCATAACATAGGAAATCAGCGGATAAAGAAATTCGGCGGCAAGAGAATTGGTGTAAATCAACGGCAATGCAAAAGGAGACCACATAAATCATATAGAAAAACAACTAGGACTAGAAAGGCCACAAAGATTGTATAAAAAGGACCAGGACCAGAAAGGCTTTGTCCGGGAACTGCCAGACAAGGAAGGCTCGAGCGAGCGGTTCCCACGGGGGCCTCAATCTAGACGTCAGCCGAGCGAGACGACTTGCGGGTGGTTGGCAAGAGGTGGCAGCCCAAAGCTGGCTGCATTTGAGATGTGGCCGCGGGATGGATCTTAGCTACGAGATTGAAAGCGAGACCAAATTAATCAATCGGGAACTAAGACCAGATCGATCTATCAAGGAGGAATGACGGGAACAATCGATTAGAATTATCGATAAAAGTGGAGACTGATATTCGATAAGATGGAGACCGAGAGGGAGAGAACTCGATCAGGAGAGATATGGACCAGTTGCGGTGTCCAGAAAAAACCCTAAACCTGGGCTCATGATACCATGTGGAGCAACTTATCTGTATAGCATAGCCCGATGGGCGAATATATGTTACAATGAACTTGGAGTACAGGTAAGGAAATCTAGACTAATATTAACACGTAAGGAGACCTAGACCAATACTTATACTCCTTAATAGTTGTGACCTCTAAGAACCTGCATTTGGCTCCAATATGTCAGTGAGGTTGGAAGGATACTAGTGGGTGGGTGGTTTGTCTCCTATCCCTTCTCTCATGCCCTGTCCCTCCAGATTGGCTCACTGGAGGTGGATACTCCCTTCTTACTGCCGCCAAGCAGCTGTTACAGCCAAGTAGCCGATACAGCCATGGCTACTTCTAGTGATACTAATGCAGTTCTGATTCAAGATGTCAAAAAGTTAGAAGTCAGAGAAAATTTACTTGCAACACATTTTTCAGTTTTACAACTGGAACGTCAATGAAGAGAAGGCCGGAGCCCTAGCTGCTGCTAAGTTGTGCGCACACACAAATCCAAATTATGTATGTGCATGAACCAACACATGAGGGAGAAGTAGAATTATCGGTCGGCTGTTTTTCTGGTAAGACAAAAGGAAATGTTTGCAAGGCCTGTACTTGAGTAATCACACAGTTGAATTAGATTGGAGGGGAAGTGTATGGGATGGTGTCCAGTTTGCGTGCAACAAAAATATCTTCTCTGATTTGTCCCAGGAAGTTAAGTGCCACTTGAATTGTCAACTGAGTACAAGATGGATGCCACGTTGGAAGAGTAGTGAGCTAAGCTCACTTGGGTGGGGGAGTGGATGTACAACTCTGTGACGACCGATCGAAGGGGGATCGATCTCACGAGAGGAACAAGGGGATGAGGAGAGGTAGACGACGGGGTGAGGTAGGAGAAGGGGAAAGGTAGGAATTAACCCATTCATTCATTCCCTACCCAGTACACTGGAGGGGATCGGCTAAGTATCCACACCCACACACCACACCTGATCACAATGGGCCACAGCCGGCCCATGGACTCACTGGGCTCAGCCCTTAGTACCCTTCTCCCTAATCAGTCCACTGCTACGCAGTAGCAGGTGTGACAATTGTCCCCTCTTGAGCGTGAGCGTCTTCCTCCTAGGTCAGTGCCGTAGGGTAGCGTTGCCGAAGAACGGTGTAATCTTCCCATGTTGCCGATGCCGCCGAGAGGGATGACCATTGTACATGAACCTGCACAATGGAGGAGTTCCCTTTCTTGACCATGCGGCGCTGCAGAATGGCTTCAGGTATGAGCGGTGCAGCTGTCAGGTCAGGTGTCTTGGGCAGTTCAGAGAACACTGGAGTATAGTCTGGAGTGAACGGCTTCAGCTGGGGCACATGAAAGACATTGTGAATGCGGCTATCAGGTGGCAGAGCTAACTTGTAAGCCATGGTGCCCAAGCGTTGCTCCACTGCGAAGGGGCCAAAGAATTTGCAGGCCAATTTAGGACAAGGACGATTTGCCACTGTTGATTGAGCATAGGGTTGCAGTTTGAGCAACACTTGTTCCCCCACATTAAACACTCTCTCAGTGCGATGCCGATCAGCCTTTTGTTTGCATCTGTTCTGGGCACGTGCCAGCTGAGCACGCAATCTTTCATTGTTTTGTGCCCACTCCAAATCTGCATCTTTGCCTTCCGGCAGATTGGCTGAGATGTTGGGCAAACCCCCCAGATTGGGCTCTTGACCATACAGAGCTTTGAACGGAGAGGTATCGAGCGAGGAGTGATGTGTAGTATTATGCCAGAATTCAGCAGTTGGAAGCCATTGACGCCATTTCTTGGGGCTGTCATGTACTGCACACCTCAGGTACATCTCCAGACATTGATTAACCCGCTCACTTTGGCCATCCGTCTGTGGGTGATACGCTGTGGAATAACTGAGCTTAGTACCTGTAGCCTCGAGGAGAGCACGCCACGTGGCACTGGTGAAGATGCGATCGCGGTCTGAAACGATTGACTGAGGCACTCCATGCAATTTGATAATGTTATCCCAAAACGCCCCTGTCACTGTTGCTGCAGAAAATGGGTGCCTGAGGGGAACAAAATGAGCATATTTCGTGAAACGATCCACCATGACCATAATGACCTCGTAGCCCTCCGATGCCGGCAATCCCTTGACAAAATCCATAGTGAGATCACGCCAGGGTGCAGTTGGTATGGGTAACGGTTGCAGCAAGCCAGGTGTCTTGAGATGCTCGTGCTTCGCGTGTTGGCATGTTGCACATTGACGCACAAAATCCTCCACTGCTTGCTTCAGGCCACACCAAGCGAAAAGCTTCTTGATCCGTTGATAAGTTGCTGTTACCCCAGAGTGACCACCAACGGCGCTGGCATGGAAAGCACTGATCAGTTTAGTTTGCAGTGCTGTGTTGGCACCTATCCAAAGCCTGTCATGGAAGCGAATCACTCCTTGTCGCAGCTCATATCCCTGATCATCCGGGCTGCTCAGAGCGAGTCGTTGCAACAAATCTTGGCTGTCAGCATCTGTTTCATAAGAATTAGCAACCTCTTGCAGCCACTGTGGGTGGCACACAGACAAGACATCTAAAGAGAGCAAATGCCCGACGCGGGACAGAGCGTCCGCCGCGCCGTTGTCAGGTCCACGTCGGTACTTGAAGGAAAATTGGAGTCCCACCATCTTCGACATAGCTTTGCGTTGGAGCTCCGTCTCGAGTTGTTGATCACCGAGGTGGCACAAGCTTTTGTGGTCATTGACAATGACGATGGGGCTCGCTGAAGATAAGGACGCCACTTGTCCACCGCCATCATCACCACAAGAAATTCCTTCTCATAAATCGATAACCGCTGATTCTTCACTCCAAGGGCCTTGCTGAGGTACGCAATTGGGTGTCCGTCCTGTACCAGAACGGCACCCACGCCGGTGTCGCAGGCGTCTGTCTCAATGGAGAATGGCCGACTGAAGTCCGGCAGGGCCAGAACCGGAGTGTTGACCATTGCCTCTTTGAGCAGATCGAAAGCTGTCTGAGCCTACTCTGACCAGGAGAAACCCTTCTTGGTGTGAAGTTGAGTAAGGGGCTTGGCAAGAATTCCATACCGTGGTACAAACTTTCGGTAATAGCTGGTGAGCCCAAGAAATCCGCGCAGCTCGGAGACATTTGTGGGCGTGGGCCAGGCTCGCATGGCGCTTGTCTTGGTGGCGTCCGTAGCCACGCCCTCGCTGGAGATGACATGTCCTAGATACTCGACGCGGGGCTGTGCGAAAGAGCACTTCGATTGCTTCGCGTACAGTTGATGCTGGCGCAGAATAGAGAACACCGTGCGCAAATGTTCCTCATGCTCTGGAAGTGAATGACTGAAGACCAGGATGTCGTCCAAGAAAAGAACGACGAACTTGCGATTCGGTCCGGAGAAAACTGAGCTCATCACACACTGGAAGGTGGGCGGTCCATTTGTGACTCCAAACGGCATGACCCGAAACTGAAAATGTCCGTGGTGAGTTTTGAATGCCGTCTTTTCTTCATCGCTTTCCCGCATCCTAATCTGATGATAACCGACGCGCAAATCAATTTTGGAGAAGAACGCGGCCCCGGCCAATTCATCCAGTAGCTCGTCTATTATAGTAAGGGGAAACTTGTTTTTGTGTGACCTGATTGAGATGCATGTAGTCCACACAAAAACGCCACGTCCCATCTTTCTTCTTGACCAGCAAAACCGGAGCAGCAAACGGGCTCATACTGTGAGTAATCACTCCAGTTTTTAACATCTCGCTGACCTGCCGCTCAATTTCATCCTTCTGCAATGGTGAGTAATGATATGGCCGGCAGTTCACCGGTGCAGCACCTGGTTCCAACGTGATGGCATGATCATATTGCCTATACGGGGGAAGTTCAGTTGGTTCCTCAAAAATGTCACTGAACTCTGTCAACAGACGCTGAATTGTTGGAGGGATTGGCTCATCTGAGTCTGCATTTGTTGGTGTGAACTGTATTTCTAGCAGTGCTGCGCCCCAAATCTCATTGGCCTCATGCATCTCCCAAGGTGCCGCTGCATCCATGACTGTAAGTACTGCTTGCTCATCAGACCGTACTCCTTTCAGATGTACTGTCTTGCCTCCCCGGTCAAATTCTATGGTCTTTTGTTGCCAATCACACTTCATCGGGCTGTTCTTTGTCAACCAGTCAACGCCCAACACAACATCATAGACCCCAAGGTTCAACACACGCATATCCGTCATGAAGTGATGATCCTGAACATCCCACTGTAGTCGCTGCACCATGGATGTACAACTTAATTTCTGCCCATTGGCTACACGCACTGCTATGGGAGCAATGCTAGTGGTCGTCGCGCCAATTCTTGCTGCGAAGGAGGAATTTACAAAGCTGTGAGTGCTTCCCGAGTCAACTAAGAGGAGCATGGTTTGATTCCCGACGGTTGCGCGCAAACAGATAGTTTCATCAGTTTCAGTCCCCTCCACGGCATGGGCTGAGAGCAGACAGCAAGCTGCATCGGCATTTTCCTCTGGTTCATCCAACAGCTGCAAGGCGCGGACGGCTTCATAAGATAATACTTCTCCATGGTCACCCACTTCAATTGTTAGCAGCTGCGCTGATCGTTTGCACTGGTGATCCCGCGAGTACTTGTCTCCACATCCGAAACAGAGGCCGTTTTGACGCCTGTAATCGTGAAGCTCGTGCTCGCGCCCAAAGTCATCAGAACCTGACTTGGGTGCTGGAACTGCGCATTGGGTAGGAGCAGAAGCAGGAGGCAGTACTGGTGCTGGAGGAGGGCGAGCAATCGCTGGAAACGCTCCTAGTAGGGGTGGTGGTCGTTCAGCAGATACTGATGGAAGCCGAGGACGCTGAATGTCCAGCTCTTCTTCCTGAATGCGAGCAAAAACTGTTGCCCAAGTGATGCTGTTGGGTGCCTGGAACCGCATTGCTGCGCGCAACTCATCCTTCAAACCCAAGAGGAATTGAGTGACAAAAAGCTTGGTGCTCAGGGAGGGGTCCAGAGCCAGCAGATTGTACATGTGAACTTCAAATTGCTGCCGGTACTCAGCCACGGTGCCGGTCTGTCGAAGCTGCAAGAGATTGTGCATGGTGGACTCAAATTCCTTGGGGACAAATTCTTCCACCACGGCTCGGCAAAACACTTCCCAGGTGATGTTTGTATGTGTCTGACGGAAAGCCCGAAGCCAGAGCGCGGCGTGACCATCAACGTAGAGGGCCGCCGTCGCCACCCAGTTGTGCAGTGGCACCCGGTACAGCTCGAAGTATGCCAGACAACGATCCAGCCAGACCCGCGGTGCCTCGCCCTCAAAACGGGGGAACTGATGTTTCGGGGGGCGAGGCGCGTACTCCTCGCGCTGTGGCGGCGGTGGCGCACGCTCCTGCAACAAGGGTTGTGCCCCTGGGATGGGCAGCAGCGGCGGTCCGTCGTTGGTGAGCCGGGCGTGTGGAGCGACGCCTCCGATGACTTGGGGAATCGGAAGCGCACTCGGTGGCGGCGCGGCGCGCGGATCCGGCGGAGGAACGTGCAACGCCACGGCTGGTGGTTGTTGCTGCCCTTGCCGAGCGCCCGGTGTGTGCAACACTGCCGCCGACGGATCATCCACCTGTGAGCCCGGAGAAGGAGTGGAGGAGGCTGATGGCGAAGCCACCTTGCGCACGTCGTCCACCTCTGACTGGGTGAGGCCGATCTGCTTGGCCAAGCTCTGCAGCTCATGAGAAACTTGGTTGTTGAACGCGGCCTGAACTTCAGCGCGCTTGTCGGCTAGCACCTTCTCCTCATCGAAGCGGGAGAGCAGCTTCTCCATCAGGGCGGTGAGACCCGCCGTCTGCTCCTCCATGGCAGCCATGAGTTGGCGGGTCTGAACGGAAGGCTTGGACGGCGCCGTGACACCGGCTCCGAGCAGATCGAATCCTGCACAGGATTTCGGGCGATCTCACCGGAGTGAAATCGCACCTGATGCAGTGGATGTTACCGATCTGCCAAGAGGATTTGGGCGTGGCGGTGCGGATCCGCCAACGGAGGAAAAAAATTCTGGCTCTAGATACCAATTGTGACGACCGATCGAAGGGGGATCGATCTCACGACAGGAAGAAGGGGATGAGGAGAGGTAGACGACGCGGTGAGGTAGGAGAAGGGGAAAGGTAGGAATTAACTCATTCATTCATTCCCTACCCAGTACACTGGAGGGGACCGGCTAAGTATCCACACCCACACACCACACCTGATCACAATGGGCCACAACCGGCCCATGGACTCACTGGGCTCAGCCCTTAGTACCCTTCTCCCTAATCAGTCCACTGCTACGCAGTAGCAGGTGTGACAAACTCAGTCACCCAAGTTCAAGTCCTCACGGACAAGAGTTTGGGTTCTTATTATTCCCTCCGTTTTTTTTTTCTTCGCGTCTTAGATTTTTTGGTTTCCCCCCTATTATTCCGCGCGTTAGAATATTTTCCCTTTCTTCCAATGCTGCCCCTGAACTTGCGACTCCGCATGTACCGCGGCATAACTACCTGCCATCAATGCCTACGCAATTTCCTCCACCTTCCACGAACGAGCTCGCTTCCAACATCGCTGCATGCAGTGTAGCCACGACGTCATTGCAGATTGCTGCTGCTCCAGTGCCATTAATGGAGTCCGATGGCCCCACCACCACAATCGACATTGAGAAGCACATGGCCGGTGAGCTCTATCCAATTGCACCCAAGTGCGGCTATTCTGCGGCACCGTCCAACGCCGAAGTCATGTACACGGCTGGTACGGCTCGTGCGCAGACTTCGCCCTGTCATGACTAGCATGTCGAGCACCGCCACTACCGCTCCCACCCAGGTCGTCAGGGTCCTGTACACAACCGGCATGCCAAGCACCACCACTACCGCTCCCTCCCAGGTCACTGGGGTCCTGCACACGAATGGCAAGCCGAGCACCACCACTCCCGCATGCTCGGGCCGCATATTTTGCTTCCGCCCGGAGAACCGCCGTGATGCATACGACACCCCACCACATGGCTCGCGCCTCTTGTTCCGTTTCCGCCTGAGGCGCCGGCGTGCCGCACACAACCAGCGTGCATGGCAAGCTCCGCTGATGCCGTCATCGCCATGGATGTGCTCTGCAACACCCGTCTATGTGTTAGGAAATATGCAACTTGTATTTCCAGGAGGCCATAGGCCAGTATATATACATGTACATGTGTGGAATATATGCAGGAAACCCCTTATACAATGGGGTAAATACGAAAAGGTTACATGGCTATATATGTAATACTCTAACACCCCCCCTCAAACTCATGGTGGATGAACAACACTGAGTTTGGAGAGATAGAAGCCATGCTGCGCTCTAGTCTGGGCCTTCGTCAGAAAATCCGCCAACTGTAACTCGGAAGGCACATACTGAAGAGCAATAACCTGATCCTGCACACCAGCGCGCACATAGAAAGCATCAACACCAATATGCTTGGTGAGCTCATGCTTCACAGGATCGCGCGCAATGCTAATAGCACATGTACTGTCAGATAATAGCAGAGTTGGTGTAGTGACAGAAACACCAAAATCCTGAAGTAACCACCGTAACCAAGTCACCTCTGCCGTCAAAAGAGCCATAGCTCGTAACTCGGCCTCTGCACTCGAACGGGAAACTGCAGTCTGTTTCTTCGTCTTATAGGCAATGAGAGAACCACCAAGAAAAACACAGTAAGCAGAAAGTGAACGGCGATCGGAGGGATCACTAGCCCACGTAGCATCCGAATAGGCCTGAAGCTCTAAAGAACTGGAGCTAGGAAAGAATAGACGGTGAGAGATCGTGCCCCGAAGATATCGGAGAACACGAAGGAGGTGACTATAGTGAACTGAAGTGGGGGCAGAGACAAACTGACTCGGAATATGAACCGGATAAGAGATATCCAGACGAGTGACAGCTAGATAGACAAGACTCCCAACAAGATGACGATAACGCGTCGGATCAGGCAAGGGGTCACCATCAGTATCACGGAGGTGAACATTGAGCTCCATGGGAGTCTCAACAGTGCGCTCATCAGTAAGAGCAGCACGAGCAAGAAGATCATGTATTTACTTTTCCTGGGATATAAAAAATCCATCAGAGGTAGAAGAGACTTCAATCCCAAGAAAGTAGCGAAGAGGTCCAAGATCAGACATAAGAAACTGCTCACTAAGACGAGCTTTTACAAATGCAATATACTCGGGGTCGTCGCCAGTGATGATCATGTCATCAACATAGAGAAGAAGAAGAGTCCGTCCACGAGGTGAAAGGTGGACAAGCAACGCTGGATCATGAGCACTCGCTGAAAAACCAGCGGCAGTCACCACAGAGGCAAAACGCTCAAACCAGGCGCGGGGGGCTTGCTTAAGGCCATAGAGAGAGCGACGAAGACGACATACCATGCCATCAGGAACAGAATACCTAGGTGGTGGTTGCATGTAGACCTCCTCACGCAGCTCACCATTAAGAAAGATATTCTTAACATCAAGCTGAGATACAGACCAGTGGCGTGCAGAGGCCACGGCAAGAAGTGTACGAATAGTGGTCATATGGGCCACAGGAGCAAAAGTCTCATCGTAATCACGACCATGCTCCTGCTGAAAGCCACGAGCCATAAGACGAGCTTTGTAACGCTCAAGAGAACCATCGAAGCGAGTCTTAACCTTGTAGACCCACTTACAAGTGATGGGACGAACACCTGGAGGAAGAGAAACAAGATCCCATGTACCGGTGCGTTCAAGAGCAGCAATCTCCTCTGCCATCGCAAACTGCCATTCAGGATGAACAACAGCCTGGCGATAAGAAGTCGGCTCAAGAACAACAGCACCAGCAGTTGAAAAACCATAGCGATCAACAGGCGGAAGCGGACGAGAACGCAAGCCATAGGTAGGCTGAGACGAGGAGGAGGGCACATCAGTAGATGCATCCATATTATGTGATCGACGAGTATAATACTGAGGAAAAGATGGAAGAATACGAGGAGGAATCGTCGAGGTAGAATCAGGGGGTGGAGACGAAGAAGGCACCGGGGATGAAGGTGCAGAATCGGGTGACATGCGAGATGAGGAAACCGTGGGAGATGGTGGCGGCAAATCATCGGCAATAGGTGGAGAAGCAGAGTTAGCAGGACGGATAGACAAAGGCTTGGTGGGGGTGATAGGTGTGTCAGGAAAAATGAGGAAAGAGATATCCTCCATTGAAAAAGTTGAGGAAGATGGACGCGGGTAGAAGGGACGAGACTCATCGAAAGTCACATCCCGAGAAATGCGCATCCGATGACCGATAGGATCCCAACAACGATAGCCCTTATGTTCATCACTATAGCCTAAGAAGACACACTCAACAGACTGAGCAGTCAGTTTGGTGCGTTCGCGAGGGGCAAGAACATAGTAAACACAACCAAACAAACGAAGCGTCGAATAATCAGGAGAACGATCAAAAAGACACTCGAAAGGAACACCACCCTGTAGAGCAGCGGACGGCTGGAGATTGATGAGATAGGTGGAGGTGGAGACGGCCTCAGCCCAAAAGTGAGGCGGGAGAGAGGCGGCGATCATCAATGCACGAGCCGTCTCAAGAAGGTGACGATGCTTGCGTTCAGCCACGCCATTCTGAGCATGAGCACCAGGGCAAGAGAACTGAGAAAGAGTCCCTTGCTCAGCAAGAACACCACGCAACATCTTGGAAATATACTCGCCAGCGGAGTCAGCACGAAACACACGAATAGGCGAAGAGAACTGAGTGTGAACCATGGCAGCAAAACGCTTATATATGGATAGAACTTCACTGCGAGAAGTCATAAAATATAGCCAAGTGTAGCGAGAGAAATCATCTATAAAAATAATATAGTATCGATGGCCCCCTTTCGAAGCGAAGGGAGCCGGACCCCATACATCAGAGTGGACTAAATCAAAAGGACGTTGGGACACTGACTCACTGGTAGGATACGGTAACTGAATCTGTTTGCCAAGCCGACAACCCTGACACTCTAAAGAGACATCTCCTGAGACAGACCCCAGAAGGCCTCGACGAACTAAAGACGACAAACGAGAACCACAAAGATGACCAAGTCGATGATGCCACTGCTGGAAGGAGCCGGTAGCTGAAGCGACAGAAGCGGATGGACTGGCGATAGTGTTGGCAGAGGAAGGAACATGCAGCCAGTCAAGCTCCCAAAGACCCTGAGAGTCACGGCGGTGAGGGCCAGCCCCAACCAAAGTGTGCGTTCGACGATCCTGGACAGAACAAGAGTCAACGTCAAGGATGACGCGACAACCAGAATCAGTAAGTTGACCAGCAGAAAAAAGATTGATGGTAAGTCGAGGAACATGAGCAACATCAGGAACAAAATAAGAAGCTGTGGTAAGATTGCCTCGACTAGCAACAGAAAGAGGAGTACCATCAGCAGTGAGTACATGAACAGGAAAATCAAGGGATTTAAGAGAGGACAAAGTGGAAGAATGAGAAGACATATGAAAAGAAGCTCCGGAGTCCAGAACCCACGAGGATGTACCTGACTGTGTAGAGGGTCACAGAACCTGCAGTACCTGTCGAAGGAGAACCTGAAGCGGCGAGCAGACGCTTAAGTCGTAGAATATCCTGCTCAGTCAAATCGGTGGCTGAAGATGGCAAAGTAGAAGAAGTCCCTGAAGCTGATGATCACGCCTTACGCAGGTGTTTCTTCTTCTGGAAGCATTGAGACTCAACATGACCATCCATATTGCAGTAGCCGCAGTGAGGACGAGACCGACCCTGACCGCCCGTAGGAGTAGGCAAGAGCGGAGGAGCACTGGAGCGGGATGGAGTCGGTGCAGCAGGCAACATAGCAGGAACTCGAGCAGCGAGCACAAAGGGAACCTCAAGTAGACCAGCGCCACGTAGGCGAGTCTCCTCAGCACGAATCTCAGAAAGCGCCTCCATGAGGGAGATACGACCATGAGCAAACAACTGAGCACGTCGGGGCTCAAACTCCTTACGGAGCCGAGACAAGAACTCGTAGACACGATGAAACTTCAAATCAGCCCGCACAGCCTGGCAACACTGACAAGTACGACAACCAGCAGTGCGGAGAGAATCAAGCTGACGCCAGATGGCGGAACTCTGTGCATAGAAATCGTCAACACTGGAGTCACCCTGCTGAAGAGCATGTTCTTGCCGGACCACAGACAGATATAAGGCATCACCAGAGGGCTGATAGCGCTGACGAAGCCGGGTCCACATCTCAGATACGGTAGGGAGCCCCAAGAACTCAGAGGCAAACTGAGGCAGAACACTAGCAGTGAGAACAGCTGCGGCACGGGCATCCTCATCAAGCCATTGAGTGTAAGCAGAAAGAGCCTCATGATAAGTCTGAAGAGCCTCCTCATAAGTCGAAAACTGCTCATCATAAGCACGGACGACAGACTCATCGGCGAGCTTAGCTGCATCCTTCGCAGCCTGATTAGCATCGGCAGCAAGAACCGGTGGCGTCGGCGGAGTAGGGGCCACAGCTGGAACCGGACACGGCGGACAACAAACCTCGTCGGAAAGAACGCCCCAGAGATGAATGCCACGCATATGAATGCGCATGAAGCCAACAAACTCGATGTAGTTAGTGCCATCAAAGATCACCGGGCAGCGAGGAACTGCAACATAGCCTGACGCTGTAGACATTTTTTTTTGTCAACAAGCAGGCGACAGCAGCTTTCGGTCGTGAGGCGCAGAGCCTAGACGAACCAGGCGTACGAAGACAGAGCCAGCGGCAGGTAAGGATGAGCGGCTGAATCCGGCGAGGGCGGCAGTCTGGGATCCGGGAACGGCACAGGGGCGGCGGTAGCAAATCCTGCAGCCGGTAGCGGTGGTTGGCGGCGTCGGGGAGTACGAGGTGGGGCGGAGCAGGCCGATCCAATCGGGAGACAAGGGGCCGCGGGCGACTCCTGATCCTAGCGGACGACGAGTTGGAGCGGAGCGGGCCGATCCAATCGGGGAGAGAAGGGACCGCGGGCGACGCTGATCCGAGTCTGGCAAGGAGCGGGCGGGATTTGATCCAGGCCACGAGGCAGAGAGGGCCGGGCGGCTTCGATCGAGGAGGGAACCCGGCGGCTTCGCTTCGATCAGAGAGGAGACCGACCCGGCAGCGTCGATCCAGAGATGAGACCCGGCGGCTTCGATCCAGTCGACGGGACGGGGGAAGAGTGGAGCGGCCGTGGGGGACCAGCAGCAGGAGCGGACGTGGGGAACCGGCGGCGGGGAGAGAAGCAGCGGCGGCGCCACGGAGGATCAAACGCACGAGTTGCGGCGTGCAAGGCACAAAAGGTGTGCAAGACAACGATAAGAGAATTGTTGACTGATGAGATGGAGAGCAATGGATTTATAGGGAGCTTCTCGTTTTTACTTCCATGGCGCCATTCTAAATTTCGGGCAGTAGAACTGCCCAATTCAGTTTTGGAGGATCGGGGGAGGAGCTTGTTATTTTCTTCATTTTCGTTTGAATCTTTTAGTGCCAAATTGATTTGTCGTCATTTGCTACGGGAGATCGTGTGCCATTTGAAACGAGGAACCCGAAGCGAATGCAGAGGAGAGACGAGCAAAGTAACTGCCAGGCGTATTTATCTCCTCAGATCTCCAGGTCTTCGCTAACCACCCACCACAGGGGCAAAAGAGTCCAACTTCAAGCAAAAGTCGAGCTCCTTGGTATGCGTGATTGGATTAGGCGCAGAGAAAAAAGGACCGGAGGAAGTATTTAAAAACCCGCTGTAGGGGACTCCCTTACGACTTCCCTTCCAAAAAAGAAAAGTTGGAAGAGTCTAAGGAGTTCTGTTCAGTTACAATCAGAGGATAATCAATTGGCGAGTCTGAGGAGTTCTGTTCAGTTACAATCAGCGGATAATCAATTGGCGAGTCTAAGGAGTTCTGTTCAGTTACAGTCAGAAGATAACCAATTGGCTATTGCTTCGGTAGTCCACGGCACCAGGATTTATGGACGTTTTGCTCATGAGGACCACTAGGGCTTCGCAGCGCGTGAAGGCTTGCATGGGGATTAGGACCAGATGAAAATATAACACAGCACAACAAGTTATTTCCTGCATCCGTTTACTATTTTAGGAAATAAAAGAAGTTCCAAGATGTGAAAGACTCGTCTATCAAAGATAGATTGTTTTCCAGATTGAGGGTATGTTTGATTTGATCCCCAACAGCTACAAAATTACACGGGGCCAATTTTTTGGTGCCAATCCAAACAGCTACCAAATTACACGGGCCAGCCAATTTTTTGGTAGGGTCTACTTTGGTAGTAATCCAAACAGGCCCCGAGTCTTTGTTTCCTTTTTATTCTAGGTGTGAGATAGAAATTTGTCGGTTGGCTGTACTATATAACAGCTACATATGCCATTGCAATGATATGTTGCAAGTTGATATAGATTCAAGGTGTGCTTTAGGGTGGATAGCCACTATCATTTTTTCAGAGAATCTTGACCTTGACAAAATCCATGAGTTTTGAAGAAAGCTTTATTAAAACTTTGTGCCATCTGTGTGGAATTGTCCCGATACGTGAATTGCTAGGTTTAAACCCTCTAGGCCTCTACTTTGTGTACATTGTGCTGTTTGGACCAGCTTGCAGGACCGCAGAAAATTTGGAGCTGGGGTGCAGCGATTTTTCAGAGAAGAGCATATAGAGGTGGTGGGGCGAAGTGACTTGAGGGGAATGTGGAGGGTAGAAAATGTATAGGCTTGTAGGATCCAAAGTATGTCGGGGGGGGGGGGGGGAGGAGGGGCGAGGGGGTGATTAGACTACTTGACCAACTTAAAAACTAACCTTTTTCTCAGTTTTATAGGTTGGCAAGTTTTAGCGATTTGACCGAGTCTACCACACCCTACACATGCAAGTCTACGAGTATAGCAACGGAAAATAAAGACATGCAAGTGTAAGTAAAGGTAGGTATAGGAATATCAAACGCAATGAAGACACGGAGATTTTGACGTGGTTTCGATAGGTGGTGCTATCGTACGTTCACTTTGATGGAGACTTCAACCCAAAGAGGGTAACGGTTGCGTGAGTCCATGGAGGGCTTCACCCACGAAGGGTCCACGAAGAAGCAACCTTGCCTATTCCAGCATGGCTTACGTCCATGAAGGACTAGCCTCACTCGGGATAGATCTTCACGAAGTAGGGATCTCTTTGCCTTACAACCTTCTTGGTTCAACTCCACACGATCCAGAGGCTCCCAAGCGATACCTAACCAATCTAGGAGACACCACTCTTCAAAAGGTAATATATGGTGTATGGATGATGAACTCTTTGCTCTTGTGCTTCAAAAGATAGTCTCCTCAACACTCAATCACTCTTTCACAGGATTTGGCTTGGTGGAAGAGGATGATTGGGTGGAAAGCAACTTGGGGAGGTTAGGAATCAAGATTCATATGGTGGGAATGGAATATCTTGATCTCAACACATGAGTAGGTGGTTCTCTCTCAGAAAATGAATGGTGGAAGTGTTGGCTTGTTCTGAGTGCTCGCTCTACGAATTAAAGGGGGGTGGATGGGTATAAATAGCCATCTCCAAAAATTCAACCGTTACAACATTATTGCCCAACTTGGTGGAAACGAAATAAAAACTCGATTGCACCGACTAGTGGAAAAGGTTGCAACTTTCGGTTTTCGGTGAGACCGATAAGAAACAACTCGGTGAGACCCATTCGGTTGATCTAGGGCAGGTCCAAATTTTGGTGGCACCGAAATGAAAAACTTGGAGATTCCGAAGTAATACATTTCGATTCCAGAGAGTTGGCAGCTGCTTTTCGGTGAGACCGAAAGCAATCTCGGTGGTACCGAGGTTTTAGTGTTTTGGTTTTGGGTTCGGTCTTGGTAAACTCGGTGGGGCCGATATGAAAAAGTTGGTGGCATCGATTTTGGCAGTTAGGGTTTTGGACAGAAACTATTGTGAGACTTTGGTTGAGGCTTTTGGTGGCAAATCTCTAAGCACTTGAGCAACCAGATCATTATCAATACCTCATCCCTTTTTAATAGTATTGGCTTTTCCTATGGACTCAATTGTGATTTCTCACATAAAAAAATGTAGTCTTGAAGATCTTGCCAACATGTGTTCATTGCATCTAGGATATCCATCTCACAGTCCTAGCCAATCCATTCATTGAACTTTCCTGAAATATACTCCCTTCGTCCGGAAATACTTGTCGGGGAAATGGATGTATCTAGAACTAAAATACATAGATACATCCATTCCCATGACAAGTATTTCCGGATGGAGTGAGTACTTGATAAGCTCATTAGTTCAATGAACTATATGTTGTCGTTAATTACCAAAACCACCTAGGGAGAAGTTGTGCTTTCAATCTCCCCCTTTTTAGTAATTGATGACAACATATAGATCAAAGCTTTGACAAAGGATATAAGCAATGCATAGTATCATCACTTTGAGAATTATGTGATAAGCAAGAGCTCCCCCTAAATTTGTGCATTATTTTGAATTAGTATTTGAATGCAAATGCACAATCGATTAGGATCATGGTTCACTCTTCCATGTCACATACATCTTGGTGGAGCGCATAAAAGATTTGAGTAAAATGCAATGCACACGTCACCAAGCATACAAGTGAATGATCATGATAGATAAAAATGATATGACATAGTAGCATCAACCATTAAGCATATGATCAAACACGGCATAATTTAAGTCACGAAACGAGCAAAAGAGAAACCAAACGTATCAACGATCAAGAGAACTAAAATGCAACACACTCTCTCGAAGCCCTATGATCTATACATATTCTTTTCCTTTGGCAACAAGTTACCAAAAAATTCAAATAGTATAGAGCTAAACGTTGCTCTGGGCATGATCTCCTCCACGTGGCGATGGAGTTGCCGCTTCGGTGGTCGTCGAAGGAGTCGAAAGAAGAGCGTCGGCAAATGCTTCTGCGGAGGTCTTCTGAGCTGGAGGGATAGATATTGGAGATGCTGAAGGAGGAACTGAAGATGTAGCAATTGGTGCAGACACTGAGGGTCTCATATTTGGGGCTAGAACTGTAGAAGACCTGGCCTGAGTCCTGAACTGAGTGGTCACGGGAAGTATAGGCTCGTCGTCATCTGAGCTCGGTATCTCAACTCCATCAACCTCCTGCTTGAGAGTCTCAACAACAGTAGCAAGCTCAGTCACCTTGTTCTCTAGAGAGTGAAACTTTGTTTCCACAATCCGCTCTAGGCTCTGTTGATTCTTAAGAATATTGGCTATATTCTTCTCCATGTCTTGAGTAGCAGCAATAAGATAGGCCATTTGGTCAGCCTTCGTCTTAAGCACGGGAGCACTAGCGGCTCTTAACTACCTCTGCCAGGGCCTCAACCTCTATCTCCGCTTGAGCTGTCGATGAAGTAGGATGAGAAGGATCCATCACTACGACATTGTTCTCAAATTCTGGCTGGAGTGGCAGGTGGTGACGGTCAAGCAGATATACCTTACTCCCAATCTTGGAGTTGATGATCACTTGAATGTACGGGGCATATCCATAGGACCTTTTCTGGTCAGCAGTTGTCCTCTTGATGGTCTCAACAATGAGATACATCACTCGAATCCTGGTGTGACGATCAACATGGCATAGCATATTAATGGAGTATCATCTAATCATCTTGTCATCTCCTGACTTGGGCACCAAAGTATGCCTCAGAATGGTGTTGGAGGTAGGCAGGCTAGCAAGCAGAAAGTACACAGATCCAAGCTTATGGGTCTTCAAATATTCCTTGGGGATAGCAATGTACATATTGGCCATGGAGTTGTGTTTCATCTTTGATTTAGAATAGACATCCAAATCTCCATCCTCCACCTTAGGGGCACCAATGAGTATAGCCCACTCATCCACCGTGGACTGGTATCTAGTTCCCTCAGTCATCCACACTATTTTTTCATCAGGGTAGAAGTGTGCGGTGGAGTATAACTACATGATTAGCTCATCATTCCAGGCAGTCATCTCTGTCCCAACAAACTTGTCGATGCACATTATCCTGAAGCTCTCACAAACATGGGGAAAGTAATCTTCATTGGCCTTGATGTAGTCCCACAACATATCTCATGTCGCTCACTGCCGGGTTCTTGTTTAGGAGCACAGTCTCATAAAAATCTTGCTGCTCCTTGGTGTGGAAGCGATAATCTACGACAGTCTTCTTCCTTATAGAGTAGGGGCCAACTGCTCTCCACTTCCTCAATCCTTGACCCTTCCTCTTTTTCATGTTTTCAGCAATGGGGTGTGTATCATTGTGCTCTGGCAGACATGGTTTGAGCTTCTTTAACACAACAACATCCTCATCTTCCTCATCAAGAGGTGGCACTTGGCCCTTGTTCTTTGCAGCAGATACATCAATGGCAATCCTCTTGGGCTTGGGGGCAACATCAGTCTTGGACTTATTGGGTGGCTTGCTTGGCATAGCATCAGCCATAAGCTTCCTTTGCTTGGAAGGAGGTGGGTTGGCAGGTGCTTCCTCCTCTTCCTCCAAAGGGTCCTCATAGATGGAGGTAGGTCTGCCCACTACATGTACAATTCTCTTCCTTTTCTTCTTCTTGCCAGACTTCTTTGCCACTCCTGCTCCCCGGAACAGGTGTAGTTAGCGTTGACAAACACTTAAAGTACAATATGCAAATGGAATGGAAGTGTTCCTAACTGATCAGTTGATTTGGTCGGCATTGGACTAGTCAACACTGTTAGTTAAATTTCCCATTCTTTTGCTCACATCTAACCTGTTCGATTTCCGGTATAGCTATCGGTCCCTTCAAGGACAGCAACCAACATGATTGTCCTGGCCGCGTCTCATCTTTTTCGATGAACCGACCACAACCCTATGCCTGTGATCATGATATGCAATTACTTCATTTCATGAGTATGCATGCTTTGCCCTGAGTTTCCGTAAGGAAGACTTGGTTTGCTTGGATCTCCCTGGGATCTCTGAAGAAATTGAGAGCCCTCTCTTGGCAGCAACAGATTCAGGAACCTTCCTAATCACTCCTCTCTCCTTCTGAGTATCAGCATACTCCTTTCTGACAGTGCTTCCCTTGGAGCTAACCTCTTCCACCTCACAGTCCTCATCATCCTCATCAGAATTCTTCCTCTTCCTGGCTCTAGTGGCAGCCTTAGGAAGACTTGGAGAGCTCCTCTCTCCCTCATGATAACTCTCCTCTGGACCGCCATTGCTCATGTCAACATGGCCCTCTGACCTGTTCTGACTATCATCTGATCCTGACATACTGACCACTGTCCCTATGAATTAGATATAGATGAGAGGAAAAGATGAGCATCACAAAATTCAGAAGTTTTTGCAAATTTTGAACTAAGTTTTAGTTTCAGGTTTTCACAATATGCAATTCGGCACCGCCGAGTTTCAGATTTCGGAGGCTCCGAGGCAACAACAAAAACTTGGCACACCATTTTCGGTTTCACCGAGTTGCGCTTCGGTCTCTCCGAAGTTGCTCACTAAGCTCCTGGATCCACTTCGGTGACACCGATAGGATTGTTTCGGTTTCACCGAAAAATCCTTTGTGTTGTGGCAGAAACCACATCGGTGACTCCAAGATGTTTTAGCTCGGTGGGTCCGAGTTTGCTTATTGCGGAAACCTAACCCTAATTTTTTTCGCTCAACCTAATCTAATCGAATTTTTGAGAGGATGGAATATTGCATACGGTGGCAAGAAGTGAGGCACGGCCTAATGCGCATGAATCGGAAAAAGAACGCATAAGGGATCGAGGCCTTACCCTAACTTGGCGGAGCCTCTCTACGGCGGCAACGACGGAATCCCGCGGCGAGGGCACACGGGAGACGATGGAGAACGTCCATAGACAGGGGCGGCGGCAACAATGGGGTGCGGGAGTGGATGGTTTGAAGAAATTTTCAAAGTCCATCGCGCGGATATATATACCCATTAGTTGTCGGTGACACCGAGACGAAAATATCGGTGGCACCGAAGTTCGTAACTGTTAGTTCACAGAGGAACTCGGTGATGCCGAGATTTCCAAATCGGTGGTACCGAGATAGGAAAACCTGATCAACCTAAATGTTTTCGGTGGGTCCGAATGTGTAGAAGTTGGTCACACCGGAAAACACTTAGGAGGTTTTGGAAGGCAGCCCAATTCAAATCGGTGGCTCCGAGTGCTCCTCACCCAGAGGGTCCGAAAATGTGCTTGTTCAAATTTTGTGATGAAGCATGAATAGAATTTGAGACAAGATATAATAGATAGCTAGAGGGGGTACTTAGGCATTCTTGTACATCCAATTGGCCAGAAAAATAAATCCCAAAAGAACCACAATTGGATGTCCTCGAATGAGAAAATCATGCATACCAACATGCTCACACAATAAGATGTCAAATGAAATATGTCAAACATGCAAACGTACTCTAACATCTACCAAGCAATTGTCGATGACAAAGTCATATATATATGAGTATATTGACTTAGGAGCCAAGTGAGAACACTTGATCAATAGGTCATACTCATCGTTTAAGCACAAGTGGGGTTACCACTTAAAGCATTAATGTGTTCACATCCTTAGAGATGCTTTAGCTCAAGTCTTAGAGCAAAGCTCCCCCTAGATGTGAGATCCCCCCTATAAGAGGGATGAACTAACATTGGGTTTTGTCGTTGAAGACTTCTAGATGTTGTAGTAGTGGGTGCTCATTGTTGATGAAGATCCTCTAGAATTGGGAGCAATACTTCTTGTTTTGGTACTCTTTACACCTACATGTGTTAGTCCCACACAAGGAACAATAACAAGGATATCTATGGACATGGAGTGAAGTGTTCATGAGATGGTGTCCATTGATGCATTGAATACCTTGTTCCTTGCTTACCAACAAGGGGTTTTGTGACTCCTTGAACTAGTGCATAAGGTTGGAGTTGATTGCAAAAGTCCTTGCCAAGATATGAATGTGAGTGAAGTTTGTTGGCGGAGTCACCCCTCAAGAACTCTCTAGTTTTTTTTTTGGGACCCACATCAATTTGATGGGGATCCTTGGAGTTGAAGTAGCACTTGATGAAGTAGAGCTAGTAGTGGCCTTGGGAACCCACTTGACCATGGCTAGAGGTGGTTCTTCAAATTAGTCAATCTCCTCTTGAAGCTTGTCCTTCCCTTTTAGCTTGTGGTCTTGTGGTGAAAGATCATCTTGAGCTTGTGTTCCCTTGAAGAGAGTAGGATCATACTTCTCTTGTTGAGGAACAAACTTCGTCTTGGGGTATTGATCTTTTTCCTATTCAACTCCATTGGCATTGAACTTTCGTTCAAAACTAACACCTTGGTTCTTCCGATGCCATCCTTTCTTGCGTACAATCTCCTCGAATTGCTTACTTCCGGCAAGACTTTTGTAGGACCTTTCTCTATAATTCCTTTCAATAAATTGTTTTCTTGCTCAAGTGTAACTTGGCTAAGAGGATCATTAGTGGAATCAATAGAAGTACTAGGAACAACATCATTGGATTTAACATTAGTGTTGTTGTTACTAGATGAAGAATCTTTCTTACTATTGTTACTAGTTTGCTTAGATTTAACTTGAGGTATAAAAGTGGACAAGGGTAGTCGTTTGGTAAGATAAGAAGAACTCTTCTTCTGAAGATCGTCATTGATAGCTTTAAGAAACTCATGCTCTTGCTCTAAATTTAGCTTCTCGAAGCGTAGCTTCTCATGAGTTTTTAGCTCTCTATGATCTTCTTGAGTAGATTCATGAGCTACTTAAGAGTGTTTAGTTCTTTAGTTAAACGCTCAATCTCCTTTGCATCATCAAACGATTCATCTTGACTAGCATGATTATTATCAAGTTCATTTTTACTAACATCATTAGTTTTATCAAAGAGTAAATCATCATCTCCTAGTAAGTCATCCTCGTCACTATTGAAGTCAATGTATTCGGGGTGTGATACCTTTGGGCCTTTAGCCATGAAGCAACTTCCAATCCATTATTTGGTGAATCAAATAAATCATGGGAGTTGCAGGATACGAGTGCCAGTCCGGCAACACTTTCATCTTGACTATGGTCGGAGTTGGAGTGGTAGCTTCTCTCGGATTGGTTGTCGGATTCGGAGCCGGAAACCCATTCACCAACATGAGCTTGATGTCTTCTTCTTGTGTAGCTCTTGGTGTACTTGTCCTTTCTCTTCGAGTCCTTGCTTCTCCGGGAGGGTCTTCGTTCATATCGATCTTCTCTACTCCTCTCTCTTCAAGGTGACTCATCTTTTGAGCTTCTTCTTCTTTTGACCCATCTCTCCTTTTGGAAGGAGCCGTGGACTCATTTGAGAAGTGTCCGGGTTTTACACAATTGTAGCAATTTCGGTCACGACAAGAAGAACGCTTATTTTTGTATCTTGAGTTGGAGCTTCTTTCCTTGCCTCTATTTTTGTAGAACTTGTTGAATTTCTTGACCATGAGGCTTATCTCTTCACTGGTAACAAGGTTGTCACTTGAAGTTGCGGGAGTGTCACTTGTGGCTTTGTATGCACCGCTTGACTTGTTTTGAAGGTCTTCTTTGTCCTTGAGTGACATTTCATGACCAACAATCCTTCCGATGACTTTCGTGGGCTTGAGATCTTTGTAATTTGGCATCATTTGGATCAATGTGCACATGGTGTCGTACTTTCCATCAAAGGCTCTAAGGATCTTCTTGATGATGAATTTGTCCGTCATCTCTTCACTTCCTAAGCCGACAATCTCATTTGTGATGAGAGCAAGCCTAGAGTACATTTTCGCGACTCCTTCATCATCCTTCATTTTTAACTTGTCAAGTTGACTCTGAAGCACATCCAACTTAGATTCCCTGACGGATTCGGTTCCTTCATGCATATCAACCAAAGTATCCCAAATTTCCTTCGCATTCTCAAGACGACTTATCTTGTTGAATTCTTCGGGGCATAGGCAGTTGAATAGAATATCGCATGCTTGAGCGTTGTATTGCAACATCTTTAATTCTTCCGCGGTCGCTTCACGATCCGGTTCCTTTCCATCACCAAACAATTCACCTTGCAATCCAACACAAACAACAACCCAAACGGCGGGGTTATGACCAAGAATATGCATTTTCATTTTATGTTTCTAACTAGTAAAGTTTGTACCATCAAAATATGGACCTGCACGGTGGTAATTTTCCTCATTAGACGCCATACTCTCTTAGGTTGCGAAACCAATGCAATGGAGACCAAAGCTCTGATACCACTTGTAGGATCCAAAGTATGTCTAGAGGGGGGGGGGGGGTGATTAGACTACTTGACCAATTTAAAAACTAACATTTTCCCAATTTTATAGGTTGGCAAGTTTTAGCGATTTTACCGAGTCTAGCACACCCTACACATGCAAATCTACGAGTATAGCAGCGGAAAGTAAAGACATGCAAGTGTAAGTAAAGATAGGTATAGGAATATCAAACGCAATGAAGACACATAGATTTTTGGCGTGGTTCCGATAGGTGGTGCTATCATACGTCCACGTTGATGGAGACTTCAACCCACGAAGGGTAACAGTTGCGCGAGTCCATGGAAGGCTCCACCCATGAAGGGTCCACGAAGAAGCAACCTTGCCTATTCCACTATGGCTTATGTTCACGAAGGACTAGCCTCACTCAGGGTAGATCTTTACGAAGTAGGTGATCTCCTTGTCCTTATAAACTTCTTGGTTCAACTCCACACGCTCCGGAGGCTCCCAAGCGACACCTAACCAATCTAGGAGACACCACTCTCTAAAAGGTAATAGATGATGTATGGATGATGAACTCCTTGCTCTTGTGCTTTAAGAGATAGTCTCCTCAACACTCAATCATCTCTCACATGGTTTGGCTGTGTGGAAGAGGATGATTGGTGGAAAGCAACTTGGTGAGGCTAGAAATCAAGATTCATATGGTTGAAATGGAATATCTTGATCTCAACACATGAGTAGGTGGTTGTCTCTCAGAAAATGAATGGTGGAAGTGTTGGCTTGTTCTGAGTGCTCTCTCTACGAATGAGAGGGGGGGGGGGGGGGTGGTGGTGGATGGGTATAAATAGCCATCTCCAAAAATCCAACCGTTACAACATTATTGCCCAACTCGGTGGAACCGAAGTAAAAACTCGGTTGCACCGACTAGTGCAAAAGGTTGCAGCTTTCGGCTTTTCGGTGAGACCGATAGGAAACAACTCGGTGAGACCGATTCGGTTGACCTAGGGCAGGTCCAAATCTCGGTGGCACCGAAATGAAAAACTCGGAGACTTCGAAGTAAAACATTTCGATTCCAGAGATTTGGCAGCTGCTTTTCGGTGAGACCGAAAGCAATCTCGGTGGTACCGAGGTGTTAGTGTTTTGGCTTTGGGTTCTGTCTTGGTAAACTCGATGGGGCCGATATGGAAAAGTTGGTGGCACCGATTTTGGCAGTTAGGGTTTTGGGCAGAAACTTTTGTGAGAGTTTGGTTGAGGCTTTTGGTGGCAAATCTCTAAGCACTTGAGCAACCAGATCATTATCAATACCTCAACCCCTTTTAATGATATTGACTTTTCCTATGGACTCAATTGTGATTTCTCACATAAAAGAAAATGTAGAGCCTTGAAGATCTTGCCAACATGTGTTCATTGCATCTAGGGGATCCATCTCACTGTCCTAGCCAATCCATTTATTGAATTTTCCTGAAATATACTTGATAGGCTCATTAGTTCAATGAACTATATGTTGTTGTTAATTACCAAAACCACCTAGGGAGAAGTTGTGCTTTCACAGTGCCACAAAGTGCCACAAGGGCTTGGTGGTGAGGTGGTGTGCTGATGGGTTATGTATGGATTTGGGGTGCGATGTGAAGATGATGAAAGGAGGTAGAAGGGACAAGTGCGATGTGGGGTCTATATAACCCATCACACTGCCTTGTGGGACCCTCATGTGGTGAAACGGACGTGGCAACGGAGAGTAATGGAACCTAGTGCAAAGTGTAATATCGTTTGGCCCGAAATGGTGTCGAGTATTTATTCTTCCGAAGCCTGGAATAAAGAAAGTGACACAAGTGGTACTCTACTTTGTGTTATGTGCAATTTGCTCCGTCCTTTATTTATTTATGTGCATGTGGCAGTCTACAATGTGAATACAATTACACGGACTTCTTTTGTGTTGCAGGGAACTTTTCTCCCATTGGTTGTGCCTCCTAATTCTCAACAGATAATCCTGTGGTCAACTTGGCTGGTCCTTCTTTGTTCACTGAAGGTACTGTGTGCAATTGCATCTGCTTGTTGAGATTCTACCCATCATATTAACTGAAATAAATGTCATATCCAGATGTTTCAATCATTGGCCAGAGAACGTCTTGAGTGCCTCAATGCGTCACCCTCAGCAACTCCATTGAAATATCTCCGTGTATATTCTGCACTATTGCTAGTTCTTTCGACTGATCTACTATGGTAATATTCCCTGGTTAGTCAGCATGGATCAAGCTTCATAGCAATTTATCTAAAGTATCATTTGGAGATGAATTTACCCAATTTGTTAAGGTATTATGGTGTTTTCCTGTCGGTCTAGGGTTTGTCCTTGAGTCCTTGTACTATATATTTGTACCCTTTGGCTGTGCAATACAGCAAACCCAGTTCGTAACATTGTATTAGAGTTAAACCTAGAGTGCAATTTGTCTCCACTGCAGCTCGTCATCTTCGCTGCACTGTCCCTGGAGAGCAAGCTCCACTCCAGGGGGCGGACTTGACACCCCAAACTCACTGCCGTACCCATCGTAGTTGTGTAGTAGCAACTAGCTGATGTCCCCATGCCACATCCGCCTCACCGGTTTCCTTATCCCTGAGATCCCTCATTTTCAGCTTGGTGCCTCTTCAAGTCAAGCCGACCTGCACCAAGGCCGGATATGGGAACCACCTTATCTTGTCGCCGCTGGTCCCCAGTCTGTTGCTGGCGTGGATTTTTAGCCCGCCAATCTTGTCCAGCATTGCTGGCTACCAACGTGGTATTCTCGTCGTTGACCTTGCTTTTCCAGCAAGGCCTACCCATTGCTGATCCAATCTCCTACTTCATCAGCTCGCTTGCCGGCCTCCTCTTTTCATCTCCACTGGCTTCACCCTCAGCACTGGTCCCTCTGCTGCAGTTTGTGTTGGCCGCAGTGTGCTGCTGCTGCTACTTGTTGCAGGTTTGCAGCCATCGCTTGGATTAGCCACTAACCAGGCTTGTACTGTAGAGCGAAAGAAAGCTGGAAAGGTGTGTTTGATGAAATCTGCATCTTCCCAAGAAGTTGCGTCAGGAGGAAGATTTTCCCACTGAACAAGCCATTGAACCACCGGTAGAGGATTTCCAGTACTGCTGCTGGAGCATTTTTAATTGATCCGTCTTCATTGATTAAGGGAAGATCTTGAGTAGGCAGCACTTTTTTGTCCCAAGTGCTGTTTCAGCTGACCAACATGGAAAATTGGATGAATCTTCACACCTTCAGGTAACAGGAGTTTATAGGCCAGTTTGCCCACTTGCTTGAGCATCTTAATAAGGGCATAGAATAGTTTAATGGAGCCACGCAACCCAAATGCTGCCATGCGGTAGGGTTCCATTTTAAGGTAGATCATATCACCTTCTTTGAATTGGCAGCATATTTCTTCATGCGATTCTGAGCTTTATGCGAGTTGTCCTTAATCTGGGCCAACATCTCTTGTTTAGTCTGAAGGAACACGTTTGTTTCCTCATCCATAGGTCCAGGGACAGAGAAATCAGATATCAGAGCTGGGGGAAACCCATACAAGGCCTGAAATGGGCTGAACTTTGTGCTGGTATGAAAACACGAGTTATACCAATACTCAGCTAATGGCAACCAAGCAGCCCACTTCTTTTGGTTCATTCATAGCCATGCAGCGCAAGTAGTTTTCCACACATTGGTTAACACGTTCTGTCTGACCATCAGACTCTGGATGATGAGCTGTACTGCACCGTAGTTGGATATCCATTGAGTTAAACAGGTCCTTCGAAAAAATTGCTGTTGAAGATCCTATATTTGTCAGAGATAATCAACTTGGGTGGGCCATGATCTGATTATGTTATCCAGAGATGCTTGTGCAACAGTATGAGCAGTATAGGGGTGGGATAAGCAATGAAATGGGCATATTTGCTTAATATATCCACCACCACCATTATAACCTCTTTTCCTGGGATGTTGGCAGCCCCTTTACAAAATCCATTGTAATGTACGGTTTTCAGATTTGAATCTCTTACAGACTGGGCATTTAGCAATAAACTTTTCAATTTGCTTCTTTAGACCAGGCCAATAAAATATTCGTTTTACTTTGTGATATGTTGCTCTCGTTCCTGAATGTCCCCCAACAGCAGAAGAACGGAGGGCTTGTACGAGCCTTGTTTCTAGTGCTAAATTATTGCCAATGAAAATTCTCCCTTTATCTCAAAACACCAGCATGTCGAGAATAAGCATTAGTATCAGTGGCAGGGGAATTGAGGAGTTGCTCTAAAAGAGCTTCCTCATACTTGTGATAAGAAGCAGTGACTTCTGTTATCCACTTAGGTGTAACAACAGAATAGAGAAAATGGAATTGCACATTCTGGACAGTGCATCAGCAATGATGTTTTTTCTTGTCCTTTTTTGTACTCCATAGTGAAGTCAAATTCCAGAAGTTTGAGCATGAGCTTGTGCTGGATACCTTATGTGATCCTTTGCTCTGTGATATACGTTAGGCTTTGTTGACCTGTCCTGATTATCAGTTTATTGCTCCACAAGTAGTGTCTCCATGATAATTCCAAGAGCTTCTTTTTCATAAGCTGACTTGGCAGCATTTCCTGGGCAGAGGGTAGAGCTATAATATGCAATTGGTTTTCCATTTTGCATGATTACTGCTCCCAGTCCTGTGCTCAAGGCATCAGTTTCAAGTACAAAAGGTTGTGCAAAATTTGGTAATGCCAACACAGGTGCTGATGTCATGGCCAGTTTCAATTTTTCAAAAGCCTCTTGCTATACAACAATCCAGTTGAAGTTTCCCTTTTTAAAAAGGTCATGGAGAGGTCTACAGATAATCCCGTAGTTCTGGATAAACCATCTATTACCAGTGAGCCCCCAAAAGCTTCTTAACTATTGTCATGGAGTATGTCACATTGGTAGGTGTTTTCCAGTCAATAATTGCACTGATCTTTTTAGGATATGTAGACACTCCTTCACCAGAAATGGTATGCCCAAGGTACTCCACTTGTGGAACAGCAAAAACACACTCAGCTTTGCAGGTAAAGAGTGTTTCCTGAATAGTGTTAGAACTATTTCCAAATGTTGCAAATGAGACTTCATATCCTTGCTGTAAATTAAGACATCATCAAAGAAGACCAAAATAAATTTTCTCAGATAAGGGCCAAAATCCTCATTCATGAGAGCCTGGAAGGTTGCTGGTTTATTAGATAGGCAAATGGCATGGCTAAATACTCAAAATGTCCAGAATCGGTTCTGAAGGCAGTTCTCTCATTGTCAGGTTCATACATTCTCACTTGATGGTACCCTGATCTGAGATTGAGTTTGGATGTTTTCTACCCATTTAACTCGGCCAAGTACTAGGGCTGCTAGGACTGTTGTAATCGGCCAAGTACCCGACACATATAAGGGCAAGCCTGGTCTTTTGGCTGAATCGGTGTAGGACTCCTTTTGCACGTACATAAGCTAATCCCTGTTTTGCTTATTTTGCAAGCAGGTCAAATATAATATTTCCTAATCTCTAATTAGTTCGGCCAGCACCCAGAACATGGGACAGCAGCCCAGCCCTATACCAGTACGTGCTAGTTATATTTGGGCTTCCCCAGCCAAACAACTACCTCATGTAGAATTTTTTCGATATCCAGACCAGATTTCTTCCTTGCCCATCTTCTGTCCACGCAAGAACTCCATCATGGAACCATGCTGCACTTATCGTCCGCACTGGACATACTTCTGATCTACACTTTGAGCTAAACTTCGGTTCGAGATGATATATCAACCATTCAGCCTAACTAGCAATTATTAAATTTGTAAAACTGACAAGCCAAATTACATCATTACCAAAAGGTGACATCACTTCTAGAATCCACTAAAGCTACATTTCTCTTCCCTCCAGTATTAATAACCACATATGGGGTTGTGGTCTTTGCTTAACAGCTAGTGGGCTAGTGGCTTGAATAGAAATTTGCATAACTTGCCCTGCAGGTTGTGTTTCTTCAGTTTCAGTTGGAACCACATTTTCCTGTCCAGCCCCCCCCCCCCCCCCCCCCCCCCCCTCTTCTTCTGGAATACTTTGCATTGCCTTTAACACCGGTACCTTGTTGCATTTACGTCCATACACCCATTTATCACCACATCTTCGGTACTCTCCAAGTTTCCTCAGTCTCTGTTGAGGTATGACTGTAGGAGGTTCAGGTTGCCTGCCTGCAGTAGGAACAGTGTGCTGTGATGGTTTATGGAAGTTGTTATAAGCTCGTTTACTTGTATAATAAGCTGAAACAATTTTCTTTGGGGGATAGCAGAGTTCCGTGTCCCTTGCTAACCAATGAGCTTTAGTTAAACTGACTGGCCTGAGAGGACAAAGTTGATACTTTATTCCCTCTCTTAACCCATTCACATAGCAATTTATAAACCATGCCTCCGAAATGATTGGATTATCTTCCTGGGCATCTGCCATTACGTCTTCCAACAACACAGCATACTCATTGGCAGTCAGTTTCAGATTGTTGAAACTCTCATTCAGGTCATAAATGCTAGAACCTGAATACCTATGAGTCGCTTCTTCACAGAATTTTTCCCATGTTACTTTCTTCTTTAACAGTCCCGAACGCCTAAACCCGAAGTATGCTTGCCCCACAAAGTATAACTGTTGCAGTATGGACCTTATAGTCTTCAGGAGTGCCAGCCATTTGAAAATATTTCTCACATTGCCATATCCAACCCACTGGATTATCCCCACCAAAATGAGGAAAATCCATACAAGGTCCTTTGGTGATAAAAACTATGTCCTCATTTCTTCCTCATATTCTTTGTGGTATTTGTCCCATTATTTCTTGAGATGATGTTGATATTGACTGAAACCTGCTGTATGAACTGACTGAGGAGTGTTAGGTACCCAAATCCTGGAGGTGCAGAACAACTTCCAACTCTGACTGGAGGCAAATTTGCTGTCAGAAATCCAATTTGCCAAGTGCGCTCTTGTTCATTGGATTAATTTCCGACGAAGAGCTTCAGTCCTTTGATTCACTGCAGGCATTTGTTGTTGCTGTTGCTCAGCTGAAGCAGCACAAGGTTGGGAAGGAGCAACTCCACCTTGCTGCTACAATGTGTACAACAAGAAGTGTTGAAGGAACAACTTAAACATGCTGCGCTAGATATCGCTCTAGAGGCGGAGATGGGCCGATAGGGCAGCGGGAGTTCAATCCAAAACTCATAGAGCACAAGACCTAGTTCCAGACCTTATCTTGCTTATAACTACTCCATTTCTGCCTAGCTTTGCTTAACTTCTCACTAAAGAAAGCAATGGGCTTCCTTTCTTGAGATAGAATAGCTCCAATGCCTACTCCACTTGCATCACACTCCAACTCAAAAGTCTTGTTGAAATCAGGTAGCACCAAGACAGGATCTTGTGAGAGTGTTTGCTTGATCTCACTGAAACTAGCTTCAGCCGCTTATGTCCATTGGAACTTTCCTTTCTTCGAACACTTGGTAATTGGTGCCACGATAGTGCTGAAATTCTTTACAAATCGCCTATAGAAAGTTGCAAGGCCATGAAAACCTCTTACCTCAGAAATGGTCTTCGGAGTTGGCCATTCTCGGATTGCTTCAACCTCATAATCATCAACACGAATACCGTCACATGTTATGACGAATCCTAGGAAAATAGGTGTTTGCAGGAAAACACATTTCTTCAAGTTGTCTTAGAGCTCATTTCCCCTTAGTACTTCTAGCACCTTCCGAATGTGATCAAAGTGTTCATCCTCATCCTTGCTATAGATCAAGATGTCATCGAAATCGACCACAACAAAGTGGGATAAGAAGGGTCGAAGGACTTGATTCATCAAGTGCATAAAGGTACTTGGTGCATTTGAGAGTCCAAATGGCATGACTAGCCATTCAAACAACCATTCCTTTGTCTTGGTAGCTGTTTTAAATTCATCCCTGGGCCTGATATGAATTTGATGATATCCGCTTCTTAAATCTAGCTTTGCGAACACTCTTGCTCCACTAAGCTGATCCAACATATCATCCAGACGGGGAATAGGGAATCTGTACCTTACGGTGATCTTGTTAATGGCTCTATTGTCCATACATATGTGCCAAGATCCATCTTTCTTTGGCGTGAGCAGGGCTAGTACAACACATAGGCTAATACTTTCTCGAATATGTCCACTTTCTCCTTCAATATATCATGCTCTTTTGGGCCCATTTGATAGTGTGAAAGATTAGGAAGAGTTGCTTTTGGAATTAAATTGATTCTATGTTGAATTCCTCTCATCGGTGGCAAGCCTCATGGCTTTCCAAGTATGTTTTAAAATTCTGCAAATAAGCCATGTACCTTTGCTGGAATTTCAACAACTGGGTGCTCTTCTCCTTTTACAATAAGTGCAGCACACAAATCTGCCTCCTTCAAGTCTTCCATAAACTCATGAGAGGTGCGGGAGATAGTTAACATACCTTTTCCCTCCTCCTTCGAGGTATTAACGTCGATTTTGTTTGGTAGGATAATGATCTTCCTCTTGTTCCAAATGAAAGAGTAAGAATTTTCCTTTCCTTTATGTGTAGTATCCACATCAAATTGCCAAGGTCTCCCAACAAGAACATGGGTGGCATCCATGTCACCCACATCACACAACACATTTGAGCGATAATGCTTGCCCAAAGAAAGTGGAAGGTTGCATTGTTTGGTGAATTTCATATTCACTCCTTTCTTGATCCACCCAATAGTGTAGGGATTTGGATGGTCATGAGTTTCAAGCTTTAAATGGCTCACCAAATTCTGGGAGATAAGATTCTCGCAGCCGCAACTATCAATCACTAACTTGCATACCTTGTCATTCACAGTGCATTTGCTCTTAAAGAAGGACCGAGTACAGAATGATGATATACGAGATAGAGTTGGGGTAGCACTGATTGAAGAGAAGCTTGTCCAACATCGTTTGAGATGGTTTAGGCATATTCAGCACAGGCCTCCAGAAGCTCCAATGCATAGCGGACGGCTAAAGCGTGCTAGTAATCTCAAAAGAGGTCGGGGTAGACCGAACTTGACATGGGAGGAGTCCGTAAAGAGAGGTCTAAAGGACTGGAGTATCGCCAAAGAACTAGACATGGAAAGAAGCTTGCTATCCATGTGCCAGAACCATGAATTGGTTGCGAGATCTTATGGGTTTCACCTCTAACCTACATCAACTTGTTTGGGACTAAAGGCTTTGTTGTTGTTGTTGTTTGTTGTTGTGTCATCGGGTTGTGGTGTGGAACATAGGAGACGCTGAATCACACATACCACCTCTTCACCTTCTTCTTGACAAACCTCTTGTCCCTCTACATCTTCAGATTCATATTCTTCCTCATTGTCTTCACCATCATGGATAAGTTGTGTTAACAAATTTTCTTAGTGGGCAACTGTTGGATATGTGTCCCTCTTCACCACATGTATAGCATTTTCGGTCTTCATTTGCCTTACTCTTGCCTCTAGTTTGCTTCTGGATGTGCCATTTTGCCTTAGGTGGAGCGGTCTTTTCTTCCACTCTATTAGGCTGACTCCTAGACGAGCCTTCAGTATGAGGATATGGAACCTTCGTTGTCTTTCTCATCTTCACAAACCTCTCGGCCTTCAAGGCTGGAGCTTGTGCTTGATCAATGGACCAGATTTCTTGCATTATCAACCGATCTTGAATAGCATCATTGAGACCATTGGTGTACCTTGCAATTTGTTGATCTTCAATTTCGGCAAGGTTACACCTTACTTGTAGCCTTAGAAACTCAGTGTAATCTGAGGCAGTCCTATTTCCTTGCGCACAATTTTGAAATTGGATAAATAGGATCTGATCATAATGGCAAAGATCTCCCTTTCAACAGACTTTTTATTTGCCGAGTTCTCACACGAGGTTCTCCTCTCAGCCTGCGTTCTTCTTGAACACGGTGCCACCATGCCCTGGCTCCTCCTTTCAGCTTGTATGTGACCAAAGGAACTCTACGATCTTTCGGGACCTCCATGACCTCAAAGAAAGTCTCTACATATAACCAATCAAGGCACCCTTCAATATCAACATTTCCATGAAAAAGGGATCTCAACTTTCACCATGTATATATCCCTTGCATATGTAGGGTTGGGTACTCTCTGATATGCATAGAGATCAGGTTCTTCAAGGGCATCATCACATTCTTCTCCTTAATAAGCTTCAACATAAATTGGCCTTCTTGAAGTACGCTGGACTGCACGTTGTTGTGGTGGTCTTGCTCCAAAATTACCTCCTCTTCTTCGTCGTTGAACATCTTCTTTAGATGAATCTTCTTCATTGGCAGCAGGGGGAACACCCTTTCTTATCATCTCAACCAGCTGATCGAATTTCCGGTTAAGATCTTCACGCAGCTCTTTGATCTGTTGTTCTGCAGCATCCATCCTCTTCTTGCTCCATTGCTTGTTGCAGCTTGCTCTCAAAGAGAACATCAAGAACTAGTATGGATCAACGAGCCTCTGGTGCCACCTGAAGCAGCACAAGGTTGTGGAGGAGCAACTCCACCTTGTTGCTACAACGTGTACAACTGTTGAAGGAACAACTTCAACATGTTGCGCTAGATATCGCTCGAGGCGGGGATAAGGCCGATAGGTAGCAGGAGTTCAATCCAAAACTCCTAGAGCACAAGACCTTGTCCAAGATCTTAGATAAGAACACCAAGTTCTATTATAGTAGTGGGGTACATAGTTTGGTTACAAACTAGAGGTGAGGACCTCTATTTATAGGGTTTTGGGAAGCCTTCACATACTTCTACCTATGGCTAGAACACTCTAGACAACAACAACAAAGCCTTTAGTCCCAAACAAGTTGGGGTAGGCTAGAGGTGAAACCCATAAGATCTCGCGACCAACTCATGGCTCTAACACATGGATAGCAAGCTTCCACGCACCCCTGTCCATGGCTAGTTCTTTGGTGATACTCCAGTCCTTCATATCTCTCTTTACGGACTCCCCCCATGTCAAGTTCGGTCTACCCCGACCTCTTTTGACATTATTAGCATGCTTTAGCCGTCCGCTATGCACTGGAGCTTCTGGAGGCCTGCGTTGAATATGCCCAAACCATCTCCGACGATGTTGGACAAGCTTCTCTTCAATCGGTGCTACCCCAACTCTGTCTCGTATATCATCATTCCGGACTCGGTTCTTCCTTGTGTGGCCACACATCCATCTTAACGTGCGCATCTCCACCACACCTAACTGTTGCGCATGTCACCTTTTAGTCGGCCAACACTCAGCGCCATACAACATTGCGGGTCGAACCGCCGTCCTATAGAACTTGCCTTTTAGCTTTTGTGGCACTCTCTTGTCACAAAGAATGCCAGAAGCTTGGCGCCACTTCATCCATCCGACTTTGATTCGATAGTTCACATCTTCATCGATATCCCCATCTTTCTGCAGCATTGACCCCAAATATCGAAAGGTGTCCTTTTGAGGCACCACCTGCCCATCAAGGCTAACCTCCTCCTTCTCCTCGTGTTTAGTAGTACTAAAAGTCTAAAACCACACCTCATATACTCGGTTTTAGTTCTACTAAGTCTAAAACCTTTCGATTCCAAGGTTTGTCTCCATAGCTCTAACTTCCTATTGACCCCCGTCCGACTATCATCGACTAGCACCACATCATCCGCAAAGAGCATACACAATGGGATATCTCCTTGTGACCTCATCCATCACCAAAGCAAAAAGATAAGGGCTCAAAGCTAACCCCTGATGCAGTCCTATTTTAATCGGGAAGTCATCAGTGTCACCATCACTTGTTCGAACACTTGTCATAACATTTTCGTACATGTCCTTGATGAGGGTAATGTACTTTGCTGGGACTTTGTGTTTCCCCAAGGCCCACCACGTGACATTCCGCGGTATCTTATCATAGGCCTTCTTCAAGTCAATGAACACCATATGCAGGTCCTTCTTTTGCTCCTTGTATCTCTCCATAAGTTGTCGTACCAAGAAAATGGCTTCCATGATCGACCTCCCAGGCATGAAACTAAACTGATTTTTGGTCACGCTTGTCATTCTTCTTAAGCGGTGTTCAATGACTCTCCCATAGCTTCATCGTATGGCTCATCAACTTAATTCCACGATAATTAGTACAACTTTGAACACCCCCCTTGTTCTTGAACATTGGTACTAATATACTCCGTCTCCATTCTTCTGGCATCTTGTTTGCTCGAAAAATGAGGTTGAAAAGCTTGGTTAGCCATACTATAGCTATGTCCCTGAGGCCTCTCCACACCTCAATGGGGATACAATCAGGGTCCATCACCTTGCCTCCTTTCATCCTTTTTAAAGCCTCCTTGACCTCAGACTCCTGGATTCGCCGCACAAAACGCCTGCTAGTATCATCAAAAGAGTCGCCCAGTTCAATGGTAGAGCTCTCATTCTCCCCATTGAACAACTTATCGAAGTACTCCCGCCATCTATGCTTAATCTCCTCGTCCTTCACCATGAGTTGGTCTGCTCCGTCCTTGATGCATTTGACTTGGTCAACATCCCTCGTCCCCCTCTCTCGGATCTTGGCCATCTTATAGATGTCTCTTTCGCCTT
The DNA here is from genome assembly GCA_039707655.1 of Elymus sibiricus. Lineage (NCBI taxonomy): Eukaryota > Viridiplantae > Streptophyta > Magnoliopsida > Poales > Poaceae > Elymus > Elymus sibiricus. Next base: position 221,575,015 of record CM077665.1, read on the forward strand.
CCTTCGTGCCTAACCGCCGGTAGAGGTCCTCATATGCCCGACCCCTTGCTTCATTCACAGCTCGCTTTGCGGCCTTCTTCGCCGTCTTGTACTTCTCTATGTTGTCCGCACTCACATCTCTGAAACACTCTTTCTTGTCCTTAATAGCCTTCTGGACATCATCGTTCCACCACCATATCTTTAGCTTCGCTTCTACTCCCCCTGGATACTCCAAACTCCTCTGAGGCCACCTTACGAATGCAAGTCGCCATCTTCATCCACATATTGTCTGCATCACCTCCTTCCTCCCAAGTCGGAGCCGAGATCCTACCGCCGCTGTAGGATTCGCCACCAAATCAACGCACGGAACAAGATAGAGCATGGAATTTTTCCTCTGGCGAAGGACTCGTCAGCAACCGGCTCCAGCCGCCTGCTCTGTGTTCGAATGAATCACCGCCGCCGCAGCGCCACCACAGCAACAGAAAAACCGCCACCGCGAGAAGGGAGTGGAGGGTGGGATTTTACCGAGAAACGGCCACCGCGCCTCCCCGCTTGAAACACCTCCAAGGAGCAACCTAGCTCTGAATACCATTTGTCAGATCCCTATTTTACTCAGATTGGCGAAATCACGAGGAATGGAAAACGAAAGTGAAATTGTATCTATGGTTTGCCTCGGAAGAGAGAGACCCTGACTTGTATTGCTGTATCGTAATTTTGTCCCCACGCTTATAAAGTGCTGAGCTAGTTACTCCACAAGTGAAACGGTAATAATAACTAGTGACAACTGGTGAAACTGAATAGTAAAGTAAATGGGCCTCACGATCATCTTGGCTGCCCGATAACTTGACGAAACATTAAGGCAATGTCGACAGTAGTTTCAGGTTCAGGCGAGCTCCAGATCTGACATGCTGCTATGATCTTCTCTGCAGTCCAAGTCTTCATTCAGTGCCGCTGACCTCCTCTATTATTGCCTGACTACCTCTGCCGTTCCATGATGTTTATGCAGCTGCAGATTCCTTGTTGCGGACTTCTGCTCCGTTCAGCTTCATTCATGATGGCTTTGTGGGTGGCTGCCGCATTGCTTAGTCCATGGGCTGCTAGTTTGGGGCTGGGATGCTATTGCTGTTGGACTGGTGGTGTTGGGCTGAGTACTATTGTGCTGGCCGATGGTGTGCAGTTCTTGCTGTTTTGGCTGAGTGCTTGCTGGCTGCTGCTACTTCTAGCTAGTATCCCTTCTCGAGTCACTCTCTTCAGTGTATTGCTTATGTTACATCCATCCATGTCCATCACTCTGTCGTGTTTGTCCATGCCATACGAGTACACAAAAGCCTTGGTCATTCAGCCTCTGTTTCTCTGGTCCTGGTCCATTCTTTATATTGTATGAGCATGGCCTCTTTCCATTCGCATGGTCCTTTATTGTAGAGGCCCTTGTGATGACGTATTGCAGTTTTGCTTTCCTTGAAGTTATTGCTGCTGGGTGCACCTGATCTCTTTTGGGCTATGCTCTTTGCTGTCGTGCCTCTCTCTCTCTCTGGCTTGATTTGACAGGTTTGATGGCGCTACGAAGACTTGGACTGCAGCTGTTTATTTGTCTTTAATGTCTTACCAATGCTACTTCATACATTTGACATTTGAGAATTGGGGGGGGGGGGGGGGGGGGGGGGGGGCTGGTATGTGGGTTATGGTCTTTTCCTATTGGTCTAGATTAAGGATGTCTCCTTCAGTCCTTTTACTTATATTAGGCGCTTTGGGTTGTGCAATACAACAAGCTCTGTTCATAACACAGGTATGGTGCTGTTTCTGTTCAGAGAACTCACTAGTTATTTTTTATCCAACTTCTCCAGGATGAAGCTTTGTGTAGGGTTCTGCAGTTCATGCAATTCTAAGTTATTTTGGCTTATGTTATTTGAGCCACTTAGTATTGCCTTTGAGTCACTGCAGGTAATTTGAACCAATATTGTGAGGGGTATTTGTGACTCATTGAATTCCAATTTATTCTTATATATTTTGCTGCACTGCCATTTATGAATATTAAGTTGTTAACTAGAAAAAAAAACATCATGAATGTTTACCTGTGCATAGTCATTGCTTCTGAATCTCTCTATGACATTTCTGAAATAGCTCTCCTTCTTGGCAGTCTATAATGGTGCATGGATTTCAGTTGTTTGACATTTGGCAGCGACATCTGATGGACAGTGGTGTGGACTATCTTGATTTCCAAAAAACGTATAAACAAGCAGCAGGTGATAAGCTCCTCAGCTAACTCATTGTTGATATATAACTCTTATGTTGTGCATGTACAGTTTTTGTTGTTACCATCTCAATGATAGTACACAAGCAGGACATCTGGTTACCAAAGTGATATCCATGCTGACAGTCATACTATTTAAGTTTGACCAGTAATATCTTTGTGAATACTTATCTTGACCATCAAAATAGTATGTGTACATTTGTAAGAAATTAATTCATAAACATTATAATTTTAATAGATTGTACAAACATATGGCTGGAATGACTCTTCTTGACCAGGGAGCTACACAAACAGTAGTTTCAGTCACACATATAACACTACCTATTGCCTTGGTGTATCTGTAGGCTGCGCTTTATCTTCTGTTGGAACAATGTTTGAGGAGCAAGACTTACTAAGCTCCTGGCAAACTCCTCTTGAACTCTTTCCACTTTGCTACCAGGATGTAATCATGCTTCACATCTGCAGGTTCATTTTCTGAATGGAGAGGCCAACTTATAAGGAATTTTGGTTTTGTCATTGATCTGATAAGCTTGTTGATGTCACTTGGTCATTATTCGATGATCTTTTGGCTCCGTGGTATGGCGTTTCACCTGGTCGACGCAGTCCTCCTGTTGAACTTGCGTGTAAGGCAAACATCACCTATTGGCAACTGTTGATAAACTGTGTTACTTTCATGGAAGTTAATATGTACTGATGTGTCTTTTATCATATGCAGGCTCTTGTAGTTTCATTTTTTAAGAGAATTAAGACCTACATTAAGTTAAGAAAGGCACTCCGTTCGCTCGATGGAGCACTCCCTGATGCTACATACGATGAAATCTGCACATACGATGATGAGTGTGCCATCTGCCGGGTAACTAGTTTTCTAGATCTTCAGAAACTCTGTCGTCCTTGACTACTTCTGTATCTGAATTTTTCGTTGCTTTTGCTGCAACTCACAGGGACCAATGGCTCGAGCTAAAAAGTTGCCTTGCAACCATCTATTTCATCTACCTTGCTTGCGATCTTGGTATGCCCTGAGTTGCTTTTAGTGTGTTGCCAATTGATGCTTGATTGCTAGTAAAAAATCATTTGAGTTAAAAGGCTGTAGTTATCAATGTACTCTTCCATATGCCCATGTCATTTAGTTACTTGAATTCCGGATTAAATTACGAGACTAGTGTCCCGAACTCCTGATTTTGCTGTCAAGTGTCAACTGGGACTTTCTACAATGGAATCCGTAAAGGAGTTAATTTGATACTTCATCCGTTCATAAATATAAGATGTTTTCGATATTTCAATATGGACTACATACGGACTGAAATGAGTGAACCAACACACTAAAACATGTCTATACATCCGATTCACAAAAAAGTTAGAGCATCTTATATTTGTGAATGGAGGGAGTATTACTTACCAGTGCATAGCGAACAAATCAGGGGAAATTTCACCTTCAAGGATCAATTACTGAAGTCATGTTTGAGTGCCCCTCTGTTGATCTGCTTAGTAAATCATATTAAAAGCTTCAGTGTCTTTACCATTAAATGTATGTACTCCCTCCGATGTCCGATCCAGACGCAGCCTCTATACAACCTCTATACAATGTTGTGTAGAGGCTGCGTCAATTAATTCGGATCGGAGGGAGTAGGAAATTTGCTCCTCGTTTTATTTTACTCATCTTGTTGCTATGGGTAGGTTGGATCAAGGATTAATGGAGGGTTACTCTTGTCCAACTTGTCGAAGGCCACTCTTTCTTTCATCTCAAGGGCATTCTAGGTCAACAGCAGCAGAGGTAGCAAATGTTCAGCTAATTTCGGAACAGCTAAATATGGGATTAAATCAGCAGAGGGTTCCTGAACAGCAGAATCCTTCAGATGGTGTTTGGAGGTAGGCATAAAAACTTGGGATAATTGGTTTTGTGCCCCTAGTTGGGTCACACTCGGTTGGTTTACCCCTAGTTTCCGAAAACACGCGTTCCTGCCCAAACCACTTTGCTTGTCTTATGCTTTTGCCCTTTGACCATTTTATCGTCATTTTGAAAACTTCATAACAAATTCATACTAACTCAGAAAAATGCAAATAAGATATCAAAATGTGCAGACAAACTTCACCTATACGTGCATGTCATTTGCATTCTTGACAAAAGTACTGTAAAGTCCCCATCACCTATATGAGCTAAAACTAAGATGGGGACTTTCAAACACTTTTGTCATGAATGCAAATGTCATGCATATATAGGTGATGGTTTTCTGAACATTTTGATACCTTATTTGCATTTTTATGTATTAGTATGAGTTTCTTATGAAGTTTTCAAAATGACGGTCAAACGGTCAAAGGGCAAAAGCATAAGACGAGCAAAGTGGTTCGGGCAGGAACACGTGTTTTCGGAAACTAGGGGTAAACTAGCCGAGTGTGACCCAACTAGGGGCATAAAACCAATTATCCCAAAAAACTTACAATGTTCTATTATCTGTGGCAGTTACTTCACCAGACTATACTCCAGATTGCTTCTCTATTTTTCGTTAGTATTGGATAGATTTCTGATATAATAACGTCATTTTGAAATTAGCCATCAAAACTCAATAATATTATGCATCAGCGGTGCAATTTGTGGTTCTTTAATTCCCTGCGTCGACCCTCTTCAAAGTTAGCACGCAGTGAAGAGTAATGGTGTTCTAGTTTCAAAACCTCAGTTTCTTGGTGTTAACTGGCCAGTTGACACCGGTTATGGGAAGTTCTGCTGGAATCTGGTTGCTTAAAAACTTCTGATTTAGCATATGTGCAGTTGAATATAGATGTACTTGAAAATTAGAACACTGAACATTTGTCAGGGAAGGAAAAACCACCAAAGTAGTAATATACGTTTTGTGCCTAATCATGTAAATAAAATACTCAGGTGTAAAACAATTGGCTGTTTTATTAACATGTTAATTCAAGCCCCAGAAGATATGGTTCATCAACGATGGCAGAAGTGCAGTCTTCCATTCAATTTAGGTGACTACAGAGTTGTCGATATTTGATTCCTTAATGTGTTTGTGTTGGTTGTTGCAGAGGTGCGGGTCTTGATTCTCGCTGGGCACCACCGTGGTCGAGCCCTGGGGTGGATGACCCCAGTTCCTCTAGTGCAGTGAGATCTGTGGGGCTTAGTGGAGTTCAGATGATGATGAGGCAGTTCGCTTCTGTGACTGATAATTATGAGCATACAGATGCCACCTGGAATCTGTGGCCTGAATCAATGGCAGGCCCTTTAATTGTTCCATCATCTTCCTCGAGGCCCGATGGGGTGTCTGCTAGCTTGCGGTTCCGAGGCACGGCAGGAACAATTAACGGAAGCATGTTGCGGGTTAATACCATGGTAGATAGAGTACGAGAAGTTTTACCCCATATGCCTGACGAGCTAATTATTGAAGTACGTTTCTGGTTTTGCTAGTCTCTTGTTGTAATTTCTCTAGACGCTACTATGCACTAATGCTTTTCTTTTCAACCTCGTTGCAGGACCTGATGAGAACGAATAATGTGAATGCCACTGTGAATAATCTTCTGCTGATGCAATGATAGAGCAATACAACATTTAACGATGATATTTATTGGCTATAAGTTTATATATGAAAAGTTTGTATAGTTAAAGACGAGCATGGGTGTTAAAGCACTGGGTTCTTGTAATAAGTGTTTTGGTCTATTTTGTTCCATATGGATAAAATGCGCCAGCTTTGTATAGTAGTCATAGCTGTATAACATTATGCTCAATATGTTGTAGGTTAGTGTATGTAGAAAGATGCAAGTGCTACCACCCAAATAAAATTACCATAAGTAACTTGTGTTGCAGTATCGTTGATTATCCTGAAATGTTGGGAAGCTTTCAAAAGAAACCTTGAATGGCCTGCATCATGAAAATGGTGAAGCTGCTTTTCTTTTTATAATGAATCATGAAGTTGCTTTTACCCCTGAACCATGCCTAGATCGTGGGAGTAGTGAATTGGATGATGACTGCCCTTTTTCCCCTTTCTCCAGTATCCTTCACAACTCGTTTGGCACCCATCATTTGGGTCAGAACTTGTGGAATTCATTTACGAACTGGATGATGACTGCCTTGGAATTGCTGGTAGGAATTCTTTCTTGAAGTAGCATACGGTTGTGGAGGAGCAACTCCACCTTGCTTCTACAAAGTGTATAGCTCAAATGTTGAAAGAGCTACTTCGACGTGTTGTGCTAGATATCACTCTAGAGGCGGAGATAGGCTGATGTGGTAGTAGGAGTTCAATCAAAAACTCCCAGAGCATAAAATCTTACACAAGAACACCAAGTATAACTTAAGTGTTGAAGGAACTACTTCAACGTGTTGTGCTAGATATCACTCTAGAGGCGGAGATAGGCCGATGTGGTAGGAGTTCAATTCAAAACTCTTAGAGCATAAGATTTTGTCAAGATCTTAAACAGGAACACCAAGTTCTGTTATAGGTAGTTGGGTACATAGTCTGGTTAAAAAACAGAGGTGAGGACCTCTACTTAAGCCCAGTTTTTTTGTTGGCTTTGTTGGCTTTTAGAATAAGTTGTCCCTTACCCAGCTTATTCTAGGAACTCAACCAAAAATATATTTTTAGACGCCTAGTAGTTAACTCTTAATTAGTAGACTTCTAAAAAATAATTATGGCTGGACTTCTAAAATAAGATGAGTAGAGGGCAGCTTATTCTGAAAGCCAGCAAAAGAATTGGCCCTTATAGGGCTTTGTAAATTTTCACATTTCACTCCTGCTTGTAACTAGAACACTCTAGAAAACATTATTTAAGATTCATCATTATACTCATATTTATATGACTCTAGACAATAGTAGCTAGGGTTAAGAAAAAGAAATACTAGACTAGAGTAGAAGTATCTAGAAGTAGCTAAATAGATTTGACATATGATCTACTTTCCCCTTTCTCACCATTCTTCCCTGGTTGTTTGGAACTCAAGCTTGAAGGGAATGCACAAAAAATCATCTTTGAAGAGATATTGAAGGGAATGAAATGAGCCATTTTAGAGAATTTGTCCATTCTTGAACATAGGGTTACAAAAGCATGTGTAAAGGGGACCAATATCCTCCCATGGAGCAACGGGAACCAACAAAAGCATGTGTCAAATCTATTTAGCTACTTCTAGATACTTCTACTCTAGTCATATGATCTACTTTGAAGAGATACTTCTAGATATCTCTTCAAAGATGATTGTTTGTGTAACCCTATGTTCTGGGCCTGGCCTTTGTAGGTTTGACATATGGGCACCGATGAACAAACTTTCCAATATCTTTTTTTTAGTTGTGGCCAAAAGTAAAGAGCTTCCAGGTTGGTGATAGTCTTGTCATGTCCAACATGATCACTAAGATCACCTAATTGAGCTTTCTAATCAGTTTATCAAGTAGAGAGCTTTTTGGGATGCACAAACAATCATCTTTGAAGAGATGACCATCTTGCACCAAATAGTCATCACCTAATGGATGGCCTCTGATGTGATTTACCCAAACATGGCCAAAGTCTTCATCATCCTCATACAATTCCTTTATTTGATCCTTGCCTGGAGGTTCATCCTCAAAAGAAGTCAGGAGACATGCACGACGACTCAAAGCATCAACCACTGGGTTGGTTGCTCTAGATTTATGCATAATGAATTTAAACCTCTCTAGATATGCCACCCATCTTGCTTGCGATCAACATGCTTTTTGATTTCTAAAATGCTTCATGGATTGATGGTTAGTGTAAATGATGAACTCTTTAGGTAGCAAATAGAATTCCCGGGTTTTTAAAGCTCAGAAAACTCCATACAATTCTTGTCGATAAGTACTCCATTCTGCCTAGCTTCGCTTAACTTCTCACTAAGTGCCTACTCCATTTGCATCACACTCCAACTATTAAGTCCCATTGATATCAGGTAGCACTAAGTCAGGAGCTTGTGAGAGTTCTTGCTTGATCTCGTTGAAACTAGCTTCAGCCATTGTTGTCCATTGGAACTTTCCTTTATTCAAACACTCATTAATTGGTGCCATAATAGTGCTGGATTTCTTCACAAATTGTCTATAAAAGGTTGCAAGTCCATGAAAACTTCTTACCTAAGAAATGGTATTCGGAGCTGGCCAATCTCGGATTGTTTTAACCTCGGAATCATCAACACAAATGTCCTCACATGTTATGACAAATCCAAGGAATAAAAGTTGCGTTTGTAGGAAAACACATTTGATTAATTTGATGTAGAGCTCATTTTCCTGTAGCACTCCTACTACCTTACGAATGTGATCAAAGTGTTCATCCTCATCCTTGCATACACTACAAAATTTGCTCTATCCAGTGACAAAACCCTAGCGTCGAAACATGAAACATCGCCAACGATCATTTTTCGTGACGGTCCACCAACACGAGGTCCGCTCCCCCTATGGGGGCAGCGCCCTCGGCAACTTTGACGACGTTCTATCATGATTTTGGGTTACATTTAATCTGTCGCTAAGCTGGTATATTATATGACGGTTATTAGTCATAGAAATTATTGGAGCGGCACCGTCATTAGTTATTTCAGGATATTAACAATAAAATAACATGTGTTAGCGTCCGTGCAGGTTATGTTCAAGTGGCGGTCCGATTGTGTGTTTGCAGGCCGCTTGGAGGCGTATTTGCAGGCGGCCTGGAGACGTATCAACGGCCGGAGTTGAGGTGTGCGAGCAGGCACGTTAGAGATTCTCACCGGAAGACGTGCCTTTAACCACCGGACATCGCACCGATGTGGTAGTCTGTGTGTGTACTGTATGAGTGAGATGAGGCCGCTAGAACCTTTGATCACCCCTCCGGCCGCCAATCCAACCACCTCTCCTTAATGGCGAGCTCGCCTACGGCGGGCTATAACATAGCGGTCGTCCCTTCTCTCGCACCATTCACATCTCCAATCCAGAAGAAACACCTCGTCCATGGCACACCCCCTAGTCTTCTATTTTGGAGTCTTTGAGGAGGAGGAAGAGGATCCTCTGCCCCCCTTGTGGGCAGAGATGGACAAGGCGCTGGAGGAGGTTGCACAGATGGAGGTGGAGGCCGCGCCGATGGACGCACCAGCGCCCGTGCCCGTGCGGCTTTCCATGCTTAATGTGGATGAGATTCTGTAGTGGTTTGAGGTCACCCAAGTTGCATTGTATGACATTGACTTGGGCGGACGTGGCGGTGGCATCGTTCGTGGCGTCGGACGTGGACGTGGCGGTCTCCATGGCATCGGTGGGCGTGTTGGCTTTGCTAGTGGCCGCAACTAGGCGGTGACCATAGCCGCGGCCAGAACTAGGCGGTTACCATGGACGTGGCCACAACAGCGTCGTGACCATGGCCATGGCTAGAACTATGAAGTGACCGTGGTCGTGGCCACAACTACGCTGTGGCAATATGGCTACATTAGTTTGTTATAATAGTTTGTACTATTATGTGTTGTATTGGATGGTGTAGCAGTGCGAAAATTTTGGGAGGAATTCAACTATGTTTGGCTTTATCTTAGCAATGCTTTTCAAATTATGCGCTGAAAGGCTACTAAATTTGTGTGTATCGCAATGTCTGAAATTCAAGAAAATTTTAGTGGAAGTGAAATCGATGTTGTGTACCACTGAAACTTTCCACTTATAGTGGCATATGCGTTGTCAGCATTTTCAATTCATGTATCATTAGTTGTCTTCATTTGCAAGAGCGCTGCACTATGATCGTGTTCAGAAGACATGACATGCATTACATATTGTACCACATAGTTAAAACCATTTCAGTACGAAAGTAAATAATTAACGCAATACTTAGCATGCAGTACTTCACAACCTTATCATCAACTCTGCATACACTACTTAACAATCAGGATTACATGAAGTCATTGGCCTGGAACTGCATCACAACATGTCGTCAATGAACAGGAAAAGCCCTTCAGTGCCTTCATACAACATCAACATAACATTGTCTCCCTTTTTCAAATGTGGACGCACTGCTTCCATTTAGTAATGTGAACGGTTTCAATTCTAGGGGTTATTATGCATATTTCCATGAGCCTCTTGTTGTGACAAATACCTAGTGTGATTAGACCATGTCTGGGCATTGATTTAGGAACAACTGAAGGCGGCAAAATCTTCTAAAAGAGGAACTAAAGAATCGGGACACTGTATGAAGCGATAGTTCATTGAGAGCATATTTAACATAAAAGACTTTGTAACATAATTTTGTGAATGATACAATTCATCATGTTCAAGGTATGCACCACTGGCACACATATTCCAATCTGGCCTCCAGCATGAAACTTCTTAGTAAGGGAGTCAAGTCTACCAACAAGTTTGATGACATGTGTCAAGTATTTCCAGTGAAATTTGGATGCAGGAGTAACTACCATCTCTTTAACTACATAATTAACAAGACCTGTATGAAAATAAAATACTAATTACTAAGTCCATAGAGATACATATTTTTGCGAAGTTGTAGTTCAACATGCAAGAATTTGAAAGAAGACTAATTTAGATTGCTGGTCCATCGAGGGATCTCAGAACAATTCAGTGCCTGCTTTCAGTAAGTAACACGTAGCAATCTCTCTCTACAAGCCCGAATGACAATAGGAGCGACCTTCATTATCAGTATTGAGTACAACTTGGAACGTATATCCATCGTTTGTGTGCAATGTGAACTGAACAGAGTCTTCATCTAAGAATAGGCAAAACTTGTCTACCACACGTTTTGTTGCAAAGCAAGGGATGTACTACGAGAAAGAGTGAGACATGATATATTTGTTAACATGAAGACATAATGTGTCGTTCATATAGGTCGGAAATATATGAACAAGTAAAATATTAGCTATTAAAAAAGTGATATGCTAATTAGTACAAACGAGAAAAATTGTTAACCAAATATGAGCTTTACTTTCATGTGCAAATATTATGATGCTGTGAATGAAAAGTATTACTCCTATGATCTAAAATAATATATTTCAGATGACTAGTAACTTTTTGTGTATTTTTATGAAGTTATGCAAATATGAGCTACACTGACAAAAGTGTACAACAATAATTTTCCTAATATAGCACTAATTTCTAGTTTGACATCACCGGTGCATGCTACCATTTATCCCAAATGAGCAGCACTATGTTGGTAAAGTATATCATATTTTCAATTTGGCTTAAAGTAGGCAATGTTTTCATATTTTCGTTAGTGGCGTGGCACCCATGGCACCCCCACTAGATCCTCCCTTGATTGACGTCAGTGCTGAATGGTAGTTGGCATTTATCCCAATTTAGCAATACTATGTTGGTAAAGTAGGCAATATTCCTAATTTGGCCTAAAGTACAACCATGCAGTCTCCACCAAATCATGTAACTTTAACACCCCTAACCCTCCAGGTGAGATGGATCTTTACAAACATAATGTGAGCTTCCTGAAGTCCTCTCGGACGGTGATGTTGAACATCTCGTTCGTCAGGCCGAGGCCGCACAGGCACCCTCCATCATGACATCGCTCGCATTGAATATAGAACCCTCAAATCAGACTGCAGGAAAATGCATGCACGACAATTGCCTTCTGGTGGATTATTGCTACTTTGTAGAGGAAGGGATGAAGTAGTAATAGAAATAAGTATTTCCTCGGTTGAGAACCAAGGTTTATCAAACCAATAGGAGAATCACGCAAACAACCGGCAACAATACCTACACACACAAGAGCAAATACCTGCACCCAACGTGGGCAAGAGGGTTGTCAATCCCCTTGTACTCGTTAATTGCAAGGATCAAATCTAATAGTAGCAGATAGATAAATTGCACAGTAAACTGAAAGTAAATAAATTGCATCAAGGTAAATAGAGTTTTAGTAAATATGTTGAATAGACCCGGGGGCTATATTTTCACTAGATGCATCTCTCTCAAGAACATAGCATACGAATGGTAAACAAATTACTGTTGGGTAATTGATAGAAAAGTGCATAATTATGACGTTATTAATAACATGATCATGTATATAGTTATTATGTACGTGATAAGTATACCAACTCCTGCTTGCATATAATACAACTCCACCAATCGGCCGCTATCCAGCATGCATCTATGGTATTAAGTTCATCACAAACGGAGTAACGCCTTAAGCAAGATGACATAATGTAAACAGAATAGAATCAAGCAATATCATTGAACCACGTCGTTTTATCCTTAGTAGCAACAATAAAAATATGAGCCTCGCTACCCCTTCTGTCACTGGGTAAGGATGATACGTCCATTTTACGTCATGATTTCTTATTGATAATTATATCATTCTTGATCATTATTCCACTTTATGATACAATTCTTATACCTTTTCTCTCTTATTTTACAAGGTACATCAAAAAGAGGGAAATTGCCGGAAACTAGAATTCTGAACCCCCAAACCAAGAAAAAGGCTGAAAATTCTCTGGGCTCCAAATGACCTGAAACTTCACGAGAATTTCTGTGGAATATATATGAATTTATGGAGAAAAAATATACCAGAGGGGGGCACCTATTGGTGCCAAGCCAATAGGGCACGCACCCCCCTAGGCACACCCTGATGGCTTGGCAGGCCCACAGGCGGCCTCCGACCCCCCTCTTCTACTATATGATGTGTTTTAACCTATAAAAAACAAGAAGATACTTTCGGGATGAAGCACAGCCGTCTCGAGGCGGAAACCTGGGCAGAGGCCCTTTTGCTCTCCGGTGGAGTGATTCTGTCGGGGAAACTTCCCTCCGGGAGGGGGAAATCGAAGCCATCATCATCACCAATGCTTCCTCCTTCGTGGGAGGACCAATCTTCATCAACATCTTCACCAGCACAATCTCATCTCAAACCCTAGTTCATCTCTTGTATTCAATCTGTCTCAAAACCTCAGATTGGTACCTGCGGGTTGCTAGTAGTGTTGATTACATCTTGTAGTTGATGCTTGTTGGTTTACATGGTGGAAGATAATATGTTCAGATCCTTATTCATAATTATTATACCTCTGATCTTGAACATGGTGATGATTTGTGAGTAGTTACTTTTGTTCCCGAGGACATGGGAGAAGTCTTGTTATAAGTAATCATGTGAAGTTGGTATTCGTTCGATATTTTTATGATATGTATGTTGTTGCTTCCTTTAGTGGTGTTGTGTGAACGTCGACTACATGACACTTCACCATATGTGGACCTAAGGGAAGGCATTGTGGAGTAATAAGTATATGATGGGTTGCTAGAGTGACATGAGCTTAAACCCTAGTTTATGCGTTATTTCATAAGGGGCTGATTTGGATCCACATGTTTCATGCTATGGTTAGATTTATCTTAATTCTTCTTTCGTAGTTGCGGATGCTTGCGAGATGGGGTAATCATAAGTGGGTTGCTTGTTCAAGTAAGAACAACACCTTAGCACCGGTCCACCCACATATCAAAATATCAAAGTAACGAACGTGAATCAACTCAACATGATGAACATGACTAGATGGAAATTCCCATGTGTCCTCGGGAGCTCTTGCTTCATATAAGATTACTTTCAGGCATGTCCTTTGCTATAAAAAGGATTGGGCTACCTTGCTGCACACTTGTTACTTTTTCTACTTTTCACTTGTTAAGAATTATCTTGCTACAAAACTATCTATCACTATTACCTACAACACTTGTAGAGAATACCTTGCTGAAAACTGCTTATCATTTCCTTCTGCTCCTCGTTTGGTTCGGCACTCTTACTTATCGAAAGGACTATGATTGATCAACTATACTTTTTGGTCATCAAGCCTCTTTTCTAGCGTCGTTGCCGGGGAGTGAAACGCCTTTGGTGAGTGGAACTTGGTAAGGAAACATTTTCGGTACGTGCTGAAATTTATTGTTGCTTGTCACTATGGATAGTAATCCTTTGAGAGGTTTGTTCCGGGTATCTTCGCCTTGAACGGAAGTGTCAAAAGCCGCTCCCCAACCTACTGAACTTTCTGGAAATATTTATTATGAGATTCCTTTGGGTATGTTAGAGAAACTGCTAGCTAATCCTTATGCAGAAGACGGTACAACTCATCCTGATTTGCACTTGATATATGTAGATGAGATTTGTGGATTATTTAAGCTTGCAGGTTTATCCGAGGACAAAGTTAAGAAGAAGGTTTTCCTTTTATCTTTGGAGGGAAAAGCATTGATTTGGTATAGGCTATTGGATGATATTGGATCATGGGATTGGAATCGCTTGAAACTGGAATTTCATCAAAAGTTTTATCCTATGCATCTAGTTCATCGTGATCGGAGTTATATATATATAATTTTTGGCCTTGTGAAGGAGAAAGCATCGCTCAAGCTTGGGGTAGGCTTAAATCTATGATGCACACTTTCCCCAACCATGAGCTCTCAAGAGAAATTATTATACAAAACTTTTATGCTTGACTTTCTTATGATGATCAATTAATACTCGATTCTTCTTTCACTGGTTCCTACATGAAGAGAACTATTGAATTCAAATGGGATCTTCTGGAAAGTATTAAACGCAACTCTGAAGATTAGGAACTATAAAAAGGCAAAGAGTCAGGTATAAAGCTTGAGTTTGATTGTGTTAAATCTTTTATGGAAATTGATGTTTTTCATAAGTTCAACAATAAATATGGGCTTGACCTTGAGATAGTAGCTTCTTCTGTGAACCATTTGCTACTCATGTCGATCTCCCTAAGGAGAAGTGGTTTAAATTTCATCCACCTATTGAAGAATTGTTAGAGGAACCCATTAAAGTTAAGGAAGATACAATTGTTTTTCATGTTGATCCAGTTGTGCCCACTGCTTACACTCAGAAACTACCTTTTCCTGTTAGGATTAAGGAACATGCTAAACCTGTAATTGTGGTTAATAAAAGATATATTAGGACACCTAAACATTCTGAAAAAATAAATGTAGAACCTAATATTGATATGGTTAAGATCTCCTAGTTAATAATATTGATGGACATGTTATTTACTTCTGTGATGAAGCTGCTAGAATTGCAAAACCTGTTAGAAACAAGCAGGATGAGTTAGATAAAAATAAACAAGTTGTTGGCATGCCTGTTGTTTCTGTTAAGATTGGAGATCATTGTTATCATGGCTTGTGTGACATGGGTGCTAGTGTTAGTGTTATACTTTTAACCTTATATCAAGAAATTATGAATGACATAGCACCCTCTGAGATTGAAGACATTGAGGTCACTATTAAACTAGCAAACAGAGACACTATTTCACCACTTGGGATTGGTAGAGATGTTGAAGTCTTGTGTGGAAAAATTAAGTACCCCACTGATTTCTTAGTACTTGGTTGACAACAAGATAATTTTTGTCCCATTATATTTGGTAGACCTTTCTTGAATGCCGTTAATGATGAAACTAATTGTGTTACAGATAAGGTTAAAGTAAGCTTTGGTGATGTGTCTCATGAATTTTAATTTCTCCAATTTTGGTAGACAACCACGTGAGAAAGAATTATCTAGTAAAGATTAAATTGTTGGTCTTGCTTCTATTGGTGTGCCTCCTACTCATCCATTAGAACAATACTTGCTGGACCATGAGAATGATATTCATATGAATGAGAGAAATGAAATAGATGAGATATTCTTTAGACAAACACATATTCTTAAACACAACTTGCCAGTTGACATTTTAGGGGATCCTCCCCCACCTAAGGGAGATTCCATGTTTGAGATAAAGAAATTACCTGATACTTTGAAATATGCTTATCTTGATGAAAAGAAGATATATCATGTTATTATTAGTGCTAACCTTTCAGAGCATTAGGAAAAGAGATTACTCAAAACTCTGAGGAAGCATCAAGATGCTATTGGATATACTCTTGATGATCTTAAGGGCATTAGTCCCACTCTATGTCAGCACAAGATCAATATGGAACCAGACGCTAAACCTGTCGTTGATCATCAACGCCGCTTGAATCCTAAAATGAAGGAAGTGGTAAGAACTGAAATATTAAAGCTTCTAGAGGCAGATATAATCTATCCCATAGCTGATAGTAGATGGGTAATCCCTATTCACTATGTCCCTAAGAAAGGAGGTATAACTGTTGTTCCTAATGACAAAAATGAACTTATCCCACAAAGAATCATAACTGGTTATAGGATGGTAATTGATTTTAGAAAATTAAACAAAGCTACTAAAAAAGATCATTACCCCTTGCCTTTTATCGATCAAATGTTAGAAAGGATATCTAAGCACACACATTTTTGTTTTCTTGATGGATATTCTGGTTTCTCTCAAATACCTGTGTCAAAAGAAGATCAAGAGAAAACTACTTTCTCATGCCGTTATGGAACTTATGCTTATAGACGTATGCCTTTCGGTTTATGTAATGCACCTGCTACTTTTCAAAGATGTACGACTCCTATATTCTCTCATTTTTGTGAAAAAATTGTTGAGGTTTTCATGGATGAATTTTCCGTTTACGGGTCTTCTTTTGATGATTGCTTGAGCAACCTTGATCGAGTTTTGCAGAGATGTGAAGAAACTAATCTTGTCTTGAATTGGGAGAAGTGTCACTTTATGGTGAATGAAGGCATAGTACTTGGGCATAAAATCTCTGAACGAGGTATTGAGGTAGACAAAGCTAAAGTTGATGCAATAGAGAAAATGCCATGTCCTAAAGATATTAAAGGTATAAGAAATTTTCTTGGTCATGCTGGTTTTTATAGGCGTGTTATTAAAGATTTCTTGAAGATTTCTAGGCCACTAACTAATCTTCTTCAAAAGATATTCCTTTTTTTTTTTGATGATGATTGTGTAGAAGCCTTTGAAATACTTAAGAAAGCCTTGATTTCTGCACCTATTGTTCAACCACTTGATTGGAATTTACCATTTGAAATTATGTGTGATGCTAGCGATTATGCTGTTGGTGTTGTTCTAGGGAAAAGAGTAGACAATAAATTGAATGTTATTCATTATGCTAGTAAAACCCTAGAAAATGCTTAAAAGAATTATGCCACTACTGAGAAGGAATTTTTAGCAGTTGTCTTTGAATGTGATAACTTTAGACCTTATATTGTTGATTCCAAAGTTACCATTCACACTGATCATAACCCTTCTATTAAAATGCTTAAAGATGTTATTTTCCCGAGGTTTGGAGTCCCTAAATATTTAATGACTGATGGTGGTTCACATTTTATTCATGGTGCTTTCCGTAAACTTCTAGCTAAATACGATGTTAACCATAGGATTGCATCACCTTATCATCCTCGGTCTAGCGGTCAAGTTGAGTTAAGCAATCGAGAAAATAAAATTGATATTGCAAAAGACAGTTAATAGATTTAGAAAGAATTGGTCTAAAAAAACTCGATGGTGCTTTATGGGCTTATATAACTGCTTATAAAAATCCTATGGGAATGTCCCCATATAAAATGGTCTATGGAAAAGCATGCCATTCACCTCTTGAGTTAGAACATAAAGCTTATTGGGTAATTAAAGAACTTAACTATGATGTCAAACTTGCCGGTGAAAAGAGGTTATTTGATATTAGCTCGTTAGATGAATGGAGGACACAAGCTTATGAAAATGCCAAGTTGTTTAAAGAAAAAGTTAAAAGATGTCATGATAAGAGAATCCAAAAACAAGAATTCAATGTAGGATACCTAGTTCTTTTGTACAATTATCGTTTCAAGTTTTTTGCAGGTAAGCTTCTCTCCAAATGGAAGGCCCTTATGTTCTCGAGGAGGTATATCGCTCCGGTGCTATCAAGATTAACAACTTCGAAGGCAAAAACCTAAGAGTGGTAAATGGGCAAACAATTAAACACTATATCTCAGGTACGCGCGTCAATGTTAAAACTAATATTATTCAAGTTATGACTCCAGAAGAACACATAAGACAGACCTTCCGGAACACTCCAGAAAGCTGAAAAGGGGTAGGTATGTGATACCGTAAGTAAACCGACTCCAAAAATTCCAAAAAAAATATGTTTTGTTGGTTTTGGTATTTTAGAAAACATCCAAAAATAAAAACGAGCAGGGGGACCCTCGAGGGAGCCACAATGCAACAGGGCGCGCCCACCCCCTGGGCGTGCCCTGATAGCTTGTGGAGCCCTCGTGTGCCTCCCGAACTCCGTTTTCTTCTTGGACACGTATTCTGACCTAGAAAAAATCATTATGTGTACCCCCGTATGTTTTTACCACCGCATCGCAAGTTTCTCCTCTGTTCTTGTTTCGGGCTGTATTTCTCACATATTTCTCAAGGTGAGGAATTTATAGCTCTGTCGACTCTCCGCAAGAAGCATCGCATAGTCCGGCCTTCACCGGGCAGACGCCCCTACAACGAAGTCTACTACGAGTTGTCTTCTAGGGAAGAGGATACTACGGAGGCCCCCGGAGATGCCGTGGAGAGGAACCAGGAAGAAGCTAAAGTATCTAAAGGAGATCATGCCAATCATCCCTTTGGAGTCTCTAACAAGGGAGAATAACTATTACCTCTTCGTGATAATATTTCTTCACCTGAAATTGATGCATTGAATGCCATGGAGTCTATTTGTGCTCAAAATACAACACTCACTCATGAAGTCATCTAGTTAGAAGAGCAAAACCGTGCTCTCCGTAGGCTAATAAGTAATCTGGAATATCTGCTGAAGGACAAGCCTACCACATGATCACCATCATCACCCAAGAAGGACGCTTGAGTACATGGGTATGGGCACCACTCTTAGCTTGTTCCAAGCTTGGGGGAGGTGCCCCGGTATCGTATCACCATCACTTTTACCATTATCATCTTCTTAGTTCGATCCTTAGTTATGTCGTGATTTAGAGAAATAAAATTTCAGATTTGCTTTGCTTGGAGTTTTTGCTTTGAGATCTATCTATCCTTGTAATCGAGTATGAGAGTTATATAATAAAGATTAGTTTGAGTTTGCTTGCTTTATTCTCATGCATCAATCATAGCAATGAAATAAAAGAAAGAGAAAAATCATATGCTAATCCCATGGGGAGTAATGACTTCACATAAAAGAAGTATGTTAGATAAAAGTTGTGGAATAAACAAACATAGCATCAGTCTTTATACAATCTATGCAAGATTATGATAGAGAAGAGGAGATTCACACACTATCTTGGACATCTTTTATGATTGTGAGCCCCCACCAAATATTATATAATGATCAAGTGTTGATGTTGGACATGGAAGACAATGTAATGATTATGTTTGTTTACATTCACATAGAAGTTAGATTGTCATGGATCCTTTAAAATGTGGTGCTTGCTTTAGATCTTTCGGTAGCCAAAAAATTTCCGCACTAAGTAGAGATACTACTTGTGCGTCCATAACCCCTTAAACCCAGTTTCTTTCCATGAGAGTCCACCATACCTACCTATGCATTGAATAAGATCCTTCAAATAAGTTGTCATCGGTGCATGAAGCAATAAAAATTGCTCGTAAATATGTATGATCTTTTATTGTAAGGTAAAATAAACTTTGTACGATCTTGTGATGGAAAAGAAATAAAAGCGACAGATTGCATAATAAAGTTTTCTATCATAAGGGGCAATATAAAATGACGTTCCTTTCCATTAAGAGTTTGCACATTGAAAAATAAAAAGCGCATGACAACCTCTGCTTCCCTCTACGAAGGGCATATCTTCTACTTTCATGTATTTACTTTTATGCTCAAGTCAATAATGTTTATCCCTATTCCTGCCTATTAACTCTCTAGCTGGCAAGCATTATGTGTTGAGGAAACATCTAGATATATATATCTAGTTGGATGTAGACGATCATGATTTATTATTGTTGACATTATCCTTGAGGTAAATGAGTTGGGTGGAAAATACAATAAACCCCCATCTTCCTATGTGTCCGATGGAAACATTAGCTCCAAAAATATGCAATGAGTGTTAGCAATCATAGAAGACTAAATGATAATTGAGTATGTGAAATTGCTAGAATAAAAGCTCTTACATAGACTATTATCTGGAATATGATGAATTGTGATTGTCTGAGTGACTAAGAACATAGTTTGTTGATTGTCAATAAAAGTTTATGCTTCACACTTCAATAATTGTGGATAGATTGTTACTTGTTTATGAGAAGTTATATGATGAAAAACTTGCTTCTATGTTAATATTCATGATGCTCTCATGTTCGTATTCTATTTTTATCGACACCTCTCTCTCAAATTATGTGGTCATTATTATCAAGTTCGGCTTTCGCTTGAGGACAAGCGAGGTCTAAGCTTGGGGGAGTTGATACGTCCATTTTGCATCATGAATTCTAATTGATATTTATGTTACTCTTGTCCATTATTCCTCATTATGATACAATTCTTATGCCTTTTCTTTCTGAATATGCAAGGTACTTCACAAAGAGGGAAATCACTGGAAATAGGAATTCTGGACCAGAAAACCAAGAAAATGGCTGAAAATTCACTGGACTCCAAATGATCTGAAACTTCACGGAGAATTTTTGTGGAATATATAAGAATTATTGGGCCAAAAATATACCAGAGGGGGGCCACCTGCTGGCCATAAGCCAACAGGGCGCACCCCCCTGGGCATGCCCTGTTGCCTTGTGGGGCCCCAACAGGTCTCCCGACCCCCCTGTTCTCTTATATGATGTGTTTTACACTAGAAAAAAATCATAAGGATACTTTCGGTACGAAGCGCCGCCGTCTCGAGGCGGAAACCTGGGCAGAGGCCCTTTTGATCTCCGGTAGAGAGATTCTGCAGGGGAAACTTCCCTCCGGTAGGGGGAGATCGAAGCCATCGTCACCACCAATGCTTCCTCCTTCATGGGAGGACCAATATTCATTAACACCTTCACCAACACCATCTCATCTCAAACCCTTGTTCATCTCTTGTATTCAATCTTTGTCTCAAAACCTCAGATTGTTACATGTGGGTTATTAGTAGTGTTGATTACATCTCGTAGTTGATGCTTGTTGGTTTACTTGGTGGAAGATATTATGTTCAGATCCTTGATCTCCATTATTACACCTCTGATCTTGAACATGTTTATGATGTGTGAGTAGTTACTTTTGTTCCCTGGGACATGGGAGAAGTCTTGTTATAAGTAATCATGTGAAGTTGGTATTCGTTCGATATTTTGATGATGTGTATGTTGTTGCTTCTCTTAGTGGTGTCGTGTGATCGTCGACTACACAACACTTCACCATGTTATGGGCCTAAGGGAAGGCATTGTGGGGGTAACAAGTAGATGATGGGTTGCGAGATTGACAGAAGATTAAACCCCAGTTTATGTGTTACTTCATAAGGGGCTGATTTGGATCCACACGTTTCATGCTATGGTTAGATTTATCTTAATTCTTCTTTCGTAGTTGTGGATGCTTGCGAGAGGGGGTAATCATAAGTAGGTTGTTTGTTCAAGTAAGAACAACACCTTAGCACCGGACCACCCACATATCAAATTATCAAAGTAACGAACGTGAATCAACTCAACATGACGAACATGACTAGACAAAAATTCTCATGCGTCCTCTGGAGCGCTTGCTTAATATAAGAGTACTTTCAGGCCTGTCCTTTGCTATAAAAAGGATTGGGCTACCTTGCTGCACCTTTGTTACTATTGCTACTTGTCACTTGTTATGAATTACCTTTCTACAAAACTATCTATTACTGTTACTCACAACACTGGCAGAGAATACCTTGCTGAAAACTGCTTATCATTTCCTTCTGCTCCTCATTGGGTTCGACACTCTTACTTATCGAAAGGACTACGATTGATCCCCTATACTTGTGGGTCATCAACATGCAGTACGAACAACCTAACCTTCGCCTTCACAACTTCTCAGAGGGTCCTGCTGGAATCCATCATGCATATTCGGATTCTCAAAAATCCGATGAAGCTCTGTGTGCTTCAAGAAGTCAAGAACAAGAGAGAGAATGAGGAAACTAGATGAGTTGAAATCGAGGGGAGGTTTTCTGATGGGACAGAGGAAGTGGGAGTAGCGGTGGTACCTGTTCTACGCATTCCTTCTCGATGCGGTTGAAGCTTATGTGAGAAGGCAGAGGAGAAGGCGGGTGAATTAGGAGACGTCGCTCCTCCATGTGGCGGTACATAGTGATTCAAGGAAGGTGAGTAGTCAGCGGCACAGAGGCCATACATCGTGCATCCAACGACCACACATCAAACTACTTTATTTACTTATTTTTTGTCATGAAAAACAAAGAGAAAACCAATTTTGTGCACGACTTTAAACTGCTATTCACAAGGTGATTCAAAATGATCATGTCTTAGTAAACCCCGAGTCCACATCATCACGTGGCAAGATCAAATGTGAGGTCAAACTTGTGATCAATAATGGAATCAGACATGATCCATGCTAAATATTGTCCATGTCACATGGAAAATGTAGAGGTCCCTTCATCGCAAACCTCTCCCGTCAATTCATGAAATGGAAAGAAAACCCAATGGTGACAAAGTACAAGCAAATGAGATATGCGACATGAGCGAGTGCGCAATACATGTACAATATTGGTTCCTACATCATGGAGACCTTATGTGCATGACTTTTATACTGCTATTCTCACAAGGTGATTGAAAATTATCATGTCTTGGTAAACCCCTAGTCCACATCGTCACGTGGCAAGTTCAAATGTGAGGTCAAACTTGTGATCATCAATGGAATCACACATGATTAGTGCTCAATATTTTCCATGTCACATGGAAAATGTAAAGGTCCGTTCATCGCAAACCTCTCCCATCAAATCATGAAATGGAAAGAAAACCCAAATGGTGACTAAGTACAAGCAAATGAGATATGCGATGTGAGCGTGTGTGCAATACATGTACAATGTGGTTCCTACATCATGGAAACCTTCCGTGCCCTACTTTTAAACTGCTATTCTCACAAGGTGGTTCAAAATGATCATTTCTTGGTAAACCTCGAGTCCATATCGTTACGTGGCAAGTTCAAATGTGAGGTCGAACTTGTGATCATCAATGGAATAAGACATGATCCATGCTCAGTATTGTCCATGTCACATGGAAAATATAAAGGTCCGTCCATCGCAAAACTCGCCCGTCAAATCATGAAATGGAAAGTAAACCACCCATGGTGACCAAATACAAGAAAATGAGATATGCGACATGAGCGGGTGGGCAATACATGTACAATGTAGTTCCTACATCATGGAGACCCCGTTGCATGACTTTGAAGCTGTTATTCTCGCAAGGTGATTCAAAATGATCATGTCTTAGTAAACACCGAGTGCACATCGTCACGTGGCAAGTCCTAATGTGAGGTCAAACTTGTGATCATCAATGGAATAAATACATGATTTGTGCTCAATATTGTCCATGTCCCTTGGAAAATGTAAAGGACCATTCATTGCAAACCTCTCCTATTGAATCATGCATCACATTCTGGTGGATCAAACCTATTCATAAGAAGATGTCAAAGCAAACATTTGCAATTCGTTGAGAGACTTTTCAACCTCACCAATAGGGCCACAATAATACAACTTGACAAAGTGTATATTTTTTTTGACCGACAATTCTGCTAGATAGTTATTTTCAGTGGAAAATGGATAGAAAACCTGAATTGTTGTCACGTTTATTTGGTACAACAACTTGAATACTTACGACCAACCCCAAATTGTCTTCCCTCCTAATTTTCGCTCCCACCAGTGTTCTCGTTCCCTCCATCGATTTTGAATTACGCGCTCACTTTTCAACACCTCCTCCCAAATACCCACGACTTGACTCTCATTGCTCCCTCATCCCTATCATCTCCCTCAGTTCTGCCGCCCTCCTAGTGACCTATGGCTCCATCTCCGACGGACGCGATGGCTGGGACACTTTGTTGCGAGAAAGTCTGCAAATCTTCGCCGTCTATGTAACGCCCATTATGCGGTCCTATCCTCACAAAAACTTGAACGTCTCACTAAGGATAGAAGCGCATATCAAAGACGCTTTAGCAAGGTGGAGATCATCACAAATACATGTACTGAAGCAAAGAAAGTACAAGATATAGCCTTAAACTCGCCACAAGCTACAACATCAAGGTTTCAATACATCAACATATCAATCATTATACAAAAGACAAGATCTGACTACGGAGGAAACTAAACGAAAGAAGATGTTGTCCACCTAGCTAATATCAGGCTGCCAACTAGGAATCATCCTATGATCATCGAAGAAGAAGAAGAAGAAGAAGAAGAAGAAGAAGAAGAAGAACTCCAAATAGAACAAGCATCGCTCTCACGTCAAGTATCGTTTTACCTGTACCTGCACCTGTTGTTGTAGTACTTTGTGAGCCTTTATGGGACTCGGCAATCTCATTTCCATGGGTATCAAAACTAGCAAAGCTCAATGGTTGAGGAATGGTTAAGTGGTCAGGTTCTAGCAAGCACTAAGCAGTTGTATCTGGCTAACTTACGAGTACGAGAATAAGAAGAGTAAACTATGAATAATTGGGCGCAAACTAGTAATGATCAAGAAGTGATCCTGAACACCTGGTTATGAGTCCACCAGAACCCCACCATGCTCTCTTAGACGATCACGGTTACACACACGGTTCGTGTATTTTAACTGAGTTTAGTTTGGAAGTTCTCTACAACAGGATATTATAAATTTTCAAGTCGCCACATAACCGTGGGCATGACTTTCCAGAAGATTTAACCCTGTAGGGGTGCTCCAACTCGTCCTTCATAAATTAACCACAATCTGCTTTGAAAGACATCAACATCGGATAGCCGGAAGTATCTATAGAATCCCTGTGCACAAGACATCCGACTAAGGTAAAACAAATCCAGCAAGACATGACGGCATGCCGCCAACCCCAATAGGAGCCGAGTGTATCTCGTTCTCAGTACACGACCGGATGATCGCAGCGTACATCAACTGAGACCCAAGTTTCCTTGGGGGAAGCCGCACACGACTCTTTTTTGGACCAACACCATCAACATTGGCCCACCTGCTTGTGTGGAATTAAAAATCCGCGGGTAGCACTAACTCCCTATGCATTAATCGATTATGAGGATTATTATGTTGGGCAAATTTTAAAACCAATGTTGGGCCTTGCTGGAAGAGTATTATTCAAAGATGAATGATCAAGGGGGGCCCATAAACCCCAATCATGTTAGGAGCACTCATCAAAGAACATAACACTGGTATAACGAAAACTAGGGTGCAAGAGTGGAACAAATCACCAAGCAAAAGGTCGACCCTTTACCCTTTACCAAGTGTATGGATGCATTAATTAAATAAGCAAGATATTGTGATATCCCATGACATCCATGTCACAACATGGAACAAACTACATCTGCAACTAGCAACGCTATAAGAGGGGCTGAGCAAAGCGGTATCAGAGCCAGGTAAGGGTTTGCTAGAATAGTGGAGGTTAGAGGCTTTATCATGGAAAATGGGAGGCTGACAAACATGTGGTAGGAAGCGGGACCAAATGATAGCATCGCACAACTAGCAAGCAAATATAGTAGTGATATCCAAGGTAATGGTCATCTTGCCTGGAATCCCACTTTAAAGAAGAACGAATCCGTGAAGTAGTCGAACAATCATGGTCAAACGAATCCTCACACTCCGAAACATTACCGGAACTCTAGCGAGGAGTGAAACAGGAAAGAAGCAAACAACACACGGTAAACAAACAAGCATAATCATAGCATTATGCACAATTAAGTATGATGCATGTCCATTTAAAGATGCATGGCATGACAAAGTGCAACATTCAAACACTACACATTAAGTGAAGCTCAATATGCAACCGGTTACATATTGACGAAACTCCATGTTCAATTATTTAATTCACCCTTGTTTATGTACCTGACTTGTTACACATGGAAAAAGGTGAAGCACAAAGAAACTATACTATCTAGGCACTTTAAATGAGGCGGAAACAACATATAGCATTTCCGAAACGACCCCATATGCATATTTTGAGTTTGGTACAGATCTTCCTAAAACATATTTTATTGTTGTTAAATAGGAAAACAAAACACACCATATTATTCTACATGCTTTCCTAGTCAATTTACATATATAGATCATTTAATTCGGAGCGACAATTATTTAGTCATGGAACAAACTGTTTAGCAAGTCATTTATGCAAAATGCAAACATACACCAATTTAAACATGTATGAAAATTGGATATTATGAATCTACATGAAATTCTACATGAAAAACATATTAAGTTCATGCCAAGGGGTTTTGTAAAACTCAAGATATGACCATGTCAAGTTTAACCTCAAATCTGCCAACAACATCAGCATGCCTCCTGTCATGGTATTTCTACGGCATATGCCATGGGATGGCTTATCGAGTGGTTAGGGATGGGCGCCGGCGGTGTCCAGATGTGGGTGTGAGCGCAGGGCGCTGATGAACATAGGTGTACCCAGGTTCAGGGCCCTCTAAGGAAGGTAATACCCCTAGTTCCGCAAGGATAACTATGAAGATCACTAAGAGTACATGGTTGCTCCTCGAGGTGTGTTGGAGGAGGAAGGAGAGGGCTCTAGTTCTACTCCCTGCCTCGTATGCGCGTGTGGTTTTGGAAATGGCCGATGATAACCACAAGTATAGGGGATCACAATAGTCTTCGAGGGTAGTATTTCACCCAAATTTATTGATTCGACACAAGGGGAGCCAAAGAATATTTATGAGTCTTAGCAGTTGAGTTGTCAATTCAACCACACCTAGAAATATCTTTCTGCAGCAAAGTGTTTAGTAGCATAGTAACAATAATAACAGGAACATCGAAAAGTAGCAGTTTATAATGATTGTAACAGTAGCGGTAGCGAAAGTAACTTAGGGTCAGTTCTTTTGGTGGCTTCTAGAATAAGCTGGAATAAGCTGCCCCCTACCCAGCTTATTTTACCCCAACCAAAATTATATTTTTAGAATCCTACTAGTTAAGACTTGACTAGTAGGCTTCTAAAAAATCAGTTGAGCTTCTAGAATAAGCCGGGTAGGGGGTAGCTTTTTCTGGAAGCTCAAAAAAGCTAGCAAAGAACTAGCCCTTAGCGAAGATCAATATGCGAAAAGCATAGGCATTGGATCAGTGATGGATATTTGATTTGTATGACATTCATCATGTAACAGTCACAACCTAGAGCGACACAAAACTAGCTCCAATTCATCAATGTAATGTAGGCATGTATTCCATATATAGTCATACGTGCTTATAATAAGAACTTGCATGACATCTTTTGTCCTACCCTCCTGTGGCGGCGGGGTCCAAAGGAAAACTAAGGGATATTAAGGCCTCCTTTTAATAGAGAACTGGAAGAAACATTAACACAT
Source organism: Elymus sibiricus (assembly GCA_039707655.1). NCBI lineage: Eukaryota > Viridiplantae > Streptophyta > Magnoliopsida > Poales > Poaceae > Elymus > Elymus sibiricus. Next base: position 221,602,421 of record CM077665.1, read on the forward strand.
GGTGAATACATGAACTTCTCATACTACGGTCATCACCGGAGATTATACCAATTTCTGTCACTTTGGGGTCTACGGATCATAACACATAATAGGTGCATACAACTTGCAAGATAGGATCCAAAACACTCTCATATTCATAGAAACATAATAGGTTTAGATATGAAATCATGGCACTCGGGCCCTAGTGACAAGCATTAAGCATAGCAACATCAATCTAAGAACATGGCGGATACTAGGGATCAAGCCCTAACAAATTGACTTGATTACATGAAAAATCTCATCCAACCCCATCACTATCCGGTGAGCCTACAAAGGAATTACTCACTCTTGGTGGTGAGCATCATGGAATTGTTGATGGAGAAGGGTTAGTGATGACGACGACGATGAATTCCACTCTCCGGAGCCCCAAACGGACTCCAGATCAGCCCTCCCAAGGAAGAAGAGGAGGTGGCGGCGGCTCTGTCTCGTAAAATGTGATGATTCTTACTCTCTTATTTTTCTAGGGTAAAAGACACCTTATATCGGAAGATGGGCACCGGAGGATGGCCAGGGGCCCACGAGCCCTGGGGGGGTAGGCACGCCCCCAGACATGTGGCCACCTGGTGGGTCCTCTTTTGTTGATTCTTTCGCCAATATTTTTTATATTTTTTGGAAATATTTGTCATGCCTAATATGCGGTCCTATCCTTGCAGAAACTTGAAAGTCTCAACAGGGATAGAAGTGCGTATCGGAGACGCCTTTTGCAAGGTGGATATCGTCACTAGTACATGTACTGAATGAGAAGAGTATACAAGATTTGGCTTACACTCGCCACAAGCTACAACATGAATACATTATTACCACAATACATTCAATCACCATACATAAGAGCAGGATCCGACTATGGATGAAACACCAACGAAAAAAGAGACGACGTCCACCCTGTTGTCCCAGGCAGCCAACCTGGAACCCATCCTATGATCAAGGAAGAAGAAGAACTCCAAATAGAACAATCATCGCGCTCACGTCAAAGTATCACTTTACCTGTACCTGCACCTATTGTTGTAGTAATATGTGAGCCAGAGAGACTCGACAATCTCATTTCTAAGGGTATCAAGACTAGCAAAGCTTAATGGGTGAGGAGGGGTTAAGTGGTGAGGTTGCAGCAGCACTAAACATTTGATATCTGGCTAACTTACAAGTACTCAAATAAGAAGAGTGATCTACGCATAAACGAACATGAACTTGTAATGATCAAGAAGTGATCATGAACACATGCCTACGAGTCAATCATAATCCCACCGTGTTCCCTTCACGAACTCCCTCAAAAAGAGACGGTCACGGTTACACATACGGTTGGTGTATTTTAATTGAGTCTACTTCGAGTTTGCTATAACCAGATGTTAAACAATTTCCAAGTTGCCACATAACCGCGGGCACGGCTCTCAGAAAGATTTAACCCTGCAGGGGTGCTCCAACTCATCCATCACAAACTAGCCACAAGCTGCGGTGGAAAACCTCAACCTCGAGATAGCCCAAGGTATCCTCGGAGTCCCGATGCACAAGAAATTTGAGAAGGGTAAAACAAATCCAGCAAGACTGCCCGGCAGGCCATATCCCAATAGGAGCCACGTGTATCTCTTTCTCAGGGCACTACCAGATGGGCAAGACGTTGGGTTGGCTGAGACCCCGGGTGACCAGGGGGCACCGGACATCGCCCAGGTTGGACCAACACTCATGAGGAGCACTGGCCCGGGGGTTAATTAATTATCCACGAGGTAGCTAAGCCCTATGCATTTTATTAAGTTGCTAATCAAATGGAGTACCAATGTTGGGCCTTGCCGGAAGAATTTTATCCCAAAATGAATGATCAAGGGGGTCCCCATAACAACCCCAAGCATGTTAGGAGCGCTCAATATGGAACATAACACCAGTAAACAGAAACTAGGGCGGCAAAAGTGTAATGAATCACTGAGCAAAAGGCCAAGCCTTCCACCTTTTACCAGGTATATATGTGCATTAAATTAAATAGCAATAATAATGTGATATCCTAAGATATCCATGTTGTCACATGGAAAACAACCTGCACCTGCAACTAGCAATGCTATAAGAAGGGTTGAGCAAGCGGTAACTTAGCCAAACAATGGTTTGCTAGGATGTGGAGGGGTTAGAGGCTTTCATGGCAATGTTGGGAGGCTTGACATTCAAGTGGTAGGTAATGAGACATAATGGTAGAAGCGAGAGAACTAGCATAGCAAAAATAGTATCCGGATCCGGGTAATGATCATCTTGCCTGGAGGGTCTTCAGCGGGATATGGAACTGGTCCTCGTAAGTGTTCTCGACAGGATCCTCGAAGTCAGTCTCATCACTTGGAACTACCCACAAGAAGAAATAACAACCAATAAACATACAAGCAAGGCATTATGCACAACCAAGAATGATGCATGACCAAGTTTAAATATGCAAGGAATGACAAGCACAACAATCAACTACTACACATTAAGTGAAGTCCAATATGCAACGAGTTGCATATTGATGAAACTCCACATTTAAATTATTTAGTTCACTCTATTTATTTACATGTCAAGTTTAAATATTGTTAACCATGGCAAGAGGTGAGGCAAAAATAAACTACACTATCTAGGCATTTTAAATGAGGCCGGAAGCAACATATAGCATTTCCGAAACGACCCCATATGCAAATTATGAATTTGGTCCAGATCTGTACTAAACATATTTTATATTTATTAAACAGTAAAATAAAGTGCACCTTGTTATTTTACACATTTTTCTAAGCCAGTTTCATATGTGGATCATTTTAATCGGAGCTACGGTTATTTACTTATGAAATAAATCATTTTAGCATGGCAATAATGCAAGTTAAAGCAAAAAGCAAGTTTAAACATTTTTATCATGGATGAAAGTTGGATTTGTGAATCTACACGAAATTCTAAGCATTTTACATATATAGTTTGTTTTAGTCCGATGCACGGTTGTGGAGTTATTAAATGCATGTTCTTCGGGGGCTTTTCTGCAAATCTGTAAACCTGGGTAAATAAGAAAATCACAGCACAGGGAAAAAAATAGTATTGGGCCTAATCTGCACATATTGGGCCAAAACAGAGGGCACACAACAGCTATATGACGCGCGGGCGAGGGATGGCTGCGTGGTGGTGCTCACCATAGCAGGTTGGGCCCATTTAGTGGAGGAGGCAGGCGGGCAGTGGCGGAGCTGGGCCAGCCGAGAGGTGGTGCGCCTGGGCCACGTAGGCGAGGCGGGGCCCAAGAGCACGCTGGCACCGGATGCACGCACGAGCAGTTGCTCGTCCTCTACATGTAGCGGCGGCAGCGACACGAGGATCTCACAGCGGCGGGTGCGGCTGCTTGCGGGCGGCTCCGGCGCGGAGGCAGATCCGGCGGGGGCGGCGAGGACCTCCGGCGGCGTCGTGCGAGGTCGCGAGATCCGGGGCGGAGATTCTGCTGGCATTCATGGTGGTGGCTTGGAGGTCCCTCGCGACAGCCATGGCAGATGGGGGCGAGGCAGGGGATGGCGCTAGTCGTCAGCGTAGTGGAGTCCGGCGAGGAGGCGCGGTGCAGATCCGGGCGCCTCGGGCCCATATGGGCTCGGGCGGGCCCCGATCCGGGCCGAGAGGGACGACGACGCTGGGAGATGGGTGGAAGTGTTGCCAAGTGGCGTGCAGGTGGTGGTCAAGCATGGAAAATGAGGCGATGGCTAGGGTTTCCATTGGGGGAAGGAGGCACACCTTAAATAGCCCGGGTTAGGGTTAGGGGGGTTTAGGAGGCGATTTGGACTCTCCGATCGAGATCGGACGGCACCGGCAATGCCTAGGTATTAGGTGGGCTACGTGGGCTGGGTGTAGCTGTGTAGAGAGGCCATGGGCTAAGAAGAGAGGGGATTGGTCCGGCCCGGTGACGAGTTTTTAAAACCGAAAACGTCTGCGATTTGACCGGCTATAGCGTCACTATACGTTTAACGGTTCGGGTATTAAACGACCTTCGAATGCGATGAAATTTGTCAGGCAGTCTACCAAGAATATTATAAGACCGCACGCCAACTTTCAACCCATTCCAAGAATGTTTATTATGCACTTTTAAAATTTTAGTGATGTCGCGAGCGCGTGCGAGTGTGATTGGTCTCGAAATGGTCGTCGACAAGGACGGGGAGAACCGGCAACTATGGATGGATGCAATATTTGAAAAATGACGACAACGGAGTGCCGATGCAATGCGAATGATGAATGCAACAAACAATTAATCACACGGCAATAATGGAATAAATCGGGAAGCATCTGGAGCGTCGGTCTCAGGCTGTTACAATATTCTCCACAAATTTTTAGCTCGATCCAAGAACTTTTATGTCTGCACAAAAACAACACCATGATGGTTGTGCTAGAAACAACGCCAATCCAGGTTAGTTCCATTCAAATCATGCAAATTAGAGTCCAAAACAAGGGCAAAATGTTTGGAAAAGTAGATACGTTTGAGACATATCAACTCCCCCAAGCTTAACTCATTGCATGTCCTCAAGTAATTCATTTGATAAACTGAAAGTGATAAAGAAAACTTTTACAAACTCTTTTGTTCTTGTTGCCGTATATATGATTAACTAGTGTTCAAGTTTTCAGCAAAGATTATAAACTAACCATGTTAATGATATCGCTTAGGTCTCACATTTACTCATGACAAAAACATAACTAACTAGCGAGCAATAATAAGATATCTCGGATGCCAACAATTTATCAAAACAATCATGATATAATATGATAACATGGTATCTCACTAGCCCTTTCTGAGACCGCAAAACATAAATGCATAGCACGTTTGAGGTTCAAGTAGTGACTAAACATTGTAATTCATGGTAGAAGAGATCCAGTCATGCTCACATCCAACATTAAATGGACACAATGCATAAAAATGACAAGAGCGCTCTCAGGACTGGTGCTTTGATGAGAAGATGATGACTCAACAATAAAAGTAAATAACATGAAACTAAATAGAAAGGCCCTTCGCAGAGGGAAGCATTGATTTGCAGAGGTGCTAGAACTCAAGGTTTAAAACAAAGATGAAAGTATAATTTTGGGTGGTATGATTTTCCTGCCAACGTCACGACAAAGGATTTTGGTATCTTCCATGCTAAACGCATTATCAGCGGTTCCCAAGCGGAATAGTAAAGTTTACTTCCCTCCACCATACATAAACAAGCCATGGTTGACCGAATCCACTAGTGCCCTCCAACATTCAACTTTCCAGGGGAGTTTTATTTATTTATTTTTGATTATGCAGGACTGGGCATCCTTTTTACCAACCTATCTCATGCAATGATAGGCGAATAAATGCCCATCTTGAGAATAACATGCTTATCATGAAAGATACTGACCGCCCCATAGCTCCATGAGCGGTACAAACACACAAAATAGATGTTTGTTTGAACGATTAGAGGTGGCACATGCAAATTTACTTGGAACGGCAGTGTAATACCGCATATAGGTAGATATGGTGAAATCATATGGAACAACTTGGGTTTAAGAATTTTGGATGCACAAGCAGCATTCCCCGCTTAGTACAGGTGAAGGCTAGCAAATAGATTGAGAAGCGACCAGCTAGAGAGCAACAACGGTCATAGTCATGCATTGCGAATAATTAACGTTAAACATTAGCATAAGTAGGATATAAACACTCTGAACATAAATATCATGAAGGCTGCATTGGTTTTGAATCAATTACATGTTTGCACATGTGCCAAGTCAAGCTACTCGAAGTACTCAGAGGAGGATACCATGCTAACATACCACATCACAAGCATTTTAATGCATGTTGACACACAAGATAAATCATTATCCACTCCTAGCTATTTAAGCATGGCATGAGTAACTATAATCTCTAATTATCATCACAAACATATTTACTCATAATATGTTGAATCAAGATCAACTAAGTTAAACATATTTACAAAAAAAGAAAACAAGAAGAGTTCATACCAGCTTCCTTTACCGCAATCACTTGATCAAATTATAATCATTATTGTCTTTCACTTGCACGACCGAATGATGTGAAAATAATAATAGTGCAAGTGTGTTGTGGACTAAGCTGGAATCTACAAAACCATTTATTTAAAGGAGAAGACAAGGTAACATTGGCTTTTTGTTAGATCAACAATATAGCATATGAGCCATTCAACAATTATAGCATAGTCTTCTCCTTACGACAACTCAAAGAAAATAAAAGAATTTTAGAGAAACACACTAAAATATTTTGGAGTTTTTAGTTTTTCTGAAGAAAGCAAATTAACAAAGGAAAACGAAAAGCGAGAAAAACTATTTACACGGGAAAGCTCCCAACAAATAAGAAGAAGAACGAGATATCTTTTTGGGTTTTCTTTTAATAGTGCAAACTAGTTAAACTAAAAAGAAGAACCGAAAAGAAGCGAGAGATATTTTTGGGGTTTTGATAGTTTTTCAAACACACAAAATGAAGCGAAAATAAAACTACTGGCGGATTATACAACGAAAAAGGATGAACACTGACAACTGGAATGAATGTGTGGTACATGAATGTGATGTCGGTGAGAAATACGTACTCCCCCAAGCTTAGGCTTTTGGCCTAACTTGGTCTATGGCCACATATCGAAATAGTCAAATCCAGGGTACTGCTGTTGTTCCTGAGGGTCCCACTGATTGACCGGCTCGAGTGCGGGCTCCCACTCAGGCTCAGGCTCAGGTTTCGGCGACTGCCTTGTCTTCGGTGCTACGGGCGGTGTTATTTTCCAATAAGCATAGATATCTGAAGGCATAATGGTGTACCTGCCACTTGAGAGATCGAACAAAGCAGGAGCAGGCAAAATAATCTTCTCACAAGTACCCTGACTAAATACCAAGTTATAAGGGAATCGTACTCTACTAGAGTCAATGAAGTCATGCCCGACCATGCTACCATAATCAAGATATTTAGTGGGTAAAAGCTCCTCCTCCGCATGCCTAATAGGGATCTCAAAACGTCTAGCGAGGCGAGAAGCATAAATGCCACCAAAGATAGCACCCTTCAAACGGTATGTGTGTAATCGTCGAGCAACAATAGCTCCCAAACTAAAAGATCTATCACTATAAAGTGTGTGGTGTAAAATAGCAAGGTCAGGTGCACTGCATGTTCTATTGTCCCCCCTACCAGTTATACATCTCCCAGCAAATAATGAATAATAGCACCGAATGGGAAAATGTAAACTAGCAACTCTAGCGTCTGAAACTCCTCTCATTTCCCCCACGGTTACGGCAGCTATAAAACCTTCGACACTTCTAGGCTATGTGTCTAAATGACTACCCTCGTTAGGAAGCATGCAAATTTGGCAAAATTCATAAAGTGGGATTTCCATAGAATTGTTATAGAGGTGAAACGATACGGTGGGCGGATCCTTCCTAGTATTGAAGTGAAATATTTGCACAAATGTATTAGTGAGGAGGATATATTGATCACACTTATTTATGAGGAATGGAAGGAGTTCAACTCTGACAGCCAAACAATAGAAATCTTCATATATTCCCGCGTCCCCCAGGAACGTATCACAAGGCCATTCGCACGGCCGCACCTCGGCTACGCGAGGAAGATTGTACCGGGGCTTATCCTTTGGAGTTTCCTTGGATCTCCGGCTCAAAGACCCTCTCAACAACATTTCCAACATCATGTTTTTCTCTGAAATAATTCTGAAATTTTTAGTCCCTCAAAATGAAAGTGAACGAAACTCAACAAAATTGATATCAACTACCCCCACAAGCGTCTAGAGGCTATACCATGCATCAAAACTAATTTCAACCATACAAATTCAACATGCAAGCTCATATACATGGTCACCAACAGTAGCAAATATCGCAAAATATAAAACACTAGAACAAAAACTAATTGGAGCATTGGAGGAGTCACATACTAAGGAGTAATTCCTCAAAACAGTTTTAAAAACGGAGTTCCGAGCAAAGAGATTGAAAATCACTCGATAATGAGAAAGAACACGGGCTAGGAGGCAATGGTGATTTTTTCTAGTGATGGAAGAAGGGTGTGGGAATGGGCACTAGGTGAGTAGGTCCCTGTGGGGCCCACGAGCCTGCATGGCGCGCCATGTGAGCTTGTGGCTCACAGGTGCACCCCCTAGGGTGTGTTTAGTGCCAAACATTCTTATTTATTCTAGAAAAAATCATAATAATTTTTCAAGGCATTATGAGAGCTTTTTCGGTCATTTTTATTGCATGGAAAATTCGCAAAATCGAAAAACCGTGATAATTTTTTTATTAAAACTTTAAATAACCGAGAATAAAACTATGGGTATAGTAGGTTGTGCTTACTAAATTTATCGACCACATGCTCCTCAAAAAGAATCCATTAATAAGGTTGATCAAGTCTTTTTAACGAACCATTTCCGAGTGATATGAAATGATTTTTTTTTCGTATAACACTAAGTTATCTCAACGGGGATATGTATTTCCCCAACAATAAGAATATCATATCTCTTCTTGACAGTAGGGAGAGGAAGTTTAAACTCTCCAACAGTAATTGTTGCAAATTTCTCAATAGAGTTGATATTATTCATCAAACTTTGTTTCTTCGGAAAATATATCGTGTGCTTATTACCATTGACATGAAAAGTATCCTTGATTTTGTTGCAATCAATAACATCCCATACAGTATTCAAAAAGGGTCTACCAAGGATGATCGACGTGTTGTTATCTTCGGGCATATCAAGAATAACAAAGTCCGTTAAAATAGTGACATTTGTATCCACAATAGGAACATCCTCACAAATTCCAATAGGTATAGCAGTGGATTTATTAGCCATTTGCAAGGATATTTGAGTAGGTGTAAGCTTATTCAAATTAAGTATTCTATATAAAGAGAATGGCATAACACTAACACCGGCTCCCAAATCGCATAAAGCAGTTTTAACATAACTTTGTTTAATGGAGCAAGGTATAGTGGGTATACCTAGATCTCCCAATTTCTTAGGCACTCCAACATCAAAAGAGTAATTATCAATCAAGGTGGAAATTTCAGTTTCATGTATCTTTCTTTTATTAGTGACAATATGAAAGCACAACTTCTCCCTAGGTGGTTTTGGTAATTAACAACAACATATTGTTCATTGAACTAATGAGCCTATCAAGTATATTTCAGGAAAGTTCAATGAATGGGTTGGCTAAGATTGTGAGATGGATCCCCTAGATGCAATGAACACAAGTTAGCTAGAACTTCAAGCTTGAAGACTCTACATTTTCTTGTATGTGAGAGATCACAATTGAGTCCATAGGAAAAGCCAATAGTGTTAAAAGGGGATGATGTATTGATAATGATCTAGTTGCTCAAGTGCTTACAGATTTTCCACCAAAAGCCTCAACCAAACTCTCATAAAAATATTATGTCCAAAACAAAAATACCAAAATCGGTGCCACCAAGTTTTCCATATCGGTCCCACCGAGTTTGCCAAGACAGAATCCAGAGCCAAAACCCTAGCATCTCTATACCATCGAGACTTGGTTCGGTACAAAAGAAAAGTGGTTGCCAACTCTCTGTAATCGAAGTGTTAAACTTTGGAATTCCTGAGTTTTTCATTTCGGTGCCACCGAGATTTGGATCTACCCTAGGTCACCTGAATTGGTCTCTTGTTGCTATCGGTCTCACCGAGAACCCGAAAGTTGCAACCTTTTGCACTAGTCGGTGTAACCGAGTTTTTACTCCGGTTCCACCGAGTTGGGAAATAATGTTGTAACGGTTGGATTTTTGGACAAGGCTATTTATACCCCTCCACCCCCTCTCATTCGTAGAGAGCACTCAGAACAAGCCAACACTTCCACCATTCATTTTATGAGAGAGAACCACCTACTCATGTGTTGAGATCAAGATCTTCCACTCCAATCATATGGATCTTGATTTCTAGCCTCCCCAAGTTGCTTTCCACCCAATCACCTTCTTCCACCAAGCCAAATCATGTGAGAGAGTGATTGAATGTTGAGGAGGCTACCTTTTGAAGCACAAGAGCAAGGAGTTCATCATCTATACATCGTGTATTACATTTTGGAGAGTGGTGTCTCCTAGATTGGTTAGGTGTCGCTTGGGAGCCTCCGGATCGTGTGGAGTTGAACCAAGAAGTTTGTAAGGGAAAGGAGAGCGCCTACTTCGTGAAGATCTACCCTGAGTGAGACTAGTCCTTCGTGGACGTACGCCATGGTGGAATAGGCAAGGCTGCTTCTTCGTGGATCCTTCGTGGATGGAGCCCTCCGTGGACTCGCGCAATCGTTACCCTTAGTGGGTTGAAGCCTCCATCAACGTGGACGTACGACGATTGATCTATGTGTCCCTATTGGAACCACCTATCGGAACCACGGGAAAAATCTATCCATATGAAACCACCTATCGATATGAAACCATATTGGAACCACCTATTGGAACCATATTGGAACCACCTATCAGAACCACGGGAAAAATCTTTGTGTCCCTATTGCGTTTGATCTTCCTATCCCTACCTTTACTTACACTTGCATGTCTTTACTTTCCGCCGCTATACTCGCAGATTTGCATGTGTAGGGTGTACTAGACTTGCTATAATTGCTAAAACTTGCCAACCTATAAAATTGGGAAAATGTAAGTTTTTAATTTGATCAGGTAGTTTAATCACACACCCCCTTTAGACATACTTTGGATCCTACACAATATCTTTCATATATTTTGCATAAGGAGGCATCTTTAGAATATCAATCAAACGTGTTCGCAAAAAGATGGGTCTAAACATTTCAACAAAGCGCTCAAAATCCTCCTCGTCCTTATTTTTAGAAGGCTTGCAAAGGAATGGCATAGGTTTTTGGACCCATGGCTCTCTTTCTCTACCATGTTTTCTAGCAATGAAATCTCTCTTATCATAATGTTTATTCTTAGGAGGTGGGTTATCAAGATCGGCAGCAGGTTCTATTTGTACATCATTATCAGGTTCTTTGTCATTATCTGGTTGAGCATCAACATGAACATCGCCATTATCATTATAACTAGGTGGGTGTTCACTACCAGATTGTGTCTCGGCATCAGAAATAGAAACATCATTATGATCCTCAGAAGGTTTTTCTACCACAGGTTCACTAGAAGCATGCAAACTTTTATCATTTTTCTTTTTCTTTTTCTTCTTAGATGAACTAGGTGTATCAGCATTAATGTCCTGAGAATCCTGCTCAATCCTTTTAGGATGTCCTTCAGGATAAAGGGCCTCCCGAGTCATTCTACTCCCTCTAGTCATAACTCTAACAACATTATCATTCAAATTATTATTCATTTCAGTAAGCAAATCATTTTGTGACTTAGCAACTTATTCTAGTTGAGTATTAACCATGGATGAATGTTTACCCAAACCTCTACATCATTAACAATTCTAAACATCAAGTCACTCAAGCGATCAATCATCATGACATTTCGTTTTAATTGATCCTTAACATACATATTAAAATGTTCTTGCTTAACAATGTAGTTATCAAATTCGTCCATGCGTTGACTAGCAGTTTTATTATAAGGTATATCACTTTCATCAAATCTACGAAGAGAATTTACCTCTACTACCTGTGTAGGGATATCGAGCCCATGTATTTCTTCCATAGGTGGTAAATCATTGACATCTTCAGTTTTCATACCCTTTTCTTACATAGATTTCTTAGCTTCTTGCATGTCTTCTGAACTGAGGAATAGAATACCTCTCTTTTTGGGGATTGGTTCAGAAGGTGGTTCAGGGAGTGTCCAATCAATGGCATTCTTCAAAATATTATTCAATTGTTCTTCGGCCTGACCAACAGTTCATTCCCTGAAAACATAACCAGCACAACTATCTAGGTAATCCCTTAAAGCATCAGTTAGTCCATTATAAAGGATGTCAAGTATTTCATTTTTCATAAGAGGATGATCACGCAAAGCTTTAAGTAATGGGTTTTTTACATCTGTGCCCCTGGTTCCTTAGTTGTGCTCATTCATCCCCACGTCCTTAACTTTTGCTCACTTTTCCCCACTCCCTAGCCTGAAACCCTCACCAAAGGTCACAACGGTGGATGCCGTCGGGTCAATGGTTTGACCGTTAACTCTGACGAGTGGGGCCGCGTCGTAAGGGCAACTCCAAATCGTACGCCCACGTCCGCTTGGGGCAAAACAGATAGATGGGCCGTCGCCTCGAGGACTCGTGGCGGCGTCCCACCTACCCCCACCGCCCAAAGTAAATGCGCACGCATGGCGGGGCCTGGTCTTCAGCCACCCACCTTCGGGTCGTCGTCCTTCTATAAGTGGAAAGCCATGGACCGGCCAGTCCACACTCCACACAGTAGCTTCCACTTCCAAAGCCAATCCTGGCCCATCCACCTCCGGCAGGTTCTAGAAACCCTAGCCCGCCGCCGTCGCCATGACCTGGCTGTGGTCCGGGAAGGGTAAGCACGGCCATGAGGCCGGCTCATCCTCTGGTAGGCGCCGCTCCGGTCGCTCTAGGAGCCCACCACCACCACCTGCTCTGCCCACTCCGCCCGCTCCACCCGCTCCGCCCGCATTTGCATTCGGTCTGCTGGCCACCCCGCAGCGCACGTGCCCGTACGTCAGCGTGGAAATATGCCAGAGGTACTGGGAGACGGCGACGCCATTGCCGTGGGAAGATGCCCACCTCCCCGACAACTGGCACCTATCCACGGATCGGGTGCCAATCCCTCCGGTGCCGGTGAGTGGCCGCGCCCGCCGTGAGGAGATCGGCCGACGTCGCGCGCGCCTGCCTCCGGATCTCCTCCACGACCGAAGGTACGGCATCAACTCGCCGTTGTGGGATACGTGGCTTCGCGACGAGCACGACCTGCGGCGGCAGTCATTTTTTGCCGGTCGTCCACCTAGCCCACACCGACGACGTGCCGCTAGCCCTCCCCAAGTGCACGGTCGTAGGCGTGTCCGTGGCCTCACCCCGACACCATCTCCGTCCCCGTCACCACAACCTCCGATGACCGAGGAGGAGGAGGCCGAGCTCATTAGGCGTGTGATGGAGGAATCCACGCGCACGCACAATGAGCGTCAATGGGCGGACATGGAGAGGGCGATGGCCCTCTCTGTGGCCGGCGACGTGGCCATCCCTGAGCTGGAGATGGCCGCTGTCGTCAAGGAGGAGGTGAAGGAGGAGGTGTCGAAGGAGCCGCCCCTTGCGGCGTGGAACCCTCGGCTGGTGGGCCAGAAGTGGGGGTGGTCGGCCAGTGCGTCGGAGATGGCCGACGCGCTGGCTATCCAGCCGTGGGCACCCACGCCGCGGCGGTCACCCGAACCGGAGTAGGAGCCATGGGAGGAGGTGTTGCAGGCGCCGCAAGCGCCTCCGGCCTGGCAGGGTCCGCCAGCCCACCTGTGGCAGCCGCCTCCCTACGTCAACCTCACCAGCGACGGCGAGGAGTAGGACGGCGCTCCTGAAGACGGCGGCGGGCGGCTTCACCGGCGGGCGGCCTTGTGTATATTTTTAATGCATGGCAGACTTATGAATTAGGTGTTTTTTTTTGAACAAATGAACTAGGGTGCCCTAGAACTATCGCCGGCCTGTGTGGTCAGCATTAATGTTTAATTAAAGCTAATGCATGGTGATGTGATGTGATCTGATGTGATGTTTGAATATGATGTGATTTGATGTTTAATTAAGGCAAAATGAATTTGAACTAACATTTGAATTTTAAGCTAAAAGAGCTTACAGTATGTGCTAAATCAATAAATAAAGTGAGCTTAGCAACAACAAGCTAAGCACCTATCCATTGGAGAGTTGAGTTGCTAAGCTATTTAATGCACTCAGCACCTTTGCATTGGAAGAGGCCTAAGTTGATCCTAAGTCGTAATGATCATGTTACCCTATGTTGAAATGATCTAACAGCAAACAAAACAAAAATACTCCTAAACACTAACCGTAAACCCTAACCCTAACCCTTCATTACAAAACCCATTATTATAAAGACAGTTCAATTTTACAAATAATGAAGAATAAGTTCAGATCCTTCTTACGCACACTGAAATGGAGCTCTAGTGATTTGTTTTATTTTTTTTCATAAACATAAACTCACTGCCACTCTCTTCTCGAACTCTATACAACACCGTACGTGATAGCTCGTATGTGTGAAGGATTTTTCATGGAAATGTCCATAAATCAAGATTATTATTTTTTGCCATGACCATGTCACATACAACGGCATTGTGAGCAGGTTTTACATTTTTTTTTATTTTTTTTGAATTTAGTTCTGCTCATTTGAACTTGGAAACGGTAGCTCACCTCAAAAAAATCTTTTTCTTAAAAATGTCCCTAAACCAAGTCTATATATTTTTAGGGTAACTATGTCTTATAAAACGACGAACACGGAAGGTTTATATTTTTTTTATTTTTTTGAACTAGTTAAGGCCATTTGAAAGTTGGTCAAACCTAAGATAATCCCGCTTACCGGCTCAAAACCCCACAGCATCTCTCCAAACCCTAACGTCGAACTACAGTCGTCCGATCATACCCTAGCGCCAAGTGACAACCGTCAGATATGGTCTTCTAGAAGGATTTCCGAGGGCGGGCTGCGTGTAGGCTCTGCGCCATTGGATCACATGGACGGCTCCGCATCGTTGGATCGTTGGGCGATCGAGACGTTGGTTCTGCTCACCCACTCGTCCGCGCAAAATAATACCAAGTACTGGTTGGGCCTTCGCTGGGCGTTGACTGTCGAGGAAGGAGGCACCGCTCCGGCTCCCCATCCTTATCCATAACCGGCTATTTAAGCTGGACGGCGTCCCCCAGCCCTAGCTCATCCGTCTGCTCCCTCTCTTCGCCAGCACCCGAGCACTCCCCTCTTCGAGCCCCTCAGCCATGCCACCACGCCGCCAGTACTACATAATCGAACACCATCTCTTCCTCCTTCGGCAGGTCCAAATCTGGAGGCAAGCGAGGCTACCTCTAGATCCGGAGGAGGATTTCGAGGAGGGGGAGGAGATGGGGGACTCCGAGCCAGAGGAGGAGCCACAGGAGCCGGAGGAGTAGGTGCCGCCGCAGGAGCCGCAGGAGCCGGAGGAGGAGGCGCTGCGGTCGTGCATCTGTGGCCCGACCAGGTGGCGATCCTCAACTCCATCCACTCGGAGTCAGCGCGGGCGGCGCAGGAGGAGGCGCAGGTGGGCGGCGCAGGCGGACTAGGCTCCGGCGCAGGCGGATCAGGCCATCTCCGACGATGAAGACGCGTAGTGCACTTGGTAGTACGTAGGATATATATTGCATGTTTTTGTATGGAACTATGGATATAAGGGACGATATATATTGCATGCTTTCGTTATTATGCTATCTGAGCTATGTTTAGCTAACTCTGGTTGCTGGTTCTATTTTCCAGTGTCCTGGATGATTGTAATAAGGTCGACCTGAACTATTTTGTTTTTGCTGATGCTTCATAATAAAAGATGGAGCGGAGGGACCCCTTTTTCAAAAAATAAATAAATATTGCATGCTTTTGTAGATGGAGGGAGTGACATTCATCCCCATAAAAGAAGCAAGCATAACATAGATATATGGTTGGGTAAAAAAGGTGGGCGATGCCCGCACGTAGTACTGCACCCTCGCCTTGGTTTGTGGCACCTGGAAGGTGGAGACGTGTGCGAGAAGAGAGGAAACAGCGGCAGCGACCGTCGTTGTGTCCGTGGCGGCGTGCATCGGTGCATGCAGGCAGGCTAGCTGGATCACGTGGCATGCATAGCAGGCTTCTGTATCGTGGCGGCGCGCATCGACGCATGCAACGGCCCAATAGTCCAACGAAACCAGGGCCCAACGGTCCAACCAGCGCCACCGTCCAATGCGGCCCCACTTGTCAGGTCCAACAGGCGACACAGTCCAGCGCGGGCCCACTCGTCAGAGTTAACGGTCAAACCATTGACCCGACGACATCCTCCGATGTGACCATTTTTGAGGCTTTTGGACAAGAGAGTGAGGAAAGTGAGCAAAAGTTAAGAGCGTGGGGATGAGTGAGTACAACTAAGGAACCAGGGGCAGAGGAATAGAAATCCCTTAAGTAATTGGAGATGCCTACCCCAAGCTTGAGGGGGATTCTCTTCTTCAGTTTGCACAAAGTTAAATATTTCCTGTAAGTCAATGTCGAGGTACGACAATCTATGGGACCGGCAAGGCCCATTTGCAGTTTGACTGTGGGGATCCACATGTACAAAGAGCGGAAACAACAGTCAACGCAGCGGATTTACCCAAGTTCGGGCCACCGTGAGATGTAAAACCATACTCATGCTTTGGTGGATTGATGTGTTTATGCCCTAGTTACAAGGAGTGCAACTTGCCGGCAAGAGTGCTCGAGAAGTGCGCTACTACGTGCAAATAGGCAAAATGTCGACCCTTGTAAAGGTTGCCATGGCCCTCCTTTTATAGGTTAAGGGGTTACCACAGTGGCAAAATAGTCATTGTACTATACAGGTAGTGACTACAGTGTCAAATACCTAACTTCGACGGCTTATGACAGATGCATTAAATGCGCCATGAGGTCTCACGCTGGAGACGTCTTCCGGCAAGGATCGTCTCTCCTTCTATGCCGTTCGCCCAGCTACCTCTTATTCCTTCGCCACGCCGCTTGGACGGGTGTCAATAAAGGCTGATTATCTGGCCAGAGCTGACATGTGCCCCGACAGGCATCACCTAACTACCTGCGCGCTCGACACCTATTTGACAAGCGACTAGCTGGTCGATGAGGTGGAGCGGTGGCTCGGTAGTGGGATCCTGCCGGCACGGAGCTTGCCGGGTCTTCCTTGCCGGCAAGGTGGCTTGTCGGTTGCCTGGCGCCTGGTTTTCTACTGCTTGTGTCTTGAGTGCAGTTATCCTCCGGCAAGCCATGTCGGCGGGAGGCTGCAACTGTGTGTGCACAAGTCAGGGTACTAAAGAACCCGTTCTTTAGTACACCGACAGGAGCCCCTGGGCCTGGGCCACACACGGTGTGTAGTGCTGTTGCGCTAGGCCCAAAACAGTGTACAGACACACGTGGCGGGGAGTAACTATAGGTAATAATGGTTTTTACTGGCTGCCCACGACGCGCATTAAATGCGGGACGTGGGAGAGGTGAAGCGAAATGGCGCTTGGGGCCGTGCATCTGAAAAAGCGCAGACACGTCATACGGGGAGAGCCAGCCCCCACGCCTTCCTCATAAAAAGGGTATCTTCGGAGGCGTTGCTCATCCACCGTTCGCCATTCCCCATCTTGCTGCCACCGTTGTCTTCAATCTCGTGCAGAGCAGAGCACCACCGCCATGCCGCAACTTCTCCACGCTTCCGCCCCCATCTCCAGAGCTCGCCATGACGCCAAAGAGGGCCAAGCAGCTCGCCGCTCCGGCCGCGGAGAAGAAAGCCAAGAAGTTTGTCGACCCCAAGGCAGAGGCGAGGAAGGAGGACATCGCAGTGATGCGGAGATCCTTCATCATATCCGTGCTGTCAGTGCTAACCGGCAACGACCTCGTCACGAGGTACGCCTACATGTATAGGAAGGCCACCAAGGCGCACACCGCACCGATCGTGCTTCTCGGCGATACCAGGCCAGGTCCGGAAAAATATTCGTTCTTCGTCGCATATTTCTACTGCGGGCTCGTTCCCCCCTTCTCCGCCTTCTTCACCAAGCTCATGCTGACCTACGGGTTCAAGCTTTTGGACTTCACTCCGAACGTCGTCACCACTTTGTCGGTTTTCGCCCATCCGTGCGAAAACTTCTTCGGAGAGGCCCCCAATGAGACGTGTGGATTGCATTGAGAAGCCTAATGACATATTTCATCTTTTTAGACGGATCAGGAAGACCAACAAATTACATACATCCATACACCTTAAAAAATTGGAACGAGCACATGGAAAATAAACAACAGAATTAGGAAATCATATGGGCATCAATGTCGAGAGAGCTTATCCCCAAAACTGAAAGATAGCGTATGGAACAAAATATTTAAATGATAATTGTAAGCGAGAGGTATCCCATGCCAATTAATCCATGGGCATGGCGTGAGCTGAAGTCGATTGCGGAAGGGTTTCATATGGATATATTCATTGTACGTTGTGAAGCTGGAGTATATGTACTTGTGCTTCATTAGTGAGCTCGGCCTTTTATGATGTCGAGACTCATTTCACTGGGGTCGGTCGCTTGGATCTCGCACTGGATGCCGTCCATCTCCCTCCTGAACCTGTCCTTGGAGCTCGCATAAAGCATCTTGCTCCTTGTTCTTGCCGTGTCAGGAGACCTATATTATTAAAGTAAGGAAACACTCCATTTTAAGTGAGGGCATATACGTCGTCCATAATTGCTGCATATGAGGAAATTAATCAGTACTCCCTCCATCCCATAATATAATGTGTTATTACAAAAATACCAAATGAAGACCAAGCTCCGTGGAGGCCTTAATTTGTTTTTATCATTTATGCCACTAATTTTAACTCCGCCTATGTTGTCTCAACATAGCCGGTCCCAAGCCCGGATAAAGGAGGAGGGTTGTGATAGGCTTGGCGAGCCAACGTCAAAACGCAGCCACTCTTATGGAGATGAAACCCAAAAGATTTTCGTTGGGGCGTAACCCTCTCAGCGACGCGCCACATCGGAACCCGGGTGTGGTGGAAAATGGGCAAGGGCCGGGCCGTCACCCCCCAGGTGGCGCGCCGTATCTTGATCTGGATACGGTGGCAAGTGAGCGAGGATCGGGTCGTCGCATCCTTAGTGGCGCGCTACATCGGCGCCCGGGTGTAGTGGAAATTGAGTAAGGGTCTTCGCATTTGACTCGACGAGTGCGAAGGGTAAGGAAGCTAGCCGAGCCTAGGAGGATTCGCTTAGGTAGCTGGAACGTAGGGTCTCTGACAGGTAAGCTTCGGGAGGTAGTTGATACCGCGGTGAGGAGAGGCGTTGATATCCTTTGCGTCCAAGAGACCAAATGGAGGGGACAAAAGGCGAAGGAGGTGGAGGGTACCGGCTTCAAGCTGTGGTACACGGGGACGGTTGCAAATAGAAATGGAGTAGGCATCTTGATCAGCAAGAGCCTCAAGGATGGAGTGGTAGACGTCAAGAGACGTGGGGACCGGATTATCCTGGTCAAGCTGGTAGTTGGGGACTTAGTTCTCAACGTTATCAGCGCGTATGCCCCGCAAGTAGGCCACAATGAGAACACCAAGAGGGAGTTCTGGGAAGGCCTAGAGGACATGGTTAGGAGTGTACCGATTGGCGAGAGGCTCTTCATAGGAGGAGACCTCAATGGCCACGTGGGCACATCTAACACAGGTTTTGAAGGGGTGCATGGGGGTTTTGGCTATGGCATCAGGAACCAAGAAGGAGAAGATGTCTTAAGCTTTGCGCTAGCCTACAACATGATCATAGCTAACACCCTCTTTAAGAAGAGAGAATCACATCTAGTGACTTACAGTAGTGGGCAACACTCTAGCCAGATTGATTTCATCCTCTCGAGAAGAGAAGACAGGCGTGCATGCCTAGACTGTAAGGTGATACCTGGAGAGAGTGTTGTCCCTCGGCATAAGCTTGTGGTTGCTCACCTCCGCTTTCGGATTCGTGTCCAGCGGGACAAGCGTGCCAAAGTCGCTAGAACGAAGTGGTGGAAGCTCAAGGGGGAGGTAGCTCAGGCGTTCAAGGAGAGGGTCATTAAGGAGGGCCCTTGGGAGGAAGGAGGTGATGTAGACAACATGTGGATGAAGATGGCGACTTGCATTCATAAGGTGGCCTCAGAGGAGTTTGGAGTGTCCAGGGGAAGTAGAAGAGAAGCTAAAGATACCTGGTGGTGGAACGATGATGTCCAGAAGGCAATTAAGGAGAAGAAAGAGTGTTTCAGATGCCTATATCTGGATAGGAGTGCAGACAACATAGAGAAGTACAAGATGGCAAAGAAGGCCGCAAAGCGAGCTGTGAGTGAAGCAAGGGGCCGGGCGTATGAGGACCTCTACCAACGGTTAGACACGAAGGAAGGCGAAAGGGACATTTATAAGATGGCCAAGATCCGAGAGAGGAAGACGAGGGATGTTGACCAAATCAAGTGCATCAAGGACGGAGCAGATCAACTCCTAGTGAAGAACGAGGAGATTAAGCATAGATGGCGGGAGTACTTTGACAAGCTGTTCCATGGGGAGAGTGAGAGCTCTACCATTGATCTGGACGACTCCTTTGCTGATACTAGCAGGCTTTTTGTGCGGCGAATCCAGGAGTCGGAGGTCAAGGAGGCTTTGAAGAGGATGAAAGGAGGCAAGGCTATGGGCCCTGATTGTATCCCCATTGAGGTGTGGAGAGGCCTCGGGGACATAGCGATAGTATGGCTAACCAAACTTTTCAACCTCATTTTTCGGGCAAACAAGATGCCAGAAGAATGGAGACGGAGTATATTAGTACCAATCTTCAAGAACAAGGGGGATGTTCAGAGTTGTACTAATTACCGTGGAATTAAACTGATGAGCCATACAATGAAGCTATGGGAGAGAGTCATTGAGCACCGCTTAAGAAGAATGACAAGCGTGACCAAAAATCAGTTTGGTTTCATGCCTGGGAGGTCGACCATGGAAGCCATTTTCTTGGTACGACAACTTATGGAGAGATATAGGGAGCAAAAGAAGGACCTGCATATGGTGTTCATTGACTTGGAGAAGGCCTATGATAAGATACCGCGGAATGTTATGTGGTGGGCCTTGGAGAAACACAAAGTCCCAGCAAAGTACATTACCCTCATCAAGGACATGTACCATAATGTTGTGACAAGTGTTCGAACAAGTGATGGCGACACTGATGACTTCCCGATTAATATAGGACTGCATCAAGGGTCAGCTTTGAGCCCTTATCTTTTTGCCTTGGTGATGGATGAGGTCACAAGGGATATACAAGGATATATCCCATGGTGTATGCTCTTTGCGGACGATGTGGTGCTAGTCGATAAGAGTCGGACGGGGGTCAACAGGAAGTTGGAGTTATGGAGGCAAACTTTGGAATCGAAAGGTTTTAGACTTAGTAGGACTAAAACCGAGTACATGAGGTGCGCTTTCGGTACTACTAGGCACGAGGAGGAGGAGGATGTTAGCCTTGATGGGCAGGTGGTGCCGCAGAAGGACACCTTTCGATATTTGGGGTCAATGTTGCAGAAGGATGGGGATATCGATGAAGATGTGAACCATCGAATTAAAGCCGGATGGATGAAGTGGCGCCAAGCTTCTAGCATTCTCTGTGACAAGAGGGTGCCACAAAAGCTAAAAGGCAAGTTCTATAGGACGGCGGTTCGACCCGCAATGTTGTATGGCGCTGAGTGTTGGCCGACTAAAAGGCGACATGTGCAACAGTTAGGTGTGGCGGAGATGCGCATGTTGAGATGGATGTGTGACCACACAAGGAAGGACCGAATCCAGAATGATGATATACGAGATAGAGTTGGGGTAGCGCCAATTGAAGAGAAGCTTGTCCAACATCGTCTGAGATGGTTTGGACATATTCAGCGCAGGCCTCCAGAAGCCCCAGTACATAGCGGACGGCTAAAGCGTGTTGATAATGTCAAAAGAGGCCGGGGTAGACCGAACTTGACATGGGAAGAGTCCGTAAAGAGAGACCTGAAGGATTGGAGCATCACCAAAGAACTAGCCATGGACAGGGGTGCGTGGAAGCTTGCTATCCATGTGCCAGAACCATGAGTTGGTCGCGAGATCTTATGGGTTTCACCTCTAGCCTACCCCAACTTGTTTGGGACTAAAGGCTTTGTTGTTGTTGTTGTTGTTGTTGTTGTATTTATGCCACTAATTTCGTGCCACTACTCAGTTTTGACAACAAAAGTTACAACTTCTCAAAAATGCCATCGAGATGTTTGCTCAAAATGCCATCGTTCCATTAGAAGTTCGCTTTAAAATGCCATTAGACACCGTTACTGTCAGGTTAAACCCGTTGAACATGTTATATGACTAAAATACACCTAAACCAACATGTCAGCTCTCTCTATCTCACAATGATAAGTGTGGCCCCCACTTGTCAGTAGTAAGCAATCGAATAATTTAAAGGAAAATAAGGACGCTGTTGGGGATTGAGTGGAATCCACACTAACGTAGTGAGATAGAGGGAGAGATGATATGTTGTTCCATGGGTATCCTTGTATACATGTGTATTTTCAGAATTTTTTGAAACTCAAAAGTTTGAAATTTGAAATTTTCAAAATCAAGGGCTCTATGGAGCCTGGTCTCCAAAATGCTCTAATCTTATTATAATTGATATATGAGTATATCAATTATAATAACATCTTATATTATGGAACAAATGGAGTAAAATGGTACTGAAAATAGTTATCCAGAAGGTATATGGATGCATATATTCGAGTATCCAGAAGTAATCCAGTCGAATATGATTATCATAATGCACCACAATGTCATAAATCGTAGGTGGATCAAAACAATGCTTTAGAGGTGTCGAATGAACACACACCACAGATCTATAACTTTTTGACCAAAATCAGGCAAAACCATTTCTCAGTTGGTGCCAATAGAGCTTCAATCAACATTCACATGTAATCCTATGTTTTTTCTCAAAACTATAAATTTTGAAAGTCATTTATGTACGTGCTCATACAAATTTTTACCAAAGAATTCAGGAATGTGTAATAGTATCTCCAGCTCTATATATAAGGAGGGGGGGCTCACTCAAAACATTCCACAAACATACCCTTCACCTTCTAGCATCCCCCTCAAATCTCACCCTTCTCCTATGATTTAATAACACAATTAAGAATGCTAAAACTATGGGGCCAGCCACCATCCAAAACATAAATAAACACAACATGCATATTAGTAATTTTAAGTAAGATAAAATCTAATAAATATCATTAGTGTCAAATTAGCATAGATTAGGACACAATTTTGATTGGCACAAATTATCACTAATTAGCATAAAATCATAACATACAAACACCTGATCCCTTCTACATGTTAGTGTGCATTAGCTCCAAGTTATCATTGCTTAGCATATAATCATCGGTTAGGAAGGATTGGCATAACAACTTTGTAGTGACATTGATCCAAACGCCTCTTGCAATATCAAAGGCCCTATCAATTGGTAATGACTAATATGTAGCGAGATCGTGGTTGTAGTAACTTTTCAACATTTTCTTGAAGGAGATTTTTTGTAGCGATTTGCTTAGCTCGCCTTTACTTACATATTGTTTAGAATGCAAGCATTCGTTTTTTACAACAAAAAATAGATTTTTTGTCTAGAAAAGGTTATATTTGGACTTCCCATAAACACTTGGCTAATATTAATTGATTTTTTGACCCGAAACTATGGGAATTTCTTCTCGCATCATTTTTTAGAGATTTTCCAAAATAAAAAAAGGTTTTTAAAATGAGGATAGAAGAAGAAACAATCTATGCTACTAGAACTACAACAACATTATATGCAATCAAGAAAACTTATGGTGAAACATCATATACTAGAGATTGAGGAGATTCAAAACGATAAGTAACTAAGAAGGAATGGGTAGTGCATTTTACTGGGTTGATGGACTGAGAAGTTCAAAAAAAAAACTTGATGGCGTTGCAATGGGAGAAAGCACAATCACAATCATGAATAGGCATGTAGTATAAGTAGGCTCATACCAGGAAAAGAAGAAGATCTTGCTCTTCTGGCAGTTCTCGTCGGTTACGAAGTCGAGATCATAGACAGCGTAGCGACACTCGTCAGCTGGGAGGCTGTTTGTGAATTCTTCATAGCCGTAACTGGTCTCACCGAGCCTCTCCACCTTGATCTCCATCGCCTTCTCGTCGATCTTGAACACGATAAACCTGAAGCTCCGTCTCGCCTTCAGGTCCGAGAACTTGATCTTGCAGTCATCGTGCACAGCCAGACCAGATGCAGAGTTCGCCTACAATTTATCCGACCGTGCACATTGATTGATCAAGAACTAGTTCATTGAGAGAGAGAGAGAGAGAGAGAGAGAGATCACCATTTTGTGCGTCTTCAAATCCCCCTACACGATGTGGGAAATTGGAAATGGAGCTTGGAGGCAAGAGAGGAGGAGAGAGATGCTAGCTGCAAGGGGGGAGAAGGTTTGTGCGAGAGGAATGTTGTGGGGAGGAGCGATAAACAAGGGGAGGTAGAGGGGAAAATAGGTTGGGGAGAGGAATTAGCACTCGGTTTGAGGTCATGCACACCTCTTGGTCCTGGGGGTTCGACCACTCTACAAGAAAGGCTATTTTTGACTTGGTCCCTAATTGTTTATGTTTAGACCGTTTAGCTTGTATGAAGAGTTATTCCCATCCAAAGCATGATCACCCAAATCACGATATTGCTTCTTAATTTGAAATTCAACGTTTAAGTAAATTCTTAGTGCCTTTTAGGTGTCTGGGCTCCTCTAAAATAACATTTTGTATTAAAGCTTGTGAAACTTGTATTGTTCTCTTTCTTTAGGCATCTATATAAGCGCTCTTGCATTGGACATGACCTTACACACCCAAGAGAATAGATGTTATGAAAATAAGAAACATAAACGTTGCCCCACATTCCTACATTAGAATCTCTCCGTAGAGATAGACATATGGAAATTTGTATCCATTATTTTTTTCCTATGATGCTTAAAAAGTCGTAAATCAGATCTACTCTATCTTGCGGAGGTGCCAGAGAAGAGATCGACAATAAGATAGCTAGATAATAGGCTTAGAAGGCGAAGGCACTATAGAAGGATCATCGGCGTACACGATGGGGATGAAAGAGAGGGTGAGGATAGAGTTGTCATTGCTAGAGACTAACAAATATGTCACTAATAGTAGCCAAATTACTCATATAAAGAATGTTGGAGTACCTACCTCCTGGGGGCATCCACCCTCGCGTCGTGCCGATGTCTCGGTTTTACCCCCTTTGATCGGACCAGGGTGTTCCTCACCGCGCCGACGGCCTCATAGGTCCATGACCTTTAGGCCGAGGGCGTGCTCGGGTCCACCTTTCTGTAGTGTTTATCATTGCACTTGCATGTGTCGTCTCATGTGTTGGCCGGAGTGGTTGTCACCGTGGCTTATTTGGTTGTTGGCCTGCGTTGGGTCGGATTATGTTGGGTACCTCCCGTTCGGTTGTGTGCCTGCACTAGGTTGTACCTCTCGTGGGATGATGTCGGGTCGGCGGAGGGTCGTTTCTTTCCTGTTCTAATTTGTCGGCCACTTTTCATGTGGTTTTCAATGGCCTCGTGTGTTGGTCGGGGGGACCATCGTCGCGGCTTATTCGGTTGTTCGCCTGCACTGGGTCGAATTATGTTGGGTGTCTCTCATTCGGTTGTTGGCCTGTGTTGGGTCGTACCTCTTGTGATGTTGTTGGGTCAGCTGAGGGTTGTTGCTTTACAGGTCCAGTTTGCCAACTACTTTTGGTGTGTTGTCGGTGGCTAGTTAGGAGGTCCTTAGGGATACCACTTCTCGGTTTGTTTGGGAAACGTCGTGTTGCTCGGTTTGTCATGTTTGGTGTTGCTGTTGGAAATATGCCCTAGAGGCAATAATAAAGTGGTTATTATTATATTTCCTTGTTCATTATAATCGTTTATTATCCATGCTATAATTGTATTGATTGGAAACACATTGCATGTGTGGATACATAGACAACACTGTGTCCCTAGTATGCCTCTAGTAGACTAGCTTGTTGATCAAAGATGGTCAAGGTTTCCTAGCCATAGACATGATATGTCATTTGATAACAGGATCACATCATTAGGAGAATGATGTGATGGACAAGACCCAAACTATGAACGTAGCATATGATCGTGTCAGTTTATTGCTATTGTTTTCTGCATGTCAAGTATCTGTTCCTATGACCATGAGATCATGCAACTCACAGACACCGGAGGAATACCTTGTGTGTATCAAACGTCACAACGTAACTGGGTGACTATAAAGATGCTCTACAGGTATCTCCGAAGGTGTTTGTTGAGCTGGCATGGATCGAGACTGGGATTTGTTACTCCGTATGACGGAGAGGTATCTCAGGGCCCACTCGGTAATACAACATCACAATAAGCCTTGCAAGCAATGTGACTAAGTGTTAGCCACGGGATCTTGTATTACGGAATGAGTAAAGAGACTTGCCGATAACGAGATTGAACTAGGTATAGAGATACCGACGATCGAATCTCGGGCAAGTAACATACCGAAGAACAAAGGGAACAGCGTACGGGATTAACTGAATCCTTGACATAGAGGTTCAACCGATAAAGATCTTCGTAGAATATGTAGGAACCAATATGGGCATCCAAGTCCCGCTATTGGTTATTGACCGTAGAGGTGTCTCGGTCATGTCTACATAGTTCTCGAACCCGCAGGGTCTGCACACTTAACGTTCGATGACGTTTCGGTAGTATTGAGTTATGTATGGTGGTGACCGAAGGTTGTTCGGAGTCCCAGATGAGATCTCGGACATCACGAGGAGCTCCGGAATGGTCCGGAGGTAAAGATTGATATATAGGAAGTCCCGTTTTGGTCACCGGAAAAGTTTCGGGTATTTCCGGTAGTGTACCGGGAGTGCCGGGAGGGTCCCGGAGGGCCATCGGGAGGGGCCACTCACGCCGGGAGGCCACAAGGGCCTTAGGGGTGGCTCACCAGCCCTTAGTGGGCTGGGCAAGCCAGCCCCTAAGGGCCCATGCGGCTGGGGTGAGGGGAAAGGCAAAAGCCCAAGAGGGGGAAGGGTTTCCAAGTGGGGGAGGAATCCTACTAGGAGTAGGATTGGAGTTGGACTCCCTCTCCTCCCCACTTCGGCCGACTCCTAGGGGTAGCCCTAGGGGCGCCGGCCCCTCCCCTCCCTCCTATATATACTAGAGGGAGAGAGGGCCAAAGACACCCAACCCAAAAGGCCACGGTGCAGCCCTCTCTCCTAATAGATCGTCTCCTCTAGTTTCCGACGGTGCTTAGGCGAAGCCCTGCCGGAATAGTTCCACCACCACCACCACCGCGCCATCGCGCTGCCGGAGAACTCATCTACCTCTCCACTCCCTCTTGCTGGATCAAGAAGGCGGAGATCGTCATCGAGCTATACGTGTGCTGAACGCGGAGGTGCCGTCCGTTCGGCGCTAGATCAGGACGGGTCGTGATTGGACCGCGGAACGGCTTGCGATTTGGATCGCGAAGACGTTCGACTACATCAACCGCATTTCTTAATGCTTCCCGCTTAGCGATCTACAAGGGTACGTAGATCCACTCTCCCTCTCGTAGATGCTCATCACCATGGATAGATCTTGCATGTGCGTAGGAAATTTTTTGTTTCCATGCAACGTTCCCAACAGTGGCATCATGAGCTAGGTCTATGTGTAGATGAGATCACAAGTAGAACACAAAGGAGTTTGTGGGCGTTGATATTCAGATTGCTTCCTCCCTTGGTCTTTTCTTGATTCAGTGGTATTGTGGGATGAAGCGGCCCAGAATAACATTACTCATACGCTTACGAGAGACCGGTTCCATCAACTGACATGTAACTTTGTTGCATAAAGATGGCTGGCGGGTGTCTATTTCTCCCACTTTAGTTGGATCGGATTCGACAAAGGCGGTCCTTGAGAAGGTTGAATAGCAATTTGTGTATCACCGTTGTGGTTTTTGCGTAGGTAAGAATCGTTCTTGCTAGATACGCGTAGCAGCCACGTAAAACATGCAACAACAATTAGAGGACGTCTAACTTGTTTTTGCAGGGTATGTTGTGATGTGATATGGCCAATTACATGATGAGATATATGTGATGTATGAGATGATCATGTTTTGTATAGAATATCACGACTTGCATGTCGATGAGTACGGCAACCGGCAGGAGCCATAGGGTTGTCTTTCATTTATTTTCGCCGTTTTGCTTTACTTTATCGCTATGAGTTAGCAATAGTTGTAGAAGCAATAGTTGGCGCGACAACCTCATGGCGACACGTTGATGGAGATCAAGATGATGGAGATCATGGTGTCATGCCGGTGACGATGGAGATCATGCCGGTGCTTTGAAGATGGAGATCAAAAGCACAAGTTCATGGCCATATCATGTCACTTATGATTTGCATGTGATGTTAATCCTTTTATGCATCTTATTTTGCTTAGGACGACGGTAGCATTATAATGTGATCCCTCACTAAAATTTCAAGATAAAATTGTGTTCTCCCCGAGTGTGCACCATTGCGAAAGTTCGTCGTTTCGAGACACCACGTGATGATCGGGTGTGATAGACTCTACGTTCACATACAACGGGTGCAAGCCAGTGTTGCACGTGCGGAACACTCGGGTTAAACTTGACGAGCCTAGCATGTACAGACATGGCCTCGGAACACAAGAAACCAAAAGGTCGAACATGAGTCATATAGTAGATATGATCAACATGAAGATGTTCACCATTGAAACCACCTCATCTCACGTGATGATCGGACTTGAGTTGGTGGATTTGGATCATGTGTCACTCGAATGACCAGAGGGATGTCAATTTGAGTGGGAGTTTTTAAGTAATATGATTAACTAAACTCATTATATTGAACAATAGTCTAAGTTGTCTTTGCAAAATTTATGTTGTAGATCAATGGCTCGCGCAGTAGCACCCATGAATTTCAATGCGTTCCTAGAGAAAGCTAAGTTGAAAGATGATGGAAGTAACTTTGTAGACTGGGCCCGTAATCTGAGGATTATCCTCACGGCTTCCCAAAAGGCTTATGTCCTTGATGCACCGCTTGGTGAACCACCTGCTTTCGGTGTCAAAACCGGCGGATCTCGGGTAGGGGGTCCCGAGCTGTGAGACTAGAATCGATGGTAACAGGAGACGAGGGGGACGATGTTTTACCCAGGTTCGGGCCCTCCTATGGAGGTAACACCCTACATCCTGCTTGATTATATTGATGATATGAGGATTACAGAGTTGATCTACCTCGAGATCAAGTAGCTAAAGCCCTAGATGAGTTCTGTCGCCCTACAACCTAAAACCCTCCGGCTTATATAGACGCCGAGGGTACCTAGGGTTTACACATAGTCGGTTACACGTCGAAGGGATAAAAATACCTATTCACTACTTTAAACGTGGAGGATACGCCACGATTGTAGAAGCTTCCTTCCTGGAGTCAGGATCTTCGATCAATCCAGTACCCGGCAAACGGCCCATATAGTCCGGCCCATAAGAAGCAGGTCTGCTATCCGAGGACCCCTGAAACCAGGACTCCCTCAGTAGCCCCCGGACTAGCCTCCAACGCCGAGGTATGTTCGGACAATCTTGTACACTGAAGTCTTCGGCTTGCGAGGCGAGTCCCTCCATCCCTTCTTGTTCGGCAACCATCCTATCATCGGTGAAATCCCAAACGTCACGGGATTGCTGGGTCCATAGTAATAGTGTTTCTTGGTCTTCGCGCATCGTGGGGAGACGAGCGGTTCAGTAGCTTTTTACAAAACTACCCCTCCCACAAAGGAGGCACCACCCATTTAAACAAACTGAATCGTGGTCCAAGCCACATCTTCTTCTTTCCCATCGGAAAAAGCCTCCAGCGAAAGGTCTCCACCAAAAATGGCGAGCGCCCCCAGTTCCTCCTCGCATCCTTACGGATCCCGTCCCGGAGACTGGACAAGCTGCTCCGTGTCTCTCCTTCGACTTCGCGACCTCGAGACCCAAGGGTACCTTCCCTCCTCATATCTGACAGCTGTCCACGCCGGTTTATCTTCATTCAACGGCGAGGCCCTCGCGGAGAATTTCCCCCATCCACAAGAGGGGGAGCGTGTATGCTTTGTGCCCTTCCTCCTGCGGGGACTCGGGTTTCCCATTCATCCGTTCCTGAGAGGGTTACTAGAGTTTTACGGAATCCAGCTCCACCACCTCACCCCAGGGTCTATTCTGCACATCTCGGGCTTCGTCGCCCTTTGTGAGATGTTCCTGGGCTGTGAGGCACACTTCGAGTTGTGGAGGAAGTACTTCTGCCTCGTCCCTTGCACCGGAGACAAGACAATTTTTGAGGTCGGTGGAGCCGAAGTATGCCGCATAGCGGGGACGGGATATCCCGTGGGGACGCCGAAGGAGTCCGAAGTATGGACTTCGGAATGGTTTTATATCGAGGACGTCCCTCTATTCGATCCAGCTCGGAGGGGTCTGCCCGAATACTCCGACGCCCCTTTGAAGAAAAGGTATAACTGGCGCCCAAAGAGCCTGTCCCAAGAAGACAGTGTTGAGGTGCAGCGCTTAGCAGCCCGCATGAGGGTACTAGCCCATCATAAGCTGACCATGATCGACGTCATGGCCGCCGCCATCACCCGGTGCGTACAACTTCTTCAACAGAGGATACACCCCTTGTGGTGTTATAACGGGACAAGCGATACTACTCGCTCCCGAAGACTGGGTCCTGCCGATCAAACAACATTAGCCGCCGCACTTGCCGACCTATACAAAGGGGAGCAAGAAGATTTTATTCGGCGGTCGACAAAGGAGGGATACTCAAGCCAATCCCATCGAATGGGTAAGCCTTTCTACCCTGTGACCACAGTTCGGATTCTCAATTTGTCCCTTTCTAAACGAAGCCCTTAATTTTATCTGAACAGGAATGGAGGAGCTTTATCTAGACAGTTAACTGTCCGGCCCCTCAGCCCGAGGACTATTCCCGTGATGATGATCCGGGCTTCCATGACGACCCGGACCTGTCAATCGAGTTTGAAGACGGGGTTTTCTACCAGGAGGGCCTTGACGGCTCCAAGGTGGCTATCATAGCGGATTACCCTGGATCCTTCCCTTCCCCTGCGACAAGCAAGAAGAAGAAAAAGTCGTCCCGCAAAAGGCAAGTATCCTCCACCGACCCAAACGTGCCGGCACCCACTCCCAAGCGCCGTAGATCCGCGCGACATACATCGGCAGCGGCGGCAGTGCCTGGGTCAGAAAGCAACAGGGATCCGACAAATGAGCCGGTCGCGGGGGCGAGCCTGCCTATGAGTTCATCCCAAAGGTATTTCGCTTGACTGTTTGATTTAGTATTATGATTTATAAAGCCTCACAAGAGACCTCTTGTCGAAATATTTAGGCAAAGAGCTCGGCCGTCCCCTGCCAAGGATGTCGCCGGGGTGTCCGGCAGGGCTCCAAAGTCCGGGCCTTCCGCTCATGCTGAAACTGCTGCGGAGGTTCCCATGGCCAATCAAGCCCCGGCCGATTCTGGTGATGCCCTATCCGTCACCAAATCCGAGGTTGGGAGCACTATGCATCATCGGCGGCGACGGGAAGCCCTGCGTCATCCGGCCTTCTCCGAACAAGAGTTCAGTGCTCTGCGTATGGCAGATGCACACCTCGGAGCCGCCCGAGCTGGGTTCGGGGAGGCCATGAAATTGATATCGTCCAGCCTTCAGGTGAGTAATCAGTTATTAAAGTCCGAGCACTCATGTAAACCCAGTAGCCCCTGAGCCTCAAATTGGTCGGAGCGACCGAATTAAGGATCCTCGTATCGTTTTGCTGCTAATGCAGGCCTCAAAGCAACGGAGCGAGCAACTGGCCAAGGAACTGGAAGCCAGCCGAACACAGGTGGAATCTGTAAAGGCCGAGTTGGAGCAAGTGAAGAGCTTTACTCGGGAGGCGCATGGTGAGTATATCTGTTCTGCTGATCTTAGTATATTCCCGTGCTGACGCGAGGGTACTATGTAGCAGCTGAATCAATAGGGCAATTACAAAGAGATTTGGATGTAGCCCGAGAATCTCAGCGATATGCCGAGTCCCAGCAGGAAGCTGGCTGTCGTGTTTTGCAACGACACCTTGAAGAGAAGAACCGCCTCAAGGAGGAGAACAAACAGCAGGCCGAAGAAATTGAGAGTTTGAAGAATCAATTGGCCCAGGCCCAAGGAGAGAACCAGAAATTACAGAGGGGCATGTTCGGTAAGTGTGATTCTATCATCCGAATTTATTTCCTATGCATGAAGCATAACACGCATGCCGTAACTCATGTATAGGTCTCCTATCTGGGCGACCCGAAGAAGAGTTTGGATCATACCAGGGAAACCTTCTGAAAGAGCTGTCCGTCCTTCATGAGCTGGCTTGGAAGGCCATGAAGAACATGTTGAAAGCATTGTGGCCCGCCGAGCAACCTCCGGAGGGGATGACCGAACTAGTCGATCGGTTCAAGGGAGCCCGAAGTAGGTTCGAGCTGTGGAAGACATCGGCCTATCGAGAGGGAGCACGAGAGGCGTGGGCGATGATCAAGACCCACTATACCGGACTTAACCCCGAGCGTATGGCTCAGGTTGGGCCAGTAGGGTCAGATGGATAAGAAGTGCCGCTCCACCTGGTATACGACCAAGTGATGCCTGCCGCCCGTCTCTCACAAGAAGATTGCTCCCTGGACACCATAATCGACAATCTCGATACGCAGCCAGATGTATGATTATATGTAGCTATGTACTAATAATCGAGGAACTGCTCCGTCCGTGTTGTAAACTTTGTCTTAACCGGCCATCGGCTTCGGCCTCCCGCGCTAAGAGCTTGGGAGTGTTCCTTGTAAATTATCACCCTAGGGGGAGTGAATTATGTTCGGGGAACCAGGCAATCCGGCCATGTGGTGCGAACAGACAAAAAGCACACAGGGAGATATGTTATATTACTGCTTAGCATAAGAAACATCTTCCGAAGAAAATAGTACCCCTATCGATACCTTTCTTCAGGGTGCTACGTAAATTGTAGGCAAAAGGCCGTATACTGTTAGTATGTGACTAAGGGCTTGTGTGAGAGAAGAAGCCCGAGTAATGGTCATAACGACCACAGACTTATTAGTTGATTCCGTCGTAGCCGATCAATTGTCTACTGAAGATAGCTAGCTTTTGGCTTCACCCGTCTGAGGTACGTATCTGGATGACCCGGTCGTAACAATCGCAGAGGTGCTCCCTTTACCCTCTAGCTGAACAATCGGGAATGTAGAGGGTAACCACAGGAGCGAGGCAACCCAGCTTGGCAAAGTCTTAGTTCGAATTGATGCATATGATGGCTTAAAAACGACAAGGAAAACATGGCATACACAATAGGTGTGAATAAATGCTTATAATTTGAAAGCCATGGCTTCGTAAAGAAGCCCCCAGGTGCTGTGTTCGGATTTAACACTTAAGGGTGTAGGCCGAAAATCTTAGTATAAGATCGGTTGAGCCGAACATAGAGTTGGGAAGAAAAGGAAAGAAGTCAAAACCTGCCAAAAATCAAGGTGGGAGGGAAAGGAAACAACAAAGAAAAGAAAGAAAAGAGGAGGGTAAAGAGTATGATGACACCGGCCTAGCCGTAGAAGCGCCGAAGACGAGCTGCGTTCCATGGGTTTGGTTCAAGGTGATTGTCCGACGGGTTCCGAAGGCGGTACTCCCCTCCTGCGAGTACTTCGTCAATTATGAAGGGGTCCTCCCATTTGGGCTTGAGTTTATGCTTCTGCTTCTCCGGGAGCCGTAGAACGAGTTCGCCCATGTTGTATGCCTGTGCCTTGACCTCCCTGCTCTGGTAACGTCGGGCCTGCTGTTGATAAAAGGTAGAGCGGGCCCGAGCTATGTCGCACTCCTCTTCCAAGGCGTCTAAGTCGTCTTGCCGATCTAACTCGGCTTCCCTTTCTTCGTACATGCGCACCCTTGGCGCATCATGAATAATGTCGCAGGGGAGGACTGCTTCTGCCCCATAGACCATGAAGAACGGTGTATATCCCGTCGATCTATTCGGGGTGGTGCACAGGCCCCATAGAACGGAGTCGAGCTCCTCAACCCAATGACAGTCGGACTCGTGAAGAGACCGGACCAAACGTGGCTTAATGCCGCTCATAATGAGGCCGTTTGCTCGTTCGACTTGGCCATTGGTCTGCGGATGATAAACCGATGCGTAATCAAGCTTAATGTCCATTTTTGCGCACCAGTCTTTGACCTCTTGGGCCGTGAAATTGGATCCATTGTCCGTTGTGATACTGTGCGGAACGCCGTAACGGTGTACCACGCCGGATATAAAGTCGATTACTGGTCCGAACTTGGCTGACTTGACATGTTTTGCCTCTATCCATTTGGTGAATTTGTCCACCATGACCAGTAGGTATTTATTTTTCTTGGTCCCCCCTTTAAGTGGTCCGACCATATCCAGCCCCCAGACCGTGAAGGGCCAGGTAATCAGAATAGTCCAAAGAGCTGTTGGGGGTATGTGACTTTGATTTGCGAAAAGTTGGCACCCCACGCAGTGCTTGACAAGCGACTGGGCGTCTGTCCGAGCTGTGGGCCAGAAAAAACCAGCCCGGAAGGCCTTGCCGACCAAGGCTCTTGCTGCGGCGTGATGGCCGCCCATCCCTGCGTGGACTTCGGCTAAGAGCTGCCGACCTTCTTCCTCAGATATGCACCGCTATAGTATTCTGGTGGTGCTTTTCTTGTATAACTCACCCTCGTGTACTTTGTAGGCTTTGGATCGCCGAATTATGCGCCGCGCCTCCGCCTGATCGTTGGGGAGTTCCTTGCGAAGAAGGTAGGCGATGAAGGGCTCGGTCCATGGCGCGATTACTTCCATGACCTCGTGAGCCGAAGGCGTTTCGTCCATGACGGAGCCGCCAATGATTTGATCGTCTGGTTCGTTTGTAGGGTGAACAACCTCGTCTGCACTGGTTAGATCGGCGCCCTTGTGATCGTCCTGCCAAACCACAGATGCTTAAAGAGCCGTTCCAGGAAAGTGTTTTTTGGGACATGGTCGCGTTTGGCCCCCAGGCGAGCCAGTATGTCGGCGGCTTGGTTGTTGTCTCTGGCAACGTGATGGAATTCCAGCCCTTCGAACCGTGCGGATATCTTGAGGACAGCGTCTCTGTATGCCGCCATCTTCGGGTTTTTGGCATCAAATTCGCCGTTGATTTGGGAGATGGCCAAGTTGGAGTCTCCCCGTACCTCCAGCCGGCGTATGCCCATTGATGCTGCCATCCGAAGACCGTGCAATAGTGCTTCGTATTCGGCTGCATTGTTGGAATCGGCATACATGATCTGCAACACGTATCGGACGTTGTCGCCAGTGGGGGATGTGAGGATAACCCCAGCCCCCAGTCCGGCCAAAGTTTTAGAACCATCGAAGTACATTGTCCAGTGGGAGTATGTACTATATTCCCGTGGGAGTTCGGCCTCTGTCCATTCGGCGAGGAAATCTACCAATACTTGAGACTTGATAGCTCGTCTTGGCTTGTAAGCGATTTCAAGGGAAGGAGCTCAATAGCCCATTTAGCTATTCGGCCGGTGGCGTCCCTGTTGTTGATTATATCGTTCAGGGGCACTTCGGATGCCACCGTGACCGAGCATTCTTGAAAATAGTGCCTGAGTTTCCGCGATGCCATAAAGACTGTATAGGCTATCTTCTGATAGTGCGGGTATCTTGACTTGCATTGCGTTAGTACTTCTGACACGTAATATACCGGCTTCTGTATCCGGAATTTGTGTCCCTCCTCCTCTCGTTCGACGACGAGCACTGCGCTAACGACTTGGTTGGTGACCGATATGTACAATAACATGGGCTCACCCGCGCCTGGTGCTGTGAGTATGGGGTTACTTGCCAGGAGTGTCTTGATTTCTTCTAACGCGGCCTTTGCTTCATCGGTCCATTCGAAATTCTTGGTCCGTTTCAGCAATTGGTAGAGCGGTAAAGCCTTTTCACCGAGGCGGGAGATAAAGCGGCTTAGTGCCGCCACGCAACCGGCCAACCTCTGGACATGCTTTAGCTTTGTGGGAATTGCAAGCTCCGATAGGGCGCGGATTTTAGCCGGATTCGCTTCTATTCCTCTATGGGAGACGATGAATCCGAGCAATTTACCAGCGGGAACTCCGAATACGCATTTCTCCGGATTGAGTCGTATGTCGTACTCGCGTAGGCTGACAAAGGTTTGCCTTAGGTCGTCGATCAGATGGCTGACGCGTTTGGTTTTGATTACCACATCGTCTACGTATGCCTCGACTGTTTTACCGACTTGTTTGGCGAGACAAGTCTGGATCATGCGCTGCTACGTAGCCCCAGCGTTTTTTAGCCCGAAGGGCATAGTGTTGAAGCAGAATGGCCCGTAAGGGGTGATGAATGTTGTTGCCGCTTGATCGGATTCCTTCATTTTAATCTGATGGTATCCGGAATAAGCATCGAGGAAACACAACGAGTCGTGTCCGGCTGTGGCATCAATAATCTGGTCTATGCGTGGTAGGTGAAAAGGGTCCTTAGGGCAGGCCTTGTTGAGGTCTTTGAAGTCGACACACAGCCGCCAGGATTTATCTTTCTTTGGTACCATAACAAGGTTTGCCAACCATTCGGGGTGTTTAATCTCCCGGATGAATCCGGCCTCTAGCAGTTTAGCTAGTTCTTCACCCATAGCTTGTCGTTTGGGCTCGGAAAAGCGGCGCAGGGTCTGCTTGACGGGCTTAAAGCCAGTGATGATGTTCAGGCTATGTTCGGCCAGCCGCCGTGGGATTCCAGGCATATCAGAGGGGTTCCAGGCGAAGATGTCCCAGTTTTCTCGTAAGAATGTTCGCAGCGCTTCGTCCACTATGGGATCGAGCTGACCTCCGATGGACGCTGTCTTGTTGGGGTCCGTCGGGTGTACCTGAAATTTAATGACTTCCTTTGCCGGTTTAAAGGACGTGGGTTTGGGCCTTTTACTGAGGATCACATCGTCCCTGTCTACTGTTGACCGAAGTGCGGTTAGCTCTTCTGCCGCAAAGGTCTCAGCTAGAGCCTCAAGGGCAAGCGCTGCTGTTTTGTTTTCGGCCTGTAGGGCTATATTCGGATCACCGGTGGTTGTGATCACTCCGTTTGGTCCTGGCATCTTAAGTTTCATATACCCGTAATGTGGTATAGCCTGGAATTTTGTGAAGGCGTCACGCCCCAACAAGGCGTGGTAGCCGCTGGGGAAGGGCACGATATGGAAGAGGAGTTCTTCGGATCGGTAGTTGTCGGGCGTGCCGAACATTACGTCCAGGGCGATACGTCCTGAACAGCGCGCCTCTTTCCCCGGGATGATTCCCCGGAAAGTTGTGTTGCTATGCTCGATGCGAGATCGGTCGAACTGCATTTTTTCTAGGGTGTCTTCGTAGATCAGGTTTAAACCACTGCCGCCGTCCATTAGCACCTTGTGTAACCTGAAGCCATCAATGATGGGGTTCAGGACTAGTGCGGCCGGTGAATGACCGGGAAGAATGGCTGGTCGGTCAGTATCTCCGAAGGTAATGGGTATGTCTGCCCATGCACTTGTTGCTGCCACATGGTATATCTGCTCGAGTTCTTTAAGAGCTCTTTTCCTCCTGTTCCTCGAAGGGAACGTTTCGTAGATCGTCAGGACTTCGGCGTTATATTCTGGTGGCGATGTGGAGCGCCTGTTCGGCGGTGGTGCCTCAAGAATGGCTTCACCGCTTTTTGCAATCTGCCTGACGACCCAGCAAGCTCTAAGGCTGTGAGTCGGAGCTATGTTCAGTAATACGGAGTGTATAGGGCAAGGTTGATCCAGTAGTCCATCAAGGATGGTACTGTCCCCTGAAAGGGGCCTGTTTCTCTTTTTGGCGGGCTCAAATTTGGCTGGCCGCTTCAGAGGTATCCTCTTTTTCCGATCTCCTCTAGGGTATTCACTAAAGATTGGTTCCGAAAACAACCGCTCGGCTTGCCAAGCGCTTTCCATGGCACAATATTTTTGTACCAAAACTGATAGCTCGGTGAAATCACGAATGTGCCGGTGCGCCAGGGCATTGAGAATCCCTTCGTCAAGGCAGTTGCGATTGAAGGTTGCCATTATCTCTTGATCACTGAGGCCCCGTACTTTGTTTCTAGCGAGGAGGAGTCTGGCCCAGTAATGATGAACCGATTCTCCTGGTGACTGCTTAATGTCCCGTAAGTCCGAAGACTTGGGGTCTGCTGCGATGCTTGAGTGATCGGCTTGGGAGGTGGGTGTTGAAAGATCTGACTCCACGCCACGGTGGGAGTTCGGAATCACGGACTCCGAACTGTGTGATAAATCAGGGACCAATTCCGGTCTGTCTCCGGAGCGAACTCTAGAGTCTGGGTTGCGGGCGGGGGCTCGGTGATCGGAGACTGGGGTATAAACCGTTTTTAGTTCCGGTCGCTGGGAGGACGAGCCCCCAGCCGTACACTCGACAGTGGCGACAAGATGGGTGACCGTGGGGATGTGAATCTCCCTATCGTCGGGTTTAAGCCCGAGCCGGTCATAGACCGGGAATTGGTCATCAGTCATACGCATGGTCTCGATTCGACCAAATAGCTCGTTCAGGAACGAGGCGATGGTAGGATGCGTGTCGCTAAAGCGAGTGGGGTCGGTATGAGGCGTCGCAGTTCCGGAGTCGCACGAAAGCGGACCCAGGTCCTGCTTAACAATGGCAGATCCGGTTACAACGACCGGATTGGGCGGTCCAGGCGGCCCGGGGATAACGACCTCCTCATCGGAGGCGGGGCCCGATGTCTCCGGCGTCGAGGCGTCGGGATCTGCGGGCTTCTCCGTGGGAGTTGAGGGTTCCACCAGGACGAGTTCTCCCCGTGAATCAGCGGCGAACTCTAAGGTTCCAAACCTGATTCCTTGATCGGGGGAAAAGTTTCCGATCCGGCCTAGGTGGCTGATCGGGCAAGCACGCGACGAGATGTTGCCGCTTGGGAGGATCTGATTCGGGGCGAGAGTCCCCTGAGTGCAGATCTCACTGCTTGTGGTGAGGTGAGCCATCGACTCCTATGGCGATCACAGCGGAACTCTCAATGAAAGCACCAATGTCGGTGTCAAAACCAGCGGATCTCGGGTAGGGGGTCCCGAGCTGTGAGACTAGAATCGATGGTAACAGGAGACGAGGGGCATGAGGTTTTACCCAGGTTCGGGCCCTCCTATGGAGGTAACACCCTACGTCCTGCTTGATTATATTGATGATATGAGGATTACAGAGTTGATCTACCTCGAGATCAAGTAGCTAAAACCCTAGATGAGTTCTGTCGCCCTACAACCTAAAACCCTCCAGCTTATATAGACGCCGAGGGTACCTAGGGTTTACACATAGTCGGTTACACGTCGAAGGGATAAACATACCTATTCACTACTTTAAACGTGGAGGATACGCCACGATTGTAGAAGCTTCCTTCCTGGAGTCAGGATCTTCGATCAATCCAGTACCCGGCAAACGGCCCATATAGTCCGGCCCATAAGAAGCAGGTCGGCTATCCGAGGACCCCTGAAACCAGGACTCCGTCACCTGCTCCAATAGAGGCTGCAGACGTTGCGAACGCCTGGCAGACACATTCTGATGATTACTCAATAGTTCAATGTGCAATATTGTATGGCTTAGAACCGGGAGTTCAAAGACGTTTTGAACGTCATGGATCATATGAGATGTTCCAGGAGTTGAGGTTTATCTTTGAGAAGAATGCTCGGATCGAGAGGTATGAGACCTCCGATAAGTTATATGCTTGCAAGATGGAGGAGAACGGGTATGTCAGTGAACACATACTCAGAATGTCTGGGTATTCCACCCGTCTAGCTGAATTGGGGATGCCCCTTCCGCCAGAGGCGATCACTGACAGAGTTCTTCAATCACTGCCACCTAGCTACAAGAGCTTCGTGTTGAACTATAACATGCACGGGATGAACAAGTCAGTCACCGAGCTGTTTGCGATGCTAAAAATCGATGAGTCCGAGATTCAGAAGGAGCATCAAGTGTTGATGGTCAATAAAACCACTAGTTTCAAGAAGAATGGCAAGGGCAAGAAGGGTAACTCCAAGAAGAGTGGCAAAGCAGTTGCCCCTCCCGTGAAGAAACCCAAGGTTGGACCCAAGCCAGAAACTGAGTGCTTTCATTGCAAGGGAACTGGTCACTGGAAGCGGAACTGCCCAAGTATCTGGCTGACAAGAAGGCGGCCAACACCAAACAAGGTATATATGATATACATGTTATTCATGTGTACCTTACCAACTCTCGTTGTAGTGCCTGGGTATTTGATACCGGTTTGGTTGCTCACATTTGCAACTCAAAACAGGAACTGCGGAATAGACGGAGGCTGGCAAAGGACGAAGTGACGATGCGCGTGGGACATGGTTCCAAGGTTGATGTGATCGCCATCGGCATGCTCGCTCTTCGATTACCATCGGGATTAGTGATGAACCTGAATAATTGTCATTTAGTGCCTGCGTTAAGCATGAACATTATATCTGGATCTTGTTTATTGCGAGACGGTTACTCATTTAAATCAGAGAATAATGGTTGTTCTATTTATATGAGTAATATCTTTTTATGGTCATGCACCCAATGTGAGGGGTTTATTCTTATTGAATCTCGATAGTGATGATACACATGTTCATAACATTGATGCCAAAAGATGTAGAGTTGATAATGATAGTA
Source organism: Elymus sibiricus (assembly GCA_039707655.1). NCBI lineage: Eukaryota > Viridiplantae > Streptophyta > Magnoliopsida > Poales > Poaceae > Elymus > Elymus sibiricus. The sequence continues at coordinate 221,642,700 of CM077665.1, forward strand.
CGACTTTCTTGTGGCACTGTCGTTTAGGTCATATTGGTGTAAAACGCATGAAGAAGCTCCATGCTGATGGACTTTTGGAGTCACTTGATTTTGAATCACTTGACACATGTGAACCATGCCTCATGGGCAAGATGACTAAGACCCCGTTCTCTGGAACAATGGAACGGGCAAGTGACTTGTTGGAAATCATACATACTGATGTGTGCGGTCCGATGAGCATTGAGGCGCGCGGTGGATATCGTTATTTTCTCACCTTCACTGATGACTTAAGTAGATATGGGTATATTTACTTAATGAAACACAAGTCTGAAACGTTTGAAAAGTTTAAGCAATTTCAGAGTGAAGTTGAGAATCATCGTAACAAGAAGATTAAATTCCTACGATCTGGTCGATGAGGAGAATATCTGAGTTATGAGTTTGGCAGTCACTTAAGACAGTGTGGAATTGTTTCACAATTGACACCGCCTGGAACACCACAGCGTAATGGTGTGTCTGAACGTCGTAATCGAACCTTATTGGATATGATGCGATCTATGATGTCTCTTGCCGATTTGCCACTATCATTTTGGGGTTATGCATTAGAGACAGCTGCATTCACTTTAAATAGTGCACCATCGAAATCCGTTGAGACGACGCCATATGAACTATGGTTTGGCAAGAAGCCAAAGTTGTCGTTTCTTAAAGTTTGGGGATGTGATGCTTATGTCAAAAAGCTTCAGCCTAAAAAGCTGGAACCCAAAGCGAAGAAATGCGTCTTCATAGGATACCCAAAAGAGACAGTTGGGTATACCTTCTATCTCAGATCCGATGGCAAAGTGTTTGTCGCTAAAAACGGAACATTTCTTGAGAAAGAGTTTCTCTCGAAAGAATTGAGTGGGAGGAAAATAGAACTTGATGAGGTTGTTGAACCTTTACTTCAACCTGAGAGTAGCGCAGCGCAGAAAGATGTTTCTGTAAAGCCTACATCGGTTGAAGAGGAAGTTAATGATGATAATCATGAAGTTTTGGATCAAGTTGCTATCGAACCTCGTAGGTCGACAAGGACACGTACTGCTCCTGAGCGGTACGGTAACCCTGTCTTAGAGGTCATGTTGTTGGACAACGATGAACCTACGAGCTATGGAGAAGCGATGATGGGCCCGGATTCCGAGAAATGGTTAGAGGCCATGAAATCCGAGATGGGATCCATGTATGAAAACAAAGTATGGGCTTTGGAAGTATTACCTGAAGGGCAAAAGGCCATTCAGAACAAATGGATCTTTAAGAAGAAGACGGACGCGGACGGGAATGTCACCGTCTATAAAGCTCGACTTGTGGCAAAGGGTTTTTCACAAGTTCAAGGAGTTGACTACGATGAGACCTTCTCACCCGTAGCGATGCTTAAGTCCGTCAGAATCATGTTAGCAATAGCTGCATTTTTCGATTATGAAATTTGGCAGATGGATGTCAAAACAACGTTCCTTAACGGTTTCCTTAAGGAAGAGTTGTATATGATGCAACTAGAAGGTTTTGTCGATCCAGAAAATGCTGACAAAGTTTGCAAGCTCCGGCGATCCATTTATGGACTGGTGCAAGCATCTCGGAGTTGGAATCTTCGCTTTGATGAGGTGATCAAAGCGTTCGGGTTTATACAAGTTTACGGAGAAGCTTGTATTTACAAGAAAGTGAGTGGGAGCTCTATAGTGTTTCTAATATTATATGTGGATGACATATTGCTGATTGGAAACAATGTAGAAATGTTGGAAAGCATGAAGGAATATTTGAACAAGAGTTTTTCAATGAAGGACCTAGGAGAAGCTGCTTTCATATTAGGCATCAAGATCTATAGAGATAGATCGAGACGCTTAATAGGACTTTCACAGAGCACATACCTTGACAAAGTTTTGAAGAAGTTCAAAATGGATCAGTCCAAGAAGGGGTTCTTGCCTGTATTGCAAGGTGTGAAGTTGAGTAAGACTCAATGCCCAGTGACTGCAGAAGATAGAGAAAAGATGAGTGTCGTCCCCTATGCTTCAGCCATAGGCTCTATCATGTATGCAATGTTGTGCACAAGACCCGATGTCAGCCTTGCCATAAGTATGGCCGGAAGGTTTCAAAGTGATCCAGGAATGGAACACTGGATGGCGGTCAAGAATATCCTTAAGTACCTGAAAAGGACTAAAGATATGTTTCTCGTTTATGGAGGTGATCAAGAGCTCGTCGTAAAGGGTTACGTCGATGCAAGCTTTGACACTGATCCGGATGACTCTAAGTCTCAAACCGGATACGTATTTATTCTCAATGGGGGTGCGGTAAGCTGGTGCAGTTCCAAGCAGAGCGTGGTAGCTGATTCTACATGCGAAGCGGAGTACATCGCTGCCTCGAAGGCAGCGAAGGAAGGTGTCTGGATGAAAGAGTTCATGACAGATCTTGGAGTAGTGCCCAGTGCACTGAACCCAATACTCCGTTCTGTGACAACACTGGTGCCATTGCTCTAGCCAAGGAACCAAGGTTTCACAAGAGGACCAGACACATAAAGCGACGTTTCAATTCCATCTGCGATTACATCAAGGAGGATGACATAAATATTTGCAAAGTGCACACGGATCTGAATGTCGTAGACCCGATGACTAAACCTCTTCCAAGGGCTAAGCATGATCAACACCAGAGCTGTATGGGTGTTAGATTCATTACAATGTAAATCACATAGTGATGTGAACTAGATTATTGACTCTAGTGCAAGTGGGAGACTGTTGGAAATATGCCCTAGAGGCAATAATAAAGTGGTTATTATAATATTTCCTTGTTCATTATAATCGTTTATTATCCATGCTATAAGTGTATTGATTGGAAACACATTGCATGTGTGGATACATAGACAACACTGTGTCCCTAGTATGCCTCTAGTAGACTAGCTTGTTGATCAAAGATGGTCAAGGTTTCCTAGCCATAGACATGAGATGTCATTTGATAACAGGATCACATCATTAGGAGAATGATGTGATGGACAAGACCCAAACTATGAACGTAGCATATGATCGTGTCAGTTTATTGCTATTGTTTTCTGCATGTCAAGTATCTGTTCCTATGACCATGAGATCATGCAACTCACTGACACCGGAGGAATACCTTGTGTGTATCAAACATCACAACGTAACTGGGTGACTATAAAGATGCTCTACAGGTATCTCCGAAGGTGTTTGTTGAGCTGGCATGGATCGAGACTGGGATTTGTTACTCCGTATGACGGAGAGGTATCTCAGGGCCCACTCGGTAATACAACATCACAATAAGCCTTGCAAGCAATGTGACTACGTGTTAGCCACGGGATCTTGTATTACGGAACGAGTAAAGAGACTTTCCGGTAACGAGATTGAACTAGGTATAGAGATACCGACGATCGAATCTCGGGCAAGTAACATACCGAAGAACAAAGGGAACAGCGTACGGGATTAACTGAATCCTTGACATAGAGGTTCAACCGATAAAGATCTTCGTAGAATATGTAGGAAACAATATGGGCATCCAGGTCCCGCTATTGGTTATTGACCGTAGAGTTGTCTTGGTCATGTCTACATAGTTCTCGAACCCGCAGGGTCTGCACACTTAACGTTCGGTGACGTTTCGGTAGTATTGAGTTATGTATGGTGGTGAGCGAAGGTTGTTCGGAGTCCCGGATGAGATCCCGGATGTCACGAGGAGCTCCGGAATGGTCCGGAGGTAAAGATTGATATATAGGAAGTCCCGTTTTGGTCACCAGAAAAGTTTCGGGTATTTCCGGTAGTGTATCGGGAGTGCGGGGAGGGTCCCGGAGGGCCATCGGGAGGGGCCACTCACGCCGGGAGGCCACATGGGCCTTAGGGGTGGCGCACCAGCCCTTAGTGGGCTGGGCAAGCCAGCCTCTAAGGGCCCATGCGGCTGGGGTGAGGGGAAAGGCAAAAGCCCAAGAGGGGGAAGGGTTTCCAAGTGGGGGAGGAATCCTACTAGGAGTAGGATTGGAGTTGAACTCCCTCTCCTCCCCACTTCGGCCGACTCCTAGGGCAGCCCTAGGGGCGCCGGCCCCTCCCCTCCCTCCTATATATACTAGAGGGAGAGAGGGCCAAAGACACCCAACCCAAAAGGCCACGGTGCGTCCCTCTCTCCTAATAGATCGTCTCCTCTAGTTTCCGACGGTGCTTAGGCGAAGCCCTGCCGGAATAGTTCCACCACCACCACCGCCGCGCCGTCGCGCTGCCGGAGAACTCATCTACCTCTCCGCTCTCTCTTGCTAGATCAAGAAGGCGGAGATCGTCATCGAGTTGTACGTGTGCTGAACGCGGAGGTGCCGTCCGTTCGGCGCTAGATCGGGACGGATCGTGATTGGATCGCGGGACGGCTTGCGATTTGGATCGCGAAGACATTCGACTACATCAACCGCGTTTCTAAACGCTTCCCGCTTAGCGATCTACAAGGGTACGTAGATCCACTCTCCCTCTCGTAGATGCTCATCACCATGGATAGATCTTGCGTGTGCGTAGGAAAAATTTTGTTTCCCATGCAACGTTCCCCAACAGTTGCCTCGTTCGGCGTGGTTTTTCTGCTCTTGGTATGTTGTATGTGGCCGGTTAGGAGGTCGTTGGGATGCAACTTCTTGTTTTTTTTGTGCGGGTGGTGCTAAGTCATCCATAAAAGAGAAGTGAGTCTGCCTGCCGGCAAATGATTTGAAATTGAAACTGACTATAGAGGAAACTGAAGCCCTAATTCCCCATTCTTTCTATCTTACATCGCCATCGAGCCCTGGTTGTAGAGTCATTGGTTTTTAATCGCATTGGATTTATGTTTTCTTTGGCTTTTCCATTCGTTTCGTTCAACCCTGATCTGGATAGATAGCTCGACTTCTATTAGCTGGCAATGGTTTTGCCAAGGAAAGGGTTTGGTGTCACCAGAGTCGACATGCGTTGATGTAATTGAAATATAACGCTTAAGGTTACTGATGGTATAAATTTTATTGTTTATAACCTTATGACTTTCATCGTTTGGTTTTTAAGTTTGTATTTGTGAGTAGATTGTTTCCGTCTACGTATTCTTGCCCTAGGGCACTCTCCCTATTACAGCCCATAGGTCACACGTACCAAAAGAATGAACCGTTTCTGCGTCTACGTCTTGGGAGAGTTGCAACAAGGATTATACGTATTAAGTACATCATGTATGAAGATAAGGTGTGCCCTATTATTATTTTCTCTTTTCCCCTGTTACCATGCAACATCGCGTCACTGTTGTACAAGTGGCGGTGATTGTGTTGGTGGGGGTGGTATGCATGTTTGCTTTCTTTGCTGATATGTGCTCTTTATGTTCTGTTTTGTGCTCTCTGGGTGCTGCCTTCGTCATGCCCTGGTTTGATCCGCACAATTCCACTCTTTGACGATGTGGTTGATCCTGGGCCCATGTATTTCTGGCCTCGCGGTTTGGTGGCTCGCATTTCGTGTCCTTGTATTGCCCCCGTCTCGCGTTGCGTATCGTCCATGACCTCACCATGGTGGAGCGTGAGGCGATGAGTCACGCGAAACATAGTGAAGCTCGCGGAGATCTTCAACTGGATGATCATGGAAGCACGCTCCACTAACCCCATCTGGTGGGGTCGCTAGGAGTGCCTCTTTGGGGTCATGCCCGACTCCGATCCTTTGCTACTTGCCTACCTATCTTCCTCCCGGATCCCCTAATTGTGTTGTCGAAACAATGTCATCTTTCGGGCTCCAACACCTGTGGCGGCAGTCGCGTAGCGCATCGTCCATGACTTCACCATGGTGGAGCGTGAGGCGATGAGTCACGCGAAACATAGTGAAGCTGGCGGAGATCTTCAACTGGATGGCCATGGAAGCACGCTCCACTAACCCCATCTGGTGGGGTCGCTAGGAGTGCCTCTTTGGGGTCATGCCTAACCCTGATCCTTCGCTACTTGCCTACCTATCTTCCTCCCGGATCCCCTAAATGTGTTGTCGAAACAATGTCATCTCTGGGGCTCCAACACCTGTGGCGGCAGCAAGGGATAGTTTCCTTCGTCTTTCCTCACCCTTTTTTCTTTTCATTAGCATCAATGTCAGAACATGTCGGAGTCTTGTTTATAATGCATCCATTAGTACTCCCCGACCAAAGCACATAATTATAGACAACTTAGACCGAAATTATCTTTGTCTAATTCTAGGATTAGTAAGTCATTTAGGCTAAAAAAAGGAAAGAGATACACACAATCGAAAGGAAATAGTTTTCCTTTTTTTTCTCTACAAGGGGAGATACATGCAATAAAGGAAGAGATGGTTTCCTTCTTCTGAAGGGTCAAGATCGGAATTACGAGAAATAAGAACAGGTGAACCTTACCTCGTGGATTTTTATAAAAACAAATACAACTTATTTTAAGGAACGGAGGGAGTACACCCTAACAGGACACTATCATTAATATCTATATGTTTCAATAAACTAGTAGCCATCTTAATCTATATCACCTTAGTCAAAATGATTTGATTGCACCACAATATCTCCATACTACAACACCAACACAGTAACATCATCATGTCATCGCGCCGTACATGCTCTTTTGTGAGGCTTGTGCCCTACAAGGTACTACGGTCAGGTCCTACTGTACATCAGCTGGGAAGCTAAAGTCATCCAAAACCTAGAGTAGACTAACAATTTCCCACCAACGGGAAGAACATATATTCTAGCCTTGTAGCTTGATACATGTACATCTTCCGGTGAAACTACATCCTGAAATCCATGACGCAGACAGTATTGTTGGAGAAGCAAGCTGCTATCTTGCTGCCTTCTTTGTTCCAGCACACTTCGAAAATGCCACCGCTCCCTCTGAAGGTCTTCAGGATCCTGCCTTCTTTGACGGACCATATATGTAGGCTTTGATCCAGCGACCCACTAGCCAGGTACTCGCCATCAGGGCTAAAGGCCACAGAATAAACTGGCTGCCTGTAATCAATCATAAATTGACGAGAGTTTAGCATTCTGTGTGTGACACAGTAAGTCGCCATAATTTTCTTCTCTTAGTATCAGTACCTATGGCCAGCCAAGCTGTACAGAAGGTGTCCTTGCTCAACTTCCCATAGCTTGATAGTTGAATCAAACGATGCGCTGCATATAAAACAAAATAGTCCATCATTGCTGATAAACACGAGGAACCTGCTGGGGTAGCAAAATCCTCCTCAGAAGCAAGGAACCTAATGCAGATACCTAATTCTGCTAGTTTACCGACTATCTTATACACGAGGGATAAACAAAGCTATCAAACAGAAACTGAAACCACTGAATGGTGAACTAGGTGTTTGTACTGAAATAACATTGACCAAGAACTGACCTACAACACAAGTTGACGCTGAAAAAATATCATCTCGGACTATTAACATGCTCCGTACAAATCATGATTTGGCATGAGCTAATTTGTTACTGCTGGCTATTCTATTACAAGAAGATATGTTCTCGCTGAAGCGAGGCCTAGTGTGCCATATCATCCAAAGGAAGCATTATACTGGATTGCAGTAGACGCTGAGAACGACTAATCACCCAACTAACTACCCATCGATAATTTCCAAAATTACAGTGGATATCATTGAAGGTAGGAGAGAGCGAACTTACTGAACAACCACTTTGCAGTGTACTGCAACTATCAAGTTTCCCAGGATACACTACCTCTGACCAAATACATGATGTCCCAGAAAATGTTCGGTCAAACTTTACAATCTTTGACCACTGATTAATAGACTAAATGAATTTGTTAGACAGAAATTGTAACACAAGATTTCTCATTAAAAATAATTTTACAATGTTTAATTTTATTATTACTAATGCATGCAGAATTAACTGGTCAAGGTTACTCACTGAAGGCTGCACATAATTAAACGTCGGGAATACATGTTAGAACAGGTCGGTCAGTTGACCCAACAGTCAACTGTCAGAAATGAAAATACAAAGGCATTATTTGTCTTTAAAGGCTCTAGCCAGTGCCCAAATTATACCTTGCCAAAAGCAGCTGTTGATTGGGATTGTTTGTTCCTGGACCTGTGGGGCTCCATCTAATAGTGTATATTTCCTGCAAAAAGACAGTTGAGTAGATGAGAGAAGGTTAGAAAATCGAAGGGATCAGGCAAGGATAACGAATATTTGACAAACCTTGGTATGCTCTTTAAAATCATATACACATTTGTCCTGCTTCACACTCCATATCTGACAAAGGAAAAAAGAAAAAGGAACGCTTCATTACGAAAAAAAGACAAAGCACCTCCATAGGGTCAGCTTCTGTGAAGTTTGACCAATTTTATGTTTAAAAATATCAACTTAAGTTCGACCAATTTTATGTTTAAAAATATCAACTTAAGTTTTTTGAGGAAGTGGGAGTAAAAAAAGAGGACTCTGTACCCCCCGCTAACATGTTATGTATCTGACAGCCCGGTCCACTAAAACTAGACAGGGGGTTATATGGAGATCAAAATATGCATCAAACCCTCTCCATCTTCACCATCAGTAAGTTCTGGTCCAACCGAAAAGAGCCATCTGTCTCCACCAAACTTAAAGCATCTCCCACGAATTACTTGCCAATTCGTCACCTATGTGTGCCCGTGCTTTCGCCTCCGCATCCGAGGCTCCGAGCAAACACTGCATCATCCATAACTTGCGAGCGCACACGCGTGAAGACTGTTGCTTCATGCTGTCCGGTACGTTGATGTTAAATCCTAGCATCAATTCCAATTTTTTAATTTGGTTATTTAACTGTGATATGGAGATAATCACTATCTCCCATGTTGCTAAGTATTCACAGGTCATAACTGTGGCATGGGTCTTCTTCAATGCTTTGATTTCAGCATTTTCTTTTCGAACCTGCTGACGGCAGCATCAATCTCGAGGTTCTTGCATGGCATCGTTGAAAGTGCATATATCCCCCCTGTGGGTTTTGGTGATTGATGAAAAGACATTCAATTAAGTATATTTCAGGTTTAGTCCATTTGGTAAGTGGAAACAATGGAAGGTGACCCCTACTTATGTTTATCAAGGTGGTTGTAACCCAAGGCTCTTAGTTAGGTTGCAATTTCCTAGGATTTTGGTGGATCGAAGATTCCACATTGAATCTAAGGACAACCATACTATGAAGATGGTCAAATGCAAGAGGTCTAGGGATGAACACCTGTCAAATAATTACAGGTGCTCCCTAAGATTTCAACTTCAAATTCTTTAATCATCTCATTTTACTCCATCCCAAAAGCTCCAGACCAGTTGGACGGTGGAACCTAGCCAGGTGAGTTGTGAGAGTTCTGCTGAGCAAACTGGCGATTTTCCAAAGTTCCATCCAGAACAATGCTTTTCTGTGTTTTATACCTACCTCTGTTAGCTCCAGTACCTCCGAGCTCTTTCTTACTTGGCACTCTTGAGCGGTTATCGTTTGCTCCAGCCAGTTATTCAAATATAGGTTTTGTGCTCCTGAGCTATAGTGAGCTGGGACTTAACCATTTCTGCCAAGCTCATTTTCATAGGGTACTCTGTTAGTCTCGGTACCTCTTAAGAAATCTTTGTCCGGTACTACTGAGCACACTCCTTCAAAGCAGAGATGAGCCATCTTTTGTCTGGAACCTCTGAGCTTTGTTCCTCCTGTACCTCCGGGTATTTGGAAATCAAAGATGCTTCTGGACAGTCCGGTACCTCCAGGTAATTTGGACAATTCCAGGGCTCTAGGATTTAAACACTTGTGCACTTCTCCTATTCAAACGATCAGATTTTCACCTTCTCTATAAATTGACCCTTGCATACCTTGAGTGGATGAGCCTTTATGGACGAAGATGTGGAGGCAACACCTCCCCCCCCCCCCCCCCCCCCAACCCCCAACCCCCTCCGTTGAGAAAGCCCTTTGCTCTGCACTTCACCTCTCGTGCTGTAAATCTATCTTTGATTCTTAGATCCATGAGTTCTCGAGCTTTGATTGAAAATCTTGTTGGGGAGTTCATTCAAGTGGCCTTGCTTTGTGAGAGTGGATCTTCAAGATACTCTACTGGTTTTGGTGATTTATGGCAACCATTTGAGAGGAGCAATGATTTCAATGAGTGTATTTCAGGGACTAGGACTAATTTTCTTAAACGGGCCCTTTGCTGTAAGTAGAATATCAATGGTGACCCTACCTCAAGCTTGTGCCTTGTCGTATGTATTTCTAGGCTTTTGGTGAACCCAATGATTCACACTGAGTGTAGGACAACCATACTATGAAGAGGGGCACAAGCAAAGTACTTTGGTTTGAAATCCAAGAACAGATCCTACACCAAAGTCCTCAAATCCACTCCCTAGCGTTTGTATGAGTTTTTCTAAGCTCTGGTACTTCCGAAGATTTATCTTCCGGTTCTACAACGCCACTTAAGACTTACTCATGCTCAAAGAACAAACCTAGATTCCACGGTTCGGAACCGCTGTTTACTTCGTTCGAAACTGCCGAGCCAATCCTTACTGAAATATTCTCTGTTTGCCCCAGCAGTTCGAGCATAAATTTTTTCATCAACACTTTCGAGCCGTCTCAGTTTGCTTCTTTGCGAGTCACAGTATAAGTTCGGTACCTCCACTCTTTTCGCTCCGAAACTTCCGAGCTGTGACTCAGCCTTTTTTGCAACTTCTCTGTTGAGAACTGCTCTGTCCACTACGGTAGTCACCGAGCAACTCGTTTTACCCGATACTTCCGAGTCGTTCTATCTTCGTAGAAAAAGAGCTACCTTTTTCGTTCAGACCCACCGTTCATCTTTTCAACCGAACTTCCTAGTGTTGTGATTGTTCAAATTTATTTGAACTCTCTAGGTAGCTCTGCAAGTTTTCTTCCGGTACTTCCGAGCCAGTTACCTTATCTAGTAATGGGCAGATTTTGGATCTCCTCTATAAATATGCTCACATACCCTTTCGTAAATGCAACCATTCCATTCCATCCTTAGTCATTTCACTCACTTCACCACTTGCAAGACACTCCATCCCACTCCACTCTACTCCATCCATCTACCATGCAGAGGAACAAAGATCCAAGGCAAGAAGAGAAGGGTTGGGTGATTCCATGTTCACTTCTTAGATCTTTGAAGGCCAAGAACCTCCCTTTCTTCAGTCCCTACACCTCAAGTCCTCTCCTTTCACCACAATCTTATTCTTTTGAGAGAGTGTTTATGTGGATTCTTGAAGGATTGACTGAAGATCATTTGAGGAGTTCTTGTCAATTAACTTTGCTTTTCTTGTTACTATTGGATGGTGTGTGCATCCTAGACGGCTAGGACTCATTTGAGAGCCTTTGATAACTTGGTGTGGAGGTCTCGAGTTTGTACAGGCTCAGAGATCGCCTACTTGGTGAAGATCTACCCTTAGTGGGGCTTTCAAGCGCATGCCATGGTGGAACAGGATGATTGTGCTCAGTGGGCCGCTTGGAGGGCGACACAACTAGGATCCTTGTGATCCTAGAACATTTGGTTCAAAGCCTGCATCAACATGGATAGCATCAACTATTCGAACCATGGAAAAACAACCTCATGTCACGAGTGTTTGCATCCTCTTAACCCTACCTCCTACTTCAAGTTCTTTTTTTCCTTGTTAACTTGCTTGCTACATTCCTTGGGTTGTCTAGTCCTTGCAGTATTGTTCTAAGAACTGCCAACCTTAAAATTGCAAGTAGAATTATTTGATAGGACTATTCACCCTACCTCCTACTTACTAGCAAGTTATAATTTTCTGCTGATCAATACTCTTGTTAACTTGCTAGCTATGTTCCTTGTAGTGTTGCTCTAAGAACTGTCAACCTTAAAATTGCAAGTAGAATCCTTTGGTAGAACTATTCACCCCCCCCCCCCCCCTCTCTCCACCCCATCTAGAACTTAGACCTCAATCCAAAACAGTTTATTTCTTACTCCTCGAGGGTGTGCGCCTCCTAGAACGTTAGAGTGTCACTTGAGAGCCTTCATGTATTAAAGAGTCAGGAAGTTTGTAAAGGCCTAGAGAGCGTCTCTTTGTGAGAAGATCTACCATGAGTGAGGCTCCCTTTGTGGTTGCCATGGTGGAATAGGTGGACTAGGCCCTTGGTGGCATAGTGAGCCAAGACCTTTGTGGTTGTAGGATTTTGTGTACAAACCTCCGCCAACGAGTCTTTTGGTGGCTTTTTTAGGCTTCTAGAATAAGCTGCCCCCATACCCAGCTTATTCTAGAAGCCCAACCAAAAATATTTCTTTAGAAGTCTACTAGTCAAGTCTTAATTAGTAGGCTTCTAAAAACATAATTTTGGTTGGGCTTCTAGAATAAGCTGGGTAGGGGGCAGCTTATGTTAGAAGCCAGCAAAAGAATTGGCCCTAAGATTGCACCAACAATCCAAACCTTGGGTAAAATCACCTGTGTGTGATCTCTTCCCCTGCTACTATACTTATTGCGAATTTTGCTTCCGCTGTTAATTTCATATATTTGCATGCAACTAGGGGTACTTAGTTTAAACCTTTCCCGCTAGAAAGTAGTTGTTATTATTTATTCACCCCCCCCCCCCCCTCCCCCAAGAAAAAAGACAAGTGATCGTGCAAAGAGCGCGAAGATGCACAGTTCACGTTCTCGAGAAGCTCATGGCCCCATAACCCCGTGGACAAACGACCTTTGTGGCCAACACCAATGTCTCCACGCTGCTCTCCGCCATCGTTCTTCTCCTGCTACCTAGTAACACAGTGGTGTTAGCACCACCACCACATCTTCCAGTTTCGAGAGTCTAAGCCGCCACACTCGCTGTCACAACATGCGGGTGTGACAATCTCATTGTCGTAGGCTCGCTGTTAGAATCCCTCCATTTTCGAGAGCTCTGAGTTGTCGTGCACCTCACCTAACAGAACCCGCTAGAGCCGCCGTCGGGATACTTCAAGGTTTACGAGTCGACGAGTCGTTCCTGTTAGGAAATATGCAACTTGTATTTCTAGGAGGCCATAGGCCAGTATATATACATGTACAGGTGTGGAATATATGCAGGAAACCCCTTATACAATGGGGTAAATACGAAAAGGTTACATGGCTATATATGTAATACTCTAACACCCCCCCTCAAACTCATGGTGGATTAACAACACTGAGTTTGGAGAGATAGAAGCCATGCTGCGCTCTAGTCTGAGCCTTCGTCAGAAAATCCGCCAACTGTAACTCGGAAGGCACATACTGAAGAGCAATAACCTGATCCTGCACACCAGCGCGCACATAGAAAGCATCAACACCAATATGTTTGGTGAGCTCATGCTTCACAGGATCGCGCGCAATGCTAATAGCACCTGTACTGTCAGATAATAGCAGAGTAGGTGTAGTGACAGAAACACCAAAATCCTGAAGTAACCACCGTAACCAAGTCACCTCTGCCGTCAAAAGAGCCATAGCTCGTAACTCAGCCTCTGCACTCGAACGGGAAACTGTAGTCTGTTTCTTCGTCTTCCAGGCAATGAGAGAACCACCAAGAAAAACATAATAAGCAGAAAGTGAACGGCGATCGGAGGGATCACTAGCCCACGTAGCATCCGAATAGGCCTGAAGCTGTAAAGAACTGGAACGAGGAAAGAATAGACGGTGAGAGATCGTGCCCCGAAGATATCGAAGAACACGAAGGAGGTGACTATAATGAACCGAAGTGGGAGCAGAGACAAACTGACTCAGAATATGAACCGGATAAGAGATATCCGGACGAGTGACAGCTAGATAGACAAGACTCCCAACAAGATGGCGGAAGACGAGGTGGGGCGGGGCGACCGATCCGATCGGGAACGATCCGCGCTCGAGCCAGAGACGAGGTGGGGCGGGGCGATCGAGCGGAACAGCCGGGCGCTCTGGAGCGATCCGCTGCTCGAGCGAAAGACGAGGTGGGGCGAGGCGATCGGGCGGGAGAGCTGGGCGCTCGGGGAAACTGCAGCGACGGTCAGGCCACCTTCAGCGGGGAACAAAGGCAGGCACGGTAGAGGAGACAACGCCGGCGGTAGCGCGAGAAATTGGATCGGGAGAAGCACGAGTTGCACGTGCGGAAGAAAAATACCTAGGCTCTAATACCATGTTAGGAAATATGCAACTTGTATTTCCAGGAGGCCATAGGCCAGTATATATACATGTACAGGTGTGGAATATATGCAGGAAACCCCTTATACAATGGGGTAAATACGAAAAGGTTACATGGCTATATATGTAATACTCTAACAGTTCTGAGGTTGAGACTCATAGACTAAGCGTGACTAATTGACACTAGTCGACATTGAAGTTGCGACTCATAGACTAGTCGACACGGAAGTGTAGTCAACCCTAGATGAAGCGGCACAAGGTTGTGGAGGAGCAACTCCATCTTGCTGCTACAATGTGTACAGCACAAGTGTCGAAGGAACTACTTCAACGTGCTGCGCTAGATATCGCTCTAGAGGCGGAGGTAGGGCTGATATGCCAACAGGAGTTCAATCCAAAACTCCTAGAGCACAAGATCTAGTCCAAGATCTTAAATAGGAACAACAAGTTCTATTATAGGTAGTGGCACATAGTCTGGGTACTCTCCGATATACCTGGGCATAGCTCGGGCCGGGCCAAAAAAGCCCGGCCCGGCCCTACCGTCGGGTCTAAATTTTGGGCCCAAACCCGAAAAAGCCCGACTGGGCCCGACCGGCCCGGCCCGGCCGCGGCTTAAATTTTGTATTCCTTAAGCCCGAGCCCGACCCGGCCCAACCACCGGGCTCAAATTCCAGGCCCGAGCCCGGCCCGGCCCTGGATTTTCGGGCCGGACAGGCCGGGCTGCCCATGGCCAGGTCTACTCTCCGATATGCATCGAGACCAAGCTCTTCAAAGGCATATGTACCACTACCCGGCCCGACGACCCGGCCCGAGCCCGGCCCGGAAAAACCGGGCTTCGGGCTTCAGGCTTGGCATTCGGGCCAGGCTCGGGCTTCATTTTTCAGCCCGAGATAGTTCGGGCCGGGCTCGGGCTTCTCTTTTTAAGGATTTCGGGCCGGGCTTTCGGGCTTCGGGCCGGGCTTACACGTGCAAACAATAAAAAATAGCATTCAGGCCGGACTTTCGGGCTTCGGGCCGGGCTCGGGCTTGAAAAAAGAGTGCATTTCGGGCTTCGGGCCGGGTTCGGGCTTGGGATTTTTTTTTTCGGGCTTTGCAAAGCCCGGCCCGACCAATGATCAGGTCTACTCATAGCTACTCACGACTAGAGGACTCTAGAAAACAATAGGCAGGGTAGAAAAGAAAAGAAATACTACACTAGAGTGGAAGCATCGAGAAGTACCCAAACAATTCTAACATACGTTTTTTTTTTCTCATCTAGTGTTCCTCATCGCTAGAGTTGAGACTCATAGACTAGTCTTGACTAGTCCTTGGACTCTTAATCCATGGGATACTTTGTTGTCATCGTAATCGGCAGCAAGATGGCGGGCATGACTGAGGACATGGCAAAGGGGGCGTACAAGAAGACAAGGCCTTGCTTTGACGAGCCCTAGCCATGCTCTCATCTCTTGATGGAAGCACGTTTCCATATGTCAGGCTCTCATGCAACGGCTGTCACGGCCACGGGCAAACCTGCATCACCGTTCAAACCCTCGCAACTAGCTCTTCTCTGTGCGCAAACAGCCGCCCACGCACAACACCTCCACTCTCACCACAGCGCCCCTGCCGTGCATGCCGTGTTTGTCTTCCGCCGCCCACAAGGGGGGCAGGCATGCATGCCTGTAAAGGTAAGCTCATCGTCTTTTGCATCAGTTCCTCCTCAGCTTCCGAAATTTTATGGAAGACTTCAGGCTTTTTTGCAGTTTCCAGTCCCCTACTTACACCCCAACGAGTAAACTAGTGGACCAGAGCTATCAGATATGTGCCACATCAGCATGTTATGGAGCCCTCGTGTATTTAGGACTGTGCACCGTATAGACAAGTCTGTTATCTCAAATGCGTATTTTCAGAGTTAAAGCACAAAATTGCACCGTCCCAAATACTCCCTCTGTAAAGAAATATAAGAGCGTTTAGTAGTGATCTAAACGCTCTTATATTTCCTTACAGAGGGAGTAGTTTAATGGCTGTAGGTGTTTGTTTCACTCAAATGTAAATTAGAGAGTTGAGATACTTATACATCTGCACAAGTAGGGAAAAAATGGAAAATGCAAGATAACATACAGTAATACATTTTAATCAATAGCAAGACCATGAAAATATAATACAAAACAAAACAGCCAACAAGGAGCCTGAATTATTAGTTCGTGATGTATTGTACACAATGCTGCAAGAACTAGAAAAACTATTAACTATACAGAAAGCAAGATGATACCTTTGCAGTCCAATCGTCAGAACAAGAAGCCAACAAAGAACCAGTTGGATCCCACTTGATAGCATTAACTTCACTCTGGACAGTTTATTTACAGTCAGGTGGCTACTAAGCCAATACTTTTTACGTAAAAAAAATATTAGTTATATTTTCATGGACAAGAAATGGTACTTTAACTCTTTTTAGCACAAACATTATGAAGCTATATAACTAATAGCTGCTCAGTGATTATACTCAGTAATTCCCGGTAGCATCTAAAATTATGTAGCCAAGCAATTTATGTACGGACAAATGAAGACACTCATCCAAACAAAATGGTGAGAAGAGATGGAATTAACTGATCGGTTATTCTAGAATATATGAAGAAAAGAAAGGATGAGTTGTAAAAATAACCCACCAACATGAACAGATTTTCATTTCATATAAGATAATATTTCATACTTTGGGGAACTTACTAACTGCTGAAGAAGCCTATTGAGAATTTCCACGTCAGTTTTTTGGTTGTAAGGATCAAGCCAAGAAAAGGCACATGCAACACAGAAAAAAAATTGCACAGTTCGAACCCCAAGAAGGCTATCTTTACAACAACCCCATGAACCAGCACACCCAGCCGCAGCATCCCTCCACCATCCACAGAATTCCTATGGCCTCATGTGGCTCGTCGGAGACTGATCTGGACTATCCCAAGCTTGCCATGGCCGGAGGGTGGCCTTCTCCGTGCTCACTGCTACCGGAGCACGATATCCTCTAGATGGGACACCTTGCAGCCTGACAGAACTTGGTGGAGTCGGTCTGCACCGACTGGTGAGTCTACCTCGGTGCCACACTGCCACAGCCATCCCACGTCGATACCATCCTCCTACTTGTCGGGCGAAGTATGGGCTTTGAGCATGTGTGCCTCCAATACTGCACTCCACGACACGGTCATATAAAGACCTACTCCGGGGTTCACGATGCCTACGCACAGCTTCTCATGGAGCTTTGGGTTCAGCTGGATGGTTGGTGCCAAAGATACAGGAAAAGATTTATCTCTGTTCTTTATCACCGGACTGGTCAAATTGTTTGAGAACCAAAACGATGTGATGTTAACGAGTATCGGCTATATTTCAAGTTTGTACTAGAAATGAATAGCTTTTTAATAGTTTGAATGAGCCTTCGTAAAGTACCCTGTGATATATTGGAAAATAACTAAAGGTCTTGAATTTTCTTTCATTCTCGGGATGTTCTATTCAGACATGAAAAGGACCAAATTATTCTATCTGCAAAAGCAATTTGCATGACAACGGCGGAGCGGAATGGTGATACAATGGCAGAGCCGGGAGGTGGGCAGGTAGGGATGAAGGGAGGGGGATGACAATTCTTTGTCTTCTTCTGTTATAAGGGTAGATAAGGAGACGCTGTGAGGAGAAAGAGGATCAAAGGGGTGCATGGTATTCGCAAGAGAGGATGGAAGCGGGAGAAAGGCACCAACATTTGTTGTGAGCCAAAGGTGAATGCCTTTGATCAATGCCTCTATACGCCCATTCATTGTGTTCTGTAGCAACACATAGGCACTTTGCTAGCACATTACAAAATAGCATGTCATTTTTAAGAAAACTTACTTGATGGCCACTGAATGTTTTAACTGGGCGTGGATCCCCAATCTTGCAAACATAGATCATGTTATCAGTTGAGCATGTTGCAAAAGAGTTGTTATTTCGCCAATCAACATCTAGTGTTGGAGCTACATGAAGAACGAGGAAAAGTTAGTTTCTGTGCTACACATTTTGTCATGTCAAAGACAACTGGGCCATGCAAACTATACCTGAATGAAATTCAAATTGCTGCTTGCACTCCCATGTCTTTGTATCCCAGACAATAGCAGTTTTGTCTACGCTGCCACTTAGAAGAAAATCACCTTTCCTATTCCATTTCAAAGAAAATATAGGTCCCTTGTGTTTGAATAAAGTCTGCTTTAACTCTCCTGAAATATTCGTTCAGATAGATAAGAATGAAAGAATGCACAAAATCAGCAGGAGGCACACTATGATCATGATTTAAGGCCCGTCCATGTTCTGGCAACTCTTGTTCGAGTAAGATGAAATTATTGACTAAGACCATATTAGGGGAATTTTTTTATTATCGATGTCTATTAAACAGAGCTTAAGGCAAAGGATAACACACACACTGCACGCACACAAGATAGTGACTTCTTACCGTCCCTACTCCATATTCTTGCCTGGCCATCATAGGAGCCCGTGGCTAATAGTGTTCCTTCCACCTGGCATGGATGATAAGCCAAATTTTACAAGATAACATGACTTGTTAATGAACCTAGAGGTGAAAGGTGGCATTGGATAACGAGAAAATGAACAAGTCGGCCAAAATAGACATGGCTACCAATACGACGTTGTACTCTAGATTAATTTTGACCAAAAAACAATTCACGAATAAGGAATTGTGAATAGAAAAGTATACAGCATCAAGGAACCTACATTCCAGTCAAGTGTGGTGACATCCTTGCTCTTCTCGTTGGTCCTACCCTTAAAATGTTTTAAAACATGAACACTTGCAGGGGAGGATTGGATGGAACCACATGGACCATCAGGAATTGTCCAAATTCTAGCAGTTGAGTCTCCTGACCTAGCAAGAACAAAATAGCAGTATAACTCGATAATAAACAACTTTGTAACTACAATAAGGCAAATATAGACTAGAGTTTCACAGATAAAATGAGGGATGGGATAGAATGAGTATATGAAGGGGAAATGCAAATTATCAGGTTTGAATTTGAGAAGCCAGATATTACAAGGAAAGGAGATCTCCATTCCTTCGATCTTGACAGGTCATGCTGTAATCAGGAACTCGCATGTATCTCAATAAGACTTGGGCAAAAAGAAAAATATCAAAATAACAGACACTACAATTATTAACATAAAAATAACTTGGCAATTTGATGCCATGATAAAACTGAGCGCGTGAGGAGGCTACAACTACAAATCAATACAAGAACACAGCTATCTATACAATAGAGCAGATGACCCACCCAGAAGCTAGAAGTGAACC
The DNA here is from genome assembly GCA_039707655.1 of Elymus sibiricus. Lineage (NCBI taxonomy): Eukaryota > Viridiplantae > Streptophyta > Magnoliopsida > Poales > Poaceae > Elymus > Elymus sibiricus. The sequence continues at coordinate 221,662,009 of CM077665.1, forward strand.
AGCTGGACTCCATGCACAAGCAAAAACCTAAAAGCAAATGGATGCAAGAGAAACAGGAAGTTATAAGAGGGTTGATGAATCTATTTGACAGGGAAAAACATCTAATCACTAAAAGAACCTACTAACCTCTGAACTGTGTCCTTCCAAAACAGTTACATCCGCACTAAAAATTTCATGAGGAGTTGTACTTACATCCATTGGTTTAGGACCTGAGAAACTATATATCAGTAGACAATACAATAATTACGATGAATAAGGCCCTGGTTCTCCACATAACTAAATTTAAAACATATTGAGGTATGATATAACGCAAAGCTCTCTGAAACGCTAATACGGAAACTGAGATACCAAGAAAAAGTAAATTCGCAGGGGCCTACTACTTGCTTTAAATCATATAAGTCAGAAACTGTTACTCCTAGAGTCACATATCATCTTATTTTAATAAGATGGATGGTGTGTCCAAGAAGGAGGGGACGTTGTCCTAAATCAGCTCCAACGTCCATGCGACGGCGATAATAGATTTATTGTATGGCTACATATCAGGAACTACGAATAGAATCATGGTGGAATAGATCAGAAAGCCTATTTTGGATCACAAAGTTGAGTCAGTATCATTTGTGTGGGTACCAGTATTTGCAGAATATATCAGCTATTTCAGCTGCTACGTCTGACATTTAGAATATATACATACATATATTAACGCGGATTTTTTACCACCCGGTTGCTATACCACCACCCACCCACCCACCCACCCCTGACTATACCACCCCATGCTATCTCCTTTGAATGCATGCATCATTATCTGTGCGCACACACTCCTATCTTCTGCCCTCTACTGGGATTCAATTAATGAACCATGGTAATGCTCACACTAATATGGATCCAGCTGAGCATGTGTCAGACCAGGGGTATCAAAACGTCACATCATGAATAGTTAACCTTCTAATTTAACCTTAGATGTATGAAAATGCTATAGCTTCCTAACTATTTATAATACTAAAAATATTGGTTGGTGAGTAAGACGAAGATTCCCTAAAATTCAAAATGCCCCATGAACGGAAAAAAGATTCCCCAAAAATGGATGCATGTATACAAAGTATCAACTTTTAATTTTGTTACTACTCATCATGGGCATCAGGCATGATTAGTCAGCTTTAAGTGCAGTATGCAGTACAAAGTCGTCAGGTGGTAATGGACTAGTCTCAGTGCAATCAGACAAATGAAAGACTAATCAATGGCAAACCTAAAAGATGCTACGAGTGTAAAATAGCTATTCTACAACCCTACTAAAATGGTGTCAAAATGTAATAAAATAGCCACAAAATGTAGCGACTTTTCATTATCTTTTTACTATCCAGGCCACTGTTTTACTACACTATTCCAAAACTACTACATTCTGTACACTATTTTACTAGGGGTGTACAATACCCCATTCTGCACTTACGCTTACCATAGCATTCCTACATATATACTCCCTCCGTTCCTAAATATAAGTCCTTTTAGAGATTTCAATACGGACTACATACGGATGTATATAGACGTATTTAAGAGTGTAGATTCACTCATTTTGCTCCGAATGTAGTCCATATTGGTATCTCTAGAAAGACTTATATTTAGGAACGGAGGGAGTATTTTGCAGCTGAGTCACTCTTTTACAATATTTTGCATGTCACAATGTTTAGTTGTTTACACCAAGAACTGTACAATTATTGCATCAAGTGAAAACTTGCTAGCCCTATCATTTAAACAGTACTCACCAAATTTAGAAGACAAGAGCACAAATCAAATTATAATTATGAAGCATTATACACAGGCCATAAATAATCCAGCATATAGTCATTTGAGTTTTACTAATAGTTAGCTAAAATATATTGAAAAAAGGAGTGGTAGAACGGGAACAGAACAACTAAAAATAAATTACCTCCACTGGCAAGGAGATCCTCCTCGTGCTTAACCTTATCAATATGTTCTGTGTGTTGTTTTTCTCTTTCCTTCTCTTTCTCTTGCACCTTGTCTCTTTCAGTTCTGTCTTTTTCCATCTCTTGGTCTTTTTCTTTGTCATGGCGCTCTCTCTCCCGTTCACCTCCAAGACGATGTTCATGCTCCTCGATGCATTCTTTCGCTTTCCCCTTGTCCTTGTCGCAATCAATTTGAAGCCTCTCCCTTTTTCTCTTCTTCACAATCTGTTGCAACTCTTCAACATCTTTTGTGATGATTTCAAGAGGTTCCAGAAGAGCAAAATCCTTCTCAACTTCTTGATCATTCTGAAACAAGAGAAGTGCATGATGTACCACACATCAGCCACACTAGAAGTATGAGATAAACATACTTACTTCATCAGTATTTGCTTCTAATTCTATGTACTGGAGGCCTTTCTGCACGACAGTGATAAGAGCGCCAGGAGGGACAACATTTCCATCTATCCCACCTTTATGTATCCCTGCTTCATACCCTAAAGTAAATGCGGCATGAACAAAACCTGGAAAGTTAGTTGGAAGACACACAGTTAGGCCCCATTTGGAATGCAGGAATTCAAAAACAGGAATAGCATAAAATACAAGAATAGGGAAGGAATCCAGGTTCAAAACAGAGGATTATGAAAACACAGGAAAATGTCACAAGGCGGGAAAGTCAAACAAGGGATATGTGTACATTAAGTACTTGCATAATTGTAAACGCCACATTAAGAAACTACTTAGTGAAAATAATTAAATCTTAAGCTCATACTACAGTGAGCTAACGAATGATGCTCCTTGGCTCCCTGCGTATATATACACCAAACAACAATCGCATGCATGCTTACTGTTAAAAATATCGGCCGATATTAAGGTAATCGGCCAGTTAATCCTGAATCCGTAGGTCACGGATGCGATAACACCTTATCTATCGGGTTAACTGGTCCAACGGATTAATCGGCTGTAAGGCCGATTTATCCCACTGGGCTGATTAATATAGAGGGAGAGAGAAATTTGGGCTCCAATTTTATGGCACATTCCCTCCTTTACCCGTTTTAGGTCAGCCCGTTCGGCGCCTGCATTCCTCAAGGATACAACCACCAAGCCTCTTCCTCCTGCTCGAGCTCGCCGCCACCTCCCCCCCCCCCCCCCCCCCCCCCCCCCAAAGACCAGCACCAGCAGCACGGCAGACAAGCTTGCCTCCCCCTCCCCGAGCTCAGATCCCTTCTTCCTGCTCCAGGTCACCACCCCCTCCCCAAGCAGTCTGTGCTATGCTATATGCTTCTCCTGCTGCTGCTTACTGCCGCTCCTTTATTGTTGCTGCTGCAATATTGCTATATGTAGATAAGATATACAGATATGGCCCTAATTAACCTACCAATAAATGGGTTACCGATAAATTCAGTTAATAGGCCGATTCGGCGATTAATCCCTACTCCTCACCCAACCGAGCAGCTACAAGTCCGATATCCTGAACATTGATGCTTTAAGAAAAGAAAACATATTTCTCCACCACACGATACATCATTCTTATCCTCATCCTTGGTTCATCAAGCTTTTTATCTTCACCGTGGCTGAACAGAACATCACCACCTCCACCACCACCCCCTCCTCCCTCCCTCTTTCACAATGGCACCTAGCACACAATTCTCTGCCAGTACCGTGTTCAGCTTGTTGCCACGATACCGTTTTCATAATTAACAGAGCCCCTCCATGCATACCTGGCCTACGATTCCTGGAGCTTTCTTGCACTCCGTGACTTCATTCCCCTGTCTCTTCGAAGGGCTCCATGGCGCCAAGTGAGCCACTGCTACTGAGGTTGCAGTGGTTCAGTCTTAAGCGAAGGGCCAAAAAATATATGGGAGTGGATGTTTGCAGTTTTTAAGAATGTCTGTCTAAGTATGGGAAACGCGTTCCTACCTGTAGAAATCTTATGGCCATTCCCATGATCCAAACGGCACAAAGGGAAAAATCCCCATGTGAACGGTATTCCTTTGCTTTTTCGGTGGTTTTCCAGTGAACCAAACATGGCCTTATCAATGAGAACAGAGAACCATGCGTTCAAACATAACTAAATATGCCAGCAATTCTAGAAGGGTACAAAAACATATCCTAAAGAATAATGGTCCCTCTGTTCCATAATTATTGTCATGGTTTTAGTTCAAATTATGGAACGGATGGAGTAACAAACAGTTGCACAGTAGAGCATGACAAGGCTGGACAAAGTTCAGAAATACAATCTCGAAAGAAAAAAGTTCAGAAATCCCAGCATAAAACCGTCCCCGCAATGCACTGATGAGTAACAGGTGCTTAAAGAAATCAACAGAACCCAAATAAGAAACAACCCATAGCACTATTTCGATGGTTTTGTCTTCTGAGGGGTTGTATGAATTTCTGCATTTGGGGTCAGTAAAACCAATACTGCCGCAGAGGTGGACAAATTAGCACCAAAAGAACAATTTAACCCCAAAAGTACCACTAGAATTTCTTGAAACTAAGCGATCAAGTTCCACTATGGGCAAAGTAATCTAAAACCCTAATCTGAAAAGGAATGAAGCCTAAAAGGTATTTAATAAGAGAAACAGCATTGCCAAACCTGAAACCACAGTCCCAATCTAAAAAGTCGCAAAACACAGGCTCTAGACGCATCGTATGCAGCATTCAGCATTATCAGATCCCTATTCTCCTATGTAACACGCAAATCCACCAAAACCTCGCCATCTGCAGCACAAAGGCCCCTAAAACCAAAATCCGCGCAAAGCACGCCAGATTCTCTCGACCTAATAGCCAAATAAAAACGTGGCATGAAGGAATGGGTCTAGGTGCGGACCGGACTCCTGGAGGTAGCGGAAGACGAGGAAGTTGAGCTCCGCCGAGGTTATCGCTCCCATCGTCGGCCAACGCGAGCGCGCCGCCGGAGGTAGCGGGCGCGCAGCGCGCGGTGATGTGGTCGGGAGTCGGGAAGAAGATGTGAGAGAGAGACGGAGAGGGGACGAGGCAAGGAACGAGGATCGATGGGCGAAACCGGGGATGAAGCGGAGCGGGATACAAAAGTGAAATTATTCTTCTCGCTCTAGGGCTTGTTCGGGAGTGCTCCACAGCCGCGAACTCGGCAACTCCTCAGCCAAATAGGCCAACGCCATTACGCCAGCTTTACTATTATTACTCAGGATTATTTGTACGTAGATATTTTATTTATCCAAAAACTTAAAAGTGCATCTACGCTTTTTGGCGAAATCGAGCGCACACGCTACAGCTATCCACTGGCTTGTTGCCCGCACGATCATCACTCAGATTTAGAAAAATGCATAACTATATCCATCTTATATATGTAAAGATTCCTCTGCAATAGTACGTTGATTTTTCGTTACCTGGTAGGATCAACCATGTGAACCCAACGATGATGTAACATGCATTAATTCCGGTACGAAAAAATTCAAAAATTTATAACTTTCAAACCGTGTGTCGAAATTATGATCTGTTTTCACCGTTGGGTTCCTCGTGACGAACTCTTCAAAACAAGATCACGTAAGAATATGTTTTGAAGATTTTTTCAAAAGCAACATCGATGCTCGATGAGACAACTTTTTAGTGCTAAACAGGAGCAACTTTGATGCTAGATGAATTGCATCGTGTGTATTAGTGAATTCACCTAGTAGGATACTAATAGTTGTGTGCAGCAGTCTAATAGATGGTTAACATGGTTGCTAAGTTGCATACATCGAAAACTAATTTGTAGATAGTATAATTGCCAACGATACTGTGAAAGTTGTTTACCGTAGAGTGGAAAGTTATCTAACATGGCTTCTATGTTGTCTCCCTCGGAAACCAAGTTGCATTATTGCTACGAAGTTGCCTACGGGTGATCCTTAATTGCCTAAAATACCATGAAAGTTGTCCGGACATAAGTTGCCTACAATGTCGAAAAAAAATTGTTGATCATGATTCCAAATTTCAAAACTATGTGGGGATGGATGGTATGAGAGCCTTTTTCTTTTATTTTCTAGGTTAATCTGCCCGCCTATGCTACTGAGCACGCACGTGTTGACTAGTCAGGTCGTGGGTGTTGACTTGTTGCAAAAGTCGGGACAGATCAGAAGATGCATAGGGGTAATGAGAAATTTCATAAGGGCGGATCAAATAGTTGCCCGCAAACCTACACAAGTTGTTCAATTTTTGCACGAGTTGCCCGCGAAAATCATTGAAATCTCTAAATATAATGATGGAAAATACACATGAGTTGCTTGTCGAATGCACTGGAGTTGCATAAAAACACACTAAAAGTTGCTAACTTTTTTTGTGATACTCGAGTGCAATTATGGCAACTAATTACCAATAGCAGGCAACTAGGCATCATTGGTAAGCAATTTATAGTATCTATAGGCAATTGAACATCAACCGTAGGCAACTGACCATCAGTAATAGGCAACTGACCATCAAAGTTGAGTAATTTCACAGTATTTGTAGGCAACTGAGCAACCATAGACAACTGATCATCATTAATAGCCAACGGGGCATCAATGTTTGGCAATTTCATAGTATTTGTAGGCAATTGAGCATCAACCGCACGCAACTAATCATCAATGACAGGTAATGTAACAGCCCGGGACCGACGCTCCAGAAGATTCCCCTTTTATTCCATTGCCATCGTGTGATTCGAGTGGTTGTTGAATTCATCATCGCATCATCTGCATAGCATCGTCACTCGTTTTCGAAAACTTGCATCCGTTCGTAGCTGCCGGTTCTCTCCGTTCGTGTCGATCGTTTCGAGACCAACCACACACGCACGCGCCCGCGGCATTGATAAAATATTGTTTTCAAAAGTGCGCGAAAAATATTCTCGGATTGGGTCGAAAATTGACATGCGGTCTTGTTATATGGTAGGTAGACCGCCTGCCAAATTTCGTCGCAATCGGAGGTCGTTTGATACCCCAACGATAGACTGTAGCGGCACCGTCGTCGTTTAATCGCAGACGTTTTCGGTATTTCAAAACATGTCACGGGCCTCACTCTTCCCTCTCATCTTGGCCCAAACCCCTCTTCACAGCCCAACACCAGCCCACCTAGCCTACCCCGCGACCGGAGCCGTCCGATTTCGATCGGAGGGTCGAAAACCGGACTAAGTCCCCCTAACCCTAAATCCCTGCTATAAAGGGAAGGGCAATCCCTCCCAATTATGGAACCCTAGCCGATTGCCTCGTTTTCCGCGCGCCTCCAGCCCTCAGCCGCCACTCGGCGCACCTCCTCCCACCTCCAGCCGCCAGGCCCGCCGAGCCCATCGCGGGCCCGCGAAGCCTGGAACCGCGCCGCCGCCTCCCGTGCACAGCCCCTCAGCCAGCGCCCGCCTCCAGCCTCACGAGAGGAGCTCGAGCCCCTTCGCGCAGACCCCGATGACCCTCGCCGGAGTAGCCGCCGTCCGGCCAGGTCGACCCCGCCGCCGTGCCCTTCTTCTTCTCGCCTCTCTCTGTTCCTCCTCGTCCTCTCTCTCTCACACCTCACCCGCTCCCTTGCCCCCAGGAGTCACCATGGAGGTTGCCGAGCTCGCCGCCAGTCGTGGTCCTCCCCGGATCTGGCCTGAACGGTTCGAGACTAACCGGATCTGCCGGTTCCCGCGGCCCCTCGCCGGAGCCTGTCCCATCACCGGAGTTCGCCAGCCCCGCCGCCATGGCCTCCAGTTCGTCAGGACGGGACGAACGCAGGAGCACCTCCCACCTCGTGCGTTGACCGCACGCATCGGGTGCCAGGTCCACCAGCGTCGCCTTCCCAAGGCCCACATCTTTGCCAAGGCCCAGCCCACCGTCTCGCCAGTTCGCCGGCCTCCTCTGCTCCATGGGCCGAAGCCCATGAGGTGATGCCCCAAACCCAGCTCACCTCCGCTAGTAGTCGCCCTGAGCGCTTTATAGTTATCCTGTGCACATAGGGTTGGATCTGTTTCGGCCCGGTATCGTTTTTTTTGTGGCTGCGAATTTTGCTAATTATCCATCGAATTGTCGTTTTACAGTAAGACCATCAATCTTCATGCACATAAAAACTCATTAACCGTACGTCGGATTAAAATGTTTTACATATGAAAATGCTCAGAAAAATGTGTAGATTAATTATATGCCATTTTCATCCATGTCAAAAATACCCACGCCCGTTGTTTGCATCATTTTGCATAAATGCATTATTTCGTGTGGGGCATATCATTTAATCGTGCGTCCAATTTCATCCCAACAATATATTAAAATGTTCACCTTAATTGTATCGTATTGTCATGCATGGAAACAGGTGTGATGTTTTATTTGCATTCTATTTGCATTTATTGTTGCTAAAAGGGCTTATTCCATTAACTTGCCTAATTAATTGTGACTATTTTCGCACATGAACCTATGCATATTATATATGTTTTCGGGGTAGAAAAATCCATAGAATCTAACTGTGCAATTAGTTTTGTCATTGGAGCAAGTTTGAGTGCATGTCATTTTTGCCATGATGCCCTTTTGTCCATTTTGTGTGATTTAATCCATGCACCATATGAAATAGTTTTGAACATGAGATATGCCCTTGGACATGTGTGCTAGGCCATGGTCATTTTGGTTGCTACAGAAATCCTTGTTTAGGTGTTATTTTCTTGTTGCCAACATGCTATAAAAATCTGATGTTTTGAGGGTCCAAAATATTTCTAAGTCTGAAAACCTGTTATTCTGTTGCTGTCTTGCCATGTGGTTTGCTAGTGTTCTAGGAGTCTTTTGGTGATGCCACCATGGAGTCTTTTGTTAAGCATGTCATTGTCTATCAGGTTATGCCATTTGTTGCCATGTATAGGATTTGCATCATAATTAATTCTGTTGTTCAATATGTCAATCTGTTAAAAACTGCTGCACATGCCTACTCTAATTTTCACTAAGTCTGAGAATCTGTTTTCTTCATGATGCCATGTTGTGTTGATGTTTGCCATGAATCTGAGCATAATTTGATGTTACCACCATGGTATGATTTGTAGTGCATCATGTCTACTACCATGCTGTTAAGTTTCATGCCAATATATGACATGTAGCATATAGTTTTACTCCTGCCAATATGCCTCCATGAAAATCTGCTATGCTAAAAACTGTTATTTTCACTAAGTTCTAATCTGCTATATTTTTTGCCATGTTGTGAGCTTCCTACCAAGTGTTTCATAACTATTTTGAGTATGATATGTGAAGATGAAATGAAGTGTATGTTATATGCTACTGCCCCATGCTTAGTTTGTGCATTTTAGAATCTAGTAGCTTGTTGTTTTCATGCGTGCAATGTGCCATATTGATGTTTTGGGACAGATTTGCACTAAAACTTGTGTTGGTTGTTGTGGTTGAACCGTAGCTCCGTTTTGGGCAAGCCATATATGTAACTTGCTTAGAATTTCGTGTAGTATCATAATATATTTCTGCATTCATGATTTGAAATGTTTGTGGTTGTCATTTTCATGCATTTTGCATTCATGGTATATTATCTTGCGACGGTCATAACTTTTAGACCGTAGCTTCGTTTGAGATGTTCCATATATGTAAATCGACTAGAATGACGTGTAGAATTGCATGGTATAATTTATTTTCCTGTTTAACATGTATAAAACATGACTAGTTCAGATCTGGACCAATTTCGAAATTAACATATGAGGTCGTTTCGGAAGTGCTATATGTTGTTTCCGGCCTCATTTAAACTTGCCTAGATGTGTAGTTTACTTATGCTTCACCTCTTGCCATGTTTAACAACATTTAATATTGTCGTGTACCTAACGAGAGTGAACTAAATAATTCGAATGTGGAGTTTTGTCAATATGCAATTCACTTAATGTGTAGTATTGATTGTTGTGATTGCCATGCCTTGCATAATCAAACCGGACATGCATCATATTTGATGTGCATCATGTCATGCATATGTGTGGTGTTTTTCATGTGTTGATTGTTGTTTCCGGATTGCTTCTTCTCGATAGAGTTCCGAAAGCGTTCGGAGTGTGAGGATTCGTTCGACTACGTTGGCTCGTCTTCTTCATGAACTCGATCTTCTTCCAAGCGGGATCTCAGGCAAGATGAACATTTCACTGGATACCATTACTATCATTGCCATGCTAGATGTCTCGTTTCTATCGCTGTCTCGCTACCTACCACTTGTATGTCAAGCCTCCCAAATGCCATGATAAGCCTCTAACCCCTCCACATCCCAGCAAAACATTGTTTGGCTATGTTACCGCTTGCTCAGCCCTTCTTATAGCATTGCTAGTTGCAGGTGCAAGTTGATCCATGTGAAACATGGATATTTTTGCTATATCACAATATTATTGCTATTTAATTTAATGCACTTATATACTTGGTAAAGGGTGGAAGGCTTGGCCTTCTGCTCGGTGTTTTGTTCCACTCTTGCCGCCCTAGTTACTTGTGTACAGGTGTTATGTTCCATAATTTGAGCGCTCCTAACATGCTCGGGGTTGTTATGGGGACCCCCTTGATTTTCGTTTTAGGATAAAACTTGTCTGGCAAGGCCCAACATTGGTACTACATTTGCCTAATAACAACTAAAATTGCATAGGGACCCGCCGGCACCCGCGTATAATTTAATCAACAACCCGGGCCAGTGCTCCTCATGAGTGTTGGTCCAACCCAGAGCAGCTTATTAACGCTACCCGGGGCAACTCGGTGATTGGCGTGGTAACCATCGCTCATCCGTCGTGTCCTGAGAATGAGATACGCGGCTCCTATCGGGATTGTCGACACGCCGGGCGGCCTTGCTGGATTTATTTTACCTTTCTCGAACGTCTTGTGCGAGGAATTCCGAGAATACTTCGGGCTATCTCGAGGTTGCGGTTTTCCAGTGGAATTGCCTAGGAAGATCACGAGATTCGTGGTCGAGGTTATTCCCGCTGCGTGTGGTTAGTTTGTGATGGATGAGTTGGAGCACCCCTGCAGGGTTAAATCTTTCGGAAAGTCGTGCCCGCGGTTATGTGGCAACTTGGAAACTTTGTTTAACACCCGGTCATAGCAAACTTGAAGTAAACTCAAATAAAATACACCAACCGTGTGCGTAACCGTGACTGTCTCTTCTCGTGAATTTCTGATCCGGGAGAGAACACGGTGGGGTTATGATTGATGTAAGTAGGTGTTCAGGATCTCTTAGAGATCATTACTAGATCACGACCGTTTATTCGACAATCATCCCCCTTTATTCTTGTACTCGTAAGTTAGCCACTCAAATAAATGCTTAGTGCTTGCTGCAGCCTCACCACTTAACCATACCTCACCCATTAAGCTTTAATAGTCTTGATACCCTTGGAAATGAGATTGCTGAGTCCCCGTGGCTCACAGATTACTACAACAACAGTTGCAGGTACAGGTAATGCGATGATTTGACGTGAGCGCGATGCTTGTTTTTGATCTGGAGTTCTTCTTCTTCTTCATCGATCTAGGATGGGTTCCAGGCGGCAGCCTGGGATAGCAAGGATGGATGTCATTTTATTGTTTGTTTTCGTCCGTAGTCGGACCCTGCTCTTCTGTATGATGTTTGGATATGTTATTGTATTGATGTGATATTGATGTAGCTTGTGGCGAGTGTAAGCCAATTCCATATACTCATCTCTTCTTTACATGTACTTGTAATGATATCCATTCTTGCAAAACGACGAGATGCGCTTCTATCCCTGTCGAGGCCCTCGTGCCAAAATAAGGATAGGATCGCATCTAGGGCGTGACAAGTAACTGAGCAGTAACAATAGTGTAACAACCCAAGACCGACGTTCCAGATGCCTCCCATTTATTTCGAGTTTCGCCGTGTGATTTATTTGGTTATCGCATTCATCTTCGCATCATATGCATATCATCGGCACTCCGTTGCCACCATTTTTTAAAACTTGCATCCATTCGTAGTTGCCGGTTCTCCCCGTTCTCGTCAACGACCGTTTCGAGACCAACCACACTCGCACGCGCCCGTGGCATCATTAAAATATTGTTTTCAAAGTGCGTATAAAACATTCTTGGAATGGGCTGAAAGTTGGCGTGCGATCTTAATATATTGTAGGTGGGTCGCCTGCAAAATTTCGTCGCATTCGGAGGTCGTTTGATACCCCAACGGACAACAGTAGCGACACCATCATCGGTTAAATTAGCGGACGTTTTCGGTTTAAATAAACTCATGTCACGGGCCACAAACTTCCCTCTCTTCTCAGCCCAACTACTCTAACACAACCCACCTAGACCCACCTATGCCTAGCCATCGCCGGAGCCGTCCGATTTTGATCGGAGGGTCAAAAATCGGACTAACCCCCCCCCCCACCCCACCCAAAAAAACCTAAACCCTAGCACCCCTCCCTATTTAAGGAGGTCTCCCCTTCCAACAATGGCCTTCCCCTAGCCTCCCACCTAAAAAAACCCTAGCCCCTACCCAGTCGCCACCTCGCGCCTCGTTTTCCATGCCGGGCAAACCAGCCGCCGCCACTTGGCCGCGCCAGCCAGCCCGTGATAACCCACAAGTATAGGGGATCACAACAGTTTTCGAGGGTAGAGTATTCAACCCAAATTTATTGATTCGACACAAGGGGAGCCAAAGAATATTCTCGAGTATTAGCAGCTGAGTTGTCAATTCAACCACACCTGAAAGACTTAATATCTACAGCAAAGTATTTAGTAGCAAAGTAGTATGGAAGTAACAGTAACGGTGGCAAATGTGACAGTAGCAGTTTTATAGTGATTGTAACAGTAGCAACGGAAAAGTAACTTAACAAAGATCAAAATGTGAAAAGCTCGTAGGCAATGGATCAGTGATGGATAATTATGTCGGATGGCATTCATCATGCAACGGTTATAACATAGGGTGACACAGAACTAGCTCCAATTCATCAATGTAATGTAGGCATGTATTCCATATATAGTCATACGTGCTTATGGAAAAGAACTTGCATGACATCTTTTGTCCTACCCTCCCGTGGCAGCGGGGTCCTAATGGAAACTAAGGGATATTAAGGCCTCCTTTTAATAGAGAACCGGACCAAAGCATTATCACTTAGTGAATACATGAACTCCTCAAACTACGGTAATCACCGGAAAGAATCCCAGTTATTGTCACCCTGGGGGATGCGGATCATAACTCGTAATAGGTGTCTACAACTTGCAAGATAGGATCAAGAACAATATATATTCATGAAAACATAATAGGTTCAGATCTGAAATCATGGCACTCGGGCCCTAGTGACAAGCATTAAGCATAACAAAGTCATAGCAACATCAATCTCAGAACATAGTGGATACTAGGGATCAAACCCTAACAAAACTAACTCAATTACATGATAAATCTCATCCAACCCATCACCGTCCAGCAAGCCTACGATGGAATTACTCACGAACGGCGAAGAGCATCATGAAATTGGTGATGAAGGATGGTTGGTGATGACGACGGCGTCGATTTCCCCTCACCGGAGCCCAAAACAAACTCTAGATCTGCCCTCCCGAGTAAGAACAGGAGGTGGCGGTGGCTCCGTATCGTAAAACGCGATGAACTGTTCTCTCTGATTTTTTCTCCCCGAATAGGAATATATAGAGTTGGAATTGAGGTCGGAGGAGCTCCAGGGGGCCCACAAGCCTGCAGGGCGCGCCCTAGGGGGGGCGCCCCCTGGCTTGTGGCCAATGGGTGGGCCCCCTCCGGTTGATTCTTTCGCCAGTATTTTTTATTAATTCCAAAAATATTCTCCGTAAATTTTCAGGTCAATCCGAGAACTTTTATTTCTGCACAAAAATAACACCAAGGCAATTCTGCTGAAAACAGCGTCAGTCCAGGTTAGTTTCATTCAAATCATGCAAATTAGAGTCCAAAACAAGGGCAAAAGAGTTTGGAAAAGTAGATACGATGGAGACGTATCAACTCCCCCAAGCTTAACCCATTGCTTGTCCTCAAGCAATTTAGTTGACAAACTGAAAGTGACAAAGAAAAACTTTTACAAACTCTGTTTGATCTTGTTGTTGTAAATATGTCTAACTGATGTTCAGATTTTCAGCAAAGATTATAGACTAACCACATTCACAATATCATTTAGGTCTCACATTTACTCATATCAATGGCATAATCAACTAGCGAGCAATAATAATAAATCTCGGATGACAACAATTTTATCAAAACAATCATGATACAATATGATATAATGGTATCTCGCTAGCCCTTTCTGAGACCGCAAAACATAAATGCAGAGCACCTCTGAAGAACAAGGACTGACTAGACATTGTAATTCATGGTAAAAGAGATCCAGTCACAATCATACTCAATATCAATTAATAGCAAAGCATACAAATGACGGTGGTGCTCTCTAACTGGTGCTTTTTATAAGAGGGGGGTGACTCAATAGTAAAGTAAAATAGATAGGCCCTTCGCAGAGGGAAGCATTGATTTGCAGAGGTGCCAGAGCTCGAGCTTTTAAAACAGGGATGAATAATAATTTTGAGCGGTATGCTTTCATTGTCAACATAACAACCAAGAGATCTCGGTATCTTCCATGCTAGATACATTATAGGCGGTTCCCAAACAGAATAGTAAAGTTTTTACTCCCCCTGCACCAATCAATCACACTCCACGGCGAGCCGAATCCACGGGTACCGTCCATACAAACAACAATCCTGGGGGAGTTTTGTTTCATTATATTTTGATTTGATTTTTGAGCATGGAACTGGGCATCCCGAATACCAGCCACTTTCTCATGAATGATAGTGAATCAACACATATCGTGAGAATAACCCACCTAGCATGGAAGATACTGATAGCCCCTAGTCACTACATGAGCGATTCGGGCATACAAAACAGAATATTATTTGAAGGTTTAGAGTTTGGCACATGCAAATTTACTTGGAACGGCAGGTAAATACCGCATATAGGTAGGTATGGTGGACTCATATGGAACAACTTTGGGTATATGGAAATGGATGCACAAGCAGTATTCCCGCTTAGTACAGGTGAAGGCTAGCAAGAGACTCGGAAGCGACCAACTAGAGAGCGACAACAGTCATAAACATGCATTGAGATTAACCAACATTGAATGCAAGCATGAGTAGGATATAAATCACCATGAACATAAATATCGTGGAGGCTATGTTGATTTTGTTTCAACTACATGCGTGAACATGTGCCAAGTCAAGCCACTTGAATCATTCAGAGGAGGATACCATTCTATCATACTACATCACAACCATTTTAAAATGCATGTTGGCACTCAAGACAAACCATTATACACTCATAGCTAATTAAGCATGGCATGAGTAACTATAATCTCTAATTGTCATTGCAAACATGTTTCATCCATAATGAGCTGAATCCAGAACGATGAGCTAATCATATTTACAAAAACAAAATAGGTCGAGTTCATACCAGCTTTTCTCCATCTCAATCACTTCATCATATATCGTCATTATTGCCTTTCACTTGCACGACCGAACGGTGTGAATAATAATAAGAGTGCACGTGCATTGGACTTAGCTGGAATCTGCAAACAATAACTCAAAGGAGAAGGCAAGGGAATATGGGCTCTCTATAAGATAAACAATAATGCATATGAGAGCCACTCAACATTTTCATTGTGGTCTTCTCCTTACGACCCAAAGAAAAGAAAACTATTTAAAAACAAGAACGAGAAAAACTATTTACACGGGAAAGCTCCCAACAAGCAAAAGAAGAACGAGAAATCTTTTTGGGTTTTCTTTTAATGATACAACTAAACAAACTAAAAGGTAAAGCTAGATCTATTTTTTTTGTTTTTCCTCAAGGTTAATTAAACACTCAAGAAGAAAGCGAGAAAAAGAAATAAACTACCGTGGATGATACAATGAAAAAGTATAAGCACCGACTATTAAGATGAGTGTGTCAACATGAATGTAATGTCGGTGAGAAATACGTACTCCCCCAAGCTTAGGCTTTTGGCCTAAGTTGGTCTAGTGCCATGGCTGAAAATAACCATCTCCTAGATACTCTGGAGGGTCCTGAGGGTTCCACTGGTTGGGGAGCTCCTGTGGCTCCCACTGAAAAACTGGATCCTGATACGGATCAAGAGCTGGTGCCGGCTCAGGTGCTGGGGGTTGCGACAGACCCCAATATCGGTAGATGTCCTTGGGCATAATAGTGTACCTGCCTGAATGGATATCGAACAAAGAAGAAGCAGGCAGAGCAATAATCTCACAAGTACCCTGACTAAATACTAAGTTGTAAAGCAGCCTCCTATCATTATCCTTCCTAATAAAATCATGTGCTACCATACTGTCATAGTCTAAATATCTTGTAGGTAGCAGCATTTCCTCTTCCTCGTCAAGCCTAATGGGTATCTTAAAGTGTTTGGCTAGACGAGATGCATAGATACCTCCGAATATGGGGCCCTTCGAACGGTTTAAGTTCAACCGTTGGGCCACCATAGCGCCCAGACTAAAAGTTCTATCAGCAAGTAAAGTGTGGCGCAGAATGGCGAGGTCGGGAGCACTAAGGCTTCCACTCTCCCCACGACCAACTAAACATCTCCCCGCGAATAATGAATAATAGCATAGAACAGGAAAATGTAAACTAGCCGCTCTTGCCTTTGACACCCCTCTCTTTTCCCCCACAGTGATTGCGGCAATAAAGTCCTCCATGTTTCTAGGACGTGGTTCACTGATGCTGCCCTCATAAGGTATTTTGCAAACATTGCAAAAATCATAAAGTTTCATCTCCTTAGGCACATCATATAAGTAAAACTCCACCATGGGAGGATTCTTCCTAGGATAAAAGTGAAAGTTTTGCACGAAGATATTAGTGAGTAGGAGGTACTGGTCACACTTATCGTTGAGGAAGTCGGTGATGCCTGCATTCTCCACCAAATAATAAAAATCTTCATAAATTCCGGCCGCCCTCAAGAATGCATCACTTGGCCATTCACATGGTCGAACCTCCGCGACGCGAGGAAGATTGTATTTGGGCTTCTTCTTCACCTCATTTTCATCTTCTTTAGAGCCCCGGCTTGAAGAGCCTCTTAACAATCTCCTCATCATTTTTTCTTTTCTGAAAAATTTCTGAAATTTTTAGTGACTCAAAATAAAGGTGAACAAAACTCAACAAAACTTATAGCAACTACTCCCACAAGTGCCTAGAGGCTATATCATGCATCAAAACTACTTGGGACCATACCAATTTAACATGCAAGCTCAAGAACAAGGTCACCACAGCAGCAAAAATTTGCAATATATAAAGCACTAGAACAAAAACTAATTGGACCATTGTAGGAGTCACATACCGAAGAACAATTCCCCAAAACAGTTTTGCAAATGGAGCTTTGCACAAGGAGATCGAAAATGGCAGCAAAATGAGCTAGAACACGGGTTTGAGCAATGGTGTGATTTTTTCTGGAGGAAGACAAAGTGGATGGGTGCTGGAATAAGTGAGGGAGCCTACGTGGGACCCACAAGCTAGGGGGGCGCGCCCAGGGGGGTGGGCGCGCCCTGTAGGCTTGTGGCCCACTGGTGCAGCCCCCTGATGTGTTCTCAGTGTCAGAAATTCTTAAATATTACAGAAAAAATCATACTATATTTCCAGGGCATTTGGAGAACTTTTTTTTCCAGGTCATTTTTTATTGCACGAACAATTCAGAAAACAGAAGTATAATAGTATTTTTACTTGATTAAATCTAAAGACAGAAAGTAAAAGTTGGGTACAGAAGGTTGTGCGTTCTAAATTCATCCATCTCATGCCCGTCAAAAAGAATCCATCAATAAGGTTGATCAAGTCTTATTGACAAACTTTTTTCGAATGACACGGAACCGGAGAATTTTCGAATAACGCTAGGTTACCCTCAATGGGGATATGCATGTCCCCAACAATAAGTATATCATATTTCTTTTTGGCAATAGGGAGAGGGAATTCAAAATCTCCAATAATAACCGTTGAAATTTTTCCAATGGAGTTGATACTATGAACTTGAGGTTGTTTCTTCGGAAAGTGTACCGTATGCTCATTACCATTAACATGAAAAGTGACATTGCCCTTGTTGCAATCAATAACAGTCCCTGCAGTATTCAAAAAGGGTCTACCAAGGATGATCGACATACTGTCGTCCTCGGGAATATCAAGAATAACAAAGTCCGTTAGGATAGTAACATTTGCAACTACGACAGGCACATCCTCACAAATATCGATGGGTAAAGCAGTTGATTTATCAGCCATTTGCAAAGAGATTTCAGTAGGTGTCAACTTATTCAAATCAAGTCTACAATACAAAGAGAAAGGCATAACACTAACACCAGCTCCAAGGTCACATAAAGCAGTTTTAACATAATTTCTTTTAATGGAGCATGGTATAGTAGGTACTCCGGGATCTCCTAATTTCTTTGGTACTCCACCCTTAAAGGTATAATTAGCAAGCATGGTGGAAATCTCAGCTTCCGGTATCTTTTTTTTATTTGTCACAATATCTTTCATATACTTAGCATAAGGAGACATTTTCAGAATATCAGTCAAGCGCATACGCAAAAAGACAGGTCTAAGCATTTCAACAAAGCGCTCAAAATCCTCATCATCCTTTTTCTTGGATGGTTTAGGAGGAAAGGGCATGGGTTTCTGAACCCAAGGTTCTCTTTCTTTACCATGCTTCCTAGCAACGAAGTCTCTTTTATCATATCTTTTATTCTTAGGTTGTGGGTTATCAAGATCAACAGCAGGTTCAATCTCCACATCATTATCATTACTAGGTTGAGCATCAACATGAACATCATCATTAATATTATCAGTAGGCTCATGTTCATTACCAGATTATGTCTCAGCATCAGAAATTGAAATATCATTTGGGTTTTCATGTGTATCTATAACAGGTTCACTAGCAGCATGCAAGGTCCTATCGTCATTCTTTTTCCTTTTATTACTGGGACGACTCGGTGCATCAGTATTAATTCTCTGAGAATCTTTCTCAATTCTCTTAGGATGGCCCTCAGGATACAAAGGTTCCTAAGTCATTTTACCACCTCTAGTCACAACTCTAACAGAATGATCATTGTTCTTACCATTCATCTCATTAAGCAAATCATTTTGTGCCTTAAGTACTTGTTCTACTTGAGTAGTTACCATGGAAGCATGTTTACTAATAAGCTTAAGATCATTGATAGTTCTACTCATATAATCACCTAAGCGATCAAGCATGTAAGCATTATGTCTCAATTGTCTACTAACATAAGCATTGAAATTTTCTTGCTTAACAATAAAGTTATCCAACTCATCCAAGCATTGGCTAGCAGACTTATTATAAGGAATATCACCTTCATCACATCTACGGAGAGAATTTACCTCTACTACCTGTGTCGGGTTATCAAGACCATGTATCTCTTCAATAGGTGGTAGATTCTTAACATCTTCAACTTTAATACCTTTTTCTTTCATAGATTTCTTTGCCTCTTGCATATCTTTAGGACTGAGAAATAGAATACCTCTTTTCTTCGGAGTTGGCTTTGGAGGTGGTTCGGGAATAGTCCAATCATTATCATTGCTCAATATATTATTCAATAGTAGTT
Source organism: Elymus sibiricus (assembly GCA_039707655.1). Lineage (NCBI taxonomy): Eukaryota > Viridiplantae > Streptophyta > Magnoliopsida > Poales > Poaceae > Elymus > Elymus sibiricus. Next base: position 221,681,474 of record CM077665.1, read on the forward strand.
CAGCTTGTTCAATAGTTCGTTCCCTGAAAACACAACCAGCACAACTATTTAGGTGGTCCCTAGAAGCATCGGTTAGTCCATTATAGAAGATATCAAGTATTTCGTTTTTCTTGAGAGGATGATTAGGCAAAGCATTAAGTAATTGGAGAAGCCTCCCCCAAGCTTGTGGGAAACTCTCTTCTTCAATTTGCATAAAGTTAAATATTTCCTGCAAGGCAGCTTGTTTCTTATGGGCAGGAAAATATTTTTCAGAGAAGTAATATATCATATCCTGGGGACTACGCACACAACCAGGAGCAAGAGAATTAAACCATATCTTAGCATCACCCTTTAATGAGAAAGGAAACAACTTAAGAATATAGTAATAACGAATTTTTTCCTCATGAGTAAATAGGGTGGCTATATCATTTAATTTAGTAAGATGTGCCACAACAGTTTCAGATTCATAACCATGGAAAGGATCAGATTCAACCAAAGTAATTAACTCAGGATCGACAGAGAATTCATAATCCTTATCAGTAACAAAGATAGGTCAAGTAGCAAACTTAGGATCATATTGCATTCTAGCATTCAAAGATTTTTCCTTCCACTTGCATAGCAATTTCTTAAGATCATCTATATCCTTACAAGGAAGAAAGTCCCTAGCTACCTCTCCCTCCATAACATAACCCTTAGGTATATTAGGCAATTCATATCGAGGAGAGCTAGGTCTAGCAGGTGTCTCATAGTGTTCAGTTTCAATAATTTCATCAGTTTCAGAAATATCATCAGTTTCAGCATTGACTCTAGCAATTTGTTCATCAAGAAATTCACCCAGTGGCACAGTATTATCAAGCAGAGTATCATCATAAGCATCATGCATAGCAGAAGTGGCATCATCAATTACTTGCGACATATCAGAATCAATAGCAGGTGGTGGTGTCGCAAATTTACTCATAACAGAAGGTGAATCAAGTGCAGAGCTAGATGGCAGTTCCTTACCTCCCCTCATAGTAGAGGGATAGATCTTGGTTTTTGGGTCTTTCAGATTCTTCATAGCGATCAATAGATATAAATCCCAAGTGACTCAGAGAATAGAGCTATGCTCCCCGGCAACGGCGCCAGAAAAAGGTCTTGATAACCCACAAGTATAGGGGATCGAAACAGTTTTTGAGGGTAGAGTATTCAACCCAAATTTATTGATTCGACACAAGGGGAGCCAAAGAATATTCTCGAGTATTAGCAGCTGAGTTGTCAATTCAACCACACCTGAAAGACTTAATATCTACAACAAAGTATTTAGTAGCAAAGTAGTATGGAAGTAACAGTAACGGTGGCAAATGTGACAGTAGCAGTTTTATAGTGATTGTAACAGTAGCAACGGAAAGTAACTTAGCAAAGATCAATATGTGAAAAGCTCGTAGGCAATGGATTAGTGATGGATAATTATGTCGGATGGCATTCATCATGCAACGGTTATAACATAGGGTGACACAGAACTAGCTCCAATTCATCAATGTAATGTAGGCATGTATTCCATATATAGTCATACGTGCTTATGGAAAAGAACTTGCATGACATCTTTTGTCCTACCCTCCCGTGGCAGCGGGGTCCTAATGGAAACTAAGGGATATTAAGGCCTCCTTTTAATAGAGAACCAGACCAAAGCATTAGCACTTAGTGAATACATGAACTCCTCAAACTACGGTAATCACCGGAAAGAATCTTAGTTATTGTCATCCTGGGGGATGCGGATCATAACTCGTAATAGGTGTCTACAACTTGCAAGATAGGATCAAGAACACATATATATTCATGAAAACATAATAGGTTCAGATCTGAAATCATGGCACTCGGGACCTAGTGACAAGCATTAAGCATAGCAAAGTCATAGCAACATCAATCTCAGAACATAGTGGATACTAGGGATCAAACCCTAACAAAACTAACTCGATTACATGATAAATCTCATCCAACCCAGCACCGTCCAGCAAGCCTACGATGGAATTACTCACGAACGGCGGAGAGCATCATGAAATTGGTGATGAAGGATGGTTGGTGATGACGACAGCGTCAATTTCCCCTCTCCGGAGCCCAAAACAGACTCCAGATCTGCCCTCCCGAGGAAGAACAGGAGGTGGCGGCGGCCCCGTATCGTAAAACGCGATGAACTCTTCTCTCTGATTTTTTCCCCGAATAGGAATATATAGAGTTGGAATTGAGGTCGGAGGAGCTCCAGGGGGCCCACAAGCCCGTAGGGCGCGCCCTGGGGGGGGGCGCCTCTTGGCTTGTGGCCAATGGGTGGGCCCCCTCCGGTTGATTCTTTCGCCAGTATTTTTTATTAATTCCAAAAATATTCTCCGTAAATTTTCAGGTCAATCCGAGAACTTTTATTTCTGCACAAAAATAACACCAAGGCAATTCTGCTGAAAACAGCGTTAGTCCGGGTTAGTTTCATTCAAATCATGCAAATTAGAGTCCAAAACAAGGGCAAAAGAGTTTGGAAAAGTAGATACGATGGAGACGTATCAGCCCGTGCCGCCGTTAGCCGCCGCTCTCCACCTATCCTAGGCCGCCACACACCCCTCCAGCTCCTCCCACCGTCGGAGGCCCGCCCAGGCCCGCAACTGCCCCTCTTGGGCCCGACGAGGGCCCGGAGCCGCTCGCGCCGGAACCCTAGCGCCTGCCCGCGCGTGCTGCTCGCCCAGCCACCTCGCCGAAGTGCCGCAGCCTCCCTCCACGCCGGCGACGAACCTCGCCGGAGCCAGATCCGCCCGCGCCGCCGTCCTGCTCCACCTCGTTGGCCGACCCTGCCACCTCGCCGACGCCCGCAGGAGCTGCTGCGAGCGCCGTCGTCGCGTCCCATCGTTGTCGCCGACTGCAGCCCCGCCCTCGCCATGGTAGGAGCTCGCCGAAGGGCGCGCTTGCCTCGTTGGACACGCGCCGTCGTAGGTCCCCACCGGATCCGGCCAGATCCACCGGAGGACCTCCTTCTCGCCGTACCGGCCTCGCCCTACGCCATCGTCGTCGTTAGCCGTCGCTACCATGGCCGGCAACTTCCGGCCCGTCCGGACCGCACGAACCACCGAGCCAAATAGTTGGACCGCCGCATCCCGCACCACCACGTCCAACTTCATCCCCGAGGTGGATTTCACTAAGTCTTTTCCCCTGCGAAAAATCATCACATTAGCATGTTTGAGGGGCTATAACTTTGTGCATAATTGTCCGATGATGATAATTTTTATATGTAGAACTATCTACGTTTCATGCTCTACACCATAGTGGCATTTGCATGCATGTTAGGAATCATCTACATGCTCGAAACTCTGTTGCAAAAGTGCTTCGTGAATAAACTGTTGAAAACTGTTATTTTAATCAAACTTGTGTGGATGATTGCATCAAATCCATGCCTCCTTTGAATTTGTGCCAATGGAGTGATTTGTAGTGTGTTATGTCTACTTACTGCTAGTATCCTAGTCATGCCTATAAATGCTGGTTATGCTACTGTTATTGCCATGTAAACATGCCTAGTCAAACTGCTGTTTTGGGAGATAGTCAAATTTCACTGTCTGAAAACTGGATTGAAACTTAGCTTTTGTCTTGATGATTGTCATGGATTCATAGCTCGTATGCAAATGCCCATGTGGGATGAATTGAAGTGCATGTTATGGTCTAGATAGACGTGTCATTTGATTCCATGAAATAGTCTTGCTACATACTTGTTTCTTGCTGTCAACATGCTTACCTGATAAAAAATGTTGCTCATCTCTACTCTAATTTTCACCAAGTGTGAGTCTTCTTATTTCAGATTGCCATGTTGTGTTGATGCTAGCCATGTTTCTGTGCATATTTTGATGACGCTCCCGTGGAGTTATTTGTAGTGCATCATGTCCACCACCATGCTATAAATTTTCATGCGATGATAAGTCCTGTAACATGTGTTTTTCTTGCTGCCAATATGCCTTCAAAATAAAACTGCTTGTTAAAACCTGTTATTTTCACTAAGTCCCTAAATGCCATGTTTTTATAGCCATCTTGTGAGCTCATTTCCTATTGATCCATGCTTCTAGACAATTTGCTCCTGTGAGATGAATTTTTGTGCATCATGTAAACTACTGCCCCATGTCTTGTTTGTGCATTTTAGATTCCTGTAGCTTGTGGTTTTGATGTATGCAAAATGCTAAGTTGCTGTTTTGGGCACATTTTATCAAAACCTTGTGTTGCGTGTTATCGTTGAACCGTTGCTCCGATTTGAACATGTTCCACATGAAACTTGCCTAGAATCTCATGTAGTTGCATAATATCTTGTTGCATCCCTGATTTAAAATGTTTGTGGTTGTCGTTTGCATGGAATTTGCATTCATCTTGTGTGTGTCATATCTTTTAAACCGTAGCTCCGTTTTAAATGATCTATATATGTAAATCGCCTAGAATGATGTGTAGAATCGTATGGTGCATTTTTTTTCCTGTTTAATAAATATAAAATATTTTTAGTTCATATCTGGATCAAATTCATAATTTGCATATGGGGTCGTTTCGGAAATGCTCTATGTTGTGTCCGGCCTCATTTAAAATTCCTAGATAGTGTAGTTTGTTTATGTTCCACCTCTTTGCTATTTTAACAACATTTAAATTTGCCGTGTAAATAAACGAGAGTGAACTAAATGATTCGAAAGTGGAGTTTCGTCAATATGCAACTCGTTGCATATTGAACTTCACTTAATTTGTAGTAGTTGATTGTTGTGCTTTGCCATGTCATGCATATTTGAATGGACATGCATCATATTTGTTTGTGCATCATGCCATCAATATGTTGTGGTGTTTACCGTGTTATTTGTTTATTTCTGGATTTGCTTCTCCTCGATAGAGTTCCGAAACCGATTCGGAGTGTGAGGATTCGTTCGACTACGCCCGTTCGTCTACTTCACGGATTCATTCTTCTTCCAAGCGGGGTCTCAAGCAAGATGACCATTACCCTGGATACCACTACTATCATTGCTATGCTAGTTGTTTCGATTCTATCGCTATGTCTCGCTGCCTGGCGTGGCTTGAGACTACGTTGGTATTTCCCCAAAGAGGAAGGGATGATGCAGCACAATAACGGTAAGTATTTCCCTCAGTTATGAAACCAAGGTATCGAACCCGTAGGAGGATCACCACCACTACGTAAACAACACCTGCACACAAAGACCAAATACCTACAACCCGGCGCGAAAGAGAGGTTGTCAATCTCTCTACGGTAAAAAAGATAGATTAGGTAGTGATAGATTGGAGAGATAGATCTCTCAAGAACACAAAATAAAAAGGGCAAATAAAAAGTGCAGCAAAGGTATGTTTGGGTTTTTGGAATAATAGATCTGAAAACAAAAGAGGCAAAAAGGTAGATCGGAAAGCAATATGTTGGAAAAGTAGACCCGGGGGCTGTAGGTTTCACTAGTGGCTTCTCTCATGAGTATAGCACACGGTGGGTGAACAAATTACTGTTGGGCAATTGATAGAAGATCAAATAATCATGACGATATCCAAGGCGATGATCATTATATAGGCATCGCATCCAAGATTAGTAGACCGAAATGATTCTGCATCTACTACTATTAGTCCACACATCGACCGCTATCTAGCATGCATCTAGTGTATTAAGTTCATGGAAAAACGGAGTAATGCAATAAGAACGGTGACAAGATCTATTCATGTAGGAATAGACCCCATCTTGTTATCCTTAATAGCAACGATACATGCGTGCCTCGCTGCCCCTTCTGTCACTGGGAGAGGACACCGCAAGATCGAACCCATCACAAAGGACCTCTTCCCATGGCAAGAAAAATCGATCTAGTTGGCCTAACTAAACCAAAGATTCAAAGAAGAAATACGAGGCTATAAGTAATCATGCATATAAGAGATCAAAGAAGACTCAAATAATATCCATGGATAGAAACTGATCATGAACTCAAAATTCATCGGATCCCAACAAACACACTGCAAAAGTTTACATCAAATAGATCTCTAAGAGACCAATGTATTGAGAATCAAAAGAGAGAGAGGAAGCCATCTAGCTACTAACTACGGACCCGTAGGTTTATGGTGGACTACTCACGCATCATCGGAGAGGGACCAATGAGGATGATGAACCCCTCCTTGATGGTGTTAGATTGGATCTCGAGGTTCTGGAACTTGCGGCTGCTGGATGTGTTTTCCGTCGACTCCTCTAGGGTTTTTGGAATATTTGGGAATTTATAGGTGTCAGAGGCGGTGGAGAGGGGTCCCGAGGAGGGCACAACCCATCAGGGCGTGCCTGGGGCCTCTGGTGGGTTGTGGTCTCCTCGACCCTCCCCTCTGGCACTTCTTTGGCCCACTGGATGTCTTCTGGCCCAAAATAAATCTCTAAAAAGTTTCGTCGCGATTGGACTCCGTTTGGTATTGATATTCCGCGAAGTAAAAAACAAGCAAAAACAGCAACTGGCACTTTGGCACAAATGTCAATAGGTTAGTCCCAAAAAATGATATAAAGTTGCTATAAAATGATTGTAAAACATCCAAGATTGATAATATAACAGCATGGAACAAGCAAAAATTATAGATACGTTGGAGACGTATCACTGCCTACCACTTGTTTGTCAAGCCTCCCCAACATGCCATGATAAGCCTCTAACCCTCCACATCCTAGCAAAACATTGTTTGGCTAAGTTACCGCTTGCTCAACCCCTCTTATAGCGTTGCTAGTTGCAGGTGCAGGTGGATCCATGTGATAACATGGATATCTTGGGATATCACATATTATTATCATAATTTAATTTAATGCATCTATACACTTGGTAAAGGGTGGAAGGCTTGGCCTTTTGCCTGGTTATTTGTTCCACTCTTGCCACCTTAGATCCGAGTTCCGGTATTATGTTCCATATTGAGCACTCCTAACATGCTTGGGGTTGTTATGGGGACCCCCTTGATTTTCGTTTTAGGATAAAACTCTTCTGGCAAGACCCAACATTGGTACTATTTGCTTAACAACTAATAAAACTTGCATAGGGACTAGCTATCCCGTTGGCTAATTAATCAACAACCCGGGCCAATGCTCTTCATGAGTGTGGGTCCAAAATAGAGCATCGTGTGGGGCCACCCCAGGCAACTTGGGTGTTTATCTTTTCGGCCACCGTACGCTTAGCTCATCTGGTAGTGCCCTGTGAACGAGATACTTCGGCTCCTATCGGGATATGGCCTGCCAGGCGGTCTTGCTGGATTAGTTTTACCTTTCTCGAACATCTTGTGCACCAGGATTCCAAGGACACTTTGGGCTATCTCGAGGTTGAGGTTTTCCACCGGGATTCCGAGGATACTACGGGCTATCCCGTGGTTGAGGTTTTCCACCGCAGCTTGTGGCTAGTTTGTGATGGATGACTTGGAGCACCCCTGGAGGTTTAAATCTTTCTGAGAGCCGTGCCCACGGTTATGTGGCAACTTGGAAATTTTATAATATCCGGTAATAGAAAACTTGAAATAAACTCAATTAAAATACACAAATCGTGTGCGTAACCGTGACCGTCTCTTTTCGAGGGAGTTCGGAAAGAGAACACGGTGTGGTTATGATTGACTCGTAAGTAGGTGTTCAGGATCACTTCCTAATCATTACTAGTTCACGTCCGATTATGCATAGATCACTCTTCTTATTTTTGTTCTCGTAAGTTAGACGCTCAAATAAATGCTTAGTGCTTGCTGCAGCCTCACCACTTAACCATACCTTACCCATTAAGCTTTGCTAGTCTTGATACCCTTGGAAATGAGGTTGTTGAGTCCCCGTGGCTCACAGATTACTACAACAACAGTTGCAGGTACAGGTAATGCGATGCTTTGACGTGAGAGTGATGCTTGTTTGATTTGGAGTTCTTCTTCTTCTTCAACGATCATAGGATGGGTTCCAGGCCGGCAGCCTAGGATTGGCAAGGATGGATGTCATTTTTATCATTTGATTTCGTCCGTAGTCGGACCCTACTCTTCTGTATGGTGATTGAGATGATCATGATTTAGCTTGTGGCGAGTGTAAGCCATTTCCATATACTCATCTCCTCTTTACATTTACTTGTAACGATATCCATTCTTGCGAAACAACAAGATGCGCTTCTATCCCTATCGAGGCCTCGAGCCAAAATAAGGATAGGACCGCATCTTGGGCGTTACTGATGACCCACAAGTATAGGGGGTCAATCGTAGTCCTTCGATAAGTAAGAGCGTCGAACCCAACGAGGAGCAGAAGGAAATGACAAGCGGTTTTCAGCAAGGTATTCTCTGCAAGTGCTGTAAGTAGCAATAGTAGATAGTTTTATAGCAAGATAATTCGTAACAAGTGACAAGTAACAATAGCAATAAAAGCGTAGCAAGGTAGCCCAATCCTTTTTATAGCAAAGGACATGCCTGAAAGTACTCTTATATTAAGCAAGCGCTCCCGAGGACACATGGGAATTTCTGTCTACTCATGTTCATCATGTTGAGTTGATTCGCGTTCGCTACTTTGATAATTTGATATGTGGGTGGACCGGTGCTAAGGTGATGTTCTTACTTAAACTAACAACCTACTTATGATTACCCCCTCTCACAAGCATCCGCAACTACGAAAGAAGAATTAAGATGAATCTAACCATAGTATGAAACATGTGGATCCAAATCAGCCCCTTATGAAGCAACACATAAACTGGGGATTAAGCTTCTGTCACTCTAGCCACCCATCATCTACTTGTTACTCCACAATGACTTCCCTTAGGCCCATAACATGGTGAAGTTTCATGTAGTCGACGTTCACATGACACCACTAAGAGAAGTAACAACATACATATCATCAAAATATCGAACGAATACCAACTTCACATGATTACTTATAACAAGACTTCTCCCATGTCCTCAGGAACAATAGTAACTACTCACACCTCATCAACATGTTCAAGATCAGAGGTGCAATAATAATAATTAAGGATCTGAAAGTAATATCTTCTACCAAGTAATCCAACAAGCATCAACTACAAGATGTAATCAACACAACTAGTAACCCACAGGTACCAATCTGAGGTTTTGAGAGAAAGATTGAATACAAGAGATGAACTAGGGTTGGAGATGAGATGGTGCCGGTGAAGATGTTGATGATGATTGGTCCTCCCACGAAGGAGGAAGCGTACGTGATGACGATGGCTTCGATCTCCCCCTCCCGGAGAGGAATTTCCCCGGCAGAATCTGACTGCCGGAGTGCAAAAGGGCCTCTGCCCAGGTTTTCGCCTCGAGACGGCGGCGCTTCGTCCTGAAAGGTTGCATATGATTTTTTTAGGGTAAAACACACCATATAGGAGAAGAGGGGCGTCGGGAGGCCAGCTGGGGCCCTACAAGCCATCAGGGCGCGGCCTGGGGGGTCGCGCCCTGTTGGCTTGTGCCCAGCTGGTGGCCCCCTCTGGTATATTTTTGGCCCAGAAATTCTCAAATATTCAGTAAAAATTCTCAGCGAAGTTTCGGGTCATTTGGAGTCTGGTGATTTTTCTGCCTTTTTCTCGGTTTTCCGGTCCAGAATTCCAGTTTCCAGATATTTCCCTCTTTGTGATGTACCTTGCATATTCAGAGAGAAAGAGCATAATAATTGTATGATAATAGGGAATAATGGACGAGAATATGAGTAAGAAATCATGATGCAGAATGGACGTATCAACTCCCCCAAGCTCAGACCTCGCTTGCCCTCAAGCGGAAGCCGGGCTCGGGAATAATGACCACATAATTTGAGGGAGAGGTGTCGATAAAACAGAATACGGACATGAGAGCATCATGAATACCATTATAGCAGAAAGCATTTCATCATATAACTTCTCATAAACAAGTAAAGAACTATTCACAATTATCGAAGTATGAAGCATAAACCTTATTGACAACCAACAAACGGTGCCTCCAGTCATGGTGATAATCATAATTCATCATATTCAAGATAAGAGTCTATATAAGAGCTTTCATTTTAGCAAACCCACATACTCAACTATCATTTGGTGATATATGATTGTTGACACTCATTGCATATTTTTGGAGCTAATGTTTTTGCCGGACACATAGGAAGATAGGGGCTTCATTTGCCACCCAACTTATTTACCTCAAGGATCGATAATGTCAACAATAATTAATCATGGTTTCTTACATTCAACTGGATATATTATCTGGATCTTTCCTCAACACTGTCAGGACCGGTTTTCCAGGATATTAATTCCCAGTAAATGGCCCTTGTGCTCACCAGCCCCAGGATTACTGTTAGCTGATGAGACACAATCTTGATACAGAAATTCCAAGCAAAATACAATATATGAAGTACAAGACCATTCTGGTCTATGAGTACAACAAAAGGTTTCTAGTGGTTGATGGCGGAAGCGGTTTGCGGATCATCAACGTTTATGGGACTCCATTTCCCACAGGAACAGCTGACCTGGATAACTCCTATCTCGCATATCTGCTATCTTCGATGCCTAGGTTCCGGGCTGTCGTCGTTGCGCTCCTCTCCAAGCAAGAAATCTGGCCAAGACAATAGCCAGGGACAAGCCAGTGAGTACTTTGAATGTACTCGCAAACATCATGAAAATAGGTATAATTTAACACGCGATAATTATGCACTGAAATAATCCACGATCACTTAATCAGTCACGAAATAAAATTCATGACGCACGCAAGCAGGTTATTCATATTAAACATGAATAAGCAATCAGAGGATAAAAATAAAATACACCGATCGGGTGTCTGAAGCGACGCCTCAAAAGGATAATAATATAAAGCATGCCTCAGTCGGGCGTCTGAGCGACGCCACATAAAGGGCTTATAAGAAAAATAAATAATATGCGTGCCATAGTCGGGCGTCTGAGCGACGCCACATAAAGGGCTTATAAAGAAAATAAATAACAAGCATGCCACAGTCGGGCGTCTGAGCGACGCCACATAAAGGGTTTATAAAGAAAATAAATAACAAGCATGCCACAGTCGGGCGTCTGAGCGATGCCACATAAAGGGCTTATAAGGAAAATAAATAATAAGCATGCCACAGTCGGGCGTCTGAGCGACGCCACATAAAGGGCTTATAAGGAAAATAAATAATAAGCATGCCACAGTCGGGCGTCTGAGCGACGCCACATAAAGGGCTTATAAGGAAAAATAAATAATCAGCATGCCACAGTCGGGCGTCTCAGCGACGCCACATAAAGGGCTTATATAAGAATAATCACAATGAGTATCCAGGAGGTAGAACCATCCCAGGGATACTCAATAATTCAAATAATATAAATGGTTAGTCCACAATAATAATAATCATAATCATCATTTGTCACACGTCATGATCAATGTTCCGGTTTAGAAGTTTTTCCTCCGAAGACCGACACTAAGACCGACACTTGACCCATCCCAGACTGTAGTCCTTAACCGCGGACACGGCTATTCGAATAGATATAAACTCTGCAGAGGGTGTACTCTTTACCCACGAGTAACAGATTCCGTTAGTCCACCGGGACTAATTCCGTTTACGGTCTTTGAATTGAAAACACACCTGACCCGCACACACCAGCTTAACTTACCAGTGCCTGGAATCACCCACGACACTCGTTAAGCAAAACTCTAAGTGGGGAGGCTCCAACCTCGATTAGCATGGGATCACAAAATTTATATCGCGCGCAAAACAGGGGAGCTACCCCCTCGGTCCCAATCGGAAACACCCATGCCCCCGGACCAAGTGACATGCCTACCAGGGGCCACTGGTATCTTTCACTATGGCCTCTCTGTACGGTGTGTGCTAAGAAAGGGGTTGACAACTTACTGAACCGTACCCTACCTGCGGCAGGGACGAGTGGTAGTACGAAACAAGTATAGGGGTTACTGGCACAAGACTCGATCTACGGTCGACTCAGGAGGTTAAAGTGTTTCCTGCATGATTAGCATAACAAAATATATTCCATACCAACAGACAGAATCACCACTCATCATACCTCACCATGCCTTACTGAATATACTCGTCTCCACGAAATATCAGTAACAAGCTTGTGTCTACCCAAGACAGAGACTTTCCCGGATTCCTTCCGGTAGGCATGAAAGGCATACGAGGGTGAATACTGTCACAAGCATTTCAATTCCAACAGCAAGGAATTATCATCATGCACTAGTAAACATGATCACATCATCACATGAAATAATGCATACTTCAAGTCAACTTGGTGTTGTAGTCACATCAAACAACACCCAACAATTATTATGCCAGGGTTCAGAATGCTTGCCTTCCATGTGTAGGTAGGTGATGAGCACTCCAAAACTTTTGAAAGTTTTTGTCTCTCTCCATTTCCTATTTTGAAAAGTATTTGAATCAACACGCAATTCAAAAACAGTGCAAAAAGTTGTCTTGGAAAATTTTGAAATAAATATGAAAATAAACTAGGTGGAATTTGAGAAACAACAGAAAAAGAATCAATTCAATTGCAATTGTGGTTTAAAAGATATGACCAGTCAAAGTTAGGGTCAAATCTGTTTTTAATAAAAGACTGAAAAAGAAAACGGTTCGGGAAGAATACGCTTTAGAGAAGGGAATACGTACTTCAGGTTTTACGCTTCCACTTAAACCAGCGCGGGCCGTCGCTGTGTCGCTGACAGTGGGTCCATCGGGCCCACTGGTCAGGTTTGACCAGTCGCCCGCGTCTTCCTCCTCCTCTGGCCGAGCGGAGGCGGAGCTCCGGCGATTGCCGCCGACGAACGGCAGTTCCCCATGGGATTCCGAGGGCGGGGATGGATCAACGGCTCTAGGGCGATCCTCTCGGTGGTCGCCAGGGGCACGGAGGCCGACAGAGTTGCCGGCGACGGGGTCTCCGGCGGGCGGCGGTGTCGGGCAACAGAGGGAAATCATGCTTGGTAGGTCCCGGAACAAATTTGATGCGGGAACAGCATCGCGGGAGCATGGTGAACTAACAGAGAAGCTACTGGCTCGGGGGAGGTGCTGGCTTGCTTGAATTTGACCGATCCGAGGCGGCGGGTGGCTTGGCCGAAGACGGGGAAGACGGGCTCCTCCGGTCGTCTGGCTGCCTCGGGGTTCAAATGGGGTGGCTTGGGGCGGCTTGAGCGTCCTAGAGTTCGCGAGGGGTCCCTTTTATAGCGCCGGAAGGTCGGTTCCGCGGGCTCCAAGGATAAGAACGGTGGCGGCCGGAGATAAGATCGCCGGCCTGTTGCAAGGGCGACGTGACGGGGCTCTGCGGCACGCCAGGTACTAGAGGACGAGCGGGAGCTGCAGAAAGGGGGCGGCTGGTGCCTGGGGAGTGGTCGGACGGCGCCGACCACGGCAGGTTCTGCTGGCTGCGGTAGTGGCGGCTTGCGGGCGATCCTGCAGGGAGCCAGGGCGGTCAGGGCAAAGCGGCGGGGTCAGCGGGAACTACGGGCTAGCAGACGAGCGCTTGGATGAGGCCGAACTGTTCCCGGGGCGAGCTGGCATGCGGAGGCGGTTCGGTGCTGCTGGCGGCAATAGGCACGCCCTGGACGCGCTCTGGACACGCGCGCCAGGTGCTTGGCAAAATGCCAAGATGTGCCAGGAGGCTCCTCTGCCCACGGGGCTCTACAGGGATGGTTTGTTGGCCAAGGCAAAGCTAAAGGACAAGCTGATATAGCCAGATAAGTTAACCTCCAATGCAAAGTTGGAATTATGACAAAACGGTTCATGCACTCCAATTGCTCGACAAAATGCTAGGGGCATCCAGAAGGTTTTGCTAGTGACCAAAATTTCCAGATCAGAGTCTCTTTAGATGATAAAGAGGATGGCAAGGTTAGTTTGGCCAAAGCAGAAACTTCCTAGTGCAAGTTTTTGAGAAAACCAAATCTGGACAGAAAGAAAATGGCTCATTAACAAGGGCTTAAACTAGGCCAATGGAGTCAAACTCCTGGACTTAAGGGTTTGGTAGGGTAAACTTCAATTAGGAAAAATCTCATGGGCAATAGGGCAAGATAAAATGGGGTTGCAGTACAAACTACCAAACTGGACCAGAATGAAGATGGGGATGGTTTGCTCAAATTTTTCAAAACACAAAGTTGTTTCTTTGCATAAAAGTGATGTAGGAACCCCACATGTCTTCTACAAATTTTTGTAGAATTTTTAGATGAAGTTATCAAATGGTTGTAGTGCAAATGAGGCTCTTAACAATATGAGAGGCCATTTTAAAAGAATTTAAACTTGGCAAAATAATATAAAAAGGTTTTCACTGATCATATACAATAAAATTGGCATGTTCTTGAGTAGGCACTCAAGTCCAAAAATTATTTTTGAAAAGTTTCTACTTGGAGGGAAAACTCCACAACTCAGAAGAAAGGAGTGATTCTGAAATCAATAGATGATCCAGAAAATAAAAAATTAATTTCCTGGCAAAATTTTAATTAATAAATCATGGTTAAATTTTTGGGGTGTTACAAACACGTGATGCTTGCCAACTAAGAGAGTTTATAAATTAAAAGAAGAGAAGATATTAATGACTCTTGTGTAAAACTAAGAACTAAATGAAAGTAAAAGATAGGCCCTACACAGAGGGAAGCAGAGGTTGTCATACACTTTTATTTGTTTAAATGTGCAATCTCTTAATGCAAAGGAACGACACTTTGTATTGCCCCTTGTGATACCGAACTTTATTATGCACTTTGTCGCTTTTATTTCTTCGTCATCACAAGATCGTACAAAGCTTATTTTCCCTTTCAATAAAAGATCATACATGATTATAAGCAATTTTTATTGCTTATGCATCGATGACAACTTACTTGAAGGATCTTATTCAATCCATAGGTAGGTAGGGTGGACTCTCACAAAAAGAAACTGGGTTTAAGGGGTTATGGATGAACAAGTAGTATCTCTACTTGGTGCGGAAGTTTTGGCTAGCGAAAGTTCTAAAAGAAACATCACATGTTAAAGGATCCATGACTATATAACTTCTATGCAAATGTAAGCAATCATGACCATTAGGTTGTCTTCCATGTCCAACTTCAACACTTGATCATTATTTCATATTTGGTGAGGGTTCGCGATCATAGATGATGTCCAAGATAGCGTATTTGTATGTGGATCTTCTCTTATCTATCATAGTCTTGCATAGAATATAACAATGACTAAGGCTATGTTTGTTTTGTTCCCAACAATTTTCATCGCTCATACTTTCTTTTTATGTGAAGTCATTACTTCCCATGAGATAAGCACATGATCTTTCCTATTCTTTTTATTGTCATGCTATGATGATTGGTGCAAGTGAGTAAAGCACACAGACTCAACTAATCTTTATTATATAACTCTCATACTCGATTACAAAGGGTAGGTAGATCTCAAAGCAAAATCCTAAGCAAAGAAAATCTGAAACTTTATTTCTCTAAACCACGAAATAACTAAGGATCAAACTAAAATAAAAGATGATGGTAAAAAGTGATGGTGATACGATACCGGGGTGCCTCCCCCAAGCTTGGAACAAGCTAGGGGTGGTGCCCATACCCATGTACTCAAGTGTTGTCCGGTGATGGTGATGTGGTGAGGAAATCATCCATCTTCCAAGGCATAGCTTCCCCGTCATGGAAAGAAACTCTGGAATCCTGAAATCAACAGCGAGGCTCATCCTTTTAAACCTAGATTCATACTCACAGTTCTAGGTTTGAAGTTCATAGATTTGATCTTGGAGGTGCTCGATTCGCTCTTGCAGCTTGAAGAGAGCTTCTCCCACGCTCCTTGTGTCAATCTTGTTTTCACGGATGAAGTCCATGATCATCGAGTGATTAGCGCTCAGACCACGTTCGACCATCCCTTGGCACTTGAAGATCTCCTGCTCCACTTCTGCAAGCCTGGCCTTGTCACTTCCCTCCTTCTTGGGACCTTGGACATCCCGGATGTGGAGCACCCCCTCACGCATCTCAATGGCTTGAGGGTGCTTCATCACGTACGACAAGTAGGGGTTGATGACCTTCTCGAAGAACTTGTCTTTAGATGAACTTGGGGAAGTCATGGCGATCTAGATCTGTCAGAAAAAGAGCTCGAAACAAGAACAGAGGAGAAACTCACGATGCAGTGGTCAAAACACATGGGAGTATATATAATGATTTTTTCTAGGTCAGAATACATGTTCGGGAAGAAATCGGAGTCGGGGAGGCGCACGAGGGCCACACAAGCTATCAGGACGCGCCCCGGGGGGGCGCCCTGTTGGCTTGTGCCTCCCTCGTGGGTCCCCCTGACTCCGTTTTATTTTTGGATTTTTTATAAAATACTAAAACCAACAGGAATTATTATTTTGGAATTTTTGGAGTCGGTTTACTTACCGTACCACATACCTACCCCTTTTTCAGGTTTCTGGAGTGTTCCGGAAGGCCTCCCGTATGTGTTCTTCCGGTGTTGTTACTTGAATGACATTAGTCTCTTCATTAATGGGTGTACCTGAAATATAGTGCTTGATTCTTTGCCCATTCACCACCCTCGGATTTTTTCCTTCGAAGTTATTAATTTTTATAGCACCAGAGCGATAGACCTCTTCGACAACATATGGACCTTCCCATTTGGATAAAAGTTTGCCTGCAAAAAACCTAAAACGAGAATTGTACAAAAGCACAAGGTGTCCTACATTGAATTCCTGTTTTTGAATCCTTTTGTCATGCCATCTTTTTACCTTTTCTTTAAACAACTTAGTATTTTCATATGCTTGTGTCCTCCATTCATCTAGTGAGCTAATATCAAATAACCTCTTTTCATCGGCAAGCTTGAAATCATAATTAAGTTCTTTAATTGCCCAATAAGCCTTATGTTCTAACTCAAGAGGTAAATGACAAGCCTTTCCATACACCATTTTATATGGGGACATCCCCATGGGGTTCTTATAAGCAGTTCTATAAGCCCATAGAGCATCATCTAGTTTCTTAGACCAATTCTTCCTATATCTATTGACAGTCTTTTGCAAGATTAATTTTAGTTCTCGATTGCTCAATTCAACTTGGCCACTAGACGGAGGATGATATGGTGATGCAATTCTATGGTTAACATCATATTTAGCTAGAAGTTTACGGAAAGCACCATGAATAAAATGTGAACCACCATCAGTCATTAAGTATCTAGGGACTCCAAACCTCGGAAAAATAATTTCTTTAAGCATTTTAATAGAAGTGTTATGATCAGCACTACTACTTGGAATAGCCTCTACCCACTTAGTAACATAATCAACGGCAACTAAAATATGAGTATATCCATTTGAGGAAGGAAAAGGTCCCATGAAGTCAAAACCCCAAACATCAAATGGTTCAATGGCAAGTGAATAGTTCATAGGAATTTCCTGACGTTTACCAATATTGACAACTCTTTGGAATTCATTACATGAAAGGACATACTTACAAGCATCTTTGAAAAGAGTGGGACAATAAAAACCAGATTGTAATACCTTGTGTGCAGTTCTGTCACCAGCATGGTGTCCTTCGTAAGGCTCGGAATGACACTTCCTTAGAATCTGTTCCTGCTCATGCTCAGGTATACAACGTCTAATAACACAATCCACTCCCTCTTTATAAAGATGTGGGTCGTCCCAAAAGTAGCGTCGTAAATCATAAAAGATTCTTTTCTTTTGTCGATAGGTGAAACTAGGTGGAATATATTTAGCAAAAATATAATTAGCATAATCAGCATACCAAGGAGTTTGTCGGATTTCGGGCTCCGCAAAACCCAAAGAGGTTTGAACACAGGGGCGTGTGCGAAGATCTCCAACAGCTTCAACCTCTAGCTCTCAGCTCGGTAGCCTAGCCAAACAAGCTCGCGCACTCCCGGGAAGAAAACCAACACACGAGGATTTACCCAGGTTTGGGCCGTTGCGAAGCGTAAAACCCTACTCCTGCTTTTGGTGTATTGCCTCACGAGGAGGTTTTTCGGATGAACTAGTACAGTGGTGAGTCGCCTCGCGAGAGAGCTCGGGCGGTGTTATCCCCCTTTTCCTACGGAGCAGCCTAGCCTCTATTTACAGTGGCTCGGGTCCTCTCCCCTTGTCGCAATGGCAGGAAGGGATCCCACAACGGCCAAATTTAAAAGGGGACATGAGGTACATCTTATCCTGACGAAAGGTGGTCTTCGCCTGCAAAGTAGCCGGTGGTGATGCAGAGGTGGCCTTGGCGATGACGCCCGCCCTGCGGAGCTCGTGGTCTTGGTCTCGTTGCACCGGAATGGAAACCTTTGTGGGGGGGTGCTTTGGGATTCCGCGTACGCCCCTGCCTCCTTTGCACCAAGGAGGAAACTGTCTCCTCTGCGCGCGCTGGTGCCCGCCTGGCCCGTCTTGCGTCATCCTTGACCTCCCGAGGCCGAGCATTGCATAGGGATCTCCGCCACTCGGGAGGGGGCCTGGGGAGGCCTCTTCTCCCCGAGGGTCTTGGCGCCGTCCTCCTCGCGAGCGCGGGGCTCTCGCGAGGGCCTTGTCTTGAATGAGGCCGTTCTGGGCCGTGCTTGGCCATCGAGGTGCGGGCCGCAGGCCGACAGGTCTGGGTACCCCCGTCCAGAGAACGCCGACAGCAACCCCCGGGCCCAAGGCGCGGCTGGGTTGGCTTCGGGGCGAAGCCGTAGAAGCCGACCTGAGCGCCGCGGGCCCCAATCGCCCGCAGGCCCATCCTGGCGCGTGGCGCATAACGAGACGCGGGCGCCTCCTCTCCCCGAAGAGGTCGGGCACCGCTCCGAGTCGAGCCGACGCAAGGCCTGCGCGTCGTGCCAGCCATCATTGCCCTTCCTTGAATGCGGCTGTCTCATTGCGTCCTCCCCCCCTCGGGCCACGCGGATGTGACCCGATGTGGGCAGATGAAGCGACGTGAAGCAGGGCAGCTCACCGACCAAGTCTGGCACGCGGCACCCGAGGGGCGCACGGCGCCTCCACTCCCCACGTCGCCCCGTGAGCAACGGTTGTGCCTATAAACCCGCCCCGCCCGGGGGGGTCTTGCCATCCTGACGTGCCCTCTCGCTTTCCATCCTTCTGAAGATATCTTTCTCTTCCTCCTTTCTTCCCTTATCCTCCATGGCATCTGGAGGGAGTGCAACAGGTGCGGGGAAGCGCACGGAGCCCTCAGTTCCGCCGTCAGCCCCTGGAGGCAGTAGCGCGGGGCCTTCGAGGTCGGCCCAAGCTCGCCGGCGCTGGGCCATCGTTGACGAGTAAGTGTTCCGCCACCCCCGGCCTTCTCTTGTAATAATGCTCGGCATGCCAGACCTGATCGTTTCCTCCCCCAGGGCGCCTGTGCCCAAGAGGCGCAGGCTCGACGAGCTCCAGGAGGAGGTGGATGCGTTGAGGGGCCAGCTGGCGGACGCCGAGGCCACCCTCCAGGCCATGCGGAGGGGCGAGGCGGAGGCCTAGGCGGAGCTGGCGTCCCTCCAGGCCCAAATCAAGGGGGCAGCTGACGCCGTGCAGGCCGCCCAGGACGAGGCGGTGCACGCGAAGAGCTGGAGGCGTAGCGCGCCAAGCAGTACCTGGACATCGCCCACCGCGCGGTTGGTGCGGTGAGCCGGTTTGTCGTGGAAGCCCCCGCGCTGCCGTGCGCGCACAGCGACGGGGGCTACCTCAACTTCTTCGGCAAGGTGGTGGAGGCACTGGAGCCCGGCGTCTCCCGGGTGGACGAGGACAACGCGTCCAGCGTACTCGACCTCCTGGACCTTGCGCTGATGCGCGTCTTCTCCAACCTGCGCCGCCATGCCCCGGAGCTGGTCCTCCCCCGTGTCATGGAGTCGGTGCCCGAGGAGCTCCAGAGGCCCCTCCAGGACGAGGTGCGCCCGCACGTGGAGGCCCTAGTGGAACGGTTCGTCCAAGAGCCTTCCTTCGACGAGGGCGACGACTCCGGCGCCGAGGCAAGCAAAGGTCTGGATGGCGACAGTGGCTCCTCCGCCTAGGCTTCGCCATTTCCTTCCCCTGGTCCCTATCAAATCAATAAGCACTTGGCCCCTGGGGGCATTAAAACTTTTGCGCTTTACCTTCGTTTTCTTCCCTCTTCTTTTAAGCTGTTGGTTGCTTGTTTTGTGTGACACGCCCTTGTCTCCTGCGTGGAGTTCCGTGTATTCGTTGGTGCGGCACCGCGCACTCCCTCGCACCTTCGCCCGTACTGATGTGTCGCTGCTCCGCGCCCGACGCTCTTCGTGAGGTCCGCTGAGGTGTCGTGCTACGCTGAACGATGACGTCCGGTTTGGGCCTCACGAGGCGGACCCTCCTGAGGTGGAGCGTGCCGTCCCAAGACCGGGGTCTTAGCGACGACGCCGAGAGAAGTCGGATTCCTTCCTTCGCGCTGGCCTCCCCTGTACCTGGAGCAGCAAGTGGCCTGACGGGGTCACATAGTAAACCGTAGCGCCTGCATTCTCACGTCAGCGTTCCTGTCTCATACCCAACACTCAGGTTATCTTCGGATCATAAATTTTTTGCTCCTTACGGTCGGGGTACTTAGCTTGGCAGGCCGTGGCGAGTCCGTGCGCTGTATGGTGCAGCTGCGGCATCTAGGGAGCTCGAGGATCCCGCCAGGAAGGGCTTCTTCCTTGCGAGCGGAATGGTTTGGGGGCCTTTTCCTCACTCTACGTCGGCGGGGCCCAATCCCGCGCATACCTCGACCGCCGTTGGGGTGTCCGGATCTCCAGGACGAGACCAAGGGGTGAGGAGCTACGTGATCAGTGAGGCTCCTGAGGCGCGCTGCTCAGGAGTCCCCCTTGATGCTCAAGCGGCGCTCTACGTCGGCGGGGCCCAATCCCGCGCTTGCCTCGACCGCCGTTGGGGCGTCCAGATCACCAGGATGAGACCAAGGGGCGAGGCCTCGACCACCGTTGGGGCGTCCGGATCACCAGGACGAGACCACGGGGCGAGAAGCTACGTGATCGGTGAGGCTCCTGAGGCGCGTTGCTCAGGAGCCCCCTTCCCTTGACGCTCAAGCGCCCCCATACCTTTTGCCGGTTCCTGCCCCGGGAGGTGCCTGAGCTTCCCGAGGCCCCGTGTTGCCGCGCCGGGCCATTGCCGGAGCCCCCAAGCGAGGGTCTACCGTTAAAAGATGGATGCTTCTGAGGCAACAGGCCCTTACCGGCCTGCCCAGAGGCGGCACGCGAGGGCCAAGGTGCGAGGGCCTTGGCAAGGTGTCGATTCGGAAAACGAGACTTCAAGACCAGAAAAAGGAGTTGCAAAGAGAGAAAATTCCTGCCCCTTTTTTTAAATAGAGTCACGAAACCTTCAAGTTTCATCTCAAAAAGTGGCAATTCGAATACAAAAAGGAAAGCAAGCAACAGCCGTGTCCGGCGCCTAGGCTAGTCTTCGTCTTCATCTTCCCCCAGCGCGGAGCATAGGGTATCCACGTTGCGTGGGCATAGTCATTGGAGGACAGTATTGT
The DNA here is from genome assembly GCA_039707655.1 of Elymus sibiricus. Lineage (NCBI taxonomy): Eukaryota > Viridiplantae > Streptophyta > Magnoliopsida > Poales > Poaceae > Elymus > Elymus sibiricus. The sequence goes on from CM077665.1 coordinate 221,702,792, forward strand.
CCGCCAGCGCGGAACATGGGGCTTCCACTTGGGCGTGGGATGGAACCCCTCCACGTCCTCGGGGGGCTCCAGGCGTATACATCCCACTCATTATTACGTGAGAGTGTCACGGCCGAAGATAGCTGGGCAAGCCCCCAGGCGCATGGCCTAGGTGCTCCCAACGCTGTTAAGAGCCATCCCGCGCATTTCTGCGCGGTTGCGCGCCCCTACAACCCAAACCTGAGTGCATCGTGCCCCGCGTAGCCGTGGGATTGCGCTCCTGCGGCCCAAACATGAGCACAATGCACCCAGCGCAGCATAGGGGTGTTGTGTCGGTGAAGTGGCCTTGTGAGGCGTCGGGGCGCCGGCCAGACCACGACCCGAGGACCTCGCGAGGCCCTGCCTCCTGAGGGCCGCACCGGCGCCCCCGTTGCCGCGCGTGGCCCGCGCTGCTCGTATCGTGCTGGTCCCCCTAGGCGGTCGCCCATGCGGCCCAGAGGGCTCGGCTGCTTGCTGCTTGCTCGCGAGGGCGGCGGCTGTGCAGCGCACCCGCGCATCCCGGGACGCCCCCTCGCTCGCACCAACCAGGTCTAGTGCCTTCCCAGTGGAAGCCCCCAGGCCCGGCTTGGAGGGGTCGTCCGGGACATCTCCCTATTCCGGGAGGATGCTGACTCCCGCGGGGGGCGCGTGATCAACCGCGCCATCCGCAGGTATGACATAGCTCGGAACATAGGCCTCTGTGTAAAGGCCTTGGCCTCCTCCTGAACCGTCTCCGCGCACCCCATGGGCAGCCTCCCTAGGTGGCAAGGCGGCGGCGCCATGGGCGCGCGGCCCACAAACCCTCGTGTGGTGGGCCTCCGCCCGGAGTTGCTTACCTCTGCCGTCGCCGCGGGGTTGATCGCGCGTGTCTTGACGTGGGTTGCCTCCGTTATGGTTACCTGTCTGCCCAGAAGCTTGAGCCGCCTGATCCATGCGCCGGTTGGCGCGCTCTCGCCGGGACGACCCAGGCTGTTGATGATCCACCGGGGCATGAGTGCGCGCGTTGAGGCGCGCGCGGAGCGCCCCATCACCTTCTTCAAAGGCACCACCGGCGGGGCCGGATGGCGCCCCGAAGCCGGTCACCGGGATCCGGAGGAGAAGGGGCATGGCGTGCGGCGGGCCCTGCCCGGGCTCGCCCGGGCATGGGGCGGGCACGCCGTCCGCAGATGAGGTGAGAGGCAAGGCGAGCGAGCCCCCGGCGCCCAACGTCGGTGGTCGAGAAGAGAGGTGCGGAACCCAGGCCCTCCTTGCGATGGTGACCAACTCGGCGATGTGGTCGGCCCAGTCGTCGAAGCCCCCATGCGTCGGGCGATGGCGAAGCATCTCACTCGCCATCAGCAGCGCGTCATGCGCGTTGAGGTCTCCCACGTGGGTACAGTGTGATGTCGGTCTCGGGGGCGCCGCTTGCCCGCCGCGCGCCTGGCCGGCACGAGCGGCGACGGCGGTGGAGACGACGCTGGTGGCCTGGTAACGACCGCCCAGCACCGAGCCGCTAGGGCGCGCGTCTTGGGTGGTAGCGGCAGGTTGGCGAAGGCGGATCCGCTGGGGCCGAAGGAAGCTTGTCGGGCGTCGGCCATCGACACGATAGAGCGAAGGAGAAGCGAAGCTTGCAGAAGACTCCGACACGCCCCCTACCTGGCGCGCCAAATGTCGGATTTCGGGCTCCGCAAAACCCAAAGAGGTTCGAACACAGGTGCGTGTGTGAAGATCTCCAACAGCTTCAACCTCTAGCTCTCAGCTCGGTAGCCTAGCCAAACAAGCTCGCGCACTCCCGGGAAGAAAACCAACACACAAGGATTTACCCAGGTTCGGGCCACCGCCATCGAGGTGGGCCACGCCCCGGGCCGCAGGCCAGCAGGTCTGGGTACCCCCGTCCCCAGAACGCCGACAGAGTTCTACATGAAGTATTTATAGCAGCAAGTTGTTCATAAGGAAAATTATCATCAATAGGCAGTGGGTCATCAAGAACATTTTCCATTCTAGACAAGTTATCTACTATCGGGTTTTCAGCTCCCTTCCTATCAACGATGTGCAAATCAAACTCTGGAAGTAAAAGCACCCACCTAATAAGTCTAGGTTTAGCATCTTTCTTTTCCATTAGGTATTTAATAGCAGCATGATCAGTGTGAATAGTTACTTTGGAATCAACAATATAAGGTCTAAACTTATCACATGCAAAGACAACTGCTAAAATTCCTTTTCAGGGGTGGCATAATTTCTTTGGGCAGCGTCTAGAGTTTTACTAGCATAATGAATAACATTAAATTTCTTGTCTACTCTTTGCCCTAGAACAACACCAACAGCATAATCACTAGCATCACACATAATTTCAAATGGTAAGTTCCAATCAGGTGGTTGAACAATGGGTGCAGAAATTAAAGCTTTCTCAAGTATTTCAAAAGCTTCCACACAATCATCATCAAAAACAAAAGGAATATCCTTTTGAAGAAGATTAGTTAACGACCTATAAGTCTTTGAGAAATCTTTGATGAAACGCCTATAGAAACCAGCATGACCAAGGAAACTTCTTATACCTTTGATATCTTTCGGGCATCTCATTTTCTCAATTGCATCAACTTTAGCTTTGTCCACTTCAATACCTCGTTCAGAAATTTTATGCCCAAGCACTATGCCTTCATTCACCATAAAATGACACTTCTCCCAATTCAATACAAGATTAGTTTCTTCACATCTCTGCAAAACTCGATCAAGGTTTCTCAAGCAATCATCAAAAGAAGTCCCATAAACAGAAAAATCATCCATGAAAACCTCAACAATCTTTTCACAAAAATCAAAGAATATGGCAGTCATACATCTTTGAAAGGTAGCAGGTGCATTGCATAAACCAAAAGGCATACGCCTATAAGCATAGGTTCCAAAAGGGCAAGTAAAGGTAGTTTTCTCTTGGTCCTCTTTCGACACAGGTATTTGAGAAAAACCAGAATATCCATCAAGAAAACAAAAGTGTGTGTGCTTAGATAATCTTTCTAACATTTGATCGGTAAAAGGCGAAGGGTAATGATCTTTTCTAGTGGCTTTTTTTAATTTCCTGAAATCAGTTACCATCCTATAACCAGTTACTATTCTGTGTGGAATAAGTTCATTTTTATCATTAGGAACAACAGTTATACCTCCTTTCTAAGGGACACAATGAACATGACTTACCCACCTACTATCAGCAATAGGATAAATTATACCTGCTTCTAGAAATTTTAGTATTTCAGTTCTTACCACCTCCTCCATCTTAGGATTGAGACGACGTTGATGATCAATGATAGGTTTAGCATCATGTTCCATATTAATCTTGTGTTGACATAACGTAGGGCTTATGCCCTTAATATCATCGAGAGTATATCTGATGGCAGCCCTGTGCTTCCTTAGAGTTTTAAGTAATCTAATTTCTTCATGCTCTGAAAGTTTAGCACTGATAATAACAGGATATATCTTCTTTTCATCAAGATAAGCATATTTCAAAGTGTTGGGTAAAGTTTTTAGCTCAAACACAGGATCTCCCTTGGGTGGAGGTGGATCCCCTAAAAACACAACTGGCAAGTTGTGTTTAAGAATAGGTGTTTGTTTAAGAAATATGTCATCTGTTTCATTTCTCTCATTCATATGCATATCATTCTCATGGTCTAGTAAATATTGCTCTAACGGATCGGTAGGAGGTACAACAATAGAAGCAAGACCAATGATTTCATCCTTACTTGGTGATTCTTTCTCATGTGGTTGTCTACTAAACTTGGAGAAATTAAATTCATGAGACACATCGCCAAAGCTTACCTTGACCTTCTCAGTAACACAATTAATTTCAACATTAACAGTATTCAAGAAAGGTCTACCGGGACAAAAGTTATCTCGTTTTGAACCAAGTACTAGGAAATCAGTGGGGTACTTGATTTTTCCACACAAGACTTCAACATCTCTAAAAATCCCAAGTGGTGTAATAGTGTCTCTGTTTGCAAGTTTAATAGTAACATCAATGTCTTCAAGCTCAGATGGTGCTATGTCATTCATAATTTCTTGATATAAAGTAAAAGAATAGCACTAACGCTAGCACCAAGGTCACACAAACCATGATAACAATGATCTCCAATTTCAACTGAAACCACGGGCATGCCAACAACTAGTTTATTTTTATCTAGCTCATCGTGAGCGTTTCTAGCAGGTTTCACAATTCTAGCAGATTCACCACAGAAGTAAATGACTTGACCATCAATGTTATCAACTAGAAGATCTTTAACCATAGCAACATTAGGCTCAATGTTTATTTGTTCAGAAAGTTTAGGTGTTCTAACATGACTTTTTTTAACCACTGTTGTAGCCTTAGCGTATTCCTTAATTCTAACAGGGAAAGGTGGTTTCTCAATGTAAGTAGTAGGAACAATCGGATCAACATGGCTAACAATTATTTCTTCCTTCTCAATTTTAATAGGTTCCTCTAATTTCTTTTCAATGGGTGGATGATATTTAAACCATTTCTCCTTAGGGAGATCAACATGAGTAGCGAATCATTCACAGAAAGAAGATACTATCTCAGAGTCGAGGCCATATTTATTGCTAAAATCATAGAAAGCATTGGTTCCCATAAAAGATTTAACACAATCAAACCTGAGATTTATACCTGACTCTTTACCATTGTTGAGTTCCCAGTCTTCAGAGTTGCATTTAATTCTTTCCAGAAGATCCCATTTGAATTCAATAGTCCTATTCACAAAGGAACCAGTAGAAGAAGAATCGAGTAGTACTTGATCATCATGAGAAAGCCGAGCATAAATTTTTTGTATAATTATTTCTCTTGAGAGCCCATGGTTGGGGTAGGTGTGCATCATAGATTTAAGCCTCCCCCAATCTTGAGTGATACTTTCTCCTTCACGAGGCCAACAATTATAAATAAAGTTCCGATCATGATGGACTAGATGCATTGGATAAAACTTCTAATGAAATTCCAGCTTCAAGCAATTCCAGTCCCATGATCCAATATCGTCCAATAGCCTGTACCACATTAATGCCTTTCCCTCCAAAGATAAAGGGAAAACTTTCTTCTTAACTTTGTCTCCAAACAACCCTGCGAGCTGAAATAATCCACAAACTTCATCGACAAATATAAAATGGTAATCAGGATGAGTCGTTCCATCATATGGATTAGATAACAATTTTTCAAGCATACCCGAAGGAATCTCATAATAAATATTTTCAGTAGGTTCAGTAGGTTGAGGAATAATTTACTCATTTTCAGTTCGAGGCAAAGATGCCCCGAACAAGCCACTCAAAGGGTGACCGTTCATAGTGACAAGCAACGGTAAATTTCAGCATGTACAGAAAATGTTTCCTTACCAATTCCACTTACTAGAGGAGCTTCACACCCTGGCAACGACGCTAGAAAAGAGTCTTGATGACCCACAAGTATAGGGGGTCAATCATAGTCCTTTCGATAAGTAAGAGTGTCAAACCCAACGAGGAGCAGAAGGAAATGACAAGCGGTTTTCAGCAAGGTATTCTCTGCAAGTGCTGTAAGTAGCAATAGTAGATAGTTTCATAGCAAGATAATTCATAACAAGTGACAAGTAACAATAGCAACAAAGGTGCAGCAAGGTAGCCCAATTCTTTTTATAGCAGAGGACAGGCCTGAAAGTACTCTTATATTAAGCAAGCGCTCCCGAGGACACATGGGAATTTCTGTCTACTCATGTTCATCATGTTGAGTTGATTCGCGTTTGCTACTTTGATAATTTGATATGTGGGTGGACCGGTGCTAAGGTGATGTTCTTACTTAAACTAACAACCTACTTATGATTACCCCCTCTCGCAAGCATCCGCAACTACGAAAGAAGAATTAAGTTAAATCTAACCATGTCATGAAACATGTGGATCCAAATCAGCCCCTTATGAAGCAACGCATAAACTGGGGTTTAAGCTTCTGTCATTCTAGCAACCCATCATCTACTTGTTAGTACACAATGACTTCCCTTAGGCCAATAACATGGTGAAGTGTCATATAGTCGACGTTCACATGACACCACTAAGAGAAGTAACAACATACATATCATCAAAATATCGAACGAATACCAACTTCACATGATTACTTATAACAAGACTTCTCCCATGTCCTCAGGAACAATAGTAACTACTCACACCTCATCAACATGTTCATGATCAGAGGTGCAATAATAATAATTAAGGATCTGAACATAATATCTTCCACCAAGTAATCCAACAAGCATCAACTACATGATGTAATCAACACAACTAGTAACCCACAGGTACCAATCTGAGGTTTTGAGACAAAGATTGAATACAAGAGATGAACTAGGGTTGGAGATGAGATGGTGTTGTTGAAGATGTTGATGAGGATTGGTCCTCCCACGAAGGAGGAAGCGTTGGTGATGACGATGGCTTCGATCTCCCCCTCCCGGAGAGGAATTTCCCCGGCAGAATCTGACTGCCGGAGTGCAAAAGGGCCTCTGCCCAGATTTTCGCCTCGAGACAGCGACGCTTCGTCCCGAAAGGTTGCTTATGATTTTTTAGGGTAAAACACACCATATAGGAGAAGAGGGGCGTCGGGAGGCCAGCTGGGGCCCCACAAGCCATCAGGGCGCGGCCTGGGGGGGCGCCCTGTTGGCTTGTGCCGAGCTGGTGGTCCCCTTTGGTATATTTTTGGCCCAGAAATTCTCAAATATTCAGTAAAAATTCTCCGTGAAGTTTCAGGTCATTTGGAGTTTGGTGATTTTTCCGCCTTTTCTCGGTTTTTCGGTCCAGAATTCCAGTTTCCAGATATTTCCCTCTTTGTGATGTACCTTGCATATTCAGAGGAAAATTGCATAAGAATTGTATGATAATTGGGAATAATGGACGAGAATAACGTAAATATGAGTAAGAAATCATGATGCAGAATGGACATATCAGTTACAAATAGGGAAGTTGAGATAATGTTGGCAAGATTCACATGTACACGTAGTGCAGTGAAGTTACTTGTATGTAGCACTAAATGCGCCTCAAGTTTTTGTGTGATTTTCTCATTTTTACAAAAATCAACCAAATAGGCAGTCATACTAGGCCAAAAAGAAAAAAGTTGCTTTCCTATAGCATTAAAGTTGTCTCAATATCACCTAAAGTTTCCCCAAAAAAGTTTGTTGAAACCTATCCATATGGGATGTAGTTTTGAAGAACCATCGTAAGAAACCCGGCCGTGAAAACGGATCTCAATTCTAATGCTCGGTTCAAAAGATGTAGCTTTTTGAAAAAAGGAAGGAACGTAATTAATTGCACTGGAGGAGGAAACCAGGTCGCAGTGTTATCCTTTTTGAGCTGTCCTGGTCGCACGTGGGTTTGCTGCATCCTTCTTTTGTGAGCGCTCGCTCTTGCGAACGGCCGTCCGTGCGCCTGCTAGTCGCGTCCTTTATTTATCGACTGTCATGTATGGTACGTTCCAAATTTATAGTATAAAAAAAGTAAAACTCAATCACCTATGGCTCCCCGCATCGATTTCATGAGCCATCGGATTCTGCGTACCAACGCACCAGATCACTAGGTCACCACGTTGTACGCATAGTAGCTTATTTATCACCCCACTTCATGAGTCTGTGAATGGCTGCTTCGGTGATTGACCAGGATGCCCTCTCGCTTAATCGGCCCGAGAAAACATGTCCTAATTTCTTTGCTTTTGTGGGGATAGTCCGTGGTCATCTACTCGTCATTACTTCGTGGCATTCTCTTCTCCTTTTAGTTGTATAGTGGATGGTCCTTTCTCGCTTGCCTATCTCCACTCTATTTCATCTACATATTCATCTTGCGTCATGCTGTGACCATTATCCGTGTCTCTTTTCTTATCTGTCGACATGTTGATAACATGCGTAGGTGCTAATCTATGTGTTTTGTGTATGTTATTGTCCCATGTACAATAGCGGCACCCGAGCCGACGAATCTATGGCAACATCAGATGCAGGCGATGTGGAGGAGGAGGAGGTGGCGGCGGCATCAACGACTCAACGGTGTGAACAAAGAAGAGTAGTGTATGGACCAATTTTTGCTATGCTCACCTTTCTGTCTAACACAAGTGTTTAGTAAGGAAGACCATAAAGAAAGGTCTATAAGAAGACACGTGAGCGAACCCAGATCTTTCCATAGGTGTCCGCCACGGTTGCACCTCCAGCCGCAACATCTCTGAGCTCTCTGCATTCGTGTCTTTCGATTGAGATAATTTTTTGTTGTGAATTGTTTGGCTACAATTATTTATTCTGCTCAAATTTGCTCCTAGATTTAGCAATTTGTGCCATGATCCATTTTGCTCTCTATGGATGCAACCGCTCAAATCCAGATTAAAAACCTATAGTTTGGTATGTGCTAAGTTGCTAAGATAATAAAAAACTTGGTTGCCCACTGATAACCCACAAGTGTAGGGGAGTCAGTTGTAACATTTTTTATAAGTAAGAGTGTTGAACCCAACTAGGAGCTAAACATAGAATTAATATTCACCTTTTTCTATTGACCACTGATACAACTCTACGCACACTAAATGTTTGCTTTAACTAGAAACAAGAAACAAAACTATTTTGCGTGTTTGAAAGATAGCTTTGCAAGATAATAAAGAACATGAAAATAAAAGTTAGGTGTTGTTTAAATAAAATAACAATAAATTAAATATAGCGACTAAGGAAAAGTGGTGGTATGTGCACAATTTTCTCTAGGCAATTGATAACTAGAAAGATAATCCTCGTTACATTTTTATGCATGGGAGAGGCCTCTGCTAGCATAACATTCGTTGCTTGAATTTTTATGCACTTATAATTGAAACTATTAGCAAGCATCCGTTACTACTAACAAGTTCATTAAGGTAAAACTCAACCATAGCATTACGATAAATTGGTCCCCCTTCTTCCCATATGTATCGATCCATACTCAGCCATGGTAATTTATGTCGCTATGGCCGGCCTATGCATAGTTCTCTTCAACATACCACTAAACCTAAAGTGTGATCCATATACATGTGAACTCATATGATGGGCACCAAAGGACAACAACAAAATAAAACATGCAACTCAAACCAATCATGATCACCAATTGACCCATAAGACAATAGTAATCTACACAAACATAATAGCGATGAGACAAATCATTAGATAATGATTTATAGCATCAAAAACCATGTTCAAGTAGGGGAATACAGTGGGCTGCGGGAGAGTGGACCGTTTTATAGAGAGGGAGGAAGGTGATGGAGGTGTTGATGAATACAACGAAGTTGATGGAGATGGTCGTCATGACGATGGTTACTGATGAGTGATATTTTTACACTCATTCACCCTTTGTTTAAACCGAGATATTTGCTCCGATATTGGTACTAATGACTAACGAATGCAAAGGATTTCACAAATCCTCTCTTTATTGTGTATATATAGGAAATGGGCTATAAATGGACGAATCAAGCCAAAACAAGGAAAGAAGTAAATGAGGAGATAGAGGAGATCAAGAAGAGGTGCACCCGAAGCCACAGAACAAAATACGACATTCCATATGACCACAAGCGCTCATATGAGCGGTCGTATGGCGTGGATTCCGAGGCTGCTCGTCCATCTGAACATCTTTTATAAAGGGGGCACTGAAATGTGAACAGAACGTCCGCGAGCGAAGCCGAAACAGAGCCATCTTCATCCCCTTCCATCAACCCTAGTTGCCGCCATCTCCATCTTCATAGCCACCATCACCACCATAGTTCATCTTCCTCTAGTTCATACTTGTAATCGTGCATCGCACAAGGCAACCATTGTAAGACATATTATCAATCGATTGATCTTCAAGATGTGTTCTTTTGTGTTTTCTTCATGTGATATGGTCTACCTGTGTGAGTAGTTCGGTAAGGTATGGGTTGAGGCATAGGCCTTGTAACCCTCTGTATTTTTTGTGGGGATCCATGGAAGAGCTTTGAATTAACGTCCCATATGTGTAAAATAAAATTGTTTCGTAGATGTCTCTTGTCTTGTCCGCGTTCTTCATCCCTGCAGGCACCCAGGATCAGGGATAGCGAGCCACGGTGAGGCTAAGGGCAGGGAGAATGTGAAGTGTTATTCTAAACACCAGTGACTGAAAGGTTTAGTACGGTAACATGTATCCAATCCTTGGGGATTCATGAGGTGTAGTCATTAAAAATCCAAAGCTCTTGTCTGATTATTATAATCTTATAATTATCGAGGCAATCCCACGCGATGGATAGGGCCTTCGGTAGGACAATTGATTCTTGATGCAGGACTGAAAGCACGAATGCTCCCTTGGTGGTTTTGATGATTAATGACAACATACATTGCATCTTGGACTAATAGTTTTATCAAGAATATTTCAGGAAATGTTCAATGATTGGAAAGGCTAGGAGATATGATGAGGAACCCCTTGGATGCAATGCATCCCTCTCATGCTTGGGATGATCTCTTAATTCTTGCACATATTTTTTGCAAGAGAGACTCATGAACATGAACATATTTCATTCACATCGTTGTCTTGATGCATGTAGCCAAGATACATATGACTTATTATGTAGTCTGTTCTATGTGTGCTCATGCATTCCAAAAGCAACTATCCTCTAAAAGGAAATGGACACTTGTAGAGGGGGCTTGCTCTAGTCATATGTCTCTCAAGGCTTTCATATATTATGTTGCATATTTCAAATTGAAGCTTTGATTGTATGTTGTCATCAATTCCCAAAAAGGGAGATATCGAAAGCACGAATGATCCCTTGGTGGTTTTGATGGTTATTGAGAACATACATTGCATCATGGACTAATAGTTTTACCAAGAATATTTCAGGATATGTTCAATGATTGGAAAGGCTAGGAGATATGATGAGGAACCCCTTGGATGCAAAGAAATCATATTGGCAAAAGCTTCAAGACTCTACATTTTTCTTTAAGTGATCTGGTCACATCGAGTCCATAGGAAAGCCAATACTATTAAGAGGGGATGAGGTACTGATGATGATTTGGTTGCTCAAGTGCTTAGAGATATGCCACCCAAAGCCTCAACCATTTCCCGACAAAGAATTTTTTCCAAAACCCTAAATTGCTACTTTGGTCTCTTTGAGACTATTTTCTCTGGTCTCACCGAGTCAGTCCCAGACAGAACTCTAAGCCAAACCCTAACTTCTCAGTGTAACCGAGACTGCATTCGGCGGAACCAAAAAGCAGTGACTAACCTTCTGTGGTCAAATTTTTAGTTTTGGAACTTTTGAGATTGAATTTTCGGAGCCACCGAAGTGACGGGTCTACCTATGTTAAGACAAATCGGTCTCACCCAGATGTTTCCTTCGGTCTCACCAAAAAGCCAAAAGTTGGGACTTTTTGCACTAGTCAGTAGCACCGAGATTTATCTTCGGTGTCATTGAGTCGGGCAGTAATGTTTTAATGGTTAGATTTTTTATGAAGGCTATATATACCCCTTCACCACCTCTTTCTCATTGAGAGAGCCATGAGAATAAAACTACACTTCCACCATTCATTATCTGAGAGAGAACCACCTACTCATGTGTTGAGATCAAGTGATTCCACTCCAACCAATAGATCCTTGATTTCTAGTCTCCCCAAGTTGCTTTCCACCCAATCATCCTCTTCTACAAAGAAAATTTCTGTGAGGGAGTGATTGAGTGTTGAGGAGACTATATTTTTAAGCACAAGAGCAAGGAGTTCATCATCAACACAACATATATTATCTCTTGGAGAGTGGTGTCTCCTAGATTGGTTAGGTGTCGCTTGGGAGCTTGCAAATCGTGTGGAGTTGAACCAAGAAGATTGTAAGGGCAAGGAGATCGCCTACTTCGTGAAGATCTACCCCGAGTGAGCCTAGTCCTTCGTGGACGTAAGCCATGGTGGAATAGACAAGGTTACTTCTTCGTGGACCCTTCGTGGACACATGCGGTGATGTCTACTATGCAACTTTATTCTTGTAGACTCTGTTGGGCCTCCAAGTGCAGAGTTTGTAGGACAGTAGTAATTTCCCCTCAAGTGGATGACCTAAGGTTTATCAATCCATGGGAGGTATAGGATGAAGATGGTCTCCCTCAAACAACCCTGCAATCAAATACAAGAAATCTCTTGTGTCCCCAACACACCCAATACACTGGAGAATTGTATAGGTGCACTAGTTCGGTGAAGAGATGGTGATACAAGTGCAATATGGATAGTAGATATAGATTTTTTTAATCTGAAAATATAAAAACAGCAAGGTAGCAAGTGGCAAAAAGCGAGCAAAACGTTGTATAAATGCTTGGAAATAAGGCCTAGGGTTCATACTTTCACTAGTGCAATCTCTCATCAATGCTAACATAATAGAATCATATGATCATCCCTCAACGTGCGACAAAGAATCACTCCAAAGTTCATATCTAGCGGAGAACATAAGATGAAATTGTTGTAGGTAGCAGAACCACCTCAAAGTTAACCTTTCCGATCAATCTATTGTGTTATTCCTATAGGTGTCACAAACAGCTCTAGAGTTCGTACTAAAATAACACCAATGATACATATCAATCAACCCTAATGTCACCTAGATACTCCAATGTCACCACAAGTATCCGTGGGTTAATTATTCGACATGCATCAAACAATTTCAGATTCATCATATTCAATCCAACACAAAGAACTTCAAAGAGTACCCCAAGATTTCTATCGGAGAAGGTAGGACAAGATCATGTATCAACCCCTATGCATAGATCACCCCATTGTCACCACGGGAATCCACAAGTTGAGTACCAAGACATACATCAAGTGATCTCAAATCCAATATTTAATCCGACATAGCAAAATCTCAAAGGTAAAGATTCAATTCATCACAACAAGATAGTAAGGGACGAACACCATATGATCCAACTATATTAACAAATCCCGTGATACATCAAGATCGTGACATCTGAAGAACACGATAGAGAGAGAGAGAGATCAAACACATAGCTACTGATACATACCCTCAGCCCCGAGGGTGAACTACTCCCTCCTCGTCATGGCCTCCGCCGGGATGATGAAGATGGCCACCGGTGATGATTTCTCCTCTCCGACAGGGTACTGGAAAGGCTCCATATGGGTTTTTCGTCGATACACATAGTTGCGGCAGCGGAGCGGAAGTTCTCTCTTTATTTCGAAAGGTTCTATATATAGAGGATCTTTCAGCGTTGGAATCACGCCAGCCGGAGCCACGTGGGCCCCACAAGCTAACAAGGCACACCCAGGGGGGTGGGGGCGCCCTGTTGCCTTGTGTCTCACAGGTGGCCCCTCTCTAGTGGTTCTTCTCTCCGATATTTCTTATTTTCTCCAGAAAAAATCATAAAAAAGTTTAGGCGATTCCGAGAACTTTCATTTCCTACACAGAAACAACACCACGGTAATTCTGCTGAAAATAGCGTCAGTCTGGGTTAGTTCTAAATAAATCATATAAAGTGCATCAAAACCATATAAAAGTATTGTTAACATAGGAAAATATGGCATGCATACTTCATAAATTATCGATACGTTGGAGACGTATCATGCAGCCGTTACCCTTCGTGGGTTGAAGTCTCCAACAACGTGGCGTACGATAGCACCACCTATCGGAACTACGCCAAAAACCATTGTGTCTTCATTGCGTTTGATCTTCCCACTGCACCATCCTTTATGTTTCTTGCAAGTGCATGATATTTACTTTCCGCTGCTCAATCTCTAGCGTAGGAATCTTTGGATGCATCTTAACTTGTGCTAAAATCTGCCCAAAACTCAAGCAAACTAAAAACTGCACATTTGACTTGTTAAGTGTCTATTCACCCCCTCTAGATGCGACTTCTCGATCCCACATGGACGTGTGCTAGTCAAGATATTATTTGGACACATCCCCCACTTCGGTTCATAATAAGCGCATTTTGATGGGTGACTTCCAGTGCACAAATTAAGATAATATCTGGTCCCAACACAGATACATGGTTGTAAGCATTAAGACCTCATACCCGTACCTCTTTTTATTATAAGTGTTGCATCACAATTAGCTTGATTTGATCCGGTCAAAAGCTGGAATTATTCCTTTAAAATTGCTTGCTAGCGACCATCGCTTCAAGGGAACCTTCCTCTCGCGGGTTCACTAACCCAGGGTCATCTCTTGGGGAAATAGGTGTGGGGTACTTTCTGTTTCGTCACCGGATCGCTAAAAAAAGGAAGTATCAAGGCCTTTTTTGGCGCCGTTGCTGGGGAGGAGTTGAGTGTTCCTACTCTTTGTGTTTAGAGTCTTTGTAAAAGTTTAGTTTCAGTTTTTGTTTTAGTTTTGTTGTAGTCTAAGTTTATTTTTTTGCAAGTCTTGTCAGTTGAAAATACCAAAAAGATTACTATGGCTCGTAATCTTGGAAGTTTTGCTACTCTCAGCAATAACGTCATGCATGAACAAATAGCACAACCTGAGGTTGTAGCCGCTGAGTATGAGATCAAACCGAACTTGGTTTTCATGGTTCAATAGGACGAATTTGGAGGCTTTGCTTCTGAAGATACCCGCATGCACTTTCGTAATTTCACTTAATTGTGCAACATGACACGCATTAGAGATTATGACCCAGACGCTTTGAAGTTGCATTTATTTCCTTTCTCTTTGAGAGGAAAAGCAAAAGAATGGTGTCTAGGCTTACCTAAAGGCAATATTACTTCTTGGGCTGGTTGTTGCAGGAAATTTTTATCTAAGTTTTGTCACCTGCAAAAATTATGCAACTTTATTCTTAGATTACATGTTTCAAGCAGGAGGAACGTGAGCCACTAGCATTTGCGTGGGAAAGAATGAAGGAAGCCATAAGAAATTGTCCTAACCATGGAACGGAGGAGTGGTTAATCCTTCATATGTTTTATAATGGTTTAAATCATATGTCAAAACTATGTTTGATACAACTGTAGGAGGAACAATCATGGAAAAGCCCATAGATGATGTTGAGAAAATACTTGATGATATGCAAGAGAACCATGCCCAATGTCATGTTGAAAGAACAACCATCAAAAGGGTGAATGCAATCGAAGAAAATAATGTGGAGTTGACAGCCAAGCTTGATGAACTCGTATCCGTCATGAAAGGTAAAGAAGAGGTAAATTAAGGCCATCACTAATGAAGAAGTTAGTGATGTGAATTTTATTGCTCGCAATAGCTATAATCCTAACTAGAAAAATAATGGATATTCTCCTAGACTTCCTTATCCTAATAATAGTGGAGCACCCAATAATTTTAATGGATATAGTAGCATCAATAGAAATACTCTTGAAGATATTCTGATTTTTTTTATTGCTGGTCAAACTGTGTAGAATGAGAACTTCAAAAATATTTTAAAGAATCATGATAACTTACTTGGTCCGTTGACCACTAAGATTGTTGGACTAACAAATGATGTGCACATGCTTGATGTAAGATCCAAGAATATGGAAGCACATGTGGCTAAAATTGCAGAGGGTGAAACATTTATCCTAGATAAGTTAGCAGGTAAACTAGAACCTAACCCGGTTGAAGATGTGTAGGATGCGAAGTATGTCTAGAGGGGGGGGGGTGATTAGACTACTTGACCAAATAAAAATCTAGCCTTTTCCCAATTTTAAATGTTTGAAAGTTTTAGCAATTGTAGCAAGCCAAGTACACCCTACACATGCAAGTCTAAGAGTATAGCAGCAGAGAGTAAAGACATGGACATGGAAGTGAAGGTAGGGAGAGGAGAATCAAACGTAAATTATGACACGAAGATTTTTCCCGTGGTTCCGATAGGTGGTGCTATCGTATGTCCACGCCGATGGAGACTTCAACCCACGGAGGGTAGCGGTCGCGAGAGTCCACGGAGGGCTCCACCCATTAGGTTCCACAAAGTAGAAACCTCGTCTATTCCATCACGGCTTCCGTCCACGAAGGACTAGCCTCACTATGGGTAGATCTTCACAAAGTAGGCGATCTCCTTGCTCGTACAAACTTCTTAGTTCAACTCCACAACACGAAGAAGGAGGCTCCCAAGTGACACCTAACCAATCTAGGAGTCACCACCCTCCAAAAGGTAATAGATGTGGTAACAATGATGAACTCCTTGCTCTTGTGCTTCAAAAGATAGTCTCCTCAACACACAATCACTCTCTCACAGACTTGTCTTGGTAGAAGAGGTTGATTGGGTCGAAAGCAACTTGGGGAGGCTAGAAATCAAGATTCATATGGTTGGAGTGGAAGGTCTTGATCTCAACACATGAGCAGGTGGTTCTCTCTCAGAAAAATGGATAGGGCAAGTGTAAGTGTGTTCTGAGTGCTTTCTCTTCGAGTGAGAGGAGGTGGAGGGGTATATATAGGCATCTCCAAAAATCCAACCGTTACAACATTATTGCCCAACTCGGTGACACCGGTCCAAAAACTCGGTTGTACCGACTAGTGCAAAATGTGGCAAGTTTTGGCTTTTCGGTGAGACCGATATAGAAATCTCGGTGGTACCGATTCTTGAAAACAGCTAACATGAGAGTTGGTCCAAAAACTCCGTTGGTCCGATTCTCAAAACTCGGTGGTACCGATTCCTGAAAATGGCTAACCGGAGAGTTGGTCCAAAACTCGGTTGGTCCAATTCTCAAAACTTGGTGGTACCTAGATGCTAGGGTTTGGCTTAGGATCTGTCTGAGGCAAAACTCGGTAGGGCCGAATGGAAATAGTTGGTGGCACCGATTTTGGATATTTGGTTTTGGACAGAATATTTGTGGGAGAATATCATGTATATTTTTGGTGGCTAATCTCTAAGCACTTGAGCAACCAGATCATCATAGACACCTCATCCCCTTTTAATAATATTGTCTTTCCTATGGACTCAAAGTGATTTCTCACATAAAGTAAAATGTAGAGTCTTCAAGCTTGTCGCCAATGGATGTTCCTTGCATCTAGGGAGTCTCCTCACAATCCTTTTGCCAATCCATTCATTGAACTTTCCTAAAATATACTTGGTGGAAACATTAGTCCAATGAAATATATGTTGTTATTAATTACCAAAAGCACCTAGGGAGAAGTTGTGCTTTCAATTTCCCCCTTTTTGGTAATTGATGACAACATATAGATCAAAACTTTGATAGGGATAAAAACAATGAATAGCATCGTCGCTTTGAGAAGTATGTGATAAGCAAGAGCTCCCCCTAAATTTGTGCATTATTTAAAATTTGAGTTTGAATGCAAATGCACAATCGATTAGGAGTGTGGGTAACTCTTTCATGTCACATACAACTTGGCGGTGCGCATAAATGATATGAATGGATTACAATGCACATGACATCAAAAACGAATGAATGATTATAATATTAACATCACATGGATAGCAAATAGTAGCATCATCAAGCAAGTGTATGATCAAACACACGAAAGTTTAAGAACAGCCAAGTGATAAACCAAATGTTTTTAAAACAAAGAGAGCAACAAAAAGCAAGACACTCTCTCTTGAAGCCCTATGATCTATACACTTCTCCCCCTTTGGCAACAAGTTACCAAAAAGTTCAAAGTATGTAGAACTAATCGTTTCTTTGGGCTTGATCTCCTTCGGTAGCATTTGAAGGAGTCGAGAGAAGGGCATCGGCGAATGCTTTAGCTGAAGTCCTATGAGGTGGTGGAGTAGACGCCAAAGGTGCAGAAGGAGCTGAAGGAGCAGTAGCTGGTGCTGACAAGGAAGGCCTCAACTCTGGAGCAGGCACTGTAGACAATCTGGCTTGAGTCTAGAACTGAGTGCTGGGCTGGAGAGGAGGACTATCATCATCACTAGAGTGGGGACTGGGCACTGCATCCACTTCCTGTTTCAGCTCATTGACAGTCACTATCAGCTCATCAACTTTGTTGTCTAGAGCATGAAACCTTGTCTCCACAATCCTCTCAAGACTCTTCTGGTTCTTGAGGATCTCAAGCACATTCTTTTCGATCCCTTGGAGAGAGTTAATGGTAAAGGACATTTGATCGCTCTTCGTCCTTGGAACCCGAGCACTAGTGGCTCTAGCTGCCTCTGCCTCTGCCTCTGCCTGTGCAGTAGCTGAAGTGGGATGAGAAGGATCCATCACCACAACGTTGTCCTCGAACTCTGGCAATAGTGGCAGGTGTGGACGATCAAGTGCATATAAGCTCTTTCCAACTTTGGAATTAATAAGCATCTGAATGTATGGAGCATATCCACATGATCTCTTCTGATCAGCAGTTGTCCTCTTGATTGTCTCAACAATCAAGTTCATCACTCGGAATCTTGTGTGGGTGTCTACATGATGCAGCATGTTGATGGAGTAACCCCTAATCATCTTGTCATCTCCAGACTTTGGCATCAAAGTATATCTCATGATGGTGTTGGTAGTGGGTAATCCATCTTGCAAAAAGTAGACATAGCCAAACTTGTGTGTCTCCACATAGGCAGCAGGGATAGGGTTGTACATATTGGCCATGGTGTTGTGATTCATCTTGGCCTCAGAATAGACATCAAGATCTCCCTCTTGCACCTGTGGGGCTCCTAAGATGGTAGCCCACTCATCAACTGTAGCTTGGTACCTAGTGCCTTCAGTCATCCAAACTATCTTTCCATCTGGATAGAAATGAGCTATAGAGTAAAACTGCATAATCATCTCGTCATTCCATGAAGTGAACTCTCTGCCAACAAATGCATCTATGTCAATGGCCTTGAAGTTATCTAGCACATGAGGAAAATAGTCTTCATTCTCCTTAATGTACTTCCAGTCCACATATCTCATGTCACTGACTGCAGGACTCTTGTCTAATAAGACAGTCTCATAAAAATCTTGCTGCTCCTTGGTGTGGAAGCGAGCATCTACAACAGTTCTCCTCCTTGTGGCATATGGATCATCAGCTCCCATTTCCTCAATCCAGTGTCCTTTCTCTTCTTCATGTCCTCATCAACTGGGTGATCATCATTGTGTTCAGGCAAATGGGGTCTCAGCTTCCTCAGCACTGAAACATCTTCCTCTTCTTCCATGGTGGAAGATCTCTTGTTCTTCTCTGCAAGAGGAATGTGTCTGGTTGTCTTCTTGGACTTGGGGGCAGATGGCTTCTTGGCAGCAGATGACTTGACTTTAGATGTAGCTTGACTGGTCATTGCATCAGCCATCAACTTCTTCTTCTTGGAGGGAGGAGGTTGTGCAACTGGTTCTTCCTCTTCCTCTTCCTCATCTTCATCAAGATATTCTCGAGTGGAGGGGTGAACAATAGCACGCACAGTCTTCTTCCTCACTCTCTTCTAGCCTGCCTTCTTGGGCATA
This sequence comes from Elymus sibiricus, assembly GCA_039707655.1. Taxonomy (NCBI): domain Eukaryota; kingdom Viridiplantae; phylum Streptophyta; class Magnoliopsida; order Poales; family Poaceae; genus Elymus; species Elymus sibiricus. Next base: position 221,722,027 of record CM077665.1, read on the forward strand.
AACTTTGAAGTCATAGTAGCCCTAGCACTCTTTGGTGCTCTTGCTGCTTCAGAACTGGCATACTCCTTCCTGGCTGGCCTCTTAGCAGAAGTGGCCTCATTTGTAGATTTCCTAGCAGCCTTTTCTTTCTTCTCTTGCTGCTTCTTGGCTAGAACCTCTTCTGGCACAAAATCTGAGTCCTCTCCATCTAAATTAAGTTTCTTTCTGGCCCTTGTGGCAGCCTTGGGCAACCCATGAGAACTGGGGGTGCCTGGATCCTCTAAAGATGAAGAACTAGCTTTTGGGCTAGTGCCAGCATCCAAGTCAACACTCTGATCTCTGAAGTTGTTGTCACTGTCCTCTGAGCCTGACATACTGACCCTGTGAATAGATATAGACGAGTAGAAGGGATGAGCATCACAAAACATAGAGGTTTTTTGCAAATTTGAATTCAAATTCTTAAATTTAAGTTTCAGCTAAGTGTGTTTCTGCTCCACCGAGTCAACAATTTCGGAGCCACCGAGACGTACACTCTCCTCAACAGAAACTTGGCCACTCATTTCGGTAGCACCGAAACAAGCAAATCGGTTTCACCGAGAGTATTCTCAGTAACCCTAATCCACAAATCGGTGAGACCGATTCATCCTGACTCGGTGACGCCGAGACACACATGGTGGAAGATTAAACCTAATTTTTTTGTTCCCTTAATCTCTACGGGATTTCTTGTGGATATAAGCTGAGCAATCTGTGGCATGAAGACAAACGAAAACCTAATGCGCAAGATTTGGATAGAGGGCACAAGAGGGGCGAGATCTTTACCCTAATTCGGTGAAGATCCCCTATAACGACGACAGCGCAAAGATTCCCGTCGACGGCGAAGGACTCCTGCGGCAAGGGCGCAAGGGAGACGAGGTGGACATCCGGAGACTCGAGCGCGACAGCAAAGGTTTGCGGAGGACGATGTTTGAAGAGTGAATTTCAAAAATCGGGTGCGCTGGATATATATATCCCCTTATCGTCGGTGACACCGATTGAAACATTTTGGTGCCACCGAGTTTCTTAACTGCCAGGAGACAGTGAAACTCGGTGAGACTGAGATGGAGAAATCGGTGGTACCAAGGACAAAAACCAGATCAACCCTAGTGGTTTGATGGAACCGAGATTGTGGAATTGGTTACACCGAGTTGCACATGGAAGGTTTTGGAAGTCAGCTCTTGTCGAAATGGAACTCCGAGTGCTCCTCACACACAGGGTCCGAGAAGTGCTTTCTCAAATTTTGTGAGGAAGCATGAATAGAATTTGAGACGAGAAAGCATAGATAGCTAGTGGAGGGTACTTAGGCATTCTTGTATATCCAATTGGACAAAGAAAATAAAAGCCAAATAACAACAATTGGATATCCTCGAATGAGAAAGATATGCATACCAACATGCTCACACAATAAGATGTCAATAGAAATCATGGCAAACATGCACAACTACTATAGTATCTACCAAGCACTTTGGCGATGACGGGGTCATCTAGATATGAGTATATTGACTTAGGAGCCAAGTAAGGATACTTGACCATAGGTCATACTCATCGTTTAAGCACAAGTGCGGTTACCACTTTTACATAAAGCATTTAATGTCGTCACATCTTATGAGATGCTTTAACTCAAGTCTTAGACTAAAGCTCCCCCTTGATGTGACATCCCCCCTAAGAGGGACAAACTAACCTTGGGTTTTGTCGATGAAGACTTCATGTAGGTGATGTAGTGGTGGATGTTCATTGTTCATGAGGATCATCTTGAGTTGGGAGCAATCCTTGTTGTTTCGTACTCTTCTCACCTACACGGGTTAGTCCCATACAAGGAACAAATACAAGGATATATATGGACATGGAGTGAAGCACAAATAGATGATGTCCATTGATTCTTTAATTACCTTGTCTCGTGCTTACCTTTGGGGGAATGTGTGACTCCTTAAACTATTGCATAAGGTTGGAGTTGATTGCAAATGGTCCTTGCCAAAAATAAATGCGAGTGAATTTCATTGGCGGAATCACCCCTCAAGAACTTCTCTAGTTCTTCTTGTTTGGGACCCACATCAAATTGATGGGAATCCTTGGAGTTGAAGTAGAACTTGTTGAAGTAGAGCTTGTAATAGCCTTGGGAACCCACTTGACCATGGCTTGGGATTCATCTTCAAATGTGTCAATCTCCTCTTGAAGCTTGTCCTTGCCCTTGAGCTTGTGATCTTGTGGTGGAAGGTCATCTTGAGCTTTTGTTCCCTTGGGGATAGTATGATCATACTTCTCCCTTTGAGGAACAAACTTCGGCTTGGGGTATTGACCTTATTCCCATTCAACTCCATTGGCGTTGAAGCAGCCAATGCCTTGGTTCTTCCGGTATCCTCCATGCTTGCGTACTATCTCCTCAAATTGCTTACTTCCGGCAAGACTTTTGTATATACCTTTCTCTATAATTCCTTTCAATAAATCATTTTCTTGCTCAAGTGTAACTTGGCTAAGAGAATCATTAGTGGAATCAATAGAGCTACTAGAAGCAACATTATTGGATTTAACATTAGTATTGTTGCTACTAGATGAAGAACCTTTCTTGCCTTTGTTACTAGTTTTCTTAGTTTTAACTTGTGGAACAAATGTGGACAAGAGTAATCGTTTGGCAAGATAAGAAGAACTCTTCTTTCGAAGATCATCATTGATAGCTTTAAGAAACTCATGTTCTTGCTCTAAATTTAGCTTCTCGAAGCGTAGCTTCTCATGAGTTCTTAAGAGCTCTCTATGATCTTCTTAAGTAGATTCATGAGCTAACTTAAGAGTGTTTAGTTCTTTAGTTAGAAGCTCAATCTCCTTATCATCATCACACGACTTATCTTGACTAGCATGATTATTATCAAGTTCACTTTGACTAACATCACTAGTTTTATCAAAGAGCAATTCATCATCTCCTAGTAAATCATCCTCATCACTATTGAAGTCAATGTATTCGGGGTTTGATACCTTGGGGCATTAAGCCATGAAGCAACTTCCACTTCCTTCATTTTGTGAATCAAATATGTCACAGGAGTTGGAGGTTACGAGTACTAATCCGGCAACACCTTCATTTTGACTATAGTCGGAGTTGGAGTGGTAGCTTCTCTTGGATTGGTTGTCGAATTCGGAGCCGGAAACCCATTCACCAACATGAGCTTGATGTCTTCTTCTTGTCTAGCTCTTGGTGTACTTGTCCTTCTTCTCCGAGTCCTTGCTTCTCCGTGAGGGTCTTTGTTCATAGCGATCTTCTCTACTCCTTCTCTCTCTATGAGGTGATTCATCTCTTGAGCTTCGTCTTCTAGGTGACTCTTCTCTCCTTTTATGGGGGGCCGTGCACTCATTTGAATAGTGTCCATGCCTTCCACAATTGTAACAATTTCGGTCATGACTAGAGGAACGCTTCTCTTCATATCTTGAATTGGAGCTTCTCTCTTTGCCTCTACTCTTGTAGAACTTGTTGAATTTCTTGACCATGAGGCTTATTTCTTCATTGGTAACAAGGTTGTCACTTGAAGTAGCGGGAGTGTCACTTGTAGCTTTGTATGCACCGCTTGACTTGGTGTGAAGTTCTTCTTTGTCCTTGAGTGACATCTCATGAGCAACAATCCTACCAATGACTTCTGTAGGCTTGAGATCTTTGTAGTTTGGCATCATTTGGATCAATGTGCATATTGTGTCGTACTTTCCATCCAAGGATCTAAGGATCTTCTTGATGATGAATATGTGAGTCATCTCTTCACTTCCTAAGCTGGCAATCTCATTGGTGATGAGAGCAAGCCTAGAGTACATTTCCGTGACTCCTTCACCATCCTTCATCTTGAACTTGTCAAGTTGACTTTGTAGCACATCCAACTTAGATTCCCTAACGGATTCGGTACCTTCGTGCATATCAACCAAAGTACCAAAATTTCCTTTGCATTATCAAGATAACTTATCTTGTTGAATTCTTCGGGGCATAAGAAGTTGAATAGAATGTCGCATGCTTGAGCATTGTATTGCAACATCTTCAATTATTCTGCGGTCCCTTCATGATCCGGTTCATTTCCATCTCCAAATAATTCACCTTGCAAGCCAACACGGACAACAACCCATACGACGGGGTTATGACCAAGAATATGCATTTTCATTTTGTGCTTCCAACTAGCAAAGTTTGTACAATCAAAATGAACCTCTACGATGATAACTTCCCTCACTAGATGCCATAATCTCCTAGGTTGTGAAACCAATGCAATGGAGACCAATGCTCTGATACCACTTGTAGGATCCGAAGTATGTCTAGAGGGGGTGATTAGACTACTGGACCAAATAAAAATCTAGCCTTTTCCCAATTTTAAATGTTGGCAAGTTTTAGCAATTGTAGCAAGTCAAGTACACCCTACACATGCAAGTCTAAGAGTATAGCAGCGGAAAGTAAAGACATGCACATGGAAGTAAAGGTAGGGAGAGGAGAATCAAACGCAATTGATGACACGAAGATTTTTCCCGTGGTTCCGATAGGTGGTGGTATCGTACGTCCACGCGGATGGAGACTTCAACCCACGGAGGGTAGCGGTCGCAAGAGTCCATGAAGGGATGCACCCGTTAGGGTCCACAAAGTAGCAACCTCGTCTATTCCATCACTGCTTCTGTCCACGAAGGACTAGCCTCACTATGGGTAGATCTTCACGAAGTAGGCGATCTCCTTGCCCGTACAAACTTCTTGGTTCAACTCCACAACACGAAGAAGGAGGCTCCCAAGCAACACCTAACCAATCTAGGAGGCACCACCCTCCAAAAGGTAATAAATGTGGTAACAATGATGAACTCCTTGCTCTTGTGCTTCAAAAGATAGTCTCCTCAACACAAAATCACTCTCTCACAGATTTGGCTTGGTAGAAGAGGTTGATTGGGTGGAAAGCAACTCGGGAAGGCTAGAAATCAAGATTCATATGGTTGGAGTGGAAGGTCTTGGTCTCAACACATGAGCAGGTGGTTCTCTCTCAGAAAAATGGATAGGGCAAGTGTAAGTGTGTTCTGAGTGCTTTCTCTTCGAGTGAGAGAAGGTGGAGGTGTATATATAGGCATATCCAAAAATCCAACCGTTACAACATTATTACCCAACTCGGTGAGACCGGTCCAAAAACTCGGTTGTACTGATTAGTGCAAAATGTGGCAACTTTCGGCTTTTCGGTGAGACCGATATAGAAATCTCGGTGGTATCGATTCTTGAAAATAGCTAAACAGAGAGTAGGTCCAAAAAACTCGGTTGGTCCGATTCTCAAAACTCGGTGGTACTGATTCCTGAAAATGGCTAACCAGAGAGTTGGTCCAAAACTCGGTTGGTCCGATTCTCAAAACTTGGTGGTACCGAGATGCCAGGGTTTGGCTTAGGATCTGTCTGAGGCAGAACTCGGTAGGGCCGAATGGAAATAGTTGGTGGCACCGATTTTGGATATTTGGTTTTGGACAGAATATTTGTGGGAGAATTTCATGTATATTTTTAGTGTCTAATCTCTAAGCACTTGAGCAACCAGATCATCATAGACACCTCATCCCCTTTTAATAGTATTGGCTTTCCTATGGACTCAAAGTGATTTCTCACATAATGTAAAATGTAGAGTCTTCAAGCTTGTCTCCAATGGATGTTCCTTGCATCCAGGGAATCTCCTCACAATACTTTTGCCAATCCATTCATTGAACTTTCCTAAAATATACTTGGTGGAAACATTAGTCCAATGAAACATATGTTGTTATTAATTACCAAAACCACCTAGGGAGAAGTTGTGATTTCAAGATGTCAAGATGGTAAGAAACAATAAGGAGAAGACCAAAGAACTAGACACAAGCCATGTGCCAGAATATAATTATACAGTTGCAGATTTTGTATAGATGATATCAATGAAGTACCCACTACCTGAGGTATCTAATAACGAGGCATGTAATGTTTTTGTTGAACATATTTGCAACCAAGGTACATGAGTTAGATGATGAAAGAAAGAAGCTTTACAGTTAGTTACCTGCCAAGAAAGAAGATTCTTTTGAGCCTACTATAGAGATTGAGATTGGTTTAAATAAGTTCAATGCTTTATGTGATCTACCGGCTAGTGTTTCCACTATCCCTAAACTTGTTTATGATTGTCGCAGTCTAGGTCCTTATGCTACTACTGATATATGGGGGTACGACGATCTATGGGACCGGCAAGGCCCCTTTCGTGGTTCGGCTAGGGAGATCCTCGGGCGCATAGAGCATCACCGGACCATGCACTCAGGTTCGGGCCGCCGGAGCATAAAACCCTACGTCCCGTGTCTTTGTGGATTATACGAGTTCACCATACAGGAGCGTCACCACCCGGCAAGGAATGCTCGGGGGGTGCCGCTATGCATGTAAAATGAACGGGGTGTCGACCTTTCTAAAGGTATCCAATTGACCTCCTTTTGTAATCCAAGGGGCTACCACAATGGCTAAAATTGTCTTTACACGGAATAAACAATGTATATCCTACCTGCCAAATCACTGGCAATAGCTATAGTGGGAAGTACCTAACTCTGACGAACTAGGACAGGCACATTTAATGCGCCGTGAGGTGGCGCACCGGCGACGTCTCCGGCAAGGATCGCCTCTCCTTCTGTGCTATTCGCCCAGCTAACTCTTATTCCTTTGCCATACCGTAGGACGGGTGTCATTAAAGCTGTTGTAAATCTGGTAAGCTGCCACGCGCCCCGACTAGCTCCACCTAACCGCCTGCCCGCTCGACACCTAGTTGATGTAGACAACCAGCCTGCCGACGTCGAGCGATGGCCTGGCGGGCGGATGCCTTGGCGGGTGCATTAGCATTCGAGTCCCCCGGCAAGGAGGGCTTGCCGGTTCGCTCGAACCCTTATTTGATGTAGCTTGAACTCAGATTTAGCCCAACAGGATCTTGCCGGTCCGGAGGCCGCGGTCGTGTGGTGCACAAGTCCGGGTACTAAGGGCCCCGTTCTTTAGTACACCGACAGGTGTCCTCGGGCCACACTTGCGTCCGTAACTTTGTTGGGCTAGGCCCAAAAATAGTGCACAGTCACATGCGGCCACAATTTCCTGCGGTTATAATGATTTTTACTGCTTCACCCACGATGCGCATTGACTGCGGGTCGTGGGAACGGTGGAGCGAGGCGGTTGCCTCTAGGGGTCGCGCCTAAAAAGCCGCCCTGTGCGGAGCTAGGAGAAGTGGCCTCCGCGTCTTCTGTCCTTCGTCATAGCGTCTCTCGCGATGCGTGCCCTTACGAGAGGCGTGGTATTGGCGGAGAGGGGCGGCCGCCCAAGTCAGCACGCCTAGCAGCGAATGGTCGCCTTGAATAGCGAACGGCCAGCCCCCGGGCCTCCCTGAGGGAGGGGAAGGAAACGGCGGCCAATGCCCGTTCGCCTCTTGCCATTAAGACTCGTCTCATGGCAAACTTCAAGGATTACATGTCCAGAGGAAAAGAGTGGATTCTTGATAGTGGATGCACCGATCATATGACCGGAGATAGAGAGATGTTTGAAGAGATTACACCACACCATGGACTGCGAAGGTATGTAACTTTTGGAGACAACTCCAAGGATAAGGTACTTGGTCTTGGTAAGGTGGCCATATCTCACGATAGCTCTATTCAAAACGTCATGCTTGTTGAATCCCTTGGCTACAATCTTCTTTCCGTATCTAGACTTGCCGACTTCGGTTTTAATGTGCTATTCACGAAAGTAGATTGCCAAGTGTTTCGTCAAGATAATCATAACATGATCTTTACCGGTTTTTGTAGAGGTGATCTATATATTGTCGATTTCACTAAGAGATCCAAACCTCGTACTTGTCTTATTGCAAAATCTTCTAAAGGTTGGCTTTGGCATAGAAGACTAGGACATGTTGGCATGCGTAATCTAGACAAGCTTATCAAAGGTGATCATATACTTGGTTTTCAAGATGTTATCTTTGACAATGATAGACTTTGTAGTGCTTGTCAAGTTGGAAAGCAAGTAGGTGGAAGTCATCCCGTAAAAATTATCATGACTACTAGGAGACCACTAGAGTTACTTCACATGGATCTTTTTGGTCCCAATGCTTACAAGAGCCTCGGTAGAAATTCCTATGGTCTAGTTATAGTTGATGATTTTTCCAGATTTACGTGGGTATTCTTTCTTGATGATAAGTCGCAGGTACAAAAGATCTTGAAGAACTTCGCTCGCAAAGCGCAAAATCAGTTTGAAGTGAAGATCAAGAAGGTTCGGAGCGATAACGGATCGTAGTTCAAGAACACCCATGTAGATACCTTTCACGACGAAGAAGTGTTTCACATGAGTTCTCGGCTACGTACACGCCTCAACAAAATGGAGTTGTTGAGAGGAAGAACCGAACTCTTATTGAGACGGCAAGAACGATGCTTGACGAATACAAGACGCCAAGAAACTTTTGGGCAGAAGCCGTGGAAACAGCATGTCATGCCACAAACCGACTCTACTTGCACAAGCTTCTTGGCAAAACGGCATACGAGCTACTCACCGGTAACAAACCCCAAGTTGGATACTTTCGGGTATTCGGCTCAAAGTGCTACATTCTTGATAAGCATCATTGTACTAAATTTGCTCCTAAATCTCATGAAGGATTCCAACTTGGTTACGGATCGAACTCTCACACTTACCATGTCTACAACAATTTCACTCAAAAATTTGAAGAGACGGTAGATGTGAAGTTTGATGAATCTAATGGTTCGCAAGTCGAACAATTGCCAAATGATGTAGGAGATAAGGATCCTTCGGAAGCTATCCAAGACTTGTCCATCAGCAAGATTCGTCCCATGGAGGTGAAGGAAAGTACTTCATCAACTCAAGTGGAAGCCCCTACTTCACGTCAAAGTGATCCTCAACACGACATGGAGGCATCTACAAGCGGTACACGCCAAGATGAAGAGGAGGAAGTACATCATGAAGATCCACCACAACCTCCTTCACCACCACCTCAAGGAAACTACACCTTCAACAACAACGAAGATGAAGGAGATGATGATGATGAAGAAGCTCCACCATCCAACAAGCCGAAGCTACCCCGAGTTCGAGCAAGAGTGACCAAGAACCAGACTCTAAACCAAATCTTCGGTGACATACAAACCGGGAGAATCACTCGCTCTAAAACTCGCTTTGCTAATTTTTGTGAGCATTATTCTTTCATCTCTAGCATTGAACCCTTGAAGGTAGAACAAGCTCTTGAAGACCCGGACTGGGTGAACGCCACGCATGAAGAGCTTCACAACTTCGAGAGGAACGAAGTGTGGACACTCGTGGAGAAGCCCAAGGACGAGCACAACATCATCGAAACCAAATGGGTGTTTCGGAACAAGCAAGATGAAGACGGTCAAGTTGTACGCAACAAGGCGCGTCTCGTAGCCCAAGGATATACGCAAGTCGAAGGTATGGACTACGGTGAGACCTATGCCCCCGTCGCTAGACTTGAAGCTATTCGCCTTTCCTTGCTTATGGTAATCACCATGATATCACGCTTTATCAAATGGACATTAAAAGTACCTTTTGAAATGGTGAGATTGGAGAAGAGGTCTATGTCAAACAACACCCTGGTTTTGTGAATCCTAAGAAACCTAATCATGTCTACAAGCTTCGTAAAGCCCTTTATGGTCTTAAGCAAGCTCCACGTGCTTGGTATAAATGCTTAGCGAAGTTTCTCATTGAAAAGGGTTTTGAAATTGGTAAAATTGACGCAACCTTATTCACTAAGAGGGTTAATGGTGAATTGTTTGTGTGCCAAATCTATGTGGATGATATTATCTTTGGATCTACTAACCCACAATTTAGTGAAAGATTTGGAAGGTTGATGTCCGAGAAGTATGAGATGTCCATGATGTGTGAGCTGAAATTCTTTCTTGGTTTGCAAATCAAGCAAACAAGAGAAGGAACTTTCATCTCTCAAACCAAGTATACCAAGGACTTGATCAAGAAGTTCAACATGCAAGAGTGTAAAGGTATGAAAACTCCTATGCCCACTAGTGGACATGTTGATCTTACCAAGGAGGACGAACCGGTTGATCAAAAAGTTTATCGATCTATGATTGGTTCATTGTTATATCTATGTGCCTCCCGTCCCGATATTATGCTTAGTGTTTGCAAGTGTGTTAGATATCAAGCTGCACCTAAAGAGTGTCATCTTTTGGCCGTGAAACATATTGTGAGATATTTGATACAAACACAAAACTTTGGCATTTGGTATCCCAAGGGATCTTCCTTTAATCTTGTTGGCTATTCCGATTCGGACTATGCCGGTGACAAGGTTAATAGAAAATCCACCTCGGGTACAAGTCAATTTCTTGGTAGATCTCTTGTGTCTTGGTCCTCCAAGAAATAAAACTCGGTATCTCTATCTACTGCCGAAGCTGAGTATATTGCCGCCGGATCATGTTGTGCACAATTACTATGGATGACACAAACGCTTAAGGATTATGGAATCCATGTGAAAAATGTTCCATTACTTTGTGACAATGAAATTGCTATTAAGATTGGTCATAATCCCGTGCAACATTCTCGAACTAAGCACATTCAAGTTCGACATCATTTCATTCGTGATCATGTTGCCAAAGGAGATATTAATCTTAAGCATGTTCGCACTAACAAGCAATTGGCCGATATCTTTACTAAGCCACTTGATGAGAAAGTGTTTTGTTACTTGAGGAGCGAGTTGAACATCATTGATGCTTCATTGATGTTTGATGAGAAAGTGTTTTGTTACTTGAGGAGCGAGTTGAACATCATTGATGCTTCAAACTTGAGCTAAGCTCACTCGGATGTATGCAAGGGGATGAGCTTACTTGACCATTCCATGCCATCGTTACCATGAGTTTCATATAACTTGGAATTATATGCTTCCTTGTATTGCATCTAACCTTTTGTAGGTACTTGGAAGAACTCCATTCCACAAGGTTGCAAACAACTCCAATCATAAGCAATCTTGTCATGACCAAGTATCCACAACCTTTCTTGTTGATGGAAGGAAGAAGACAACTCAACCATATCCTTGACATATATTTGATGTGATCACATTTACTAATACTCAATTGATATCATGTCAAATGGATATAAATTGTTCTTACTTGCATGACCAACGCATGTAGGTGAAAAGAGAACCAAAACAAACAAGGATTGCTTCCAACTCAAGATGATCTTCATCAACATCAAGCATCCTCAACAAGTTCACCTACAAGCCACGTCATCAACATCACTCAAAGGTATGTACTCATATCCTTGAAAAAGCTTTAATCCAAGTCATGAGATAAAGCAACTCAAGTGATATGAAAACATTAAAATGTTTAATCGAAAAATGGTAACCCCATTTTGAGCTTAACGAGGAGTATGACCTATTATCAAGTATTCTTGCTTGGCTCCTAAGTCAATATACTCTAATATAGGTGACCTAGTCACCGCCCATCATCTGGATTAAGTATCTTGTTTGGTTCATTCATTATTTGCAAGATTTCTTGGAACCACTCAAAACCTCTCTAGTTGATATTTCTTTGTACATTCTTTTACATTTCCTTCGCAAGAGCTTTTAAGATTCTATTGCAAGTTTTCTAAAATCATGTGAGAATTTCTAGTAATTGCCAAGTTTCTGTTATGTCCTCGGAGCCTTCGATCCAAATGACTCGGTTCTACTGATTATGCAGATAGGCTGCAAATACACATCTCGGTTCCACCGACTTATTTGCCTCGGAGCCACCGACATTGCTATCTTTTCTATCCTTTGTTAAACTTAGCAATTCTCCATTTCTTCGATGATCCCTTATTATTAAAAAAAGGGGGAGAGAAACTTTACTCTAGGATCCCTAACTCAAAGGAGGAGAAGACTTACAAGCTATCAGTGAAAGAGGGAGAAATTATTCTCTATGTTCCATCAGTTTTTAATGCTACACTTTCCATGATCCCTACATTCCATGACCCTTGTTCTCAAGGATCCCTTCTTACTCCGTGATCCCTGTGTCTGACCCTGAGTATTGACCTTTTTGTAAATTAATGCCAAAGGGGGAGAAATACCAAAGCTTCAACTTCAAAAAGCTAAAGGGGGAGATACATGCTTCAATGCAAAGGGGGAGAGACAATCAACGGGGAGAATATTAAAGCTTATGCTTACATAGTCAAGGGGAGAATACCAAAGTAGGTGGAGAAGGTTCGCTGTTTTCCAAAGTGGAGAGAGCATGCCTAATCTCTTTCTAATTCGATACTCTTATTTGTTATTCTCATGTTAGACTTGTCTCACCCTATCCAATCTCAATATCTACATGCTAAGATTCAGGGGGAGAGGATGACCTACTATTTCATATCTAGGGGAGAAAGTTCTAAATGATCTTGGAGACATATCAATCTTAAGGAATACTACCTTCTACATGTTCTCCACATCTTGGTACTGTTGAGTTCTATTGCCTTTTGATTGGTAAAACACTCTTGTGTTCCCTAACATTGTTTTCTCAAGTGTGTTTCTACTATTAGGATGCTTAAGAACTCAAGGTAAGTATATGCATCATATCTTTGATCAAGATGATCTCTTGCTTCTTGCACATATTGTTTGCAAGAGTGAAGTCTTGAACAAGGATACACCTCACTCATATATATTTGATGCATATAGCCAAGATACACATGACTCATTATATACCTTCTACTATATGTGTGTCCATGCATTCCAAAGCAACTATCCTTTAAAGCGATTGCACACATTCAGGGGGAGCAAATCTAAGTCATGTGTCTCTCAAAGTCTTCATAATATCTATGCACATCTTTATTTGAAGCTTTGATTGTATGTTGTCATCAATTACCAAAAAGGGGGAGATTGAAAGCACAATGTGCTCCCTTGGTGGTTTTGATAATTCATGACAACATACATTGTCTCTTGGACTAATATTTATACCTAGTGTATTTCAGGTGAAAGTCCATAGAGAGAGATGGGTTGGCAAAAAGGATTGTGGAGATACCCTAAATACAAGGAAATGGATTGGCAAAGCTTCAAGCAAGAGGACTCTACATTTTACTCTGTGAGAAATCACCTTGAGTCCATAGGAAAGCCAATACTATTAAAAGGGGGTAAAGTACTGTTGGTGAACAAGATGCTCCACGTGCACAAGTGATAGTCACCAAAAACACCCACAAACTCTTCCACAAAAGTCTGTCCAAGCCTATCATCAAAATCGGTGCTACCAACAATTTCCACTCGGTCCCACCGATTCCCACCTCAGACAGACCCATGCCAAACCCTAGCACATCGGCGCAACCAATTCTGATTCAGTGCCACCGAGTTCAGCTTGCCAACTTTCTGTTACCTCGATTCTTAAAATCAGAAATTTTGAGATTTTGGATCGGCGTCACCGAGTTTTGGAAAGTGACCGTTGGTCATCTAATCGGTACCACCGAGATTTCTGTATCGGTCTCACCGAGATTCAAAAGTTGCTACCTTTGGAGCAACTCGGTACCACCGAGTTTTACACTTCGGTGTCACCGAGTTGGTCACTTTAGGTGTAACGGTTGGATTTTTGGGGATGCCTATATATACCCCTTCACCAACACCCACTCGAAAGAGAAGCACTCAGAACTATTCCATATTTGCCCCATCCAATTTTCTGAGAGAGAGCCACCTACTGATGTGTTGAGATCAAGCTATTCCACTCCATCCATATGAATTTTGATCTCTAGCCTCCCCAAGTTGCTTTCCACCAAATCAATCTCATCCACCAAAGCCAAATATGTGAGAGAGTGATTGTGTGTTGAGGAGTCTATCATCTTGAAGCACAAGAGTAAGGAGTTCATTGACATTACCGAGCCTATTACCTTTTGGAGGGTGGTGCCTCCTAGATTGGTTAGGTGTCGCTTGGGAGCCTCCTACTTCGTGTTGTGGAGTTGAACCAAGAAGTTTGTACGGGCAAGGAGATCGCCTACTTCGTGAAGATCTACCCATAATGAGGCTAGTCCTTCGTGGACGGAAGCCGTTATGGAATAGTCAAGGTTGCTACTTCGTGGACCCTTATGGGTGGAGCCCTCCGTGGACTCTCGCGACCGTTACCCTCCGTGGGTTGAAGACTCCATAAACATGGACGTACGATAGCACCACCTATTGGAACCACGGGAAAAATCTTCGTGTCCCTCATGCGTTTGATCTCCCTATCTCAACTCCTTCATTCCGTGTGCAATGTCTTTACTTTCCGCTGCCATACTTGTTGACTTGCGTGTGTAGGGTGTGCTAGACTTGTTAGTATTGCTAAAATATGCCAACCAATTAACTTGGGAAAATGCTAGGTTTTAAATTTGCTCAAGTAGTCTATTCACCCCCCTCTAGACACACACTTCTAGTGATCCTACAAAGGTGATTGTCCTTAAACGCGTCTGTAGGTGTTCGTACCGTCACTCCCTCCGGGAAGACTTGAACGCGGGGTCCCTTCTCCCTTTTTGAGAAAAAGAAAGAAGAGAAAATAGAGTAGGCTAGGAGCCTAAGTGGTTCAACAGTCACTTTATGCAAGTAAAGAGTGATCACAACATCTCATATAAGATACATGAGATAAATATGTACTTTGACAAAGAGTTGTAGAACACTTAACTTTATTAACTATGCACAGGGTCATCGCCTGGCTCTATACAAAGGATTACACGCCTTGCCGGCGAACTTGCACAAAAGGGGCTGCCGGGCAGCCCGGTAGAACTTGTGAAGATCCTCGATATTCCACGAGTTTTGCACCGGGGTGCCGTCATTGGTGTCCAGGCAGACTGCACCAGGCCTGGTGACTCGTACTACCCGGTAAGGGCCTTCCCACTTCAGTGTCAACTTGTTTGATCCCTTCACGGACTGAATCCGCCAAAGAACAAGGTCCCCTTCCTCAACGTTCCTGGCGCGCACCCTGCCAACCAATTAACTTGGGAAAAGGTTAGGTTTTAAATTTGCTCAAGTAGTCTACTCACCCCCCTCTAGACAGACACTTCTAGTGATCCTACAAGTGGTATCAGAGCATTGGTCTCCATTGCATTGGTTTCATCACCGTGGAGGAAGATGGATGTGTCTAGTGTGGAAAGTTTGAGTTGTAGAATGCCTATTCTTGATGGGGAGTACTATAGTCAATGGAAATATAATATGCTTGAGCTATTCAATGAATTTCATTTGAGCAAGTATGTTAAGAACCCCTATGTACCTCCCATTGATCCTTTACATCCCACACACGAAGAGGAAATTGATATGCTATGCAATCTTAGAACTGTCAATCTTATCATTAGAGGATTGCCTAGGATTGTGCTTAATCAAATGAAGAATTTTGAATGTGCTTATACTTTGTGGAATGACTCGGAGAAACGATATCCAAGTTATTCATTGAGTAATCTTGATGAAATTCTTCATAAGACTATTGTCTTTCACAAAATGATGCCTAGTGATCCCAAGTTTGATGACTATCTATTTGAGCTTAGATACCTCATGTGTGCTAAAGGAGATGTCATAACTATCAACAACATCATTGTAGAAGCCATTCACATTCATAATCTTGAACATTGTCATGATCACAACCCTAACGAATCTCTTGTTCCTTGTGACGAGGATTTCCCACTTGATGATGACAATGTGGAACATGGCTACTATGATGAAGATGAGTTGTTCGACATCGAGCATGAGAAGATCATGAAGAATCTAAGTCTCATGGCAAACTTCAAGGATTACATGTCCGGAGGAAAAGAGTGGATTCTCGATAGTGGATGCACCGATCATATGACCGGAGATAGAGAGATTTTTGAAGAGATCACACCAAACATGGACCGCGAAGGTATATAACTTTTGGAGACAACTCCAAGGGTAAGGTACTTGGTCTTGGTAAGGTGGCCACATCTCACGATAGCTCTATTCAAAACGTCATGCTGGTTGAATCCCTTGGCTACAATCTTCTTTTCGTATCTAGACTTGCCGACTTCGGTTTTAATGTGCTATTCACGAAAGTAGATTTCCAAGTGTTTCGTCAAGATAATCATAACTTGGTCTTTACCGGTTTTCGTAGAGGTGATCTATATATTGTCGATTTCACTAAGAGATCCAAACCTCGTACTTGTCTTATTGCAAAATCTTCTAAAGGTTGGCTTTGGCATAGAAGACTAAGACATGTTGGCATGCGTAATCTAGACAAGCTTATCAAAGGTGATCATATACTTGGTGTTAAATATGTTATCTTTGACAAAGATAGACTTTGTAGTGCTTGTCAAGCTGGAAAGCAAGTAGGTGGAAGTCATCCCGTAAAAAATATCATGACTACTAGGAGACCACTCGAGTTACTTCACATGGATCTTTTTGGTCCCAATGCTTACAAGAGCCTCGATGGAAATTCCTATGTTCTAGTTATAGTTGATAATTTTTCCAGATTTACGTGGGTATTCTTTCTTGATGATAAGTCGCAGGTACAAAAGATCTTCAAGAACTTCGCTCGCAAAGCGCAAAATCAGTTTGAAGTGAAGATCAAGAAGGTTCGGAGCGATAACGGATCGGAGTTCAATAACACCCATGTAGATACCTTTCTCGACGAAGAAGTGTTTCACATGAGTTCTCGGCTACGTACACGCCTCAACAAAATGGAGTTGTTGAGAGGAAGAACCAAACTCTTATTGAGATGGCAAGAACGATGCTTGACGAATACAAGACGCCAAGACACTTTTGGGCAGAAGCCGTGGAAACAGCATGTCATGCCACAAACCGACTCTACTTGCACAAGCTTCTTGGCAAAACGGCATACGAGCTACTCACCGGTAACAAACCCCAAGTTGGATACTTTCGGGTATTCGGCTCAAAGTGCTACATTCTTGATAAGCATTTTCGTACTAAATTTGCTCCTAAATCTCTTGAAGGATTCCTACTTGGTTACGGATCGAACTCTCACACTTACCATGTATACAACAACTTCACTCGAAAATTTGAAGAGACGGTAGATGTGAAGTTTGATGAATCTAATGGTTCGCAAGTCGAACAATTGCCAAATGATGTAGGAGATAAGGATCCTTCGGAAGCTATCCAAGACTTGTCCATCGGCAAGATTCGTCCCATGAAGGTGAAGGAAAGTACTTCATCAACTCAAGTGGAAGCCCCTACTTCACGTCAAAGTTATCCTCTACATGACATGGAGGCATCTACAAGCGGTACACGCCAAGATGAAGAGGAGGAAGTACATCATGAAGATCCACCACAACCTCCTTCACCACCACCTCAAGGAAACGACACATTCAACAACAACGAAGATGAAGGAGATGATGATGATGAATAAGCTCCACCATCCAACAAGCCGAAGCTACCCCGAGTTCGAGCAAGAGTGACCAAGAACCATCCTCTAAACCAAATCTTCGGTGACATACAAACCGGGAGAATCACTCGCTCTAAAACTCGCTTAGCTAATTTTTGTGAGCATTATTCTTTCATCTCTAGCATTGAACCCTTGAAGGTAGAACAAGCTCTTGAAGACCCGGACCGGGTGAACGCCATGCATGAAGTGCTTCACAACTTCGAGAGGAATGAAGTGTGGACACTTGTGGAGAAGCCCAAGGACGAGCACAACATCATTGGAACCAAATGGGTGTTTCGGAACAAGCAAGATGAAGACGGTCAAGTTGTACGCAACAAGGCGCATCTCGTAGCCCAAGGATATACGCAAGTCGAAGGTATGGACTACGGTGAGACCTATGCCCCCGTCGCAAGACTTGAAGCTATTCACATTCTCCTTGCTTATGCTAATCACCATGATATCACGCTTTATCAAATGGACATTAAAAGTACCTTTTGAAATGGTGAGATTGAAGAAGAGGTCTATGTCAAACAACCCCCTGGTTTTGTGAATCCTAAGAAACCTAATCATGTCTACAAGCTTCGTAAAGCCCTTTATGGTCTTAAGCAAGCTCCACGTGCTTGGTATAAATGCTTAACGAAGTTTCTCATTGAAAACGGTTTTGAAATTGGTAAAATTGACGCAACCTTATTCACTAAGAGGGTTAATGGTGAATTGTTCGTGTGCCAAATCTATGTGGATGATATTATCTTTGGATCTACTAACCCACAATTTAGTGAAAGATTTGGAAGGTTGATGTCCGAGAAGTATGAGATGTCCATGATGTGTGAGCTGAAATTCTTTCTTGGTTTGCAAATCAAGCAAACAAGAGAAGGAACTTTCATCTCTCAAACCAAGTATACCAAGGACTTGATCAAGAAGTTCAACATGCAAGAGTGTAAAGGTATGAAAACTCCTATGCCCACTAGTGGACATGTTGATCTTACCAAGGAGGACGAACCGGTTGATCAAAAAGTTTATCGATCTATGATTGGTTCATTGTTATATCTATGTGTCTCCCGTCCCGATATTATGCTTAGTGTTTGCATGTGTGCTAGATATCAAGCTGCACCTAAAGAGTGTCATCTTTTGGCCGTGAAACGTATTGTGATATATTTGATACAGACACCAAAGTTTGGCATTTGGTATCCCAAGGGATCTTACTTTAACCTTGTTGACTATTCCAATTCGGACTATGCTGGTGACAAGGGTGATAGAAAATCCACCTCGGGTACATGTCAAATTCTTGGTAGATCTCTTGTGTCTTGGTCCTCCAAGAAACAAAACTCGGTATCTCTATCTACTGCCGAAGCTGAGTATATTGCCGCCGGATCGTGTTGTGCACAATTACTATGGATGACACAAATGCTTAAGTATTATGGAATCCATGTGAAAAATGTTCCATTACTTTGTGACAATGAAAGTGCTATTAAGATTGGTCATAATCCCATGCAACATTCTCGAACTAAGCATATTCAAGTTCGACATCATTTCATTCATGATCATGTTGCCAAAGGAGATATTATTAATCTTAAGCATGTTCGCACTAACAAGCAATTGGCCGTTATCTTTACTAAGCCACTTGATGAGAAAGTGTTTTGTTACTTGAGGAGCGAATTGAACATCATTGATGCTTCAAACTTGAGTTAAGCTCACTCGGATGTATGCAAGGGGATGAGCTTACTTGACCATTCCATGCCATCGTTACCATGAGTTTCATATAACTTGGAATTATATGCTTCCTTGTATTGCATCTAACCTTTTGTAGGTACTTGGAAGAACTCCATTCCACAAGGTTGCAAACAACTCCAATCATAAGCAATCTTGTCATGACCAAGTATCCACAACCTTTCTTGCTGATGGAAGGAAGAAGACAACTCAACCATATCCTTGACATATATTTGATGTGATCACATTTACTAATACTCAATTGATATCATGTCAAATGGATATAAATTGTTCTTCCTTGCATGACCAACCCATGTAGGTGAAAAGAGAACCAAAACAAACAAGGATTGCTTCTAACTCAAGATGATCTTCATCAACATCAAGCATCCTCAACAAGTTCACCTACAAGCCACGTCATCAACATCACTCAAAGGTATGTACTCATATCCTTGAAAAAGCTTTAATCCAAGTCATGAGATAAAGCAACTCAAGTGATATGAAAACATTAAAATGTTTAATCGAAAAATGGTAACCCCATTTTGAGCTTAACGATGAGTATGACCTATGATCAAGTATTCTTGCTTGGCTCCTAAGTCAATATACTCTAATAGAGGTGACCTAGTCACTGCCCATCATCTGGATTAAGTATCTTGTTTGGTTCATTCATTATTTGCAAGATTTCTTGGAACCACTCAAAACCTCTCTAGTTGATATTTCTTTGTACATTCTTTTGCATTTCCTTTGCAAGAGCTTTTAAGATTCTATTGCAAGTTTTCTAAAATCATATGAGAATTTCTAGTCATTGCCAAGTTTCTGTTATGTCTTCGGAGCCTCCGATCCAAATGACTCGGTTCTACCGATTATGTAGATAGGCTGCAAATACACATCTCGGTTCCACCGACTTATTTGCCTCGGAGCCATCGACTTTGCTATATTTTCTATCCTTTGTTAAACTTAGCAATTCTCCATTTCTTCGATGATCCCTTATTATTAAAAAAAAAGGGGGAGAGAAACTTTACTCTAGGATCCCTAACTCGAAGGAGGAGAAGACTTATGTCACGCCCAAGATGCGATCCTATCCTTATTTTGGCACGAGGGCCTCGATAGGGATAGAAGCGCATCTCGTCGTTTCGCAAGAATGGATATCATTACTAGTACATGTAAAGAAGAGATGAGTATATGGAATTGGCGTACACTCGCCACAAGCTACATCAATATCACATCAATACAACAACATATACAATCATCATGCAGAAGAGCAGGGTCCGACTACGGACGAAAACAAACGATAAAATGACATCCATCCTTGCTATCCCAGGCTGTCGCCTGGAACCCATCCTAGATCGATGAAGAAGAAAAAGAAGAACTCCAAATCAAACAAGCATCGCGCTCACGTCTAATCATCGCATTACCTGTACCTGCAACTGTTGTTGTAGTAATCTGTGAGCCACGGGGACTCAGCAATTTCATTTCCAAGGATATCAAGACTATTAAAGCTTAATGGGAGAGGTATGGTTAAGTGGTGAGGCTGCAGCAAGCACTAAGCATTTATTTGAGTGGCTAACTTACGAGTACAAGAATAAAGGGGGATGATTGTCGAATAAACGGACGTGAACTAGTTATGATCACTAAGTGATCCTGAACACCTACTTACGGTCAAACATAACCCCACCGTGTTCTCTCTCGGATAAGGACTCACGAGAAGAGACAGTCACGGTTACGCACACGGTTGGTGTATTTTATTTGAGTTTACTTCAAGTTTGCTATGACCGGGTGTTAAACAAAGTTTCCAAGTTGCTACGTAACCGCGGGCACGGCATTCCGAAAGATTTAACCCTGCAGGGGTGCTCCAACTCATCCATCACAAACTAACCACACGCCGCGGGAATAACCTCGACCACGAATCTCGTGATCTTCCTAGGCAATTCCACTGGAAAACCGCAACCTCGAGATAGCCCGAAGTATTATCGGAATTCCTCGCGCAAGACATTCGAGAAAGGTAAAACAAATCCAGCAAGGCCGCCCGACGTGTCGACGAACCCGATAGGAGCCGCGTATCTCGTTCTCAGGACACGACCGGATGGGACTAGCTACGGGGAAAACCAATCCCCGAGTTTCCTCGAGGCGGCCCCGCAGGCAGCCCGTTTGGGACCAACACCATCAGCACTGGCCCCCCATGTATTATGTTAAATTAATCCACGGGTTCATGACGCCCTATGCATTACTAACGGTGTTCAATATTATTATGTTGAGCAAATGTAGTATCAAAGTTGGGCCTTGCCAGACAAGTTTTATCCTAAAACGAAAGTCAAGGGGTCCCCATAACAACCCCGAGCATGTTAGGAGCGCTCAATTATGGAACATAACACCGGTACACAAGTAACTAGGGCGGCAAGAGTGGAACAAAACACCGAGCAAAAGGCCAAGCCTTCCACCCTTTACCAAGTATATATGTGCATTAAAATAAATAGCAATAATATTGTGATAGCTGGAAACAATTGCACCTGCAACTAGCAACGCTATAAGAAGGGCTGTGCAAGCGGTAACATAGCCAGACAATGTTTGCTGGGATGTGGAGGGGTTAGAGGCTTTTCATGGCATTTTGGGAGGCTTGACAAACAGGTGGTAGGTAGCGAGACAAGCGATAGAAACGAGACATCTAGCATGACAATGATAGTAATGGTATCCAGGGAAATGGTCATCTTGCCTGAGATCCCGCTTGGAAGAAGAACGAATCCGTGAAGCAGGCGATCCGTAAAGTAGACGAACGGGACGTAGTCGAACGAATCCTCACACTCCGAACGCTTTCGGAACTCTATCGAGAAGAAGCAATCCGAAAAACAACAATCAACACATGACAACACCACAACATATGCATGACATGATGCGCAAACAAATATGATGCATGTCCGGTTTAATATGCGAGGCATGGGAAAACACCACAATCAATTTGTACACATTAAGTGAAGCTCCACATTCGAATATTTAGTTCACTCCCGTTTAGGTATACGACAATATTAAATGTTGTTAAACATGGCAAGAGGTGAAACATAAGTAGACTACACATCTAGGCATATTAAATGAGGCTGGAAACAACATATAGCATTTTCGAAAAGACCCCATATGCATATATTGAATTTGGTCCAGATCTGCCTATACACAATTTTATAGTTGTTAAACAGCAAAAGTAATGTCACCATGTGATTCTACACGTTTTCTAGTCAAGTTACATATGTGGAACATGAAAATCGGAGCTACGGTTATTTAGTTATCGCATAAACCATTTTTAGCATGACATTTGTGCAAAATGATGCAAACAACAATTTTAAATATTTTTAACATGGGTGAAAGTTGGATATTACGAAAGTTCATGAAAATCTAAGCATTTTCATATATAAATTATTTTAATCCGATGCACGGTTGAATTTATATGAATTTGCAAAATGCAACATTTTACTAAAATTTGAGCAGTTTTTAAATATATTCAAAAGAATTAAAACAGAGTCAAAATGCGGGCGACCTGGTTTTGAACCCAGGACCTCCTAGTTGCGGATGCTTAGCGCTGACCAGAAAGCTAGCTCTGTACTTGTGGCATGACCAGGGCTCGACTTAACAAAGGAGAAACAACAACTTGAGGCAAAAATTGTTGATTTAAAAAAAAGGTGCGGCCTTGGGGAATCGATCCCTGGTAGCCCGGAAAGGATCCAGTGCTGCGTGCCAGCTGAGCTAGGCTTCTACTCATGATGCATACCAGACTTTAATATATATATCATGCATTGGACGAACGGATCTGAACCAAAGAGACCTGAAGAACAGAGGCGAACCTCTCTGTAGCCACGGCGGGGATGCCCGACCCGAGCCCCACAGAAGCTTGCTTGGGCGTGGCTGAATGTGTACGTGCGCGTGTGCGTCGGGGAGGCTGGGAACGCCCAGATCCGGCCATGGGGAATCCGTTCCCGGTGATGAGGCGGACTGGTTCGTTCTGGAGCTCGTTGTGGCCATGGCGTGGCGCTGATGTTTCAGAGAGAGAGAGAGGGACAGAGAGAGAGAGAGAGAGAGATGAGATGAAACGGGAGGAAGGAGGGCCTACAGGGGCACTGGTCACCGGGGCTGGTCGAGGCACATGGTGACGCGGGCGTCGCTCGCTGGAGGTTGGGGAAGGCAGGACCTTGCGCGGCACTGCAGCTCCGATCAGCCATGGAGGCTCCTCCTCGCATGAACAAAGAAATAGGGGAGAAACAGAGGGTGAGAGAGGGACGGAGAGAAGGAGAGATGAGTGGGCCATCGGGGGGGCTCTTACCGCGAGGTAGGACACCGGTGGCCTGGACGACGTCGCCGGCGAGGAGAGGAGCTGGAGGCGCGGGGTCAAGGAGCTCTGACATGAGCGCGGGGTCGAGGTCTAGTGGAATCGCACGGGAGGAGCGGCCTCTGGAGCTCGGGCTCCTGAGGTCGCCGGGCACGTCCAGGGACAGCAGGGGCGAGGTAGCCATCGGGAGGCTGCGGCGATTGGCTGCTACTGGATGATGGGATTGGCTCGGGGATGAATTTGGATCGGGGCGCGGGCGTCTGGTTGGTTCGATGGGGACTCCGAGGTGGGTGGCGGCTGGATCGGGAGGGATCCCGAGGGAGAGAGTGGCGGCGGGGCGAGGAAAACTAGGGAATTGGTCTAGGGTTTGCAATGATTAGGTATGAGGGTGGTCTATATATAACGAAATAGATAAGGTTTGGACCCTCCGATATAGATCGGACAGTTGACATAAATAGGTTAGGGAGTCCAATTGAAAAACCGAAGATGGTTTGGGGTATTACGGGGACGATCCGAACCCAACGGTCATGACTCGACGATTCGGGTTCGGGGAAGGTCTCGGACACACGCGAGGGGTGTGTGCACTGTGCAGAGGGGCTAGGTATGAGAAGAGAGGGAAGACGGGCAGCCCAGCATCAATTTTACAAATCAAAAACGACTGCGATTTGACCGGCTATAGTGCCGCTATAGGTTTAACGATTCGGGTATCAAACGGACTCTGAACACGAAAAAATTTCACAGGCGGTCTACCTACAGTAAAACAAAACCGCATGCCAACTCTCGACCCAAACCGAGAAAGTTTGAAACACACTTTGAAAACAACATTTTGACGATGGCGCGGGCGCGTGCGTGTGTGGTTGGTCTCGAAACGGCCGTCGACGAGAACGGAGAGAACCGACGACTACGAACGGATGCCAGTTTTTAAAAACGAGAGACAATGCTGTGTAGATGATGCGAATGATGCTATGATGAATGCGACAACCAAAAGAATCAGACAACGAGAAAGGAAATAAAAGGGGAATCTTCTGGAGCGTCGGTCCCGGGCTGTTACAACTCTCCTCCACTTACAAGAGATCTCGACCCGAGATCTTAGAATGAGAAGGGGAAGAGAAAGAGAAAAGGAAGAGGTAAAGCTTAGTTGCTTCTCTGACAAATGAGCGAAACCAAGAGATGAAGAATGATATGAGGAACAAGCACGAATTCACATGAAATTTGGGCAGCACTTCGATAGAAAAGAGAAGACAACTTGATAAGATGGAAAGATCTTGAAAAGAGGCACAACACTCCGGTTAAATGAGATAAGCAAGGGAAGAACATTTTGATAAAACGAGATGATGGGATGAATAGAGCAACATCACAATGCCTCCGGAACAAAAGAATAGAAGCTAGAACGATGGAAGGAAAAGAACGGAGAAGAAAATGACAACTTCTACCACAATTGAATTTGAAAAGCATCTTACAGAGGAGATTGAACGGAGTTGTTGAAAAATCAACAACGAAAAGAACAAGCTTGTTGTGGGCTTATGGAAAACATCTCAAAATTATGAGGTGACAACCGACCACAATGGAAGCAATTGATAGATTGGGATTAATGAAGAGATGAAACTTCTTTCACCAAGAGGATACATTGAGAACTTGGATCATAGATAAGCACCATGATAGCAACAATCCATAGGAAAAGCTTTAGGTGAAATCCAATCCAAGATAACTCCGAGAAAGAAAGATGGGTTTAAATATTTCATTCTTGACAATTCCCTTCAAGACTCCTCATGACTCAAGAATGTTATACCACCATCTCAAAAGATAAGGGAGAAAGAATTGCACTTTGAAATGCAAGATAAGAATACTTGAGGACCTCCAACAAAATCTTGACGAACACTTGAAAAGGAAAGAAATCTTGATGAGTCACCATGAAGAACCTCCGGAAAGAACTCTGAAACGAAAGGATGATAGAAAAGAATTGAAGGTTGAAAAGAATAAGATTATGACCTCCAAGATTAGATGAAGCTTCATGACGAGATGCTTGAGAAAACATGGAACTCCGAAAAAGGAAAAGATGAACAACTTAGAACCAATAATTTGATATCATGAACAACTCCGTAAGAAGGATTGAAATCGATTGATGAAACAAGAACAAGAATTATGTTATGCTTATCCTTCATCAAGTTAAACTGATGACAAGCAACAGATTTAGCATACCACTTATTCTTCTTGAGAATGATTGATGAGAGATTAGAGCACAAGCTTGAAGAAGTCTTGAATGAGAACACCGGTAAGAATTGAAATGAATGAGAATACTACGAATGCATGGAGATACAGGACATGAGAACGAAGAGATCATGATCCGCCTAATGGAAAACTTAAACGAAGCATCAGAATAATTGAGATACGACCGAAGAGACAACTATTGAGAAGAATTTGAGAACGAAAGCTGAAAGCTGAGAACAAAGAAATCTTCTGAAATGATGACCTTCGGAGGATCGAGAAATGACAATAACTCTGAAATGCATCGGATAGATATGGAAAGAATTACTCATGACCGAAAAGAATTAGAGAGGATAGCAACAAGCTGAAACCATGAATCTTCGGAAGAACGGACAAGATTTACGAGAAACTCTCCTTCAGTCTTCAATGAAGAGAATGATGACGAGAAACACCACCAAGAATTTCTGAGACACTCCGGGCAATGAATAAGGAAAGGTTGAGGCAACGATGAAAATGATTTAGAAGCGATCTTCGAGAAGGAATATGACTGATGAATTCATTCTTACGTCATATTGACAAGCACTTGAGGACATCTCCGGAAAAGATTAGAAGAGTCGGGTAAGATCCTGGGGAAAAACCTGTGGGTTATGAGCCAACTCAAAGAGACCACCGTTGAAACGATTGCTTAGGAAGAGAGATTGCACCGGTACATTGAAAAATTGATGAGGTGAGAACCTCGAAATATTTAAAAGGATTGAATGAAGACACGAGCTTCTGAGATATCTTCAACACTCCGGATAGAATAGAGCGATGAATAAGCAAGAGAGGTTTGGACAAGAACTTCCACATGGATAGCATTTAACGAACGAAAAGAATATGATGAACACTGAAAGCTTGAATTGAATCCACCGGAGAAGAGAACAAGAACAAGAATGATGAACTTGAGCACTTGAGCATCTTCACAATGAATCACCGGATACGATACGAAAGAAAGATAGCGGAAGCATTTCATGAAAAGAAAGGCACTTGAATGAGAATTTAATCATTGAAGAAAAAGGGCGGGAGGGCGGGAAAAACAAAGAAGACTTGGAACGGATGGAACGAACTCCGGGGAAAAGGAAGGATGAGGATAGATCTTGCAAAAATTGGAAGGGATAGAATCATCTTGAAGAGAAGCACACCGGTTGGAAAGAATTGATATGACAACTCCGGTTGAACAAAAGGATTAGCATTCCCATAAAAATGTGAGAACACCGCTTAGAAAAGATATGAAATCACCACTTGACATCGAAGCAACTCGAATTACCATATTCCAACAAAACAAAGGATGAGGCTTGCAAATTAAGCCGGAAACAGATATATGACAGAGATTTCGCTCGACATTTTCGTGGTAAGGCTCACACGGGCTCGATCTTACAGTAGCCATCATGTACAAGGCAGTGCACACGACATACGAAGCGTCCCCGAGTCGTAGCAAGCTACAAGGACTCTTTAAGACACAACGAGAACCGCTGTAAGAAAGACCGTCAACAAGCGAACCACTCGATGTCGAACCCCAACCTCACATCATCATCTACGGAAGATAATCCTAGGTAACTACTTGAATTCCCACCTAAGAACTCCCGAAATCTCGGTTATGCAATCGGGTACACGGATACACGGAGTTTTACATGATCACTCAACTCCTAGCAGTAATACTACTCTCCAGTGCATCACATCCCTCAACACACAACCAAAGGTCTCGGAAACTCATCTACCTCAGACACTCGTAATCACAACGATACTAAACATGGCAGTACCCCGGACGCCTCCCCAGTACTGGGTGACTCCAGCCTTATCTCGCCACGAAAAGTATTGAAGCAATTTCGAACATCCTCCGTCCTGAGATACTAAGGAAACTGAATGATAACGATGTGTCAAGAATCCCCTGGAGCTCAACTCCCCGGAAGAAATCAAGTCAGACAGAAGGCACCAAGACAGAACTCCGTCACATCGGCATCATATAGTTCCCAAAATACCCGCGTGATCCTAAAAATTTTTGAGCGAGAAGAGGAGTAGAATCAAAATTCCTAAGTCGAATACCTCACCAGAGCATAGAAGAGGAGTAAAAGAAACCTACTCTACGATATATAACTAGACTCAAAATAGTTTTTCACTAGACTCGACTCGGCCAAGTTCGATCAATCAAGGGGGCTCCTAGGTCGGTACAGGCTCTGATACCAACTTGTCACGCCCAAGATGCGATCCTATCCTTATTTTGGCACGAGGGCCTCGACAGGGATAGAAGCGCATCTCGCCGTTTCGCAAGAATGGATATCATTACTAGTGCATGTAAAGAAGAGATGAGTATATAAAATTGGCTTACACTCGCCACAAGCTACATCAATATCACATCAATACAACAACATATACAATCATCATGCAGAAGAGCAGGGTCCGACTACGGACGAAAACAAACGATAAAATGACATCCATCCTTGCTATCCCAGGCTGCCGCCTGGAACCCATCCTAGATCGATGAAGAAGAAAAAGAACTCCAAATCAAACAAGCATCGCGCTCACGTCTAATCATCGCATTACCTGTACCTGCAACTGTTGTTGTAGTAATCTGTGAGCCACGGGGACTCAACAATTTCATTTCCAAGGGTATCAAGACTATTAAAGCTTAATGGGAGAGGTATGGTTAAGTGATGAGGCTGCAGCAAGCACTAAGCATTTATTTGAGTGGCTAACTTACGAGTACAAGAATAAAGGGGGATGATTGTCGAATAAACGGACGTGAACTAGTAATGATCACTAAGTGATCCTGAACACCTACTTACGGTCAAACATAACCCCACCGTGTTCTCTCTCGGATAAGGACTCACGAGAAGAGACAGTCACGGTTACGCACACGGTTGGTGTATTTTATTTGAGTTTACTTCAAGTTTGCTATGACCGGGTGTTAAACAAAGTTTCCAAGTTGCCACGTAACCGCGGGCACGGCTTTCCGAAAGATTTAACCCTGCAGGGGTGCTCCAACTCATCCATCACAAACTAACCACACGCCGCGGGAATAACCTCGACCACGAATCTCGTGATCTTCCTATGAAATTCCACTGGAAAACCGCAACCTCGAGATAGCCCGAAGTATTATCGGAATTCCTCGCGCAAGACGTTCGAGAAAGGTAAAACAAATCCAGCAAGGCCGCCCGGCGTGTCGACGAACCCGATAGGAGCCGTGTATCTCGTTCTCAGGACACGACCGGATGGGACTAGCTACGGGGAAAACCAATCCCCGAGTTTCCTCGAGGCGGCCCCGCAGGCAGCCCGTTTGGGACCAACACCATCAGCACAGGCCCCCCCTGTATTATGTTAAATTAATCCACGGGTTCATGACGCCCTATGCATTACTAACGGTTCAATATTATTATGTTGAGCAAATGTAGTACCAAAGTTGGGCCTTGCCAGACAAATTTTATCCTAAAACGAAAGTCAAGGGGGTCTCCATAAGAACCCCGAACATGTTAGGAGCGCTCAATTATGGAACATAACACCGGTACACAAGTAACTAGGGCGGCAAGAGTGGAACAAAACACCGAGCAAAAGGCCAAGCCTCCCACCCTTTACCAAGTATATATGTGCATTAAAATAAATAGCAATAATATTGTGATAGCTGGAAACAATTGCACCTGCAACTAGCAACGCTATAAGATGGGCTGTGCAAGCGGTAACATAGCCAGACAATGTTTGCTGGGATGTGGAGGGGTTAGAGGCTTTTCATGGCATTTTGGGAGGCTTGACAAACAGGTGGTAGGTAGCGAGACAAGCGATAGAAACGAGACATCTAGCATGGCAATGATAGTAATGGTATCCAGGGAAATGGTCATCTTGCCTGAGATCCCGCTTGGAAGAAGAACGAATCCGTGAAGCAGGCGATCCGTGAAGTAGACGAACGGGACGTAGTCGAACGAATCCTCACACTCCGAACGCTTTCGGAACTCTATCGAGAAGAAGCAATCCGAAAAACAACAATCAACACATGACAACACCACAACATATGCATGACATGATGTGCAAACAAATATGATGCATGTCCGGTTTAATATGCGAGGCATGGGAAAACACCACAATCAACTTCTACACATTAAGTGAAGCTCCACATTCGAATATTTAGTCCGCTCCCGTTTAGGTACACGACAATATTAAATGTTGTTAAACATGGCAAGAGGTGAAACATAAGTAGACTACACATCTAGGCATATTAAATGAGGCCGGAAACAACATATAGCATTTTCGAAACGACCCCATATGCATAAATTGAATTTGGTCCAGATCTGCCTAAACACAATTTTATAGTTGTTAAACAGCAAAAGTAATGTCACCATGTGATTCTACACGTTTTCTAGTCAAGTTACATATGTGGAACATGAAAATCGGAGCTACGGTTATTTAGTTATCGCATAAACCATTTTTAACATGACATTTGTGCAAAATGATGCAAACAACAATTTTAAATGTCACCATGTGATTCTACACGTTTTCTAGTCAAGTTACATATGTGGAACATGAAAATCGGAGCTACGGTTATTTAGTTATCGCATAAACCATTTTTAACATGACATTTGTGCAAAATGATGCAAACAACAATTTTAAATATTTTTAACATGGGTGAAAGTTGGATATTACGAAAGTTCATGAAAATCTAAGCATTTTCATATATAAATTATTTTAATCCGATGCACGGTTGAATTTATATGAATTTGCAAAATGCAACATTTTACTAAAATTTGAGCAGTTTTTATATATATGCAAAAGAATTAAAACAGAGTCAAAATGGGGGCGAACTGGTTTTGAACCCAGGACCTCCACATTCGAATATTTAGTTCGCTTCCGTTTAGGTACACGACAATATTAAATGTTGTTAAACATGGCAAGAGGTGAAACATAAGTAGACTACACATCTAGGCATATTAAATGAGGCTGCAAACAACATATAGCATTTTCGAAACGACCCCATATGCATAAATTGAATTTGGCCCAGATCTGCCTAAACACAATTTTATAGTTGTTAAACAACAAAAGTAATGTCACCATGTGATTCTACCCGTTTTCTAGTCAAGTTACATATGTGGAACATGAAAATCGGAGCTACGGTTATTTAGTTATCGCATAAACCATTTTTAGCATGACATTTGTGCAAAATGATGCAAACAACAATTTTAAATGTCACCATGTGATTCTACACGTTTTCTAGTCAAGTTACATATGTGGAACATGAAAATCGGAGCTACGGTTATTTAGTTATCGCATAAACCATTTTTAACATGACATTTGTGCAAAATGATGCAAACAACAATTTTAAATATTTTTAACATGGGTGAAAGTTGGATATTACGAAAGTTCATGAAAATCTAAGCATTTTCATATATAAATTATTTTAATCCGATGCACGGTTGAATTTATATGAATTTGCAAAATGCAACATTTTACTAAAATTTGAGCAGTTTTTATATATATGCAAAAGAATTAAAACAGAGTCAAAATGGGGGCGACCTGGTTTTGAACCCAGGACCTCCTAGTTGCGGATGCTTAGCGCTGACCAGAAAGCTGGCTCTGTACTTGTGGCATGACCAGGGCTCGACTTAACAAAGGAGAAACAACAACTTGAGGCAAAAATTGTTGATTTAAAAAAAAGGTGCGGCCTTGGGGAATGGGGGCGACCTGGTTTTGAACCCAGGACCTCCTAGTTGCGGATGCTTAGCGCTGACCAGGGCTCGACTTAACAAAGGAGAAACAACAACTTGAGGCAAAATTTGTTGATTTAAAAAAAAGGTGCGGCCTTGGGGAATCGATCCCTGGTCGCCTGGAAAGGATCAAGTGCTGCGTGCCAGCTGAGCTAGGCTTCTACTCATGATGCAAATCATGACTTTAATATATATATCATGCATTGGACGAACGGATCTGAACCAAAGAGACCTGAAGAACAGAGGCGAACCTCTCTGTAGCCACGGCGGGGATGCCCGACCCGAGCCCCACAGAAGCTTGCTTGGGCGTGGCTGAATGTGTACGTGCGCGTGTGCGTCGGGGAGGCTGGGAACGCCCAGATCCGGCCATGGGGAATCCGTTCCCGGTGATGAGGCGGACTGGTTCGTTCTGGAGCTTGTTGTGGTCATGGCGTGGCGCTGCTGTTTCAGAGAGAGAGAGAGAGAGAGATGAGATGAAACGGGAGGAAGGAGAGGGCCTACAGGGGCATTGGTCACCGGGGCTGGTCGAGGCACATGGTGGCGCGGGCGTCGCTCGCTGGAGGTTGGGGAAGGCAGGACCTTGCGCGGCACTGCAGCTCCGATCAGCCATGGAGGCTCCTCCTCGCATGAACAAAGAAATAGGGGAGAAACAGAGGGTGAGAGAGGGACGGAGAGAAGGAGAGATGAGTGGGCCATCGGGGGGGCTCTTACCGCGAGGTAGGACACCGGTGGCCTGGACGACGTCGCCGGCAAGGAGAGGAGCTGGAGGCGCGGGGTCGAGGAGCTCTGACATGAGTGCGGGGTCGAGGTCCAGTGGAATCGCACGGGAGGAGCGGCCTCTGGAGCTCGGGCTCCTGAGGTCGCCGGACACGTCCAGGGACAGCAGGGGCGAGGTGGCCATCGGGAGGCTGCGGCGATTGGCTGCTACTGGGTGATGGGATTGGCTCGGGGATGAATTTGGATCGGGGCGCGGGCGTCTGGTTGGTTCGATGGGGACTCCGAGGTGGGTGGCGGCTGGATCGGGAGGGATCCCGAGGGAGAGTGGCGGCGGGGCGAGGAAAACTAGGGAATTGGTCTAGGGTTTGCAATGATTAGGTACGAGGGTGGTCTATATATAACGAAATAGATAATGTTCGAACCCTTCGATATAGATCGGACGGTTGACATAAATAGGTTAGTGAGTCCAATTGAAAAACCGAAGATGGTTTGGGGTATTACGGGGACGATCCCAACCCAACGGTCATGACTCGACGATTCGGGTTCGGGGAAGGTCTCGGACACACGCGAGGGGTGTGTGCACTGTGCAGAGGGGCTAGGTATGAGAAGAGAGGGAAGACGGGCAGCCCAGCATCAATTTTACAAATCGAAAACGACTACGATTTGACCGGCTATAGTGCCGCTATAGGTTTAACGATTCGGGTATCAAACGGACTCTGAACGCGAAGAAATTTCGCAGGCGGTCTACCTACAATAAAACAAGACCGCATGCCAACTCTCGACCCAAACCGAGAAAGTTTGAAACACACTTTGAAAACAACATTTTGACGATGCCGCGGGCGCGTGCGTGTGTGGTTGGTCTCGAAATGGCCGTCGACGAGAACGGAGAGAACCGGCGACTACGAACGGATGCCAGTTTTTAAAAACGAGAGACGATGTTGTGCAGATGATGCGAATGATGCTGTGATGAATGCGACAACCAAAAGAATCAGACAACGAGAAAGGAAATAAAAGGGGAATCTTCTGGAGCGTCGGTCCCGGGCTGTTACAACTTACAAGCTATCAGTGAAAGAGGGAGAAATTATTCTCTATGTTCCATCGGTTTTTAATGCTACACTTTCCATGATCCCTACATTCTATGACCCTTGTTCTCAAGGATCCCTTCTTACTCCGTGATCCCTGTGTCTGACCCTGAGTATGGACCTTTTTGGAAATTAATGCCAAAGAGGGAGAAATACCAAAGCTTCAACTTCAAAAAGCTAAAGGGGGAGATACATGCTTCAATGCAAACGGGGAGAGACAATCAAGGGGGAGAATATTAAAGCTTATGCTTACATAGTCAAGGGGAGAATACCAAAGTAGGTGGAGAAGGTTCGCTGTTTTCCAAAGTAGAGAGAGCATGCCTAATCTCTTTCTAATTCGATACTCTTATTTGTTATTCTCATGTTAGACTTGTCTCACCCTATCCAATCCCAATATCTACATGCTAAGATTCAGGGGGAGAGGATGACCTACTATTTCATATCTAGGAGAGAAAGTTCTAAATGATCTTGGAGACATATCAATCTTAAGGAATACTACCTTCTACATGTTCTCCACATCTTGGTACTGTTGAGTTCTATTGCCTTTTGATTGGCAAAACACTCTTGTGTTCCCTAACATTGTTTTCTCAAGTGTGTTTCTACTATTAGGATGCTTAAGAACTCAAGGAAAGTATATGCATCATATCTTTGATCAAGATGATCTCTTGCTTCTTGCACATATTGTTTGCAAGAGTGAAGTCTTGAACAAGGATACACCTCACTCATACACTACTGGAAACAGGGAATTTGCCATCTGCCAGCTCTTTGCCGTCTGCCAGCGGATGGCAAAGAACGTCTTTGCCATCTGCTTACAAAAAACAGACGGCAAAGAACTGACAGATGGCAAAGATCCTGGTTGCCATCAGCCAATTCTTTGCCGTCTGCTGGCAGATGGCAAAGAATCTTTGCCGTCTGCTGGCAGATGGCAAAGAGGTTGGTGGGGTCCAGCGGACGACGGCGTTGTAACGACGCACTAGGGCCACCTCTTTGCCATCAGCCAGCAGATGGCAAAGTCCCACCTCTTTGCCATCAGCCAGCAGATGGCAAAGCCCCACCTCTTTGCCATCAGTCAGCAGATGGCAAAGTTCTTTGCCATCCGCTGGCTGATGGCAAAGAGATGGGCTATCTCCCCTCTCCCAGCCCGGCCCCACCCCTCTCTCTCTCCCCTATCTCTCCAGCCATGTGTTCAAAAAAAAAACTCTCCAGCCCGGTCCACCCCTCTCTCTCTCTCCCCCCACCTCAGCCCCGCCACAGCACCGCCGCCAGCACCGCCGCCCGCCCCGCCACCCCAGCCCCGCCGCCCGCCCTGCCACCCCAGCGCCGCCGCCCGCCCCGCCACCCCAGCACCGCCGCCCGCCCCGCCACCCCAGCACCGCCGCCCGCCCCTCCACCGCAGCCCCGCCGCCCCACCACCCCAGCCCCGCCGCCCCACCACCCCAGCCCCGCCACCGCAGCCCCGCCCGCCCCTCCATCGCAGCCCCGCCGCCCGCCCCTCCACCGCAGCCCCGGCGCCCGCCCCACCACCCCAGCCCCGCCACCGCAGCCCGCCCCTCCACCGCACCCCTCCCCCATCCACCGGCCGCCGCACGTCCGCCGCACCGGATCTGAAGCTCCTCCTCGCCTCAGTTGGATCTTCTTCCCCTCGGGCTCCTCCCTGCGCCACCGGCGGTCCTTCTCCGAGAACATCCCGCTGTGGATCTTGCGCCCCAACTTCTCTTCAGGCAGGTGATGCCCGTGCTCCTCTCCTCTGGTCATACTCTGCTGCTCTGCTCTGTAGTCTGTAGTGTATTGTTGCTGCTGTTACCCGTGGTAGTGTTGGCTGTTAGTAGTACTCAAATTTGCTAGTACTTAGTACTTTAGTAGTTACTAGCAGGCAGAAGGCGCGGCGGCACGCCGCGCCCATTTAAGTGCCCGTCGCTAGTTTAGTTATAATTTATTCAATTGTTTCTTTTCTTCTAAAAAAATAAGTAAAAGTAGTGTAGCTGATGGCGTCGCAAATTCTAGCACTCAGCAGACAACAATTTAACTGATCTTGATCAACAATGTATGGCACATAATATACACTCTGATAATAATCAGAGTACTTGTACATATAAAAGGGAAGTAGAATATACATATAAAAGTGTGATACATAATATAAACACTTGTATGGCACATAATATACATTCATCAGGCCAAGACTGGTTCTTGCATCGAAACAAATGAGATAGTGTGTTGGCAAACTACGAAACCAATATCAACGGTTCACAAAAAAGAAATACAAATTAGCAATCCAAAAGGTACTTGTGCATCCTTTTAGGAGCCCCACGTTTCAATTTGCTACAACAGGCTAATGTGTTTACCGAAATGAACCAATACTCTCTTTTCATGTACCATGGTTCATTATTGCTGTTGCTTTTGACAGTCAAGCGTATATTTCTACTGGTGTCTAAAAGAAAGCTGAAAAATCTTAAATATACGATGACATAAACAACAATCCGAGAGAAATTATTTGTAGGTTAAGAGCAAAGGTCAACTGGTTTTTCAAGAATCAGAAGACTATTTGGTGACAATTCGGTTAATTCATCCATTTGAGTATTTTGCTTTCTACATTAATGAATAATGTATACCATCAATTACATATACCAACAATTTTGTATACCATTGTGGGCTGACGATATGTCCAATATTGATTAGAAGATACAGTGAAAAGGTAAAAATATAATATAGTCAATAAATTATTTAAATAGCGAGAATATTAGCGTGTTTTCAAAGAAAAAGGTGCAACAATTAAAAGGGCGATCGATAACATAGTTCGTAACCAGCAGCTCAATGGGAAAAATGCTTTTAATAGAAAAATACCATGGATAATTGGTGCAAGGGAGGACTGCAAAAGTAGTAAGCATACTTGACTGGAAGATAATGATAAAGTAAAACAAAGGTACTTAATAGCACATTAACTACAATTTTCATCTCAACTAAAATTGAAATAGAGACTTTTTCCTCTTTCCTCACTTAGATACCCATGCCCATTATACAATACAGGCCAAGCCATAACAAAATTCATATTCAGTAAAAAAAAGTATTGTACAATTTATCTCATGTTTCCTAATGTAGATTGAAAAATAGCTTGTCGTACATAGCATTAGCCCTTAACTGAAGCAATGTACAAAGTTCATAAACTTTTAAGTGCATACACCTAAATTTTCAATGAAGTGAATTCAGTAGGTTCCATGAAACACTGAACGAACAACCCTTCCGCTACAGATATGTTCACCAATGCAACAAACAAAACTTAAAAAAAATAAGTGCACTCAGAACTATAATACATCTGAGTCAAGGCAACTCACTTTTCAAACGAACATGTAATCTTCAAAGTGTTGCAAAGCACATACACAATTCTATAGGACCTGCCAAAACCTCGCTCCACCTGACTGTGTGTGATCATTATGAAAGAAAATTAAACATATATCCATTCCATAATAATGATGACACATGGCTTGCTCAAATTCAGATTAAAGGTGTGATGTGCAAGTACCTTACAATCTGGGGTAAGCTTTGAGGTAACATACTCAGGAAAAAAATATGATGCCAATCCTCTTTTTTTGACTGACTACTGTGAGGCAAAAACTCTAGTCCTATGATGCCAATCCTTGCCTAACTGGAAGTTCACTTCCAAGATACCAGTCCTATTTCTTAGAACATGAGGATCATTGATTGGAGTAATACTGTTTATTTGATAGATACACGGGTGGGTTATTGCTGCTGATCTGAAAGGGAGATAATTAATTTCAGTTTAGCTCTCATCTTCACCCCTTATTTACACAAAGATGCAACCAAAAATATTCATACACGTAGCAAAACAAAAGTATAACAAAAAATATGTTAGTTTTGATCTTCCAGGAGAGGTGCTCACATGTGTTGCCCAATAATTGAGATTGGCCTGTATATCAAAGGCTATTGGAACTTCATTCTTTTACATAGAATTCGAGTGCAACTGGCACATTGCTACAGCTCAAACTTTTGGATATGATGCTTAGGTTTATTTCTTGGCTATATAGCCTCGATCCAATAAACATCATTTATAGATAGGGTATCAACTGACCAATCTTAATTAAACTTCCAGGAATAAGTTCCAGCTGTATTTTCAGATATATGCATAGAAAATTCAGTCATCAGTCCAATCGAATATAATGTCAGCAGCTAATGTTCTTTGGTAATATGATTCCTTGGACATGTGCTTGTGACACCCCTCTTGCATATGTGAGAAAAACTTTACACACTGCCTGATGGTTGTGTATGTGGAACCGTATCATTATAAAAAGAAGTAGGTGATGGTTTCCTGCATTAGAATGTTCTCCTAGAAAAGTATTACATATACCTTCTCAGAAATATCTCATAGATGCCTTCCTAGAAATTATGTGAATGTGCTAGTATAGGCATATCCATCTAATTATTTATCCTCCTTATCACTACTCTGTTTTAAACTAAGTTTTCTAGCACCAGGCTGAATTCTTTACTCATTTCCTAATATGAACACTATGGATCTCGATTTAAATTAATTCTTGGTAGCACTCTGTCTCAGAACACATTTTTTCCCTCTAAAGATGGTAATTTGGTATGTACAGAGATACAGAACACCGAATTCAAGTGATGATTAAATTGACCTAAACCTTCCAAAGAGACTGAACATAAGGTGTCGTGGGAACCAACTCTGGTGTCGTGGGAACCAACTCTGGTGTCATGGGAACCAACTTCTCTTTCATCGTGTTGGTGCCCTAGTAGCATGCTTATGGTCGGTGGTGGCACATAAATTAACACCAATTGAAAGGATGTGCGGATAACTGCTGCCGCCTGATGGTGTTTGCTGCTAGCTGCTGCTGCCTGATGGTGCTACTAGCTGTTGTTTCTTGCCCTGCTTGTGCTACCAACTGCTGCTGCTGGTGCTACCAACTACTACTGCAGTACTGCTGCTGCTTGGTTGCTGCTAGCTACTGCTGCTGATACTACTAGTACTAGATACTTGCTAATGCTAGCTAGTAGCTGCTACTGCTACTGATAGTTGTTTGCTGCTATTGTTATCAGGATGTCAACATCGCAGAACACCACCACCGAGACAGAGTCGGAAAGGCCGATAGCTCTTAAGAGGAAGTCCAATGATGTTGGATGGAACTACGGGAAGCTATGCGATGTGCTCATCAGCACCGATGCTACCGAAGCTCAAGGATTCCTATTTGAAGGAGGGGACATGATTGTTACAGTTAATTAGAAAATGTCATGTGCTTTGAATTATATGAATGTTACCAGTAATTCAAAAAGTTTATTGTCGAGAGTTTTGCTGCATGATAAGTGTACTAAATATGTTCTGTTTTAGTCTCTCTTTCCCTCTTGTTAAAAGCAAATCTCGACTGCAAATATAGCTTAATCAATCAAATTCATATGTGCTATTTAGAATTTCTGCAGTGAAACAAGCCCTTTTGATTTTAGCGTTGTTACCTTAGAACAAATAATCATTCTAGTTGTTCATATATTTTGTTTACAGTTCTGCATATACAGGGAGCCAATAGAAGTCACATAACATGGGCTTTTGTGGGTCTGGCGGAGAGGGAGAGGGAGATGGAGAGGACGGCTAAGCTGTTGGAGGAGGAGAGGAACCGGAATGACGCGCAGAACCGGGCCTTATACGAGCTCTTCGTGGTAAGTTTCTTCTGCATATTAGCCAAATCATGCACGTAATGTTCCTTTCATTACTAACTAATATGACTGACTCGTGAAAACCAAATGTGCAGACCATGTGCCAGGGCAACGGTCAGACCCCTCTGCCGATGCCAGTCATTGCTCCGGCGGACACGGTGAGTTTCATTTGAATGGAGATTACTTACTAGTCTTCACATTTGAGTTGCATCATGCTAACGATACATTGGAAATAATCTTTGGTGCAGCATAACTCCCGACAAGCATCGACCGATCCTTCTCCGTCTGCCACTAGCGCGACCGGTCCTACACCTACACCTACACCTACACCTCCGTGATGACGGTAAGTTTTCCCAAGTGTTTTGCTTAATAGAGTTTTGTTGTGATGCCATGTTGTATCTACACATATCGTGCATAATGTGTGTATGTTTGAAATGCATTGTATGTGTGGGATTCGACACCTAGTCGTGTGCCTTTGGTAGCCTTCCATACAGGGAAATGCCTCCTAGTGCTTCCACTGAGCCATGGTAGTTCGCTACTGCTCCGGAACACATGGATTGACCGGCATGTGTCCTTCTTTGCTCCTGTGTCTGTCCCTACGGGGAAATGTCACGCGGTGTATCACCGAAGTCCTTGTAGCTTGCTACGACTTGGTTGCACTCGCTGATGACCGACACGTGCATTGCTGGGTCATGTATGCCTGTCTCTGTACGTTTGTGCCACCTTGGTTCTATGACTAGTCATGTCGGCCCGGGTTCTCTGCCATAATATGCTTAAGAAATGACATATTTTAGCTCCTAAATGACTTCATATGCTTAGCTAGCTCCAAAATGACATAATAACCTTACTTAGCTCCAAAATGACCTATTTAACCTAAGATAGCTCTAAAATGACCTATACTTAGCATTTTTTCCTCCAAAAGGACTCAATATGCTTAGCTAGCTCAAAAATGACATAATAAGCTTAATTAGCTCCAAAATGACCTATTTAACCTAGGATAGCTTTGAAATGACCTATACTTAGCATTTTTTCCTCCAAAATGACTTAATATGCTTTCCTAGCTTTAAAATGACCTATTTAACCAGGATAGCTCTAAAATGACCTATGTACTTAGCATCTTTTCCTCCAAAATGACTTAATATGCTTAGCTAGCTCTAAAATGACATAATATGCTTAAGAAATGACATATTTTAGCTCCTAAATGACTTCATATGCTTAGCTAGCTCAAAAAAGACATAATAACCTTACTTAGCTCCAAAATGACCTATTTAACCTAGGATAGCTCTAAAATGACCTATACTTAGCATTTTTTCCTCCAAAATGACTCAATATGCTTAATTAGCTCCAAAATGACCTATTTAACCTAGGATAGCTCTGAAATGACCTATACATAGCATTTTTCCCTCCAAAATGACTTAATATGCTTAGCTAGCTTAAAATGACCTATTTAACCTAGGATAGCTCTAAAATGACCTATACTTAGCATTTTTTCCTCCAAAATGACTTAATATGCTTAGCTAGCTTAAAAATGACCTATTTAACCTAGGATAGCTCTAAAATGACCTATGTACTAGCATCTTTTCCTCCAAAATGACTTAATATGCTTAGCTAGCTCTAAAATGACATAATATGCTTAAGAAATGACATATTTTAGCTTCTAAATGACTTCATATGCTTAGCTAGCTCCAAAATGACATAATAACCTTACTTAGCTCCAAAATGACCTATTTAACCTAGGATAGCTCTAAAATGACCTATACTTAGCATTTTTCCTCCAAAATGACTCAATATGCTTAGCTAGCTCAAAAATGACATAATAAGCTTAATTAGCTCCAAAATGACCTATTTAACCTAGGATAGCTCTAAAATGACCTATACTTAGCATTTTTTCCTCCAAAATGACTTAATATGCTTAGAAAGCTTAAAAATGACCT
Organism: Elymus sibiricus; assembly: GCA_039707655.1. Lineage (NCBI taxonomy): Eukaryota > Viridiplantae > Streptophyta > Magnoliopsida > Poales > Poaceae > Elymus > Elymus sibiricus. The sequence goes on from CM077665.1 coordinate 221,762,663, forward strand.
ATTTAACCTAGGATACCTCTAAAATGACCTATACTTAGCATCTTTTCCTCCAAAATGACTTAATATGCTTAGCTAGCTCTAAAATGACATAATATGCTTAAGAAATGACATATTTTAGCTCCTAAATGACTTCATATGCTTAGCTAGCTCCAAAATGACATAATAACCTTACTTAGCTCCAAAATGACCTTACTTAGCATTTTTTACACCAAAATGACTTAGTATGCTTAGCTAGCTCAAAAATGACATAATAATCATACTTAGCTCCAAAATGACATATTTTACAGATATAAGTTGCATCATAATAGTCTTCACATTTTAGTTGCATCATAATAATCTTCTTCTTCTAGTCTTTTTCTTCTAACTTTCTTCTTTCCCATTTTGCAGATTTGCTCTAGATCACGGAAGCTTGGGTTGATGGAATGCTTGTCTTTAGTTTTTGTTTTGACTTTGTGAAACTTGCTACCTATGGATGAAACTGTGTAATATTGATGAAACTATGTATATGTATGGATGAAACTTGCTACTATTGGTAATATGTGTTGGATATGTGTTCATGGATGTGTTGGATATATATGTGTTCATGACTATTGGTAATATGTGTTGAATATGCTATATTGGTTATATATATATGTGTTTGATTTTCTGTGGAGATGAATTGATATAAAAAAACAAAATTAAATGGGGCAATATAGGCACTTTGCCATCTGCTGACAGATGGCAGATGGCAAAGAGGCCACGTGTCAGCTACCTGCACAAACTGGGAAGGGCCTATTTGGTCTCTTTGCCATCAGTCAGCAGATGGCAAAGGCTAGAATCTTTGCCATCTGCTGACAGATGGCAAAGATTCTAGCCTTTGCCATCTGCTGGCAGATGGCAAAGATGCTACGTGTCAGCTACCTGCCCGAACTGGGAAGGGCCTTTTTGGTCTCTTTGCCATCTGCCAGCAGATGGCAAAGGCCAGAATCTTTGCCATCTGCTGGCAGATGGCAAAGCACGCCGTTAGCCTTCTTACGGGGTTAACCCCGTTCAGAGGCTTTGCCATCTGCTGGCTGATGGCAAAGGCTGTAGGCTCTTTGCCATCTGCCAGCAGACGGCAAAGTAGCCTTTGCCGGCAGGGTTTCAGCTGGACTGTTTGCCATCTGCTGGCAGATGGCAAAGCCTTTGCCATCCGCCGACCATGCCTTTGCCATCTGCCATGGCAGATGGCAAAGTGCCTGATTCCTGTAGTGATATATATTTGATGCATATAGCCAAGATACACATGACTCATTATATCCCTTCTACTATATGTGTGTCCATGCATTCCAAAGCAACTATCCTTTAAAGGGATTGCACACATTTAGGGGGAGCAAATCTAAGTCATGTGTGTCTCAAAGTCTTCATAATATCTATGCCCATCTTTATTTGAAGCTTTGATTGTATGTTGTCATCAATTAGCAAAAAGGGGGAGATTGAAAGCACAATGTGCTCCCTTGGTGGTTTTGATAATTCATGACAACATACATTGTCTCTTGGACTAATATTTCTACCTAGTGTATTTCAGGTGAAAGTCCATAGAGAGAGATGGGTTGGCAAAAAGGATTGTGGAGACACCCCTAAATGCAAGGAAATGGATTGGCAAAGCTTCAAGCAAGAGGACTCTACATTTTACTTTGTGAGAAATCACCTTGAGTCCATAGGAAAGCCAATACTATTAAAAGGGGGTAAAGTACTGTTGGTGAACAAGATGCTCCACGTGCACAAGTGATAGTCACCAAAAACACCCACAAACTCTTCCACAAAAGTCTGTCCAAGCCTATCATGAAAATCGGTGCTACCAACAATTTCCACTCGGTCCCACCGATTCCCACCTCAGACAGACCCATTCCAAACCCTAGCACATCGGTGCAACCGATTCTGATTCGGTGCCACCGAGTTCAGCTTGCCAACTTTCTGTTACCTCGATTCTTAAAATCGGAATTTTCGAGATTTTGGATCGGCGTCACCGAGTTTTGGAAAGTGACCGTTGGTCATCTAATCGGTACCACCGAGATTTCTGTATCGGTCTCACCGAGATTCAAAAGTTGCTACCTTTGGAGCAACTCGGTACCATCGAGTTTTACACTTCGGTGTCACCGAGTTGGTCACTTTAGGTGTAACGGTTGGATTTTTGGGGATGCCTATATATACCCTTTCACCACCACCACTCGAAAGAGAAGCACTCAGAACTATTCCATACTTGCCCCATCCAATTTCCTGAGAGAGAGCCACCTACTCATGTGTTGAGATGAAGCTATTCCACTCCATCCATATGAATCTTAATCTCTGGCCTCACCAAGTTGCTTTCCACCAAATCAATCTCATCCACCAAAGCCAAATCTGTGAGAGAGTGATTGTGTGTTGAGGAGTCTATGATCTTGAAGCACAAGAGCAAGGAGTTCATCGACATTACCGAGCCTATTACCTTTTGGAGGGTGGTGCCTCCTAACTTGGTTAGGTGTCGCTTGGGAGCCTCCTACTTCGTGTTGTGGAGTTGAACCAAGAAGTTTGTACAGGCAAGGAGATCGCCTACTTCGTGAAGATCTACCCATAGTGAGGCTAGTCCTTCGTGGACGGAAGCCTTTATGGAATAGTCAAGGTTGCTACTTCGTGGACCCTTATGGGTGGAGCCCTCCGTGGACTCTCGCGATCGTTACCCTTCGTGGGTTGAAGACTCCATAAACGTGGACGTACGATAGCACCACCTATCGGAACCACGGGAAAAATCTTCATGTCCCTCATGCGTTTGATCTCCCTATCTCAACTCCTTCATTCCATGTGCAATGTCTTTACTTTCCACTGCCATACTTGTTGACTTGCATGTGTATGGTGTGCTAGACTTGTTAGTATTGCTAAAATCTGCCAACCAATTAACTTGGGAAAAGGTTAGGTTTTAAATTTGCTCAAGTAGTCTATTCACCCCCCTCTAGACACACACTTCTAGTGATCCTACAAAGGTGTTTGTCCTTAAACGCGTCTGTAGGTGTTCGTACCGTCACTCCCTCCGGGAAGACTTGCACGCGGGGTCCCTTCTCCCTTTTTGAGAAAAAGAAAGAAGAGAAAATAGAGTAGGCTAGGAACCTAATTGGTTCAACAGTCACTTTATGCATGTAAAGAGTGATCACAACATCTCATATAAGATACATGAGATAAATATGTACTTTGACAAAGAGTTGTAGAACACTTAACTTTATTGACTATGCACAGGGTCATCGCCTGGCTCTATACAAAGGATTACACGCCTTGCCGGTGAACTTGTACAAAAGGGGCTGCCGGGCGGTCCGGTAGAACTTGTGAAGATCCTCGATATTCCACGAGTATTGCATCGGGGTGCCGTCATTGGTCTCCAGGCAGACTGCGCCAGGCCTGGTGACTCGTACTACCCGGTAAGGGCCTTCCCACTTTGGCGTCAACTTGTTTGATCCCTTCGCGGACTGAATCCGCCAAAGAACAAGGTCCCCTTCCTCAACGCTCCTGTCGCGAACCCTGCGGCTGTGATAGCGGCGCAGGGTTTGCTGGTACCAGGCGGCATGCAGCGCAGCTTGGAGACGATCATCCTCGAGGAGCATGTTATCATCTTGCCGTATTTTCTCTTGCCGGTCCTCGTCAAATGCCTGCACTCTCGGTGACCCGTATGTAAGTTCCGTGGGGAGCACTGCTTCTGCACCATAAACTAGGGAGAAGGGTGTCTTGCCGGTGGCTCGATTCGGTATCGTTCTGATTGACCAAAGTAGCACCGACAGTTCATCAATCCAACGCCTTCCGTGCTTGTGCAGCTTGTCGAAAGTCCTTGTCTTGAGTCCCCGCAGCAGTTCAATATTTGCCCTCTCTACTTGCCCATTGCTCCTTGGGTGAGAAACTGATGCGAAGTATATCTTGGTGCCAATGTCTTGACAGTATTGCATGAAGCTGCTGCTGGTGAATTGCGTGCCGTTGTCGGTGATGATCCTGTTGGGAACACTGAAACGACAAACTATTCCTCGGAGGAACTTGACTACCGCTTGCACCATTACCTTTCTCAATGGCTCCACCTCAGTCCACTTCGTGAACTTGTTGATCGCGACAAACAAGAACTCGAAGCCCCCGATAGCATGAGGGAAGGGCCCGACAATGTCGAGCCCCCAGAACGAGAAGGGCCCGGAGAGCGGTATGGTTTGAAGGGATTGTGTTGGTGATGCATTTTCTTGGCGTGGTACTGGCATGCCTCACATGTTGTCACCACTGTCAACGAATCTTGAAGGGCTATCGGCCAATAGAAGCCTTGGCGGAATGCTTTCCCGGCAAGGGCCCGTGATCCGATGTGGGAGCCGCAGATTCCTTCGTGTATCTCTGCCAACAGCTGACGTCCTTCTTCCCGGGGGATGCACTTCAATTTCATACAATTCGGTCTCCTTTTGTATAAGGTGTTGTCCACGAACTGGTACATGCTCGACCGTCGGGCTACTCTTTCAGCTTCCTTTGGTTCCTCGGGAAGATCCCCTGTTTGGAGGTACCAGACTATCTGCTATGCTCATGCCGTAGCCTGTGGCTCGGCGACAAGGACCCAAGGCATCTTTTCCGCTGCGGGGATGCTAGCTTCTACGGCAAAGACCATCGGGTCTGCCGGAGCTCGAGGTCCACCCGCAAGCGGTTTGTCGCTTCCGGGCTCCGGCAACCCTCTTGGCGGCACTGATGGCTCTGTCGGGAAGTAGTCGCCAGAATTGACCTTTCTTTTCTTGTTCTTCTGCGCTGATGGGGTGACTGAAGGTTGGGTTAATCGGAGTGCAAAAGTTCTTGGTTCCACAGGCAGCTTCTGCGCAGCTCTTTTTGACAGGTCGTTAGCAATGAAATTTTCGGCACGGGGGACGTGCTCCATTTGCAGACCGTCAAAGCCTTCCTCCAATCTCCGTATTTCGTAAACATACGCCTCCACCGGGGGACTCTGGTAATCTTTATTCACTTGGCGCACAACAAGCTGCGAGTCTCCTCGGACTATCAGCTTTCTGATGCCGAGATCGGCTGCTATCCGTAGTCCGGCAAGCAATCCTTCGTACTCAGCTGTGTTGTTTGTTGACTCCTCCCTGGGAAAATGCATCTGGATCACATACTTGAGGTGCTCTCCGGTGGGTGCAACGAGTAGCACTCCGGCACCGACGCCTTGCAGCGAGAAGGCTCCGTCAAAGTACATGGCCCATTCTTGAGGTGTTTCTTTGCCGTGGAGGGCTATTTTTGGAATTTCTTCGTTTGGCGTTGGTGTCCATTCTGCTATGAACTGCGCCAGGGCTCTGCTTTGGATTGTTGTCATGCTTTCAAAGCTCAAGTCAAAGCTGGCCAGCTCCAACGCCCACTCGACGATCCTGCCGGTTGCCTCTGGATTTCTCAAGATGCGTTGCAGCGGGAACCGAGTGACGACGGTGATGTGGTGTGCTTGGAAGTAGTGGCGCAGTTTCCGGGAGGCCATGAGGAGACCAACAAGCATTTTTTGCATCCTAGAGTATCTTGATCTAGCCCCCTACAGGAGAGAGCTAACAAAATACACTGGCCGCTGCACCACTTTTTTCTTTTGCATAGTTTGCTGCTCTGCACCTTGTGTTATACTTGCGTCATTAGCTCTTCGAGTTGCCGGGGCTGGCTCTGGCTCGCCGGTTGCAGGCTCGGGGGTTTCTGCCTCATCCCCTTCAGCTTCCCTTTCCGCCACCAATGCCGCAGTAACCACTTGGTTCATTGCCCCCAAGTATAACTACAACAGCTCCTCTGGTTTAGGTGCGACTAGGACTGGCGTTGAGGATAGATATCTCTTCAAATCTTACAGCACTGCCTCCGCTTTCGGGGTCCACATCATCGGGCCTGCCTTCTTCAGGATCTTGAAAAACGGCAGGGCGCACTCTGCAGATTTGGAAATGAACCTGCTGAGGGCGGCGATGCAGCCCGCCAGACGACACACGTCCTTTATGCGCTTTGGCGCCCCCAAGTGTTCAATTGCCTCAATCTTGGCGGGGTTGGCTTCAATCCCGCGCTATGACATGAAGAATCTAAGGAGCTTGCCGGAGGGGACTCCAAACACGCACTTCTCGGGGTTAAGCTTCAAATTGATCTTGCACAGGTTCACAAAGGTTTCTTGTAGGTATTGGATCAACGTGTCCTTGTTCTTGGTTTTGACCACTATATCATCCATGTATGCTTCCACATTCCTGTGCAGCTGCGGCCCCAAACCAATCTGAACTGCTCTTGTGAAAGTTGAACCAGTGCTCTTCAACCCAAATGACATGCATCTGAAATAGTACGCGTTGCAGGGGGTAATGGACGTCGTTTTCTCCTCATCTTCCTCAGCCATGAAGATCTGGTGGTAGCCAGAGTATGCGTCAAGGAAAGACAAGAGATCGCAGCCAGCGGCCGAGTCCACTATATGATCGATGCGCGACAAGGGGAATGGGTCCTTTGGGCAAGCCTTATTGACATCGGTGAAGTCGATGCAAAGTCTCCATTTCCCATTCTCCTTGCGCACTACCACAAGATTCGCCAGCCAAGTTGGGTGGATCACGCCTCTGATCAGACTTGCTGCTTCTAGTTTCTTGATTTGTTCGGCAATAAACTCTTGCCGTTCCAGGGCTTGCTTTTGGACCTTCTTCTTAACGGGCGCACGTGGGGATAAACGGCAAGGTGTGCTCGATCACCTCCCTGGGAACATCGGGGATGTCGGACGGTTACCAGGCAAACACATAGACATTCGCCCGCAGGAAGGTGACGAGCGTGCTTTCCTATTTGCTGAGTGAAAGTGCCGCCCTCGCCGTTCTCTCGCGCAACCACTTGTTTTGTCTTGGGAATGGTCACCTTGTATTTCTTCCTCATGGCGGCAAAGGTCTCAGGTAAGTCCTCGACAGGCGTGCTGCACTCTTTGGCGCGCTTCCCGAAGTACTTATGAGATTCACCAGAATTCTTGTTCTTGTTCTCCCCCCCGAGAGCCTTGCCTGTAGGGGCGAGTGCCTCGTCGGCAGACACTGCCACTGCCTCCCGGAAGAGCTTGTCGACGCAGAGGACCGCGTCCTTGTTGTCAGCACGGATGGTGCTGATGCTCATCGGTTCTGGCATCTTGAGGGTGTTGTAGGCATGGTGGGCCGCCGCCATAAACTTCACTAGCGCCGGTCGGCCCAGAATCTCATTGTACGGCAGCAACATCTTCGCGACGTCGAAGTCTACTCTATGTGTCCTGAAGTTGAGCTCACTGCCAATTGTAACCGGCAGAGTTATCTTCCCCTTGGGTTGAGATCTTCCTGGGTTGACCCCTTGAAAAGACCCTGTCAGCTTGAGATCCGAGTCGGGAATCTGCAGACGCTTGATTATGTTTGGCGATATCAGATTCAGACCGGCTCCACTATCGACCAACATCTTTGTGCCCTGAGGTTGCATATCGTTGGTGATACCAACAATGGCACACACTCGATGGCAGTGACGCGGTCAGGGTGTTCCTTAGCGTCGAAGATGATGGGAGTGTTGGACCACTTGAGGGGTTTTCTTGCCTCTGCCGCTGGCTCTGCCGAGTTGATCTCACGGGCCCACTACCTGAGTTGCCAGTGAGAGGAGTGCAAAGATGCGCCTCCGTCAACACACATGGCATCGACAGCCTTCTGGAACTCCTGGCCTTCAGATTCCTCTTCATCTCCGTTGTCATCATTGTCTTCGTCGTCCGACTTTTTGTCTCGGCCTCTAGCAGGTTTCTCCTTGCGCTGCTTGGCCTTGCCGCGTCGGCCACCATAACCACCACTATTTTTCTTGTCGGGGCCACCTGCACCATCTTGGACTTTTTTCCTTGCCGTGCCTTTCGTACTCTTACTTTTGTTTCTCAGCAAGTTTTTGTACTTGGCGCCATTCAGTGATGTCGTGGCTCTTGGTGAGGTGGATCTTGTAGTACGGCCTGCCTATCTTTTCTACTGCCACGGCCTCGTTGTCTCCGGAGCACGTTGCGGCATCCTTGCCGGACCCCTCGGACTTGACCTTCTTGACAGAGTCGGAATTGCCATTCCATTCGACAGCCATTACAGCTTTTCCCTTGCGCTTCCCGCCTTTTTTCTTGGAGGCTGGTGCGCCTTCGTCATCGTCCGAGTCGACCTCTGCGCCAGCGTCCTCTCCGGGGAACCTCCTCCCCTCTTCAGCTCGCACACATTTGTCAGCCAAAGCATATAGCTCGGCGACATCCCACACTTTATTAATGCTCATCTCTTCACGCATCCGCCGGTTGCGCACGTTCGTGTGGAACGCGGTGATCACTGCGGCAAGGTGGATGTCGGGGATGTTGTGCTGTACGCGACTGAACCTCTGGATGTACTTGCGAAGCGACACACCCTCTCTTTGGGGAAGCACGTGCAAGTCGCTGGGCTTCCGTGGAAGCTTGTGGCCTTCATGGTATGCGCCAACTGGTTGCACAGATGTCCAAGAGGAGATGGACCCTTTCGGCAAGTTCATCAACCAACTCCTCACATTGGGCTTGAGCGCCAAAGGGAAGTAGTTGGTGAATAATTTTTCATCGCGCCCTCCGGTAGCTTGCATGATGATGGTGTAGATGCCGAGGAACTCGGAGGGGCTGTTATTGCCGTCATACATGTCGGGCAGGTCAGGCTTGAAGGGTCTGCTGGAGGGCCATCGGACTTGCCGCAGCTCATGGGTGAACGCCGGGCAGCCTATCTCGTAAGGCAGGCTGCGAGGCACCCCTGGCATAGGCCCGTCAACGGCTGGGTCCGCGCAACCATTGGACTGGTGGCGTGCCTATCGTAGCCTCTCGTTGGTGGTGCGGGCGTCCTCCTTGCGTCTTGAAGGGGAACGTTGCATGGGAAACAAAAAATTTCCAACGCTTCACCAAAATCAATCTAGGAGATGACCATCTACGAGAGGAGAGATTGGATCCACATACCCATGTAGATCGCTAAGCGGGAAGCGTTAAGAAATGCGGTTGATGTAGTCGAATGTCTTCGCGATCCAAATCGCAATCCGTCCCGCGATCCAATCACGATCTAGTGCCGAACGGACGGCACCTCCGCGTTCAACACACGTACAACTCGATGATGTTCTCCGCCTCTTTGATCCAGCAAGCGAGGGCAGAGAGGTAGATGAGTTCTCCGGCAGCACGACGGCGTGGCGGCGGTGGCGGTGGAGCTGATCCGGCAAAGCTTCGCTAAGCAAAACCGAACCAATCTAGAGGAGAAACATTCTATGAGGGAGGGAGAAGCTGCGCCGTGGCTTGAGGTGCTACAGCCCTCCCTCCCCTCACATATATATAGAGGGAGAGGAGAAGGGGTCGGCCGCCTAGGATTTCCCCTAGGGGTGGGGCGGCAGCCAAGGGGTGGCTTGGCCCCCAAGATTGGGTGGCCGGCCCCCTTTGGGCTTGCCCCCACCAGCCCTTGGCCGCATGGGCCTAGGTAGGGGTGCGACCAGCCCACCAGGGGCTGGTGCGCACCCTCTTACAACCCATGGGGCCCTCCGAGGCAGGTGGACCCTCCCGGTGGACCCCGGAACCTTTCCGGCACTCCCAATGAAACCCGGGCGAACCCCGAAACTATTCCGGTGCCCGAACATCAACTTCCTATATATCAATCTTTACCTCTGGACCATTCCGGAACTCCTCATGACATCCGTGATCTCATCCGGGACTCCGAACAACCTTCGGTCACCAACATACATAACTCAACAATACCAAATCATCACCGAACATTATGTGTGTTGACCCTGCGGGTTTGAGAATTATGTAGGCATGACCGAGACATCTCTACGGTCAATAATCAATAGCAGGACCTGGATGCCCATATTGGCTCCTACATATTCTACGAAGATCTTTATCAGTTGAACCTCTATGTCAAGGATTAAGTTAATCCCGTACGCAGTTCCCTTTGTTCATCGGTATGTTACTTGCCCGAGATTCGATCGTTGGTATCTCTATACCTAGTTCAATCTCGTTACCGGCAAGTCTCTTTACTCGTTCCGTAATACAAGATCCCGTGGCTAACCCTTTAGTCACTTTGCTTGCAAGCTCATTATGATGTTGTATTACCGAGTGGGCCTTGAGATACCTCTCCGTCATATGGAGTAACAAATCCCAGTCTTGATCCATGCCAACACAACAGACACCCTCGGAGATACCTGTAGAGCATCTTTATAGTCACCCAGTTACGTTGCGACGTTTGATACACACAAGGTACTCCTCCGGTGTCAGTGAGTTGCATGATCTCATGGTCATAGGAACAGATACTTGACATGCAGAAAACAATAGCAATAAACTTGACACGATCATATGCCACGTTCATAGTTTGGGTCTTGTCCATCACATCATTCTCCTAATGATGTGACCCCGTTATCAAATGACAACTCATGTCTATGGCCAGGAAACCTTGACCATCTTTGATTAACGAGCTAGTCCTATAGAGGCTCACTAGGGACACAGTGTTGTCTATATACCCACACATGTATTTGAGTTTCCAATCAATACAATTCTAGCATGGATAATAAACATTTATTATGGACAAGGAAATATGATAATAACTACTTTATTATTGCCTCTAGGGCATATTTCCAACAGTCTCCCACTTGCACTAGAGTCAATAATCTAGTTCACATCGTCGTGTGATTTACATTGTGATGAATCTAACACCCGTACAGTTCTGGTGTTTATCATGTTTTGCTCGTGGAAGAGTCTTAGTCAACGGGTCTGCGACATTCAGATCCGTGTGCACTTTGCAAATATTTATGTCCTCCTCCTTGATGTAATCGCGGATGGAATTGAAGCGTCATTTGATACACACAATGGCATTAGTGTTGTCACAGAACAGAGTCATTGGGTCAAGTGCACTAGGCACAACTCCAAGATCTGTCATGAACTGCTTCATCCAGACACCTTCCTTTGCCGCCTCCGAGGCAGCTATGTACTCCGCTTCGCATGTAGAATCAGCTACCACGCTTTGCTTGGAACTGCGCCAGCTTACCTGAAAGGACGTGGATGTCGCCTAGAGGGGGGGGGGGGTGAATAGGCGCTTTAAAATAATTACGGTTTAGGCTTGAACAAATGCGGAATAAAACTATCGTTTAATTAGTCAATCACAAAACCTAAAACAACTAGGCTCACCTATGTGCAGCAACAACTTATGCTAAGCAAGATAAACAACTAAGTGATAGCAAGATATATAACAAGAAACAATATGGCTATCACAAAGTAAAGTGCACAAGTAAAGGGCTCGGGTAAGAGATAACCGAGGCACGTGGAGACGATGATGTATCCCGAAGTTTACACCCTTGCGGATGCTAATCTCCGTTCGGAGCGGTGTGGAGGCACAATGCTCCCCAAGAAGCCACTAGGGCCACCGTAATCTCCTCACGCCCTCGCACAATGCAAGTGCCGTGATTCCACTAAGGGACCCGTGAGGGCAGTCACCGAACCCGTACAAATGGCAACCCTTGGGGGCGGTCACCGGTACCCGTACACTTTGGCAACCCTTGGGGGCGGTCACCGGTACCCGTACAAATTGCTCGGGGCAATCTCCACAACCTAATTGGAGACCCCGACGCTTGCCCGGAGCTTTACACCATAATGATTGAGCTCCGAGACACCACCAACCGTCTAGGGCGCCAAGGCACCCAAGAGGAACAAGCTCTAGGGTGCTCTAACACCCAAGAGTAATAAGCTTCTCAAACTTCACTTCCACGTATCACCGTGGAGAACTCAAACCTATGCACCAAATGCAATGGCAAGGGCACACAAAGTGCCCAAGTACTTCTCTCCCAAATCCCACCACAACAACTAATGCTATGGAGGAAAATGAGAGGAAGAACGAAGAAGAACACGAAGAACTCCAAGATCTAGATCCAAGGGGTTGCCCTCACATAGAGGAGAAAGTGATTGGTGGAAATGTGGATCTAGATCTCCTCTCTCTTTTCCCTCAAGAACTAGCAAGAATCATTGGAGGGATTGAGAGATAGCAAGCTCTAAGAAGGTCAACAATGGGGGGCAAACACGAGCTCAAGAGTTGGGGAACCATTGGGGAAGAAGACCCCCTTAAATAGGTCCCCATGAATCTGCCCGTTATGTGCAGAATAACATAGGAGCGGTACAACCGCTATGAGCACTGGTACAACCGGTAAAGAGCAATAAGTGGTACAACCGGCCCACAACCGTCCAAGAACCGCACCACAACAGAAACTAGTCCGGTGGTAGAGCGGTACATGGCCGGTACAACCTTCGGACCAATTCTGGAGCGGTACAACCGCTCCAAACACCGGTTGTACCGGTCAACCGCTACAACCTCTCTATGGGGCGGTACAACCTCTCTATGTAAAACAAGTAAGACTAAAACAGCCATAACTTTCGCATACGAGCTCCGATTTGAGCAAACTCAAGCTTGTTGGATAAAGGACAACAAGAGCTATCCAACAATGACTAGTTAAATTAAGAACAAGCAATGTGAGAATAAATGCCACTAGGATAAGGAAGATGACCTTCCCAATAAATATCCGGCAAAATCTCCAACACCGAAAACACAATATGATGCATACGAAATCTGTTTTCGATGAGCTTGAACTTATCACGATGAAGACCATAAGCTCAAAAACTCACATAGAGAAAAACTAAATAAGGACCAAGAAAGATGATGATGCAAGGATGCAAATGGTTTGAGCTCTCAACGAACAATACGATCAAGCTACTCTCTTGAGAGCCCCCCTTGATAGTACGGCTATCGATCCTATAACCCGGTCTCCCACCACCACCATGAGACCGGTAAAATGGAAAACCCTATCAAGGTCAAACCTTTGCCTTGTGCTGAGCTAGATGATGACGATCTTGTCCTTCTCAAGATGGACCACCTTTCTTGATTCCGCCGGTTCGATGAAGACTAGTAGATTTCTCCCCCATACTCCACTATGGGTGAGCCACTCTTCAGCACATCTTCACAAGTCCATTGTCACCACAATGGACGGCACGCTTCAAGCATGATCTCTCCATGATGATTCACTTGAACTTGCACACCGCAACCTTGATGACGATCACCACTTGATGTCATCTTCCATGGGTTGTATGGGATCATCCTCTTGATGCAATTCCATGGAAATATACCTAACCCTACAAAGAACACTCACGTAGACCATGGGTTAGTACACAAAGCATAATGGACAATGCTTACCATACCATGGGATCACTTGATCCCTCTCGGTATATCTTGTACGCTTTGTGTGTTGATCAACTTGGTTCACTCTTTGACTTAGTCTTGATCAACCTTGTATCTTATCTTCTCTCTTCATAAAGATGATGTCTTGAAGGTAAACATGAGTGCTCACACAATCTTCTTCTTCAAGACATGCTTGCAATAAGCTCAACTCTCACATGACCAATCTTTAGATAAAACCTTGAATACCACCTTGGTCACCATATAAACTCCTTGAAACCAACAGATGGACTTCAAGAAGTACCTACGGACAAATCCTTCGAATACAACTCAAGGCAACCATTAGTCCATAGGGATTGTCATCAATTACCAAAACCACACATGGATAAATGTGCTCTTACAATCTCCCCCATTTTGGTAATTGATGACAACCACTTTCAAGAGAGTTTATATAAGGAAATAAGCACAACCAAGCACACACATGCAAAGCAATAATGCATGGGTATGAGATGCAAATGCTTAAGCAATCAAACGCAAAACTCTCTAAACTTTCCAAACTAAACTCTCTAAACTTCTCCCCCCATTGGCATTGATTGCCAAAATGGACGAAAAGCTTAGAAAGCCAATATAATAGGTGCTCCTCCAAAAAGTGTGTATTTCTCAAAATATGAGTGCAATGAAATACACATATCCAATTATAAGTAGTTGGAGGAAAACAAACTATATTGAGGATCCAAAGATTGCAAAAAGGATCGTATGGCACAAAGACATACAAAAGAGAAGCAAGCAATCAAAAGATACCAATTGGAACAAACAATCACATGGACCTACGAGCCACATGAATAAAAGATATTATGATATGGGTAATATATAGAGTGTTTTAGAGAACCTAGGGAAGCTCCCCATGATTTGTGCACTATTAAGAATTTTTTGTATTTGGATACGAGAGCACAAAATAGGATCATCACTCCCCCAACATCAATAAAAACACACAAAAAGTGCAAGCAAGTAGATATGACAATAAGAATATCACTTGCACCAAACATATGGTTGAGCAACATGTAAAATAGGCAATTTAAGAATAGGCTCAACCAAAATGATGTGTGTGAGTCATGGCAAAGCACTTTGAGAAGACTAGTATAACGATGAGCATTAAGCAACAACATCGTCTTGAAGAAATGAGACACAAAGTGCAAGCCATATCCTTCCCACAAACACAAACCACTGGCAAATGGGTCCACAAGCTTACTAATAGGAAAATTAAAAACCAAAGCTTGTGACAACCCCTGGTGAAGATAGGAAATAATAGCCTTGTCAGGAGGAGGGATACCAATCGAAATGGCAAAACCGTCATGAAGACAAGCATGAGGAAAATAATCTTCACCACCAAAGAGTGCATCAAGATGCAAGGATATAAGATCCGCACTCAAGAAAAATTCTTTCACGAAACCACCAAGGAAATAAAAAGGGAATGCAACGGTGGACGTGAAAGAAAAGAGGATATCAACTAGAGATATAACTTCTCTCATGTGTATAAGATTCCAGGTAGAGGACAATCATGATGATATATCCACACAGAATGATGTGCTCATGAAATAGTTACAAGAAGGAACGAACAAGATATCCAAAAGGAAGTCATAAATATACCAATAAGATCATTGCTTGAAAGCATAGCACATGGCCTAGTATTTTCTTATTGTACATTAATGAACTCCCAGCACACGAACATCAAAGACATCACAACTAGCAACAAGAGATCATCGTTGGGATGCTTTGAGAAAGGAAACAAGTACCACAAGAATGACACAAGAAATTCATGCCATGATGCAACTTGTAAAAGGTTGAATGCAAGAAATGTATGCATGAAGTAGATACTTGTTACCGAGATAGCATTGGATTGATGTAGTAGATAATGGTTCATCGATCATCCTAGCTTGGTTCCAATAAGCACATGGTGTCAACACCTTCCTTGTAAGTGAGCCGAGCATCCAATGTATCTCCAATTGTTCCTAGAACAACAACACAAACAAAATGGTACCCAAACTCATTGGGACCAAAGAGTTAGTAGACCAACAATACATTGGACAAAACTCCACATAAATATGTGCATACAGATATGAAATTGAATTTCATGCACACTTTAGCCAATTTATGTCATAGAGTTTCCCCTATATATTGGGTCAAGGAAAGAGAACATGCCAACGAAAGTACATGTAGTAAATATGCATGCTCAAGGCTTTCAAGAATCAAATCAACACACAGTTGATAAGATACCGAAAGATAAGGTATCAAGTGAAAATAAGATACCAAACGAAAAATTATCACTTGACGGATACCAACTAAAAGATACATCAAGGAATGAGATATCCATTGACACATGCCAAATAGAAGGAAACAAGATACCAATTGAAGGAAAACAAGAGGTATCAAGTTCCCAAAAGAGAGCTGGGTTCCAAACAAACCAAACACTCCACAAATATTCATGATGGCACAAAGCACCATAAAGAAAAGGCTTGCCTCCCACCAACACACACTTGATGAAGATCAAAAGATTTTATGATAAACACATAAAGAGAGTGTTCTAAAGAAAATAGAATAGCTCCCCCAAGAGATGTGCATTATATAGAATTTGCATTTGAATACAAAATGCACACGATGGGATCATCACTTTCCCTATATCTATAAAAACACTGGACATGCTCAAAAAGATCCACAAGAGGCAAGGAAGACAAATGATAAACAAAATCCAATGTAAAGATGATTAGCAATTTCTACCACTTTAAAAGGAATACCAATTGTCAAAGGACAAGAAGTATTTGGAAATAATTCCCATTGGTAGATTGCAAATAGACCCAACATAATCTTTACACCTAAATCACAAGCAAATGACACTTGTAAGCTAACGTGCCACCTAGGAACAAGATAATTTACAATATCAACTCTAAGTGGCAATACCTCAAATGTACACATTTTCTAGGCTTGTAATATGTGTTGGGGAACGTTGCATGGGAAACAAAAATTTTCCTACGCACACACAAGATCTATCCATGGTGATGAGCATCTACGAGAGGGAGAGTGAATCTACATACCCTTGTAGAGCGCTAAGCGGAAGCGTTAAGAAACGCGGTTGATGTAGTCGAACGTCTCCGCGATCCAAATCGCAAGTCGTCCCTCGATCCGATCACGAACTAGTGCCGAACGGACGGCACCTCCGCGTTCAACACACGTACGGCTTGATGACGCCTTCACCTCCTCGATCCAGCGAGCGATGGTGAAGTAGTAGATGAGTTCCGGCAGCACGACGGCGTGGTGATGGTGGTGAGGAACAATCTCTGCAGGGCTTCGCCAAGCACTACGGAGATTATGACGGGAGAACTAGAGGGTTAGGGTTGCCGACACATGGCTTGGGAAATCTTGATGTATCCCGTGTGCTAGCCCTGCCCCTCTATTTATATGTTGAGCCTTGGGGTCTAAACTTGGAGTAAAAGCCTCCTCCAGGTTGGTTTTGCCCGCACAAGGTCGGTTTGGCCCGCAGGGAAAGAGTCCAACTCGGATCCCTGCAGTACCGCGCACAAGCGGTAGTACCGCTTGAGCGGTAGTACCGCTTCACACAAGCGGTAGTACCGCTTATGCGGTAGTACCGCTTCACAGCGGTAGTACCGCTTAAGGCAGCAGCAAAACTTCCTTTTGCACTTTCCAATACCTCGTGGGCTTTACCCCTTTGGCTCATATAAAGTGTTGCTGCACCCGAACACTTCGGTAAACATCCGGAACCCCTTCCGGTGAATTCCGGAACCCTTCCGGAGATCAAAACACTATTATCACATATATCAATCTTTACCTCCGGACTCTTCCGGAGATCCTCGTCATGTCCGGGATCTTATCCGGGACTCCGAACAACCTTCGGTCACCATCAAAATAACTCAACTATACTAATCGTCACCAAACGTTAAGTGTGTAGACCCTGCGGGTTCGAGAACTATGTAGACATGACCGAGACACCTCTACGATCAATAACCAATAGCGGGACCTGGATGCCCATATTGGCTCCTACATATTCTACGAAGATCTTTATCGGTCGAACCTCTATGTCAAGGATTCAGTTAATCCCGTATACTGTTCCCTTTGTTCTTCGGTATGTTACTTGCCCGAGATTCGATCGTCGGTATCTCTATACCTAGTTCAATCTCGTTACCGGCAAGTCTCTTTACTCGTTCCGTAATACAAGATCTCGTGGCTAACATTTTAGTCACATTGCTTGCAAGGCTCATTGTGATGTTGTATTACCGAGTGGGCCCTGAGATACCTCTCCGTCACACGGAGTAACAAATCCCAGTCTTGATCCATGCCAACCCAACAGACATCCTCGGAGATACCTGTAGAGCACCTTTATAGTCACCTAGTTACGTTGCGACGTTTGATACACACAAGGTATTCCTCCGATGTCAGGGAGTTGCATGATCTCATGGTCATAGGAACAGATACTTGACATGCAGAAAACAATAGCAATAAACTGACACGATCATATGCTACGTTCGTAGTTTGGGTCTTGTCCATCACATCATTCTCCTAATGATGTGATCCCGTTATCAAATGACATCTCATGTCAATGGCTAGGAAACCTTAACCATCTTTGATCAACGAGCTAGTCAACTAGAGGCTTACTAGGGACATAGTGTTGTCTATGTACCCACACATGTATTTGAGTTTCCAATCAATACAATTATAGCATGGATAATAAACGATTATCTTGAACAAGGAAATATAATAATAACCAATTTATTATTGCCTCTAGGGCATATTTCCAACAGTCTCCCACTTGCACTAGAGTCAATAATCTAGTTCACATCACTATGTGATTTACATTGTAATGAATCGAACACCCATGCAGTTCTGGTGTTGTTCATGTTTAGCCCTTGGAAGAGGTTTAGTCATCGGATCTGCAACATTCAGATCCGTGTGTACTTTGCAAATATTTATGTCGTCCTCCTTGATGTAATCGCAGATGGAATTGAAACGTCGCTTTATGTGTCTGGTCCTCTTGTGAAATCTTGGTTCCTTCGCTAGAGCAATGGCACCAGTATTATCACAAAACAGAGTCATTGGGTTAAGCGCACTAGGCACTACTCCAAGATCTGTCATGAACTCCTTCATCCAGACACCTTCCTTCGCCGCCTCCGAGGCAGCGATGTACTCCGCTTCGCATGTAGAATCAGCTACCACGCTTTGCTTGGAACTGCACCAGCTAACCGCACCCCCATTAAGAATAAACACGTATCCGGTTTGTGACTTAGAGTCATCCGGATCAGTGTCAAAGCTTGCATCGACGTAACCCTTTACGACGAGCTCTTGATCACCTCCATAAACGAGAAACATGTCCTTAGTCCTTTTCAGGTACTTCAGGATATTCTTGACCGCCGTCCAGTGTTCCATCCCTGGATCACTTTGAAACCTTCCGACCATACTTATGGCAAGGCTGACATCGGGTCTTGTGCACAGCATTGCATACATGATAGAGCCTATGGCTGAAGCATAGGGGATGACATTCATCTTTTCTCTATCTTCTGCAGTCACTGGGCATTGAGTCTTACTCAACTTCACACCTTGCAATACAGGCAAGAACCCCTTCTTGGACTGATCCATTTTGAACTTCTTCAAAACTTTGTCAAGGTATGTGCTTTGTGAAAGTCCTATTAAGCGTCTCGATCTATCTCTATAGATCTTGATGCCTAATATGAAAGCAGCTTCTCCTAGGTCCTTCATTGAAAAACTCTTGTTCAAATATTCCTTCACGCCTTCCAACATTTCTATATTATTTCCAATCAGCAATATGTCATCCACATATAATATTAGAAACGCTATAGAGCTCCCACTCACTTTCTTGTAAATACAAGCTTCTCCGTAAACTTGTATAAACTCGAACGCTTTGATCACCTCATCAAAGCGAAGATTCCAACTCCGAGATGCTTGCACCAGTCCATAAATGGATCGCTGGAGTTTGCAAACTTTGTCAGCATTCTCTGGATCGACAAAACCTTCTGGTTGCATCATATACAACTCTTCCTTAAGAAAACCGTTAAGGAACGCTGTTTTGACATCCATCTGCCAAATTTCATAATCGAAAAAGGCAGCTATTGCTAACATGATTCTGACGGACTTAAGCATCGCTACGGGTGAGAAGGTCTCATCGTAGTCAACTCCTTGAACTTGTGAAAAACCCTTTGCCACAAGTCGAGCTTTATAGACGGTGACATTACCGTCCGCGTCCGTCTTCCTCTTAAAGATCCATTTGTTCTGAATGGCCTTACGCCCTTCAGGTAATACTTCCAAAGTCCACACTTTGTTTTCATACATGGATCCCATCTCTGATTTCATGGCCTCTAACCACTTCTCGGAATCCGGGCCCATCATCGCTTCTCCATAGCTCGTAGGTTCATCGTTGTCCAACAACATGACTTCTAAGACAGGGTTGCCGTACCACTCAGGAGCAGTACGCGTCCTTGTCGACCTACGAGGTTCGATAGCAACTTGATCCAAAGCTTCATGATCATCATCATTAACTTCCTCTTCAGCTGTTGTAGGCTCTACAGAAACATCTTTTTGCGCTGCGCTACTTTGAGGTTGAAGTAAAGGTTCAACAACCTCATCAAGTTCTATCTTCCTCCCACTCAATTCTTTCGAGAGAAACTCTTTCTCAAGAAATGTTCCGTTTTTAGCGACAAACACTTTGCCTTCGGATCTGAGGTAGAAGGTATACCCAACTGTCTCTTTTTGGTATCCTATGAAGACGCATTTCTCCGCTTTGGGTTCCAGCTTTTCAGGCTGAAGCTTTTTGACATAAGCATCACATCCCCAAACTTTAAGAAACGACAGCTTTGGCTTCTTGCCAAACCAAAGTTCATATGGCGTCATCTCAACGGATTTCGATGGTGCCCTATTTAAAGTGAATGCAGCTGTCTCTAATGCATAACCCCAAAACGATAGTGGCAAATCGGCAAGAGACATCATAGATCGCACCATATCCAATAAGGTTCGATTACGACGTTCGGTCACACCATTACGCTGTGGTGTTCCAGGCGGTGTCAGTTGTGAAACAATTCCACATTGTCTTAAGTGACTGCCAAACTCATAACTCAGATATTCCCCTCCTCGATCAGATTGTAGGAATTTAATCTTCTTGTTACGATGATTCTCAACTTCACTCTGAAATTGTTTGAACTTTTCAAATGTTTCAGACTTGTGTTTCATTAAGTAAATATACCCATATCTACTTAAGTCATCAGTGAAGGTGAGAAAGTAACGATAACCACCGCGCGCCTCAATACTCATCGGACCGCACACATCAGTATGTATGATTTCCAATAAGTCACTTGCCCGTTCCATTGTACCAGAGAACGACATTTTAGTCATCTTGCCCATGAGGCATGGCTCACATGTGTCAAGTGATTCAAAATCAAGTGATTCCAAAAGTCCATCAGCATGGAGCTTCCTCATGCGTTTTACGCCAATATGACCTAAACGGCAGTGCCACAAGAAAGTGGTATTATCATTATCAATTCTACATCTTTTGGCATCAATGTTATGAACATGTGTATCATTACTATCGAGATTCAATAAGAATAAACCCCTCACATTGGGTGCATGACCATAAAAGATATTACTCATATAAATAGAACAACCATTATTCTCTGATTTAAATGAGTAACCGTCTCGCAATAAACAAGATCCAGATATAATGTTCATGCTTAACGCAGGCACTAAATAACATTTATTCAGGTTCATCACTAATCCCGATGGTAATCGAAGAGCGAGCGTGCCGACGGCGATCACATCAACCTTGGAACCATTTCCCACGCGCATCGTCACTTCGTCCTTTGCCAGCCTCCGTCTATTCCGCAGTTCCTATTTTGAGTTGCAAATATGAGCAACCGCACCGGTATCAAATACCCAGGCACTACAACGAGAGTTGGTAAGGTACACATCAATAACATGTATATCATATATACCTTGTTTGTTGTTGGCCGCCTTCTTGTCAGCCAAATACTTGGGGCAGTTCCGCTTCCAGTGTCCAGTTCCCTTGCAATGAAAACACACAGTTTCTGGTTTGGGTCCAGCCTTGGGTTTCTTCACGAGAGGAGCAACTGCTTTGCCACTCTTCTTGGAGTTACCCTTCTTACCCTTGCCATTTTTCTTGAAACTAGTGGTTTTATTGACCATCAACACTTGATGCTCCTTCTGAATTTCAGACTCAGCGGCTTTCAGCATCGCAAACAGCTCGGCGACTGACTTGTTCATCCCGGGCATGTTATAGTTCAACACGAAGCTCTTGTAGCTAGGTGGCAATGATTGAAGAACTCTGTCAGTGATAGCCTCTGGCGGAAGGGGCATCCCCAATTCAGCCAGACGGGTGGAGTACCCAGACATTCTGAGCACGTGATCACTGATAGACCCGTTCTCCTCCATCTTGCAAGCATAGAACTTATCGGAGATCTCATATCTCTCGATCCGGGCATTCTTCTGAAAGATAAACTTCAACTCCTGGAACATCTCATATGCTCCATGACGTTCAAAACGTCTTTGAAGTCCCGGTTCTAAGCCATACAATATTGCACATTGAACTATTGAGTAATCTTCAGAACGAGCCTGCCAGGCGTTCACAACGTCTAGAGACTCAACTGGAGCGCGTGGATCACCAAGCGGTGCATCAAGGACATAAGCCTTCTGGGAAGCCGTAAGGATAATCCTTAGATTACGGGCCCAGTCCACAAAATTACTTTCATCATCTTTCAACTTAGCTTTCTCTAGGAACGCATTAAAATTCAGGGGTGCTACTGCGCGAGCCATGATCTACAACATAAATATAGCAAAGACAACTTAGACTATTGTTCTAGATAATGAGTTTAGTTAATCATATTACTTAAAAACTCCCACTCAAATTGACATCCCTCCGGTCATTCGAGTGTAACATGATCCAAATCCACCAACTCAAGTCCGATCATCACGTGAGTTGAGGTGGTTTCAATGGTGAACATCTTCATGTTGATCATATCTACTATATGACTCATGTTCGACCTTTCGGTCTCTTGTGTTCCGAGGCCATGTCTGTACATGCTAGGCTCGTCAAGTTTAACCCGAGTGTTCCGCACGTGCAACATGGCTTACACCCGTTGTATGTGAACGTAGAGTCTATCACATCCGATCATCACGGCGTGTCTCGAAACGACGAACTTTCGCAACGGTGCACACTCGGGGAGAACACAATTTTATCTTGAAATTTAAGTGAGGGATCACCTTATAATGCTACCGTCGTCCTAAGCAAAATAAGATGCATAAAAGGATTAACATCACATGCAAATCATAAGTGACATGATATGGCCATGAACTTGTGCTTTTGATCTCCATCTCCAAAGCACCGGCATGATCTCCATCGTCACCGGCATGACACCATGATCTCCATCATCTTGATCTCCATCAACGTGTCGCCATGAGGTTGTCGCGCCGACTGTTGCTTCCACGACTATTGCTAACTCATAGCGATAAAGTAAAGCAAAACGGCGAAAATAATTAAAGACAACTCTATGGCTCCTGCCAGTTGCCATACTCATCGACATGCAAGTCGTGATATTCTATACAACACATGATCATCTCATACATCACATATATCTCATCATGTACTTGGCCATATCACATCACAACATACCCTGCAAAAACAAGTTAGACGTCCTCTAATTGTTGTTGCAAGTTTTACGTGGCTGCTACGGGTTTGCAAGAACCGTTCTTACCTACGCAAAACCACAACGTGGTGTAGTGATTGCTTTTTGATCTTCTAAAAGAACCCTCTTCATTGAAATCGATTCAACTAAAGTGAGAGAGACAGACACCCGCTAGCCATCTTTATGCAACGAAGTTACATGTCAGTTGAAGGAACCTGTCTCGCGTAAGCGTACGCGTAATGTCGGTCCGGGCCGCTTCATCTCACAATATCGCCGAATCAAGTATCAACTAGTAACGGCAAGCAATATGTATACACCCACGCCCACAACTCGTTTGTGTTCTACTCGAGATCTCATCTACGCATAGACCTAGCTCAGATGCCACTGTTGGGGAACGTTGCATGGGAAACAAAAATTTTCCTACGCACACACAAGATCTATCCATGGTGATGAGCATCTACGAGAGGGAGAGTGAATCTACATACCCTTGTAGACCGCTAAGCGGAAGCGTTAAGAAACGCGGTTGATGTAGTCGAACGTCTCCGCGATCCAAATCGCAAGTCGTCCCTCGATCCGATCACGAACTAGTGCCGAACGGACGGCACCTCCGCGTTCAACACACGTACGGCTTGATGACGCCTTCACCTCCTCGATCCAGCGAGCGATGGTGAAGTAGTAGATGAGTTCCGGCAGCACGACGGCGTGGTGATGGTGGTGAGGAACAATCTCTGCAGGGCTTCGCCAAGCACTACGGAGATTATGACGGGAGAACTAGAGGGTTAGGGTTGCCGACACACGGCTTGGGAAATCTTGATGTATCCCGTGTGCTAGCCCTGCCCCTCTATTTATATGTTGAGCCTTGGGGTCTAAACTTGGAGTAAAAGCCTCCTCCAGGTCGGTTTTGCCCGCACAAGGTCGGTTTGGCCCGCAGGGAAAGAGTCCAACTCGGATCCCTGCAGTACCGCGCACAAGCGGTAGTACCGCTTGAGCGGTAGTACCGCTTCACACAAGCGGTAGTACCGCTTATGCGGTAGTACCGCTTCACACAAGCGGTAGTACCGCTTACGCGGCAGTACTGCCTTACCAGCGGTAGTACCGCTTAAGGCAGCAGCAAAACTTCCTTTTGCACTTTCCAATACCTCGTGGGCTTTACCCCTTTGGCTCATATAAAGTGTTGCTGCACCCGAACACTTCGGTAAACATCCGGAACCCCTTCCGGTGAATTCCGGAACCCTTCCGGAGATCAAAACACTATTATCACATATATCAATCTTTACCTCTGGACTCTTCCGGAGATCCTCGTCATGTCCGGGATCTTATCCGGGACTCCGAACAACCTTCGGTCACCATCAAAATAACTCAACTATACTAATCGTCACCAAACGTTAAGTGTGTAGACCCTGCGGGTTCGAGAACTATGTAGACATGACCGAGACACCTCTACGATCAATAACCAATAGCGGGACCTGGATGCCCATATTGGCTCCTACATATTCTACGAAGATCTTTATAGGTTGAACCTCTATGTCAAGGATTCAGTTAATCCCGTATACTGTTCCCTTTGTTCTTCGGTATGTTACTTGCCCGAGATTCGATCGTCGGTATCTCTATACCTAGTTCAATCTCGTTACCGGCAAGTCTCTTTACTCGTTCCGTAATACAAGATCTCGTGGCTAACATTTTAGTCACATTGCTTGCAAGGCTCATTGTGATGTTGTATTACCGAGTGGGCCCTGAGATACCTCTCCGTCACACGGAGTAACAAATCCCAGTCTTGATCCATGCCAACCCAACAGACATCCTCGGAGATACCTGTAGAGCACCTTTATAGTCACCCAGTTACGTTGCGACGTTTGATACACACAAGGTATTCCTCCGATGTCAGGGAGTTGCATGATCTCATGGTCATAGGAACAGATACTTGACATGCAGAAAACAATAGCAATAAACTGACATGGTCATATGCTACGTTCGTAGTTTGGGTCTTGTCCATCACATCATTCTCCTAATGATGTCATCCCGTTATCAAATGACATCTCATGTCAATGGCTAGGAAACCTTAACCATCTTTGATCAACGAGCTAGTCAACTAGAGGCTTACTAGGGACACAGTGTTGTCTATGTACCCACACATGTATTTGAGTTTCCAATCAATACAATTATAGCATCGATAATAAACGATTATCATGAACAAGGAAATATAATAATAACCAATTTATTATTGCCTCTAGGGCATATTTCCAACAATATGCACATAGCATATTACTCCCCCATAATGTGATGATCCACAACATTAACAAGTGGTAAATGAAATCCAACAAGAGATAATTAATGGACCATTTAGAATTTGAATTTCTCATGAGAAGACATACCACATAGAAGCTAGATAATCTTGTAATATCAATACTAAGTGGTATTACTCATGTACACACATTTTTAGGATTGTGAAGTGTACAAAGCTCATCACTCACCCAAAATAGGATAATCCATTAATCTCTCAAAAGAGCCAACTAAGATAAGAGAAGATGCAAAAAGGCTCCACACAAGACTCACACATACATGATGTGCAACCCATCATACATACTTGATTACTCAAGATAAACAAATAGGAAGCACACCATATAAAAACACATGCAAGGTACAAAACCACAACATGCAAAGGGGCAAGTAACTATCAATGCAAACAATTTAAGTACAAGTTATCGTAAGGAGGCACATTGGATATAAGATAGAAACTCGATAATCCAAATGGCTTGGCTTGAGATAATATGAATGATGAAGATCCCTTAATTCTTCATGATGTAGCCAAGTCACCAATGCCCTCCAACAACACCTATTGATCAAGTTTGAGCTTGTTGATCCCCAACCAAGTTGGGTCCGAAGAGGTTAGTCACAATACGCTTGGCAACCCAAATGGTTCTTTTATTGACACCACTTTGAGTACCAACAAACTTGGCAAACACATTGCCAACCTTATCCTTCCTAATAGAATAGATATCATCAATAATAATTGGGTTGGGTAAGTTACCATTCGTGCATGAAGAAGCAAAGTGACCCTTCTCACAACATAAATAGCAACATTTACCCTTTACTTTCTTCTCAAGTGATTTCTCAACTTGAGGAGCGTTGACTTGGGTCTTCTTGGGAATATGCTTTGCTTCAACTTGCGGTTGAGCATGAGATTGTGGCCGCTTCCCTTGTTGTTTGTCACTATGGGGCTTCTTCTTCAATGGGAAAGATCTAACATGGTGCCCTTCTATTTTGCACTTGAAGCAAACAATTTTGGCCGAAATCTTGACTTGTTCTTGGCCCTTCTTCTTGTAGCTTTTGGACTTCTTCTTCTTATTGGAGTTGAATCCAAGTCCACCCTTGTAATTTGGGGATTTTTGCACACACAAGATATTGTTGAGTGTGGACTTCCCTTCATGACTCTTTTCCAAGTCTTTCTTCAAAGAAGTGACTTGGGTCTTGAGCTCTTTGATTTCCTCTACATGGTTAGTATCAACACAAGTACTAGAGGAAGTAAAACCTTCATCGTTAGAGCAACAAGGCAAGGAAAGTAATTCATCACAATATGTAGCAACATTATGAGTAGATGAATTACGAGGACTAGCACATGGTAATAAAGCATTTCAACTAGATGTAGTGCTAATGTCCACATGAGGCTCACTAGATGTTACCTTAGTAGTACTAGCCTCATGAGCTATTTTTAGAACATTATGTAAGACTAGAAGATCATCATGAGAGCTAGAAAGCTTTTCATCACTTTCTTCCAATTTCCCATAATTGCTAGATAGCAACTCAAGTTGTGCCCTTAGCTCAACATTCTCCTTCAAAATGGATGCTTCACAAGAAATAGAGTTAGTAGCACAAGCATCATTATTAACAACAAGAGGAGAAGGCAACTTGGCAAGATCTTTAGCGTAAGAAGCTTTAAGTTGGGCATGAAACTCGGTGAGTTCGATGAGCGAACTCTTAATGACCCTTGAGCCATTTTCGAGGTGCTCAAAGTCCTCAAGGCGTTTAGCATGTGCAACTTCAAGCTTATCATTTTTAGTTCTAACATCATTAGCCACCTTGAGAGCTCTATCATGGGGTTCCTTTAATCTAGATAATTCTAGAGCGAAGGTCGCCTCAAGAGATTCCTTGGTGGTTTGTTCATTTTCAAGAGCTTGAGATAGCTCCGCGATCTCATTAGCGTAATCACACTCATGACCTTCCATTTTATCAATCGTGGCCTCATGCTCCTCGAGATGAGCTTCCAACTCCTCAATATATTTCTTGCCCTCAATGGCAATAGACATGATTTCCATGAAGTTGGAACGAGCAATTTTATTCTTATGAAGAGCTTTAAAAACCATTTCTCCCTTAATTTTTAAGGAAGCAATATTATCACTCTCTTCATCATTATCCTCATCCTCATTATCATCAACATCATCATCATGAGATAGATTGGGATTCAAAGTAGGAGATACCTTTGAAGCCTTAGCCATAAGGCAAAAGTGAGAAATAATAGATGATGATGTAGGATCCCTTGATGCACCATTCAAGACCACATCTTGTTCCATGGAGTGTTGGGTTTCCCCTACATTGTTAGCACAACAACTCGAGGAAAGCGATGCATTTTTATCACGACAACAAGACATGGCAAGCATATCATCATGAGATTTAGTCAAGCAATTTCTACATGATATGCAAGGACTATTAACACAAGCATGTGAAACATTCAGAGTGCTTAGAGTGTTAAAGTCCAAAGATAAAGCATTGCAATAAGATAGTGATGAAGCATCATCAACAATAAGCCCACTATCATCATTACAATGATCACCACTACTCACCATATCATTACCTTGTGGCAATCCACATGTAGGTGAAGTAGATGAAGTTGAGAAGACAACACGACCGGAGGTGGAAGGAGAACAATCATCCCTACAAATCTTGGACACACAATATTTGTCTTGAAGCTTTGTCCACAAGTCATGAGCGTCCCGAAACGGCATGAGTTGAAATATAACTACATTGCTCAAAGCAACGAAAAGCACATTAGAAGCTTGAGCATTGAGAAAAGAGTTTTTCTCATCCTCTAAATATATGTATTTAGAATCCTTTGGAGGAGAAAAACCCATATCTACAATTCGCTCCAAGTTTGGGTCCATGACCCTAAATAGATTAAGCATGCGAATTACCCAAACATCAAAATTTGTGCCATCGAAACTAAGAGTGTCAGAGAATCCTAATCCCCTAGTCGACATCCTTACTCTCTAGGTGGTTAAACCTAATAATGAGAGACCTAGCTCTGATACCAATTGAAAGGACATGGATGTCGCCTAGAGGGGGGGGGGTGAATAGGCGCTTTAAAATAATTACGGTTTAGGCTTGAACAAATGCGGAATAAAACTATCATTTAATTAGTCAAGCACAAAACCTAAAACAACTAGGCTCACCTATGTGCACAACAACTTATGCTAAGCAAGATAAACAACTAAGTGATAGGAAGATATATAACAAGAAACAATATGGCTATCAGAAAGTAAAGTGCACAAGTAAAGGGCTCGGGTAAGAGATAACCGAGGCACGTGGAGACGATGATGTATCCCGAAGTTCACACCCTTGCGGATGCTAATCTCCGTTCGGAGCGGTGTGGAGGCACAATGCTCCCCAAGAAGCCACTAGGGCCACCGTAATCTCCTCACGCCCTCGCACAATGCAAGATGTCGTGATTCCACTAAGGGACCCTTGAGGGCGGTCACCGAACCCGTACAAATGGCGACCCTTGGGGGCAGTCACCGGTTCCCGTACACTTTGGCAACCCTTGGGGGAGGTCACCGGTACCTGCACAAATTGCTCGGGGAAATCTCCACAACCTAATTGGAGACCCCGACGCTTGCCCGGAGCTTTACACCATAATGATTGAGCTCCGAGACACCACCAACCGTCTAGGGCTCCAAGGCACCCAAGAGGAACAAGCTCTAGGGTGCTCAAACACCCAATAGTAATAAGCTTCTCAAACTTCACTTCCACGTATCACCGTGGAGAACTCAAACCTATGCACCAAATGCAATGGCAAGGGCACACGAAGTGCCCAAGTCCTTCTCTCCCAAATCCCACCACAACAACTAATGCTATGGAGGAAAATGAGAGGAAGAACGAAGAAGAACACAAAGAACTCCAAGATCTAGATCCAATGGGTTCCCCTCACATAGAGGAGAAAGTGATTGGTGGAAATGTGGATCTAGTCTCCTCTCTCTTTTCCCTCAAGAACAACAAGAATCATTGGAGGGATTGAGAGATAGCAAGCTCTAAGAAGGTCAACAATGGGGGGCAAACACGAGCTCAAGAGTTGGGGAACCATTGGGGAAGAAGACCCCCTTAAATAGGTCCCCACGAATCTGCCCATTATGTGCAGAATAACATAGGAGCGGTACAACCGCTATGAGCACTGGTACAACCGGTAAAGAGCAATAAGCGGTACAACCGGCCCACAACCGCCCATGAACCGCACCACAACAGAAACTAGTCCGGTGGTAGAGCGGTACATGGCCGGTACAACCTTCGGACCAATTCTGGAGCGGTACAACCGCTCCAAACACCGGTTGTACCGGTCAACCGGTACAACCTCTCTATGGGGCAGTACAACCTCTCTATGTAAAACAGGTATGACTAAAACAGCCATAACTTTCGCATACGAGCTCCGATTTGAGCAAACTCAAGCTTGTTGGATAAAGGACAACAAGAGCTATCCAACAATGACTAGTTAAATTAAGAACAAGCAATGGAGAATAAATTCCACTAGGATAAGGAAGATGACCTTCCCAATAAATATTCGGCAAAATCTCCAACACCAAAAACACAATATGATGCATACGAAATCTGTTTTCGATGAGCTTGAACTTGTCACGATGAAGACCATAAGCTCAAAAACTAACATAGAGAAAAACTAAATAAGGACCAAGAAAGATGATGATGTAAGGATGCAAATGGTTTGAGCTCTCAACGAACGATACGATCAAGCTACTCACTTGAGAGCCCCCCTTGATAGTACGGCTATCGATCCTATAACCCGGTCTCCCACTACCACCATGAGACCGGTAAAACCCTATCAAGGTCAAACCTTTGCCTTGCGCATAGTCCACTTGAGCTAGATGATGACGATCTTGTCCTTCTCAAGATGGACCACCTTTCTTGATTGCGCCAGTTCGATGAAGACTAGTAGATTTCTCTCCCATACTCCACTATGGGTGATCCACTCTTCGGCACATCTTCAAAAGTCCATTGTCACCACAATGGACGGCACGCTTCAAGCATGATCTCTCCATGATGATTCACTTGAACTTGCACACCGCAACCTTGATGACGATCACCACTTGATGTCATCTTCCATGGGTTGTATGGGATCTTCCTCTTGATGCAATTCCATGGAAATATACCTATCCCTACAAAGAACACTCACGTAGACCATGGGTTAGTACACAAAGCGTAATGGACAATGCTTACCATACCATGGGATCACTTGATCCCTCTCGGTATATCTTGTACGCTTTGTGTGTTGATCAACTTGGTTCACTCTTTGACTTAGTCTTGATCAACCTTGTATCTTATCTTCTCTCTTCATAAAGATGATGTCTTGAAGGTAAACATGAGTGCTCACACAATCTTCTTCTTCAAGACATGCTTGCAATAAACTCAACTCTCACATGGCCAATCTTTGGATAAAACCTTGAATACCACCTTGGTCACCATATAAACTCCTTGAAACCAACAGATGGACTTCAAGAAGTACCTACGGACAAATCCTTCGAATATAACTCAAGGCAACCATTAGTCCATAGGGATTGTCATCAATTACCAAAACCACACATGGATAAATGTGCTCTTACATTACCGCTCCTCCATTGAGAATAAATATGTATCCGGTTTAAGACTTAGAGTCATCCGGATCAGTGTCAAAGCTTGCATTGGCGTAACCCTTTACGACGAGCTCTTGATCACCTCCATAAACGAGAAACATTTCCTTAGTCCTTTTCAGGTACTTAAGGATATTCTTGACCGCCGTCCAGTGTTCCACTCCTGGATCACTTTGAAACCTTCCAGCCATACTTATGGCAAGGCTGACATCTGGTCTTGTGCACAACATTGCATACATGATAGAGCCTATGCTGAAGCATAGGTGATGACACTCATCTTTTCTCTATCCTCTGCAGACACTTGGCATTGAGTCTTACTCAACTTCACACCTTGTAATACAGGCAAGAACCCCTTCTTGGACTGATCCAATTTGAACTTCTTCAAAAATTTATCAAGGTATGTGCTCTGTGAAAGTCCTATTAAGCGTCTTGATCTATCTCTATATCTCTTGATGCCTAATATGAAAGCATCTTCTCCTAGGTCCTTCATTGAAAAACTCTTGTTCAAATATTCCTTCACGCTTTCCAAAAATTCTACATCGTTTCCAATCAGTAATATGTCATCCACATAGAGTATTAGAAATGCTATAGAGCTCCCACTCACTTTCTTGTAAATACAAGCTTCTCCGTAAACTTGTATAAACCCAAACGCTTTGATCACCTCATCAAAGCGAAGATTCCAACTCCGAGATGCTTGTACCAGCCCATAAATGGATTGCTGGAGCTTGCAAACTTTGTCAGCATTCTATGGATCGACAAAACCTTCTGGTTGCATCATATGCAACTCTTCTTTAAGGAAACCGTTAAGGAACGCTGTTTTGACATCCATTTGCCAAATTTCATAATCGAAAAATGCAGCTATTGCTAACATGATTCTGACGGACTTAAGCATCGCTACGGGTGAGAAAGTCTCATCGTAGCCAACTCCTTGAACTTGTGAAAAACCCTTTGCCACAGGTCAAGCTTTATAGACGGTGACATTACCGTCCACGTCCGTCTTCTTCTTAAAGATCCATTTATTCAGAATGGCCTTTCGCCCTTCAGGTAATACTTCCAAAGTCCACACTTTGTTTTCATACATGGATCCTATCTCGAATTTCATGGCCTCTAACCATTTGTCGGAATCCGGTCCTACCATCGCTTCTCCATAGCTCGTAGGTTCATCGTTGTCAAACAACATGACCTCTAAGACAGGGTTACCATACCATTCAGGAGCAGTATGTGTCCTTGTCGACCTACGAGGTTCGATAGTAACTTGATCCGAAGCTTCATGATCACCATCATCAGCTTCCTCTTCAACTGATGCAGGCTCCATAGAAACATCTTTCTGCGCTGCGCTACTCTTTGGTTGAAGTAAAGGTTCAACAACCTCATCAAGTTCTATTTTCCTCCCATTCAATTCTTTCGAGAGAAACTCTTTCTCGAGAAATGATCCGTTCTTAGCGACAAACACTTTGCCTTCGGATCTGAGATAGAAGGTGTACCCAACTGTCTCTTTTGGGTATCCTATGAAGACGCATTTGTCCACTTTGGGTTCGAGCTTTTCTGGCTGAAGCCTTTTGACATAAGCATCGCATCCCCAAACTTTAAGAAACGACAACTTTGGTTTCTTGCCAAACCACAGTTCATACGACGTCATCTCAACGGACTTAGATGGTGCCCTATTTAAAGTGAATACAGCTGTTTCTAACGCATAACCCCAAAACGATAGTGGCAAATCGGCAAGAGACATCATTGAACGCACCATATCCAATAAGGTTCGATTACGACGTTCGAACACACCATTACGCTGTGGTGTTCCAGGTGGCTTCAACTACGAAACAATTCCACATTGTCTTAAGTGATTGCCAAACTCATAACTCAGATATTCTCCTCCTCGATCATATCGTAGGAATTTAATCTTCTTGTTACGATGATTCTCAACTTCACTCTAAAATTGCTTGAACTTTTCAAACGTTTCAGACTTGTGTTTCATTAAGTAAATATACCCATATCTACTTAAGTCATCAGTGAAGGTGAGAAAGTAACGATATCCACCGCGCGCCTCAATGCTCATCGGACCGCACACATCAGGATGTATGATTTCCAACAAGTCACTTGCCCGTTCCATTGTTCCAGAGAACGGGGTCTTAGTCATCTTGCCTATAAGGCATGGTTCACATGTGTCAAGTGATTCAAAATCAAGTGACTCCAAAAGTCCATCAGCATGGAGTTTCTTCATGCGTTTTACACCAATATGACCTAAGCGGCAGTGCCACAAGAAAGTGGTACTATCATTATCAACTCTACATCTTTTGGCATCAATGTTATGAACATGTGTATCATCACTATCGAGATCCAATAAGAATAAACCCCTCACACTGGGTGCATGACCATAAAAGATATTACCCATATAAATAGAACAACTATTATTCTCTGATTTAAATGAGTAACCATCTCGCATTAAACAAGAGCCAGATATAATGTTCATGCTCAACGCAGGCACTAAATAACAATTATTCAGGTTCATCACTAATCCTGATGGTAATCTAAGAGCGAGCGTTCCGACGACGATCACATCAACCTTGGAACCATTTCCCACGCGCATCGTCACTTTGTCCTTTGCCAGCCTCCGTCTATTCTGTAGTTCCTGCTTTGAGTTGCAAATGTGAGCAACCGAACCGGTATCAAATACCCAGGTACTACAACGAGAGTTGGTAAGCTACACATCAATAACATGTATATCATATATACCTTGTTTGGTGTTGGCCGCCTTCTTGTCGGCCAAATACTTGGGGCAATTACGCTTCCAGTCGCCAGTACCCTTGAAATGAAAGCACTCAGTTTCTGGCTTGGGTCCAGCCTTGGGTTTCTTCACGGGAGGGGCAACTGCTTTGTCACTCTTCTTGGAGTTACCCTTCTTGCCCTTGCCATTCTTCTTGAAACTAGTGGTTTTATTGACCATCAACACTTGATGCTCCTTCTGGATTTCTGACTCAGCGACTTTCAGCATCGCAAACAGCTCGACGACTGACTTGTTCATCCCTTGCATGTTATAGTTCAACACAAAGCTTTTGTAGCTAGGTGGCAGTGATTGAAGAACTCTGTCAGTGATTGCCTCTAGCGGGAGAGTAATTCCCAACTCAGCCAGACGGTTGGAATACCCAGACATTTTGAGTATGTGCTCATTGACAGACCCGTTCTCCTCCATCTTGCAAGCATAGAACTTATCGGAGGTCTCATACCTCTCGATCCGGGCATTTTCTCAAAAATAAACTTCAACTCCTGGAACATCTCATATGCTCCATGACGTTCAAAACGCCTTTGAAGTCCCGGTTCTAAGCCATAAAACATCGCACACTGAACTATTGAGTAGTCATCCGAACGTGTCTGCCAGGCGTTCGCAATGTCTGCAGATGACACTGGAGCGGGTGGCGCACTGAGCGGTGCATCAAGGACATAAGCTTTTTGGGAAGCCGTGAGGATAATGCTCAGATTACGGGCCCAATCTACAAAGTTACTTCCATCATCTTTCATCTTGGCTTTCTCTAGGAACGCATTGAAATTCAGGGGAGCTACTACGCGAGCCATTGATCTACAACATAGATTTTGCAAAGATTACTTAGACTATGGTTCAAGATAATGTGTTTAGTTAATCATATTACTTAAAAACTCCCACTCAAATAGACATCCCTCCTGTCATGCGAGTGCTACATGATCCAAATTCACCAACCCAAGTCCGATCATCACGTGAGATGAGGTGGTTTCAATGGTGAACATCTCCATGTTGATCATATCTACTATATGACTCATGTTCGACCTTTCGGTGTCTTGTGTTCCGAGGCCATGTCTGTACATGCTAGGCTCGTCAAGTTTAACCTGAGTGTTCCACATGTGCAACAGTGACTTGCACCCGTTGTATGTGAACGTAGAGTCTATCACACCCGATCATCACGTGGTGCTTCGAAATGACGAACTTTCGCAACGGTGCACACTCGGGGAGAACACAATTTTATCTTGAAATTTTAGTGAGGGATCACATTATAATGCTACCGTCGTCCTAAGCAAAATAAGATGCATAAAAGGATTAACATCACATGCAAATCATAAGTGACATGATATGGCCACGAACTTGTGCTTTTGATCTCCATCTCCAAAGCACCGGCATGATCTCCATTGCCACCGGCATGACACCATGATCTCCATCATCTTGATCTCCATCAACGTGTCGCCATGAGGTTGTCGCGCCAACTATTGGTTCTACAACTATTGCTAACTCATAGCGATAAAGTAAAGCAAATGACACAAATTAATTATCGACAACCCTATGGCTCCTGCCGGTTGCCGTACTCATCGACATGCAAGTCGATATAAACTATTACAAAAACATGATCATCTCATACATCACATATATCACATCATGTCTTTGGCCATATCATATCACAACATACCCTGCAAAAACAAGTTAGACGTCCTCTAATTTGTTGTTGCATGTTTTACGTGGCTTCTATGGGTATCTAGCAAGAATGATTCTTACCTATGCAAAACCACAACGGTGATATACAAATTGCTATTCAACCTTCTACAAGGACCGCCTTTGTCAAATCCGATTCAACTAAGGTGGGAGAGATAGACACCCGCCAGCCATCTTATGCAATAAAGTCACATGTCAGTCGATGGAAACGGTCTCTCGTACGTGGACGAGTAAGGTTAGTCCAAGCCGCTTCATCCCACAATACCACTGAATCAAGAAAAGGCTGAGGAAGGAAGCAATCTGAATATCAATGCCCACAAACTCCTTTGTGTTCTATTCGTGATGTCATCTACGCATAGACCTAGCTCTGATACCACTGAAGGGGAACGTTGCATGTGAAACAAAAAAATTCCTACGCTTCACCAAAATCAATCTAGGAGATGACCATCTATGAGAGGAGAGATTGGATCCACATACCCTTGTAGATCGCTAAGAGGGAAGCGTTAAGAAACGTGGTTGATGTAGTCGAACGTCTTCGCGTTCCAAATCGCAATCCGTCCCGCGATCCAATCACGATCTAGTGCCGAACGGTCGACACCTCCGCGTTCAGCACATGTACAACTCGATGACGTTATCCGCCTCCTTGATCCAGCAAGTGAGGGCGGAGAGGTAGATGAGTTCTCCCGCAGCACGACGGCATGGCGGCGGTGGTGGTGGAGCTGATCCGGCAGAGCTTCGCTAAGCAAAACCGAACCAATCTAGAGGAGAAACAATCTATGAGGGAGGGAGAGGCTGTGCCGTGGCTTGAGGTGCTGCAGCCCTCCCTCCCCTCACATATATATAGGGGGAGAGGAGGAGGGGTCGGCTGCCTAGGGATTCCCCTAGGTGTGGGGCGGCGGCCAAGGGGTGGCTTGGCCCCCAAGTTTGGGTGACCGGCCCCCTTTGGGCTTGCCCCACTAGCCCTTGGCCGCATGGGCCTAGGTTGGGGGTGCGGACAGCCCACCAGGGGCTGGTGCGCACCCTCTTACAGCCCATGGGTCCCTCCGGGGCAGGTGGACCCTCCCGGTGGCCCCCGGAACCTTTCCGGCACTCCCGATGAAACCCGGGGGAACCCCGAAACTATTCCGGTGCCCGAACATCAACTTCCTATATATCAATCTTTACCTCCAGACCATTCTAGAACTCCTCATGACGTCCGGGATCTCATCCGGGACTCCGAACAACCTTCGGTCACCAACATACATTAATCAACAATACCAAATAGTCACCGAACGTTAAGTGTGTAGACCCTGCGGGTTCGAGAACTATGTAGACATGACCGAGACATCTCTCCGGTCAATAACCAATAGCGGGACCTGGATGCCCATATTGGCTCCTACATATTCTACAAAGATCTTTATCGGTTGAACCTCTATGTCAAGGATTCAGTTAATCCCGTACGCAGTTCCCTTTGTTCATCGGTATGTTACTTGCCCGAGATTCGATCATTGGTATCTCTATACGTAGTTCATTCTTGTTATCGGCAAGTCTCTTTACTCGTTCCGTAATACAAGATCCCATGGCTAACCCTTTAGTCACTTTGCTTGCAAGCTCATTATGATGTATTACCGAGTGGGCCCTTAGATACCTCTTTGTCATACGGAGTAACAAATCCTAGTCTTGATCCATGCCAACTCAACAGACACACTCAGAGATACCTGTAGAACATCTTTATAGTCACCTAGTTACGTTACGACGTTTGATACACACAAGGTATTCCTACGGTGTTAGTGAGTTGCATGATCTCATGGTCATAGGAACAGATACTTGACATGCAGAAAACAATAGCAATAAACTTGACACGATCATATGCTACGTTCATAGTTTGGGTCTTGTCCATCACATCATTCTCCTAATGATGTGATCCTGTTATCAAATGACAACTCATGTCTGTGGCCAGGAAACCTTGACCATCTTTGATCAACGAGCTAGTCCTATAGAGGCTCACTAGGGACACAGTGTTGTCTATATACCCACACATGTATTTGAGTTTCCAATCAATACAATTCTAGCATGGATAATAAACATTTATCATGAACAAGGAAATATGATAATAACTACTTTATTATTGCCTCTAGGGCATATTTCCAACACGTCTGTCCTTCAAAACTTGACGTTGATCCTTATTCTGCCGCTGATCCGTCGACGCGTATGATACCTTGATATGTCTCCAACGTATCTATAATTTATGAAGTATTCATGCCATATTTACAACAATTTTATATGGTTTTGGTATGATTTGCATGGAACTAACCCGGACTGACGCTGTTTTCAGCAGAACTACCGTGGTGTTGTTTTTTGTGTAGAAATAAAAGTTCTCCAAATGCAACGAAACTTTTTGATGATTTTTTTGGAACAAAAGATGCACTAGAAGCTTCGTGGGAGGGCTAGAAGAGCCAAGAGGTGGCCACAACCCACCAGCGCGCGCCAGCCCCCTCTGGCGCGCCCTCGTGTCTTGTGGGCCCCTCGTGGCCCATCTTCGAGTGAAACCGCCGCCCAAAAATCCTATATATTCACAAACCCCCAGAAATAACGCTAGATCAGAAGTTCCGCCGCCGCAACTCTCTGTATCGACGAAAAACCAATCTGGAAGCGTTCCAGTACCCTGCCGGAGAGGGTAGATCATCTCCGGTGGTCATCTTCATCATCCCGGCGGAGGCCATGATGAGGAGGGAGTAGTCCACCCTCGGGGCCGAGGGTTTGTACGAGTAGCTGTGTGTTTAATCTCTCTCTCTCGTGTTCTTGATTTGGCACAATCTTGATGTATCGCGGGCTTTGTTAATATAGTTGGATCATATGGTGTTTTCCCTCTCTATCTTGTTGTGATGAACTGAGTTTTCCCTTTCAGATCTCATTATTACCGGATTGAATACTTTTATGTTGGGTTCTACCATAGGTGCATTGCATGCGAATTAAAAAATTTCTACGCATAGAACATCCAAGAACATGCTATGGAGATGGATCACAGTTCGTTACCACTAGACGCGCAGTTTCGTGCAGCGGAAGTAGAGTTGGGGCAGCGCGTTCACGTGGTCCGTCTCCTCCTCGTCCGATCTCCCTCGAACAGCCGATCCGATCTCCCTCGAACAGCCGGTCGCCAGATCCCACGTACAGGTTCACCGGAGCGGCGCAAGTGCACCACCTCTAACGTATCCGTGCATGCAGGAGGAACACCGTGCGGCGGACTGCTAGGTCCGATCACACAGTCGGCGGCGGGAAGTGGAGGTGACTAGTTGCAACACATGCAAAGCCCTATGACGGCGCCGAAGCGATCAACCGGATGGGTGTGCCGCACCTCCACTATATATAAGCATCTGGCGCAGGCTCAACTCTTGGGCCTCGCACGGATCCTAAAGCCCATGTGTTCCTTCCCTTAAGCGCGCGACCCCTTAGGTTCTCATTCACTTGGTCGCGAGTTAGATTACATCCGGCTTGACCAGTCGGTAGCGGTCTCTAGCAAAGCGTGCCGACTCCAAGTGTCTGATGATGCTGGTTAGGCGAACCTGTACCTCACACTTCCATTCCCTTTGCCTCACGATATATGTTGTCGTGCTCAAGGCGACATGGTCATCCTTGTTGCCGCACGACCTCTTTCTCGTTACGGTGAATCCGACCAACACTTCGGATTATCTCATAATCATTATCGCATGGCCATGCTTATCCAGGTCAGATCACCCAAGGGCCCCAGAGTATATCTCTCCTCATCGCAGGGGCAAATCCCATCTTGCTCGACCACGTCTCGCGGCATGGGTCTGGACAAGCCCGAAACCTACCTTTATGACTACCTTGTCACGGAGTAGCATTTGGTCGACCCAAAGCAAGTCTGTCACCATCCCGAGTACATGCGCCGGCTCAGGTCTTAGGACATAGAATGTATGTTGTACTAGAGACTCACATATGACCTATCGCTGCGTCTCATAGTTGGGTCTGTCCAACTCAGACCTTATCTCGACTCGGATCCGACTACGTCGAATCCAACCAGATCTTTCTGAGTCCATATTATCTAGCTAGCATCCAATGCTACATGGCCAGTGAGACCGGACCATCCACCGTGTCATATGCTAGTCTAACTGGCTGAGCGTCCACACAACCTTTACGACTAGGGACCATTTAGGACAGTCATCATACAATGCATAGTCTTACAAACAAGTCACGTACTTGTCATTACACATCATTGATAATGTCCAAGGACTATCTTTATTCATAAATACATAGGAAATATCATCATACATGATTGCCTCTAGGGCATATCTCCAACAGTCTCCCACCTGCACTAGAGTCAATCAAATAGACATCGAATGCCCATAGCTCTAATGTGCCCCTCATGCTTGGGTTGTGGAAGTGGCTTAGTCAACTGATCTGCAACATTTTATCCATATGAATCTTGCATAAATTAGTATCACCATTCTTTATGAGCTTTCGTATCAGGTGATACTTTCGGTCTATGTGCCTGGTCTTGTGGTGTTGTCTCGGCTCCTTGGCCTGTGCGATGGCACCTAAATTGTCGCAATACAGGTCCAACGGTTTTGCCCAGCCCGGGAACACACCAAGATCCTCCAGGAACTTCTGAATCCAAACACCTTCCTTTGCGGCTTCACAAGCCGCAATGTATTCGGCCTCTGTTGTGGAGTCGGCCACCGTATCTTGCTTGGAACTCGTCCAGTTCACCGCTCCTCCATTCATGACATACACGAATCCAATTTGCGATCGACAATCATCCCTGTCGGTTTGGAAACTAGCATCAGCGTAACCCTTTACGCAAAGCTCCTCCTCACCTTCATAAACTAGGAACATCTCTTTAGTCCTTTTCAGGTACTTCAGGATAGTTTTCACCGCTGCCCAGTGACTCTCACCTGGGACGGCCTGGTATCTGCTTGTTAAGCTTATTGCATAGGCAACATCAGGCCGAGTACATAGCATGGCATACATGATGGATCCTATTGCCGAAGCATACAGAATCCTACCCATCCAGTTTTGCTCATCAGAAGTCGTAGGACTCTGAGTCTTCTTAGCCTTATACCATGTGAGATGGGCAAGAACCCTTTCTTAGCCTCACTCATGTTGAACCGCTTCAACACTTTGTCTATGTACGTGCTCTGGCTTATGCCGAGCAGCCTTCTCGATCTATCTCTATAGATCTTGATGCCTAAAATGTACACTGCTTCTCCAAGGTCTTTCATCGAAAACTTGCCATTCAATGATTCCTTGACTGAGTTCAGCATCGAAACATCATTTCCGATCACCAGTATGTCATCCACATACAGGATCAAAAATACTACCGAGCTCCCACTAGACTTCTTGTATAAACAATAGTCCTCTTCGTTCTTAATGAAACCAAGGTCAACGATGACTTCATCAAAATGAATGTTCCAACTCTGAGCTGCTTGCTTCAATCCATAAATGGATCTCTTGAGCTTGCGTATTTTACTAGCATTATTTGGATTGACAAAACCTTCAGGATGTATCATGTATACATCCTCCTTTAAATTTCCATGAAGGAAAGCCGTTTTGACATCCATCTGTCATATCTCATAATCGAAATATGCAGCTATAGCTAGTATGATCCTCACCGACTTTAGCATCGCTACCGGCGAGTAGGTCTCGTCGTAGTCAATTCCTTGAACTTGTCCATAACCTTTAGCGACAAGCCGAGCTTTGTGGATCTGAACATTTCCATCCACATTGGTTTTCTTCTTAAAGATCCATTTGCAACCAATGGCAATTACGCCAGGTGGTGGATCAACCAAGTCCCAAACTTGATTATCATCCATGGACTTTAACTCCGATCTCATGGCCTCCAGCCATGCCTCAGAATCTGGGCTCACCATCGCTTCCGCATACGTGGCCGGCTTGTCGCTTTCTAGCAACAACACATCGCGCACTCTACGCAATCTTTCCGACCTCCGTGGCTCCAGTGCCGATTCCACTACGGGTTCCCTGACCAACTCCGGTATGATCTCATCACCAGCCGAGTTGTCCCCGAGTGGCTATTGAATTTCTTTGAGTCGCACCGTCCTCCCACTGGCCTCCCGACTGAGAAACTCTTTCTCTAGGAAAACCCCGTTCCGAGCAACAAACACTTTGTTCTCTTCTCGGTTGTAGAAGCTGTATCCCAAGGTTTCCCTCGGATATCCCACGAATATGCATTTATCCGACTTAGGTGTAAGCTTGTTCGACATGAGTCGCTTCATAAATGCTTCACAACCCCAAATCCTTAGAAAAGACAAACTAGGACTCTTCCCAGTCCACATCTCATGTGGTGTCTTATCTACGGATTTTGATGGTACCCTGTTAAGTGTGAAAGCTGCAGTTTCTAGAGCATATCCCCAGAATGACAAGGGTAAATCCGATTTGCTCATCATCGATCGGACCATGTCCAACAAGGTTCGATTTCTCCATTCTGACATGCCGTTTCTCTGTGGCGTTCCTGGAGGTGTGAGCTGAGGTACTATACCTCGGCTTTTCAGATGATCATCAAACTCCTGGCTCATGTACTCACCTCCATGATCTGATCGCAAAAGCTTTATCGTCTTGCCAAGTTGATTTTCAACCTCGTTTTGAAACTCTTTGAACTTTTCAAAAGTTTCCGACTTGTGCCTCATCAAATAGATATATCCATATCTACTCAAGTCGTCGGTAAAAGTCACGAAGTACTGATAGCCACCTCTGGCCGTTGTGCTCATTGGACCACACACATCAT
This sequence comes from Elymus sibiricus, assembly GCA_039707655.1. Lineage (NCBI taxonomy): Eukaryota > Viridiplantae > Streptophyta > Magnoliopsida > Poales > Poaceae > Elymus > Elymus sibiricus. Next base: position 221,804,611 of record CM077665.1, read on the forward strand.
TGTGTATAAGCTTCAACAGCTCGGACGCCCTTTCGCAACTCTTTGCAAAAGGAGACTTAGTCATCTTGCCGAGCAAGCATGATTCGCATGTCTCGAACGACCCGAAGTCGGACGAAGTTAGGAGTCCATCATCATGGAGCTTCTTCATGCGTTTCAGACTAATATGTCCAAGCCGACAATGCCAGAAGTAAGTCGGATTTATCTCATTAGGCTTATGCCTCTTGACATTCATATTATAGACTGGTTCCGTTTCCAGATTCAAAATAAATAGCCCATCTACAATGGGTGCATAGCCATGGAACATTCCATTCAAATAAAATGAACAACCATTGTCCTTTATATTGAATTCATAACCTTGACTCATCAAACACGAGACAGAAATAATGTTCCGACTAAGTGCAGGAATGTAATAACAATTATTCAATTCCAAAATAAATCCAGAAGGAAGCTGAAGTTGCATCGTACCGACCTCCAACGCAGCAACTCTTGCTTTGTTGCCGACCCTGATGTCAATCCCCCCTTGTGCCACATGCCTAGTTCTTATCAGCCCCTGCATCGAGTTGCATATATGAACAACCGATCCGGTATCAAATACCCAAGAGCTACTAGGTATGTCAGCAAGGTGAATGTCTATAACATATGTAACAAGTGTACCTTTGCCTGAAGAAGCATTTCCGGCCTTCTTGCCATGCTCACCAAGCCACTTGCTACAGTTCCTCTTCCAGTGACCAGTTTCCTTGCAATGAAAGCACATGGTCTTTGAGTCCGGTCCCGGCTGCGGCGCAGCGGCGGAGACAACCTTCCCCGTGCCCTTTGCCTTACCCTTTTTCTTGGACCAACTCTTCTTGAACTTAGCCTAGTTCTGCACCATCAACACTTGATGTGTGCCTTTCTTAATATCTTGCTCTGCCACCTTAAGCATCCCATGCAATTCAGTGAGCTTCTTATCCATGCCATGCATATGATAGTTCGAGACGAACGTCGCATAGCTAGGTGGAAGAGAACCCAGAATTGCATCCGTGGACAGCTCATCCCCAAGTGGGAAGCCTAACCGATCCAAAGCTTGCACATACCCGATCATCTTGATCACATGCGGGCTCAGTGGATCACCCTCTTTCAGCTTACAATCCGTCAAGGATTGCCAGACGTTGAACCTTTCGGTCCTAGCCTGCACCTGAAATATGCTCTTGAGACTCTCGATCATATCGAAAGCATTTTCGAAATGCTGTTGCAAATCGGGCACCATACAAGTCAGCATGAGGCAGCTGATCTCGTTTGATTCATTAACGAGTTTCTGATGGGCATTCTTGGTTGTGGCACTAGCATTCTTGATAGGTTCCTCTGGAAGTGGATCCTCTAGAACATGTTCCTTTTTATCGTGCTTGAGAACAATTATCAAATTTCTATACCAAGTGATAAAGTTTGTTCCATTCAGTTTATCCTTTTCCAGAATTGATTTCAATGCAAAGTTGGGTTGAGCAGGTGGTGCCATTGATCTACGACAGAAAATATGCAATCACTAAGCAATGTGTTTATGTAGAGTAATTCAAGCCTTAAACAGGACTACTCCCACTGAAGTCAGCATCCCTCCGTGAACTCTCATTGATTCAGGACCCGTCTAGCGCGAGCGACTAGTGAGCTTTAGCATCACTACTAGCCAACTTGCCTATTCAGTAAGCAACTCCTTGCTAATCGTATCTCTATACGACTCCTGTCGGTCGGGTAGGTATCTCATACCCCGGCTCCTGACCTTCTTTGCCACAAGGCCCAAAACCGTTTTGATAGCCTTGTCAAGTTAACCCGATGCCGTGCATGTCCGTGTCCGACACGAACCCACCAGTTCAAGGACACCTAGTAGCACCTCAATTTTATGAGCCCACCAGTAGACGTACTTGAGGTGAGAAGGTGCAACATCCGGAATGGCAATGTGCTTGATATTAACGAGGGATCTTTCTACCATTTTAACATGCATAGAAACAAGAAGCAATATCAATCGCATATTAAACATAAATATGTGAAATAGTATGGCTCCTTCATGGATGTCCTTCCAGGCCGGCTCCAACTCCGATGACCAGGGCGGAACTCCATCTTGTTCGTCACGCTGGGACGCCAAAGCCTCGAACTTGATCTCTATTCTCCAACTACTACAACTAGTAATGAATTTACAGAGAATCACAAGTTGACACGCAGGTCGTTATACAATATAATGACAGCACTTTGGCTCCTGCCGGCAGACAATCATGACACGCAGGTCATGTTAAATTACACACATGCATCACATACATATGAGCCATACTATTCACATCAAACCTGCAAAACAAAGTTATGCATAGAATCGCATTCTACCGGTTTGTGTACTGTGTATGAAATACAAGACACTACGCACATGGCGGTCTCGCTAGCCGGTTAGCTCGCGGGTGCGGGCAGCGCCAGACGTTTTCGGAAATCACAGATCGAATCTGTACTCCGATCACGCCGAAATTTCTGATCTGACTTATCTTATAGATCATCGCGAATCCGATTTGGATTTACGTTTCACTGTTAACCCCGATGGCAGAAACCGACTGGTAGGGGTAGGTTGTGTCATGACCTCATCGATTCCGATTGAAAGAAAACATAGCCATATTGATCCCCATGTGTAGTTGATCTCATCAACCGTGCAGATAGCCTATGTCATAAACGACGACAGATCTCATCTGCCGCCTCCACATATCATATATGCATCCGATCTAAATCCAAATCCTATAGCAGAGGCCCTGATACCACTGTTGGGTTCTACCGTAGGTGCATCGCATGCGAATTAAAATTTTCCTACGCGCATAACATCCAAGAACATGCTACGGAGATGGATCATAGTTCGTTACCACTAGACGCGCAGTGCCGTGCAGTGGAAGTAGAGTTGGGCAGCGTGTTCACGTGGTCCGTCTCCTCCTCGTCCAATCTCCCTTGAATAGCCGATCCGATCTCCCTCGAACAGCTGGTCGCCGGATCCCACGTACAGGTTCGCCGGAGCAGCGCAACTGCACCGCCTCTAACGGTATCCGCACATGCAGGAGGAACACCGTGCGGCGGACTACTAGGTCCGATCACGCAGTCGGTGGCGGGAAGTGGAGGTGACTAGTTGCAACACATGCAAAGCCCTATGATGCCGCCGAAGCGATCAACCGGATGGGTGTGCCGCACCTCCACTATATATAGGCATCCGACGCAGGCTCAACTCTCGAGCCTCGCACGGATCCTAAAGCCCACGTGTTCCTTCCCTTAAGCGTGCGACCCCTTAGGTTCTCATTCACTTGGTCGCGAGTCAGATTACATCCGGCTCGACCAGTCGGTAGCAGCCTCTAGCAAAGCGTGCCGACTCCACGTGTCCGATGAAGCTGGTTAGGCAAACCTGTACCTCACACTTCCATTCCCTTTGCCTCACGATATATGTTGTCGTGCTCAAGGCGACATGGTCATCCTTGTTGCCTCACGACCTCTTTCTCGTTCCGGTGAATCTGACCAACACTTCGGATTATCTCATAATCCTCATCGCATGGCCATGCTTATCCAGGTCGGATCACCCGAGGGGCCCAGAGTATATCTCTCCTCATCGGAGGGGCAAATCCCATCTTGCTCGACCACGTCTCGCAGCATGGGTCTGGACAAGCCCGAACCCTACCTTTATGACTACCCTGTCACGGAGTAGCATTTGGTTGGCCCAAAGCAAGTCTGTCAGATTTCGGGCTCCGCAAAACCCTAAGGAATTCGAACCCAGGGGCGTGTGCGAAGATTCCCCAACAGCTTCGCCCCCTCCAAGCTCGCAACACAATACCCCCGCTCGATGGTGGGGAAGACGATGGCACACAAGAGTTTACCCAGGTTTGGGCCGCTGCAAAGCGTAAAACCCTACTCCTGCTTTTGGTGGATTGCCTCGCGAGGAGGTTTGTGGATGAACTAGTACAGCGGTGTGTTTGCGGGGTGGGTTGCCTCTTTCCTCTACCGAGCTACTTGGTCTCTATTTATAGCGGCTCGGGTCCTCTTCCCTTATCACAATGGCGGGAAGGGATCCCACAACTGCCAAATTTGAAAGGGGATAGGAGGTACACCCTATCCTGACGAAAGGCGGTCTTCGCCTGCAAAGTTGGTGATGGTGACGCGGTGGTGGGCTCGCCGGTGACATCCGTCCTGCTGCACTCGCTGACCCGGTCTTGTTACACTGGAATGGAAACCTTTGGCGGGGCTCCTTGGGAACCCGCGTTCGTCCTTGTCGCCTTTGCACAAAAGAGGAAACTGCTCCTTCTGGCGTGCTGGCGCCCGCCTGGCCTGGCTGTCGTTACCCCTGACCTCCTGAGGCCCGGCGTTGCATAGGGATCTCCGCCACTCGGGAGGAGGCCTGAGGAGGACCTCCCCTTCTGCCTTGACGCTATCCTTCTCGCGAGGATGGGCTCCTCGCGAAGGGTCTTGTCTTGAACGAAGCCACGCAGGGCCGTACGGACTGCCAGGTGGGCCACGCCCTGGGCCGCAAGCAGGCAAGTCTGGGTACCCTGGTATCCAGAACACCGACAGTAGCCCCCAGGCCCAAGGCGCTTGAGCCGGCTTCGAGGAGAAAGCCGAAGGGGGTGGCCCGGAGCGCCGCGGGCCCCTATTGCTTGCGGGCCTGGCTTGGCGTGTGGCGCTCGGTGAGGCGCGGGCGTCCCTCCCCGTGTCTTCTTGGCAACTGCCCGAACCGACAAAAGCCTGACGTCCAGCGCTGAGCCATTATTGCTTTCCTCTTCGCCCTTGCTTTTCCTTCCAGATCTCCATCCCTTGTGTGAACCTCCTAGATCTCAGCACCGCTCCATCCTCTTTCTTGCTCCCTTCACCTCTGAAGCTTCTCGATGGCTCCCGCCGGCAAGTCGAAGCCTGAGGTCCAGGGCTCGGCTTCTGCTCCTATCTCGCCGGTGCTCTCAGAGTCCACCATAGCCAAGGATGGGGACCTTGCCCCGGTGCTCTCGTCGACCGCCGACGACTCCAATGAGTGGAAGCGGACCTTGATATGGTGCGGCTCCACGGAGGGGCATCGCCTGGCCAAGTCAGCCTATCCTTTCTTCCTCCACAGCGTATTCTCCGGGCTTATCCCACCTTTCTCCGCGTTCTTCACCACCGTCCTTGCGCACTACCGGATCTAGGCCCTCCACCTTCATCGCAACTCCATCCTGCTCCTGTCCGTGTTTGCCTTCTACTGCGAGGCTTTCGTGGGCGTGAGGCCGTCGGTGGCCCTGTTCCGCCATTTCTTCAGCTTGGATCTTCATGACGGGGCTCAACGGTCAGCATGCGTCTCCTTCGTCGCGGTCCAGAGCGGGAACATGCTCTTCAAGGCCGGGAAGAAGGTGGAGAACTTCAGGAACCGTTGGGTCTTCTTGGATCTCCAGGGCAACGACCGCCGCCTGGAGCTCCCCAAGGGGCTGCCGGAGAAGATCCCGGCGTGGAGCTCCGCGAAGCTCTCCGACCCCCGAGCCGAGCCCGTTTTAGAGCGGGTCCTTCGGGACATCAGTGCCCGGAAGTTGACTGGGGGAATGATAGCGAAGGAGTTCCTGGTGCAACGCCTGGCGCCCCTCCAGGCTCATTCGCGGCCCATGTGGGACTACCAGGGTAGCGGTGACGACATGAGGCTCCGTTCTGCGCCGCTGACCCCTGCGGAGTTGAGCAGGATTGTGGCGACCCTGCTTAACGGCGATCCCGGGGATCTTCCCGAGGCCTACGTCCCGTTGTACTGCCGCGACGACAAGGCTGACTTGGTCGCCGCGATGCCCAGCTTCGACGAGTTGGGGCTCTCTCCGGCCGAGAGCCCCGGCGCCCCTGTGGCGGTGTCTTCCGACGACACCGTCGAGGAAGGGGGCTCGGAGGAGATGGCGGATGACGACCTAGAGGAGGTGTCTCCTCCGTCGCGGAGTGCCCTTCTCCGCGGCTTCGATGATGACGACGCCAACGAGCCCCCTGCTGCAAGTCCTCCACGACTCGTCGGGGTCCTCATGGGTCCGGGCCCTACACCTCGGGACGCCCGATCTGCCTGCCGGGTGACCCAGAGGAAGCGCGAGGCTGGGCCTCCTCCGGAGCCCCCAGCTCGCGTTGGTACGGTGGCTGAAGCGCTCGCCTCGCCCCTGCCCGAGCCGCAACTCGCGGGTGAGGCGGTCGCGTCCGGGGCTGGCATGACCTTGCCGGTCGCGGCTGCTCCAAGCGGTTCCACCACTCCTCCATGCGGTAGCAGCTCCTTGGAGAAGGACGGAGGCTTCCCCGCCTTTGCTGATGTGGAGAGGAAGAGGAAGTGGGTTGACGTCGAGGAGTAAGTAATCCCGCTTGGCTTCATGCTGCCCTCCAGTGGTTTATGTACTGATGGGCCTCCCTTTGTCCGACAATTAGGGGCGTCGTCATGCCGAAGTCGAGGAAGAAGAAGGCCGGTGTCAAGCCAAAGGTGCCCTCCGATGCGATGCCTGCTCCTGGTGCCTTGCCGCCACCTGTCGAGGCGCCGGGCGTCGGGGGCGAGGAGGCCCGCGGGGCGACTTCCCCTGTCGCGGCCACGGAGCCCCCGATGCCTGCAGAAGAGGCCATCTCTGCCTCCGGGGGCAGGCCCGTGCTGCAGCCCAGGGGGCTAGCCCCCGAGGGCCAACTGGCCGTAGAGTCGCCCACCCTTTCCTTGTTCGTGGTGGCGGTCCAGCCACCGGTCCCTTCTGCCCTTCATACCTCCGCTCCTCCAGAGGCGGCCCCTGCTGCCGCACAGACGCCGCCCCCTGGCCATGTCCTGGTGCCACCGACCCGTGGCCCTCTGGTTGAGCCAGGCGCCCTGGACGGGGCCTACTCCGTCTTGGATCAGGTCCGAGGTGCCCTGGGTGGTGTTGACGATCGCCTCGCAAGGGGGCGCCTGGGTCTTCTTTCTGGGTGGCTCCAAACTGACGCCTCGGCCGTGGCGTTTTGGGGCCAAGCCGAATCTGCCGCGGCTGCGAGCAGGGAGGAGGCCGCGGCGGCCAGGGTAACCCGAGACTCTACACTGGCTGACGTAGCGTCTGCCACGAAGCGCTGTGACGAGGTGGAGGCCTGCCTAAAGGCCCTTCAAGAGGACAGGTCCACGCTTGCGGAGAGGCTCCGCCAACGGGAGGAGGACCTCAAAGCCTGCGAGGGCAAGATCGCCGATCGTGACTCCACGCTGTCCAGAGCGGCGGCTGACCTAGCCGCCGAGCGTGGGCGGCAGGACGAGTTGAAGGAGGAAGTGGCTGTGGAGAGGGCCCGGCTTGCCTCCAGGGAGGAGTCCCTCGCCGCGGCTGAGGAGAAGAAGGCTGCAGAGCTCGGGGCCTTCCCCTCCATCGAGCTCAGGCTCCGCCGGGCGCTGCAGTCCATCTGCCGGGGGGAATTCTTAGAGCCCCTGGCTGCTCCTGAGGGTGGCTTCATTGGGCTTTCTTCGAAGCTCGCCGAGGTGCTTGAGGGCGCCGTCACCAGGGTGGAGAACATATTGGAGAGTGAGTGCCGCGACCTCTTCTCTGAGGCCGCGACACGCGTCTTCAGCCACCTCTACCTTCGTGAACCGAGCTTCGACTTCAGCTCCGTGATTCGCCTGGTCGATCCTGGGGTTCGCGCCGCTACGGCGACGGCCGTGGAGGGTGCCGTGGATGCGTTGATGAAGAAGTTTGCCTGGATCACCGTCCCCTCGGCTCCGCCTGCCACTGCGAGAGCTGCCGATGATGACGACAGTGGCAGCGATGTCGACGAAGAGCTCCCCATGGCCGGGGCGAGCGGTGGTGCCAGCTCCTCTTAGCTTCTTTTCCTGTGTCGTCCCCTATAATTTTTATCGTGCCTCGTGGAGGCGTCAGACTCGTTTGCATTTTCAAAGACATTTTAATGCTTGTATTGACTGCTAAGTCGTGTAATTTTGTTTCTTCACTCCGTTTCCTTCCTGCTTGTTGTAGCGCTCTGCATCGGCAGGGCCCAGTCCCGCGCATACCTCAGCCGCCGTTGGGGCGTCCGGATCGCCAGGACGATGCCAAGGGGTGAGGGGCTACGAAACCAGTGAGGCCCCTTAGTCGCGATGCTCAAGGGTCCCCCTTGACGTGCGAGCAGCCCTCATGAAGGGAACGTGGCGAAGACGGGGTTGATTGGGGATTCGGGCGCCTTGGGCTCCGCGTCGGCAGGGCCCGGCCTCGCGCATACCTCGACCGTCGTTGGGGGCGTCCGGATCACCAGGACGGTCCCAACAGGCGAGGGCTATGAGGCTAGTGAGGCTCCTGAGTCGCGATGCTCAGGAGTCCCCCTTGACGTACGAGCGGCTCCCACTGGGTTGACTTGGGAATTCGGAGCGCGTTGAGCTCTGCGTCGGCAGGGCCCGGCCTCGTGCATACGTCGACCGTCGTTGGGGCGTCCGGATCGCCAGGATGGTCCCAAGAGGCGAGGGGCTACGGGGCCAGTGAGGCTCCTGAGTCGTGATGCTCAGGAGTCCCCCTTGACGTACGAGCGGCTCCCATAACTTCGTTTTTGTCCGGGTGGGATGCGTGAAGACCAGGTGCCAGGGACCTGGTGTGGTGGCGTAGCCCCCTTGCAGCCCCCTCACGCGTCATCCCGGAGGAATGTCGCGATATGGAGCCGCGAGGGGCCATCCTGAAGTTGAATGCACCCGCTGAGGCGCCCTCAGTTGTTTATCCCCAGTGCGGAGCATAGGGCTTCCATGTTGCGTGGGCATAGCCATTGGTGGGCCGTGTCGTCCGCCAGCGCGGAGCATGGGGCTTCCACTTGGGCGTGGGAATGGAACCCCTCCGCGTCCTCGGGGGGCTCCGGGCATGTACAACCCATTAAGTTTGTACGCATGGCCTGCACGGTAGAACTGGGAGGTGTATATGGGCGACGTGAGACGGCTCAGGTCCCACGTGGCCCTACCTCAAAGGCGGGTTGCACCTGAATCCTCTTGGTGGATGTCGTCGCTTCAAGTCCTGTACGTTTTGGAAAAACTTGCGCCGAATGGATTTCCAAAGGCCATCGCTTGAGAAGGCGAAACACCAATGACCCCAGGAGGTGATGTGAACGGGGCTGGCCCGCCAGACAGAGCTCAGCCAATGGATTTATCGACGCTACATGGATGGAGCCGAGCACAAACGCCGTGCCCAGACTTCTCATGCGACAACTCCGAAGAAAAAACACCCGGCACGCAGCCCCCTTGGCGGCGAAAGGCCGACCGGAACCATGCCGCGCGCCCTGACTTACCCACCCTCGATTAGCTCACGCGGGGGCGAAGAACCAAGGGCCATGCGAGGTGACGTACACGGGGCCGGCCCGCGAGACAGAGCTTGGCCACTTGGATTTTGCGACGCTGCAGGGACGGACCCGAGCACAGACGCCGTGCCAGCCCTTAATCATTAGGCGGTCAAGGGCAGGCTCATTAGGGCGCAGCGACATTCATGGCGGCGAAGCACCGAGCATGCAGGTTGAAATACTTAGGGAAATAGATTGAAAGCATATAAAAGTCCTAATCATGAGGGAAAACGCGGCTGAGGTGGGTTCTAGCCGTCCGAGGATAATGCAGCCCGGTGGGCGCCCCCTAAACTGAGCAAACCAAAAAGTTACCTGGGCAAACCGAAAAGTTACCTGGTACTGGGCAAATGGATCACCTGGCGGCGATGCCGCTGGGGCATGGTGGTAGTCGCAGGAGCTTGGCCCTATGCCTCCGCAAGCTCAGACTTCATGAGCCCGTCGCCTCCGGGGGCTCGGGGCTCCCGCTCGGGCCCGGCACCTCCTCCAACTCCTCATGGTGCCTAGCCCGGTATGGCGCGAACATGGACTGGGCAAGGCGCTGGAACGTGTCAGCCGTGTTTGCCAGCCCGAAAGGCATGCTGACGTGGTTGCGCGGGTAGGCCCTGCCGTGGCTAACGCGCGTCGGCCAGAAGATGTCCGATGATGCAGCCCTGTTGATGCTGGGTACGTTGGCGCAGACGCGCTGCGCGCCGCCCGGGTCGATGATGGCGACGACGCTGGGTGGTGCGGAGCCGCGCATCCCTCGCACAGCTTGCGCTTCCTGAAGTTCCTCGATCGCCATGGTGATGAATTCCCGTGAACTTGGCGCCCCACGCCGTGTTCCTTGCTCGGACGGGTACGTGCCGACGCACGCCCCCGAGTTGTGCCCGTGCACCTTCCTTGTCTCACTGGCCAGGTTGGAGGTCCTCTGGGTGGGAGCCCCCAAGCCCAACCCAAGGGAGGCGCCGAGCGGGCCTTCCTATGCGAGGGAGGAAGGGGCCTGAGCCCCTGGCACGGATCCTGAGGCACCGTCCTTGGGTTTTTCAACCCCCTGGCGTCCCTCGGAATGGAGTTGCTTCTTCTTCTTGGGGGTGTCCTCGCGGGGCAGAACTCCTCCTTCGTCGTCCGAGTGCTCGGCTGCCGCGGCATGGTAGGCGCGCTCGAGGGAGCACACGGCGTCCTTCTCATCGCAGGCGATAGTGATAACGCCGCCACTCCCTGGCATCTTGAGGACGTTGTAGCCGTGGTGGGTCACTGCCATGAACTTGGCGAGGGCTGGATACCCAAGGATGGCGTTGTACGGGAGGTGGATGTGAGCGACGTCAAAGACGATGATCTCGGTGTGGTAATTGTTGCGCCCGCCGAAGGTGACGGGTAGGCGCACTTGCCCGATGGGGACCGTGGAGCCGTCAGTAACCCCTGAGAAAGGCTTGGTTGGCATGAGCTGGTCATAAGGCACTTGGAGCGTTTCGAACGTCTCGATGGAGAGGACATTGAGCCCGGCGCCGCCATCGATGAGGGTCTTGGTGACGAGGACGTTGCTGATGGTGGGCGTGCATAGCATGGGGAGCGCGCCTGCCCTGGCCGAGCATCTGAGCTCATCCTTGGAATCGAAGGTGATGGTGCACTGAGACCACCTGAGGGGATGGGTGGCCTCAAGCTTTGGAAGTGCCGCGTTCACCTCCCGCAAGAATTGCTTGAAGACGCGGTTAGATGCCGGGGCTTGGGAACCGCCCAGGATGCAGGCTATTGCCCTGACCTCCTGGAAGCCCCCAGCCCCATCGTCCTGTCTGTCCCCTTCCTTCCTCCTTGGCGGTGGAGGCAGCGGGGGAAGGCCGGCCTCACGAGGGCGGACCTCGCGAGGCTGACCTCGACGTGAGCCCTCAGGAGGTTCGTCACGCCAGCGGTCCTCCCGTGCCTGGTCTCACCAATCCTGGCGCGGGTCTCGATTGTCCCAGCGGCCGCCGTCGCTGCCTCCGCCGCGTCCGTACCCTCGGTCTGTGCGCCCGGGGCGCCGGCCGAAGTGCTCGTCACGGACCACCCTGAGCTCCTGGCAGTCGATGGTGTTGTGGCTATTGGTGCCATGGAAGATGCAGAATGGGCGCCCGCTCGCGAGGAGTTCCTCGTCTCGGTTGCGCTTTGTCTCAGGCTCGGCCGCCAGTACCGCAGGCGCCTTGCGCTTTGGTTCCTTGGCCTTGGTCTTCTTGTCTTCAGGTTCTGCCTCCGGAAGCTCACGGAGGGAGAGGCGGCCCTCCTCGGCCTTCACGCACTTGTTCGCCAAGTTGAACATCTCCAAGGCTGAGCTCAGGTCATCGTGGATGGCCAGCTCCTCCCTCAGCCTCTGGTCCCTGACTCCGTCCGTGAATGCCGAGATGATGGCCTCGTCTGACGCCCTCGGGATCTTGAGGCGGGTGGTCATGAAGCGCTGTATGAACTTGTGTAGGGCCTCTTCAGGTTGCTGCTTCACGCGACGGAGGTCACCCACTCCAAGCACGCGGTCGCGGGTGCCTTGGAAGTTGGCGACGAAGCGCCCGCGCAGGCCTTCCCAGGAGGTGATTGACTCTTCCGGGAGGTTGAGGAGCCAGGAAAGTGCACCGCCTTTGAGCGCCATGGGGAACCAAGTTGCCATAACCTTGTCGTCCCCGCCAGCCGCCTGGATGCTCAACGAGTAGAGCTGTAAGAACTCGGCGGGGTCTGCGGTGCCATCGTAGCAAGGAGGCAGGTCAGGCTTGAACTTGCAAGGCCACACGGCCGGATGGAGCTCCGGGGCGATGGCGCGGCAGCCCACCGGGCCCACGGGCGGTGCGCGCTCGGGGAGAACCTCGTCTTGATGCTCTTGCACGGCTACCTCTAGGGGTGCCCGATCGCGCCGCTGGCGCGCCGGCGCTGGGAGCGCACGCGCGTCAACGCATGGCCGAGGCACCAACTGGCAGCTTACTTCTTCCCTTGCCCTTGCCGGGGGCCCGCGCGGATGGTCCCGCGGTCACGCTTCGCGCCTGGGCTCGGGGTCGACGTCACGCTGGGGAGGTGGAGGCGGCACATCCTGAGCCTCGTCACCTGCCAGGGAGGGTTGGGGCCGGAACGAGTAGGTGAACGCCGAAGCGTCGCCGGCTGCACTGACGAGCTCCACGACGCGGCCGAGCCAGTCATCGAGGCGGTTGGGGGCGGGGCAGTAGCGCAGCAGCTCGCGCGCCATGTTCAGTGTGCCTGACCCACGCGCCGGCCCTGGGCGGGCGTGGGAGGATGACCCGGTAGCCGGAACGATGGATGGAGTGGCGGTGCGGCCGTCACGCTGCGCGGTGACTGGCTGCGACGAGTCCTGCTGTTCGTGGGCTTCCGGTCCCGTGGCTGCGTTGGCCATAGGGGTGGGAGACCGGTGCATGGCAATGCAGCCCACCGGCGCCGTCTGGGCGACGCGGGCAGCACGGCGCTCGGCGGGCGTCGGCCATCGGAGTGGTGAGGCGGAGGAAGAGCGAGGCTTGAGGAAGACTCCGACACGCCCCCTACCTGGCGCGCTAAATGTCGGATTTCGGGCTCCGCAAAACCCTAAGGAATTCGAACCCAGGGGCGTGTGCGAAGATTCCCCAACAGCTTCGCCCCCTCCAAGCTCGCAACACAATACCCCCGCTCGATGGCGGAGAAGACGATGGCACACAAGAGTTTACCCAGGTTTGGGCTGCTGCGAAGCGTAAAACCCTACTGCTACTTTTGGTGGATTGCCTCGCGAGGAGGTTTGTGGATGAACTAGTACAGCGGTGTGTTTGCGGGGTGGGTTGCCTCTTTCCTCTACCGAGCTACTTGGTCTCTATTTATAGTGGCCCGGGTCCTCTTCCCTTATCGCAATGGCGGGAAGGGATCCCACAACAGCCAAATTTGAAAGGGGACAGGAGGTACACCCTATCCTGACGAAAGGCGGTCTTCGCCTGCAAAGTTGGTGATGGTGACGCGGTGGTGGGCTCCCCGGTAACATCCGTCCTGCTGCGCTCGCTGACCCGGTCTTGTTGCACTGGAATGGAAACCTTTGGCGGGGCTCCTTGGGAACCCGCGTTCGTCCTTGTCGCCTTTGCACAAAAGAGGAAACTGTTCCTTCTGGCGGGCTAGCGCCCGCCTGGCCTGGCTGTCGTTACCCCTGACATCCTGAGGCCCGGCGTTGCATAGGGATCTCCGCCGCTCGAGAGGAGGCCTGAGGAGGACCTCCCCTTCTGCCTTGACGCTATCCTTCTCGCGAGGATGGGCTCCTCACGAGGGTCTTGTCTTGAACGAAGCCACGCAGGGCCGTACGGACCGCCAAGTGGGCCACGCCCTGGGCCGCAAGCAGGCAGGTCTGGGTACCCTGGTATCCAGAACGCCGACAAAGTCTGTCACCATCCCGAGTACATGCGCCAGCTCAGGTCTTAGGACACAGAATGTATGTTGTACTAGAGACTCACAGATGACCTATCGCTGCGTCTCATAGTTGGGTCTGTCCAACTCAGACCTTATCTCGACTCGGATCCAACTACGTCGAATCCGACCAGATCTTTCTGAGTCCATATTATCCGGCTAGCATCCAATGCTACATGGCTAGTGAGACTGGACCATCCATTGTGTCATATGCTAGTCTAACTGGCTGAGCGTCCACACAGCCTTTACGACTAGGGACCATTTAGGACAGTCATCATACAATGCATAGTCTCACAAACAAGTCACGTACTTGTCAATACACATCATTGATAATGTCCAAGGACTATCTTTATTCATAAATACATAGGAAATATCATCATACACGATTGCCTCTAAGGCATATCTCCAACATTTTAGGGATTTGAGAGCACTTGATCTATGTCTTGGCACTCAACTCGCGGATTCCCGAGGTGACATTGGGGTAATCTATGCATAGGGGTTGATGCACGTTTTCATCCTACTTTCTCCGGTAGAAATCTTGGGGCACTCTTTGAGGTTCTTTGTGTTGGATTGAGTGTTATGAATCTGAAATTGTTTGATGCGTATCGTATAATTAACTCATGGATACTTGTAGTGACATTGGAGTATCTAGGTGACATTAGAGTTGGTTGATGCGTATCATATGGTGTTATTTTAGTACGAACTCTTGGATAGATTGATCAGAAAGGATAACTTTAAGGTGGCTTCGTACCCTGTCGTGGTTTTGTCACGGCAGATGTTCTCATAGGAGAACTTAGGTGTGAGGCCATCGCCGTTGTGTGGCGTCTCAAAGGGGTTGATCGGGAACGAGAGACGGTTTTACCCAGGTTCGACCCCTCCGGAGGGGGTAAAAGCCTACGTCCTGCTTTGGTGTCTATATTGATGGTGATCTCAATTACAAGGGTGCGGAATCGCTGACCTAGCTTTCGAGAGTTTCTAACCTGTCTATCTCTAATGACTTGAGCTCGAGGGCTCACCTGTATATATAGGTTGAGGCCCCCGGGTTTACAAGAGTACGAGTCATATAAAGTCTCGTGACCTATTACAATTCTACCTCATCTTGTCTCCCAAGTTAGGAAAATTCCCGGCGTCTTCCACCTCATGGGCCTTGAGTCGCCGTCTTCTTATGCTGGTCCGCCAAGCGACTCACTTGGTAAATCCTCAACGCTTGCCTTTCCGTCATCTCCACAACCCATTAAGTATATGGTTTATAAGCCGCCTACGGTCTAACCCGACCCAAATGGTGGGTTATACCGTGGGGTCATACCCCCGACATGAGGCCCCAGGTTGATTTGAACTTGTTCATGTCAATCTTCCTTGCTTCCATCAGGCGGCTTAGCCTTTGCTTTTTATTTGTATCTCCTCAGTTTCTTCAAACGCCAGCTTATGGCACTTTCAGACTTCATAATTTTCCTTGGAACAATTGCTTATGATGTCACCCGCCAAAATTTTAGAGAAGGCATGATGACGTTTCAACGGATCTTTCGCACTTATCCGCGTATCCCGAAAATCGAGGCGTCATCTTTTGTAATATTTACTGTGTCTCCTTGTTTCCTGTGCCTGTAAGTTGCCTCTTCAGGTTCTCATCCTATAAATATTCATGGTGCAGCCCGTTAGGCACTTTCCACTCCTTCTTCTTCCTCTCGCTTCCTCTTTCAGTCGAACACCGCCGGAACTCGAGGACATTGCCAAGGTCTTACAAGCGTGCCGTTTAGGCCAGCGGATCTTTTCTCAATTGCCAGAACGAGCACCGTCGACTCCCTCTTGTTTCAACCAGATCTGGTACGTTCCATCCCCATTTAGGGTTTTGATGCTTGCTAGTGTTCATGCCGTGTTCTTCATATTCGTCA
Organism: Elymus sibiricus; assembly: GCA_039707655.1. Taxonomy (NCBI): domain Eukaryota; kingdom Viridiplantae; phylum Streptophyta; class Magnoliopsida; order Poales; family Poaceae; genus Elymus; species Elymus sibiricus. The sequence continues at coordinate 221,820,114 of CM077665.1, forward strand.
GAACTACCGCTTATAGATCCATAGCTCCTTTCACTCTCGTAATATCCGTAGCCCGGTGGTATTCTCCGCATCTCTCATGAATAGATTTAAAAAACGATGCCTTGAATGGCAGTCTCAAATGCCCCAGTTCGGTTTCTCCACCCGTCAGAACATATTTTACCTTTATTTTCTTACATTTACCTAGATCTTCTGCTGCAATTCATCCTGGCAGAAACTTGTTTGCTCATAAAATCTTTGCTAAGTCCCATGAAAACATGACTTGCCTTTATGCTCCTCCGGCGGCTTAAATTATTGTCGGCTCAAATATTTTTTCACATTGACTGTAACCTTTCTTACTTATGGTCAATCCGTAAATTGGAGGATTATGTTGTGCTCCAATTTGTTTTTCCCATCTTGTTTGCAGTTATTCTGTAACCCGCCATGGTACCCAAGAATGCCAAAAATTGCAACTGGGTCCGGTCCCGGGAATCCAAACTCACTTTGGATAATCTTGTGAGCCAAGGATTCCTATCGGCTCGTAAGGATATTGAATGGCATGCTCCCAAAGAGGAGCCTTATCCCCAACCTCGACAAGGGGAAGTTACCATCTTTGCTGATCATCTACGTAGGGGCTTTCGACTCCCCGGCTCAAAATTCTTCAGAGATCTGGTGCATTTCTTCAACCTCCGCCCCCAGGATATTTCACCTAACTCAATGACCAACATCTGCCAATTTCACGTTTTATGCGAAGTTTATTTCCAGGTCCCCGGACTAACAACTTTTATGATAACAGTCTGCTCATGCTCAAGGCGTTTTATTCACTGACGGAGCAGCTCTATACTGGGAGTCACCTCGCAATTAAGGCGACATTTGGGAGAAACAACCTTTAAAATATATCAACAATGTATTGGAAAATCTCTCCGTTATCCCTCAGTATATCCCAGAGTTAAAGAGATCAGCCGCCCGATCTGGCGCAATATATGCATTGAGCCGGGCTTTAGCTTACGGAGAAGAGCTTGATCCAAACGAGCTGGCAAAGGGCTTTCCCGAATTTAAAAATGATGGGTCAGAATTTTCCCCGGAAGACTATGCGGCTTGTGTCAAGGATGCTCAGATTCTGTCGACTCAGCTGGTCTCCGAGATGAAGCTAAGGAGCTATCAGGCGGCTTATGGTGCCAACCATACTCGGATTCCTCCACCTGATCTGATAACAAAAAATCTGGCTCCTCAACGGCGCGAGCACGTTTTTGCCCCTGAAGTTGACCCGTCTTCAATTCTTGATGATGAGGCTGTGTTCCAGTCTTCCTTCAGATTCAGGAGCCAGAAGACCAGTCGGTGGACAACCCGGAGGCGTCTCATGCGCAAGATTAGCTGCTACTGACCCGGATCATGTGGTCGGTGATTTGAGCTTCCTGAACTGTTACCTTGTCAACTTAAGCCCCCATGTATGGGCGGAAAAAACAATTTGTGGCCTCATGTAATAGGAATAGTTGAACACTTGTCGTGCCATCGTGGACGTTTTGCACCTTTGATGCTAGATTCTTTATCTGATGTTTCCTCACCCCGTCTATGCAATCCTTCCATTGACGGGCCTTTCAATAAGATATAGCTGGGCAAAATAACCCGGCCTTCGATTTTGATTTTAACAACCTATTCCTCTTTCAACAATGTTGAATTTGTAGGATAGCTCGTTGATTGGCTGTTCACGCAAACTCAATCGTTTAACCCGGTCTTTGAAAACAGGGGCCGGTAATAATTTTGTACCTGAAACTTTGCTGTAATAAACAAGCCAAATAAGACAAAGTTGATAAGCCGACTCAATGAATCTTGGCCAAAATTGACGTCCAAGCTTGAGGTCCTTTGTTAGCCTCTTTAAGCAATAACATAATCTGTTGCTGTCATGCAACCAATAACCCGGTTATTTTATACAAAAGTTGGTAAAAACAGGGTCATGCCCAAAGTATTTTTGTGTGATGAGCTTCATCGGATAGTATTCATGTTTGGGGGTTATTTCCCGAAGGTTAGAAATATATGGTAGCTCCCCCTTGAAGGAACCTTTAGTGGTCCTAGCCTTAATGTAAAGGACACATGATTATAATGCTGGCTTTCGAGGCTCGACAGAAAAAAGACCGACTTTCGAGGCTCGGGTCTTGCTTCAATGAAGCGGGTATGATAACCCATGATTTATCCTAGCTTTCCGTATGCCGGCTCTCACATGACTCAAGCCGGTGTTTTAACCTTAACAAGTTCAGGGTCCACAAAAGGATTGACTTGTTAAGAGTTCACGGGGTCATCTTCATCGGAGTCGCATCAAGCATACAGGCAGGTTTAACCATACATGGCGTTTATTTTCGCCTGGTCAAGAGGGTGAGAAAGCTAAGCCCGATGGGCTGGAAGCCCCCAAATGCCTTTAATAAGGTGGCATTAATATGCCGGGTCACAAGGGTGAGAAAGCTAGACACGATGAGTCGGAAGCCCCCAAGTGCCCATTGTTTCAGAAAATAAAGACCAAACTCATCTTGTAAGTTGAAACGACAAAATACGCTGACTTTATTCATAACTGAAACATAAAGAAGTATATACAGAATTCTGCAAGGGGGGAGGAAATTAAAAAAAAGGAGCCGACAGAGCTAAGTTTAAATAAGGCCATCGGGGTTCCAGGGCCGGCTTATTTCCCTCTTGGAGACGTAAGATTTCATCTTTGATATCCTGCAGAATATGAATTTTATTCAGGGATTTAGGTGCTAGTGGTACTGACCGCTATTCAACTCCTTGGGATTACTTTGAAATCCTCCTTGGTTGTTATGCTGATTGCTCTGGCCAGGATGTTGTCCGTTGCCATGATTTCCCTGATGTTGAAAACTAGCCCCTGGGCCTCCTTGTGACCCGCCAGGTCCATGCTGACCCGGATTTGGTCCACCATTGCCTTCTGAATTATTCTGGAAAGCCTGGCTATGGAACTCTTGCATGATATAACAATTCTCCCAAGAGTGGCTGGCCGACTTATCTTGGGTGCTGTGCTTAGGGCAAGGTGCTTTAAGCGCCTCTTCATAATTGCGAGGTTTGTTCCCATTGTAAGCTCCTCCGGGTCGACCGTTCTGGCGCTGGTTCTTAAAACCTATATTAGTATTGGCCACGAAATCGGACCCGCCATCCGACTGCTTCCGCTTATTGTTATTCTGAGCCCCCTGGTTGCCCCCATGGCCGTGCTGGCCTTTTCCTCCTTCAACTTTGTTGCCTTTGGAGGTTTTGTACTCGTCTGAACCGGGGTCCTTTGTGCTATCTGACTCTGCATATCTGGTGAGGACGTCCATCAAGTCGCCCATGTCTTGCACCTTTCGCTTGAGCCGCCCGAGCTTCTGGACCAAAGGCTGAAAGTGATAGTTCTTTTCCAATATCAGGACTGCCTGAGCTGCCGTGATGCTGTCTGACGAGTGGATGATTTCTGCGACCCGGCGTGTCCAATGGTGCACCGACTCATCTACTCGTTCAACGCAATGTTGTAGATCTACTATCGTCATAGGCTTCTTGCAGGTCCCTTGGAAATTCTTGATGAATCGTTCTTTCAGCTCGGGCCATGTGTTGATGGAGTTAGGAGTCAAGTTTTTCAACCACATCTGAGCCAGGCCTTCCAACATCATGGTTAAATATTTAGCACACACAGCGTCGCTGACATCCAGCATGTCCATTGCCAACTCGTAACTCTCAATCCAAGACGCCGACTCAATATCTGCCGTGTAGTTTGTGTCGGTGTTCTGGGAACGGGGTACCCAGACCTGCCAGCCTGTGGCCCGGGGCGCGGCCCATTCCGCCGGCCGGTACGACCAGGCACAACCCCACTCAAGGCAAGGCCCTCGCGAGGACCCGAGCTCACGAGGGAAACAACACCAAGATCAGCAGGGGGTGGGCCTCCTTAGGCCCCCTCCGGAGCGGGGGAGATCTCTATGCAGAACCCGGCCTCAGGAGTCAAGGATGACGCAAGGAAGGACAGGCGGGCGCCAGCGTGCCAGGCGATGCAGTTTCCCCTTTGGTGCAAAGGGAGAGGGACATACGCGGGTTCCCAAAGCGCCTCCCAAAGGTTTCCATTCCGGTGCAACAAGACCACGACCACGAGCCCCGCAGGGCGGATGTCATCGCCGAGCCCACCTCTGCATCATCGACAGCTACTTTGCAGGCGAAGACCACCTTTGGACAGGGCGGGGATGTACTCCTGTCCCCCTTCAAATTTGGCCATTGTGGGATCCCTTCCCGCCATTGCGATAAGGGAAGAGGACCCGGGCCACTGCTATATATAGAGGCTAGGCTGCACCGTAGAGAGGGACTGGACCGAAAGGCTAGCAGAAGGCCAAGAACACCACTCAAGCGCCCTCACGAGGCTCCTCACCACTGTACTAGTTCATCCACCACACCTCCCCGAGAGGCAATCCACCAAAGCAGGAGTAGGGTATTACGCTTTGCAGCGGCCCGAACCTGGGTAAACCACCGTGTTCATCTTCTTCCTCGTCATCATGCGAGTTCGCCGTAGTAACCATCGTGTAGCGAGCTAAGTTGGGCGAAGCTGCAGGGGATCTTTGCACACACCCCTGTGTTCGAACCTTGAGGGTTTTGCGGAGCCCGAAATCTGACATTTGGCGCGCCAGGTAGGGGGCATGTCGAAGTCTTCCTCAGGCCTCGCCTCGCCTCCGCTCGCCGCACTCATGGCAAAAGGACGTCGAGCCCCTGCTGAGCGGCGGGCTGCCCGCGTGGCGCGGGCGGTGCCAGCGGGCCTTGGCACCCCGCGTCGTTCTGCCTCCTCGTCGGCGGGTGCCATCAACGGCCGGGCCCTCAACAGGCGCCGGGGGCTGCCGCCTTCACCATCCAGACGGCACGCCCTTGCCGCCCCGGCCCTTCCCCGCACCCGGGCCACGCCGCCGCCCTTCCGGGTCTGCCACGACCCGACGCACACACATGTCGCGCTCCTCATGGCGCACGAGCTACAGCGCCAACACGCTGCGCGCGATCGCCGCAACGACTGGGCCAGGCATGCTCCCAGACGCGTCACCGCCACCAACGAGACCCAGGTGTACCTCAGCGAGGCTCGTGCTTGTGAACTCGCTCAACCGGCTGGCACATCGCCTAGGCCGCACGGGCGGGCTCGGGATGTCCGCGGTGACCGGCGCTCGCCGAGGGCCTGGCCCGAGTCACCAGGGGCTTAGGAGCTGGCCGCAGGCGCCCGCAGAGACCGGTGGGAGGTGCTAGCCACGCGAGAGGGGCGTCGCCTCGCGCTCCTCAGCACGCCCACCAGAACCAGAGGCTTGACTGCGCCGGTGCCTGGGGGCTCGAGCAACTCTACAACGACCATGTTGACGAGTGCCTAGGCCGCGAAGGAAGCAACGCTGGCTACCACGGCGACAGGAGGCACGTACGCGACTTCGCGGGTGGCTCTCGCGCGAGCTGGTATGCACAGCCTCGCGAGGGCGGCTTGCGGGGTTGGCCTCGCGAGGATGCCCGGCGTAGGTAGCTTCGCGAGGCGCACCCGCTGGTAGGGAGCTGCCTTGAGCAGGCATCTAGGTCTGGGGACCGGGGGTCACTTGCCTGGGAACGGAGGGTGGAACATGCGCCCACGTCCCCGGGTCGGATGGCCCCAGCTTGGAGACGGAGGGTGGAACACACGCCCATGTCTTCAGGCCAGATGATCCCAACCTGGAGACGGAGGGTGGAACACACGCCCATGTCTCTGGGGCGCGCGACGCCCGCTTGGAGACGGAGGGTGGAACATACGCCCATGTCTCCGGGTCGGGTTTCGTTCGATCACCAGCGGGCGATCATGTACTCGCCCATGTCCCCAGGCCCAGCTAGCCCAGCCTGGGGGCAGGGCCTCGAGTACATGCGTGGGGACCCCAGGCACCCCAGCGAGGCGCGCTGGGGCACTGCCCGGTGTGCCGGCCTCGCACGCAATGGAGGGGCACCACTGGACCCGACCCGCGGCGCAGGGGGTTGCACCATCACCACGACGACGGCACCCGGCCATGGGCTTTGGGGTGCCCAAGGCCCTTTTCCGAGGCGGGCCCTCCCGTCGGAGAGCGCGAGGGGCTCCCCCTATGCTCGAGGGCCCGTCCGGAGCCGACCCTACTTCGCCACACCAAGCCTGGGGGCTGGGAGTGGGCTTCATGTCCGCGAGGCATGGAGCTCCCTGTACATCCCCAGGACCAACCCGTGACACTCTCACGTAATAATGAGTGGGCTGTATACGCCCGGAGCCCCCCAAGGATGCGGAGGGGTTCCTTCCCACGCAATGTGGAAGCCCCATGCTCCGCATTGGCGGACAACACTGCCCTCCAATGGCTATGCCCACGCAACGTGGATGCCCTATGCTCAACGCTGGGGGAAGACGAAGACGAAGACTACCCTAAGAGCCGGACGCGGCCGTTTCTCGCTCCTTTTTGTATTCGAAGTTGCCGCCTTTGAGAATCCTTTTTGTACTCGAACTTGCCGCCTTTTGGAATGGAACTTGGTGTTCTTGCATTTTTCTTCTGGAGGGAAGGGGTGTTGCTCTCTTTGATAACAATCCTCGTTTTCCGCCTCGCTTTCTTCGGGGCAAGCACTCGCCTGCTCCCCCCCCTTGCGCCCCGCGAGCGTGGGCTGGAGGGACGGTGCCAGCACCTCGCCAAGGCTTTGGCGCCCGGGTCTTCTCGTGGCACTCCCGAGAGGGTCAGCAGGCGCGTGCCGTTTTTCGCTCGCTCGGAGGCCCCGCCTATGGCCCAACGCGTTATATCAAGAGCCCCTGGGGGATCGCACCTCCCGGGGCAGGAAACGGAATTTTTTGGGAGCCGCTTGAGCATCAAGGGGGGCTCCTGAGCAACGCGCCTCAGGAGCCTTACCGGTCATATAGCCACTCGCCCCTTGATGTCGTCCTTGGTGATCCGGTCGGCATCAAGGGTGTCGAGGTCTCACCTCGTAGTGCGTCCTTGGTGATCCGGTCGTACATTACGGTGGTCGAGAAATGTGCGGGACTGGGACCTGCCGACGTAGAGCTGCATGAGCGTCAAGGGGGGCTCCTGAGCAACGCGCCTCAGGAGCCTTACCGGTCATATAGCCACTCGCCCCTTGATGTCGTCCTTGGTGATCCGGTCGGCATCAAGGGTGTCGCGGCCTCACCTCGTAGTTGCGTCCTGGTGATCCGGTCGTACACTACGGTGGTCGAGAAATCTGCGGGACTGGGGCCTGCAGACACAGAGTGCCGAAAGGGCTCCCAACTTGCCTCACTCGTAAGAAAGAGAAACCCTCAGGATGTCCGGACCCCCCCCCAAGCGCCACTGCTAAACCTCCCTGACGCAGAAGGCTACCGCGAGCATGCCGATCGGATTGGAAGCGACCCCAGGCAAAAGGAAGCGCGGCGCAACACACCTCGTCATTCGGGAGCACATTCAAGGGTATTTTCCAAAATAAATTAGGGTTGCCACTAGGCCACATGCATAACCCTGCCAGGAAAACAAGAAGGCTGCTCAAGGGGACATGTAGTCGCCGCCACTCTCGTCATCACCGCCACCGGCGGCCTCGTGCTTCCCGGCTCCAGCATGGCCCTTGGCTTCGTCGGAAGAAAGCTCCGCTATCAGGTCTTCCACATGGTCCTTGACCCACTCGGCGAGGGCAGCGCGGGTCACTTCAGGCACGGGACCAAGCACCGCCCCGAAATCGAAGTGCGGGTCGAGACGAAGGAGGTGGCTGAAGACGTTCGAGGCCGCCCGCGTGAGGAGGTCGCGGCGCTTCTCCTCCACAAGCACGTGGATCTTCTCCGCACCCTCCTCAAGGCACTCCACGACCCTGGAAAAGAATCCCAGGTACCCAGCGTCGTCTGGAACCAAGGGGCTCGAGACGCTCGCACCGCAGATGTCGCTCAAGGCCCGGTTGGCCCTCCCCTCGAGGGACTGGAACATCTGGGAGCGCGTGTACTGGAGGTTGCGAGCACGGTCTACCTCGTCCGAAGCATTCTCCGCCAGGGAAGCAACGCCCTTTACTTGTTTATAGAGAAAAGCTAGCTCGGCCTCGGCAGCGGCCTGGGCGTCCATCGCGGCTCGCCGGCGTCCCTCCTCTTGGTCTAACCTTTTCTTGAGGACATCAACCTCGCCTTTCAGGTGGTCACATCGTTTGCAGTAATGGGACTCCTGGAGCTTCAGCTTCACGCGATAGTCCTGGAGAAGGGAACGCCAAGCCTTTGCCACCTTGTGTTGACACCAGATTTTGGCATGGACAAAAACGTAATTAAGAAGGTCTCAAATGGAAAAGTGCTCAAAGTGAGAAAGCTCTGTATCGTCAAAGGGAGAAACTTTGATATTTGGGTCATAGCCATCCGACCTCATCTCTAAGGCCGAAGTTGTGTTCGAAGTACTGGGATTTTGTATCCAGAACACTATTCGGCTGATTACGCCCTCAAGATGATCTCATATGAGAAAACTTTCTACATGAATTGTCTTCGTCTTGTCGAATCGGTCGATTTTCATATAAACATCGTCTCAATCCGAGTTCGTATGCAAAAGTTAGAGCTATCTGAATGCAGCCATGTCAAGAGGCGAAATAAGACGCGGGAGACCAGACACGTCTTGGCGAGTGTCTGATGCAATGCGTGAGAAATTAGCCATTCAAGATGGCCTTGAATCGAAAAACGTTCAACATGAAAGTTGTTCGTAACGTCGAAACGGTCAACTTTGCTTTTGGGCACATTTTCATCCGAGGTTGTTTACTGCCACAAAAAAGACCCGCAAGATACAGCCAGAAAGCTTGCCGGGATGGAAACCTTGCCGGGGAAATCTTGCCGGGATGGAAACCTTGCCGGGGAAATCTTGCCGGGATGGAAATCTTGCCGGGATAGAAAACTTGCCGGGGAAATCTTGCTGGGATGGAAACCTTGCCGGGATGTGAAAGCTTGCCGGGATGGAAACCTTGCCGGGGAAAGCTTGCCGGGGTGGAAACTGTCAAATCCGACCAGAAGCTAAAGATGAGTTTAAATAATTATCTAGATGGCTTTGGATGAAAAAGTGTTCAACATGAAAGTTGTTCGTAACGTCAAAACGGTCAACTTTGCTTTTGGAGTCATCATCATCCGACATAGTATACGACCTGCAGAGACGTTGCAAGAGTCGGACGGTCCAATCAGCTACATAACCGAGTCCGACTCGAAATTAAAGATGACCCCGTGGAGTATTCAAGATGGCCTTATTTGGAAAAGTGATCAACATACGGATTATTGGCCTCGTCGAAGCGCACAAAATTCGTGTTTGAACCATCTCCATCGGAGGTCATGTGCAGATTCCACGGCCCACGCAAGGAGCAAGACAGAAGATTGGACCAGATTCGGGTTGAATCCGAGCGGGACCAGAACTAGGACTCTAGGACGTGAATTGATGTTATTTTCTTGTAAGGAAAGCCTAGATGAATCCTTTGCTTGTACGGAAAGTCCAGCCGCCTCTTATATATGTTGGGGGGTGACGGCCGATTGAAAAACACACAATCGAACAAACACATCTACTACTTTTTCGTACTTTTACTTTCGTTTACTATTTTCATCTTTGTTGCTTTGCTCGTAAAGCATCCGTCCCTCCTCTCCGAAATCGAGGAACCTTCTTTGTTGCTTTGCTCGAAAAGCATCCGCCCCTCGCCGCGAAAGTGCGAGGATTATCGTTGTGTTGCGCGGTGGGAATTTCCTCGCCAACACAAATTGGCGACTCCGCTGGGGACCGAAGAACGCCGAGTACTTCCAATCTACTCGGCGACAAGAAGAACAAGGGCAACATCTACTCAGGACATGATGAATACCGAGTCCAGGAACGGGAGCAACATCGACCCGGAGAATGTCATCGCCGTTACGTTCGATGACCTGTCGGAAGATGATCGGCGCGAGTTTGAACAGGAGCTCGAGAGACAGAACGCTGAAAAGAAGAACATGTTTTTGGCGGGATACCAAAAGACAAGGAACGGCGTCGTCAAAAAGGTAGTTGCGCCAAGTCCTTCCGATGCTGAGGTAAAAAAGCCAACCGAAGAGATTGCTCATTTAATTGATGTGTCCGTAGCTAGCAAATTTGGATCCGACATGACAAATGCGATGAACACACTTTCTAAATCCATGGCTGATAAATTTGAAGAACTTGAAAAGCGATTTAGCAAAGGTTTAGGGGATGGTTCATCTCATCATATTCAATCATTAGGGCAACATGTTGAAAGTGCATCGGCTAACAGAGATCAAATTCATGCTGTTCTAAACAATGATCAAAGTGGCCGGAACTATACTAATAGTTCGGCCCATAACTTTATCCCTAGTGTTGCTCCTCCTATCGTTTCTACTTCGGTTGCGCAAAGTTATGATAGCAATAACCGAAGTAGGGTTTTGAATTCAAATCTGCAGCAACCCTACTATCAAACAGTAGCATATACCACGCCACCGAGTTACAATCAACTCAGAGCAAACTCACCTACGAGTTACAATCAATTCGGTACGAACCCTCACCGAATTGTAAATAATTCAGAGGCTATGCCGCCAGCTGTCAGTACCGGGATTCCATATGGGCCGGTACTTGATTCGCAAGCTAATGATCCTCCGTTGCAAACTTCACATGCTCAAACCATATTGCCGGAGAATCCACCACATGCTGTTCCACAAACATATGTTAGTGTGAAAGATCAAATAACTGAGATCCTGAGTCAATACAGTTTGGCGCCGAAAGGTGTGGCACGTACCTATCGGAAACCATACCCCGAATACTTTGAATCCACTCCTTATCCTTGAGGTGTTAGGATCCCTGATTTTGTTAAATTCACCGGGGAAGGTGGTAGGTCTACTGTTGAACATGTGGCACAGTTCTTAGCACAATGCAGTGAGTTTGGTAATTCAGATATTTATAGAGTTAGACTATTTCCTTTGTCTTTAACCGGCACTGCATTTACTTGGTTTTCATCCCTTGCTCCTAACTCTATTTCTTCATGGGTACAGTTAGAGCAGCGATTTCATGAGTACTTCTATAGCGGTGAAGCTGAGCTTCGGCTTTTTGACCTAACTATGGTTAGGCAGAAGTATAATGAGCTGGTGCATGATTACATTAGAAGGTTTAGGGATGTAAAGAACCGCTGCTACAGCTTAAATATAGCCGAAAAAGATTTGGCTGATCTAGCTTTTTCGGGTTTGCATGCTCACATTAAAGATAAACTAGAAGGGCAGGAATTTTTAGATGTAAACCAAGTATTACAAAAGGCTTTGGCGCAGGAAAACCAAGCTAGAGAAGTTAAGCAATCTAGTCGGTTCAGAGAAAACAAAAATAAAGATAAGGTTATTCCTGCTGTTAATACTTTAGAGTGTGAAGATGATTCGACTAGTGATGATGATCTAGACATATGTGTAGCCGAGTGGATCCAAACGCCAAAGTCTAAACCCTTTGCATGTCCAGCTTTAAAACCTACACCTGCTAAAAAAGATGAGGTTAAATATACTTTTGATGTTAGCAAGTGTGATAAGATCTTTGATATGTTATTGCAAGGGAAGCAAATAAGATTGAGAGGAAATCATGTGATCCCATCTCTGGAAGAATTGGGACGAAGAGCTTACTGTAAGTGGCATCATTCTTTTTCACATGCTACTAATGATTGTAACATTTTTCGTCGACAGGTGCAATCGGCCATTAACGAAGGACGATTGACATTCATAGAGGATGCCAAGATGAAGCTCGATAGTGATTCTTTCCCTGTTAATGTGATCGAGTTTGAAGGCAAAAAGATGCTAATTCGGTCGGATCAGGCCGAGTCAGCCAAGGAGAAAAATACTGTTGATGAGAATGCTCTACCAAAAATGATTAAACCCAGGAACCCAGAGGTCGGAGTATGGAAAGTCAATGGAAAGAAAAAGCAAGGTCCAAGACCAAAGCCGACTGTCAACATGCTGTTGGAAAAATACACTTCGCGTAGAAACAGCAATGTGTTCGATCGGCTTGGGGGAGTCAAGCGTCCGAGGTCCCCTCCTAGACTTGATGATCATGAGCATTGGGGGAGAAATTCATATGAGCAACAGCCATGTTTTCCAATGCAACCGGCTTATTGGGGATGCCCACCTCCTATGCACCCATATTTTCCTCCGTGTCCTCCGTGGGGGTTTAATCCTTGGGCACCACACCCTATGGGGCCACCGGGTTGTTTTCGGCCAGAATGGAATCAGCCGAGTAATATGCACAGGTGGCCAGTGCGTCAGAAAAGGACTCGGTTTGATGAAGACACGATTCGAAGGGATCGGTTACCAGTGCGCCAAGTGGCTGACAAAAATAGTAATGGCCGTGGGCTCACTTGGGTGCGTAAGTCTGCAAAAGAACTCGGTGAAAAGAAAAGTCCAGGAAAGGAGGACATTGCCGAGTTGAAAGATAATTCTGTTCAGGAAAAAGATGCTAATGCACATACTGAATCTGCCGGCGTAACTCGGAAAATTGGAGCGGTTGGTGTGATAATTGATCCACTCATCAAAGAGAACAGCTCACGTGCATCCCCTGGACAGTCTCCAGTTATTTTTGGCTCGCTCAATCATGGGAACCCAAATACTAATGGAAGCCAGAAATTTGCAGCAGGGGGTGTATCGCATCAGCAGAAGGGTGTTTCGGCTACTCGGAACAGGCCGAGTTACATGAGAAACAACATGCCGAGATACTCAGGAGGCAGTCAGTACAGGCCGGGTTACTCGGGGGGCAACAGGACAGTACGTCAGAAAATGCCGAGTAGTTCGGGGGGCAGCAAATCTGTCGCTCCAGGGACCAAACCAGAACCTCAATGGTGTCCGACAGGATTAAATCACACTCAGAATCGCCGAGTGCAGCGGCTGCGAGCGTTGGAAATCGAAAAAGAAATAGCCGAGAAAAAGCGGGATGAGCAATTCAATGAGGATAGACCAATGATACCCCGACTGGTGTGGAGAGAAAAGCGCATATCAAAAGAAGAAGATGCAGTTCCCGATAACTCGGTTGATGCTCCCACTGGCTCGGTTGATGCAGTCACCAATTATTCGGAAGATATCGCTCACAATCCGGAAGATGGTGGCGATTGCTCGGAAGATGATGGCAAGTACTCAGATGATGACATGACAGATGACAAGGTTGACGGCGTCAACTCGGAGAATGGCAACAATATATTCACTGATATGGATATTAACATGGTTTTTGCATTGCCCGCCGAGTTCCGCGCACCTGAGTCTAAGGTTGCTGAGTTAATTCTTGGGCCGGGTAAGGCTATGTTCGAATAACCAGAAAAACCCGACCAACACTTGAAGCCGTTATTCATCAAAGGACATGTTGATGGCAAGCCTATTGGGCGTATGCTTGTTGATGGCGGCGTAGGTGTGAATATCATGCCTCTTTCGGTGTTTTCCAAGCTGAACCGAAAGGAGAGCGAGCTAATGAAGATCAACATGGCGCTCAGTGGGTTTTCAGGAGAGCTATCTGAAGCCAAAGGCGTTATATCTATGGAGCTTACAGTCGGAAGCAAGACATTGCCGACTGCTTTCTTTGTAGTCGATGTCAAAGGCCGATACAATATTCTATTAGGGCGTGACTGGATCCATGCGAATTGTTGCATTCCATCTACTTTGCATCAGTGCTTAATTCAATGGGTAGATGATGATGTAGAAGTGATTGGGGCAGACAACTCAACTTGCATAGCCTTGACAGAAGCGCCGGTTGATTGGCAACTCGATGATATGCAATGCTTGACCGGTAGAGATCTATCGGACTATGATTACATTAGTATAGGTCGAGATGGTTTTGTACCTATAAATGTACAGCCGGCTGATGTAGCTCGGCTTAATGATCTATCTATATAAGTGATGAATAAAGAAGATAGCATTAAATGGTTACAAAAACGTACAGAAGAATATCGTTCCGGAAAGAACGATATGCATGAGACTATTGAAGAATTTGAAGACATGGACAAGCTTGGGCATGGATTCTCATCGGCTGATCCACTTGAAGAAATAGACATTGGTGATGGGAGCACTCCGAGACCTACATTTATCAATGCTAATTTAAAAGCCGATCAGAAAAGCAAGGTAACCGTGTTACTTAAAGAATTTGTTGATTGCTTTGTTTGGAATTATACCGAAATGCCTGGCTTAGATAGAGATTTAGTGGAACATAGATTACCTATCAAACCTGGTTTTAGGCCGTATAAGTAACCGCGTAGAAATTTTAATCCTAACATGTATCACCGTATCAAAGAAGAAGTTGACCGGTTGATAAAAGCAAAGTTTATTCGGCCATGTAGATATGCGGATTGGGTGTCTAATATTGTTCCTGTTGAAAAGAAGAATACTAGCAAAATTAGAATATGTGTTGATTTTAGGGACCTGAATAAGGCTACTCCAAAAGATGAATATCCTATGCCTATTGCCGACATCCTTATTAATAATGCTTCGGGACAAAGAATAATCAGTTTTTTAGATGGCAATGCTGGTTATAATCAAATATTTATGGCCGAAAAGGACATGTCTAAGACTGCTTTTCGGTGCCCTGGCTTTGTCGGTTTGTTTGAGTGGGTAGTCATGACTTTTGGGTTGAAGAATGCCGGTGCTACATATCAACGTGTCATGAATCTAATATTTCATTGTCTTCTAGGCATTATATTAGAAATATACATTGATGATATAGTTGTTAAATCGGATGGGTTTGAGCATCATCTTGCCGATTTATGACTCGGTTTTGAAAGAATGCGCCGATATGGGTTGAAGATGAATTCCCTTAAATGTGCTTTTGGTGTGTCGGCTGGAAAATTCTTAGGATTTATAATTCATGAAGGTGGTATAGAGATTGACCCTAAGAAAGTAGAGGCAATTAAAAATCTGGAACAGCCGACTTGCAAAAGAGATGTGCAAAAGTTATTGGGGAAAATCAATTACTTGAGACGATTTATATCTAACTTGGCAGGGAAGATTGAATCGTTTGCTCCAATACTTCGGCTAAAGAATGAAGCCGAATTCACTTGGGGGGCAGACCAACGCGAGGCTTTTAATAACATAAAGACATATTTGTTGAATCCTCCGGTGTTGTGTGCACCCAAATCTGGTGCGCCGTTCAAATTATATATTGCTGCACAAGATAAAGTGATCGGCGCAGTATTGGCACAAGAATATGGCGGGAAGGAGTGTATCATAGCATACTTAAGTCGTCGCTTGATTGACGCCGAAACTCGGTATGTGTTTATTGAAAAGTTATGCTTATCCTTATATTATGCATGTACCAAGTTTCGACCTTATTTGCTGCCCAGTACTTGTGTGGTAGCTTGTCAGGCCGACGTAGTTAAACACATGTTGCAAAAACCGATTCTTAGTGGTAGGATTGGTAAATGGGCTTATGCACTAATAGAGTATGATTTGACATATGAGTCGTTCCGTGCTATGAAAGGTCAAATTATCGCTGATTTCATTGTTGATCATAGGGTTAAGGATGAAGAAGATGTTAATTATGTTAGCATATGCCCATGGAAACTTTATTTTGATGGATCGGTTTGTAGAAAGGGACAAGGCGTCGGCAATATTTTGATTTCTCCTAATAATGTTATATATGAAACATTGGTTCGCTTAGAATATCCTTGCACGAATAACCAAGCTGAGTATGAGGCTCTTTTGTTTGGTTTACAAAATTTACTGGATATGGGTGTTAAGGATGTAGATGCTTTTGGTGATTCGCTTCTGGTAGTGCAACAAATTAAAGGCAAATTCCAATGTTTTGACGGGTTGTTAAATAGTTATTTGGACCGATGTTTGGACATGACTAAATCTCTAGATACATTCACCATCCATCATATACCTAGAGAAGAAAATTCTAGAGCTAATTCTTTGGCACAGCAAGCATCCGGTTACAATATCAGTAGAGGAAAGTTCTTCGTCTTAGAAAAACCGATGTTGATTGCTACAAAGGGTGAGACCGAGTTACAAATAAACGAACTATCACCAGTGACCGAATTAGCTACTAATTCGGAGATTGTAGATTGGAGAATTCCTTTGATTAATCATTTAAAAGATACAAGTCAAACGAGAGATAGAAAAATTCGGCGACAAGCTTTGAAGTATACACTGTTTAACGACGAGTTACATCGCCGAACTATAGATGGGCTATTGTTAAAATGTTTGGATTCTGACCAATCTAGATTAGCCATGGGTGAAGTGCATGAGGGCATATGTGGGACCCACCAGTCGGCTCATAAGATGCGGTGGTTGATAAAAAGAGCAAGTTTTTATTGGCCGACTTTGTTAGAAGATTGTTTCCGTTATTATAAAGGCTGTGAAGCTTGTCAGAAATTTGGCAACACACAATTAGCACCCGCAGCTATGTTGAATCCCATAATTAAGCCATGGCCGTTTAGAGGATGGGGCTTAGATTTTATTGGTGAGATACATCCTTCGTCTTCTAAACAACATCGCTTCGTCCTGGTAGCCACTGATTATTTCACCAAGTGGACGGAAGCGATTCCTTTGAGGAAAATGACTCATAGAGAAGTAATTAATTTTGTTTTGGAGCATATTATTCATAGATTCGGTGTTCCTCAAACTTTGACTACTGATCAAGGTGCTTCTTTTATGTCCCATCAATTTCGTGAATTTGCCGAATCTTATGGAATTAGATTGTTGAATTCGTCGCCTTATTATGCTCAAGCTAATGGACAGGCCGAATCTAGCAATAAGACTTTGATCAAGCTTATAAAGAAGAAAGTTGAAGAACATCCGAGAAGGTGGCACGAGGTGCTTTCAGAAGCTTTATGGGCTCATAGAATATCTAAGCATGGAGCTACTCAAGTATCACCTTTTGAGCTGGTGTATGGCCAGGAGGCGGTGTTACCTGTGGAACTTAAGTTGCAAGCTCTTAGGGTAGCCAGACAAAATGATTTGTCGGCTGTTGAATATACTGATTTGATGATGGACAGAATAGATGACGTTCCAGAAGAAAGGTTAAAAGCTTTGCGAGAAATTGAGAAAGAAAAATTAAGAGTAGCCAAGGCTTATAACAAAAGGGTGAAAGAAAAGTCGTTTCAAATAGGAGATTTAGCATGGAAAACGATTTTACCCATTGGAACTAAAGATAGAAAATTCGGCAAGTGGTCGCCGAGTTGGGAAGGTCCATATAAAGTTGTAGAGATTGTCCCTGGCAATTCATATTTTGTACAATCTTTGCAAGGGGAGAAGCTGGCTAAAGCGCTCAGTGGAAAATATCTGAAGAAGTACCATCCAAGTGTGTGGCAAGAAGCCTAAATAGGCGATGGCCGATATATGATTATCGCCCTAAGAGCAAACGTGGCCGATATATGATTATCGCCCTAAGAATATAAATGGCCGATGGAGTGTTGACATCGTCCTTAGAAAAAGCATTGTGCAAGTTATTTTTCGGCATGCAAGCTTTGCCGAAAAAGAGGGGGGCATGTGTTGACACCAGATTTTGGCATGGACAAAAACGTAATTAAGAAGGCCTCAAATGGAAAAGTTCTCAAAGTGAGAAAGCTCCGTATCGTCAAAGGGAGAAACTTTGATATTTGGGCCATAGCCATCCGACCTCATCTCTAAGGCCGATGTTGTGTTCGAAGTACTGGGATTTTGTATCCAGAACACTATTCGGCTGATTACGCCCTCAAGATGATCTCATATGAGAAAACTTTCTACATGAATTGTCTTCGTCTCGTCGAATCGGTCAATTTTCATATAAAAACTGTCTCAATACGAGTTCGTATGCAAAAGTTAGAGCTATCTGAATGCAGCCATGTCAAGAGGCGAAATAAGACGCGGGAGACCAGACACGTCTTGGCGAGTGTCTGATGCAATGCGTGAGCAATTAGCCATTCATGATGGCCTCGAATCGAAAAACGTTCAACATGAAAGTTGTTCGTAACGTCGAAACGGTCAACTTTTCTTTTGGGAACATTTTCATCCGAGGTCGTTTACTGCCACAAAAAAGACCCGCAAGATACAGCCAGAAAGCTTGCCGGGATGGAAACCTTGCCGGGGAAATCTTGCCGGGATGGAAACCTTGCCGGGGAAATCTTGCCGGGATGGAAATCTTGCCGGGATGGAAACCTTGCCGGGATAGAAACCTTGCCGGGGAAATCTTGCCGGGATGGAAACCTTGCCGGGATGTGAAAGCTTGCCGGGATGGAAACCTTGCCGGGGAAAGCTTGCCGGGGTGGAAACTGTCAAATCCGACCAGAAGCTGAAGATGGGTTTAAATAATTATCTAGATAGCCTCGGATGAAAAAGTGTTAAACATGAAAGTTGTTCGTAACGTCGAAACGGTCAACTTTGCTTTTGGAGTCATCATCATCCGACATAGTATACGACCTGCAGAGACGTTGCAAGAGTCGGACGGTCCAGTCAGCTACATAACCGAGTCCGACTCGAAATTAAAGATGACCCCGTGGAGTATTCAAGATGGCCTTATTTGGAAAAGTGATCAACATACGGATTATTCGCCTCGTCGAAGCGCACATAATTCGTGTTTGAACCATCTCCATCGGAGGTCATGTGCAGATTCCACGGCCCACGCAAGGAGCAAGACAGAAGATTGGACCAGATTCGGGCTGAATCCGAGCGGGACCAGAACTAGGACTCTAGGACGTGAATTGATGTTATTTTCTTGTAAGGAAAGCCTAGATGAATCCTTTGCTTGTACGGAAAGTCCAGCCGCCTCTTATATATGTTGGGGGTGACAGCCGATTGAAAAACACACAATCGAACAAACACATCTACTACGTTTTCGTACTTTTACTTTCGTTTACTGTTTTCATCTTTGTTGCTTTGCTCAAAAGCATCCGTCCCTCCTCTCCGAAATCGAGGAACCTTCTTTGTTGCTTTGCTCGAAAAGCATCCGCCCCTCGCCGCGAAAGTGCGAGGATTATCGTTGTGTTGCGCGGTGCGAATTTCCTCGCCAACACCTTGTTGTCAACCTCCTCTTGGAACCTCGCCTCGCGGGAGGCAAGGGACTCCTCGGCAAGCGACACCTGGCGCTCCCTCACCTCCAGCCTCTCCTGCTCCAGGATCTGCTCCAGCGCCTCCATCGCCAATGCGTCAACGGGCACGCGGGGGCTTGCACCAGCGGCGAGGGACTCAATTGCCGGGCCATCAACAGTGGCCCTCCGCGCTTGGACCTGCCTCTCAAGGGCGGCGTTGAGGGCTTGAAGCTCCTCGAGGCGTTCCTCGGAAGCCTTGCGCCAGCAGTCGGCTTCCTGAGCCTCAGCAAAGGCGCGCTCACGGGCCTCCACCGCCACGGCAAGGGACTCCTCGGCCTTTGCACGGGCGCGCTTGTGCTGCAAGCGGCCGAAATTCACGGCGACTTCGAGACGATGCCATTCCCGCGCGAGGCGCTGGCGCTCCATCTCCAAGCGGGCATCGTTGTTGGCGAACTCCACCCCCAGGCGTCCTAGCGCTTCCGCCGCAGTCTGGAGCAAACCCCCCCGCATGGCGCTCCGGTCACCTGCGAGCTCAAGGGCCCAGCCAGGGTCTCCGCATTCCCTGGGATGGACGGAGGAGGCATGCGGGGGGGCGCCCAGCCCGAGCGAATGCCCGGGGGCTGGGGGCTCCCGCCTGACCGACCCAGAAGAAGGACGCGCCACCTAAGACCCCACATCACCGAGCGAAGGGGGCCCGAGGACACAGCGCGGCACGCCCCCAGGGAAGGCCGCCAGCGGGGGGCACGGCCCCGCCTCGGGGAGCTAGAGGCCGCGGCCCGCTGGCGGAGAAGATCGCAGAAGGCTCACGCTCGAGGCCTCCTGGGGGCTGAGCAGGCTCGAGTAAGGGCGCCTTGGCAGCCAGAACCCTACAGCTGACGGAGGACGAGGCCGCAAGGAGCTCGGAGGCCGTAGGAGTGGGCGGCATCGGCCCGGCTCCTCCTTCACCGGTTGGGAGCCTGCGGGACAGGAACTCAGGAGGGGAGCGCAAAAGGGAAGGGTGAGGGGACGCAGGCACATACTCATCCACGGCGATCCACTTCCTCTTCACCGGCGCCCGCAGCACCGAGGAGTGGCCGCCCCTGGGCGCCTTCCTCTTCCGACCGGCGCGGAGGCCGGGGGACAAGGAACCGACGACCGGCGCCTGGCACCCAGCGGCGGAGACGGCGGCATCCATCGACGACGGGGTGTCACCCTCGACCCCGGGCCGACCCGAAGCGGGAGCCGGTGGAGCGGGTGACGAAGGGCGCCCCACCTCAGCCACGGGAAAGGCCGTGGCTTCAGGGTTCCCGGGGATCGGGGCCCCCGCGAAGGGGGCGCCCTGGGGACACGCTTCCTCCGGAGGAAGGACTCCCCGCTCATCGAAACACGGCATCTTCAGGACGAGGGCTTCCCGGTCCTTATAGTTGTACAAGGGGAGGCCGTCCCGGGGACGCTCGTCAGGTTCACCGCCGGTCAGGCGGCGGAGCAGCTCACGCAGCACGCCGGGGGAAAGAGACGGGACCTGAATCCTAATGGGATCGAGAGGACCAGTGAAGGCCCACATCGGGCGGGAATGGCGCTGAAGTGGAGCAATTCGTCGGCGTGTGAACTCCTGCACCACCATCGCCATCATCACGCCCGCCTTCTTCAGCCTTGCCAGCCTGTCTAGGACCTGCGCAAGCCGCGGGTCGGCAAGCTCCTCATGCCTCCACCCGGGATTCGGCACGACGGGGGCTAGCGGAGGTTGGAACAGGGGGCCGGCCTCAGCGGCATTGACGTACACCCACTGTCGCCGGAACCCTTCGGCCTCCGGATAGAGTCCGGCATCGAGGGGCCCCACAGCGGATGCGTCTACTGCCCTCAGGGACACACACCCAGAGCACTGTTCCCCCGAGGTCAGCTCGAGGGAGAAGAAGTGGCGCAACAAGGCCATGGAGGGAGCGACACCAACGAAGGCCTCGCACAGAAACGCGAAGGCCGAGAGGAGGACAAGGGAGCCGGGGTCGAGGTGCAGCGCGTGGATCCGGTAATGCGAGAGCACGGGAGAGAGGAAGCCCGAGAATGGCGGCAGCAAGCCCGAGAGAAGGGCATGGAGATGAAGGGGGATGGCGGAGGTCTCGAGCTTGCTCCGAGGCCGCGAGCCAGCCAGATCTTGGTTGCCCCCCATTCGTTGGAACTGGCGGCGACCACCAGCTGGACCTTCTCCAACCCCTCAAGATTCACCACCAAGGACCGGCCCAGCGCAGGCTCCGGCGCCGGCGTGATCATCAGCGTGCTCAAGCCCTCGCCTTCTCTCTTTTTGGGGGCCATGGCGAGGGGGTGGGGCGGCGCGCGCACAGGGATTTGACGGAAAGGGCGAGAGCCGCAAAAGAGGGGGGAACAGACGGCGAGAGCGATGGGAAACAAAGACGGCTGCTGGCGTGCGCCAAGCAATTTGACAAATATGACAAATTGCCGAACCGGCGTGAAGAAGAAGAGGTGACGGTCTCTCGGAGATTGCCGCATGACAAGCCCGGCCCACAGGCGATCGGGGCCCGCGGCGCTTCGGGCCACCTTCAGCGGCCTTGCCTAGAAGCCAACTCGGGCGCGCCTTGGGCCCGGGGGCTACTGTCGGCGTTCTGGGAACGGGGGTACCCAGACCTGCCAGCCTGTGGCCCGGGGCGCGGCCCATTCCACCGGCCGGTACGACCAGGCGCAGCCCCACTCAAGGCAAGGCCCTCGCGAGGACCCGAGCTTGTGAGGGAAACAACACCAAGATCAGGAGGGGGTGGGCCTCCTCAGCCCCCTCCGGAGCGGCAGAGATCTCTATGCAGAACCCGGCCTCAGGAGTCAAGGATGACGCAAGGAAGGACTGGCGGGCGCCAGCGCGCCAGGCGGTGCAGTTTCCCCTTTGGTGCAAAGGGAGCGGGGACGTACGCGGGTTCCCAAAGCGCCTCCCAAAGGTTTCCATTCCGGTGCAACAAGACCACGACCACGAGCCCCGCAGGGTGGATGTCATTGCCGAGCCCACCTCTGCATCATCGACAACTACTTTGTAGGCGAGGACCACCTTTGGACAGGGCGGGGATGTACTCCTGTCCTCCTTCAAATTTGGCCGTTGTGGGATCCCTTCTTGCCATTGCGATAAGGGAAGAGGACCCGGGCCACTGCTATATATAGAGGCTAGGCTGCACCGTAGAGAGGGACTGGACCGAAAGGCTAGTAGAAGGCCAAGAACACCACTCAAGCGCCCTCACGAGGCTCGTCACCACTGTACTAGTTCATCCACCACACCTCCCCGAGAGGCAATCCACCAAAGCAGGAGTAGGGTATTACGCTTCGCAGCAGCCCGAACCTGGGTAAACCACCGTGTTCATCTTCTTCCTCGTCATCGTGCGAGTTCGCCATAGTAACCATCGAGTAGCGAGCTAAGTAGGGCGAAGCTGCAGGGGATCTTCGCACACGCCCCTGTGTTCGAACCTTGAGGGTTTTGCGGAGCCTGAAATCCGACAGTTTGGCACCTTACGAGGCCCCTTGAAATCTTTGGGCATGCGCTCAGCGCGGAGCGTCGGGGATAAGCATGGTATACCAATCGTTCTACTATTGGACCCAGCCCCCAAACTCGCCGGTTGATGGTGAAGCTGTTGGATCAACCGTGCTACTGCTTCCGCGTCTGCCTGTCGCACGCCTCTCATAGCATCAACAACCGCCTGAGCGTCTGATGGCAGGGGACGAGTCAGAGAGACCTGATGCTGCTGTCTTCGCCCACTACTAGAGATAGCCGGGGACTCCACATGAAGGCCCTTGCTTGCATAGGGAGTGGAATGCATCTGGTCCCGGCTATACGAATACTGTGCCTGTTGTACCACAGCAGTCTTCAGCATCTCGATGGCGTTCCTGGCTTCAACCTTGAGCGGAAAGTTTCCATTAATGTACAATGCTTCCAAATTCCGGGTTGCAGCCAACATGTTATCAACAGGATTGGAAAAGTGGCCCCGCGGCGTCTGAAATCGCCGAGGGGGGGGGATTGAGCCGGCGGGGGTTGGGCCGGTTCCTCTTCCCGATTCCCAGGTTGCTGAACAGTCCCTGGTGTCTGATGTGGGGTGTTAAAAAGCTGTTGAGGCTCAAGGTTCGGGGGGAGCCCACGATGGCGTCTTCTCTCGTAAACTGCCTCCGACTCTTCTCTCTGAACCCCTAACCGCCAGGCCTCGGCCTTAAGGCGTTCTGTCTCTTGATTTATGCGCATCTGTAGATCTGCCATCCGTGCGTTTTCCGCATCTATCTCCTTTTGCACCTCAATCATTTGAGTACGCAATTTCGCTAGCTCCACATTGCGCTCTTCTTGGTTTTCCATAGTGACCGGTGTATCCACGAGTTTTGCCATCTCGGCCATAAGATCAGCCATAGCCTAAGACGACGTTTTGGTTGACCCGCCAGAACCTCCAGCTGCGGCCGGATCTGGAACCACTGTAGCCCCGGCCATATAGATGACGACTTGGCGAGGCGACTCATCGCTTTCCTCGGGTGTTTCATTCTCCAAAGAGCCCCAAGTCTGCCATCATGAAGGGGGAAGATTGACTCCGTATCTCCTATAGATGATGTGCCGTCCGAATTGACGAGGACGTCGCCGTTGGAGGCCGGCTCATTCGAAAGGCTGACCCCTTGCGTGAAGCCAACGAATACACGGCGAAAGCCGTCATGACGTTGACTAGATTGGGTGCTCCGAGCCGGCTTGTTGATGTCGATGTAGATGTCCGTCTCGGAAGTTCCTGACCCAATCTCCCCTACGGGATCTTGTAACCCACGTCCGATTGGGTCGTCATTGACGCTCCAAACCGGCTCACAGACCTTGTCGCGATGGCTCTTTATCATCTGTTTCACCACAAACTTCCCGAATCCTGTTTGGATCCCCTTCGAAAACTCAACTCCACCAGGCGAGTGCCTCATGGTGGGCGCCAACTGTCGTGGTTTTATCAACCCGACAGATCTCCCCATAACAGGGCTTAGTGTAAGTGCATCTAGTGCCCCTTAGTGATTTTGGTGTATTGAAGACTTATAGGTTAAGGGACTAATATGTTTGTGAGTGTACACAGGCTCTATAGGTCAATGAGGAGTTTGGTATATTCGAAGAATATCGACCCCTAAAAATGAATGTCTTCAGCTGAAGACTTTGGTGAAGACTTTGAAGGTGAAGAATTCGGTGTAACCTTGAAGATATTAACGAGGACTATGAAGCATGAAGACTTTAGTTTTTATTGTTTCATTTCCTTCCTTGAGTCATAGGAAACACCGTCCTATTAATGGGGGCCGAGGTAATACTAAGGAAAAATTTCCATCTGATGCTCAACTCAAAAGCCTTTTGGAAATCTCTTACAGGCCAGTCAAGCTCTTCAGTGACAAAGACGATGTTCTTCTGTTCTCTGAGGAAATTGGTCTGACCGAGGAGTTAGGATTTCGCCAGTGCGAATTACCTACAAGTGAGGAATATGATAAGCCCTAAGGAATTTGATAGTTCAAATTCTGACCATTGTTGTGCTTTGCGCCAGCTGTCCAGATATTCTATCCACCTAACGATCATATCATTGGGGGGCATTTATGTCTTATCATGTCGGGTTGCACCCTGGCTATAAATAGCCGCCCCCCACAACCACTAGTTGGTTGGCTGCTCCGAGAGAGAACTTGACACTTTTCATTTGAGAGCAACCCATTCCTCGAGGACTTTGAGCGAAAATCATCAGTGAGGAAAAACCCAAAACCCAAACCACCAAAACTCATAGTGATTGAGCATCACTGAAGAAATTGTTCCTGTGTGGAACCGATGCTTTTTACCTTTGAAGACTGTGTATCTTCCAGACGGTTAGGCGTCATTGTCTAGTGCATCCTGCAGTCAATTGGGGATCGCTGGGTGACCGTGGTCTAGAGCATCCAGCAGTCAATTGTGGATCGCCGGGTGACCAAGTTTGTGAGGGTTTGGAAGTCTACCCTACCACGAGTGTTGGGCGAGGACTGTGTGACCTTAGCTCAAGGAGAATACAGTACAGACTGTGTGTCCTGGGACTGTGTGTCCTTTGGTTTAAATACCAAGCCGCTCCAAACCAGATGTACGACTGTCACAGCAGTTGGAACTGGGTCATCAAATCACTGTCTTCATCGAGCATCTGATTCTATTTCCTCAACCCCTTCATTTCCTCGAAGTATTTGTTGATGAATCTGATCGTTAATGTTTGAAGAATTTGACTGAAGACTTTCTCAATTTCCTCATCTCAAATTCTTCAGTCACTTTATCTTCAGCCTGCTTATCCTGTTCACGCTACTTACCCTCTGTGCATGTTTCATTTCATCATGATGACTATGCTACTGCTATGTTCCGCATGCACTTGAGTACTTATTCCGCTGCAAGTAGTTCGTCACTTAGCAAATTCCTCAATCAGTAATTCCTCAGTGACGAATTTGTAAAAATCGCCTATTCACCCCCCTCTAGTCGATATAACGCACTTTCAATTGGTATCAGAGCAAGGTACTCCCTTGTTCTGTGTGATTTTGGTTTAGCCACCTGGAGTTTTAGTTATGTCAACTGCAGGCATGATCAAGGTCTCAGCTGGGTGTCCTACCTTCGATGGGACGGACTACCCCTACTGGAAGAACAAGATGCGCATGCATCTTGAGGCAATTGACAACGATCTCTGGTATGTTGTTGAAAATGATGTTCCCTTCATCACTCCCACTATCAACGCTGCTGATGTAAAGAGATTCAAGCAACTCGACTCTCAAGTGAAGAATATCATATGTGGCCATCTGAGCAAAGGTCAGTATGGCAGAGTGAGTGCTTTGGAGACTGCTAAGCTTATCTGGGATAGGCTGTCCAAAGTTAATGAAGGCATTTCAACTCAACGTGACTCTCGAGTTGATGTTCTTCGCAATCTCTTCAACCGCTTCAAAAGACTCGACAACAAAAATGTTCAGCAAACTTTCGATCGTCTCACTGATATCTCCAATGAGCTCCAAGCTCTTGGTTCCACTGACATCACCGACCATGAGGTGGTGAAGAAACTGCTGAGATCTCTTGATTCCTCATTCAATACACTTCCGTTGATGATTCAAGAATGTGGAGACTACAAGTCACTAGATCCTGCTGATACTCTTGAGAGACTCAATACTCATGAATTCCAACAAGCTGAGAAGAGAGACCTCTACGGGCCAAGTTATGGAAGATCTCGTGCTTTGAAGGCCAAGGCAATTTCCTCATCCGAAGATGAAGAATCTGATAGTAGCCTTGGTGATCCTGAAGAACTGAGTCAGGAGCTAGCAATGCTCGTGAGGAAATTCCAGGAGTTCTCAAGGAGAGGTCGGTTTGGAAAATCATCAAAAAGTGGCATGAAGAAATCAGATTCTTCATCAAGCGACTACAAGAAGAGAACTTGCCACAAATGCAAGAAATCTGGCCACTTTATCTCTGACTGTCCTCTCTGGGAAAAAGAGTCAAGAAAGAAGAAATATAAGGATGACAGTTCTAATGACTCGAAGAAAAATAAGCAATCTTCAAAGTCCTCATCTGCAAAGTCCTCATCTTCAAAGTTCTCATTGCACAAGAAGAACAACTTAAGGAAGGCTCGGGCACTTATTGGCAAGGAAATGGATTCTGAAGAAGAATCTGAAGAATATGAGGAAGAGGAGGAATCTGAGGAGGAGTCGGACTCTGGTGTGGCGAGCCTAGCTCTCGCTACTGCTTTCGTCAGCAAGTCTATCTTCAACAATGAGGAAAATGACAACTCCAACGACTTTGACGTCAGCAACGACGACTATGCTCCCACCTATTGCTTCATGGCAAAAGGTGCCAAGGTACTCAAACACCATTCCTCCTCTGAATCAAGTGATGGTGAATCTGAGGATTACATGAAACCTAGCTATTCCAAGCTTGCTAATATTGCTACTAAACAACAAAGTGCCATTGAAAAGCTTCAGAAACAGCTAGACAAAAGCGATGACCTGTTGAATGAGGAAGTGGATCATACTCAAACTTTGACTAAGGACCTTCAAAGTCTTCGGTCCAAGTATGATAACCTTCAAAGTCGTCATGAGGCTCTCTTAGTCAATCATGAGAAGCTTTCTTATGAATTTCTTCAAAGAAAGCAAGATCTTGAGAAACTAAGGGTGTCTCATGAAGATCTTCAAAGGGATAATGACTCCTTGCTTGCTCAACAGATCAGTACCGCTCAGGAAGATTTCATTCCACCTTGCTTGAAATGCATCGAACGTGAAACTGCTCATTCTTCACCTGAATGTTCAAATGCTTCTATTGCTGTAAATTCTTCAACTATTTCAATGGTCACAAATTCCTCATCTAAGGATACCACTAGTATCACTGACGAAAATGCAGGGTTGAAGGAATTGTATGTGACAGACATATACAAAATCCTCAAAGGGCATCAAACCCTTTGTGATGTTCTTAAAAAGCAGATTCTGAACAGGAACCCTAGAAAAGAGGGTATTGCCTTTGAGAGGAAACTCAATGCTGATGGATCTTACTGGAAACCTGAGCAGTATCCCAAAACCTCATGGGTTGCTGCAAAAGGACCTCCTGTAGATCCATCCACTTTATCTGGTTTTACTTGTAAATCTTCATATTCCTCTGATGAGTCAATTGACTCGAACTACAAACTGTTCAAAAATCAGAATGGCGAAGTATTTGCCAGATATGTTGGTACTAACTGCAGGAACGGTCCTCCAATGAAGAAAATCTGGGTTCCCAAAAGGTATGTTGAAAATCTTCAAGTGAATGTACTCATGACACCACCAGTGAAGAATAGGAACCCCAGATCAAATTCTTCAGTTGGACCAAAGTCTTCACAAGGACCAAAGTCCTCACATGGACCAAATTCCTCATATGGTAAAAAATCATATGTTTCTCGTGCTAATGCTTTTGTTTTGCAGGGAAAATCTAAGGGTCATGAATATGCTCATTATTCTTCAAATCATTATGTTCATAAGTCCTCGAAGAATTTCTCTGCTTACTCATATGAGTACTCTAACCCCCGTCCTGTGAAAAGAAGTGCACTTGCTTCTATGCCACCCTTCTCATATGGAGCTCACAGAATGATGAACTCTTTGCCACCCCTCCAGATGTGGGTGGTGAAGAAATCAAACTAATCTCTTATGCAGGGTCAGGTCTCCAGACGAACTTGAACGTCTGATGAATTTGCTGGAGACCTGAGGAAATGCTTGAAAGGACGCAAGCTAATCACGAAGAAATGAATCATTCATTTCTCACGTCCTCATATTACTTTGCTTACTACACTATGTGATGAAATTCAATCTGATGAATTTGATGTCATATTCTTCACTCTGAAGCATATGCGTTCGTAAGCTGTACTAATTCATCTGCAGGATGAAACTCCCAAAACAACTAAGTGGGTCCTCGACAGTGGATGCACCAACCACATGACTAGTGACAAGAACCTATTGATGAACATTCCACTGGCTCCCTCTCATCTGAAGCATATCACCTACGCAGACAAAGGAAAAAGCAAGGTATTGGGTCTAGGTAATGTTGCAATCTCGAAGGATCGACACATGGATAAGGTGATGCTTGTCGAGTCCCTTGGATTCAACCTCATGTCTGTCTCAATGCTTTGCGATCTTGATATGGTTGTCATCTTTGGCAAATGCCGTTTTGTTGTCATCATGGAATCTGACGAATCCAAAGTCTTCGATGGCTTTAGGAGAGGGTACTTGTATATTGTTGATTTCTCTACAGGTCCACAGCCGGCCACATGTCTACTTGCAAAAGCTTCAGAAGGCTGGCTATGGCATCGACGACTTGGACACGCGGGCATGAGGAACTTGCACACGCTCGTGAAGAAAAAGCACGTCATTGGTATTGAGGGTGTCAAATTCCTCAAGGATCACTTGTGTGGGGCTTGTGAATCTGGAAAGATGACCAGATCCAAGCATCCATCCAAGACTATCATGACTACCACTCGTCCTTTTGAATTGCTTCATATGGATCTCTTTGGCCCCACTCACTATGCCACACTAACAAATACCCCATGCTTATATGATTTTGTCATTGTTGATGATTTCTCTCACTATACTTGGGTGCACATTATCCTGTACAAATCTGAAGTGCAGAATGTCTTCAAACGATTTTCTTCAAGGGCCTCGACGAACTTCGGCATCAAAATCAAGCATATCAGGAGTGATAATGGGACTGAGTTCAAGAACACTGGTCTTGATGATTATCTTGATGAACTTGGTATTACTCATGAGCTATCTGCCCCCTATACTCCTCAGCATAATGGCGTTGTGGAGCGCAAGAACAGGACTCTTGTTGAGATGGCTCGCACCATGCTTGATGAATACAAGACCCCTCGTCGCTTCTGGCCTGAGTCAATCAATACTGCTTGACACATCATCAACAGGGTATATCTTCAAAAATTACTCAAGAAGACTTCATACAATCTCCTCACTGACAAGAAACCCAATGTGAGTTATTTCAAAGTCTTCGGTGCAAAATGCTGGATTAGAGATCCTCACCATAGTTCTAAATTTGCACCAAAAGCACATGAAGGTTTTATGCTTGGTTACGGAAAGGACTCGGACACCTACAGAGTCTTCAACACCTATCACAACAAGGTTGATGAAACAATAGATGTGTGGTTCGATGAAACTAACGGCTCGCAAAGAGAGCACCTGCCTCCTATGCTAGATGAAATGCCTCCTGAGGAATCCATTAGGTTCAAGGCCAATGAAGATGTGATCCCTACTGAAGAACAACTACTCTCTGAAGAAGTTGTACCCAACGCTGAAGACATCCATGCTGATACACCTGAAGAAAATGGTGCTGAAGAAATTGTTCAACCTCAACAAAGTCATCAACCTGCTCATCCTCGACTTGCAAATGAAGTGCAGATCGAGAAAATCCTCGACGACATCAATGCACCAGGTCCCCTCACACGCTCAAAAGCTTCACATTTGTCTAACTTTTGTGGGCACTTTGCTTTTGTCTCTATCACAGAGCCCACCAAAGTTGATGAAGCTTTCCTGGAGCCTGAGTGGATACAAGCCATGCAAGAGGAATTGCATCAATTCAAGCTCAACAATGTGTGGGAACTTGTCAAACGCCTAGATCCTCGCAAGCACAATGTCATAGGTACCAAGTGGATCTACCGCAACAAACAAGATGAACTTGGTCAGGTAGTGAGGAATAAGGTCTGTCTTGTGGCACAGGGCTACACACAGGTTGAGGGAATTGACTTTGATGAAACTTTTGCACCTGTTGCTAGACTTGAAGCTATTCGCATATTGCTTGCTTATGCTAACCATCACAATATCATCTTATATCAAATGGATGTGAAAAGTGCATTCCTCAATGGTAAGCTTGAGGAAGAAGTATATGTTGCTCAACCCCCAGGTTTTGAAGATCCTAAGTATCCGGACAAAGTCTTCAGACTCAACATGGCCCTCTATGGCCTCAAGCAAGCCCATCGGGCGTGGTATGACACACGGAAGGAATTCCTCATGAAGAAAGGCTTCATACCCGGTTCACTTGACCCAACTCTTTTCCCAAAATCATATGATGATGAATTATTTGTGTGCCAAATATATGTGGACGATATTATCTTTGGATGTACTGACAAACGTTACAGTGACGAATTTGCCTATATGATGGGTGAAGAATATCAAATGTCTATGATGGGAGAGCTCAAATTCTTCTTAGGGCTTCAAATTCGTCAACAACGCAATGGCATCTTCATATCTCAAGAGAAATACCTCAAGGATGTCCTGAAGAAATTCGGCATGCAGGATTGCAAAGGCGTCAACATTCCTATGCCCACATCAGCTCAACTCTGCACTGACGAAAGTGGTAAAGATTTCGATCAGAAGGTATATCGCTCCATGATTGGTTCTTTATTGTATCTATGTGCATCTAGGCCAGATATTATGCTTAGTGTTGGCATGTGTGCCCGATTTCAAGAAAAACCGAAGGAATCACACCACAAGGCTGTGAAACATATTCTTCGATATCTAGCTCACACTCCAACACTAGGATTATGGTACCCCAAGGGCTCAGATCTTGACCTCATTGGATATTCTGATTCTGATTATGCTGGTGATCGTGTGGACCGCAAGTCAACGTCACGCACTTGTCATTTCCTTGGACGATCCTTAGTCTGTTGGTCCTCGAAGAAGCTGAACTGCGTGTCACTATCTACTGCTGAAGCTGAGTACATTGCTGCTGGTTCTTGCTGTGCTCAATTGCTATGGATGAAGCAAACCCTGAAGGACTACGGCATCAACATGAAGAATGTCCCTCTCTACTGCGACAATGAGAGTGCCATCAAGATTGCTCACAACCCAGTTCAGCACTCAAAGACCAAGCACATCCAGATTCGTCATCATTTTCTTCGTGACCATGTGATGAAGGGCAATATCTTCCTCGACCACGTGAACACTGAAGAACAACTGGCTGATATCTTCACAAAGCCCTTGGATGAGAAGAGATTTTGCAAGTTGGGGTGTGAGCTAAATATCTTAGAATCTTCGAATGTTCTTTGAAAGGACACACATCCTAACACTTATGCAAAATTGATGACTTTGATGTGCAACACACGAAGTAACGTTTTTCTTCAATCAATGAAGACTAACTCTCTAAGTGTGAAGAAATTAATGAAGAATTTGATTCTCAGAACCCTATGACAATTCTACGCGGTGTCTGAAATCATCATTCTTATACGGTGGGTAACGCCACCAACAACAGTTGAAATTCTTCAACTTTGAGTTTTTCTTCATTTTGCAAATTATTCAAAATTGTCAAATTCTTCAAGTTCGCAAATTCCTCAAAACTTCAAATTCTTCAAACTTTTCAACTGATGTTCCTCACATGACTTTTTCTTCATTGACTATATATATAAAAATATTGAGTTTTTTTAATGTCCTCAACAACATTCACTTATAGCTAATTCTTCAAGATGATTTTCTTCTAAGTGAATGTGATCGGACCCGTTTCCCCTCTATGCTAAGCTCAACCTAGTCTGTTCACAAATTCTTCATATGCGTTCTACTTTGAAAACCATTTAAAGTCTTCATTGTGTCCTTGACAGCTGAAGAATTTGCAAACGAAACTTTAAAATATTCAATCTCAATTTTTTGGCGATTGCCGCTCAAACCGTTCCGATTCCCACGACTGGATAACCCACGATCCCCCACGATCTCCACTACACAGTACGTGGGTGACACATGTCGCATGGATAGCAAGGGTCAGGGGCATACTGGTCCAAA
The DNA here is from genome assembly GCA_039707655.1 of Elymus sibiricus. Taxonomy (NCBI): domain Eukaryota; kingdom Viridiplantae; phylum Streptophyta; class Magnoliopsida; order Poales; family Poaceae; genus Elymus; species Elymus sibiricus. Next base: position 221,852,253 of record CM077665.1, read on the forward strand.
ATCTTCGGACAAGTTCGTTTTTACTGCCGCTATAAATACCCCCTCTGTTCCACTTGCTCGGGTTACTCCTCACTCCCATCTCTCCCGAGCTCCAGACCTAGCACCGCCGCCAACCTCATCGTCGTCGGAGAGGAAGAGCTTCATTGCCTCGACCTTGCCGTTGTCGTACTCACATCGGTCGTGGAAGTCTTCACCCCGCCGCCGCTGTAGCTGTCTCCCTCTGTCAAGCTAGGGCGTGGGAGATCCGGACTGACGAAATCCTTCACTTCACTTCTCTGTTCATCGTGTTCATCGCATACGGTAAATAAAATCTTGTTTCATTGCCATTTTTGATTCCGATGATTTTCACAAAATCCTCAAAACGTGTTATTCTTCAACAATCCATCTCTAAAGCACCAAACAAACTCCTTCTCTTGATCTATTTCGCTAAGTTATTATTTTCTTCAAGATTCCTCAATTGTGTGGATATTCAAATCTACACAACTCTGGAACCTAAGTCAAGAACACTTAGTGAAATTCTTCAAGGCATCTATGGTCAAATTCCTCAAACTTGATAGTTTTTGCAAAAATTTCTGAGAACGCATATGAACTCTTCAAATTCTTCGCACCTATACTCTATTCACAGGTACAAATGTCAGCTGATGAATCTCTAGGTTCTCATCAACTTAACTCATTTGCAGCATTCCTTGAAGAAAAGTTGCATACTTTGTCAGAAACTTCAACAGTTCATAATCCTCAGCTGAAGAAAATGGAAGATGGGAAAAGACCTTAGAAAGGAGGAAAGAAACTTGCATCCAACACTGCTTTTTAGATCCCTGAGGATATCTATCCTGAGTATTGCACACCTGATGAAGAAATCTATGGGAAAGAAACCAAAGGGAAGCGCAAAATTCGCATTCAAAAGATTGAAAGGAGATGGATGAAGGAATGGAGAGAATATCGCTATGTCACTCTTAAATACATGAAGAAATTTGCACTGAAACCACCTTGTCGAAGACCTCCATTGGCAAATAACCAGGCAGCAGATCCCACTAGCCTCATGAGAGGTGAGGATTTTCCTGAAGAATGGGCAAAACATCAGAAAAAGCTTCAAAAGATTCTAAAGAAGCCGTGAGGCAATTCAATGAGGACTCTGCTACTGCTGCTGCCTCTGCTAGTGCACCTGCTCCAAAGAAATCAATGGTGAAGAAATCCACTGCCAAATCCTCAGCAGCAAAGTCCTCAGCTCGAAGTTCCTCACAGCAAATGCCTCAGGCAAAATCTTCAAGGGCTCCTGCAATGCCCTCAGTGGCTGCACAATCCTCAGCTGCCGCTGCCAAGTTCTCAACTCCAGTGCACCTTGCATCATGTCAGAGGACTGCCAGTTATTCAATTGCTTCAGGGGCATTTGCAACTTCATCTGCCCACGCGCAATCCTCAAGCAGTCCCACTTTGCTGAAAGTGAAGGCAATAGCAGGACGAGGCAAGAGGCCAAGTCCTCACAAGAAGCAAGTAGTCTTCAATATTCCCTCAGAATCTGAGGATGATGAAGCAAGTGATGAAGAACTTGCTGCCATTGTGAGAAACAAGCAAGAAAGAGTGGCTCAAGCCAAGGGCACTTCAATTCCTCTCCTGCTGGATCCAAAGACTGTGCTCAATTTCATCGACATCTGGCACCAGGACCCAAACACTCCGATTGATGATTTGAATCTGCCTCCTGGTCCCAGCCATGTCCTCACAACTTTCATTGGTGAGGAAAAATGGAAGTATGAAAAGGCCAGAAAGGCAAAGAAGGCTCAGTACAAGAAAGAGCGCTTCATGAAGAACAATGTTCTTAATCTGCCGCCTGCTCAACTTATCTCTGTCCAAAAGGACATCAAAGGCCTCAGTGATGAATTTGACCGTTACTATGCAGATTGGAAAGGCGCCAAGGTCAGATTTGTCAATCTGGCTGACAAAGCCATCAAGGACCACAACTCAAGGGTTGCAGCCAGATCGCAACCACAAATTCCTCAGGCTAGCTCCTCTGCTCAGCCTCCTGAAGAAACTGCAAGTGCAGCTGAAGAAATTCATGCCGCTGAAGAATCCCTGGGCAACTCCCAATGTTGCGCCTGAAGAAAATGAGAGGCCAGCTAAAGAAACCGATGCGCCTGAAGAAACTGCCAGGGCGACTGCATCAATCGTGCCTGAAGAAATTGCTCTGTCTTCTCCCCATGCTCCCCCAGCGAAACCATCAAAGGTGAAGAAAGTCACACTTCCTTCTGCATCAGAAGCGAAGAAAACCAAGGCTGCGGAAAAGGCCGCTGCTCTGAAAAGGAAAGCATCACCATCTGCAGATTCCTCAGCTGCAAAGAAATTGAAGACTTTGCCAGGTTCTTCAAATGAACCAATTGATGTTGTTCCCATCTCATCAGTCCTAGCCTATGAAATAGTCCCATTTGGTGAAGACTATATCATCCAAAGTGAGGACGATTAAGAAACTCAGTCTGCTGCTTCCTCAGAGTAGATTGATGAAGAAATGGAGGTGGATGTAAATGTTTCAACCCCTCTCGTGTCATCACCCCAGCCTGAGTTGACTGCTGAAGAGGCCGATATTGAAGAAATGGAGGAGGATGTGGACATTGGGTCTACCACACCAGTCATCCATGATGAATTTTGGGATGCAGCCCACCCAAATTCACCAATGGCCACTCGTCTCACTCAGATTCCTCACTCTCCTACCCCAACTGAAGAAATTCCAGCTGCATCAGCTGAAGAAATTGCTGTCCAGAATGTGCCTGAGAAGACTGCTGCACATGTTCCTCAATCTGAAGAAACTTCTGTTATGCCTAAGGAGATTGTGGGTCGCTTCAAGCCAAATCTTCATCCGTAGAAAAAGCTACCTTTCAAAGGCACGAAGCGCCCCAAATTCATCAAGGCTAATTTCTTCAATGAACACATATTCTTCACAGGGCCAAACCCATATGAATCTGCAAGAGTTGGACGCTCAAGGTTCTGAACTCCCTCTCAGATGAACTTTTATGCTGCAGTGCTGTTTGACAAGGACAAAATCTTCCAGCATCATCAAATTCCTCATGTGGATATGGAATCCGTCCCATGCTTCACTCCAGTGCTCACAGTTCTTCATGATGTTGGACTTCTTCCATTCTGTGCGGATGTCTGCGATTGGAATGAAGAGCTAATTCTTCAATTATATGCAACTCTGCATATCTCTGGTGAAGCTTCTAATGTTAACACATGGATCTTGGATTGGATGTCTGGAAACACTCACTACACTGCTCCAGCAACTGAACTTCTTCGCTATGTTCCCATTCCAATTCCTTCAGAAGGAGCAAGATGCATCTATGATGAACCTGAGCTACCAAATCATATGATGCAAGTGCTGATGAAGCCTTTGGCACCTGAAAAACCTCCAAGGACCACCTTCTTAGTGAAGGATCTGTTATATGTGCCCAGGACCATCTACCGCATATTGACCAAAACCCTCAGTCCAATCATGGGCCGCAACTCTGAAGAAGAAGAAGTTGTTGGCATCATGAAGAATCTGTTGTTCAACATCATTCATGGGATTCCCGTCAACTATCACGATTTCTTCATGAGGACTTTGGCAAATATTGCAGTGTCACCATTCGAATTGAAGCCTTATGCTCCCTGGATCATGAAATTCATCAGATCAAGGTCTTCAATTCCATTCAAGGCTGACTTTCAGAATCACTACAGTTTCCTGCCTCCGATTGAAGTCCTCAAGAAGACATTTTCTTCAGTTGAAGGAAAAGGCAAGGCTGTAATTGATGAAGGCACTCGTCCATTGGATGGTCAGTTTCGCAAAGCTGCATCTTATTCCACCAATGATGACTCTACTACCCAAGATTCTTCTGCAAAAGTCTCAGCACAAAATCCTCAAGCCTCTGCCCCTCGTGTGATGACAGATCGGGAGCTTCTCTTAAGTCTTCATCAGAAGGTTGATCGCAATCACAAGTGGGTAAAGCGTCAGTTTGCTTCAATTCTTCGTGACATGACTGTGACGCATAACTCTATGAGGAAAAATCATTACTATGTGCATGAAATCTTCGATCGCACTTGGGCCATTCTGTCTCACCTCAAGACTCCCGAAGAACTCAAGGAGATGGAATTTCAGATGGACTTTGACTGGTCGATACCTCCAAAGAAGAAGTGGAAGAAAGTTCCAGTTCCTCAGCTGGTCACAAGTTCATTTTCTTCATCGTGAGGAACGGACTCCAATGAGGATATTGACGACACTACTAAAGGCCCTACCCCACCAACCGACCCCGACAACGCTGGCGATCCTCCACCACCTTCAAGATGAAATTCTTCAGGGGCGTTAGTCCTCAATTTCGTCCCTTTTTGTCACTTGATGACAAAGGGGGAGAAATTTGAGTTAGTCTTCAAGCGGGTCTATATATGGGATGTTTTTTGTTTAAGTTACAACTCTCGCTCTTCTGAAGCTTTTGTTGATTGAGTTGTAAACTTAAGTCCGATGGTGGTCTGATACTTTTGAACTACTTTCTGCATGCTTATTTCCTCAAGTATCTTAATGCGCGCATGCTGAATTTCCTCATACCCCATTTTCCATCATGCATTTCAATTTCCTCATGATATATGTTAAATGCATGTATGGATTACAAGATATCGGGGGAGATCTCCAAGATTTTATCTTGCCATGTGCATTTGCAGTCCAAAGCAAATTCCTCAAATATGCACATCTTCAGGGGGAGTTCCTCTATATCTTGCAATCAAATTCCTCAAACTCTATACTTACTCTTCATATGTTTATCCCTGTTGAAAACTTAACCTATTTGTCATCAATCACCAAAAAGGGGGAGATTGTAAATGCATCTAGTGCCCCTTAGTGATTTTGGTGTATTGAAGACTTATAGGTTAAGGGACTAATATGTTTGCGAGTGTACACATGTTCTATAGGTTAATGAGGAGTTTGGTATATTTGAAGAATATCGACCCCTAAAAATGAATGTCTTCAGCTGAAGACTTTGGTGAAGACTTTGAAGCTGAAGAATTCGGTGTAACCTTGAAGATATTAACGAGGACTATGAAGCATGAAGACTTTAGTTTTTATTGTTTCATTTCCTTCCTTGAGTCATAGGAAACACCGTACTGTTAAAGGGGGCTGAGGTAATACTAATAAAAATTTTCCATCTGATGCTCAACTCAAAAGCCTTTTGGAAATCTCTTACAGTTCAGTCAAGTTCTTCAGTGACAGAGACGATGTTCTTCTGTTCTCTGAGGAAATTGGTCTGACTGAGGAGTTAGGATTTCGGCAGTGCGAATTACCTACAAATGAGGAATATGATAAGCCCTGAGGAATTTGTCAGTTCAAATTCCGACCGTTGATGTGCTTTGCGCCAGCTGTCCAGATATTCTATCCACCTAATGGTCATATCATTGGGGGGCGTTTATGTCGTATCATGTCGGGTTGCACCCTGGCTATAAATAGCCGCCACCCACAGCCACTAGCTGGTTGGCTGCTCCGAGAGAGAACTTGACACTTTTCATTTGAGAGCAACCCATTCCTCGAGGACTTTGAGCGAAAATCATCAGTGAGGAAAAACCCAAAATCCAAACCACCAAAACTCATAGTGATTGAGCATCATTGAAGAAATTGTTCCTGTGTGGAGCCGATGCTTTTTACCTTTGAAGACTGTGTATCTTCCAGACGGTTAGGCGTCATGGTCTTGTGCATCCTGCAGTCAATTGGGGATCGCCGGGTGACCATGGTATAGAGCATCCAACAGTCAATTGTGGATCGCCGGGTGACCAAGTTTGTGAGGGTTTGGAAGTCTACCCTGAAGACTTACCACGACTGTTGGGCGAGAACTATGTTACCTTAGCTCAAGGAGAATACGGTAAGTACTGTGTGTCCTAGGACTGTGTGTCCTTTGGTATAAATACCAAGTCGCTCCAAACCAGACGTACGACTGTCACAGCAGTTGGAACTGGGTCATCAAATCACTGTCTTCATCGAGCACCTGGTTCTATTTCCTCAACCCCTTCATTTCCTCGAAGTATTTGTTGATGAATCTGATCGTTAATGTTTGAAGAATTTGACTGAAGACTTTCTCAATTTCCTCATCTCAAATTCTTCAGTCACTTTATCTTCAGCCTGCTTATCCCGTTCACGCTACTTACGCTCTATGCATGTTTCATTTCATCATGATGACTATGCTACTGCTATGTTCCGCATGCACTTGAGTACTTGTTCTGCTGCAAGTAGTTCGTCACTTAGCAAATTCCTCAATCAGTAATTCCTCAGTGACGAATTTGTAAAAATCGCCTATTCACCCCCCCTCTAGTTGATATAACGCACTTTCACTTAGGTGTGAGGCCATCGCCGCTTGGTGGCGACTCGAAGGGGTTAAGCTTGAGAAAGAGTCGGGTTTACCCAGGTTCGGCCCCTCCTATGGAGGTAATAGCCTACGTCCTGCTTTTGTGTATTGGATGGATTGATCTCGATTACAAGGGTGCGGAATCGCTAGCCTAGCTATCGAGGGATTGTAACTTAGCCTTTCGGTCCTAGGGGCATGCCTTTATATACAGGTCAAGCCCTAGGGTTTACAACAGAGTCCGGGTCATATTATGACCCGTGATTTACTACATCTCTAACTTATCTTGCTCTTTAAGGAAACTTCAACCGGCGTCCTTAGCTTCATGGGCTTTGAGCCGCCGTCTTCTGGTGATGGGCCGTCCGATGTCTTGATCAGCCGCCACCTTACTTATTTTGCACTTGAGACATGGCCGACCTTGAACTGGGTCACAAGACTGTTGATGTGCTAACCCGGCCCAGTAGGGCGGGTTACACTGTGGAGTTATATCTTGACAGTCCGTAACCCTCTTTAGGGAATTTTTCTATTTGAACCGTCAAACTGAGACCAAGAATGGATCTGCCTGCGAACTTGGTGGAATTACCATTCAGAAGAGGAAGAACAGTCTCTTCCCTGATTGCAAGCTGGTGAGTCATCTGAAAGGGTGGAACAAAACTTGGTTCTATTGCAAGAACACTGCTCCTGATGGAGAAAACCCTCTTCCGGGCTATAGAATAGACTGACTTAGCAATAACATCGAACTTTCGAGTTGGCCTTCAGATGAGGAGAGAGATCTGATGGCGCCCCTTCGCACAAAGTTGAGGGCCTTGATCGCTCATGGCTTGACCGGGATGGATTTGGTCCGTTGCTGGCTGAAGTGGCGGATCCAACCCGTCAGTGTGAGAGAAAATCTCATGTGTAAATACTCAGGAAAATCACCCGATGCTCAACATTTCTCTACTGAAGATCTGTCAGACGACGCCCTTAATAAGGAAACAAAGAGGTTTTTTGCTAACCAAAGGAGAAGTGCAGCGTCACCGGCTTGGGCCCGTTCTATCTGCTAAATCGAGCTCCTCTGGTATTCAATGTTTTCTTATCTCGTATATTTCCCTTCTTTTGTGTTTTTCTTACTCCATCTTCTTATCTTCTGCTTTACATCGTTGCAGGAAGGCTCTAACTTCTAGAATGTCTCACCTCAGGCCCCCGCTCCATCAACGGGCCAGAAGGATGACCCGCCCCTTGAGTCATCTTCAGGGGAACATTCTGAGGTAAAACTTGCCTTGTTCTGCCATTCATTTACTAAATTTTCTTGACGCGCTTTATTAGCAGGGCAACTCAGAATCCAATCTAGCCGGCGATATTGAGGTAATCCCGGTCCCTTCTAGTTCTTTAGAGACATTTATCCCAAGAAAACTGAAACGAACCGTCCGGAAGCTTAAACTGTCACACCAAAATGCTTACTTATATCATCATTATTGTTTGAAGAAAACTCAATTTGCTGGTCAATCAAAACGCAAGGCCTGAAGTGACTCGCGACTTAGCCCCTGGTTTGTCTCACGCACCGCCGGCTCGTAAGCCACGTCTTGAGGTACCAAATAATCCGGAACTGGCTCATTCTACAGTTGTTTTCTTTAACCGGTCTTTAAAAACAACCAAACTTATTTGACCAGGAATCTTCTTCGTCTTCGGACGACTCATCTGCAACACAACTTCCTGCTTTCAATATCAATCGCGGGTAAGACTTTGAACCTTGCACAAACATTTGCATATTTGATCATTGAGCTGTAATTATATAATCTCTGTTTAACTATAGGGCAAACACTTTTGTATCAACACGTGCTGCCGGGTCGACCTCAGGTGCTGCAAGCCAAGATGTTTTAAACCCCCCTCCTGAGAAGACGGCCGCTGAAGTTGATCTTCCAGGAAACAATAATCCTGATACCACTGTTGAACCGGCAGCCGACGTTGAGGCGCCTGGGCCAGATGAGCCGATCTTTATGGAAACAACAATGAATGTCGAGAATGCTTCAGCTGACCTATCTGCTCGTCCGTCCAGCCCGACGTGTCTTTCTAATCCAGCGGCTCAGGTTGGTAACCCCAATCCGGAAAGTCAATATGACCCGTATGTTGTCATTGTTAAAGAGGCTTTCCAAGCTCCTATTGCTTCTACCTCTTTAATAAAAATTGTGGCCAAGGATGAGCCGGTTGACTTAGAAAGGGGAAAAAACAAACTAGAAATTCATAGTTTGTCTATTCTTGAAGTGTAAGACATTCATCAGCAATATTTGACCCGACTTTCGGAAAACCAGGAGCTTGAGATTCATTTAATCAATGCTCTTACAGAGAAGTATGAGGCAATATTCCTGCTTTATTTGCTTGACCATTATATCCTATCATTAGCCCTCAAGGACCATCTTGCTATGAAAAATGGTTAGCTAGTTCTTCAGAATAATCATAATGGTGCTGAACTTATAACTGTAGCCCCCAAGGACCAACTTGTTATAATCATGACTAATTGGTACTTTTATTCTATGGGATAGATAATACAGAGCAGTGTTGTAGCCTCCAAAGGCCGGCCTACCCTCGTGAGATAAATCAGGTTTTTAGCACCTGTGAAGAAAAATCAACCTGTAGCCCCCAAGGACCGGCTGATCTTTTTAAGATAAGCCGGATCTTCTTAATGGTGTGAATTTTAGCACATTAGCCCCCAAGTGTCGTGTGGGTTGTTTACAACCTCACGGGACTTTGGAAAATATTTTAGAGATGCCATAACCCCCAGGATTAAGTTGCCCTCTCAAAGGCGGCTTGAAGATAAAAAATTTCATACCTGGCAGAATATATGAAAGACTTCTGAACCGTGTGTCTTGTAAATTTACAGGAGCGTCTAAAAGAAGAAGTGAAGCTAAAAATTGAAGCCGGTCTTGCGGTGGCTCATGCCGAAAAATCTGCACGTGAAACTCAAGACTGGTTTGAGCAAGCTGTAAAGAAGTTTGAGGAAGAGAAAGCTACCCTTTTGAAATGTGCTGAGATGGTAGAGAGTGAACTTGGGCCGTTGAAAGAAAATTATGACACCTTGGTGAAGCAGATTAGTGAGATGTTGACAGCCATCTTCGGTATGTGCTCAAAACTTCCTTCCTCTTTTGAATTATCGAGTCTTGATCATATGGCGGCTCAGCATCGAATTGTCTTTGTATGCAGGACGAAAGAGTAGACCCTTGTTGAACTGCCTATTGTGAAGTTAAAGGTAATTTTCACATATGTAGAGCAACTATTCACATGGTCTGTCTATTCTATTATGGCAGTAAAGAACTTGAAACACCCGCCCAAGAGCATCAAGGACATGTTGAAACAACTATACACGGTACCACAGTGGATCACAGGGACCCAAAATCGGCGGCTCGTGGTGGACCAAACATGGTTCTTGCCCGTGAAAAGGCACACTTGTCTGAGCTAGATTTGGAGGCTTTGGAAAGTGGCTTTCCGGAATATAAACTGGATGGCGCAGAGTTCACCCGGCCGATTTTACCAAATGTATGAAGGAGACCCGGCCACTGGCGACTCTTATGGCCAAAGAAATCAATCTTTCGCAGTACAACCCGGCGTACTCCATCAAAAATGAGCGCATCGACGCCCCTATTGACGAGCCGTCAGAGCTGGTGCCGCCCCGACGTAAGAGACCCTTTGCTCCTGATGTCGATGCGTCAAGTCTTATCGAAGGATCATCAAACTTTGAATCCTTACTGTCAATTCAGTGGCAACAAAAAGACCAGCAGGCTGAAGATGAGGAAGTGCCGGCAGAGACTCGTCTAGAGACGGCTGGCGCAGGCCGAGCTTAAAGATGAGAATGTGATGATGAATTAGCCGCCAGGCGGCTCAGGCCCATGAATGTTGGGCAAAAACATTAATATTTTGTGGCTTCATAATATGAGCTTGTAATAGGGATTGTTTGAAACTTTGAAATTCCCTGTCGTGGCTTCGTGCACGTTTACTGCATCCTTTTTATGGTAAAAACTATCATGACACCTTGCTGCCTTGAGCTATCTCCCAAAACATCATGTGTACTTCCTTTTTTTGCCTCTGGATTTTTTGACCGAATTTGAAGAGGTCATCCGGCTCATCTAGCCATCTTTCGAAGGATTTTCTATGAGGTTGTCAAGCTTTTTTATTGATGAATTCTTCCCCAACGTTGTTGTAGGGGGATTTTCTATTACAGCCGACCTTGACAAGGTCTGGTCTTGTAATCCGAATACTCAGTAATGAGCCGGAAAACATACCTGAAAGTTTATCAAATTGTAACACATGGCTGTATAAATAATAAAGAAATTATAATAAGCCAGCTCCGTGAGACTCGGCAAAAAGCCCAACTTTCGAGGCTTAATCTTGCTTCAATGAAGCGGGTGTGATAACCCATGGTTTATCCTAGCTCTCCGTATGACAGCTCTCATGTGACTTAACCAATGTTTTAACCTTGAATAGTTCAGGGTCCATAATGGAGTGACTAGTCAAGAGTTAATGGGGTCACCTGATCGGAGTCGCATCAAGCACACAGGCAGGTTTAACCATTTTCGTGGCATTTCTTTATGCCGGATCAAGAGTGTGAGAAAGCTAAACTCGGTGAGTTGGAAGCCCCCAAATGCCCTATGATCATGGAAAAGCCTGGCATAGGATATACAGGAGGCAATGCTTCTACTGCAAAACATCTGGAGTTCAGATAAGCCAACTTTATTCCAATGATCACAAAACTGTAATGACTCGTTGAGCCAGAAGCCCCCAAGTAACATGCTCCAAATAATAAAGACTAATGCTCAATATATAGGCGACGTCAAGCTTAACCCGCCCAACTGGGCATGCTGATTTCCCGGAAACAATGCCATGAAAGATTGTGATTGAGGGTTGCAGACTGCTATCCAGGAGGCCCATTCGTCGGAAAGTGTCGTAATATAAAATATTGATGCTGCTACCTCCATCCATGAGAACTTTCGTGAGGACATACCTGCCCACCTGGGGCGCCACCACTAGGGTCAGATCCCCTGGGTTAGGAGCCCTGGGAGGATGATTCTCCCTGCTCCAAATGATGGGCTGCTCATACCAATTAAGATACCTGGGAACAGCTGGTTCTACCATATTGACGGCTCTCTGTTTGAGTTTTTTGTCTCGTTTGTTGATATTGGTGGTAAAAACTTGGTATTGACCACCATTTAACTACTTGGGATTACTCTGAAACCCTGCTTGGCCATTATGCCGTTGACTGTCCTGACCGGGACGTTGTCCACTGCCATTATTTCCTTGGTGTTGAAACCCTGATCCTGGAAACCCACCTGGCGAGCCGCCTTATGAGCCGCCTTGACCATACTGACCCGAATGTCCTCCACCGTTGCCTCCTTGATGATTCTGAGATGCCTGGTTGCAGAACTCCTGCATGATATAACAGTTTCCAACGAGTGAGTAGCCAGCTTGTCCTGAGTACTATGCTTGGGACAAGGCCCCTTAAGTGCTTCTTCGTAGTTACGTGGCTCATTCCCATTATAAGGCCCTCCAGGATGGCCGTTCTGGCATTGATTTTTAAAACTAGTGTTGGTATTGGCCACAAGCTCTGACCCGCCATTGGGCTGTTTTCGTTTGTTGCTTTGACCTCCAGAGTTTCCACCTTGCTGATGACCTTTGCCACCATCACCTTTCTTCCCTTTGCCAGTTTTATCCTCGTCTGAGCCGGGATCCTTCATGCTATCTGATTCAGCATACCTAGTAAGAACGTCCATCAATTTGCCCATATATTGAACTTTGCGTTTTAACCGTCCAAGTTTCAGGACCAGGGGTTGAAAATGGCAATTCTTTTCCAAGATGAGCACAGCCAGAGCCGCCGTGATGCTGTCTGATGAGTAGATAATTTCTGCCACCCGACGGGTCCAATGATGCGCCGACTCGTTCGTGCGCTAAACAAAATGCTGAAGATCTACAATCGTCATTGGCCGCCTTGCACGTTCCTTGATTTTTTTTTGATGAAACACTCCTTCAACTCTGCCCAGGAATTGATGGAATTGGGCGGAAGGTTTTTTAACCATGTTCGAGCCGGTCCCTCTAGCATCATTGTCAAATACTTCACGCATACCGCATCATTGACGTCGAGCATATCCATAGACAACTCATAACTTTCAATCCATGCAGCCGGTTCAAGATCTGCGGTGTAGTTGGGCACCTTATGGGGCCCTTTGAAGTCCTTAGGCATTGTCTCACCACGGAGAGCCGGCGACAGGCAAGGGATGCCGATTGTCCTGTTGTTAACTCTAGCCCCCAGTGCCGCAGACTGGGGCTCCGCTACGGGCCAGTGAGTCGCCCATGTCGCGGCTGCCTCTGCCCCCGCCTACCGTGCGGCTCTTGCCGCATCAACGACTGCTTGAGCGTCGAGAAACACAGGCCGGGTCGGGGAAACCCGAGGCTGCCGTTGATGCCTGCTACTGGAAACAGCCAGAGATTCTCCATGGCGACTCTTGCTGGCGTATGGAGTGGAATGCATCCGATCATGGCTGTAAGAATATTGCGCCTGTTGTACCACTGCTGTTTTCAGCATCTCGATGGCGTTCCTTGCCTTGATCTCAACTGGGGTGTTCCCGTGAATTGGAAGTGCCTCCAAATTGCCCGTCGCTGCCAACACGGTGTCGACCGGGTTGGAAAAGTGACCCTGTGGTGTCTGAAAACACTGAGTCGGCGACTGAACCTGCGGCGGCTGAACTGGCTCTACCTGCCGCCCTCTGTCGAGGTGGATCATGTCCCGCCCTAGGCGTTGCTGGGCTAGCGAATAACTGAGTCGGCTCTAGTCCTATCAGCAGCCGACTTTGGTGTCTCCTAAGGTGAACCGCCTCAGAAGCGTCCCGGTGAAGCCCTAACTGCCAAGCCTCAACCTTCAAACGCTCCGACTTGTTATGGATACGATCCCGTACTTCAGCCATCCGGACGTTTTCAGCGTTAATCTCTCCTTGAACCTTAGTCATCTCGGTGCAAAGTTTTGCGAGTTCCGTATTACGAGCTTCCTGATTCTCTGCGGTGATAGGGCTCTCCACGAGTTTGGCCATCTCAGCCATCAAATTGCTCATGGCCCGATCCGGTGTCTTGCCTGACCCGCCAGCACCATCCATAGCTGCCGCGGCCGACGGATCTGGAGCCACTGTGGTTCTTGCCATGTAGATGGTGACCTGACGAGGCGACTCATATGATTCCCTGGTGGCTTCCGCTTCCAAACAGCCCCCGAGTTTCCCATCATAAAGGGGACAAATTGATTCAGTGTCTCCCATAGATGACTCATCCGGGAGGCCGATTCCCTGGGTGAACCCAACGAAGACGTGACGCCGGCTGGCTTGATGCCGGCCGGGTCGTATGTGCCGAGCCGGCTCGACGATGTCGTTGCAGGCGTCTGGCTCGGGTACTCGTGCGCTAATCTTGCCGATGAAGATTTCGATCTTGTCGAAGGGGACCCGGTACCCAGACTCGACTGAGTCGGCCTCGGGACCCCAGCTTGAATTGTCGATGTAGAGCTTGTTGCGGCGGTTCTTGCTCATCCGGGCCACCGCGTAGCTCCCAAACCCTGGAAAAGTTCCCTCCGAGAACTCAACTCCACCGCGCGAAGGCCCCACCGTGGGCGCTAACTGTTGTGGTTGTGTCACGGCAGATGTTCTCATAGGAGAACTTAGGTGTGAGGCCATCGCCGCTGTGTGGCGACTCGAAGGGGTTGATCGGGAACGAGAGACGGTTTTACCCAGGTTCGGCCCTCCGGAGGAGGTAAAAGCCTACGTCCTGCTTTGGTGTCTATATTGATGGTGATCTCGATTACAAGGGTGCGGAATCGCTGACCTAGCTTTCCAGAGTTTCTAACCTATCTATCTCTAATGACTTGACCTCGAGGGCTCACCTTTATATATAGGTTGAGGCCCCCGGGTTTACAAGAGTACAAGTCATATTACGTCTCGTGACCTATTACAATTCTACCTCATCTTGTCTCCCAAGTTAGGAAAACTCCCGGCGTCTTCCACCTCATGGGCCTTGAGTCGCCGTCTTCTTATGCTGGGCCACCAGGTGACTCACTTGGTAAATCCTCAATGCTTTCCTTTCCATCATCTCCATAGCCCATTAAGTATATGGTTTATAAGCCGCCTACGGTCTAACCCGGCCCAAACGGCGGGTTATGCCGCAAGGTCAGACCCCCGACATACCCTACAAACAATCTCTTCTTATGTTCTCCGCTAGATAAGAACTTTGGAGTGATTCTTCGTTGCATGTTGAGTGATGGTTATGTGATCCAATTATATTAGCATTGTTGAGAGATTGCACTAGCGAAAGTACGAACCCTAGGCTTTGTTTTCAAGCATTGCAATACCGTTTGTGCTCACTTTTGTTACTTGCTACCTTGTTGTTTTTATTGTTACTATTACAAAAATCAATATCTACTATCATTACTACACTTGTATCACCATCTCTTCGCCGAACTAGTGCACCTATAGAATTTACCATTGTATTTGGTGTGTTGGGGACACAAGAGACTTTTTATTATTTGGTTGCAGGGTTGTTTGAGAGAGACCATCTTCATCCTACACCTCCCACGGATTGATAAACCTAAGGTCATCCACTTGAGGGAAAATTGCTACTGTCCTACAAAACTCTACGCTTGGAGCCCCAACAAAGTCTACAAGAATAAAGTTGCGTAGTAGACATCATACCTCGTCTTCTACGTCGGTCCGGCGGGAAGGTGTTTACTGTTGCGGGGGAGATTGTACCATAGGCGCCCCATCAGCGTCACGTCCAGTGGTTGGACCCCCCCCCCAGAGCCGCTTGGCGAGCGCATGACGGGCCTGCCCCCTCCGGCTTGTCGCGGTTTGCAAAGCTCAACAAACTTTGGATAGCTGCTCTCCAGACCTCCGTCTTCTTTGGCATAGGTGGGAAGTTCAGCAGTAGCTGGGCCTGCGCTAGAGCTTCCTCCGGGGTCTTGGGCATGGAGCGGTGCAAGGCGTGGGTGGCGCTCTTACTCCTGACAGTGTCAGGAGGAGCATTTCCCCGCGCCGTCGCGTGCTACTCATTCCCTCTAGGAGGTCGCTGTCGAGATCAGCCCTGCGTGTCTTGAGAGGGACGCGCAGGGGTCTTGTTCGCGTGCCACCCAGGGTCGCCACCCTGAGGGTGTAGGTCGTGGTTGTCTTGCGAAGGTCGCGGCGGGGGTCCTGTTGCCACCGATGCCGCTGCTGCAGCCACCGTCGCGGCCGTCGCTTCCGCGGTGTCGGCCCCGGTCGCTGCAGGCGTGTTCCGTGTCTCCACGACGGTGGGGTGCGGATCACGGCTCGCGGAGCTCCGCATGGTGTTGTGGCTGCATTCACCGGCGTGGTAAATGCGGGGGCCGCCTCCGTCGGCTTCGCTGGCGACCACTTGCGAGGGCAGCTTGGACGCAGACGGAGCGGGCGTCCCCGCGCCCTTGGCTTTCTTGGGAGGCATGTGCATCATGGAAGTTGTTGACAACGACGCGCAGGAGTCGGTGAAGGTTCACGCAAGAGAGAAGCCCCTACCTGGCGCGCCAAAGCTGTCAGGGTACGACGGTCTATGGGTGTCACACCCTGTGTTTTACCTCATGACTAAGTTAACAAGACTCAAAAATTAGGGCCAATTAATTTTTTATGTGTGCATATGAATGCTTGACTTGTGTGACATTTGCTTGCTTGTTTGATTGTGCCATGAACCATCATATATCTCCTACACTCCAAACTCATCTCACTGACCCAAGAACCTTTCCCAATGATCATGCCATGTGTATAGGACATAAACCTATTTTTATAAAATATTATTTTGGCCAAAACCGATTTATTCAAATTAGGTTTTCAAAAACCCCTGAGTTGAGGATTTAACTACAAGTCCTCAAATTGGGTGGATTGTTTTGCCACATAGACTTTATTTGGAACCTACTACATATAAGACTTCCCAAAACCACCAAATATTAATTTTTAAGATTATTTTCCTATTTTATTTAAAGGCTTTTATTTAAGGCCAGAAATGGTCTTTCCTAGGGAAAAATTAT
Source organism: Elymus sibiricus (assembly GCA_039707655.1). NCBI lineage: Eukaryota > Viridiplantae > Streptophyta > Magnoliopsida > Poales > Poaceae > Elymus > Elymus sibiricus. The sequence goes on from CM077665.1 coordinate 221,868,618, forward strand.
TTTTATGCTTTCAAAATATTTGAGAAAATTCAGGGAAACTCAGTTGACTTATATTTTCTATATATATGAGTTTCAACATATGGTCATGCTCAAAGTATTGGACAAAACCCTCCAAAACCATTTAAGTTCATTTCAAGCTTTTGAAATATTTCTATAGGAAATATTCTCAAATAAATCCAAGAAAATTCCAGCAAGTCGCATATGCCCAATGTGATGATCTTGCTAAGTTTCAAGCCAATCCAAATTATTTTGTTTCACCAAAATATCCCAAAACTATTCCTGTCCAGAGCCAAATTTGAGCAAGTCTACATTGTCAAGTATCTCCATTTGTGCTCAAATTTGTGTACATGTTCTAATCCTCTAATCATGCATCCACACCAGGTGGTGCATCAAGGAGAATAGATCCACTTGTCCAACCCCCCCTCCCAAACACATTTCTGTTGATTTCTACATTTGGGAATTTTTGCATTGCCAAGTTTCCCCATTTGGCCCCAAACTTTTTAGGCATGCTCTAATCATCAAATAATGCCACCACACCAAGTGGTGCATTAAGGAGAATAGTTTTGCATGACTAAATCTAATGAAACCCATTTCTGCCTATTTCTAGGGTTTATAAAGTTTGCATTAGCAACTTTCTTCAAATGAGCTCAAAATTGGTGAGCAACCTTATTTTAACCTACCATTTGATCCTGGTAAACTCATGGCAAGTAGAATCTTTTTACTGGCTCAAGCCAGCATCAGACACCTTCTGGTGATTTGGACAAATCTTAGTTTTGACCTCTTTCACTATTCTCCTTCACCTCCAATTTTTACCACAGCTCCACCAAGACCCACAACATCTCCAGTAGCAACCCCAATGGCTAGCTCCATGATTGAGTGGGAGGAATCCCCACTTGCACCTCCTGGACAGCCATTTTTCTCCCCCTCTCTCAGCTTTTCCCCTCTCCTAGCCAGCACCCAGAGCATCCAAAGACCTTTTCCAGTATTTTACTTCGTCCTGTAGATGGCGGACACAAGTGGCCGCGCTAGAGCGCGTGCAGACGCGCCCATGCCGGCCAAAAGACCGCTCTGGAGCACGCTGCAGCGCACCCGATCATTGACGCCATGCCTCCGACCACCTCGGGTCTACCCAGCACGCCAGTCGAGGCCCCTCGACGTTCGGGACATGCCATGGCCCTGTCCCCCTCCTCTCTCTCCCTCCTGTTGCCCTCCTTCGCACGCGCACCGGCCGCCCGAGAGCGCCAATGGGCGACCTCGCACGCGCGAGCCCTTGATGATTCCCTCCTCCCTCCCCTTGCTTCACTGGACGTAGGCCACGTCCACGAGGCCCGTAGATATGCCCTGGTTCGCCCCCATGACCCCTAGGCACAGTCGTACCATGGCCGTGGACACTGTCCACGGTGGGCTCGAGCCCGACCATATAAGGCCTTCCCGAGCTTCTCTCTCGGCTCCTTTCGCTCCGTCTCTCTCCCGCAGACCCCATGGACCGGTTCCCCCATTCTCCCGTGCCCTCCTCCTCTCCCCATGGCCAGCATTGCCGCCTCGGACATCACTCGAATTCGAGCTCACCAACGACTCTCCCCTCCCCTAAGTTGCATCAAGGCACCACCGACATCTCCACAAGGTCCTCCCCCGCTCCGTTTCCTCCCTTCGATGGACGGAACACCAGGTTCCATGGTCGCCGTCGTCGGAGTCCGCCGCGGTTGATGCTGCACTCGATCTGGCGCTCCCCGGCGAAGAAGAAGACCTCTAGGGGTGCGGCTCTTCGCCCCGAGCACGCAGGTGGCCGGAGCCTTGCCGGAGGCGGCCTGAGCCGCCGGAATGGTGCCGGCTCCCGCTCGGCCTCGCCTCCCCTGTCTATCCCTGGCTCGGGCGGGAGGAAGGAGAGGGACCCGACAGGCGGGACCCGCCGGTCAGTGGCTAAGGCCCTCCCCCCCCCCGTTTAAGTGGAAGCGCCCCCGCCGCTTCCCGCCTCCCTGCAGAGGAGGCGTACTCCGAAGAGTACGCTTTCGGCGTTACCGGTTTCGCGCGCGTGGCCGAGAAGCTGGGCCAGCCCGGTGCGTTGCGGAGCTAAGCTGCGTTTAGTGCATAGCTTAGGCCGTTGGGTAATTTATTTTGCCCTTTTTCTTTTTCCTACAGAGCAAAATAATTCATAATAAATTCATTTGAACTCCAAATTGGATGATTCAAATTCCTGTAGACTCCAAAAATCTTCCTCTATCCATATTATCAACTTTCTTATTTTTCTAGAAAACTTTCTTGTACACATATATGATTAAAACCTATTTTTATTTTTTGCATTAAACTTTGCAAATTCATGGAGAGTTCATCCTAGATCCAAATGCAGTTGTCGGCGTTGTGGGAACGGGGGTACCCAGACCTGCCAGCCTGCGGCCCAGGGCGTGGCCCACTTTAATAGCCAAGCGCGGCCCAATGCGGCCTCACTCAAGGCAAGACCCTCGCGAGAGCCCCACCCTCGCGAGGAGGACGACACCAAGACCCCCGGAGGGAGGAGGCCCCCCCAGGTCACCTCCCGAGGGGCGGAGATCCCTATGCACCACTCAGCCTCGGGAGGTCGGGGGTCACGCAAGCCAGGCCAGGCAGGCACCAACGTGCGCAGAGGAGACAGTTTCCTCTTTGGTGCAAAGGAGGCAAAGACGTACGCATGTTCCCAACGCACCCCCAAAGGTTGCCATTCCGGTGCAACGAGACCAAGACCATGAGCCCCGCAGGACGGACGTCATCGCCAAGCCCACCTCTGCATCAGCACCGGCTACTTTGCAGGCGAAGACCACCTTTCGTCAGGATAAGGTGTACTCCTTGTCCCCCTTCAAATTTGGCCGTTGTGGGATCCCTTCCCACCATTGCGATAAGGGAAGAGGACCCGGGCCACTATAAATAGAGTGTAGGCTGCTCCATGGGAGAGGGAGATGGAACACCACCCGAGCTCCCTCGCGAGGTTACTCACCACTGTACTAGTTCATCCACCAACCTCCTCGTGAGGCAATCCACCAAAAGGCATGAGTAGGGTTTTACGCTTCGCAATGGCCCGAACCTGGGTAAATCTTCATGTGCTAATCTTCTTCCCCGCAATAGTGTGAGTTCGTCAGGCTAGCCTGTGAAGTTGCGAGCTTGAGGCCAAAGTTGGTGGGGATATTCGCACACGCCCCTGAGTTCGAACCTCTTTGGGTTTTGCGGAGCCCGAAATCCGACATTTGGTGCACCAGGTAGGGGGCGTGTCGGAGTCTTCCACAAGCTTCGCTCCTTCTCCGCTCCGTCATTTTGATGGCCAACGACCGTCAAGTTTCCTTCGGCCCCGGTGGATCCACCTTCACCAACCTCACCGCTACTACCCATGACGCACGCCCTGGTAGCTCGGTGCTGGGCGGTCGTTATCAAGCCACCAGCGTCGTCTCCACCGCCGTTGCTGCTCGTGCCGGCTAGGCGCGCGGCGGGCGTGCGGCGCCCGCTGGACCGACGTCACCATGTACCCACGTGGGAGACCTCAACGCACATGATGCGCTGCTGATGGCGAGCGAGTTGCTTCACCATCGCCCGACGCACGGGGGCCTCGACGCCTAGGCCGACCACATCGCCGAGTTGGTCACCGTCGCGAGGAGGGCCTGGGTTCCGCACCACTCCTCTCAACCCCCGACGTTGGATGCCGGGGGCTCGCTCGCCATACCGCTCACCTCATCGGCAGACGGCGTGCCCGCCCCATGCCCGGCCTAGCCTGGGCAAGGCCCGCCACACTCCATGCTCCTTCTCCTCCGGATCCCAGTGACCGGCTTCGGGGCGCCATCCAGCCCCACCGGTGGTGCCTTCGAAGAAGGTGACGGGATGCTCCGCGCGCGCCTCAATGGGCGCACTCATATCCCGGTGGATCATCAATAGTCTGGGTCGTCCTGGCATGAGCGCGCCAACCGGCGCAGGGACCAGGCGGCTCAAGCTTACGAGTAGGCAGGTAACCATAACGGAGGCGCGATGGATAACTAGGGAGGCAACCCACGACAAGACCCGCGCGACCAACCTCGCGGCGACGGCAGAGGTAAGCAGCTTCGGGCGGGGGCTCGGCGCAGGAGGGTCTGTGGGCCGCGCGTCCAGAGCGGCATCGCTTTGCCGCCCAGGGAGGCCGCCCAGGGGGCACGCGGGGACGGTTCAGGAGGAAGCCAAAGCCTTTACACAGAGGCCTATGTTCCGAGCAGTATCGTACCTGCGGACGGCGTCATGGATCGCGCGTGCCCCGCAGGTGCCGGCATCCTTCCGGAGTAGGGAGATGTCCCGGACGCCCTCTCCAAGCCGGGCCTGGGGTCTTCCACTGAGGAGGTACCGGGCCAGGTTGGCGCAAGCTAGGGGGCGTCCCGGGATGCGCGGGGGCGCGGCGCGGCCGCCGCCCTTGCGAGCAAGCACCACGCAGCCGAGCCCTCTGGGCTGCAGGAGCAACCACCTCGGGGGACCGGCAGGATACAAGCAGCATGGGCCACACGCGGCAACGGGGGTGCCGGCACGGCCCTCGGGAGATAGGGCCTTGCGGGATCCTCGGGTCGAGGTCTGGCCGGTGCCCCGACACCTCCCGAGGCGGCTTCACCGACACAACACCCCTATGGCTACGCTGGGTGCATTGTGCTCATGTTTGGGCTGCGGGAGCGCAATCCCGCGGCTACGCGGGGAACAATGCACTCAGCTTTGGGCTGTAGGGGCACGCAACCGCGCAGAAATGCGCAAGATGGCTCGTGACTGAGTTGGGAGCACCTAGGCCGTGCGCCTGGGGGCTTGCCCAACTATCTTCGGCCGTGACACTCTCACGTAATAATGAGTGGACTGTATATGCCCGCAGCCCCCCGAGGACGCGGAGGGGTTCCATCCCACGCCCAAGTGGAAGCCCCATGCTCCACGCTGGCGGACAACACTATCCTCCAATGACTATGCCCACGCCTAGTGGAAACCCTATGCTCCGCGCTGGGGGGAAGACGAAGACGAAGACTAGCCTAGGTGCCGGACACGGCTGTTGCTTGCCCCTTTTTGTATTCGAATTGCCACTTTTTGAAATGAAACTCGAAGTTTCGTTGTTCTATTTGAAAAAGGGGTGGGAATTTTCTCTTTGCGATTCCTTTTTCTGGTCTTGAAATCTCGTTTTCTGGATCGACACCTGTCGGTCTCCCCCTCACGCGCCCCACGAGGGGGGAGGCACGGGCACGGTGTGCACACCTTGCCGAGTCCCTGGCACCTTGGTCCTCGCGTGGCGCCTCTGGGCAGGCCGGCAAGGGTCAGTTGCCTTGGAAGCATCCATCTTTTGGCGGTCGACCCTCGCTCGGGGTCTTCTGCCATGGCCCGGCGCGGCATCATGGAGCCTCGGGAGGCTCAGGCTCCTCTTGGGGCAGGAACTGGCAAGAAAGGGTATGGGGGGCGCTTGAGCATTAAGGGGGACTCTTGAGCAATGCGACTCAGGAGCCTCACTGGTCACGTAGCCCCTCGCCCCTTGGTCTCGTTCTGGTGATCCAGACGCCCCAACGGCGGTCGAGGTATGCGCGGGACTGGGCCCCGCCGATGCAGAGCAATAAGAAAGCCCCCAAACCATTCCGCTCGCAAGGAAGAAGCCCCCCTGGCGGGATCCTCGAGCTCCCTAGGCGTTGCAGCTGTGCCTCGCAACGCACGAGCTCACCACAGCCCGCCAAGATATGTACCCCAACCATAAAGAGCAGAAATTTCTTGATCCAATGATAGCCCAAATACTGGAGTATGAGGCGGGAATGCTAACGGGAGAATGCAGGCGCTACGGTTTACTACGTGCCCCCAGCAGGCCTCTAGTGGCTCCAGGTGCAGGGAAGGGTGGCGCAAGGGAAGGAATCCGGCCTCTCTAGGCGTCGTCGCTAAAACCCCGGTCTTGGGGCGGCACGCTCCCCCTCAGGAGGGTCCGCCTCGTGGGGCCACGACAGGCCGTCATCGCCGGGCGTAGTGCGACATCTTCGCGGACCTCATGAAGAGCGCCGGGCGCGGAGCAACAGCACAGCGGGACGAGCGAAGGTGCGAGGGAGTGCGCGGTGCCGCACCAACGATGACATAGAACTCCGCGGAAGACACGAGGGCGCGTCACACAAAACGAGCAACCGATGGTTAAAAAGAAGAGGAAGGAAGACGAAGGTAAAACACAGAAGTTTAACGCCCTCAGGGGCCAAGTGCTTCTTGATGTAAATGGAACCGGAGGAGGAAAACAGGGGAAGCTTAGGCGGAGGAGCCGTTGTCACCATCAAGACCCCCGCCCGCCTCGGCGCCGGAGTCGTCGCCCTCGTCGGAGGAAGGCTCCTGGACGAACCGTTCCACCAGGGACTCCACGTGTTGGCGCACCTCATCCCTGAGGGGCCTCTAGAGATACTTGGGCACTGGCTCCATGACGCAGGGAAGATCAAGCTCCGGGACGTGGCGGCGTAGGTTGGAGAAGACGCGCGTCAGCGCGATGTCCAGGAGGTCGCGTGCGCTGGACACATTGTCCTCGTCCACCCGGGAGACGCCGGTCTCCAGCGCCTCCACCACCTTGCCGAAGAAGTTGAGGTAACCTCCGTTGCCGTGCGCGCACGGCAGCGCGGGGGCTTCCCTGATGAACCGGCCAACCGCACCAACCGCACGGTGGGCAATGTCCACGTACTGCTTGGCGCGCTGCGCCTCCAGCATCTTCGCGTGCGCCGCCTCGTCCTGGGCGGCCTGCACGGCATCAACTGCCCCCTTGATCTGGGCCTGAAGGGACGCCAGCTCCGCCTTGGCCTCCTCCTCGCCCCTGAGCACGGCCTGAAGGGCGGCCTCGACGCCCGCCAGTTGGGCCCTTAACGCGTCCGCTTCCTCCTGAAGCTCGTCGAGCCTGCGCCTCTTGGGAGCAGGCGCCCTGGGAGGAGGAAACAATCAGGTCCGGCGTGTCGGGTGTGGTTGCAAGAAAAGAGGTTGGGTGACAGAACACTTACTCGTCGATGATGGCCCAGCGCCGGCATGCTTGGGCCGGCCTCGAAGGCCCCCCGCCGCTGACTCCAGAGGCCGGTGGTGGAGCCGAAGACCCTGTGCGCTTCCCCGCACCTGCTGCACTCCCTCCAGATTCCATGGAGGGTAAGGGAAGAGAGCATGTTGAGAAGGATATCTTTGGAAGGATGGGAAGCAAGAGGGCGCGACAGGATGGCATGACCCCCAGGCGGGGCGGGTTTATAGGCGCAACCGCTACCCATGGTGCGTCATGGGGAGTGGAGGCGATATGCGCTCCTCGGGCGCCACACTCCAGGCTCGGTTGGCGTGCAGCCCTACTTCATGTCGCTTCATCTTCTCTCGGCGGGTCACATTCGCATGGACCGAGGGGGGGAAAGACACGAGGAGACAGCCATATTCAAGGAAGGGCAATGATGGCCGGCGCGGCGCGCAGGCTTCGCGTCAGCCTGACTCAGGGCGGTTCCCGACGTCTTCGGGGAGCGGAGGCGTCCGCGTCTCCTTATGCGCCACGCGTCAAATTGGGCCCGTAGGCGATTGGGGCTCGCGGCGCTCAAGCCGGCTACTTCAGCTTCGCCCCGAAGCCAACCCAAGCGCGCCTTGGGCCCGGGGGCTGCTGTCGGCGTTCTGGGAACGGGGGTACCCAGACCTGCCAGCCTGTGGCCCGGGGCGTGGCCCACTTTAATAGCCAAGTTCGGCCCAGTGCGGCCTCACTCAAGACAAGACCCTCGCGAGAGCCCCTCCCTCGCGAGGAGGACGACGCCAAGACCCCCGGAGGGAGGAGGCCCTCCCCCAGGTCGCCTCCCGAGGGGCGGAGATCCCTATGCAGCGCTCAGCCTCGGGAGGTCGGGGGTGACGCAAGCCAGGCCAGGCGGGCACCAGCGCGCGCTGAGAAGACAGTTTCCTCTTTGGTGCAAAGGAGGCAAAGACGTACACATGTTCCCAACGCACCCCCAAAGGTTTCCATTCCGGCGCAACGAGACCAAGACCACGAGCCCCGCAGGACCGACGTCATCGCCGAGCCCACCTCTGCATCACCACCGGCTACTTTCCAGGCGAAGACCACCTTTCGTCAGGATAAGGTGTACTCCTTGTCCCCCTTCAAATTTGGCCATTGTGGGATCCCTTCCCGCCATTGCGATAAGGGAAGAGGACCCGGGCCACTATAAATAGAGGCTAGGCTGCTCCATGGGAGAGGGAGACGGAACACCACCCGAGCTCCCTCGCGAGGTTACTCACCACTGTACTAGTTCATCCACCAACCTCCTCATGAGGCAATCCACCAAAAGGCAGGAGTAGGGTTTTACGCTTTGCAGCGGCCCGAACCTGGGTAAATCTTCATGTGCTAATCTTCTTCCCCGCAATAGTGTGAGTTTGTCAGGCTAGCCTGTGAAGTTGCGAGCTTGAGGCCGAAGCTGGTGGGGATCTTCGCACACGCCCCTGAGTTCGAACCTCTTTGGGTTTTGCGGAGCCCGAAATCCGATATCAGTGATTCAAAATCCTAGGTGCATCTAAAATCATGGCTTAAGATGTGAACATTTTTCCTAACACTTATTCTGTTATGTCAATCATTGGACCATTTCTTCATATATGATCCACTTCGCAAATACCTAGAATATTCATACCAACTCCAAATCCAGTAGAACCAATTCCTAAAAGCTTCTAACTTCATACCCTATTTAATGAGTGTCTCCACTCATTTTTACAAAAATACATTATGTGAATTCCTTATAGGGTCATCATTTCCTTCATTCCCGTCATATTGGCCTTTCCAAAAATTCCTATTGATGCAACTCAAGTAGATCCTATTTAGGTAGTTTTCTTATGACCAGGGATATCCAAGAAAAATAAAACTCCCATTTATAAAGCACTTTTATTTCTCTATTGTTGTGTTGCTTATTATGGTTGTTTCCTGTGGTAGTTGACGAAGTAGACGGAGTACTCGGAGTTCCATGAGAAATGTGTGAAGACCTCGAAGACTTTGCTAAGACAGGCAAGAAGCCCTTGACCATGCCTAAGAAACTTTTTCATGCATGTCATATAGCACCTTATGTTTCGATGAATTGATCATGATGAGGTGGTGGCCACGTTGGCGGATGCCTCGTTACGTTCTCGTTGATACTTGCATCGTGCATGGCCCTACCTCCTTATGTGGGTTATGCGGGTGGGAAGTAGTTAGTTTGCTAAAGTAGATGCTACACAGGTGGGATGGGAATATGCATGGTGTCGGAAAGGAAATGATTTCAAAGATTTTTGTGCAAACCCTGTCGGGTGCCACTAATTCCCGAGGAAGATGATGATGAGCTAGGTAACCACTTGATAAAGAAGTGGTGTACCAAGGCAAGTGAGTGGGTGTGTTTTCGAAAACGAAGAGATTTAAGATTTGTCGACCGTTCCAACCTTACATGTACAACCACGATACCCCTTATGGGACGAGGCTTTGTTGATTACCTTGGTCGGTACTAGCAGAGAGCCGCATTACTAGTGGCGGGAGTGACGTGGTCACTCTCGATATGTGGTCGTGCCGGGAAGGACGATCATGGGTTGTCTTTACAGACACCGGGCACACCGTTGTGTCCCCTCATGGATGTTACGATCTTGAGCGAGGCTCGTGGGATGTACATCATGAGGGCTGGGTACCAACGAGTGGACTCTTTGCTTAGTGTCGTCAAGGGAAAGGCATTGTCCGAGTACTTACCTCGGGTATGAACAATACCGCGAGTCGTGGCTTGACACGGAAGTCTCCCGAGTCTTGTGGGTAAAGTGGGCAACCTCTGTAGAGTGTAAAACTATTCGAATAGCCATGTCCACAGTCAAGGACAGTTGGGTGGTCCTGCTTAAACTACGTCCGATGTTTTCACAAACTTGGTGTGTGTGTGTGTGAGAGAGATAAAAGGCTGGTACTTGAGCTAAGTCGGATGACTTGGCATGATGACTGAACATGAGGTGTGCAGAGGATACTTGAGTTAAGTCAGATGACTTGGCATGATGATTGAACATGAGATGTTCAACCCCTGTTTATATTGATATATGTAACCTGTTCATATGGATAGCTGTAACCTGTTAATGCATGCTTTTACAAGTTAATTGAACATGTCATTGCACTCAAAATTAGCCTTCTGCAACTTACCTACTTAGTGCTATATCATGCATTGTTAAACCTTGTTCCAAACATGGGTTGCTTGCGAGTACATTCAAAGTACTCATTGGCTTGCCACTGGTTATTTTATTGGCCAGGCATGAAAGACCATGTTATGATGATGATTACCTTCGTGATGAAAATGCGGGCTAGGACGCTTCCTAGTCAGAATGCATGTAGGGTTAAGGCAGATGGCATGGGTTCACGCTATCGTTGACGACTTCCGCTGCAAGATTATGAAGACTTGGCCATAAAGGCCATATTTGAGTACAAACGGTATGTAATGGATGTAAGACTCTTGTTATTCAGTTTGTTTGTGTTCAGTGAGCATTGATCTCTGGGATCACTGTGCACGTACATTCGGTGATCACGACTTATGAGTCGGGGTCCCCACAGAGCTGGTATCAGAGCCATCCTGACTATAGGAAGCCCTTAGTTAGCATGGATGTTAGTTAGGACAAAACTATTTTTCCAGACCCTTGAAATCACTTACAAAACCTCTATATTTCTCACCTCGCCTAAGTTTTCAAAGAAATCGAAGGATTATGCCTTAGCACTTCCATCATCTTTCTCTTGGCTCTCCTCATCTTCTTTTCAAAACCTTGCAAACGGTTGTTAGTACCCTTATGCCCCTGACCACTGGATTCCTTGAGATCCTTGTGGGTAAACCGGAAGTAAGCCACCTTGCCGGACTTCTGCCCATATCTCTTGAACACAAGCCTTGTGACACCCTCGACACTGCCCCAGTTTCTGTGTGTTCAGTGAGCATTGATCTCTGGGATCACTGTGCACGTACATTCGGTAATCACGACTTATGAGTCGGGGTCCCCACAATGGGACCAGCAAGGCCCCTTTCGTGGTTTGGCTAGGGAGATCCTCGGGCGTAAAGAGCATCACCGGACCATGCACGCACAAGGGTTTACACAGGTTCGGGCCGCCAGAGCGTAAAACCCTACGTCATGGGTCTTTGTAGATTATATGAGTTCATCGTACAGGAGCATCACCACCCGACAAGGAATGCTCAGGGGGTGCCGCTACGCATGTAAAATGAACGGGGTGTCGACCTTTCTAAATGTAGCCATGGACCTCCTTTTAGAATCCAAGGGGCTACCGCAGTGGCTAAAATGGTCTTTACACAAAATAAACAATGTATATCCTACCTGCCAAAATCACTGGCAATAGCTATAGTGAGAAGTACCTAACTCTGATGGACTAGGACAGGTGCATTTAATGTGCCGTGAGGTGGCGCGCTGGCGACGTGTGATAGCCTGGCATATAAGGGATGATAGACTACTCATATCAATAAGGAATTCCTTCTTTTCCGGGAGCCCATTCAAACAAAACTCCCAAGTTAAGCGTGCTTGGCTTGGAGTAGTTTTAGGATGGGTGACCGACAGGGAAGTTGGTCCCGGGTGCGCACGAGTGAGGACAAAGTGCACAAAAAAGACTAGTATTAATCTGTGGGGCCAGTCTAGATCCCGCTAGGAGTAACGACCACCGACGGGTGTATCCGGGGCGTTACACGATGTCTCCCGGCAAGGATTGCCTCTCCTTTTGTGCTTAAAGCTGCTGTAAATCTGGTAAGCTGCCACGCGCCCTGACCAGCTCCACCTAACAACCTGCCCGCTCAACACCTAGTCGATGTAGACAACCAGCCTGGCGACGTGGAGCGATGGCCTAGCGGGCGGATGCCTTGGCGGGTGCATTAGCATTCGAGTCCTCCGGCAAGGAGGGCTTGCCGGTTCGCTCGAACCCTTATTTAATGTAGCTTGAACTCAGATTTAGCCCGACAGGGTCTTGCTAGTCCGGAGGTCGTGGTCGTCTGGTGCACAAGTCCGGGTACTAAGGGCCCCGTTCTTTAGTACACCAACATGAGATTATATTGAACATGGCTAATTCTACTATGAAAGTTGTGATAAATGTGTTTGAGGGAAATGTGAGTTTTGACTTACACGCTAAAGATCCTTTTGTAAGTCATTTCCCTGGGAAAAAGAAAACGAAGACCTACACAGGAGATGGCATTGTTGTGAATGTCAGAAGCTATGGTCTCAGTGTGTTTGCACCACCTTGATCACCACTACGGTCGACCTAACCGACTGAAAACAAACACTTCTGGGGCAAGTGCGCCTTCCCGTCACCTTCGGCACCTGCAAGAACTACCACACGGAGTTCATTGACTTTGATGTGGCGCACATCAGCCTGCCCTACAACGCCATCTTGGGCTATCCGACGCTCTCCAAGTTCATGGCCGTGACTCACCACGCCTACGGCCTCGTCAGGATGCCCGGGTATAGTAGCACCATCACCATTCGCTGCGACGAGAAGGACGCGATGCACACCCTCGAGCACACCTACAATGCCGCCGCCACCACGTACCCCGCTGAAGAGGACGTCTCTGGGCCTGCTGAGGAGGCGCCCGCGAAGAAGAAACCCATGCTCCCTCAGGAGCGGGCCGAGTCCAAGAAGGCATCGCCAGACGCGGGCCCCTCCCACGCCGTCTGTGGCGGTCCCTCCCCCAAATAGGAAGGTGCGCTCGTTGCCTCCCGTCGGGCAAGCTCTAGTGCGTCCGCTTGGATAGCATTAGGCATGCCCGGCCTGCTGAGGGAGGTGATCGAGCACCTCTCAGCCGCGCGCCAGAATGCATGGTCAAACAGCAAGCCCCAAGATGCAGGAATCACCCGTGAAGCTACCCACCCTAGTTGGATCATCAACCCCACCCCCATCTGCAAGCTGCGTGGCGGTAGGCGCATGTGCTTAGACTTCGTCTCCCTCAACCAGGCTCGCCTCGCGTGGCCCTTCTCCCCTCCATATCCGCTCATGCGCGTTCCTTCCGGCATGGAGAGCTCCGCAGCCACCTTCGCGAGGCTGATGCGGATGAGCCTGGAGTCCCGCATCGCGGGCGTGCTTCACGACCCCCAACCGGCTCATCGTGACCCCGCTAATTTCGACGAAGGGTGTTTCGGTACAAAACACATGGAACGCCCTCCATCACCGTAAGTTCTATCTGTGCTCCACAGATACGAGCGAGACGGAGCTGTACACGCTCCAGGGTTCTCTCTACCCACGCTGCCCTTGTCCCGTGAGAGTCCCTTCCCACTCTCGTGGAATCCCCATGCTCAGCGCTGGCGGACGCCCGATGCTGAGTCATGGCGGACTTTTTGACAATGAGGGCGCTTTTTAGCTGCATCAACCTCAGGCTGATCTGTGTTCGTCACGACAACGTTTTTGTCATCCTTTGAGGACGCTTTTCAGCTGCACCAACCTCAAGCCGACCCGTTTTGAACATGGCAGCATGTATCTTTCAGTTATTTAATGAACCTGCTTCATGCATCAGTTAAGCTCATTTCCTTTAGAATTTCTATGTGCTTGCAGCTGAGTATGCCTTAGGAGGGGCGCGCGCTCGTGATCTCCCTCGTGTCTGTCATGCGAGCTGGGGCTGGGCATGGTCTTTGTGCTCGGGTCAGTCCCTGCAGCACTGCAAAACCCAAGCGACTGAGCTCTGGCTTGCGGGCCTGCTCCCGTGTACGTCACCTCACCAGGTCCTTGGTGCCTTTGTCTCCTCGCGTAACACACACATGCGACCTCACGAGCACGCCCTGCTGAGCTCCTTGCAAAACTCAGCGGTTTCCCTGATGCAGGACGTCAAAGGCTTCAAGAGCCCCCCTCGGGAGGCCTCACAAGAGGCGCCCCGCAGATGGAAGGCTTCGCGAGGGACCGCGCCTCACGAGTCGCTCCCTACGGAGGGCCCGCTCCAAACCGTGCACCTCGAAGGAGCTAAGTCTAAAAACCCCTCGGGTTCCCTCTCCCTCGTTTTCCTCTCCAGGCGTCCTAACTACCTTGGCACGAGCCGCGTGCGCATCAAGGGGGGACCCTGAGAGTCGCGCCTCAGGATCTCCTACCAGTCCAAAGAGCCCTATACCCTCTGGCCTTGCCGAGCCCTCGCTCCAAGCATACCAGCGACAGTGTAGCCTGCCTCGGAGGCTGGGACCCAGCGACGCAAGGCACAAAGGCAGCGTAAAAAGAAAAGAGGGACCTTGGGAGGAAAGCAGGAATAGATAAAACATTAAGTGCTTAATCAAAAGTGCCATAAGAATGTCTTCACGCCCCCACGGGGCCGCTCCTACTCTACTACAGGAGTGAGTCGAGGAAAGTCTAGGCGCGTGGGTCGCTGTTGTCGCCGCTCTCGCCGTTGTTGCAAGGGGGATCGCGGCTGTCACCGCTGGCCTCGGTCACGAAGGCGTACCGCTCATGGAAGCTAGCCAGATGCTCGCTCGTAGCCTCCTCGAGGCTGTCGTGGAGCTCCTCCTGGATGGGGATCACCACCCGCCCAAAGTCGAAGCCGCTGTCAAGGCGGAGAAGGGTGCCGAAGAGTCGCATCGTCGCCTGGGTCCGCAGGTCACGGCACGCACCCTCGACGGCGATGGCGGCTTCCCGTAGCTACTTCTGGAGGTTGTCAACCTCGGCCTGGAGCTTGTCCCTCTACGCATCGAGATCACGCTCCTTCGCTAGCAAGCGCCTCCGCTCTGGCTCCTGGATGGACGTGAAAGATGCAAGCTCGTGCTCCCGGGTCTCCGCATTCGTCTCACGGGCGGCGATCTCCACCTCGTGCTTCGAGAGCTCGGCTTCGCGAGACGTAAGCCGACCCTCGTGGGTCTCGGCGGCCTCCTCCCGTGCCTGGAACTAGCTCTCGCATGAAGCAACCAGCTCCCAGACCGTCTTCTCGTGGGTGTCGGCCTCCCCCCCCCCCCCGTTGCTGTTTGGCCTCCTGGTCATCTTTGATGGCCTCCGCAAGGGTCGCCTGGGCCTCTTCGATGAGCCGCTCGCACTGCTCTTGAGCCTCCTCGCCCCTCAGGCGGTTGAGCTTCTTCGCCTCCTGAAGCCAGTGCCACCCCTCCGTGAGGAGCTGCCGCTCCTCCGTGCAGAGCTCAGCCTCCTTCCTGAGCTCTCCCTCGAGGGTGTCGAGGGCCGTCCTA
Source organism: Elymus sibiricus (assembly GCA_039707655.1). NCBI lineage: Eukaryota > Viridiplantae > Streptophyta > Magnoliopsida > Poales > Poaceae > Elymus > Elymus sibiricus. The sequence continues at coordinate 221,883,693 of CM077665.1, forward strand.
ACGCTTATGGGGGCCCCGCCCTAGCAGGCGGCCCTGCTTCCCCCCAGCGCCAGAGCGCAGCTCGTCAGGGACCCTGCGTCATCCGCGGATGTCATCGTGCGAGAAGGCTTGGTCTCGGGCCCTCTCGACAGCTCCGCATTATCATCCCAACCGGGGCTGCACTCGCCGTCTGGGGCGGAAGGCTCGAGGTCACCACCTCCAGCGCCAATGGCATCACCCCTTCACCTGGGGTCACCATGGGCGCCTCGAGGGCTAGGAGCCCTGGCCCGGAGATGGCTTCTGCTTGGGCCACGATGACTTCTGCCGCAGCGAGTGCGGTGTGCTGAGGGGAGGCCAGCGTCTTGCACCCCTTCTCCGCAGTCCCGAACCCTGCAGCCAAGGCGGCCTCGGGGGGTGTCGCCGCTGCAGGCCCGAGGGGCGTCGCCTCGCTCCGAAGAGTTGTCTCCGCCCGCTCCTGGGGAAGCATTTCTTGGCCACCGGCTGCCTCGCCCTCAACCTCGGCCTTCTTCCTCTTCTTCCGGGCCTTCTTCTTCGCCTCAGCGGCCGCCTCTGGACCCCTGTGTAAAAACTCATCAACATTGCGAGAGCAGAGCTGCGGGGATCGAAGGATGAAGGCGGAGGGACTTACTCATCCTGAGGGTCCCAGTACCTCCTCTTCCACTCCCTGGCAACACCGCCGCTGCTGCCGCCTCCTTTCGAAGCGTGCCTGGGCGGTCGTGCAGTGGCATGGCGTCGGCCTCGTTGGTGTCGGCAGAATGAGGGGCTCCCTCCGTTGGCGCCCCTAAAGGCTCGTCGTCCTCTTCGGCTCCTCCTCCTCTGCCTCCTGTCTGCCCAGACTTGGTGGACGCAGCGCGGGAGTTGCCCCCGTCATCGTCAGCATTCAGCCAGGGCCGATGGCGTGCCGGCGGCGACTACGGGCGCGACGGGGACGACTCCCCGTTGCTCTCCTCCTCGAAGCGGGTGGCGTCACTGTCACTCGAGGCTGAGCCCGCTAATGAAGAGTCCGCGAGAAGCTCCTCAGGCCCCTCGAGATTCGCCTGAATCGGCCCCCGCTGGTCGAACCGGGACATCGCCGCGACGAGCTCCTCCCTATTAGCCTAGCGGTATACCGGGCATGCGTGGTCGGGCACCTCCTAAGCCCCCTCGGGGAAAAAGGCTTCCAAAGCTCTGGCCACCTCTACGTCCGAGAGGCTCTCGCGTGCCAGCCGGATCCGGTCTTCAGTTCCGGTGACCTCCCACACAGGGCGCGAGCGCCTCTGTAGGGGCGTGATGCGTTGGATGAGGAACTCCCTGGCGACCATGCCTGCCGTGAGACCGGTCCCGCGGAGCTCCGCTAGACTCGCTAGGATCGGCCTCAAATCAGTGCCGCTGAGCTTCTTGTGCTCCCAGCAGGGGATCTTCTTGGCCGGCTCGCTCGAGATCGCTAGGAGAGGGCTGGTCTGCAGGGCGTCCACGTAAACCCATCGTGTCCAAAAGTTCTCCACCTTCTTATGGATCCTCATATTGATGAAGTCCTTGCGCATCCCGTCGTCGATGCAGAAGGTGGCGCCTCCGGAGCGGTGACTTCCTGAAGAAACCCGCAGGCTATAAGAGGTCCGGAAGAGCGCCACGGACGGCATCACTCCCAGGAAAGCCTCCCAGAGGTACGTGAAGAGGGTGGGGACTAGGATGCAGTTGGGATGAAGGTGGAGAAGGCGAATCTTGTAGTGCTCCAGTATTCCTAATAGGAAGTTAGAAAAAGGGGGCACCTGCCCCGCGAAGAGTGAGTGGAAGAAGATGGGGACCACCGTGCACTCGAGTTCTCGCAGCAGGCATGCGCCCGGCAAGATCTGGGTAGCGCCTCCCTCATAGTGCGCGGAGGCCAGCAGGGGGCATGCCTTGGCCAGCCCACCTTCACTGGCGATTGAGGACGGCGGCAGGGCCAGACCGAGCTCTGCCGCCTCGACACTCTTACTAGAGGAGGCCCTGGTGGCCGCAATTTTCTTACCTAGGGCCATGGTGGCAAAAAGCTAGGAAGTGGGAGAAGAGAAACAAGGAGGGCTACTCACATTCGGAGCAAAGGGCGAGTCGCAAGTGAAGGAGCAATAATGTGACCGCCCCCCGTGCGTAGGCTTTATCACCAGGACGACGGTTCCAAGGCGTCATGGGGAGTGGGGGCATTCTGCCCCGTCAAATCCACCTCGCATTGCCTCCTGGCCCGGCATCTTGTTGGGGCCCACGGCGCTTCGCCCCGCGCCTTCTCATGCTTCACTTGTGGAACGTGCGCGCCGCAGGCCCGGGGGCTACCGTTGGCCCAGTGGGACCTAGGGTACCACGGCCCGTATGCCGCTCGCTCTGAGGACGACACTAGGCCGGCCCAAGAAAGATGGCTCTTCCCTGGCCGCCCCGAAGGGAGCTGCTTCCGGAGGGTCAAGCCCTGATAGAGGCCGCCAGGCACCAGATCGCCTCACGAGGTCCTCCTTGTGAGGCCGCCTCACGAAGCTCGGTGAGCGGCACCAGCCGCAGGGCACCACACCCACCGCGATGATGATGTCCCACTATCAGGATAAGGACGGCGGGGCAATACAGAGGCTAGGCTACCACTTTGGTGATAAGGGAGCAATGGACAACACCCCTCCAAAAGCAGGTCCCAAAAGCTTGCCACTTCGGTGAAAGAAGACCAGGACGGATCGACGCGCCTGGACGGAGGTCATCGCCGAGGCCACGAACGCGTCATGAAGACTGCTTAATCACGCGGAGACCACCTTTAGTCAGGATAGACCTGGCTCCTATCCCCGTTCGAATTGCCGCCCTGCGGCCACCCTTTCCCGCTGATGTTTTCGGGGAAGAGGACCAAGGCACTACAAGAGGGGCAGGACCACATTCATGTAAGGGGATCGAGCCATTATCTCCCCCACACTTTCCAAACTCGATCCAAGAGCTCCCCCCTTGAGGGCAATTCATCACAAGCAGGAGTAGGGTTTTACACCGCACGGTGGCCCAAACCTGGGTAGCTCGTGCGTCCCCACTGTCCCCGACGAGAGAGAGTGTGTTCGTCATCGATCTTGTTGTGCTTAGCATCATGTCGCATGTCGCTAACCAAGCCCCCCTGTGTCGGAACCTTGTTCTTGGACGCAGATCCCAGACTCCGACAGGGACCCAACAAGAATTTGATGATGCTCCCAGGCAACAGCGCCAGATATTCTTCCGGCTACTTGTGAGTTGCGTTGGGATTTTCCCCGAAGAGTGGTGGAGATGCAGTATAGTAGAGAACAAGTATTTCCCTCAGTGAGAACCAAGGTTATCGAACCAATAGGAGAACCAATGCAAATTCCCTTCGGCAACACCTACACACACAAAACCAAACACTTGCACCCAACGCATGCAAGAGGGTTGCCAAGCCCCTTGAACTCGTTACTTGCAAGGATTAAATCTTGATAGAATACATATTGTAAATGCAAAACAAAATAAAAGTAAATAAAGTGCAGCAAGGTAATTGTCACACCCTGTGTTTGTATCACTTTGCTATGCTTGGATTTACAAAATTTGGAACCAATTAAAACTTTTGAGTGCATGCTTGTTTGATTTGTTGCTTGTTTGGTTGATTATGTTTGGCACTCATAGGTTCTACTCCTCTCTACACTCATCTTCCTTGATCCAAACATCTTGACCAATGATCATACCATGTGTTTACTACCTAAAAATATTTTTATCAAAATTTATTTTGACCAAAAGGATTTATTCAAATTAGGTTTTCAAAAAACCCTAAGTTGAGGTTTGCACTGCAAGTCCTCAAATGGGGTGGATCATTTTTCCCCAAAGGCTTTATTTTGAACCCACTATATATATGACTTCCCAAAACCACCAAATATTATTTTTAAAGATTATTTTACTTTTTTATTTAAAGGCTTTTTCTTAAGGCCAAAAATGGTCTTTTATAGGGAAGAATTATTTAAATGCTTTAAAAATATTTGAGAAAATTTAGGGAAACTCAGTGGACATATATTGTCCATATATATGAGTTTCAACACATGGTCTTGTTCAAAATCATGGGCAAAACCCCTCAAAACCCTTTCTACTTAAATAAAGCTGTTGAAATATTTCTATAAGAAATATTCTCAATAAATTCCAGGAACATTCCAGCAAGTCACACATGCCATATGTGACGATCTTGCAAAATTTCATCTCAATCCAAGTTGATTTGCATCACCAAAATATTCCAAAACCATTCCTGTCCATAGTCAAGTTTGAACAACTTTACATTGTGAAGTTTGTCCTATTGACCCCAAATTTTGTGGGCATGTTCTGAACCCCAAATAATGATACAACACCAAGTGGTGGATTTGGGGGAAGTGAAATGCATACCTAGATCTACAGAAATCTGATTCTGTTGATTTCTAGGGTTTTACAAAGTTACATTGTGAACTTTCTTCAAATGGGCTCAAACTTGGTGATCCACACTATTTATACATTGTATATCATCCTGTTAAACATCATGGCAAGCAAACTTCATTTGCTTGGCCAAACCTCCATCAAACACCTTCTGCATGTTTGGTAAAAACCTTGTTTGACCCCTTTCCAGTATTCTCCTTGACCTAGTATTTTAACCACAACCTCACAGTATCACCTCCTACCTCCAGTAAGTTTTGCTGGCCAAGACTCAGTCATTGGAGGGGGTAAAACCCCAAGAATTACCCCCTGAACATCCTAGACAGGAGCTCCTCACCCCTATTTTTCTACTCCCTCCCCTCACCCTAGCTCCAAGGCATCCAAGGGGCATCTATGCAACCCCCAGGAGCTAGTGCACAAGGCAGGGCATCCCAGAGCGCGCGGGCAATGGCAATGCCACCCATTTGCACGCTCTGGAGCACGCTACAGTGCGCTCCCGCACTGTAGCCGCACCCATCCCAAGCCGCCCAACCACCTAGGGATGCGGGGGATTGTCCCCCTGGCCCTCCTCGACGTCCGTGACACGATGGCAGGACGCCCCCCCTCCTCCCTCTCTCTCCTTTGTCTCCCCACACACGCGCCCGACGCCGCCGGCTCGGCCAACCCCGAGCCTCACACGCGCGCGCACCCCCGCTCTCTTTCTTCCCTCCCCTGGTCCTGGACCGCGTCCAGAAGGACCCCAGACGTGCTCTCTCTCTCCCCCGCGCCCTCCAGCGAGCGCTGCAACCTCGCGCGGTGCACCACCGTGCGGTGGACCTCGCCCCACCTATATAAGGGCACCCCGAGCCCATTTCTTCCCTCTGGTCCCTCCTTCCCACTCCCAATCGAGCGCCAGCACCACCCCTTCCACCTCCCGGGGCCCTTTGTAGGACCGAAAGTATGTCTAGAGGGGGGGGTGATTAGACTACTTGACCAAATAAAAGTTCTACCTATTCCCAATTTTTAGTGTTGGCAGATTTTAGCATTGATAGCAAGTCAAGTACACCCTACACATGCAAGTCTAAGAGTATAGCAGCGGAAAGTAACAAAAAGCATGTATAGTAGAGGGTAGGTAGGAAGATCAAACGCAATTTGTAGACACGAAGATTTTTTCCGTGGTTCCGATTGGTGGTGCTATCGTACGTCCACGTTTATGGAGTCTTCAACCCACAGAGGGTAACGGTCGCGAGAGTCCATGGAGGGCTCCACCCATAAGGGTCCACGAAGTAGCAACCTTGACTATTCCATAATGGCTTCCGTCCATGAAGGACTAGCCTCACTATGGGTAGATCTTCACGAAGTAGGCGATCTCCTTGCCCGTACAAACTTCTTGGTTCAACTCCACAACACGAAGTAGGAGGCTCCCAAGCGACACCTAACCAATCTAGGAGGCACCACCCTCCAAAAGGTAATAGGCTCGGCTATGTCGATGAACTCCTTGCTCTTGTGCTTCAAGATGATAGACTCCTCAACACACAATCACTCTCTCACAGATTTGGCTATGGTGGAAGAGATTGAATTGGTGGAAAGCAACTTGGGGAGGCTAAAGATCAAGATTCATATGGATGGAGTGGAATGGCCTTATCTCAACACATGAGAAGGTGGCTCTCTCTCAGAAAACTGGATGGGGCAAGTATGGAATAGTTCTGAGTGCTTCTCTTTCGAGTGGGTGGTGGTGAAGGGGTATATATAGGCATCCCCAAAAATCCAAACATTACACCTAAAGTGACCAACTCGGTGACACCGATGTGTTAATCTCGGTGGTACCGAAGTGACCAAAAGGTGACAACTTTTGAATCTTGGTGAGACCGATAAATAAATCTCGGTGGTACCGATCAGGTGACCAACAGTCAGATTGCGCAAACTCGGTGACGCCAATTCTCACATCTCGGTGGTACCGATTCTTGACCATGGCTTACCAGAGAGTTGGTCCAGAAACTCGGTGGCGCCGATCCACAATTCTCGGTGGTACCGATTCTTGTGAATGGCTATCCAGAGAGTTGGTCCAGAAACACGGTGAGACCGACTGGCGAAACTCGATGGTACCGAAGACTGAAAATAGCTAAACAGAGAGTTGGCAACCTAAACTCGGCGGCACTGATGCAGAATCGGTTGCACTGACTGGCTAGGGTTTCGCATGTGTATGTCTGAGTTTGGGAATCGGTGGCACCGAGTGGGAAGTGTTGGTTGCACCAATTTTGGATATATGACTTTGGACAGACTATTGTGGAAGATTTTGTGGGTGTTTTTGGTGGCTATCTCTTGTGCATGTGGAGCATCTTGTTCACCAACAGTACCTTACCCCCTTTTAGTAGTATTGGCTTTCCTATGGACTCAAAGTGATTTCTCACAAAGTAAAATGTAGAGTCCTCTTGCTTGAAGCTTTGCCAATCCATTTCCTTGCATCTTGGGGTATCTCCACAATCCTTTTGCCATCCCTATCATTGAACTTTTCCTGAAATATACTTAGTGGAAACATTAGTTCAATGACATATATGTTGTTATTAATTACCAAAACCACCAAGGGAGCAAATGTGCTTTCAATCTCCCCCTTTTTGGTAATTGATGACAACATATAGATCAAAGCTTCGACATATGACATAATCAATGAATATAGTCGTCGCTTTGAGAAGGATGTGATAAGCAAGAGCTCCCCCTAAATTTGTGCATTATTTTAAATTTGCATTTGAATGCAAATGCACAATCGATTAGGTACATGGGGCACTCTTTCATGTCACATACAACTTGGTGGTGTGCGAGAGTAATAAGAATGAACGTCATAGCACAACACAAACAAGTAAAGGAGATTGACCATCTCATAAGCATCAATAATGATAGGAAATAGTAGCAACACACAATCAAGTGTATGATCAAACACCACATAGTTCAACACATCCAAAGCAAAAGACCAAATGTTTTTGAAAAAGCAATTAAAAACCAACGCTCTGTCTCTCGAAGCCTAAAGATCTATATACAACATCTCCCCCTTTGGCAACAATGTACAAAAAAGTTCAAAGAGATATAGCTAATCGTTCTTCTGGGGCTGATCTCCTTCGGTTGTTGATGAAGGAGTCGAGAGAACTGCGTCGGCGAAGATGTCGGCAGACGTCATGGGCGGAGTTGGTGTAGCAATGGGAGGTACTGGAGGAGCTGATGGAGCAGAAGAGGCTATAGCAGGTGCTGATGAAGAAGGCCTCAACTCTTGAGCTGGCACTGTGGATGATCTAGCCTGGGTAGTGAAGTGAGTGCCTGGCCTGAGAGGAGAGTCATCCTCATCATCTGAAGTGTCGGGACTGGGCACGCTATCAACTTCCTTCTTGAGCTCGTTCACGGTCTTGGTCAGCCCATCCACCTTGTCATTTAGAGTCTTGATCCTATTCTCCATGATCCTCACAAGACTATGCTGATTTGCCAATATGTCCTTGATGTCCTTCTGCATGCCCTGAACGGTAGTGATCAAGAGATCCATTTGCTCATTCCTGGATCTAGGGACTTGAGCACTAGTGGCTCCAGCTGCCTCTACCTCTACCTATGCTGTAGCTGAGGTGGGATGATCTGGGTTCATCTCCACGACATTGTCCTCAAGATCTGGCTGTAGGGGCAAGTGTGGCCTGTCAAGAGCAAAAATGTGCTTCGCCAGCTTGGAGTTGATGAGCATCTGAATGTAGGGTGCATAGCAGCAAGAGCGCTTCTGATCAGCAGCAACCCTCTTCACAGTCTCTACTATCAAGTCCATCACTCTTATCCGGGTGTGTCTATCAAGACGGATCAGCATGTTGATGGAATAGCCTCGAATAATCTTGTCATCTCCAGACTTAGGCATCAATTTGTGCCTCAAGATGGTGTTCATGGTGCGGAGGCGAGCCTGGAGAAAGTAAATGGATCCTAACTTGTGAGATTTCAAGTTTGCAGCAGGGATCACATTGTACATGTTCTTCATAGAATCATGGCTCTCCTTGGATTCAGAATAGACATCCAAGTCACCATCTTCCACCTCTGGGACTCCTAAGATGGCAGCCCATTCCTCAACAGAAGACTCATACCTTGCTCCTTCAGTCATCCACACAATCCTACCATCTCCATAGAAGTGAGCAGTGGAGTAGAATTGCATGATCATCTCGTCATTCCATGCAGTGAATTCTTTGCCAACAAACTTATCCAGACCAATGCAATGAAAGTTGTCTTGAACATTTGGGAAGTAATCTTCATTTGCCTTGATGTACTTCCAATCAACGTATCTCATGTCACTCATAGCTGGACTCTTGTCAAGCAAGATAGTCTCATAGAAATACTGTTGCTCCTTGGTATAAAACCTATAGTCCACAGCTGTTTTCCTTCTCTGGGCATATGGATCAATAGATCTCCATGCCCTCAAACCAGAATCCTTCCTCTTCTTCATATCTTCAGCAAGCAGGTGGCTGGCATTATGCTCTGGAAGGTGTGGTCTGAGCTTCATCAAAGCAGAAATATCAACATCATCCTCAGCTTCCCTGAAAGTGGAGGTCTTGTTCTTGCTGGAAGCTGGTATCTCTCTGGAAAATCTCTTAGTCTTTTCAGCAGCAGCAACCTTCTTGGGAGCAGACTTGGTGCTCTTGGAAGTGTTAGTTTTAGGCATAGCATCTTCCATAAGCTTCTTCTTCTTGGGAGGTGCCTTTGCAGCTGGCTCTACCTCCTCTTCTTCAGCAGCTGCCTCCTCTGGATCCTCAAACATAGAAGTTTTTCTGCCAATGACATGGATAATCCTCTTCCTGGATTTCTTCTTCTTGGAAGAAGTGGCATCATCATCTTTCTTAGTTAGCTCCTCAGGGATAAAGTCCTCATCCTCCTCATCAGAATTGAGCTTCCTCCTAGTCCTTGTAGCAGCCTTGGGCAAATCTGGAGAACTAGGCACATCGTCAAAACTCTCTTCAGGACTAGTGCCTGAACTCATGTCCACACTCTGCTCTCTGAGATCATTCTGACTGTCTTCAGCATCTGACATATCTGACCCTGTGAATAGAGTATAGAGGAGTGGAGAGGACGAGTCATCACAAAATGTAGACATTTTCAAAAGATTGAACTAAGATTTCTAAAAATTTGCATTCTGCCAAATGTATGTCGGTACAACCAAGGCAAAATTTCCAGACCCACCGAGAGAGACAACCTTCTTTCCAGAAACTTGGCACCATTTTCGGTCACACCGAAAATTGGTACTCGGTTCCATTGAGGTGTTCTCAGTTTGCCAGAAAAACCGAATCGGTCCTACTGATTCTTTTGCATCGGTTCTACCGAGATTCATGTGGCGGACGGCAAAACCTAAAAATCGTTTGTTCGCTATTCTACTGAGTTTTCTAGAGGACAGGGAGGTTTGCAATCGGTGGCTTATCGATAAAATTAACTCCAATGCGCAAGAATCAGACGGGGAGCGCCAGGAGGGTCGGATCCATACCCTAGCTTGGTGAAGGATCCGCTACGGCGACGATGGCGGTGAAGATTCCGGCGGCGGTGGCGAATCCCAACGGCGGAGACGCACGGGGAGGCAAGGGTGATGACCAGGGGGTCCGAAGCGGCAGCTTAGGGTTGGAGGAAACGGGCTCTTGAGATTGAATTTCAAAAGTCGTGTCCGCCAGAATATATACCCTTCGCTGTCGGTGACACCGGTTCGAAATTTTTGGTGTCACCGAGTTTCTCAACCGTCAGCTGACAGGGAAACTCGGTGTAACCGAGAATAAGGAATCGGTGTTACCGAGATTGAAAATCCAGATCAACCCTAGGAATTCGGTGAGACCGAGATTTTGGGTTGGTTCCACCGAGATGCACTTGGGAGGTTTTAATGGTCAGTTCTTTGTCGATACGAAACTCCGAGTGCTCCTCATACAGAGGGATCGAAAAGTACTTGTTCAAATTTTTTGATGCAGCAAGAATATAATATGAGACGAGAAAGCATAGATAGCTAGAGAGTGCTCCTAGGCATTCTTGTCCATCCAATTGGCAAAAGAAAAATCAAAAGCCAAATAGCAACAATTGGATGTCCTCGAATGGATAAATAAATGCAGACCAACATGCTCACACAATAAGATGTCAAATGAAATCATGGCAAACATGCACAAACATACTAGCATCTATCAAGCATTTTGGCCATGACAGAGTCATCTATATATGAGTATATTGACTTAGTATCCAAGTAAGAATACTTGATCATAGGTCATACTCATCGTTTAAGCACAAGTGGGGTTACCACTTTTACATAAAGCATTTAATGTTGTCACATACTATGAGATGCTTTAACTCAAGTCTTAGAGTAAAGCTCCCCCTTTATGTGACATCCCCCCATAGGAGGGATAAACTAACCTTGGGTTTTGTCGATGAAGACTTCATGTTGGTGAGGTAGTGGTGGATGCTCAAGGTTGATGAAGATCACCATGAGTTGGGAGCATCCTTGTAGTTTCCTTACTCTTCTCACCTACATGGGTTAGTCCCAACACACAAGAGACAAATACAAGGATATCTATGGACATGGAGTGCAAAGCATGTGTGATGATGTCCATGGATTTGTTGATTACCTTGTCCCTTGCTTACCTTTGAGGGAATATGTGACTCCTTGAACTATTGCATAGAGTTGATGTTGATTGCAAATAGTTCTTGCCAACTATGAATGTGAGTGAATTTCATTGGCGGAGTCACCCCTTGAGAACTTCTCTAGTTCTTCTTCTTGGGGACCCACATCAACTTGATGGGGATCCTTGGTGTTGAAGTAGACCTTGTAGAAGTTGAGCTTGAAGTAGCCTTGGGAACCCACTCCACCAAAGCTTGGGATTCATCTTCATATGAGTCAATGTCCTCTTGAAGCTTGTTCTTGCCCTTGAGCTTGTGTACTTGTGGTGGAAGGTCATCTTGAGTGTTTGTTCCCTTGGGAGGAGTATTTTCATACTTCTTCTTTTGAGGAACAAACTTGGGCTTGGGGTATTGACCTTCTTCCCATTCAACTCCATTAGCGTTGAAGTAGCCAATGCCATGATTCTTCCGGTATCCTCCGTGCTTGCGTAAAATTTCCTCAAATTGCTTACACCCGGCAAGACTCTTGTAGATAACTTTCTCTATAATTCCTTTCAATAAAGCATTTTCTTTCTCAAGTGTAACTTGGCTAAGAGAATCATTATTAGTGGAATCAATAGAACTACTAGAAGCAACATCATTGGGTTTAGCATTTTTATTTTAGCTACTAGATGAAGAACCTTTCTTGCCTTTGTTACTAGTTTGTCTAGATTTAACTTGTGGCATGAATGTAGACAAGAGTAATCGTTTGGCTAGATAAGATGAAGTCTTCTTTCGGAGTTCGTCATTGATAGCTTTAAGAAACTCATGTTCTTGCTCCAAGTTGAGCTTCTCGAAGCGTAGCTTCTCATGAGTCCTTATAAGTTCTCTATGATCTTCGAGAGTAGATTCATGGACTAACTTAAGAGTGTTTAGTTCTTTAGTTAGTTGTTCTATTTTCATCTTATCATCATCAAATGACTTATCTTGCCTAGTATGAGAATTATCAAGTTCATTTTGACTAACATCACTAGTTTCATCAAAGTGCAAGTCTTCATCACAAAGTAAATCACCTTCATCACTATTGAAATCAAGATACTCGAGGTGTGATACCTTGGGGCCTTTAGCCATGAAGCAACTTCCACTCCCTTCATTTGGTGAATCAAATAGATCATAGGAGTTGGTAGTCACTAGTGCAAGTCCAGCAACACCTTCATCTTGACTATAGTTGGAGTTGGAGTGATAGCTTCTTTCGGAGTTGTTGTCGGAGTCGGAGCCGGAAACCCATTCACCAACATGAGCTTGATGTCTTCTTCTTGTGTAGCTCTTGGTGTACTTGTCCTTCTTCTCCGAATACCTACTTCTCCTTGAGGGTCTTCATTCATAACGATCATCTCTATTCCTTCTCTCTCTTTGAGGTGATTCATTCCTTGAGCTTCGTCTTCTCGGTGACTCTTCTCTTCGTTTGTAGGGAGCCGTGCACTCATTGGAGTAGTGTCCGGGCTTCCCACAATTGTAGCAATTGCGGTCGCGACTTGACGAACGCTTCTCTTCATATCTTGAGTTGGACCTTCGTTCTTTGCCTCTATTCTTGTAGAACTTGTTGAATTTCTTGACCATGAGGCTTATCTCTTCATTGGTGACAAGATTGTCGCTTGAAGTTGTGGGAGCATCACTTGTGGCTTTGTAAGTACCGCTAGACTTGTTGTGAAGCTCTTCTTTGTCTTTGAGTGTAATCTCATGAGCAACAATCCTTCCAATGACTTCCGTAGGCTTGAGATCTTTGTAGTTGGGCATCATTTGGATCAATGTGCACACGGTGTCGTATCTCTCATCCAAAGGTCTAAGTATCTTCTTGATGATGAATTTTTCGGTCATTTCTTTGCTTCCTAAGCCGAAAATCTCATTGGTGATGAGAGCTAGCCTAGAGTACATCTCCGCGACTCCTTCACCATCCTTCATCTTGAACTTGTCAAGTTGACTTTGAAGAACGTCCAACTTGGATTCTCTCACGGACTCGGTACCTTCATGCATATCAACCAAAGTATCCCAAATCTCTTTTACATTATCAAGACGGCTGATTTTGTTGAATTCTTCGGGGCATAGGCAGTTGAAGAGAATGTCACATGCTTGAGCGTTGTATTGTAACATCTTCAACTCATCCGCGGTCGCTTCACGATCCGGTTCCTTTCCGTCACCAAAGAATTCACCTTGCAAGCCAACACGAACAACAGCCCATACGGCGGGGTTATGACCAAGAATATGCATTTTCATTTTGTGCTTCCAACTAGCAAAATTAGTGCCATCAAAGTACGGACCTCTACGATGATAATTTCCCTCACTACATGCCATACTCTCCTAGGTTGTGAGACCAATGCGATGGAGACCAAAGCTCTGATACCACTTGTGTAACATACCAATTTTCCTTAATTAGGATGTTAATAGATCATTCATATGCATCTCATATTTTCTATGCATTATTTGTCTTTCTGAAAAATTCTTTTCATTATGCAACTGAAGGCAAATTATTGGAGTGGAGATAATATGACTTCTCCCATGTCAAATAAAAAGTTCATAATGTCCAGAATAATGTTTGGATTTCATCTGATATGTTTTTGCAATTTTATAAACTCCAATTTCTTTTAAATTTATTTTTACAATGCTCATTGTGTGGCCTATTGCATAAAAATTAATTTTCAAAAATTATATTAGGCTTGGAACTAGTGTTCCTATAGAATATATTAGTTGCATATATTTTACTATATGTTATTTAGTTTTTAGGAATTATTCTGGTATTTTTTTAGCCAGAATATATATGTTTTTCTCTGTAGAAGTTTTCAAAAAAAAAACGAAAACCGAACTGTGCTGTTGGGCTGCACAGTGGCCCAACAGAGGCTTCGCACACGCCCGCGCGCAGGATAGCCGCTGGCAGGCCGGCCCACGGCCCAGCTGCTGCCGAAGCGGTACGCCGCCAGGGGGTCGCTCCTGTCTCCCCCCGCCTCCAGCCGCTGACCGGTGGACCCGCGCTGTAGGTCGTCTCCTTCCCGAGCCGGACACAGCGCGCGCACACACGCGCACCCGAGGCCGAGCCGGAGTCAAACCCAGGCTCCGGGCCACCCCGTGCACGCCCAGGACGCCTCCCCGCACGCCAAGCCCCGGGGCACCCGAACCCCCCTGTCCCGAACGCATCTAGCGCCGCCACCCTCAGTTAGGGCGAGTTGGATCTCGCCGGGGAACTCCACAGAGTGCCGCCGTCGCCGGACGATTGCATCGCCGTAAGAGCTCGCACATCCTCTTAGTTGGTTTCGTCCGATCCCCCTCTCAATGCTGCACTCCCCTGACATACTCCTCTGGCCTGAATCGCAGCGGAACGTGAGGACCAAGCCCACCCGACGCCGCCAGAGCACCCGTTGTTCGCGTCGTCACCGGAGCCAGCAGAGCACAGCCCCGCCGCCGTTCTTGCCATCCTAGCCACCACCAGCGAACGCCGCATCCATCCCCCACCTCCCCTTCGCCGGAAGACCGCCGGAGAAGCGTCGCCGTCAACGCCCGAGTCCGCCGCCGTCGTTTTCTTTTGTTCGTGGTGAGCAAGCACGCACAAACCACTTCGGCCAATCCCAGCGCGCCACTTGGCAATGCTACAGTAACCGCAACAGCTACAGTTCCGGTTCTGTTTATTTTGGGCAGTTTTTAACATATTTTTCAATCAGCTATATCTATCAATCTATATGCCCTATTTAGTTAATTCTTTTTCCTGTGTTTTCGCATTGACCAGTAGATTATGACAACACCAAATTTTGCATGTTTGTAATGTTCAGATTCGAACTTGACCAAATTTAAAATAAAACTTCCGCAGGCCATATTTTGCAAACCGTTTAACGAACTTTGTTAATTCTTTTTGTGTTGTATTTCTATTGAATTGTAGATGTTTTATACGTACTGTTATGCTACCGTTTTTGTGATTTTAAAACTGATTTCTTGCTGTTGGTTTTAATTGGTGTTATTTGAGTGTGGTGATTTATTTGTTGTGATTGTTTGAAACGTGTAGATTGCCCGGAGTGCGACGCAAACTATTGTCAGGAGTGTGACTTTTTGAACCAGAACCATGGCAAGTTACATGTTGATCATCCTTCACCTATTATTTTTCTATGCATGTAGTATATATCACACTAAGAATTTATGCATGTATAGGAATATTGTTATATTATGCTATGCTATTGAGTTATCTCCTCGTCAATGAAGATCGTGGTAGTTGTAGTTTTGCTATGCTTTGTAGACGGGGTTGGTTCTTGTATTCATTGAGATTATGTGAGGATTATTATAAAACAAATTGCGTAGTAACTAAGGATATAATTCACCTCTGGGCGGATGTGGTATTGCTGGGTGGTTTCAAGAACATCATAGTTTCGGCCCCCTGAATGTAAGTGGAATGCCGCCCAGGTTCAAAAAGATCAGACAGACTTAGTGACTAGTAGCTTTCGTGTGCGTCCACTGGCTATATGGGCTCTGGCTTAGTTGATCAGTAGTGGAAACCTTACCCGGATGTGCCAGCAGATGTAGTTAAGATAGTTGGGATGGGCCTCCTGTGGGACTAGGTGACTGCTTCTGAAAGACTTCGTCTCAATCTTCAGGTTGGGTCCAGTGGGTAAAGCATACTAAACTCTACAGAGTATTAAAATTAATCATGATTAGACGTGTCCCCGGTTATGGACAAATTTGAGCAGCTAGGCCATTACAGTTGTTGGATGATCTTGACAGATGTTACCCTTAATAAACTTGGTGGGAAACTTAATAATGGTAATAGGTTGGAGTTGGTGTCGCCAATTCAACCATATACATTTAATTGTAGCAAATGAATTAAAACTTGACTATTATGTAGTTATTAGGACAAAATTAGCTTTTCCGCAAAATAACCATCAAGCCTTCCTTTGTTATACTATGCATATACATGTAGGTCTGCTTATTATTTCTCCTGTGTAACTTGCCAATGCATTCAATGTATTGACCTATACGGCTGCAACGTCTCATATTGCAGGATATTCAGACGAAGAGTAAGGTACCGTTAGGGTCGCGAGTCTGCACTCAGCATCGCCAGTGGGCTATGATGGGACTCACCGTTATTTTCTTCTACTTTTCCGTTGTTTGATTGAATAAAGCTAGCTATGTGCTATGCAGATTGTTATACTTTATAAATTCTGGATCATACGTTGTAATAAATGATGCACTTGCTATTCTAGTATTCATCTATACTGTGTATGCTAGCAAATCGATCCAGGGACTAGCATGGTAAGCACAGAGACTCAAACCCTTTGAGGTTTGGTCGTTACAACTTGTAGGACCGAAAGTATGTCTAGAGGGGGGGGGGGTGATTAGACTACTTGACCAAATAAAAGTTCTACCTATTCCCAATTTTAAGTGTTGGCAGATTTTAGGATTGATAGCAAGTCAAGTACACCCTACACATGCATGTCTAAGAGTATAGCAGCGGAAAGTAACAACAAGCGTGTATAGTAGAGGGTAGGTAGGAAGATCAAACACAATTTGTAGACACGAAGATTTTTCCCGTGGTTCCGATAGGTGGTGCTATCGTACGTCCATGTTTATGGAGTCTTCAACCCACGGAGGGTAACAGCCGCGAGAGTCCACAGAGGGCTCCACCCATAAGGGTCCATGAAGTAGCAACCTTGACTATTCCATAACGGCTTCCGTCCACGAAGGACTAGCCTCACTATGGGTAGATCTTCACGAAGTAGGTGATCTCCTTGCCCGTACAAACTTCTTGGTTCAACTCCACAACACGAATTAGGAGGCTCCCAAGTGACACCTAACCAATCTAGGAGGCACCACCCTCCAAAAGGTAATAGGCTCGACAATGTCGATGAACTCCTTGCTCTTGTGCTTCAAGATGATAGACTCCTCAACACACAATCACTCTCTCATAGATTTGGCTATGGTGGAAGAGATTGAATTGGTGGAAAGCAACTTGGGAAGGCTAAAGATCAAGATTCATATGGATGGAGTGGAATGGCTTGATCTCAACACATGAGTAGGTGGCTCTCTCTCAGAAAATTGGATGGGGCAAGTATGGAATAGTCTCTGAGTGCTTCTATTTCGAGTGGGTGGTGGTGAAGGGGTATATATAGGCATCCCCAAAAATCCAACCGTTACACCTAAAGTGACCAACTCGGTGACACCGATGTGTTAATATCGGTGGTACCGAAGTGTCCAAAAGGTGACAACTTTTGAATCTCGGTGAGACCAATATATAAATCTCGGTGGTACCGATCAGGTGACCAACGGTCAGATTGCACAAACTCGGTGACGCCAATTCTCACATCTCGGTGGTACCGATTCTTGACCATGGCTTACCAGAGAGTTGGTCCAGAAACTCGGTGGCGCCGATCCACAATTCTCGGTGGTACCGATTCTTGTGAATGGCTATCCAGAGAGTTGGTTCAGAAACTCGGTGAGACCGACTGGCGAAACTCGGTGGTACCGAAGACTGAAAATAGCTAAACAGAGAGTTGGCAACCTAAACTCGGTGGCACCGATGCAGAATCGGTTGCACTGACTGGCTAGGGTTTGGCATGTGTCTTTCTGAGTTTGGGAATCGGTGGCACAGAGTGGGAAGTGTTGGTTGCACCGATTTTGGATATATGACTTTGGACAGACTTTTGTGGAAGAGCTTGTGGGTATTTTTGGTGGCTATCTCTTGTGCACGTGGAGCATCTTGTTCACCAACAGTACCTTACCCCCTTTTAATAGTATTGGCTTTCCTATGGACTCAAAGTGATTTCTCACAAAGTAAAATGTAGAGTCCTCTTGCTTGAAGCTTTGCCAATCCATTTCCTTGCATCTTGGGGTATCTCCACAATCCTTTTGCCATCCCTTTCATTGAACTTTTCCTCAAATATACTTAGTGGAAACATTAGTTCAATGACATATATGTTGTTATTAATTACCAAAACCACCGAGGGAGCAAATGTGCTTTCACCCTTGCGCTCGGGATCGAGCTCGTCGCCGCCGCCTCGGGCCGCCGTCGATCTCCTGGTAGGGTGACGCTCCGGCCCTCCTTCTCCTTCAGTTGGTCCTCCCTCACCCCTCTGAGTCATTTCTCCCTCTTCCCTGTTTGGTTTGCAGTCGGAATCGGCGACCTCGAGCTCGGCCCGAAGCACCTCCGCCGTGGGACCTCGTCGCCGGCAGCCAGGGCCTCCCCGTCGACCAACTCTGGCACCTCCCGAATGGCGGCAGCCTCCTGAGCTCATTCCCATGCTCTCCTCCCCTCGCCGTGCCCTCCTTCACCGCCGGTGAGCACCGCCGCCCCCTGGACAAAGGAGGATGACGACCTGCCAGTGGGGCCAGGTCGTCAGCCTCCCACCTCTCTCCCGCGCCTCCCCTCTCTCTCTGGCCAACGGGCCCCGCCCGACAGGTTTCAAACCGGACGCGCGCGGGGGCGCTGAACTGCCTGGGCCGCCCGTTGGCTGGCTGGCTGGGCCGGCCCAACTTTTAGCCGAATCTGGCCCAGGGCATAGAGCCCTTTTTCTTTTTCTTTTTCGGTTATGTTTTCTAAAAATTTCCAGGGGATTAAATAAAACTCTAATTCCAATAATTCTTCCACCTAAATTCCTGCAATATTGTGTAGTATTTATTAGTGCCATTTGTAAAAAAAATTGAAAACCTTTTATGTACTGTTTTATTTTAAAACCTCTTTTTAGGCATTTTTGCCTCTGTTAAAAATAGTTTTGAAAACCTTTTTCACCACAAAACCTTATACACATATTTTTAGAATAGCTTGTAGTATTTATCACAGTAGGGTAACATTTTAGAAGTAAAGTTTGTGCTCTGTTTTTGTTGTGATGCTTATTATTACCATTATTTATCGCGACGATAGATTGCGCTGTTGACGAGGGAGTTGGACCCGAAGACTTTGAAGACCCTGAAGACTTGGTTGAGCCAGGCAAGCAGCCCTTTGACCATGACTATGAAAGCCTTTTATTGCATGGCATATAGCACTTTATTTCGTAATGTTGATCATGTTGATGTGGTGACCACTTCGGTGGGATGCCTCCGATACTTTTACCGTTGATACTTGCATCGTGCATGACCCTACCTCTTTATGAGGGTTGTGCGAGTGGGAGTAGTTAGGTTGCTTTGAAGATGCTACGCAAAGTGGGACGGGAATATGCATGGTAATGGAAACAAGAGTGTTTTCAAAGGCTTTTCGAAAACCCCGTCGGGTGCCACTAATGCCTGAGGGAGATGATGATGAGGTAGGTAACCACTTGATAAAGAAGTGGTGTACCGAAGCAAGTGAGTGTGTGTGTTTTCGAAAACGGAGAGATTTAAGATTTGCTAACCATCCCAACCTTACATGTACAACCACGATACCCCTTATGGGACGGGGCTTTGTTGATTACCTTGGTGGGTACTAGCAGAGAGCTCGCATTACTAGTGGCGAGAGTGACTAGGTCACTCTCGATACGGGGTCGTGCCTGGTAGGGCGACCATGCGCTGTCTTTATAGGCACCGGACACACCGTTGCGTTCCCTCATGGATGATACGTGTGATGTACATCATGGGGGAGAGAACCAACGAGAGGACTCTTTGTTTAGTATCGCTAGGGGAAAGACAATGTTCGGTTACTTACCTCGGGTATGGACAATACCGCGAGTCGTGGCTTGACACGGAAATTTCCTGAGTCTTGTGGGTAAAGTGTGCAACCTCCGTAGAGTGTAAAACTATTCGAATAGACGTGTCCACGGTCATGGACAGTTGGATGTCCTGCTTAAACTACATCCGATGTTTTCACAAACTTGGTGTATGTGTGTGTATGAGAATGACACAAGGATGAAACTTGAGCTAAGTCCGGTGACTTGGCATGAGGATGAACATGAGATGTTCAACCCCTGCTTATGATGATAACTAAGACTTGTTCACATGAATACCTGTCAACAGTTGATGCATGCTTACTCAAGTTACTAGATCATATCATTGCACTTAAAATTAGCTTTCCGCAAAACTTACCTACTTAGTGCTATATCATGCATTGTTGTACCTTTTTCCAAAACTTGGGTTGCTTGCGAGTACATTCAAAGTACTCATTGGCTTGCCACTGGTTATTTAATTGGCCAGGCATGGAAGAGCAGGAATATGGAGAAGAGTTTGTTGGTGACGAACAGGCGAACTAGGACGCTTCCCAGTCAGAATGCCTGTAGGTTTAAGGTAGATGGCATGGGTTCACGCTTCCGATCAAGATTTCCACTGCTTGTTATGTTTAAGTGTTTGGCCCTTGCGGCCCTATCTATGTAAGACTTGACCTTCATGGTCTTTATTTGTGTAAGACACTAAATGTGGATGTAAGACTCTTGTTATTCAGCTTCTGTGTGTTCAATGAGCATTGATCTCTGGGATCACTGTACACGTTCATTCGGTGATCACGACTTATGAGTCGGGGTCCGCACAGAGCTAGTATCAGAGCCATCCTGAATGTATGAAGCCCTTAGTTAGCATGGACGTTAGTTAGGATAAAACCGTTTTCAAAACTATAAATAGCACCCATACTTAGGAGTTTCTGCACTTATTACCCCTTCTATTCTTCACATAGCACTCTACTGACTCTCCTCCCTTCAAACCTTTGTAGATGGCCGTCGTAC
Organism: Elymus sibiricus; assembly: GCA_039707655.1. Taxonomy (NCBI): domain Eukaryota; kingdom Viridiplantae; phylum Streptophyta; class Magnoliopsida; order Poales; family Poaceae; genus Elymus; species Elymus sibiricus. The sequence goes on from CM077665.1 coordinate 221,904,266, forward strand.
CCGAAGCCTTCCTGACATCCGGCTTTCCCCTACTCCTTGAGGATAGCCTGGAGAAGTGCCAGTTTCGCCAACCACCTGTTTTCCTCTACCACGAGCACTGGGTCGATGTCGTCATGAAGGAGTACCACGTTGATGTGGTCGTGAAGGCAAACGACTCCCCGACTAGTTGTTTCTTTGAAGGACCATAGATGGAGACTATGGCACTTGCAGTCGAGATAGCTGCACGCAAGGCACTCCTACACCTTCGAGACATCATTCCAGAGATGGCTGACGAGCCAGCTACTCGCTACCCGCCTTTCAGGAAGGATGATCTTGGCGAGAGTTGGACTTTGATTCCATCCAAGGAGGATGGCACACCATTCAGGTTCCAGACCTACTTCAGCCTCTCCGCTGATAGTCTGGTTCACAACCTGATTAAGGAGTCCATGAAGCTCCGCGAGGAACTTCACCACACCCGAGAGCTACTTCGTCAGGCCAAGACGAAGCCAGACAGGATCAAGAAGGATGGAGCCCTCGAGGGACGACCAGCTGTCGCTTACCGAGGACGAGTACCCCCAGCTAGAGATGCACCCACACGTCATCGTTGCATGAGTGCGAAGGAGTATCGTGAGCTCTTAACTGACCCACCGACGAAGCGTCGTTGGGATGGGCCTCCTCGTTCTCTGACCTCTTCGACCGGAGACGATGCCCGTACGGATGATGATCAGGAGGAAGACCTAGAGGAGCGTGACTATGAGACCGAGCACTCCACCACCTGAGTCCGAGAACCCCTAGGGTAGGATCAGTCATGTACCCCTCATGTGAAGTTGAGTCCATGTAATGGTTCATATGAAACCATGTGTGCTTGTTGTTTGTTTTGTTGTTTGTGTCCCGATGCAAGTCGCGCTTTTGCCTTAGACAACATGTAAGCGACTACATCGTTTATCTTATCTTACTATATGTGTTGGTCTTTCGACCTTTGTTTTACCACACTTGCACTATACCAACCCCCTTAGGCGCGCTTTCTCCAGTATTGCTTTTCCTCTCGTTTCTCCCAGTTATTTGACTTGGCTGCTCCAAACAGGATGGTGACTGCAACCCGCAACAGCTTCTTCACCAACCCTGAAGCCGACAACTCCAGCCAGCAACAGGGAGCTGGTGGGGCTGCTCATGCTGGAGATCACCCGGAGCAGCCACAAGGCGACATTCCCCCGCCACCACCTCCACCGGAGAACATGACCATAGCTCAGTTTCTCCAAGTTCTCCGGGAGGAACGCCTAGCCAACACTGCTGCTATCCAGCAGATGACCCAAGTCCTTGTGAACAACCAGCAGCAAGGCAGGAACGGCAATGGCCGCTCCACTCTGTCTGAGTTCATGAGGAATTCGCCCCCAACCTTCACCGAGACTGCTGAACCACTGGATGCTGATGATTGGATCCGCACCATCGAGGACCTGCTTGCACTGGTCAATTGCAATGAGGATCGTGAGAAGGTGATGTATGCCTCTCACTGCCTCGGAGGTACCGCCAGAGCTTGGTGGGATGGATTCAAGGTCATGCAAGGCGATCGTGTGATCACCTGGGATAACTTCAAGGAAGGATTCCGCACCGCCCACATTCCTTCTGGGATCATGGCTATCAAGAAGAGAGAATTCTGAGCGCTGAGGCAAGGAAGTGGCTCTGTCAAGGAGTACATGCAGAAGTTCAATCTGCTGTCAAGGTATGCACCTGAAGATGTCAACACGGAGGCTGGTAAGATGGAACGCTTCATGGAAGGACTTCAGCAAACCCTGCAGTATCAGCTCATCGTCTGCGACTTTCGGACCTTCTTCGACCTGGTGAACAAGGCCCTCATGCTGGAAGACACGCGTCGTGCCATAGACGACACTTGCAAGCGCAAGATGATCAGCAAGGGTAGTTCCAGCAACCAGAATCCTCGCCCCTGGCAACCAGCCCCAACCAAGCCAACCTATCAGCCGCAGCAGGCTAGACCTCCTGCACCTCGTCCGAGCTACCAGCCTCAGCAATATGCCAATCCCAGGCCAGCCTACAACAACCCCAACAACAACAACGGTGGCAGGAACAACAACAATAACAACTATGGTCAGGTCACTTGCTTTGGGTGTGGTCAGCGTGGACACATCTCTAAGCAGTGCCCCAACAAGAAGCCAGATGCACCGTGCCCCAATGCGCCCAACCAAGGTCAAGGCCGTGGAGCACCACCAAGGAACCCAGCTCCCCGCAACCAGCCCAACAATTGCAAGGGTCGTGTGAATCACGTCACTGCCGAGGAAGCCCAGGAAGACCCGGACGTCATACTGGGTACGTTCCTCATCAACTCAACCCCAGCAACCGTATAGTTTGATTGTGGAGCTTCGCATTCTTTTGCCACTCAAAATTTTGCACTAGAGAGTGGCATGAAGCCTACACCCCTGGGTAGTCATATGTTGATACAAACCCCGGGTTCGGTTATGAAGTCCAAGATAGGATGTAAATGAGTTGAGATTATCATCAACGGGGTAGACTTCCTAGCAGACCTCATAGTTTTGGATTAACCAGGCTTGGACATCATCCTTGGCATGAATTGGTTGACCAAGAACCAAGTGAAAGCACAATGTGCTCCCTTGGTGGTTTTGATAAATCATGACAACATACATTGTCTCTTCGACTAATACCTTTACCTAGTGTATTTTAGATAAAGTCCATAGAGAGGGCTGGCAAAAGGATTGTGGAGATTGTGGAGATACCCCAAGATGTAAGGAAATGGATTGGCAAAGCTTCAAGCAAGAGGACTCTACATTTTACTTTGTGAGAAATCACTTTGAGTCCATAGGAAAGCCAATACTATTAAAAGGGGGTAAGGTATTGCTGGTGAACAAAATGCTCATATGTGCACAAGTGATAGTCACCAAAAATACCCACAAGCTCTACCAAAAAAGTCTGTCCAAAGTCAATATCCTAAATCGGTGCAACCAACACATACACTCGGTGCCACCGATTCTCATACTCAGACAGACATTAGCCAAACCCTAGCCTTTCGGTGCAACCGATTCTACTTTGGTGCCACCGAGTTTGGGTTGCCAACTTTCTGTTACGCCGTTTCACAAAATCGGTACCACTGAGTTTGTTGAATCGGCGTCACCGAGATTGGCAATCTGACCGTTGGTCACCTTATCGGTGCAACCGAGTTATATATATCGGTCTCACCGAGATTCAAAAGTTACTACCTTTTGATCACTTCGGTACCACCGAGATTAACACATCGGTGTCACCGAGTTGGTCATTTTGTGTGTAACAGTTGGATTTTTGGGGATGCCTATATATACCCCTTCACCACCACCCACTCAAAAGAGAAGCACTCAGAACTATTCCATACTTGCCCCATCATATTTTCTGAGAGAGAGCCACCTACTCATGTGTTGAGATCATGCCATTCCATTCCAACCATATGAATCTTGATCTCTAGCCTCCCCAAGTTGCTTTCCACCAATCCCATCTCTTCCACCAAGCCAAATCTGGGAGAGAGTGATTGTGTGTTGAGGAGTCTATCATCTTGAAGCACAAGAGCAAGGAGTTCATCATCATTGCCGAGCCTATTACCTTTTGGAGGGTGGTGCCTCCTAGATTGGGTAGGTGTCGCTTGGGAGCCTCCTACTTCGTGTTGTGGAGTTGAACCAAGAAGTTTGTTAGGGCAAGGAGATCGCCTACTTCATGAAGATCTACCCATAGTGTGGCTAGTCCTTCATGGACGGAAGCCGTTATGGAATAGTCAAGGTTGCTACTTCGTGGACCCTTATGGGTGGAGCCCTCCGTGGACTCTCGCGACCGTTACCCTCCGTGGGTTGAAGACTCCATAAACATGGACGTACGATAGCACCACCCATCGGAACCACGGGAAAAATCTTTGCGTCTCCAATTGCATTTGATCTACCTATCTCAACTGTTTACTTCATGTGCAATGTCTTTACTTTCCGCTGCCATATTTGTTGACATGCATGTGTAGGGTATATTAGACTTGCTAGACTTGCTAAAACTGTTAAAATCTGCCAACCAATTAACTTGGGAAAAGGTTAGGTTTTAAATTCCTGCTAGTAGTCTATTCACCCCCCTCTAGACACTCTTCTAGTGATCCCTCAATTGGTATCAGAGCTTTGGTCTCCATTGCTTCGGTTTAATCACCGAGGAGGAAGATGGATGTGTCTAGCATAGGGAGTTTGAGTTGTAGAGTGCCTATTCTTGATGGAGAGTACTATAGTCAATGGAAAACTTTGATGCTTGAGCTGTTTTATGAATTTCAATTGAGCAAATATGTTAAGAGCCCTTATGTACCTCCCATTGATCCTTTACATCCCACACATGAAGAGGAAATTGATATGCTATGCAATCTTAGAACTGTTAATCTCATCGTTAGAGCATTGCCTAGAAATGTGCTTAATCAAATGAAGAATTTTGAATGTGCTTACACTTTGTGGAATGACTTGGAGAAACGATATCCAAGTTATTCATTGAGTAATCTTGATGAAATTCTTCATAAAACTATTGCCTTCCACAAAATGACGCCTAGTGATCCCAAGTTTGATGATTGTCTATTTGTGCTTAGAGACCTCATGCATGCTAAAGGAGATGTCACAACTATCAACAACATCATTGTAGAAGCCATTCGAATCCATAAACTTGAACATTGTCATGATCACAACCCTAACGAATCTCTTGTTCTTTATGACGAGGATTTCCCACTAGATGATGACAACGTGGAACATGGCTACTATGAGGAAGATGAGTTGTTCGACATCGAGTATGAGAAGATCATGAAGAATCTAAGTCTCATGGCAAACTTCAAGGATTACATGTCCGGAGGAAAAGAGTGGATTCTCGATAGCAGATGTACCGATCATATGACCGGAGATAGAGAAATGTTTGAAGAGATCACACCAAACCATGGACCGCGAAGGTACGTAACGTTTGGAGACAACTCCAAGGGTAAGGTACTTGGTCTTGGTAAGGTGGCCATATCTCATGATAGCTCTATTCAAAATGTTATGCTTGTTGAATCTCTTGGCTACAATCTTCTTTCCGTATCTAGACTTGCCGACTTTGGTTTTAATGTGCTATTTACGAAAGTAGATTGCCAAGTGTTTCGTCAAGATAATCATAAAATGGTCTTTACCGGTTTCCGTAGAGGTGATCTATACATTGTTGATTTCACTAAGAGATCCAAACCTCGTACTTGTCTTATTGCAAAATCTTCTAATGGTTGGCTTTGGCATAGAAGTCTAGGACATGTTGGCATGCGTAATCTAGACAAGCTTATCAAAGGTGATCACATACTTGGTGTTAAATATGTTATCTTTGACAAAGATAGACTTTGTAGTGCTTGTCAAGTTGGAAAGCAAGCAGGTGGAAGTCATCCCGTTAAGAATATCATGACTACTAGGAGACCACTCGAGTTACTTCACATGGATATTTTTGGTCCCAATGCTTACAAGAGTCTCGGTGGAAATTCCTATGGTCTAGTTATAGTTGATGATTTTTCCAGATTTACGTGGGTATTCTTTCTTGATGATAAGTCACAGGTACAAAAGATCTTCAAGAACTTCGTTCGCAAAGCGCAAAATCAGTTTGAAGTGAAGATCAAGAAGGTTCGAAGCGATAACAGATCGGAGTTCAATAACACCCATGTGGATACCTTTCTTGACGAAGAAGGTGTCTCACATGAGTTCTCGGCTACGTACACGCCTCAACAAAATGGAGTTGTTGAGAGGAAGAACCGGACGCTTATTGAGATGGCAAGAATGATGCTTGACGAATACAAGATGCCAAGACACTTTTGGGCAGAAGCCGTGGAAACAGCATGTCATGCCACAAACTGACTTTACTTGCACAAGCTTCTCGGTAAAACGGCATACGAGCTACTCACCGGTAACAAACCCCAAGTTGGATACTTTCGGGTATTTGGCTCAAAGTGCTACATTCTTGATAAGCATCATCGTACTAAATTTGCTCCTAAATCTCATGAAGGATTCCTACTTGGTTATGGATTGAACTCTCACACTTACCGTGTCTACAACAACTTCACTCGAAAAGTTGAAGAGACGGTAGATGTGAAGTTTGACGAATCTAATGGTTTGCAAGTCGAAGAATTGCCAAATGATGTAGGTGATCAGGACCCTTCGGAAGCTATCCAAGACTTGTCCATCAGCAAGATTCGTCCCATGGAGGTGAAGGAAAGTACTTCATCAACTCAAGTGGAAGCCCCTACTTCACGTCAAGGTGAACCACAACATGACATGGAGGCATCCACAAGCGGTACACGACAAGATGATGAAGAGGAGGAAGTGCATCATGAAGATCCACCACAACCTCCTTCACCACCACCTCAAGGCAACGACACCTTCAACAACAACGAAGATGAAGGAGATGATGATGAAGAAGAAGCTCCACCATCCAACAATCGGAAGCTGACCCGAGTTCGAGCACAAGTGACCAAGAACCATCCCCTAAACCAAATCTTTGGTGATATACAAACAGGGAGAATCACTCGCTCTAAGACTCGTCTAGCCAACTTTTGTGAGCATTATTCTTTCATCTCTAGCATTGAGCCCTTGAAGGTAGAACAAGCTCTTGAAGACCCGGATTGGGTGAACGCGATGCATGAAGAGCTTCACAACTTCGAGAGGAACGAAGTGTGGACACTCGTGGAAAAGCCCAAGGATGAGCAAAACATCATCAGAACAAAATGGGTGTTTCAGAACAAGCAAGACAAAGACGGTCAAGTCGTACGGAACAAGGCTCGTCTCGTAGCCCAAGGATATACGCAAGTCGAAGGTATGGACTACGGTGAGACCTACGCCCCCGTCGCTAGACTTGAAGCTATTCGTATACTTCTTGCTTATGCTAATCACCATGATATCACGCTTTATCAAATGGACATTAAAAGTGCCTTTTTAAATGGTGAGATTGAAGAAGAAGTCTATGTTAAGCAACCACCTGGTTTTGTGAATCCTAAGAAACCTAATCATGTTTACAAGCTTCGTAAAGCCCTTTATGGTCTTAAGCAAGCCCCTCGTGCTTGGTACAAATGCTTAACGAAGTTTCTCATTGAAAAAGGTTTTGAAATTGGTAAAATTGATGCAACCTTATTCACTAAAAGAGTTAATGGTGAATTATTTGTGTGCCAAATCTATGTGGATGATATTATCTTTGGATCTACTAACCCACAATTTACTGAAAGATTTGGAAGGTTGATGTCTGAGAAGTATGAGATGTCCATGATGTGTGAGCTGAAATTCTTTCTTGGTTTGGAAATCAAGCAAACGAAAGAAGGAACTTTCATCTCTCAAACTAAGTATACCAAGGACTTGACCAAGAAGTTCAACATGCAAGAGTGCAAAGGTATGAAAACTCCTATGCCTACTAGTGGACATGTTGATCTTACCAAGGAGGATGAACCGGTTGATCAAAAAGTTTATCGATCTATGATTGGTTCATTGCTATATCTATGTGCCTCCCGTCCCGATATTATGCTTAGTGTTTGCATGTGTGCTAGATATCAAGCTGCACCTAAAGAGTGTCATCTTTTGGCCGTAAAACGTATTGTGAGATATTTGATACAAACACCAAACTTTCGCATTTGGTATCCCAAGGGATCTTCCTTTAACCTTGTTGGCTATTCCGATTCAGACTATGCCGGTGACAAGGTTGATAGAAAATCCACCTCGGGTACTTGTCAATTTTTGGGTAAATCTCTTGTGTCTTGGTCCTCCAAGAAACAAAACTCGGTATCTTTATCTACTGCCGAAGCTGAGTGTATTGCTGCTGGATCGTGTTGTGCACAATTACTATGGATGACACAAACGCTTAAGGATTATGGAATTCATGTTAAAAAAGTTCCATTACTTTGTGACAATGAAAGTGCTATTAAAATTGGTCATAATCCTGTGCAACATTCTCGAAGTAAACATATTCAAGTTAGACATCATTTTATTCGTGATCATGTTGCCAAAGGAGATATTAATCTTAAGCATGTCCGTACTAACAAGCAATTGGCCGATATCTTTACTAAGCCACTTGATGAGAAAACGTTTTGTTATTTGAGGAGTGAGTTGAACATCATTGATGCTTCAAACTTGAGCTAGACTCACTCGTTTGCATGCAAGGGCATGAGCTTTCTTGATATTTCCATGATACTCTTGACATGTTATCTTATGCCATGGAATTCTATGCTCCCTTGTATTGCATCTAACATTTTGTAGGTACTTGGAAGATTTTCATTCCACAAGATTGCCATCAACTCCAATCATAAGCAATCTTGTCTTGACCAAGTATCCACAACCCCTCTTGATGATGGAAGGAAGAAGACAACTTAACCATATCCTTGACATATACTTGATGTGATCATATTTGCTAAATCTCAATTGGTATCATGTCAAATGGATATATCTATTGTACTTCCTTGCATGACTAACCTTTGTAGGTGACAAGTGTACTAATATCCTTGAAAAGGCCTCGAGCATCCTCAACAAGTTCACCTACACGTCACGTCATCAACATCACTCAAGGGTATGTACTCATATCCTTGAAAAGGCTTTACTCCAAGTCATGAGCTAAAGCAACTCAAGTGATATGAAGACATTGAAATGCTTAATCGAAAAATGGTAACCCCATTATGAGCTTACGTTGAGTATGACCTATGATCAAGTATTCTTGATTGGCTCCTAAGTCAATATACTCTAATATAGGTGACCTAGTCACCGCCCATCATCTAGTGAAGTATTTTCGATTGGTTCATTCTCTGATTTGCAAGATTTCTTAGAACCTCTCAATTCTTCTCTAGTTGATTCTCTTTTGTAAAGATTTTTGCAATTCTCTTGAAAATTTCTCTTGACACTTTGTTATTGGCAAGGTTTGAGAAATCTCGATCTACTTCGGAGTCTCCGACTTCAAAATCATTTTGCCAAGTTTCTGTTTCTGCCTCGGAGCCGCCGATACGAATAACTCGGTTCTACCGAATTAGCAGATAAGCTGCACCATAAAATCTCGGTACCACCGATTTGTTTGTCTCGGAGTCACCGACTTTATTTCTTCTCTAAATCTGTGATCTTTCTAGTAATGTCTGTGTTTCATCGATGATCCCTTCTTATTAAAAAAACTTATGGGGAGAAATTCTTTATTCAAGGATCCCTAACTCAAAGGAGGAGAAGTCTTACACTTATGGAGAGAAATTATTTTCAATGATTCCCTCAAATTTTCTTTTCTATGAACCCTACATTCAATGACCCTTGTTCTCAAGGATCTCTTCTTATCAATGATCCCTGTATCTATTCTTGTGTATGACCTTTTTGGAAATTAATGCCAAAGGGGGAGAATAACAAAGCTTCATGCTAAAGGGAGATACATGCTTATGCAAAGGGGGAGATATAATCAAGGGGGAGAGAGGATATCAAGCTTTTACTTATATAGACAAGGGGAGAATACCAAAGTAGGGGGAGGGGGAGAAAAATATGTTTTGGAGAATAATATGCTTATTTTATTTGATTACTCATGTTAGATTTTTCTCACCCTATCCAATCCCAATATCTACATGCTAAGATTCAGGGGGAGAGGATGATTTACTATTTTCATATCTAGGGGAGAAAATTCTAAATGATTTTGGAGACATATCAATCTTAAGGAATATTATCTTCTATATGTTCTCCATATCTTGGTACTTTTGAGTTCTAATGCCTTTTTGATTGGTAGAATGCTCTTGTGTTTCCTAACATTGTTTTCTCAAGTGTGTTTCTACTACAGGAATGCTCAAGAACTCAAGGTAAGTATATGCATCATATCTTTGATCAAGATGATCTCTTGCTTCTTGCACATATTGTTTGCAAGAGTGAAGTCTTGAACAAGGATACATCTCATTCATATATGTTTGATGCATATAGACAAGATACACATGACTTCTTATATCCCTTCTACTATATGTGTGTGTCCATGCATTCCAAAGCAACTATTCTTTAAAGGGATTGCACACATTTAGGGGGAGCAAGTCTAAGTCATGTGTCTCTCAAAGTCTTCATTATATCCATGCATATCTTTATTTGAAGCTTTGATTGTATGTTGTCATCAATTACCAAAAAGGGGGAGATTGAAAGCACAATGTGCTACCTTGGTGGTTTTGATAATTCATGACAACATACATTGTCTCTTGGACTAATACCTTTACCTAGTGTATTTCAGATAAAGTCCATAGAGAGGGCTGGCAAAAGGATTGTGGAGATTGTGGAGATACCCCAAGATGCAAGGAAATGGATTGGCAAAGCTTCAAGCAAGAGGACTCTACATTTTACTTTGTGAGAAATCACTTTGAGTCCATAGGAAAGCCAATACTATTAAAAGGGGGTCAGGTATTGCTGGTGAACAAAATGCTCATACGTGCACAAGTGATAGACACCAAAAACACCCACAAGCTCTTCCACAAAAGTCTGTCCAAAGTCAATATCGAAAATCGGTGCAACCAACACATACACTCGGTGCCACCAATTCTCATACTCAGACAGACATTAGCCAAACCCTAGCCTTTCGGTGCAACCGATTCTACTTCGGTGCCACCGAGTTTGGGTTGCCAACTTTCTGTTACGCAGTTTCACAAAATCGGTACCACCGAGTTTGTTGAATCGGCGTCACCGAGATTGGGCAATCTGACCATTGGTCACCTTATCGGTGCAACTGAGTTTTATATATCGGTCTCACCGAGAAAAGTTACTGCCTTTTGATCACTTTGGTACCACCGAGATTAACACATCGGTGTCACCGAGTTGGTCATTTTATGTGTAACGGTTGGATTTTTGGGGATGCCTATATATACCCCTTCACCACCACCCACTCAAAAGAGAAGCACTCAGAACTATTCCATACTTGCCCCATCATATTTTCTGAGAGAGAGCCACCTACTCATGTGTTGAGATCATGCCATTCCATTCCAACCATATGAATCTTGATCTCTAGCCTCCCCAAGTTGCTTTCCACCAATCCCATCTCTTCCATCAAGCCAAATCTGTGAGGGAGTGATTGTGTGTTGAGGAGTCTATCATCTTGAAGCACAAGAGCAAGGAGTTCATCATCATTGCCAAGCCTATTACCTTTTGGAGTGTGGTGCCTCCTAGATTGGTTAGGTGTCGCTTGGGAGCCTCCTACTTCGTGTTGTGGAGTTGAACCAAGAAGTTTGTTAGGGCAAGGAGATCGCCTACTTCGTGAAGATCTACCCATAGTGTGGCTAGTCCTTCGTGGAGGGAAGCCGTTTTGGAATAGTCAAGGTTGCTACTTCGTGGACCCTTATGGGTGGAGCCCTCCGTGGACTCTCGCGACCGTTACCCTCCATGGGTTGAAGACTCCATAAACGTGGACGTACGATAGCACCACCTATCAGAAACACGGGAAAAATCTTTGCGTCTCCAATTGCGTTTGATCTACCTATCTCAACTCTTTACTTCATGTGCAATGTCTTTACTTTCCGCTGCCATATTTGTTGACATGCATGTGTAGGGTATATTAGACTTGCTAGACTTGCTAAAACTGTTAAAATCTGCCAACCAATTAACTTGGGAAAAGGTTAGGTTTTAAATTCCTGCTAGTAGTCTATTCACCCCCCTCTAGACAGTCTTCTAGTGATCCCTCACCAAGGCTACTTGGACTGTGCCAAGAGGATCGTTACCATAACCAATAGCCAAGGAGAGGAAGTCAAGTATGCTCCCAACCCTGCCTCCGCTCAAGCCCCTCGGGCTAACTGTCTGTCGGGAATTGAGTTTGATCAAGTGCCAGTGGTATGTGAATACCCGGATGTATTTCCTGATGAGCTGCCCGAAATGCCTCCTGACCGCGACATTGAGTTCATCATTGAGATAATGCCCGGAGGAGGACCCATCTATAAGAAGCCCTATAGGATGGGGTCCGAAGAGTTGGCTGAGTTGAAGAAGCAACTGGCAGAGCAGCTCAGAAAAGGATTCATTCGCCCTAGTGCCTCTCCTTGGGGATCACCTGTTCTATTAGTGTCAAAGAGGGATGGAACTATCCGACTCTGTGTCGATTACCGGTCCCTCAATGAGGTCACAATAAAGAACAAGTACCCACTCCCCAAGATTGAAGACCTGTTCGATCAGCTGAATGGAGCTAAGGTGTTTTCCAAGATCGACCTCAGGTCTGGGTACTATCAGCTAAAGATCAGGCCCCAAGACATTCCGAAGACGGCGTTTGTAACACGGTATGGCCTGTATGAATGCACGGTCATGTCGTTTGGGTTAACCAATGCCCCAGCCTACTTCATGTACCTCATGAACAAAGTTTTCATGGAGTACTTGGACAAGTTTGTTGCCGTCTTCATTGATGACATACTCGTCTTCTCCAAGTCCGAAGAAGAGCATGGGCAACACTTGAGATTGGTCCTATACAAGCTTCGAGAGCACCATCTTTATGCCAAGTTCAGCAAGTGTGAATTCTGGCTGCATGAAGATGGATTCTTGGGTCATGTGTTGAATGCAGAAGGATTGTCAGTGGATCCTGCTAAGATTGAAGCCGTGACAGAATGGCAATCCCCAACCAATGTCAGGAAGTGAGAAGCTTCCTTGGACTCGCGGGGTATTACCGCAAGTTCGTCGAAGGATTTTCGAGCATTGCCCGACCCATGACTCAGCTTTTGAAGAAGGACAAGAAGTTCGAATGGATGCCAAAGTGCGAAGAAAGCTTCCAAGAGCTCAAGAAGAGATTGACCACAGCCCCAGTTTTGGCCACCCCTGATATTCACAAGGAGTTTGTGATATGTTAAGATGCATCGACAACCGGGCTTGGAGGTGTTCTGATGCAAGAAGGCAGAGTTGTAGCATATCTATCCAGACAGTTACATCCTCACGAAGAGAACTACGCTACTCATGATCTTGAGTTGTCAGTCGTGGTTCTATACACAGACCACAAGAGTTTGAAGTATATTTTCAATCAAAAGGAATTGAACATGAGGCAGAGAAGATGGTTGGAGTTGATCAAGGACTATGACCTCAGTGGTCAATACCACCCCGAAAAGGCTAACATGAGGCAGAGAAGATGGTTGGAGTTGATCAAGAACTTGAAAGCTTCGGCTTGGAACTAGTTGCACCTGGATTCCTGGCCAACCTTGAAGCAAAACCTACCTTGATGGATGAAATTAAGGAAGCTCAGAAGGGTCACGAGAGCATTGAAGGCATCAAGAGGAAGATCAAGGCAGGCAAGGCCCGAGGATTCTCAATGGATGAACAAGGAGTTGTATGGTTCGGGAAGCGCATCTGCGTACCCAACAAAGTTGAGCTCAAGAACGTGATCTTACAAGAAGCTCATGACACTCCGTATTCCATCCATCCTGGAGGAACCAAGATGTACCAAGACCTCAAGACAAGATTCTGGTGGCATGGCATGAAACGGGAAAATAGGCACCTTTGTTGCTAAGTGTGACATATGCCAGAGAGTCAAAGCTGAGCATCAGCGACCCGCTGGACTATTGCAACCTCTCAAAGTGCCTGAATGGAAGTGGGACAAAGTCGGGATGGATTTCATCACCGGATTACCAAGGTCAAGCAAGGGACATGATTCCATTTGGGTCATTGTCGATCACCTGACCAAGGTAGCCCACTTCATTCCCGTCAAGACCACTTATGATGGTAACAAGCTAGCCAGCCTTTACATCGAGCATATTGTGAGCCTCCATGGAGTTCCAAAGGAGATTGTGTCAGACCGAGGAACTCAGTTTACCTCAAGGTTCTGGAAGAAGTTTCAAGAAGCGATGGGAACCAAGCTTTCCTGCAGCACTGCGTTTCACCCCCAGACCGGTGGACAGACGGAACGAGTAAATCAGATACTCGAAGACATGCTCCGTGCTTGTGTTTTGGCATATGGAGCCAAGTGGGAAGATTGCCTACCGTTCGCCGAGTTCTCCTACAACAACAGCTATCGGTCGAGCCTTCAGATGGCACCATTTGAGGTGTTGTATGGACGCAAGTGTCGTACCTCCCTCAACTGGTCAGAGACCGGAGAAGGACTAGTCTTTGGGCCAGACATTCTCCGCGAAGCAGAAGAGCAAGTTCAACTCATCCGAGAACGACTGAAGACCGCCAAATCAAGATAGAAGAGTTGTGCCGACTCTCACCGCCGAGAAGTGAACTTCTGTGTTAGTGACCATGTCTACCTCCGAGTCACGCCTCTCAAAGGGACCAAGCGTTTCCACGTCAAGGGAAAGCTTGCACCAAGATACATCAGCCCCTTCAAGATCACTGCCAAGCGAGGAGAAGTTGCCTACCAGCTAGAGCTACCTTCCGAGTTATCAGATGTGCACAACGTATTCCACGTGTCACAACTTCGAAAGTGTCTCCAAGTTCCCAACCGCCCCGACCTCTACATGGACATCGATCATCAAGCCATTGACCTTTAGCCAAACCTCACTTATCGTGAGAAGCCAGTTCGCATTCTGGATGAAGCCGAGCGTTGCACCCGAAGCCGCACCATCAAGTACTTCAAGGTCCAATGGAGCAACCACACAGAAGCAGAAGCAACCTGGGAGCATGAAGACTATCTTAGATCTGAGTTCCCTTATCTTTTTAGTGCTTAGCCTAGGAATCTCGGGGACGAGATTCTTGTAAGGGGGGTAGGTAAGTCACACCCTGTGTTTGTATCACTTTGCTATGCTTGGATTTACAAAATTTGGAACCAATTAAAACTTTTGAGTGCATGCTTGTTTGATTTGTTGCTTGTTTGGTTGATTATGTTTGGCACTCATAGGTTCTACTCCTCTCTACACTCATCTTCCTTGATCCAAACATCTTGCCCAATGATCATACCATGTGTTTACTACCTAAAAATATTTTTATCAACATTTATTTTGACCAAAAAGGATTTATTCAAATTAGGTTTTCAAAAACCCCTGAGTTGAGGTTTGCACTGCAAGTCCTCAAATGGGGTGGATCCTTTTCCCCCAAAGGCTTTATTTTGAACCCACTATATATATGACTTCCCAAAACCACCAGATATTAATTTTAAAGATTATCTTACTATTTTATTTAAAGGCTTTTTATTAAGGCCAGAAATGGTCTTTTATAGGGAAGAATTATTTAAATGCATTAAAAATATTTGAGAAATTTTAAGGAAATTCAGTGGACATATATTTTCCATATATATGAGTTTCAACACATGGTCTTGTTAAAAATCATGGGCAAAACCCCTCAAAACCCTTTCTGCTTAAATCAAGCTGTTGAAATATTTCTATAAGAAATGTTCTCAATAAATTTTAGAAAAATTCCAGCAAGTCACACATGCCGTATGTGATGATCTTGCAAAATTTCATATCAATCCAAGTTGATTTGCTTCACAAAAATATTCCAAAACCATTCCTGTCTAGAGTCAAGTTTGAACAACTTTACATTGTGAAGTTTGTCCTATTGACCCCAAACTTTGTGGGCATGTTCTGAACCCAAAATAATGATACTACACCAAGTTTTGTATTTGGGGGAAGTGAAATGAATACCTAGATCTACAGAAATCTGATTCTGTTGATTTCTAGGGTTTTACAAAGTTACATTGTGAACTTTCTTCAAATGGGCTCAAACTTGGTGATCCACACTATTTATACATTGTATCTCATCCTGTTAAACATCATGGCAAGCAAACTTCTTTTGCTTGGCCAAACCTCCATCAAACACCTTCTGCATGTTTGGTAAAAACCTAGTTTGACCCCTTTCCAGTATTCTCCTTGACCTAGTATTTTTACCACAACCTCACAGTATCACCTTCTACCTCCAGTAAGTTTTGCTGGCCAAGACTCAGTCATTGGAGGGGGTAAAAACCCCATGAATTACCCCCTGAACAACCTAGACAGGAGCTCCTCACCCCTATTTTTCTACTCCCTCCCCTCACCCTATCTCCAAGGCATCCAAGGGGCATCTATGCAACCCCCAGGAGCTAGTGGACAAGGCAGGGCATCCCAGAGTGCGCGGGCAACGGCAATGCCGGCCATTTGCATGCTCTGGAGCGGGCTATAGTGCGCTCCCGCACTATAGCCGCACCCATCCCGAGCCGCCCGACCACCTGGGGATGCGAGGGCTTGTCCCCTTGGCCCTCCTCGACGTCCGTGACACGATGGCAGGATGACCCCCCTCCTCCCTCTCTCTCCTTTGTCTCCCCACACCCGCGCCCGACGCAGCCGGCTCAGCCAACCCCGGGCCTCACATGCACGTGCACCCCCGCTCTCTTTCTTCCCTCCCCTGGTCCTGGACCGCGTCCAGAAGGACCCCAGACGCGCTCTCTCTCTCCCCCGCGCCCTCCAGCGAGCGCTGCAACCTCGTCGGCGCACCACCGTGCGGTGGACCTCGTACCGCCTATATAAGGGCACCCCAAGCCCATTTCTTCCCTCTGGTCCCTCCTTCCCACTCCCAATCGAGCGCCAGCACCACCCATTCCACCTCCCCGGGCCCTTGCGCTCGGGATCGAGCTCGACGCCGCTGCCTCGAGCCGCCGTCGATCTCCTAGTAGGGTGACGCTCCGGCCCTCCTTCTCCTTCAGTTGGTCCTCCCTCACCCCTCTGAGTCCTTTCCCCCTCTTCCCCATTCGGTTTGCAGTCGGAATCGGCGACCTCGAGCTCGGCCCGAAGCACCTCCGCCGCGGGATCTCATCACCGGCAACCAGGGCCTCCCCGTCGACCAACTCCGGCACCTCCCGAACGGCGGCAGTCTCCTGAGCTCATTCCCGTGCTCTCCTCCCCTCGCTGTGCCCTCCTTCGCCGTCGGCGAGCACTGCCGCCCCCTGGACATAGGACGACAACGACCTGCCTGTGGGGCCAGGTCGTCAGCCTCCCACCTCTCTCCCGTGCCTCCCCTCTCTTTCTGGCCAACGGGCCCCGCCCGTCAGGTCTGAAACCTGACGCGCGGGGTGGGGGGGGGGGGCTGAGCCGCTTGGGCCGCCCGCTGGCTGGCTGGCTGGGCCGGCCCAGCTGCTAGCCGAATCTGGCCCAAGGCACAGAGCCCTTTTTCTTTTTCTTTTTCTTTTTCTGTTATGTTTTCTAAAATTTCCAAGGGATTAAATAAAACTCCAATTCCAATAATTCTTCCACCTAAATTCCTGCAATATTGTGTATTATTTATTAGTGCCATTTGTAAATTTTTTTGAAAACCTTTTATGTACTGTTTTATTTTAAAACCTCTTTTTAGGCATTTTTGCCTCTGTTAAAAATAGTTTTGAAAACCTTTTTCACCACAAAACCTTATACACATATTTTTAGAATAGCTTGTAGTATTTATCAGAGTAGGGTAACATTTTAGAAGTAAAGTTTGTGCTCTGTTTTTGTTGTGATGCTTATTATTACCATTATTTATCGCAACGATAGATTGCGCTGTTGACGAGGGAGTTGGACCTAAAGACTTTGAAGACCCCGAAGACTTTGTTGAGCCAGGCAAGCAACCCTTTGACCATGACTATGAAGCCCTTTCATTGCATGGCATATAGCACTTTATTTCGTAATGTTGATCATGTTGATGTGGTGACCACTTCGGTGGGATGCCTCCGATACTTTTACCGTTGATACTTGTATCGTGCATGACCCTACCTCTTTATGAGGGCTGTGCGAGTGGGAGTAGTTAGGTTGCTTTGAAGATGCTACGCAAAGTGGGATGGGAATATGCATGGTAATGGAAACAAGAGTGTTTTCAAAGGCTTTTCGAAAACCCCGTCGGGTGCCACTAATGCCCGAGGGAGATGATGATGAGCTAGGTAACCACTTGGTAAAGAAGTGGTGTACCGGAGCAAGTGAGTGTGTGTGTGTTTTCAAAAACGGAGAGATTTAAGATTTGTGTTCAAAGGCTTTGTTGATTACCTTGGTGGGTACTAGCAGAGAGCTCGCATTACTAGTGGCGAGAGTGGCAAGGTCACTCTCGATACGGGGTCGTGCCTGGTAGGGCGACCATGCAATGTCTTTACAGGCACCGGGCACACCGTTGCGTGCCCTCATGGATGATACGTGTGATGTACATCATGGGGGATGGCACCAATGAGTGGACTCTTTGTTTAGTATCGCTAGGGGAAAGACAATGTTCGGGTACTTACCTCGGGTATGGACAATACCGCGAGTCATGGCTTGACATGGAAGTTTCCCGAGTCTTGTGGGTAAAGTGTGCAACCTCTGCAGAGTGTAAAACTATTCGAATAGCCGTGTCCACAGTCATGGATAGTTGGAGGTCCTGCTTAAACTACGTCCGATGTGTTCACAAACTTGGTGTGTGTGTGTATGAGAATGACACAAGGATGAAACTTGAGCTAAGTCCGATGACTTGGCATGATGATGAACATGTGATGTTCAACCCCTGCTTATGATGATAACTGAGACTTGTTCACATGAATACCTGTCAACAGTTGATGCATGCTTACTCAAGTTACTTGATCATATCATTGCACTTAAAATTAGCTTTCCGCAAAACTTACCTACTTAGTGCTATATCATGCATTGTTGTACCTTGTTCCAAAACTTGGGTTGCTTGCGAGTACATTCAAAGTACTCATTGGCTTGCCACTGGTTATTTAATTGGCCAGGCATGGAAGAGCAGGAATATGGATAAGAGTTCGTTGGTGACGAACATGCTAACTAATACGCTTCCTAGTCAGAATGCCTGTAGGTTTAAGGCAGATGGCATGGGTTCACGCTTCCGATCAAGATTTCTGCTGCTTGTTATGTTTAAGTGTTTGGCCCTTGCGGCCCTATCTATGTAAGACTTGACCTTCATGGTCTTTATTTGTGTAAGAAGCTAAATGTGGATGTAAGACTCTTGTTATTCAGCTTCTGTGTGTTCAGTGAGCATTGATCTCTGGGATCACTGTACACGTGCATTCGGTGATCACGACTTATGAGTCAGGGTCCCCACAGTAATTTAGATACTTTTATTTTTATTTTTAAGTAGACCCGGGGGCCATAGTTTTCTCTAGAGGCTTCTCTCTAGAAAGTAGCATACGGTGGGTAGACAAATTACTATTGGGAAATTGATAGAATTTCGCATAGTTATGGCATGTTATTCACGGCATTGATCATGTATATAGGCATCATGTCCATAAACAAGTAGACCGAAATGATTTTGTGTCTATTACTATTACTTCGCCAATCGACCGCTATCCAGCATGCATCTATGGTATTAAGTTCATGACAAGCAAAGTAATGCTTGGAGCAAGATGACATGATGTAGACAAAGTAAGACAAGCAATATGTTCAGACCCCATCGTTTTACCCTAAATGGCAACAATACAAATACATGTCTTGACCCCTTCAGTCACGAGGATAGAGCACCGCAAAAGTGAACCCATTACAACGCACCACTCCCACTGAAGATAAACCAATCTAGTTGGCCAAACTAAACCGATAGATCAAACATAAATACGAAGCTATAATATCATGCATATTATAATTCAAAAGAGACTCGATAAATTTTCATGAATAATCTGATCAAAAGCCCACAATTCATCAGATCCCAACAAACACACCGCAAAAGAAGATTGCATCGAATAGATCACCGCAAAGATCGCGGTGAACTTTGTATTGAAGATCAAAGAGAGAGAAGAAGCCATCTAGGTACTAGCTATGGACCCGTAGGTCTGTGTTGGACTACTCACGCATCATTATGGAGGCAGCAAGGTTGATGTAAATGGCCTCCGTGATCGATTCCCCCTCTTGCAGATTACCGAAAAAGGTCTCTAGATGGCATCCCGTCGGAATAGAGGCTTGCGGTGGCGGAAAAAGTGTTTCGAGTGGTCTCTGATGGTTTCCCAATATTTGAGAATTTATAGAAGTGGAATTAGGTCAAACGGAGCCACAGGGGGCCCACAAGGCATCAGGACGCGCCTACCCCCCTAGGCGCTCTCTGTTGCCTTGTCATCTCCTTGTGCGGCTTCCTAACTCCTCTCGAAGCTTCCTGGGTCTCTTTTGTCCAGAAAAAATCGTCAAAACGTTTCGTAGCATTTGGACTTCATTTCGTACAGATTTCCTGGCAAACTTAAACAAGCAGAAAACAACAACTCACACTTGGTAATGGGTTAATAGGTTAGTTCCAAAAAATAATATAAAATTACATATAATTACATATAAAGTATCCTAGATTGAAGAAAAACTATAGCATGGGACAATAAAAAATTATAGATACGTTTGAGATGCATCACTCCGCCGCCCACTCCTCCAACAAATTGAAGAAAAACATGGAGTTATGGACACAACAGCTTGTAAACATCGCCGACAGGCTCTCTACCCAGCTGGCTCCCATGGGCTTAGAGAAGTGGAGGTTCACGAGTGACGGCAGGTAGGTAGAGAGCGTCAGGTTGTCCATCTTCTTAGAGGGGCTTATTGGAGTGCTGGAGAAGTACGAGGAGGAGATAGCCGACAACTTCATCAGGGAATCCCGCAAGCTCTGCCGCTACGTCCTCCATAAGGTACTTGTGAAGGTTGTAACAGCCCGAGACCGACGGTCCAGAGGATTCCCTTTTTAGTCCGTCCTCGTCATGTGATTTGTTTGGTTGTTGCATTCATCATCGCATCATTCGCATCATCTGCAGAGCATCGGCACTCCATTGCCGTCATTTTATCAAAACTTTTGCATCCGTCCAAAGTTGTCGGTTCTCTCCATTCCCATCGTTGACGGTTCGTGACCAACCACACACGCATGTGCCCGCGACATCAATAAAATATTGTTTTTAAAAGTGCGTATAAAACATTCTTGGAATGGGTTGAAAGTTGACGTGCGGTCTTAATATAGTGTAGGTAGACTACCTGCCAAATTTCGTCGCGTTCGGAGTCCGTTTGATACCCCAACCGTTAAACATATAGCGACAATATGGCCGGTCTAATCGCAGACGTTTTCGGTATTTCTAAAACCTGTGCCGGACCGCAAACATCCCTCTCTTCTGAGACCAAGACACTCTACACAACCCAACAAAGCCCACCTAACCAAACCCCGACCGAAGCCGTCCGATCGCGATCGGAGGCTTCAAATTAGCCTAAAACCCCCTAACCCTAACTCCGATGCTATAAAAGAGTCCTACCCCTGCCTAATTTGGAACCCTAGCCTGATCTGCCTCGTTTTCCGTGCCTATCCACTCCCCAGCCGCCACCCACAGCTCCTCCTCCCACCTCCACCCATCATGGCCCGCCGAGCCCATCTAGAGTCAACCCCGGGCCCGAACCAGGCCGAGGCTACCACCGACGCCCGCAAGCCCCTGTCCATGGCGCCTCCACCTCGGGAGCTTGCCCGACCACCCAGCCACGCCTTGCCTGCCGCCGTTGACCGTGGTCGGCCGTTGGAGAAGCTCTGCTGGCCACCGCGGCCATGGCCTTTGCCCTCCAGCTCGCTGCCCACGCCGACCCCGCCGACCCTTGGCGTCCGCCATGAAAGCCGCCTCGAGCTCCTGCCCCATTGCCACGATGCGCCACCGCCGGATCCGGCGAGATCCGGACCAGATCCACCTGCGTCCGCCCAGATGTGTCGTCTTCGCTTGTTCCCTGCCGTCCTGCCATCGCCGGAGTCCCATGCATCCCCGCAGTCGCCGCTGACTATTGCCTCACCTGCGCCCTGCTCCACGCCCGCTCGGGAACGAGCGCACGTCGCAATGCTCACGTGGGCCACCAGCCCCTTCGCTGCGAGCCACGCCTAGCCCAACAATCGCAGAAGGCCTAGATCCTTCAGTACCTCGGGCCCAGCCGCTGCACCGAGCCGGCCCAGTTAACCACTAGGTTAGTGCTGCCCAGCCTGGTTATCCTTCGCCCTGGGCGCAATTTTATGATGTTGCACCACTGTTTAGTCAATGTCTTGTGCAGATTTGGCCCGTAGACTATTTTTTCCACTGTGTGCGATTTTAGCTATTTTCAGGGATTTGTCTGTTTTCCAGAAAACCCCCTAGACTTCATGCATATCATAACTCTCAAACTGTACATCGTATGTAAAAACTTTATATATGTAAAATGACTAGTATTTGTTGTAATTTCACAATTTCAAACTTTCATCCATGATAAAAATGTTTAATTTGCTGTTTTCATTTAATTTGCATAAATGCCATGTTAAAATGGTTTATTCCATATCTAATTAACCGTAGCTCCGATTCTAATGATCCACATATGCAACTTGACTAGAAAAATGTGTAGAATCTCATGGTGCACTTTATTTTCCTATTTAATAGTAATAAAATATGTTTAGTACAGATCTGGACCAAACTCATAATTTGCATATGGTGTCGATTTGGAAATACTATAAGTTGTTTTCGGCCTCATTTAAAATTCCTAGATGATGTCGTTGTGTATGCTTCACCTCTTGCCATGATGAACAACATTTAAAATGACTGTTTAGTTAAACAACTTTAACCGCATTTCTCTTAATATGAGGAGTTATGAATTTGTTATATGTATGTTTTCCTTCTCCATTTAAATTGCTTAATTCCATCATCACCTTATGCCATGACCACCCTTGTTAAACAACATTTAATATTGATGAGTACCTAAATGAGAGTGAACAAAATAATTTGAATGTGGAGTTTCTACAATATGCAACTCGTCGCATATTGAAGTTCACTTAATTTGTAGTGTTTTATTGTTGTGCCTGCCATGCC
This sequence comes from Elymus sibiricus, assembly GCA_039707655.1. Classification (NCBI taxonomy): domain Eukaryota; kingdom Viridiplantae; phylum Streptophyta; class Magnoliopsida; order Poales; family Poaceae; genus Elymus; species Elymus sibiricus. Next base: position 221,926,862 of record CM077665.1, read on the forward strand.
ATGCATAATTAAACCGGACATGCATCATACTTGATTGCGCATCATGTCATGAATATGTTGTGGTGTTTACCGTGTCATTAGTTTGTTTCCGGATTGCTTCTTCTCGATAGAGTTCCAAAAGCGTTTCAGAGTGTGAGGATCCGTTCGACTACATTGGTTCTTCTTCATGGATTCGTTCTTCTTCCAAGCGGGATCTCAGACAAGATGACCATTTCCCTGGATACCACTACTATCATTGCCATGCTAGTGTCTCGTTTCTATCGCTATGTCTCGCTACATAATACTTGTTTGTCAAGCCTCCCAAAATGCAATGATAAGCCTCTAACCCCCACCTTCCGAGCAATCCGTTGTTTGGCTATGTTACCGCTTGCTCATCCCTTCTTATAGCGTTGCAGGTGCGGGTTGTTCCATGTGGTAACATGGATATCTTTGGGATATCACACTACCCTTTTATTTCATTAATGCATATATACACTTGGTAAAGGGTGGATGGCTCGGCCTTTTGCCTGGTGTTTTGTTCCACCCTTGCCACCTTAGTTTCTGAGTACCAGTGTTATGTTCCATATTGAGCATTCCTAACATGCTTGGGGTTGTTATGGGGACCCCCTTGATTTTCGTTTTGGGATAAAACTCTTCTGGCAAGGCCCAACATTGGTACTATATTTTCCTAATAACTAATAAAACTTGCATAGGGACTTTTCAGACACTGTGGATAATTAATCAACAAACCGGGCCAGTGCTCCTCATGAGTGTTGGTCCAACCGGGGTGATGTTCGGCGCCCCCTGGTCACCCGGGGTCTTAGCCAACCCGATGTCTAGCCCATCCGGTCGTGCCCTGAGAACGAGATACGCGGCTCCTATCGGGATTGTCGGTACGCAGGGTGGTCTTGCTGAATTTGTTTTACCTTTGATGAACTTCTGTGCACTGGGATTTCAAGGATACTTCGGGGTATCTCGAGGTTGAGGTTTTTCGGAGCAGCTTGTGGTTAGTTTGTGATGGATGAGTTGGAGCATCCCTGCAGGGTTAAATCTTTCTCAGAGCCATGCCCGCGGTTATGTGGCAACTTGGAAATTTTATAATATCCGGTAATAGAAAACTTGAAGCAAAACCAATTAAAATACACCAACCTGTACGTAACCATGACCGTCTCTTTTCGAGGGAATTTGGAAAGAGAACACGGTGGGGTTATGATTGACTCGTAAGTAGGTGTTCGGGATCACTTCTTGATCATTATTAGCTCACGTCCTTTTATGCATAGATCACTCTTATTCTTGTACTCGTAAGTTATCCACTCAAATAAATGTTTAGTGTTTGCTGCAGCCTGACCACTTAACCATATCTCACCCATTAAGCTTTCCTAGTCTTGATACCCTTGGAAATGATATTGCTGAGTCCTTGTGGCTCACAGATTACTACAACAATAGTTGCAGGTACAGGTAATGTGATGCTTTGACGTCAGAGCGATGCTTGTTTGATTTGGAGTTCTTCTTATTCTTCGCTCTTAGGTTGGGTTCCAGGCCGGCAGCCTGGGATTAGCAAGGATGGATGTCACTTTTATTGTTTGATTTTGTCCGTTGTCGGACCCTGCCCTTATGTATGATGACTGAATGTATTGTTGTATTGAGATGATCATGATTTAGCTTGTGGCGAGTGTAAGCCAATTCCATGTACTCATCTCCGCTTTACATGTACTTGTAACGATATCCATTCTTGCGAAACGACGAGATGTGCTTCTATCCCTATCGATGCCCTCGAGCCAAAATAAGGACAGGACCACATCTTGGGCGTTACAAAGGTCATCTTCCGCAAACCTGGAATTGACTTGTCCAAGGCCGTCGCTAAACTACCAAAGGATGCCGACACCAGCGCTGCCGAAACTCTTGTCGCCCTATCTGCGAGAGGGTTGGCTCCATCAACTTAAAGAAATGACCCATCCCGCTTCATCCTTGTCGCCAGGGCCGCTCATGTATCATAGACAAACATCTTGAATTAGCACTGCACTTTTGCTTTTGGATGTAATATACTCTAGTTTTTTAGATGAATGGCTGTCCTTCCTTATACTTGATTTTGTACTTATATGTTTCTGGACCCTACGCTTGCCGGAAATGCTTTCCGGGGCGCACACTCTTGCTGTGAGCGCTTTAGGAAGATGTCCTTAGCAGCTTGCCAGAAGTGTTGCTGCCGACAAGATCACCTTGCCGTCCTCAGTTCAGCTACCTTGGTTGCTGAGCGGACTCGAAACAACCTAGGAGCACAGTAGATTCCGACAAGGGTTCCTTGCGTGCAGGTTTTCTCATACTAATTAATTTTGAAATCGTTCCAGGAAAAAGCAACTACAACATAGAACTTGAAGTTTTACAACTTAGCTTTTCTTTGTTGTACTTCTTGTCGCGAAATGATTAACTTCAACGTCATTTGGGTATCCACACTATCACTCCCCCCGGGAAAACTTGCACGCGAGAGTCCCTTCTGTCCATTGAGAAAAAAAGAGAAAGAGGAGGCTAAGTACCTTGCCAGTTCATCAACCATTTCATACAAGTCAAATGAACACAACATTTCATACAACATACATAATTTAAATAGGTACTTTGACAAAATTTTGTAGAACACTTAGCTTTATTGATTATGCACATGTTCTTCGCTTGGCTTTGTACAAAGGTTTACGTGCCTTTCCGACCCACTCGTAGAAAGGGGCTTGTCAGGAGACCCGACAAGAACACCTTATGGATAGAACTTATGAAGATGTTCGACATTCCACGAATTTTGCACCAGAGTGCCATCTTCGGTCTCTAGGTAGACTGTTCTAGTGCCTTGTCAATTTGTTGCTTTCTTTCGCGAACTGTATCCGTCGAAGGACAAGGTTGCCTTCCCCAACACTCCTGGCATGAACCATGTGGCTATGGTAGCGGCGCAAGGCTTGCTAGTAGCATGCGGCACGCACAATAGCTTGGAGACAGTCCACCTCGAGGAGCGTTGTGTCATCTTGCCGCAACTGCTCTTGCTCAGCTTCGTCAAAAGCTTGCACTCCAGGTGATCCGTAGGTGAGTACTATGGGGAGCACCGCTTCTGCATCATAGACTAGGGAGAAATGTGTGTTTGTAGGATTCGAAGTATGTCTACAGGGGGGGGGTGATTAGACTACTTGACCAATTAAAAATATAGCCTTTTCCCAATTTTAAATGTTGGCAAGTTTCAGCAATTGTAGCAAGTCAAGTACACCCTACACATGCAAGTCTAAGAGTATAGCAACGGAAAGTAAAGACATGCACATGAAAGTAAAGGTAGGGAGAGGAGAATCAAACGCAATCCATGAGACGAAGATTTTTCCCGTGGTTCCGATAGGTGGTGCTATCACACGTCCACGCTGATGGAGACTTCAACCCATGGAGGGTAGCGGTCGCGAGAGTGCATAGAGGGGTCCACCCGTTAGGGTCCACAAAGTAGCAACCTCGTCCATTCGATCACGGCTTCCATCCATGAAGGACTAGCCTCACTATGGGTAGATCTTCACGAAGTAGGCGATCTCCTTGCCCGTACAAACTTCTTGGTTCAACTCCACAACACGAAGAAGGAGGCTCCCAAGCGACACCTAACCAATCTAGGAGGCACCACCCTCCAAAAGGTAATAGATGTGGTAACAATGATGAACTCCTTGCTCTTGTGCTTCAAAAGATAGTCTCCTCAACACACAATCACTCTCTCACAGATTTGCCTTGGTCGAAGAGGTTGATTGGGTGGAAAGCAACTTGGGGAGGCTAGAAATCAAGATTCATATGGTTGGAGTGGAATGTCTTGATCCCAACACATGAGTGGGTGGTTCTCTATCATAAAAATGGATAGGGCAAGCGTAAGTGTGTTCTGAATGCTTTTTCTACGAATGAGAGGTGGTGGAGGGGTATATATAGGCATCTCCAAAAATCCAACCGTTACAACATTATTGCCCAACTCGGTGACACCGGTCCAAAAACTTGGTTGTACCGACTAGTGCAAAATGTGGCAACTTTCGGCTTTTCGGTGAGACCGATATAGAAATCTACCGATTCTTGAAAATGTCTAGCTAGAGAGTTGGTCCAAAACTCGGTGAGACCGATTCTGAAAACTCGATGGTGCCGATTCTTGAAAATGGCTAACCAGAGAGCCGGTCCAAAACTCGGTGAGACCGATTCTCAAAACTTGGTTGTACCGAGACCTTAGGGTTTGGCATGGGAATCTGTCTAAGTGAATCTCGGTAGGGCCGAATGGTAATTGTTGGTGGCACCGATTTTGGATATTTGGTTTTGGACAGTGATTTTGTGGGAGAATTTCATGTGTAATTTTTGGTGGCTAATCTCTAAGCACTTGAGCAACCAGATCATCATAGACACCTCATCCCCTTTTAATATTATTGGGTTTCCTATGGACTCAAGAGTAATTTCTCACAAAATTTAAAATGCAGAGCCTTCAAGCTTTTTTCCAATTGATGTTCCTTGCATCTAGGGGATCTCCTCACAATCCTTTTGCCAATCCATTCGTTGAACTTTCCGGAAATATACCTGGTGGAAACACTAATCCAATGAAATATATGTTGTTATTAATTACCAAAACCACGTAGGGAGAAGTTGTGGTTTCAATCTCCCCCTTTTTGGTAATTGATGACAATATATAGATCAAAGCTTCGATAGGGATAACACAATGAATAGCATCTTCGCTTTGAGAAGTATGTGATAAGCAAGATCCCCCCCCCCCTGTGAATTTGTGCATTCTTTAAAATTTGCATTTGAATGCAAATGCATAGTCAATTAGGAGTGTGGGTAACTCTTTCATGTCACATACAACTTCGTGGTGCACATAAATGATATGAATGGTTTACAATGCACATAACACCAAAAAATGAGTGAATGATCATAATATTAACATCACATGGATAGGAAATAGTAGCATCATCAAGCAAATGTATGATCAAACACGACAAAGTTTAAGAACAGCCAAGTGATAAACCAAATGTTTTTAACACAAAGAGAGAAACCAAAAGACAAAAACACTCTCTCTCGAAGCCCTATGATTTTTAAACTTCTCCCCCTTTGTCAACAAGTTACCAAAAACTTCAAAGTATGTAGAACTAATCGTCTCTCTTGGCTGGATCTCCTCCGGTAGCTGTAGAAGGAGTCAAAAGAAGTGCGTTGGTGAATGCTTCAGCTAAAGTCCTCTGGGGTGGTGGAGTAGACGCTAAAGGTGCAGAAGGAGCTGAAGGAGCAGTAGCTGGTGCTGACGAGGAAGGCCTCAACTCTAGAGCAGGCACAGTAGACGTTATGGCTTGTCTCTTGAACTGAGTGCTGGGCCGGAGAGGAGGACCATCATCATCACTGGAGTGGGGACTGGGTAGTGCATCCACTTCCTATTTTAGCTCATTGACAGTCACTATGAGCTCATCAACCTTGTTGTCAAGATCATGAAATTTCGTCTCCACAATCCTCTCAAGACTCTTCTGGTTCTTTAGGATCTCAGCCACATTCTTTTCGATCCCTTGGAGAGAGCTGATAAGATAGGACATTTGATCAATCTTCGTCCTCGTAACCTGAGCATTAGTGGCTCTAGCTGCCTCTGCCTCTGCCTGTGTAGTAGCTGAAGTGGGATGAGAATTATGCATCACCACAATGTTGTCCTCGAACTCTGGCAATAGTGGCAGGTGTGGACGATCAAGTGCATATAGGCTCTTTCCAACTTTGGAATTGATGAGCATCTAAATGTATGGAGCATATCCACATGATCTCCTCTGTTCACCAGCTGTCCTCTTGATTGTCTCAACAATCAAATCCATCAATCTGAATATTGTGTGGATGTCTACATGATGCAGCATGTTGATGGAGTAACCCCTAATCATCTTGTTATCTCTAGACTTTGGCATCGAAGTATATCTCATGATGGTGTTGGTAGTGGGTAATCCAGCTTGCAGAAAGTAGACAGATCCAAACTTGTGTGTCTCCACATAAGAAGTGGGGATAGGATTGTACAAGCCATGATAGATCTGATGGTCGAGATGGCGAAGCTGGTAGAAACACCCGTCACTGCGGAGAACCAGGAGGAGCACAACATTAAGTTAGTAGAACTCCGCGAGTAGATGACTAAGGTGCAGGAGGAAATTGACGCCAAAAACGCCCGGATGGCGGAAATACAGGCTCGTATCCATAACGAGTCTGAGCATCTGAAGGCCGAGGCTTGGCAACTAGGGCTTCGTCCAGACGCTTCTGAGGCGGTTTATCAGAGGAGACACCAGAGCCGGCTGCCACCGAATCTCGAGCATTCCCATTTATTCCTCACTCCACAGCAGCCGGGGGCTGAACGAGCACGTGAGGATCTCCCTCGTCAAACGGCCTGGCAAACGGATCCGGCTCAAACATCGCCGGCTCAGCCTTCACCACTGCGGTTCCATACGCCGCAAGGACTCTTCTCCAACCCCGTTCATAGCATGCTAGCGGCGACTCGCAATCTAGAGGCACTTCCCATCCACAGGAACACCCCGGTCGAGATCAAGGCCAGGAACGCCATAGAGATGCTGAAAACAGCGGTGGTGCAGCAAGTGCAATATTCTTATAGCCGTGATGGGATGCACTCCACCCCGTATGCCAGCCGCAACAAGAGTCGCCATGTGGAATCTCCAGCTGTTTCTAGCAGTAGGCGCAGGAAACAACCTCAGGTCTCCCCGACCCGGCCTGTGCTGTTAAACGCCCAGGCAGTTGTCGATGCGGCCAAAGCTGCGTGACAGGCAGAGGCGGAAGCAGAGGCAGCGCGGGCGGGTCAGCAGCTTCATCCTCAACTGGAGACTACGGGGGCTGGGGTGAACAATACGGCGATTGGAATCCCTTGCTTATCCCCAGCTCTCCGTGGCGAGCATATGCCCAAGGACTTCAAGGGGCCTCGCAAGGTGCGAAACTACACGGCAGACCTTGAGCCGGCAGCATGGATCGAGAGTTATGAGTTAGCCATGGATATGCTCAATATCAGCGACGCCGTGTGCGCAAAGTACTTGACTATGATGATCGAAGGACCGGCTCACACATGGCTGAAGAACTTGCCACCCAATTCCATCAACACTTGGGCAGAGCTGAAGGAGCGGTTTATCAAGAATTTCCAGGTTACATGCAAGCGACCAATGACGATTGTGGATCTTCAGCATTGTGTCCAGCGCGGGGACGAGTCGGCTCATCATTGGACTCGTCGGGTTGCCAAAATCATCCACTCATCAAATAGGATCACAGCGGCTCAAGCCATCCTTATCTTGGAGAAGAACTGCCACTTTCAGCCGCTAGTCCAGAAACTTGGTCGTCTCAAGCGGAAGGTGCAGGATATGGGCGACTTGATGGATGTTCTTACCAGATACGCCGAGTCAGACAACACGAAGGATCCCAGCTCAGACAAGAAACACTGGCAAGAACAGGAAGGGCGACGGTGGCAGGGGTCAGCAAAACCATGGGCACAATGGGAACCCAGGGGACAAGGCGGTAACAGTAAGAGAAAACAGTCCGATGGTGGGTCAGAATTCGTCGCTAACACCAACACCGGGTTCAAGAACCAGCGTCGCAACAACCACCCGGGAGGAGCTTACAACGGGAACAAGCCGCACAATTATGAGGAGGCTCTCAAGGCGCCTTGTCCCAAACATAGTACCCCGGATAAGCCGTCTACACACTCATGGGAAAATTATTATATCATGCAGGAATTCCGCAACCAGGCTTTCCAGAACCACCAAGGAGGCAATGGTGGGGGACATCCGGGTTAGCTTGGTCAGGGCGGCTCACACGGCGGATTTGCGGGACCGGGTTTCCCTGGTCAAGGCGGCTCAGGAGCAGGTTTTCAGCATCCAGGGAACAACGGCAATGGGCAGCGCTCCGGCCAAGGCAATCAGCAGCATAATAATCAAACTGGTTTTCAAAGCAATCCCAAGCAATTGAGCAGTGGGCAATATCATGTCTTCACCACTAGCAGTTGCAGGAAGGATCGCAAGCGAAAGCAAAGGGCCATTAACTTAGTTGAGCCGGCGGTTCCAAGATACTTAAACTGGCCTGAGCAACCAATTACTTGGAGCCAAGAAGATCACCCTCCACAGGTTGATAACCCGGGTGGACTCGCTCTGGTGGTGGCACCGCAGGATGGCGGGTATACCTTGACGAAAGTCCTCATGGACGGTGGAATTAGCATCAACATTCTGTATTACGACACTTTCCGGCAGATGAACCTTGCTAAAAACAGATTGCAACCTTCAACTACGGTTTTTCACCGTATCGTACCTGGGAAGTTGGCATACCCAATCGGGCGGATTAAGCTAGACGTTGCTTTCGGTGATGAGTTCAACTAATGATGCAAGTCCTTAACCTTTGAGGTGGTTAAGATTAAGAGCCCTTATCATGCCCTTTTTGGGCGGCCGGCTTATGCTCGTTTCATGGCCCGGCCCTGTTATGTTTATCTCAAGCTCAAGATGTCGGGTCCGAATGGTACTATAACCATGAGTGGAAGTAGGAAAATAGCTCAGGAGTGCGAGGAAGGCGATGCGGCCTATAGTGAGTCGGCTTGCGCAGCAGAGGAGTTAAAATTCTATACGGCCAACATTGATCCTGCTGATATGAGCCCTCTCAAGAAGCCTACCACTGAGTCTGAGTCATTGTTCATGTTGAAGCCGGTCGAAGATACAAAGCAGATTGACTTCACAACGGACAACTCATCGCAACAATTTACTACTGGGACTGGCTTGGATCCCAAATAGGAAAGCGCGCTCATCGAGTTCATCCATGAGAATCGGGACATCTTTGCGTGGAAACCTTCTGACATGCCTGGAGTCCCGAGAGAACTCGCTAAGCACCATCTTAATGTAGATCCAAATATGAAACCAGTACGCTAATACCTCTGTCATTTTAACAAGGAGAGACGCAAGGCTATTGGGGAAGAGGTGGCCCGGCTCCTAGTTGCTAGGTTTATGATTGAAGTTTTTCACCCCAAATGGTTGGCTAACCCGGTGCTTGTTCTGAAAAAGAACGGTACTTGGCGCATGTGTGTTGATTACACAGATCTCAACAAAGCCTGTCTGAAGGATCCTTTTTCTCTCCCACGTATCGATCATATCATTGACTCTACGGCGGGTTGTGAGCGTTTGTGCTTCCTAGATGCATACTCTGGTTATCATCAGATCAAGATGGCTGTTGAGGATCAAGAGAAGACGGCTTTCATAACTCCTTTTGGTACTTTCTGCTATGTCTCTACACCTTTTGGGCTCAAGAGCGCGAGGGCGACTTATCAGCGTTGCGTTCAGAATTGCCTTCACCTACAGATTGGGCGCAATGTTCATGCTTATGTCGATGACATCATGGTGAAATCTCAGAAGAAGGAGACGCTCTTGGGTGATCTCAAGGAGACATTTTATAATCTTTGAGTGTACCAGATGAAACTTAACCCGGCAAAGTGTGTCTTTGGTGTTCCAGCAGGCAAGCTATTGGGATTTCTGGTTTCTGAGCGAGGTATCGAAGCTAACCCGAACAAGGTCAAGGCGATGACTTTGCTTGGTAAGCCGGCAAATATTAATCAGGTCCAGCGCATGGCTGGCCGCATCGCGGCATTGAGCCGGTTTATAAGCCGCCTTGGAGAGAACGGAATCCCTCTTTATCAATTGTTGAAGAAAACGGACAACTTCGTCTGGACTGATGCAACTAACGAAGCTTTTGAAGCCCTCAAGAAGCCGCTAGCTGAGCTGCCTGTTTTAGCCACCCCAACTGACAAAGAGCCCATGCTCCTGTATATTGCTGCCAATTCCAAGGCGGTTAGTGTTGCAGTTGTCGTTGAGCGAAAGGAGGCAGGGAAGGAGTATCCGGTTCAGCGGCCAGTTTATTTTGTCAGCAAAGTCTTGACCTTATCCAAGCAGCGGTATCCGCATTGGTAAAAGCTGGTATTTTGAGTTTTTATGGCATGCCGGAAGCTGAAGCACTATTTTCAGGAGCATCCAATCACCGTGGTCAGCTCAGCACCCCTTGGAGATATCATAAAAAATCGAGAGGCCACTGGCCGAATCTCCAAGTGGGCAATTGAGCTTGGCCCTCACCATGTGAAATATGTGCCCCGAACAACCATCATTTCATCAATGATTGGACACAGATGCAAATTCCAGAGGATAGGCCAGATAACACGCACTGGACTATACACTTTGATGGATCCAGACAATTGGAAGGCTCGGGGGCTGGAGTTATATTGTCTTACCATGGGGACCCCGACTCATAAGTCGTGATCACCGAATGCACGTGTACAGTGATCCCAGAGATCAATGCTCACTGACACACAGGAGTTGAATAAGAAGAGTCTTACATCCATACATACCATCTTACACAAATAAAGACCATCAAGGTCAAGTCATACATAGATAGGGCCATGAAGGCCAAATAGCAAACATAAACTCGCTGCAGAAATCTTGAAAGATAGCGTAGACCCATGCCATCTGCCTTAACCCTACAGGCATTCTGACTGGGAAGCGTCCTAGTTCGCATGTTCATCACCAACGAAATCTTCAACATATTCCTGCTCTTCCATGCCTAGCCAATTAAATAACCAGTGGCAAGCCAATGAGTACTTTTAATGTACTCTCAAGCAACCCATGTGTTGGAACAAGGTATAACAATGCAGGATATAGCACTAAATAGGTAAGTTGCGGAAAGCTAATTTTTGAGTGCAATGACATGATCAAATGACTTAAAGTAGCATGCATCATGAGGTTCCGAGTAACCAAATGAACATGTTACATATATCAATATGAATCAAGGTTTGAACATCTCATGTTCGATCATCACGTCAAGTCATCATGACTCAACCCAAGTATCATCTTTAAGTACTCGCAAGTAACACGACAAAAACAAAGAAAATAATTCACTTCTAAAATCCCAAACCACAATATAAAATACTATACTAAAAACTAAAAATATCAGTGTCTGGTTTTGAAGTGTAAAAAGTTTTGAAAACTATTTTAATAGTGGTTTTAATTATTCAAAACTAGGTTTTAAATAAAACCAGTACATGAAACTATTTTTAAAAAGTGCACAAGTGGCATCATTAAATAGTACAGAATATTACAAGATTTTAGGTGGAAGAATATTTGGATTTGGAAAGATGTTTGAATCTGTGGAATTTTTGGAATGTGACAGAAAAAGAAAAAGAGAAAGTGGCACTGTGCCACTGTGCCAGAAGCGGCTGGCCGAGCTGGCCCAGCCAGCGAAGCTGGCCCAGGGGAGCCTGGTGCGCGCGCCTGCCGGGGTTCAAACCTGACAGGCGGGGCCCAGCCGCCAGCAATCGAGAGGGGAGGCCACAGGGAGGTGGAGATGACAGGTGGCCCCCACCTGTCATCCCTAACCATGCGACCAGAGGGGGCAGGGGCTCACTGATGTCTAATACGCAACCTTCTTCTTGTAGACTCGTGTTGGGCCTCCAAGCGTAGAGTTTTGTAGGACAGTAGCAAATTTCCCTCAAGTGGATGACCTAAGGTTTTTCAATCCGTGGGAGGCGTAGGATGAAGATGGTCTCTCTCAAACAACCTTGCAACCAAATAACAAAAAGTCTCTTGTGTCCCCAACACACTCAATACAATGGTAAATTGTATAGGTGCACTAGTTCGGCGAAGAGATGGTGATACAAGTGTAATATGGATAGTAGATATAGATTTTTGTAATCTGAAAATATAAAAACAGCAAGGTAGCAAGTAACAAAAGTGAGCAAAAACGGTATTGCAATGCTTGGAAACAAGGCCTAGGGTTCATACTTTCACTAGTGCAAGTTCTCTCAACAATACTGACATAGTTGAATCATATGTAAATCCCTCACGTGCAACAAAGAGTTCACTCCAAAGTCACAAATAGTGGAGAACAAATGGAGAAATTATTGTAGGGTACGAAACTACCTCAAAGTTATCTTTTCCGATCAATCTTATGAGCTATCCCTATAAGTGTCACGAACAGCCCTAGAGTTCGTACTAAAATAACACCTTAAGATACACATCAACCAAAACCCTAATGTCACTTAGATACTCCAATGTCACCACGAGTACCCATGGGATTGATTATACGATATGCATCACACAATTTCAGATTCATCATGTTCAATCCAACACAAAGAACTTCAAAGAGTGCCCCAAAATTTCTACCGGAGAGTCAAGACGAAAACGTGGGCCAACCCCTATGCATAGATTCCCAAGGTCACGGAACCCGCAAGTTGATCACCAAAACATACATCAAGTGGATCAATAGAACATCCCATTGTCACCACGGATATCCCATCGCAAGACATACATCAAGTGTTCTCAAATCCTTTAAAGACTCAATCCGATAAGAAAACTTCAAAGGGAAAACTCAATTCATCACAAGAAGATAGAGAGGGGAAAACTCCATATGATTCATCTATATTAATAAAGCTCGCGGTACATCAAGATCGTGTCATCTCAAGAACACGAGAGAGAGAGAGATCAAACACATAGCTACTGGTACATACCCTCAGCCCCGAGGGTGAACTACTCCTTCCTCGTCAAGGAGACCGCCGGGATGATGAAGATGGCCTCCGGTGATGATTTCCCCCTCCGGCAGGGTGCCGGAACGGGCTCCCGATTGGTTTTTCATGGCTACAGAGGCTTGCGGCGGCGGAACTCCCGATCTAGGTTTCTTTTCGGAGGTTTGGGTATTTATAAGAATTTTTGGCGTTGGAATCACGTCAGGGGGATCCACGAGGCGGCGACAAGCCAGGGGGGCGCGCCCTAGGGGGGTTCCCCCTAGGCTTGTGGTGGCCTCGTGGCTCTTCTAGCCCAACTCCAATGCCCTGTGGGCTTCTTCTGGTCCATAAAAAATCACCGTAAATTTTTGTTCCGTTTGGACTCCGTTTGATATTCCTTTTCTGTAAAACTCAAAAACAAGGAAAAAACAGAAACTGGCACTGGCCTCTAGGTTAATAGGTTAGTCCCAGAAATAATATAAAATAGCATATAAATGCATATAAAACATCCAAAACCGATAATATAATAGCATGGAACAATCAAAAATTATAGATACGTTGGAGACGTATCAAGCATCCCCAAGCTTAATTCCTGCTCGTCCTCGAGTAGGTAAATGATAAAAACAGAATTTTTGATGTGGAATGCTACCTAACACATTCATCCATGTAATTTTCTTTAGTGTGGCATGAATGTTCAGATCCATAAGATTCAAAACAAAAGTTTAATGTTGACATAAAAACAATAATACTTCAAGCATACTAACAAAGCAATCGTGTCTTTTCAAAATAACATGGCCAAAGAAAGTTATCCCTATAAAATCATACTCCCTCCGTTCCTTTATGTAAGGTGTATTATTTTTGGCACGGTGACCAAGACGCATAATTATAGAGGTGTTAGGACAAAATTGCCCTTTGCAAATTGGTTGTTTAGTGGCAAGTAAATCATTGAGTCCAGGAAAGTAAAAGATACATGCAATCAAGAGAGAGATAGTTTCCTTCTTTTGATACAAGGATAGATACAGACAATCACGAGAGATACTTTCCTTTTTTCTAGAGGGATAAAAAGGGAATTAAATGGATTTAGAAGAAATGCACCTTATATTGTGGAATTTTATCAAAAAACAAATACACCTTATATAAAGGAATGGAGGGAGTATAGTCTGGCTATGTTCCGTCTTCATCACACAAAGTATTAAATCATGCACAACCCCGGTTTTAGCCAAGCAATTGTTTCATACTTTAGTATTCTCAAACTTTTTCAACTCTCACGCAATACATGAGCGTGAGCCATGGACATAGCACTATAGGTGGAATAGAATATGGTGGTTGTGGAGAAGACAAAAAAGAAGGAGATAATCTCACACCAACTAGGCGTATCAACGGGCTATGGAGATGCCCATCAATAGATATCGATGTGAGTGAGTAGGGATTGCCATGCAACGGATGCACTAGAGCTATAAGTGTATGAAAGCTCAAAAAGAAACTAAGTGGGTGTGCATCCAACTCGCCTGCTCACGAAGACCTAGGGAAATTTGAGGAAGCCCATCATTGGAATATACAAGCCAAGTTCTATAATGAAAAATTCCCACTAGTATATGAAAGTGTCAATATAGGAGACTCTCTATCATGAAGATCATGGTGCTTCTTTGAAGCACAAGTGTGGAAAAAGGAATAGTAGCATTGCCCCTTCTCTCTTTTCTCTCATTTTTTTTGTGGTGGGCTTCTTTGGCCTCTTTTTTTTATTTGTGCTTCTTTGGCCTCTTTTAGTTTTTGTAAAGTCCGGAGACTCATCCCAACTTGTGAGGGAATCATAGCTTCGATCATCCTTTCCTCACATGGGACAATGCTCTAATAATGATGATCATCACACTTTTATTTACTTACAACTCAAGAATTACAACTCGATACTTAGAACAAAATATGACTCTATATGAATGCCTCCGGCGGTGTACCGGGATGTGCAATGACTCAAGAGTGACATGTATAAAAAATATGAACGGTGGCTTTTCCACAAATACGATGTCAACTACATGATCATGCAAAGCAATATGACAATGATGACGCATGTCACAAACAGAACGGTGGAAGTTGCATGGCAATATATCTCGGAATGGCTATGGAAATGCCATAATAGGTAGGTATGGTGGCTGTTTTGAGGAAGGTATATGGTGGGTTTAATGCACCGGCGAAAGTTCCGCGGTACTAGAGAGGCTAGCAAGGGTGGAAGGGTGAGAGTGCGTATAATCCATGGACTCAACATTAGTCATAAAGAACTCACATACTTATTGCAAAAGTCTATTAGTTATCAAAACAAAGTACTACACGCATGCTCCTAGGGGAAGGGTTGGTAGGAGTTAACCATCGCGCGATCCCGACCTCCACACAAAGGAGGGCAATCAATAAATAAATCATGCTCCGACTTCGTCACATAACGGTTCACCATACGTGCATGCTACGGGAATCACAACCTTTAAGACAAGTATTTCTACCAATCCACAATTACTCACTAGCATGTCTATAATATTACCATCTTTAAATCTCAAAACAATCATAAGGAATCAAACTTCTCATAGTATTCAATGTACTTTATATGAAAGTTTTTATTATATCCCTCTTGGATGCCCATCATATTAGGACTAAATTCATAACCTAAGCAAATTACCATGCTGTTTAGAGACTCTCAAAATAATATAAGTGAAGGATGAGAGTTCAACAATTTCTATAAAATAAAACCACCACCGTGCTCTAAAAAGATATAAGTGAAGTACTAGAGCAAATTGACAAACTACTCCAAAAAGATATAAATGAAGATCAATGAGTAGTCAAAAATTTAAATAACTATGTGAAGAATCTCTCTCTCAATAAAGATTTTCAGATCTGAGTATTTTATTTAAATAGCAAACTAAATAAAAATTTATTCCAAGAACAATTCATATCATGTGGACGAATAAAACTTTAGGCTCAACATAGGCTAACCGATATTTGTTTGATGAAGAGAGGTGGGATGCGTAGCATCCCCAAGCTTAGATGCTTGAGACTTCTTGAAATATTTACTTGGGGTGCCTTGGGCATCCCCAAGCTTGAGCTTTTGTATCTCGTTCAATCCTCTCATATCCCGGTTTCACCCATTCTCAAAAACTTCATCCACACAAAACTCGAAAAGAACTCGTGAGATAGGTTAGTACACATAATAATAAATCAACACTTCATGTACTGCCAAGACAAGTTTCACAATAATTATCAAACATCATCTACTGTTTACTATCATTTCCACAATTTATATCTACCAATATAGGCTATGGAAACTAGAGGATAAGTAGATAACAAAACTATGACAGCAATCTGTCCAAACAGAATAGTCTGTAGAAATTTATGAAAACAGTGTACTTATGTAACTCAAAAAATTATGAAAATTTAGGACATGCTAAATAATTTATATGAAAATACTGTGTAAAAATTTCAGACACTTTCCACGTTCCAGTAAAATATGAAAATTCAAACACTACAGCCAAAGTTTCTGTTTTTACACAGCACACATCAAACATGCAATTCAAGCATCCTAAAGGGCAATTCATGGAACCTTTTATTGAAAAACAAGATTATAAATAACACCAAATAGAGAACAAGAAAATAAAATGACGCTCCAAGCAAAACTCATATTATGTGACGAATAAAAATATAGCTCCAAGTAAGATATACCGATAATGTTGAAGACGAAAGAGGGGATGCCTTCCGGGGCATCCCCAAGCTTAGGCGCTTGAGTCTTCCTTGGATATTACCTTGGGGGTTCCTTGGGCATCCCCAAGCTTAGGTTCTTTTCACTCCTTATTCTCCTCATATCGGTGTCTCACCCAAAACTTGAAAACTTCAATCACACAAAACTTAACGGAACTTCGTGAGAAGGGTTAGTGTAGTAAAGATAAATCATTCACTTAGGTACTGTCAAGACAAGATTCATAATTGTTCCCACGTCATACCTACTGTATTCTATCATTCCCATAATTTATATCACTCAATATAAGCTATAGAAACACTAAAACAAGTAAACTATGCATGCAAAACAGAATCTGTCAAAAACAGAACAGTCTGTGAAGATCTGTAGCGTAACCATACTTCCCTGTCTCTAAAAATTCTGAAAAATTAGGACAACCTGAATAATTTGTATATAAATACCGTGTAAAAATTTCATATCATTATCACGCTCCAGTAAAAAATTAAAAATCCTGTACTGGAGTCAAAAGTTTCTGTTTTGGTTCAGCATCAATTCTACTCATCTTGTGAGTCATCCCAAAGGCTTTACTTGGCACTTTATTGAAATAAAAGGCACAAAACATGATTACTACAGTAGGTTTATCATGTGAACATACAAAAACAGAAAGTAAAAGTGTTGGGTTGTCTCCCAACAAGCGCTTTTCTTGAATGCCTTTTAGCTAGGCATGATGATTTCAATGATGCTCACATAGGAATAATAATTATAACATGCAAAAGAGCATCATGAATCTCATGAATAGCACATTTAAGTCTAGACCACTTCCTATGCATAGGGATTTTGTGAGCAAACAATTTATGGGAGCAAGAATCAACTAGCATAGGAAGGCAAAACAAGCATAACTTCAAGAATTGGAACACATACAGAGGAAACTTGATATTATTGCAATACCTACAAGCATATGTTCCTCCCTCATAATAATTTTCAGTAGCATCATGAAGGAATTTCACAACATAACTATCACATAAAGCATTATCTTCATGATCCACAAGCATAGAAAATTTGTCACTCTCCACATAAGCAATTTTCTTCTCATTCATAATAGTGGGAGCAAACTCAACAAAATAACTATCATGTGAAGCATAATCCAATTGAAAATTAAAATCATGATGACAAGTTTCATGGTTATCATCACTATTTATAGCATACATGTCATCATCATAATCATCATAGATAGTAGGCATGTCATTATCATAACAAATTTGCTCATCAAAACTTGGGGGACTAAAAATATCATCTTCATCAAACATAGCATCCCCAAGCTTGTGGGTTTGCATATCATTAGCATCATGGATATTCAGAGAATTCATACTAGCAATATTGCAATCATGCTCATCATTCAAGGAATTCTCATTAAGTATTTTCATAAATTCTTCCTCTACCAATTGAGCACAATTTTCCAAACCATCATTTTCACGAAAGATATTAAAAAGACGAACCAATTGATGCAACCTAAACTCCATTTTTTGTAGTTTTCTTTTATAAAGCCAAACTAGTGAAAAACAAGAAACTAAAAGATTCAACTTCAAGATGTAAAGATATACCTTCAAGCACTCACCTCCCCGGCAACGGCGCCAGAAAAGAGCTTGATGTCTACTACGCAACCTTCTTCTTGTAGACTCGTGTTGGGCCTCCAAGCGCAGAGTTTTGTAGGACAGTAGCAAATTTCCCTCAAGTGGATGACCTAAGGTTTATCAATCCGTGGGAGGCATAGGATGAAGATGGTCTCTCTCAAACAACCCTGCAACCAAATAACAAAAAGTCTCTTGTGTCCCCAACACACCCAATACAATGGTAAATTGTATAGGTGCACTAGTTCGGCGAAGAGATGGTGATACAAGTGTAATATGGATAGTAGATATAGATTTTTGTAATCTGAAAATATAAAAACAGCAAGGTAGCATGTAACAAAAGTGAGCAAAAACGGTTTTGCAATGCTTGGAAACAAGGCCTAGGGTTCATACTTTCACTAGTGCAAGTTCTCTCAACAATACTGACATAGTTGAATCACATGTAAATCCCTCACGTGCGACAAAGAGTTCACTCCAAAGTCACAAATAGCGGAGAACAAACGAAGAAATTATTGTAGGGTACGAAACCACCTCAAAGTTATCTTTTCCGATCAATCTTATGAGCTATCCCTATAAGTGTCACGAACAGCCCTAGAGTTCGTACCAAAATAACACCTTAAGATACACATCAACCAAAACCCTAATGTCACCTAGATACTCCAATGTCACCACGAGTACCCATGGGCTTGATTATACGATATGCATCACACAATTTCAGATTCATCATGTTTAATCCAACACAAAGAACTTCAAAGAGTGCCCCAAAATTTCTACCGGAGAGCCAAGACAAAAACGTGTGCCAACCCCTATGATAGATTCCCAAGGTCACGGAACCCGCAAGTTGATCACCAAAACATACATCAAGTGGATAAATAGAACATCCCATTGTCACCACGGATATCCCATCGCAAGACATACATCAAGTGTTCTCAAATCCTTTAAAGACTCAATCCGATAAGAAAACTTCAAAGGGAAAACTCAATTCATCACAAGAAGATAGAGAGGGGAAAACTCCATATGATTCATCTATATTAATAAAGCTCGCGGTACATCAAGATCGTGTCATCTCAAGAACACGAGAGAGAGAGAGATCAAACACATAGCTACTGGTACATACCCTCAGCCCCGAGGGTGAACTACTCCCTCCTCGTCATGGAGACTGCCGGGATGATGAAGATGGCCTCCGGTGATGGTTTCCCCCTCCGGCAGGGTGGCGGAACGGGCTCCCGATTGGTTTTTCATGGCTACAGAGGCTTGCGGCAGCGGAACTCTCGATCTAGGTTTCTTTTTGGAGGTTTGGGTATTTATAAGAATTTTTGGCGTTGGAATCACAGCAGGGGGATCCACGAGTCAGCGACAAGCCAGGGGGGCGCGCCCTAGGGGGGGTGCCCCCTAGGCATGTGGTGGCCTCGTGGCTCTTCTGGCCCAACTCCAATGCCCCGTGGGCTTCTTCTGGTCCATAAAAAATCACCGTAAATTTTTATTCCATTTGGACTCCGTTTGATATTCCTTTTCTGTAAAACTCAAAAACAAGGAAAAAACAAAAACTGGCACTGGGCTCTAGGTTAATAGGTTAGTCCCAAAAATAATATAAAATAGCATATAAATGCATATAAAACATCCAAAACCGATAATATAATAGCATGGAACAATAAAAAATTATAGATACGTTGGAGACATATCACTCATCGGCGACGACAGAGGCCACGACGAGCCGATCTAGCGACGGGAATGGAACCAGGGGACCACCGCCGTCTCGGAGGAGGTGGAGTTGGTTGCCGGGGCTTAGGGATTCACCGTCGACGTGGCGGCCGCGGCGGAGGGCCTCTGGAGGTGGTCGGAGTCGACGCCTCCGGCTGCAAAACGCACGGGAAAATGAGGGGAAAGGGTCAGGAGGCTGATGTGGTTCCAGATCGAGCGAAAACAGGGCCAGAGGAGGCCTCTCACCGCGTGGACGCCGGTGACTAGAGATGGCGACGCTCGGCTCGATCCCGAGCTCTGAGGGTCTTGGAGGGGCTTCGAGGGCTCGGGTTGCTCGATTAGGGGTACGAGAGGGAGATCAGGGGGGAAGAGAGGGCTCGGGGAGAGGACTTTATTGGCCTGCCACGGTGCACTGTGCGCCCGTGCGCCGATGAGGACTAGACTGAGGCCAGAGGGCATGGGAGCAAGCCAGGGGTGCTCCTGGGGTTGGTCTAGGGGCAAGAGAGGTGAGAGGGAGAGTGGGAGAGGTCTGGGGGTCGCGCCTGCGAGCCCGCGCATTGGCCGGCTTGGGCGGCGTCTGGCACGCGCGCTGGAGGTCGCCAGAGAGAGAGCGGGGGAGGGGGCCGACAGCTTGGAGCCTTGCGGACGTTGAGGGGACACGGGGGACAAGGTCCCACCTCCCTAGGCTGCCAGGCGCCTCGGGATGCTCCTGCTACAGTGCGGCTGGGCACTGTAGCATGCTCCAGAGCGCGCTTATGGCATGCCATGGCATGCCCTTGGCGCTTAGGGCGTGGCCACTCATGCCCAGAGGATCTAGGGGTGTAGAAAAGTGGTAGGGGAGGGCTTTGAGTGCTCTAGAAGTCACTGGATAGATGACTGAGAGGTGAAAATGCTACTGCACTAGCTGTCCAGGGGTAAAAATTGGGGTTTAACCACATCAATCATTGAGCTGCTGAGGAGAGGGAGTTACTGGGGGTGCAGGGCAACTAGGAGGAGTGGTGGTAAAAATCTTGGGTCAAGGAGAACAATGGAAGGGGTGAAAACATGGTTTCCACCAATCTGCCAGAAGCTGTTCGATGTGAGTTTGGGAAAGTAAAAATGCTCCACTTTCCATGAGTTTTACCAGGATCAAATGGATGGTAAAAATGGGGTTGGCCACCAAGTTTGAGATTATTTGAGAAAAGTTGGGGATTTAAACTTTGTAAACCCTAGAAATTAATAGAATCAGATTTCTATAGATCTAGGCATGCAAATCTATTCTCCTTAATGCATCACTTGGTGTAGTAGCATTATTTGGGGATTAGAACATGTCTACAAAGTTTGGGGTCAATAGGAGATAGTTGGCAATGTAGAGTTACTTAAATTTGGATCTGGACAGGAATGGTTTTGGGATATTTTGGTGAACCAAAATAATTTGGATTGCGATGAAACCTTGCAAGATCATCACAATAGGCATATGTGACTTGCTAGAATTTTCCTGGATTTATTTGAGAAAATTTCTTATAGAAATATTTCAAATGCTTGAAATAGGAAGAAAGGGTTTTGGAGAGTTTTGTCCAATATTTTGAACATGACCATGTGTTGAAACTCATGTATATGAAAAATATATGTCCACTGAGTTCCCCTAAAGTTTCTCAAATATTTTGAAAGCATAAAAATAATTTTTCCCTATGAAAGACCATTTTTGGCCTTGAAAAAAATCCTTTAAATAAAATAGTAAAATAATCTTTAAAATTAATATTTGGTGGTTTTAGGAAGTCTTATATATAGTAGGTTCCAAATAAAGTCTTTGTGGCAAAACAATCCACCCAATTTGAGGACTTGTAGTTCAACCCTCAACTCAGGGGTTTTTGAAAACCTAATTTTAATAAATCCTTTTTGGCCAAAATAATATTTGATAAAAATAGTTTTAGGTATTATACACATGGCATGATCATTAGGCATAGGGTTTGGACCAAGTAGAAGAGTTTTTAGAGAGGAGAAGAATTTGGTGGAACAAATCACAGTCATCCAAACAAGCAAGTAGCAAAAAATCCATCAAGCACAAGCATCCAAAAAGTTTTAAATGGGTCCAAATTTTATAAAACCATAGCATGGCCAAGTGGTACAAACACAGGGTGTGACCGACCTACCCCCCTTACAAGAATCTCGTCCCCGAGATTCCTAGGCTAAGTGCTAAAATGATATGGGAACTTGGATCTAAGATAGTCTTCACGCTCCCAGGTTGCTTCTGCTTCAGCGTGGTTGCTCCAGTGGACCTTGAAGTACTTGATGGTGCGGCTTCGGGTGCAACGCTCAGCTTCATCCAAGATGCGAACTGGCCTCTCACGGTAAGTGAGGTCTGGTTGAAGGTCGATGGCTTGATGATCGATGTCCTTGTAGAGGTCGGTGCGGTTGGGAACTTGGACACTTCCGGAGCTGTGATACGTGGAAAACGTTGTGCACATCGGACAACTCCGAAGGTATCTCTAGCTGGTAGGCTACTTCTCCTCGCCTTGCGGTGATCTTGAAGGGGCCGATATATCTTGGTGCGAGCTTTCCTTTGACGTGGAAGCGCTTGGTTCCCTTGAGAGGCGTGACTCGGAGATAGACATGGTCTCCGACGTTGAGGTTCACTTCTCGGCGGTGGGAGTCGGCGTAGCTCTTCTATCTTGATTTAGCTGTCTCTAGGCATTCTCTAACGACTTGAACTTGCTCTTCTACTTTGCGGAGGATATCTGGTCCGAAGACTAGTACTTCTTCAGTTTCTGACCAGTTGAGGGGAGTGCGGCACTTGCGTCCATACAACACCTCAAATGGTGCCATCTGGAGACTGGACTGATAGTTGTTGTTGTAGGAGAACTCGGCGAATGGTAAGCAATCTTCCCACTTGGCTGCATATGCTAAAACACATGCACGAAGCATATCCTCGAGTATCTGATTTATTCATTCCGACTGTCCTCCTGTCTGGGGGTCAAAAGCAGTGCTGAATGATAGCTTGGTTCCCATTGCTTCTTGAAACTTCTTCCAGAACCTCGAGGTAAACTGGGTGCCTCGGTCTGACACAATCTCCTTTGGAACTCCGTGAAGACTCACGATACGGTTGATGTAGAGGTTGGCTAGCTGGCTTCCGTTATAGGTGGTCTTGACGGGAATAAAGTGGGCTACCTTGGTCACATGATCGACAATGACCCAAATGGAATCATGTCCCTTGCTTGACCTAGGCAAACCGGTGATGAAGTCCATCCCAACTTTATCCCACTTCCATTCAGGCACTTTGAGAGGTTGTAAAAATCCAGCGGGCCGCTGTTGCTCAGCTTTGACTCTCTGGCATATGTCACACTTAACGACAAAAGTGGCTATCTCTCTTTTCATGCCATGCCACTAGAATCTTGCTTTGAGGTCTTGGTACATCTTGGTTCCTCCAGGATGGATGGAATACGGAGTGTCAAGGGCTTCTTGCAAGATCAAATTCTTGAGCTCAACTTTGTTGGGCACGCAGATGCGAGTCCCGAACCATACAACTCCTTGCTCATCCAGTGAGAATCCCGGGGCCTTGCCTTTCTTAATCTTCCTCTTGATGCCTTCAATGCTGTCATGACCCTTCCGAGCTTCCTTAATATCATCCATGAAGGTAGGCCTTGCTTCAAGGTTGGCTAGGAATCCAAGTGCAACTAGTTCCAGGCCAAAGCTTTCAAGATCTTCATACAAGGCGGGTAGCCTTTCCTTAATCATAGCATTTAAGGAACAAGCCTTTCTGCTCAAGGCGTCTGCTACCACATTAGCCTTTCCAGGGTAGTATTGAACACTGAGGTCGTAATCCTTGATTAACTCCAACCATCTTCGTTGCCTCATGTTCAACTCCCTTTGAGTGAAAATATATTTCAAACTCTTGTGGTCTGTGTATATCTCACATCACTTTCCGAGAAGGTAATGTCGCCAAGTCTTTAAGGCATGAACTACAACTGCCAACTCAAGATAGTGGGTAGCGTAGTTATCTTCATGAGGACGTAGCTGTCTGGATAGATATGCTATGACTCTGCCTTCTTGCCTCAGAACACCACCAAGCCCGATCCTTGATGCATCACAATATATCACAAACTCCTTGTGAATATCAGGGGTGGCCAAAACTGGGACTGTTGTCAATCTCCTCTTGATCTCTTGGAAGCTTTCTTTGCACTTCGGCATCCATTTGAACTTCTTGTCCTTCTTCAAGAGCTGAGTCATGGGTCTAGCAATGCTGGATTACCCTTCGACGAACTCCGAGGAAGCTTCTGACTTCCTTCACATTGCTTGGGGATTGCCATTCAGTCACGGCTTCGATCTTGGCAGGATCCACTGACAATCCTTCTGCAGTCAACACATGACCCAAGAATCCCACTTCATGCAGCCAGAATTCGCACTTGCTGAATTTGGCATAAAGCTGGTGATCTCGAAGCTTATCCAGGACCCAACTCAAGTGTCGCGCATGCTCTTCTTCAGACTTGGAGAACACAAGTACGTCATTGATGAAGACAACGACAAACTTGTCCAAATACTCCATGAAGACTTTGTTTATGAGGTACATGAACTAACAGACTTCTTGTATCTCCTCGTTAAACGACTCGTCATTAAGCGGTGACTCCGTCTCCTCGACTTGCTCCTCCTACAACCCTAGGTACAGCCACCGGTGCCGCCAGCCCTTACCACTACTTATGGTGCAACCCTTCATTAGCCAACGCCACCGCTAGACAGTGGCAGCCCAACGCCCCAACTCCATATCCCCTCGACACCTCCATCTCTACTTGACCATGCACGCATAGGAATGGCGGCTCGACGACTGCGACGGGCCGACGCAAGGCTCTGAGCTGCGATGCGGAGCGGCGTGACGGGCAATAGCATTGCTGCGCGTAGGATCAGGAGCACGACGGCACGGTTGGGCCAGGAGGCAGCCGCAAACCATGATGAGGTGCCTGACCGGGCTGAGGAGGTGACTGCCACACCAAACAGCCGGCGCTCAGGGTAATAATCTTTTGTTCCATCAATTCCTTTCGTGTATGTCTAGTGTTCCTATCCTGTACGTGAGTGTGCAACTTGTACGTGGGTGTGAGGCTTGTGAATCTCCAAAGTACTGTTGTACTTCCGCTTACAGCAGCAGTTGCCGCAGACTACTCTTGTACTCCAGTTTACAGTACCAATTTCTGCAAGTTACTATTGTACATCTGTAGTAATTTTCACTAGTTACTAATTGATTCACAGTTCGTATTTGGTGATGGCATGATCTGTAGTCTGTAGATATGCATGTTAATTAGTAAATTAGGTATTCCCACATCAGTGAATTTCAGTCTGACATCCATCTTGGCAGGTCTACCTTATTCCTTGAAAGAATAAAGATAGAAAAATCAATTTAGGTTGATAGTTACCATTCACTATAACTTAGAGATCACGGTATTTCCAAATGTGTACAGTTAATTGATTGTTTTGACTCAATACAGTCTAGATATCATGTACCTTGTCTCACTTTAACCGAATCTGAAGACTTTTTTTTTGCATGTATAGATCAATAGCTTCTCAAAGCCCTGTTGTGGTTAGCTCAGCTGGTACCCCGACATCTAACGCTCAAGCTATTGGTGTTGTGGGAGCATCGCGCTCACGCTATTGGTGTTGTGGGAGCATCACAAGGTCGGGCAAGCAATAAAAGAAAGCTCACGTCAGTTGTATGGAAATGGAATTTTGAGAAAAAATATTGATGGAGAATGGAAGGCTGAGTGCATGTATTGTCATACTGCAAAAGGAACCAGTGGCACTTCACATTTGAAGAGTCATATGAGCTCTTGTGGTGCTAGGCATGCACCAATAGGGCCAAAGCAACAAAAAATAAGGCTCACAAAGGTTGATGATGGAAAAGCCAATCTTGAATTTGAGGGCATCAATCTATGGTCGGGCAATAGCCTATTATCTAAAAAAATTGTGGTATTGCCTTATTTGTATGTTGTGCATTTGTGAATGTGAGAGATTATTTGGTGATGTGCACTTTTTGTGTCATTTTGTTAGAATTTATGAGATGATTTGATGTTGTGCACTTGTGCTATGTTGTTTTGAAAATTTGAGAGCTTATATGTATCCTGTATAGTTGTGTTATACCATTTGTACGTGTTGAGAGAACCCGATGGATATCCATACCCGGTGGATATTCATAGGGTTTGGACATGGGCATTGTTTTGCGCCCATGGATTTTTTCATGGGCGGGCACACAATGTGTTCATGGATTTGCATATGGATTTGATATTGTTTAACCCGAGCCGAACCCGACCCATTGACATCCTTATCGACAGTAGGTTGAACTTCCGCATATACTCCTTGACAGAGCCACTTCCTTGCTTCAGCGCTCGGAATTCTCTCTTCTTGATAGCCATGATCCCAGAAGGAATGTGGGCCGTGCGGAATCCTTCCTTGAAGTCAGCCCAGGTGATCACACGGTTGCCTTGCATGACCTTGAATTCATCCCACCAAGCTCTGGCGGTACCTCCGAGACAGTGAGATGCATAAAGCACCTTCTCACGATCCTCGTTGCAGTTGACCAGTGCAAGAGGTCCTCGATGGTGCGGATCCAGTCAGCGGCATTCAGAGGTTCGACAGTCTCAGTGAAGGTTGGGGGCGAATTCCTCATGAACTCTGACAGAGTGGAGCGGCCATTGCCATTCCTGCCTTGCTGCTGGTTGTTCACAAGGACTTGAGCCATCTGCTAGATAGCGACAGTGTTGGCTTGGCGTTCCTCCCGAAGAACTTGGAGAAACTACGCTATGGTCATGTTCTCCGGTGGAGGTGGTTGTGGGGGAATGTTGCTGTGTGGCTGCTCCTGGTGAGCTCCTGTTTCAGCAGATTCGCCAGCCGCTTGCTGCTGGCTGGAGCCGGCAGCGTTGGGGTTGGGGAAGGTGCTAGTGCGGGTTGCAGTCACCATCCTGTTTGGAGCAGCCAAGTCAAACAACTGGGATAGACGAGAGAAAATCAACAATAGAGAAAGCGCGCCTAAGGGGGTTGGTATAGTGAAGGTGTGATCAAACAAAGGTCGAAAGACCAACACATAATATTAAGATAGGATAGGCGATGGAGTCGCTTACATGTTGCCTAAGGTAAAAGCGGACTTGCATCAAAACACAAACAACAGAAACAAACAACAAGCACACATGGTTTCATAAGAACCATTACACGGACTCGACTTCGCATGAGGGGTACATGACTGATCCTACCCTAGGGGTTCTCGGACTCAAGTTGTGGAGTGCTCGGTCTCGTACTCATGCTCCTCTGGATCTTCCTCCAGCTCGTCATCCGTACGGGCGTCGTCTCCGATCGAGGGGGTCGAAGAATGAGGAGGTCCATCCCGATGACGCTTCGTCGGTGGGTCGGTGAAGAGCTCACGGT
Source organism: Elymus sibiricus (assembly GCA_039707655.1). Lineage (NCBI taxonomy): Eukaryota > Viridiplantae > Streptophyta > Magnoliopsida > Poales > Poaceae > Elymus > Elymus sibiricus. Next base: position 221,953,767 of record CM077665.1, read on the forward strand.
ACTCCTTCGCACTCATGCGACGATGATGTGTGGGTGCATCTCTAGCTGGGGGTGCTCCTCCTTTGTGAGCGATAGCTGGTCGTCCCTTGGGGGCTCCATCCTTCTTGATCTTGTCTGGCCTCATCTTGGCTTGACGGAGTAGCTCTCGGGTGTGGTGAAGTTCCTCACGGAGCTTCACAGACTCCTTAATCAGGTTGTGAGCCAGACTGTCGTTGGAGAGGCTGAAGTAGGTCTGGAACCTGAGTGGTATCCCATCCTCCTTGGATGGAATCAACGTCCAACTCTCGCCATTCTCATCCTTCTTGAAAGGGAGGTGGAGAGTGGATGGCTTGTCAGCCATCTCTAGAATGATGTCTCGAAGGTGGATAAGTGCCTTGCGTGCAGCCATCTCGACTGCGAGCGCCAAGGTCTCCATCTGTTGTCCCTCAAGGAATCAACTAGTCGGGGAGTCGTTTGCCTTCACGACCACATCAACGTGGTACTCCTTCTTGATGGCATCGACCCAGTGCTCGTGGTAGAGGAAAACGGGTGGTCGACGATACGGGCACTTCTCCAGGCTATCCTCAAGGAGTAGGGGAAAGCTAGATGCTAGGAGGGCTTCGAGTACGATGGCCATCTATAATGTTTAGGGGAGAGGAGTCAGTAGAATTTTGAAAGTAGACTTAGAAAAGGTAAGAAGTGTAGAAACTCCTAAGTGTCGGTACTAGGCATAGTTTTGAAAGGGTTTTATCCTAACTAACGTCCATGCTAACTAAGGCTTCCTACAGTGAGGATGGCACTGATACCAACTCTGTGGGGACCCCGACTCATAAGTCGTGATCACCGAATGCACGTGTACGGTGATCCCAGAGATCAATGCTCACTGAACACACATAAGCTGAATAACAAGAGTCTTACATCCATACATACCGTCTTACACAAATAAAGACCATCAAGGTCAAGTCTTACATAGATAGGGTCATGAAGGCCAAATAGCAAACATAAACTCGCAGCGGAAATCTTGAAAGATAGCGTAGACCCATGCCATCAGCCTTAACCCTACAGGCATTCTGACTGGGAAGCGTCCTAGTTCGCATGTTCGTCACCAACGAAATCTTCAGCATATTCCTGCTCTTCCATGCCTGGCCAATTAAATAACCAGTGGCAAGCCAATTTGTACTTTTAATGTACACGCAAGCAACCCATGTGTTGGAACAAGGTATAACAATGCAGGATATAGCACTAAATAGGTAAGTTACAGAAAGCTAATTTTTGAGTGCAATGACATGATCAAATGACTTAAAGTAGCATGCATCATGAGGTTCTGAGTAACCATATGAGCAGGTTACACATATCAATATGAATCAAGGTTTGAACATCTCATGTTCGATCATCACGTCAAGTCATCATGACTCAACCCAAGTATCATCTTTAACACACACACACACGCGCGCGCGCGCGCCAAGTTCTGGAAAACATCGGACGTAGTTTAAGCAGCACGACCCAACTGTCCTTGAACATGGACACGGCTATTCGAATAGTTTTACACTCTACAGATGTTGCACACTTTACCCACAAGACTCGGAGAACTTCCATGTCAAGCCACGACTCGCGGTATATCACATACCCGAGGTAAGCACCCGAACAATGCCTTTCCCCCGATGATACTAACAAAGAGTCCACTCGTTGGTGCCATCCCTCATGATGTAAATCACAAGTATCATCCACGAGGGCATGCAACGGCGTGCCTGGTGTCTGTGAAAACAGCCCATGATCGTCCTTGATGGCACGACCCCGTATCGAGAGTGATCACACCACTCCCACCACTAGTAATGCAGGCTCAATGCTAGTACCTACCAAAGTAATCAACAAAGCCCCGTCCCATAAGGGGTATCATGGTTGTACATGTAAGGTTGGGAATGATCGACAAATCTTAAATCTAATCCATTTTCAAAAACACACACACTCACACAACTTGCTCTGGTACACCACTTCTTTGTCAAGTGGTTACCTAGCTCATTACCATCTCCCTCAGGCCTTAGTGGCACCCGGAGGGGTTTTCGAAAAGCCTTTGAAATCATTTCCTTACCGACATCATGCATATTCCTATCCCACTTGCGTAGCAACTACTTAGCAACCTATCTACTTCCCACCCACACAACTCTAAGCATAAGGTAGAGTCATGTCATGCAAGTATCAATGGGTAAAAATATCGGAGGCAACCCATAAAGGTGGTCACCATAGCATCATGATCAACATATCAAAAGTTAAGTGTTATATGCCATGCAATAAAAATGGTTTCTTAGACATGGTCAAAGGGCTGCTTGCCTGGCTCAACAAAGTCCTCGGGGTCTTCAAAGTCTTCTGGTCCAACTCCCTTGTCAACAACGCAATCTATCGTCGCAATATTAACGGGCAAAAATAACAACACGGCAAAAACAGAGAAATTAATTCACTTCTAAAATGTCAAACCACTATGTAAAATACTATACTAAAAACTAAAAATATCAGTGTCTAGTTTTGAAGTGTAAAATTTTTTGAAAACTATTTTAACAATGGTTTTAATTATTCAAAACTAGGTTTTAAATAAAACCAGTACATGAAACTATATTTAAAAAGTGCACAAGTGGCATCATTAAATAGTACAGAATATTACAAGATTTAAGGTGGAAAAATATTTGGATTTGGAAAGATGTTTGAATCTGTGGAATTTTTGGAATGTGACAGACAAAGAAAAAGAGAAAGTGGCACTGTGCTACTGGGCCAGAAGCGGCTGGCCGAGCCGGCCCAACCAGCGAATCTGGCCCAGGCGAGCCTGGTGCGCGCGCCCGCCGGGGCTCAAACCCGACAGGCGGGGCCCAGCCGCCAGCGACCGAGAGGGGAGGCCAAAGGGAGGTGGGGATGACAGGTGGCCCCCACCTGTCATCCCTAACCCTATGACCATTGGGGGCAGGGGCTCACCGGCGATGGCAGAGGCCACGGCGAGGCGATCTAGCGACGGGAATGGAACCGGGGGATCACCGCCATCTGGGAGGAGGTGGAGTTGGTTGCTGGGGCTCAGGGATTTGCCGGCGACGAGGTGGCCGCGACGGAGGGGCTCGGGAGGTGGTCGGAGTCGACGCCTCCGGCTGTAGAACGCACGGGAAAATGAGGGGAAAGGGTCAGGAGGCTGATGTGGTTCCAAATCGAGCGAAAACGGGGCCGGAGGAGGCCTCTCACCGCGTGGACGCCGGTGACTAGCGACGGCGGCGCTCGGCTTGATCCTGAGCTCTGAGGGTCTTGGAGGGGCTTCGAGGGCTCAGGTTGCTCGATTAGGGGTACGAGAGGGAGATCAGGGGGGAAGAGAGTGCTCGGAGAGGGGCATTTATAGGCCTGCCACGGTGCACCGTGCGCCCGTGCACCGGTGAGGACGAGGCCGAGGCCATAGGGCATGGGAGCGAGCCAGGGGTGCACCTCGGGTCGGTCTAGGGGCGAGGGAGGTGAGAGGGAGAGCGGGAGAGGTCAGGGGGGTCGCGCGTGCAAGCCCGCGCATTGGCCGGCTCGGGCGGCGTCGGGTACGCGCGCTGGAGGTCACGGGAGAGAGAGGGGGGAGGGGGCCGACAGCTTGGAGCCTTGCGGACATCGAGGGGGACACGGGGGACAAGGTCCTGCCTCCCTAGGCTGCTAGGGGCCTCGGTTTGCTCCTGCTACAGTGCGGCTGGGCACCGTAGCGTGCTCCAGAGCGCGCTTATGGCATGCCATGGCATGCCCTTGGCTCTTAGGGAGTGGCAACTCATTCCCAGAGGATCTAGGGGTGTACAAAAGTGGTAGGGTAGGGCTTTGAGTGCTCTAGAAGTCGCTGGATAGATGAGTGGGAGGTGAAAATGCTGCTGCACTAGCTGTCTAGGAGTAAAAATTGGGGTTTTACCCCATCAATCATTGAGCTGTTGAGGAGAGGGAGTTACTGGGGGTGCAGGGCAACTAGGAGGAGTGGTGGTAAAAATCTTGGGTCAAGGAGAACAGTGGAAGGGGTGAAAACATGGTTTCCACCAATTTGCCAGAAGGTGTTTGATGTGAGTTTGGGCAAGTAAAAATGCTCCACTTTCCATGAGTTTTACCAGGATCAAATGGATGGTAAAAATGGGGTTGGCCACCAAGTTTGAGATTATTTGAGAAAAGTTGGCAATGTAAGCCTTGTAAACCCTAGAAATTAACAGAATCAGATTTCTGTAGATCTAGGCATGCAAATCTATTCTCCTTAATGCACCACTTGGTCTAGTAGCATTATCTGGGGATTAGAACATTTTCACAAAGTTTGGGGTCAATAGGAGACCGTTGGCAATGTAGAGTTGCTTAAATTTGGATCTGGACAGGAATGGTTTTGGGATATTTTGGTGAACCAAAATAATTTGGATTGGGATGAAACTTTGCAAGATCATCACAATAGGCATATGTGACTTTCTAGAATTTTCCTGGATTTATTTGAGAATATTTCTTATAGAAATATTTCAAATGCTTGAAATAGGAAGAAAGGGTTTTGAGGGTTTTGTCCAATATTTTGAACATGACCATGTGTTGAAACTCATGTATATGAAAAATATATGTCCACTGAGTTCCCCTAAATTTTCTCAAATATTTTGAAAGCATAAAAATATTTTTTCCCTATGAAAGACCATTTCTGGCCTTGAAAAAAAAGCCTTTAAATGAAATAGGAAAATAATCTTTAAAATTAATATTTGGTGGTTTTGGGAAGTCTTATACATAGTAGGTTCCAAATAAAGTCTTTGTGGCAAAACAATCCGCCCAATTGTGGACTTGTAGTTCAACCCTCAACTCAGGGGTTTTTGAAAATCTAATTTGAATAAATCCTTTTTGGCCAAAATAATATTTGATAAAAATAGTTTTATGTACTGTACACATGGCATGATCATTGGGCAGAGGGTTTGGACCAAGTAGAAGAGTTTTTAGAGAGGAGAAGAATTTGGTGGAACAAATCACAGTCATCCAAACAAGCAAGTAGCACACAATCAATCAAGCACAAGCATCCAAAAAGTTTTAAATGGGTCCAAATTTTATAAAACCATATCATGGCAAAGTGGTACAAACACAGGGTGTGACATCCACGAGGTGAATTTTTTTGTTATGTTTTACTGCTCATGTTCCCTTGCACTAATAATGCAGCTTAGTACGAGGCCCTCCTACATGGACTCAGAATGGCTAAAGAGATGAATCTTAGCCGGGTCAGGTGTTTGGGCGACTCCGATTTGGTGGCTCAGCAAGTTTCAGGGACTTGGGATTCTAAGGACCCCTTGATGGCGGCTTACCGGCGGGCAGTCACTGACGTGGCGGGTTATTTTCAAGGCTATCAAGTCTATAATATAGATCACCGGCTCAATGAGGCGGCTGATGCCCTGTCGCGACTCGGCTCTCAGTGGAAGCCGGTCCTCCCTAACGTCTTTTTAGACGTTCTTCATAATCCTTCGGTTAAGTTGCCGTCTGAGGAAGACTTAGCTATTCCTGACCCGGAGGCACACTTGGTGGCGGCTCTCCATGCTATTCCTGACTGGACCGTACCATATCTGGCTTATCTGACTTGAGGCGAGCTCCCAGCTGAGGAAATCATCGCTCGACAAATAGTTCGGCGGTCCAAATCAATGACTATCGTTAATGGCGAGGTACATCGGCGAAGCAGCACTGGCGTGTTTCAGCGCTGTGTCTCCCCTGAGGAAGGCTAGGAGATTCTCAATGAAATCCTTGCTGGTGATTGTGGACACCATGTCGGCTCACGGTCCCTTGTGGCAAAGGCTTTTCATCACGGGTTCTATTGGTTGACGGCTCACGCGGACGCGGAAGACGTTGTGCACAAGTGTGATGGGTGTCAAAAGTTCGGTCGACAAGCTCATGTGCTGACTCAAGAATTGCGTATGATCCCAATTACTTGGCCGTTTGCGTTCTGGGGGCTTGACATGGTTGGACCATTCAAGCCGTCTTTTGACAAGTGGGTCGAAGCAGAATCGGTCGGTAATTGTGACGCAGAAACTGCAGTCAAGTTTGTGAAGAAGTTGATCTTCCGTTTTGGTTATCGTCATAGCATTATCACTGATAATGGTACCAATTTGTCCAAAGGAGCTATGGAACAGTTTTGTCAGCGTGAGCATATCCGGCTTGACTTGGCGGCAGTTGCACATCCACAATCCAATGGACAGGCCAAACGAGCTAATCAGGAAATTCTCAGAGGGATCAAACCCCGGCTCATGGTTCCACTACAGCGCACTCCAGGCTGTTGGATTGAAGAACTCCCCGTAGTGCTTTGGAGTATCAGAATAACTCCAAACAGATCCGTTGGATACACACCTTTTTTTCCTGGTTTATGGAGCTGAGGCGGTTTTACCAAGTGATATCCACCATGACTCGCCTCGAGTCACTGCTTACGTTGAGGCAGATAATGAGCAAGCACGTCAAGATTCTTTGGATGCCTTGGAAGAAGAACGTGACTTAGCAGCAGCCAGATCTGCTATATATCAGCAAGACCTACGTCATGATCACAACCGTAGAGTCTGAAGCCATACTTTTCAAGAAGGTGACTTAGTGCTCCGTCTGATTCAGGATCAAACTGGGATGCACAAGCTTTCCCCACCTTGGGAGGGTCCTTTCGTCATCAGCAAAAACCTCAATAATGGATCATATTACCTGGTAGACTTGCGACCAGAATCATATACCTCTGAAGAAGAGACAACCCGGTCCTGGAACATTGCTCACCTGCGGCCTTATTATACTTAGAACCACTGGCTCCTTTTACTTTTTGTAACCCCCCTGCAAATTCTGTACATACTTCTATATGTTCAAATATAATAAAGCCGATACCCCCGAAACTCGGGGTCTCAGTCGTTTCAGTCTACAAATTGAGCACGAGTCTTTATTTTTTGAAACATAGGTCACTTGGGGGCTTCCAACTCATCGAGTTTAGCTTTCTCACCCTCTTGACCCGGCAAAAAATGACACAATATATAGTGAAACCTGCCTGTATGCTTGATACGACTCCGATCAGGTGACCCCGTGTTCTCTTGACAAGTCCATCCCCTTTGGACCCTGAACTTATCAAGGTTAAAACACTGGCTTGAGTCACATGAGAGCCGACATACAGAGAGCTAGGATAAACCATGGGTTATCATACCCGCTTCACTGAAGCAAGACTTGAGCCTCGAAAGCCAGTCTCCTTGCTGAGTCTCACTGAGGCGACTTATTAACAGTTTTTTATCATTATTACCATATGTTATTTCTTCCTAAATTTTACAGGTACAATACTATTTATGTTACCGGCTCATAACAGAGTGTACGGGTTACGAAAACTGTGATCATATAATGACTAATTCAACTTAATATTCTACAATCAACTGTTGTGGAAAGATTTCAGAAGGCCGGCTTATAAACACCCGGCCATATTGATTCAAACAATAGCTCATTGAGCAGGGTCAGTGGAAACATTTACAGACATGAGGGAAATACATGTTCATCTTTCAGCAACTGCCTGGAAGATCTAAAAAGCTCAACGGCGACTCAGCCAAGTCAATACAAAGTACAAGTCACGGGTTGTATGTGTCCTAAGCAAAAGGATAAAAGGCGAGTTAACAAGGCTTGTTAGAAGTACAAATCCCTCATTGATAAGACAAGATCAAAAGTTTGAAACTTGCACGAAGGCACGACACAAGCAAACAACTATCGACTTAATAATATTACAAGGCGCCATTGAGCCCACACAATTGAATCAAAGTTTTTTACAGATATTTTTATAACTCGGCCTCTGCACCATCTGGGTTAGCCTCGGGCTGACCTCTTGCCTGAGCCGCCTCCGGGTCATCCTCCGTTGGGGCTTCTAGTTCTTGGATCTGAAGGTTGTCCAAATCCCAGTTGCAATGGGTTAATGCCTGGAACACAACTTCTTCATTCAAGATGGGGGACGGGTCTACATCAGGGGCGAAGATGTGCTTACGACATTGAGAAGTCAGGTCCACCGGTTCAAAGGTGGGTGGCCGAACTCGTGAGTTGTTAGCATCGTAAGCCGGCTGATAGTTCTTCAACTCCATTTTGGCAACAAGTTGGGTGGCTAACACTCGAGCCGCCTTGACGCATTTAGCATAGTCACCATCGGTGAATGCTGACCCGTCGTCCTTAAACTCAAGAAACCCTTTGGCCATCTCTACCAAATCAAGCTCCGCTGAGTAAGCCAAGGCCCGACTCAAAGAAGACGTTGCACCGGCTCGGGCGGCTGATCTTTTCAACTCTTCAATCTGTTTTGGGATCGTCAAGAGGCATCTTAGTATGTCCTTGATGAGCTTCACCGGCTCTTTGTTCCCCATAACGGCCTTGATTGTGCAGTGGCATCCAGCATAAAGTTGTTCAGTCAATAAATACACAACCTTAAGCTTCAGCAAGCAGTTATCTTGGAGGTTGCGAGTCCGAGGACCTGCACAGGAATTCAAGCACATAAGTCGCCAGGCAATTTATCTTCATACATGAGTATTTGAGCGGGTTAGCAAGAACTCATAAAGGTACTTACCAAAGATGGCCTGGGTCATGTGGGCAATGTGCCACTTTAACCCAGATAACTCTTTAGTGATGGGCTTCAAGTAACCCTCAGCGTTTTCTGCGCGCTTCAGCAAGGCGGCCTTTTCAGTCTCGAAAGATTTATTTTGTTTTTCAAAGCCTGCCTTGGCCTTCTCCAATTCTTCCTAGGCAAGTCAAAGTTTTTGCTCAGCCTCTGCTTGGGCGGTTTGCCCTGCTTCAAGATCTATTTTCAAGCCGGTCACATTTGACTCGGCTGATTTCAGAGCTTCCTGCACAATAGGGATCATCATATTGTTCGGTCATAAGCCGGCAGCAAGGTGTAGCATGACTATGATAAGGACAATTATAACAAGTCCCAAGCAGATTGCAAGCAATATGCTTGACACTTGGGGGCTTATGCATATCAGTTCTTCCAAGCACAAATATTCAGAAGACCCGACTCATCTCATAAAGATGAGCCAGCCCTTGGGGGCTACAAGTTGATTTCTTCAAAATATTAAAGACCCGACTCATCTCAAGAAGATGAGCCCGCCCTTGGGGGCTATAGGTTGATTTCTTCAAAATATTAACAAGACCCGCCTCATCTCAAGAAGATGAGCCGGCCCTTGGGGGCTATAGGTTGATATCTTCAAAATATTAACAAGACCCGCCTCATCTCATAAAGATGAGCCGACCCTTGGGGGTTACATAAGGATATATGGAATACACAACAAAGTTGAGCATACCTCGTATTTTCTTTTCGTCATGCTGACGAGTCCGGCTTCCATCTCCCGGCTTAAAGAAAGGCGGATCAAATAACCAGCATGCAATTCTTTGGCGCTGAAGTCCTCATAACTTGGAAGCTCTAGCTTGGCCTTCCCCTTCTCAGGCAGTACTATTTTTTCTTTAGCAACAAGTTTGGTTAGCACCTTGGAGACCTCAGGAGCTGTGTAACCTCATCTAGTAATGGTAATCTCCGCATTTTCATCACAAGGAGCATTTTCAGCTGCCTTCGGAGGACTGGGCGGGTTAAGGTTGGCCGCCGGGTCAGCTTCAGTATCCATAGCCTCAGTACTTGCTGGCTCAGGATGCAGGGGCAAATCAACTTGGGCTTCCTCATAGTCTTCAGCATGATCAGTATGGATTTCAGGAGCCACCAAATCAGGGTTTGCCGGCTCAGGAACCTTAGGGTTGGTGGATGACTCGCCACCTTTTCTGTTTTTAGCCTTGGCTTGGGCTCTGCAAACAAGGCAGCAGAGTAAAACATATGCAAGATTAAGCATGAGTAAGCAATATATGGTTTAAAGGAAATTTACACTTGATTGATACCAAGGGGCGGCAGCTTCATGGTGGTTGAGTCGCCCGATGAAGGAGATGACTCCTGATAATTGGAATCAGAGGGATTAAGAGGTTACCGGAAGAGACCAGCTTTTGGAAGAGAGGGAGTTGGGCTATGAGGAACCTCATACCACCGTTTGCGGGCGACTGATTTGTCAGGCAAGACGCCCACAAGGCCACCAAAGCTGCTCTGAGTTTGGCGTTTTACTTCATGCTGAGTTTTCTTCAAAATAAAATTAGGATCCAAATGAGCATCTAGGTGAGAAAAACGCACTTTCCGAATAAGCCGCCTTGTTTTCCTCAGAGACAAGGATTCTGAGCCGGAAGAGAGGGAGATTACCTCAACATCATCAGCCCGGCTTGTTGCAGTATCGCCCTGGGAGTAAGAGGTGTTAGCAAGTTCAATAAAAATACAGCCAGGGGAGACAAGTTTTTACCTCCGACTGGACGTCAACCGTTGTTGACTCGCCCCTTGTTGACGGCTCTGCTGCAGCCGCCTTATTCTTCTGGGCGGGTTTTGGCTTTTGTGCTGCAACCTTCCCCCTCTTTTTCTTCTAGAATCGAGAATCTGCCTAAAAGATTAACAATGAAAACGACAAGTAAGCTTGGGAGCTTAAAAAGTGTTACGAGCCGGTTCAATAATTATCAAGGATTCTTACTGGTGTAGTCGGGTTGAGAGAGCAGAAGGGGTCCAGCCCAACTTGATTGCAAGATGCTTGATTCTCTCCCAGCAACTTCTTCACAATCTTGTTGATATCATCAGCTGGCAAATCTTGGTTGATGTGTCTTTGCGCGTCGTCTAAACTGCCAGAGTAGTTACACATCAAATCGTTGCGGCGACTCAATGGCAGGCTCCTCCAAGATATCCAGCATCGGGTTAGAACTACCCCAGTCAAGCCATGAGCCTACAAAGCTGCCAGTTTTGGGTATATGGGGGCGAGTTGATCACGTTCTTCTTGTGAAGTCCAACCAGGAAGCTCAAAATTCATGGGAAGGTGATCTGGCCTGTAACCCGGCAGGGGTTTTTCATTAGCAGGGGCCGTGTTCCGGTAGTAGAACCAAGTTTTGGCCCATCCTTTAGGGTGGCTTGGCAGAATAGCAGCAGGGAAGGCACCATCTCCACGCCTTTGAATAGAGACCCCGCCTAATTCTAGGCTGAGGCCATCTGCACATTCAGTCTAACAGTTGAGATAGAAGAACTCCATGAAGAGGGGGACGATTGGCTCCAATTGCAGGTACACCTCACAAAGCACTTGGAACTAGCAAAGGTTGGATATAGAGTTGGGAGCCAGGTCTTGTGGATGAAGGTGGAAAGAGTTTAGAACATCCCGGAAGAATTTTGACCCCGGGGGAGAAAACCCCCAAAGAAGGTGATCTATGAACACCACTACTTCTCCTTCGCCGGGTTCTGGGCATTCTTCTCCATGGGGAGCCCACCATCCAATTGTCGCTTTAGACTGCAGGAAGCCTTGATCTTCATAATCTTTAAGCACAAGTTCAGTAACTTGTGAAGGCACCCAGTTAGAGGTGTTGGTTTTTGACATGATGAGACGCCTAAGTAAAGAAGCTGCAGAAGCATATATGTTATGATTAAGGATAAGACGGCATAGGTATCTACAATAGGAGATTCGCCTTATGATGAGCCAGAGCTTAAAAGAAACAATATCTACATATGGCGGGTTATAGTCATAAGGATGAGCCGGCAAACATAACGGCGTCTTACGCCAAATCAAAGATTTCTATTTTTGCTAAGTGTGGGACAAACAAGTTTCTACCAGACTGGCTATAATTACGAATCTACAAATGGTTTAGAAAAGAAAATATTTGCTAAACCTAATGACGAAGCAGGGAAGCAGTGGCGGTCCAGTTTATAGATTCTTAAGGGGGATCTGAGTATGCTATATGTGAAATGGAGCGGTTGTTCCTATCGCTTTATTCCTATGATAAAGGTCATCGGAGCTATATGAGAACTAGCAATGGTGATGAATGAATAAAACACTTCAGTACCTTCGACGAACTCCGATGAACTAAGACAGATCTAGGAGAAGAAAAATGGCTTACCTTGACGATTGCCGGGGGCGGCGGAGACGTTCTGCTGGATCTTGGTGAAGACGAGGCGCCGCTACGGTCCCAGGAATGGTCGCCGGCGACGGATGAGTAGCAGCGTTGGCGCGATGATGCTTCGGGCTCGAGGAAGAAGAAGAAGTGAGAGGGCAAGAGAAAAAGTGAATGAGGGACCCCCGTGAATATTTATAAGATAGAAACCCGAAAGGCGACCAGCAGGCGCGGGAATCAAGGAGGCGCAGTAAATTTTGGAAAAGGAGACGCCTCGATTTTTGGGATCAGCGGATACATGCAAGATCCGTTGTGATATCATCATTGGTGTCCTGGATTCTCGGCGGCTGACGTCACTGATGGATGGCACGAGAAAAATTACAAGTCTGAAAATATTGTAAGCCGGCATTTCGTGATTCAGGGAAGGCACGGATACGAGCAGATGATAAATCGCCAAGTGAAGGTGAGGAAGATTGACATGAATAAATTAAAATCAATCTGGGGCCTAATGTCAGGGATATAACCCCGCGGTATAACCTGCCCTACACGGCCGGGTCAGCGTATTGGCGGCTTGTGAATCATACTCAAAGATGGGTCGTGCCGTTGGAGACAAGGCAGGTAAGGCGGCTTACCAAGTAAGCAGGATGGCGGCCCATCACATGAAGATGGGGACTCAAGGCCCAAGAGGCAGAAGACGCCAGGAGTCTCCTTGCTTGAGAGGCAAGGCGAGTTAGAGACATGGTAGGCCACGAATCATAGCACAACTCAGACTCTTGTAAAGCCCAGGGTCTCGACCTATATATAAAGGCGAGATCCTAGGGCCAAAAGACTTAAGTTACACACCCTCGAAAGCTAGGTTAGCTATTCCGCACCCTTGTAATCGAGATGATCATCAATATAGACACAAAGTAGGATGTTGGCTATTACCTCCATCGGAGGGGCCGAACCTGGGTAAACTCGTCTCTCGTTCCCGATCAACCCCTTTAGGTCGCCATCTAGCGGCGATGGCCTCACACTCAAGTTCTCCTAAGAGAACATCTGGCGTGAAAAAACCACGACAGCCATGGTTTTGTGATTCATCTTGGCCTCAGAATAGACATCAAGATCTTCCTCTTGTACCTATGGGGATCCTAAGATGGTAGCCCACTCATCAACTGTAGCTTGGTACCTAGTGCTTTCAGTCATCAAAACTATCCTTCCATCTGGATACAAATGAGATGTAGAGTAGAACTGCATAATCATCTCATCATTCCATGCAGTGAACTCTCTGCCAACAAATGCCTCTATGTTAATGGCCTTGAAGTTCTCTAGCACATGAGGGAAGTAGACAACATTATCTTCAATGTATTTTCAGTCCACATATCTCATGTCACTAACTACAGGACTCTTGTCTAACAAGGCAGTCCCATAAAAATCTTGCCGCTCCTTGGTGTGGAAGCGAGCATCTACATCAGTTCTCCTCCTTATGGCATATGGATCATCAGCTCTCCATTTCCTTAGTCCACTGTCCTTTCTCTTCTTCATGTCCTCAGCAACTGGGTGATCATCATTGTGTTCAGGCAAATGGGGTCTTAGCTTCCTCAGCACAACATCATTGTCCTCGTCTTCCATGGTGGAAGATCTCTTGTTCTTCTCAGCTAGAGGAATATCTCTGGTTGTCCTCTTTGGCTTGGTGGCAGTCTTCTTTGGAGCAGGTGGCTTGGCCTTAGATGCAGCCTGACTGGACATTGCATCAGCCATCAGCTTCTTCTTCTTGGAGGGAGGAGGCTTTGCAACTGGTCCTTCCTCTTCCTCTTCTTCCTCTTCATCAAGATATTCTGGAGTGGAGGGGAGAACAACAACACGAACAATCTTCTTTCTCTCTCTCTCTCTCTCTCTTATGGCCTGCCTTCTTGGGCATGGACTTTGAAATCATAGCAGCCCTAGCACTCTCTGGTGCTCTTGCAGCTTTAGAACTGGCATACTCCTTCCTGACTGGCCTCTTAGCAGAAGTGGCCTCATTGGCGGATTTCCTAGCAGCTTTTCTTTCTTGTCTAGCTGCTTCTTGGCTAGAACCTCTTCAGGCACAAAATCTGAGTCCTCCTCATCTGAATTAAGCTTCTTCCTGGCCCTTGTGGCAGCTTTGGGCAACCCATGAGAACTGGGGGTGCATGGATCCTTTCAAGATGAAGAACTAGCTTCTGGGCTAGTGCAAGCATCCAAATCAACACTCTGCTCTCTAAAGTCATTGTCACTATCCTCTGAGCCTGACATACTGACCCTGTGAATAGATATAGATGATAAGAAGGGATAAGCATCAAAAAATTCAGAAGTTTTGGAAAGTTTGAACTCAAAATTGTAGTTTCAGAATTCTGCAACATGTAATTCAGTTCCACCGAGTTTCAATTTTCGGAGCTACCGAGACAGACTCCCTCTTACATAGTGACTTGGTCACCTTTTCGGTTTCTGTCAGATTTAGGGCTCCGCAAAACCCTCAAGGTTCGAACACAGGGGCGAGTGCGAAGATTCCCCTACAGCTTCGCCCTACCCAGCTCACTACACGATGGCTAAGACGACGAAATCGCACGATGATGAGGAAGAAGATGAACACGGTGGTTTACCCAGGTTCGGGCCGCTACGAAGCGTAATACCCTACTCCTACTTTGGTGGATTGCCTCTCGTGGAGGTATGGTGGATGAACTAGTACAAGGTTGAGGAGCCTCACGAGGGCATCCCCGAGGTGTTCTCGGCTCTCTGCTAGCTCTGCGGTGGATCGGATGAATCGACTGGTTTTCGGTCCCTTCTCTACGGTGCAGCCTAGCCTCTATATATAGCGGTGACCCGGGTCCTCTTCCCTTATCGCAATGGCGGGAAGGGATCCCACAACGGCCATATTTGAAGGGGGACAGGAGTACATCCCGCCCTGTCCAAAGACAGTCTTCGCCTGCAAAGCAGTTGTCGATGATGCAGAGGTGGGCTCGGCGATGACATCCGTCGTGCGGGGCTCGTGGTCATGGTCTTGTTGCACTAGAATGGAAACCTTTGGGAGATGCTTTGGGAACCCACGTACGTCCTTGCCCCCTTCGCACCAACGGGGGAAACTGCTCTGCCTGGCGCGCTGGCGCCCGCCTGTCCGTCCTTGCGTCACCCTTGACTCGTGAGGCCGGGTCTTGCATAGAGATCTCCGCCGCTCCGGGGGGCCTGGGGAGGCCCATCCTTTGTCGGTCTTGATGTTGCTCCTCCTCGCGAGCCTAGGGTCCTCGCGAGGGCCTTGTCTTGAGAGGGGCTGCATCTGGTTGTGGTTGGCTGACGAAGTGGGGCATGCCCTGGGCCGCAGGCAGGTAGGTCTAGGTACCCCCGTTCCCAGAGCGCCGACAGTAGCCCCCGGGCCCAAGGCGCGCTCGAGCTGGCTTCCGGGCGAAGCCTTGAGGGCGGCCCGAAGCGCCGCGGGCCCCAAATGCCTGCGGGCCAGGTTTTACACGCGTCGAGTGCCTGGGTGGCGACGCCCCCGCTCCCCGAGGGCGTCAGGAAACGCTCCAAGTCAGATTGATGCGGTGCCCGTGTGCTGCGCCGGCCATCATTGCCCTTCCTTGAATGCTGCTGCTGCTTCGGGCCACGCGGATGTGACCCTTCGGAGGCCGCACGCCTCCCGGGATGCGAGGGGGCGCCGGTCGGCCCTTGGCTGTATATAAGCGGGCGAGGGCAAGAAAGCCCTCAACACATCGTCATCTTCTTTGCCTCCCCATCTCCAAGCCGTCGCTCTCCCAGTCATGGCTTCAGTGAGGAAGTTCTCTGCCGCCGAGAAGGGGAAGGCCTCCGGGGAGAGTCCTGCCGCTCCGCTGCCCAGGAGGGGCCGCGGTCGTCCCCGAAGCATGCCGCGATGCCGACAGTGGTTCCCGGTGGGCGCGGACGTGCTTCTGCGTGCCCCGGGGTCACCATCACCAGCTCGGGCGGCCGCAGTAGTTGAAGTGGTGGCGCCCGAGGTGGGAGGTTGGTGGTGGCCACCCGGCCACCACGCCCGCGGCTCCATTCGACCGACACGGCCCAGGAGTTCGTGACGTGGGCGGAGAGGCCGGAGGCCGCTTGGCTCCAACTCCCGAGCTTCTTTGCGGGGGCGCTGCCGGCCGGAGGGCCTGCCGGCCTATGGCTGCAGGCCGACGGCTGTTGTAGCGCGGCGTCGTGGGTGGAGGTCGCGGTCACCCCCGGTGGCTACGTGTACCTGAACCGCGGGTGGCAAACGTTCGCCCGCGCCCGCGGCCTGAAGGGGAGGCACACCCTTCACTTCAAGTATGACGGGGAGGCGACGCTCTTCATCAAGATCTTCGGGGTGGAGGGCGAGCGCCTGGGGTGCTGCCCGGAAGACGACGGCTGTGGAGATCTTGGAGGTGAGCTTGCCCTTCACGACGGACGCCGCGCCTCCAGCAGCAGTGACACCCCCTCCGAAGGGAGCTCTAGCGACAGCAGCGACAACAGCTATGACGCACCGCCACGCCGGCGCGCCCGGACCTCGAGGGGTAGCCAGCCGCCGCGGCGCCGCTCTTCCGCTCCAGGGGCGTCCGTGCCGGCGCGCCTCCACGGGCCCGTGAAGGAAGAGGAGGACACCGATTGAGCGCTGGTGCGCCGACGCCGGGGCTCCTGAGGCGGCAGCCCCCGTCGGTTTTTTTTACTTTCTTTCTCCTCGTCTTTTCCTGTTCCTGCAATCAAAGAACCATGGGAGGCCCTGCGGGCGTGTAATAAATTTGGGCGCTTGCCTCTCTTTATTAGCAGTTTTGTCATGTGTCCTGGCCTCTGTGTTTCGTTGGTCGAAATTGCCTTCCGGTCGTGATTAGGATACTTAGCTTGACATGCTCGCGGTAGGCTTCAGGGTTGTGGAGGCGCGGCTGTGGCGCTCGGAGAGTCCGTACGTCCTGCGGGCTTCTTCTTCTTACGAGCGAGGTAGGTTGGGAGCCCTGTCGGCGCTCTGTGTCTGCAGGCCCTAGTCCCGCACATTTCCCTACCGCCGTAAGGTACAACCAGATCACCTGGGCGCACCTTACGAGGCGAGGCCCCGACACCCTTGATGCCGACCGGATCACCAAGGACGGCATCAAGGGGCGAGTGGCTTTACGACCGGTAAGGCTCCTGAGGCGTGATGCTCAGGAGCCCCCTTCGACGCTCAAGCAGCTCTACGTCGGCAGGTCCCAGTCCCGCACATTTCCCTACCGCCTCAAGGTACACCGGATCATCTGGACGCACTTTACGAGGCGAGGCCTCGACACCCTTGATGCCAACCGGAGCACCAAGGACGACACCAAGGCGGCAACTGGCTTTACGACCTGTAAGGCTCCTGAGGCGTGATGCTCAGGATCCCCCTTTGACGCTCAAGCGGCTCCCAAAAAAATTTGCTTCCTGCCCCGGGAGGGGTGGGCCTCCCGAGGCTCCGAGTCGACGCTCATGTAGCTCTGCGTCGGGAGGTCCCAGTCCCGCACATTTCCCTACCACTATAAGGTACGACCGGATCACCTGGACGCACTTTACGAGGCGAGGCCCCGACACCCTTGATGCCGACCGGATCACCAAGGACGACACCAAGGGGGCGAGTGGCTTTATGACCGGTAAGGCTCCTGAGGCGTGCGGCTCAGGAGCCCCCTTTGACGCTCAAGCTGTCCCAAAGAAAATTTTGTTCCCTGCCTCGGGAGGGGCAAGCCTCCCAAGGTTCCAAGATGGTGCGTCGGGCCATGAGTGGAGCCCCCGAGCGAGTACGAGGCGGCATGCGCCTGGTGACTCATCCGTGAGTACCACGCGAGGATCCAGGCGCCAAGGCCTTGGTGAGTTGCGAGCACCATGCCCCCCAGCCCCCGCTCGCGGGGTACGAGGGGGAGGGGAGCAGGCGAGTGCTTCACTCGAAGAGAGAGTAACCAACATAAGAAATGGCGATGAAAACAAATCTTTGACCCTTTCCTTTAAAACACGATTTGGAAAAAACCCCGAGTTTTGTTCCAGAAAAGTTGGCAAATCCAAACACGAAAAAGGCAAATAACAGCCACGTCCGGCACCTAGACTAGTCTTCGTCTTCCCCCAGCGCTGAGCGTAGGGCATCCACGTTGCATGGGCATAGCCATTGGAGGGCAGTGTTGACTTCTCCGCCAGCGCAGAGCTGTGGCTTCCACGTTGCGTGGGAGGAACCCCTCCGCGTCCTCGGGGGGCTCCGGGCGTATACAACCTACTCATTATTACGTGAGAGTGTCACAGGTAGAACTTCCGGAGGTGCTGGATGTTCCAGGCATTCTGGATGGGGACCCCGTCCTGAGTCTCCAGGCACACGGCGCCAGGCCTGGAGACATGAGCGACTTTGAACGGGCCCTCCCACATGGGCGAGAGCTTGTGCAAGCCCTCCCTGGAGAGAACCCGCCTCAGGACGAGGTCTCCGACTTCGAGGGTCCTAGAGCGGATATTACGGCAGTGGTAACGCCGTAGCGCTTGCTAATACCTCGCAGCTCGGAGCGAGGCTCGGCGACGCGCCTCCTCCCCAAGCACGAGGTCCGTTCCCTGCGCGGCATCCTGACGCTCCTCGTCAAATGCCAAGACCCGTGGGGATCGGTGCTTGACCTCATGGGGGAGGACGGCTTCGGCTCCATAGACGAGGAAGAACGGGGTCTCGCCGGTGGGCTTAGTCGCGAGGGTGCGGATGGACCACAGCACCGACTGAAGCTCATCGACCCAACCCCTGCCGCAAGCTTCAAGCTTCTTCTTGAAGCTCCTTGCCTTGAGGCCCCACAGGACCTCCGCATTGGCGCGCTCCGCCTGGCCGTTGCTCCGTGGGTGGGCTACCGAGGCATAGCATATCTGTGTTCCAAGGTTAGCACAATAGGTCCTGAAGAGGTTACTTGTGAATTGTGAACCGTTGTCGGTGATGATGCGGTTGGAGAAGCCGAACCGGCTTACGAGGCCCTTGATGAACTTGACGGCTGATCCGTCCGGGATGGTGCGCACGGGTTCCACCTCCGCCCATTTGGTGAACTTGTCGATGGCGACGTAGAGGTAGCGGTACCTGCCCGCTGCTCGTGGAAAGGGCCCCAGTATGTCTAGCCCCCATACCGCAAAGGGCCAGGAGAGCGGGATGGTCTGGAGGCCCTACGCGGGCTGGTGAATCTGCTTGGCATGAAACTAGCAGGCCTCACAAGACCGGACCAGCTCGATGGCGTCATCAAGTGCCGAGGGCCAGTAGAAGCCTGATCGGAATGCCTTCCCTACAAGGGTGCACGACGAGGAGTGATGCCCGCAGTCTCCTCCGTGGATGTCGGCCAACAGCTCGCACCCTTGCTCCTTGGAGATGCACCGTAGTGCGCGTCATTCGGGTGCCTGCGGTACAAGTCGCCATCCTGCAAGCAGTAGGCCGTGGCCTGCCGCGCCACGCGCTCCGCGTCCTCCTCCTTTTCCGGTAGCATGCCATGAAGTAGGTACGCCCTGATCTCCTGCATCCAGCTATCGGCCTGAGGCTCCAGGGCCAGGAGCAGCCGGGCTCCTGAGGCCTGACCACAGTCCAGAGCCCCCAAGGGCGGCGCTGGGGGGAGCTCCTCACCCCACGGCGCCAGGTCTTCATTGGGTGGCGCTACGGAGGGCTTGAAGAGCCGCTCCTTGAAGACGCCTGGCTCCTGGGGCTCGCGGCGCGAGGCCCTCTTGGCGATGTCATCGGCTTCCTTGTTCGTGCCGTGCGGGATGTGCTGCAACTCCAAGCCCTGAAAGCGTTTTTCGACCTTACGTACCTCTTCCAAATACGCCTCCATGTGCTCATCCTTGGGTGTATACTCTTTGTTGGAGAAGTTGACGAGGAGCTGGGAGTCGCCCATGACGGTGAGGCACCGAACCCCCAAGGCCGCCGCCGTCTTGAGGCCGGCGATGAGGCCCTCGTACTCCGCGATGTTGTTGGAAACCTTCTCTCCATGCTGGAAACAGAGCTGCACAGCGTAACTGAGCTTGTCGCCTGTCGGGGAAGTGAGCACGACCCCAGCTCCTGCTCCCTTGCGCGTGAAGGCTCCGTCGAAATGCATGATCCATCCCTCGGGTGCCTCATCGCTAGGGGTGAGGGACTGGCTCCCGTCCAGCCCCCGGTTAGGGGCGTCTGTCCACTCTGCCACGAAGTCCACCAGGGCTGCCCCTTTGATGACCCTGGTCGTGCTGAACTCTATGTTGAAGGCCTGCAGCTCGATGTTCCATTCGGCGACTCTTCCTGCCGCGTTGGGGCTGCGCAGGATCTTCTCCAGGGGGTAGGCAGAGACAACCTTGATGGGATGTCCCTGGAAGTAGTGGCACAGTTTCCTCGAGGCGACAAGAAGCGCTAGGAGGAGCTTCTGTTGCATGGGGTAGCGCGAGCACGCATCCCGCAGCACTGTGCTGACGTAGTACACTGGGTGTTCGACGAGGGTGAGGTCCGCTGCGGTGTCCTGTTCCGTGACGGGTCCAAGAGGCCTGGGCGCCTCGGGGGCCGTCGATGCGGCAGGGGCCTCATGAGGGTTGAGTGCTTCTGGGGCCGTCGGAGCGGCTGGGGCCTCATGAGGGTTGAGCGATTCAGGGACCGTCGGAGCGGCTGGGGCCTCATGAGGGTTGAGCGCTTCAGGGACCGTCGGAGCGGCTGGGGCCTTAGGCGCTCCGGCTTGGGGAGAAGCGGGCTCCTCGGGATCCTGTGAGCCCCTTGTTCCAGGCTTGGGGGCCCGCCGGCGCCCGTCGATGTGGCGTGTGTGCCGGCTCACTCCTTCCTGACTGCCACCAATGCAGCGCTGGCGGAGTGGGGGGTGGCAGCCAGGTATAGCAGCAGGGGCTCCTGAGGGCGAGGCGCCATCATCACTGGCGGGCTCGTGAGGTACTGCTTGAGTTCCTCGAAGGCTGCGTCCACCTCCGGGGTCCATTTGAAAGGGCCCTTCCTCTTCATGATCTTGAAGAACGGCAGGGCCCGCTCGCCGAGCTTGGAAATGAAGCGCCCCAAGGAGGTCACGCACCTCGCCAATTTCTGCATTTCCTTGAGGGTCTGGGGCGCTCTCATCTTGTTTATGGCCTTGATCTTCTCCGGGTTCGCCTTGATTCCCTAATGTGATACCAGGAAACCGAGCAGCTTGCCTGAGGGGACCCCGAAGACGCACTTCTCAGGGTTGAGTTTCAGGTTCACCTCCCTCAGGCTGGCGAATGTCTCCTCCAAGTCCCCGATTAGGGTCTTGGCCGCCTTGGACTTGACCACGATGTTGTCGACGTAGACTTCTGCATTCCTCCCGAGCTACGGCCCCAGGGCGATGTGCATCAGCCACTGGAAGGTTGCCCCGGCGTTCCGCAGCCCGAAGGGCATGCACGTGTAGCAGAATACCCCGCACGAGGTGAGGAAGGCCGTCTTCTCGACGTCCTCCACCGCCATTTTGATATGATTGTAGCCCGAGAAGGCATCCAGGAAGCATAGGAGGTCGCACTCCGCGGTGGAGTCCACGATCTGATCGATGCGCGGCAGCGGGAATGGATCTTGGGGGCAGGCTTTGTTGAGGCTCGTGAAGTCGACGCACATACACTCCTTCCCGCCTTTCTTCGGGCGACCACCGGGTTGGCCACCCACTCTGGGTAACGCACCTCCCGGATGACCCTGGCCTCCTTTAGCTTGCCGATCTCCTGGGCGATGAACGCCTGCTTCTCCTCAGCTTGCCTCCTTGCCTTTTGCTTTACCGGACGTGCGTTCGGGCACACCATGAGGTGGTGCTCGATCACGTCCCTTGGGACCCCCACCAGGTCGGAGGCGCTCCACGCGAACGTGTCCTTGTTCGCACGAAGGAAGGCCACCAACGCCTCCTCCTGATACCGAGGCAAGTCGGCGCCGATGGTGAAGGTAGGGCCAGGGTTTCCTTCGTCCACCGGCACCTGCTTCGTCTCCGCCCGACTCTGGGAGAACAATTGCCTCTTCTTCACCGGCGCGACGTCGAGGATACCCCCAGGTGAAAGCACATTTGCTCCCTTGGTGGTTTTGTAATTAATAACAACATATAAGTCATTGAACTAATGTTTCCACTAAGTATATTTCAGGAAAAGTTCAATGATAGGGATGGCAAAAGGATTGTGGAGATTCTGGAAAGACCCCAAGATGCAAGGACATGGATTGGCAAAGCTTCAAGCAAGAGGACTCTACATTTTACTTTGTGAGAAATCACTTTGAGTCCATAGGAAAGCCAATACTATTAAAAGGGGGTAAGGTTTTGTTTGGTGAACAAAATGCTCATACGTGCACAAGTGATAGTCACCAAAAACACCCACAAGCTCTTCCACAAAAGTCTGTCAAAGCCAAATATCCAAAATCGGTGCAACCCACACTTTCCACTCGGTGCCACCGATTCCCAAACTCAGACAGACCTAAGCCAAACCCTAGCCTTTCGGTGCAACCGATTCTGCTTCGGTGCCACCGAGTTTAGGTTGCCAACTTTCTGTTACGCAAATTCACAATATCGCTACCACCGAGATTGTTGGATCGGCGTCACTGAGAATGGGCAATCTGACCGTTGGTCACCTTATCGGTGCAACCGAGTTTCCTATATCGGTCTCACCGAGATTCAAAAGTTGCCACCTTTTGGTCACTTCGGTACCACCGAGATTAACACATCGGTGTCACCGAGTTGGTCATTTTGTGTGTAACGGTTGGATTTTTGGGGATGCCTATATATACCCCTTCACCACCACCTACTCGGAAGAGAAGCACTAAGAACTATTCCATACTTGCCCCATCTAGTTTTCTGAGAGAGAACCACCTACCCTTGTGTTGAGGTCAAGATCTTCCACTCCAACCATATGGATCTTGATTTCTAGCCTCCCCAAGTTGATTTCCACCAATTCCATCTCTTCTACCAAGCCAAATCTGTGAGAGAGAGATTGTGTGTTGAGGAGTCTTTCATCTTGAAGCACAAGAGCAAGGAGTTCATCATCATTGTCGAGCCTATTACCTTTTGGAGGGTGGTGCCTCCTAGATTGCTTAGGTGTCGCTTGGGAGCCTCCTACTTCATGTTGTGGAGTTGAACCAAGAAGTTTGTAAGGGCAAGGAGATCGCCTACTTCGTGAAGATCTACCCATAGTGAGGCTAGTCCTTCGTGGACGGAAGCCGTTATGGAATAGTCAAGGTTGCTACTCCGTGGACCCTTATGGGTGGAGCCCTCCGTGGACTCTCGCGACCGTTACCCTCCGTGGGTTGAAGACTCCATAAACGTGGACGTACGATAGCACCACCTATCGGAACCACGGGAAAAACATCGTGTATACAATTGCGTTTGATCTTCCAACCCTATCCTTTCTACTCATGCTTGTTGTTACTTTCCGCTGCTATACTCTTAGACTTGCATGTGTAGGGTGTACTTGACTTTCCATGAAATGCTAAAATTTTCCAACTCTAAAATTTGGGAAAAGGTAGAATTTTTATTTAGTCAAGTAGTCTAATCACCCCCCCTCTAGACGTACTTTCGGTCCTACAAGTGGTATCAGAGCTTTGGTCTCCATTGCATTGGTCTCACAACCTAGGAGAGTATGGCGTCTAGTGAGGGAAATTATCACCGTAGAGGTCCATACTTTGATGGTACTAATTTTGCTAGTTGGAAGCACAAAATGAAAATGCATATTCTTCGTCATAACCCCGCTGTTTGTGCTGTTGTTCATGTTGGCTTGCAAGGTGAATTCTTTGGTGATGGAAAGGAACCGGATCATGAAGCGACCGCGGATGAGTTGAAGATGTTACAATACAACGCTCAAGCATGTGACATTCTCTTCAACTGCCTATGCCCCGAAGAATTCAACAAAATCAGCCGTCTTGAGAATGCAAAAGAGATTTGGGATACTTTGGTTGATATGCACGAAGGAACCTAGTCCGTGAGAGAATCCAAGTTAGATGTTCTTCAAAGTCAGCTTGACAAGTTCAAGATGAAGGATGGTGAAGGAGTCGCAGAAATGTACTCTAGGCTAGCTCTCATCACCAATGAGATTGTCGGCTTAGGAAGCGCAGAAATGACCGACAAATTCATCATCAAGAAGATACTTCGAGCTTTGGATGAGAGATACGACACCGTGTGTACATTGATCGAAATGATGCCCAACTACAAAGATCTCAAGCCTACGGAAGTCATTGGAAGGATTGTTGCTCATGAGATGACACTCAAAGACAAAGAAGAGCTTCACCACAAGTCTAGCGGTGCTTACAAAGCCACAAGTGATGCTCCCGCAACTTCAAGCGACAACCTTGTCACCAATGAAGAGATAAGCCTCATGGTCAAGAAATTCAACAAGTTCTACAAGAATAGAGGCAAAGAACGAAGCTCCAACTCAAGATATGAAGAGAAGCGTTCGTCAAGTCGTGACAGCAATTGCTACAATTGTGGGAAGCCCGGACACTACTCCAATGAGTGCACGGCTCCCTACAAACGAAGAGAAGAGTCACCTCGAAGACGAAGCTCAAGAAATGAATCACCTCAAAGAGAGAGAAGGAGTAGAGATGATCGTTATGAACGAAGACCCTCAAGGAGAAGTAGGGATTCGGAGAAGAAGAACAAGTACACCAAGAGCTACACAAGAAGAAAACATCAAGCTCATGTTGGTGAATGGGTTTCCGGCTCCGACTCCGACCACTACTCCGAGATAAGCCATCACTCCGACTCCGACCATAGTCAAGATGATGGTGTTGCCGGAATTGCTCTAGTGACTACCAACTCCTATGATCTATTTGATTCACCAAACGAAGGGAGTGGAAGTTGCTTCATGGCTAAAGGCCCCAAGGTATCACACCCCGAGTATCTTGATTTCAATAGTGATGAAGATGATTTGCTTTGTGATGATGCCTTGCTCTTTGATAAAACTAGTAATGTTAGTCAAAGTGAACTTGATAATTCTCATGCTAGTCAAGATAAGTCAATTGATGATGATAAGATTAAAATAGAACAACTAACTAAAGAACTAAACACTCTTAAGTTAGCTCATGAATCTACTCTTGAAGATCAAAGAGAGCTTGTAAGAACTCATGAGAAGCTACGCTTCGAGAAGCTCAACTTGGAGCAAGAACATGAGTTTCTTAAAGCTATCAATGATGATCTCCAAAAGAAGACTTCATCTTATCTAGCCAAACGACTACTCTTGTCTACATTCATGCCTCAAGTTAAAACTAAGAAAACTAGTAACAAAGGCAAGAAAGGTTCTTCATCTAGTAGCAACAATAAAAATGCTAAACCCAATGTTGTTGCTTCTAGTAGTTCTATTGATTCCACTAATGATGATTCTCTTAGCCAAGTTACACTTGAGCAAGAAAATGCTTTATTGAAAGGAATTATAGAGAAAGGTATCTACAAGAGTCTTACCGGGTGTAAGCAATTTGAGGAAATTGTACGCAAGCACGGAGGATACCGAAAGAACCATGGTGTTGGCTACTTCAACGCTAATGGAGTTGAATGGGAAGAAGATCAATACCCCAAGCCCAAGTTTGTTCCTCAAAAGGAGAAGTATGAAAATACTCTTCCCAAGGGAACAAACGCTCAAGATGACCTTCCACCACAAGACCACAAGCTCAAGGGCAAGAACAAGCTTCAAGAGGACATTGACTCATATGAAGATGAATCTCTAGCTATGGTGGAGTGGGTTCCCAAGGCTACTTCAAGCTCAACTTCAACAAAGGCTACTTCAACACCGAGGATCCCCATCAATTTGATGTGGGTCCCCAAGAAGAAGAACTAGAGAGTTCTTAAGGGGTGACTCCACCAATGAAATTCACTCACATTCATTATTGGCAAGAATTATTTGCAATCAACATCAACTCTATGCAATAGTTCAAGGAGTCACACATTCCCTCAAAGGTAAGCAAGGCACAAGGTAATCAACAAATCAATGGACATCATTACACATGCCTTGCACTCCATGTCCATAGATATCCTTGTATTTGTCTCTTGTACATTGGGACTAACCCATGTAGGTGAGAAGAGTAAGGAAACAACAAGGATGCTCCCAACTCTTGGTGATCTTCATCAACCTTGAGCATCCACAACTACCTCACCAACATGAAGTCTTCATCGACAAAACCCAAGGTTAGTATATCCCTCTTATGGGGGGATGTCACATCAAGGGGGAGCTTTACTCTAAGACTTGAGTTAAAGCATCTCTTAGTATGTGACAACATTAAATGCTTTATGTAAAAATGGTAACCCCACTTGTGCTTAAACGATGAGTATGACCTATGATCAAGTATTCTTACTTGGCTCCTAAGTCAAATACTCATATATAGATGACTTCGTCATCGCCCAAGTGCTTGTTAGATGCTAGTGTGTATGTGCATGTTTGTCATGATTTCATTTGACATCTTATTGTGTGAGCATGTTAGTCTGCATTTATTTTCCCATTCGAGGACATCCAATTGTTGCTATTTGGCTTTTGATTTATCTTTTGCCAATTGGATGGAAAAGAATGCCTAGGACCACTCTTTAGCTATCTATGCTTTCTCACCTCATATTCCATTCATGCTGCATCACAAAATTTGAACAAGTACTTTTCGATCCCTCTGTGTGTGGAGCACTCGGAGTTCCGTATCGACAAGGACTGACCATTAAAACCTCCCAAGTGCATCTCGGTGGAACCAACCCACAATTCTCGGTCTCACTGAATGCCTAGGGTTGATCTGGTTTTCTATCTCGGTACTACCGATTCCATATTCTCGGTTACACCGAGTTACCCTGTCAGCTGACAGTTGAGGAACTCGGTGACACCGAAAACTTAGAATCGGCGTCACCGACAGTGAAGGGTATATAAGCTGTGGTCCCGACGGTTCGGAAATTCAATCTTCAATCGTCGCGCCCCAAACCCTAAGCTGTCGCAAAAAGACCCCCTGTCATCGCCCTTGTCTCCCCACGCTCCTCCGCCGCTGGGAATCTCGCCATCAACGGGCATCTTCGCCGCTGTCGCCGCCGTAGCGGATCCGTCACCAAGCTAAGGTACGGATTCGATCTTTCTTTGCGCTCCCCGTCCGAATCTTGCACATTGAAGTTATTTTATCTATATGCCACCATTTGCACGTCTTCCTATCCACGAGAAACTTCCTGTAGATTAGAGAATGATCGATTTTCTAGGGTTTACCGTCCGCCCGATGGAACTTGATGGAACCGAAGCGAACAAATCGGTGTCACCGATTTGCCTGTCTGTGCTGCTGAGAACTATCTCGGTGAAACCGAGTACTTCTTTTCGGTCTCACCGAAAAGAGTGCCAAGTTTCTGTTAAAGAGAAAGTCAGTCTCGGTAGCACCAAATTTTTTGCTTCGGCTGTACCGATTTTCAAGTGACAGAATGTAAACCTTGAAAATCTTTTGTTCAAACTTTCGAAAACCAGCCTCATTTTGTGATGACGCATCTTCTTCTGCTCCTCTATACTCTATTCACAGGGTCAGTATGTCAGATGCTGAGGATAGTTAGAATGATCTCAGAGAGCAGAGTGTTGAGATGGATTCAGGTACTAGTCCTGAGTCTAGTTCATCTTCAGATCCAGGCACTCCCAGTTCTCATGGGTTGCCCAAGGCTGCTACAAGGGCCAGGAAGAAGCTGAATTCTGATGAGGAGGATTCAGACTTTGTGCCAGATGAGATTCTTGCCAAGAAGCAAGAGACGGCTGCCAAGAAAGCTGCAAATGAAGCTACCTCTTCAAGGAGAGCTGTCAGGAAAGAGTATGCTAGCTCTGAAGCTATGAGAGCACCAGAAGATGCTAGGGAAAAAATGGCTCTTCACCTTGAGTCACCCCCGAAGAACTCTTTGCCTAAGAAGTCAGGGGAGAAGAAGAGAGCTAGGAAGAGGATTGTCTATGTCACTGGCAGGCCTACCTCTATGTTTGAGGATCCTGAGGAGACTGCTGGTGCTACTGCTGAGGAGGAGGAAGAACATGTTGAGAAGGCCCCTCCCAAGAAGAAAAAGAAGCTTATGGCAGATGCTATGCCAAAGACAGGCACATCCAAGAGCACCAAGTCTGCTCCAAAGAAGGCTGCTGCTGAAAAGCCCAAGAGATTGTCAAGGCAAATTCCAGCTTCTGAAAAGAACAAGGGAACTACCTCCAGAGTTGAGGACGAAGATGCTCTGTCTGCTTTGATGAAGCTTAGACCACACCTTCCAGTACATAATGCCATCTATCCACTTGCTGAAGACATGAAGAAGAGGAAGGATTCAGGTTTGAGGGAATGGAGAGCAGCTGATCCATATGCCCAAAGGAGGAAAACAGCTGTGGACTACAGATTCTATACCAAAGAGCAACAGGATTTCTATGAAACTGTGCTATTTGACAAGAGTCCAGTTGTGAGTGACATGAGATATGTGGATTGGAAATTCATTAAGGAGAATGAAGACTATTTTCCAAGTGTCCAAGACAATTTCCACTACATTGGTTTGGATGAGTTTGTTGGCAGAGAGTTTACTGCTTGGAATGATGAGATGATCATGCAATTCTACTCCACTGCACATTTCTATGGAGATGGTAGGATTGTATGGATGACTGAAGGTGCAAGATATGAGTCCACTATTGATGAATGGGCTGCAATCTTGGGAGTTCCAGAGGTACAGGATGGTGACTTGGATGTCTACTCAGAATCCAAGGAGAGCCACAATGCTATGGCCAATATGTACAATGAGATCCCTGCTGCTCATGTGAAGTCCCACAAGCTAGGATCCATCTACTTTCTCCAGGCTGGCCTTCGTACCATGAACACTATTCTGAGGCATACTTTGATGCCCAAGTTAGGAGATGACAAGATGATCCGAGGCTACTCCATCAACATGCTGATCCATCTTGACAGACACACCAGGATTAGGGTCATGGACTTAATTGTTGAGACAGTTAAGAGGGTTGTTGCTGATCAGAGCGCTGTTGTTGCTATGCACCCTATATCCAGATGCTCATAAATTCCAAGTTGGAGAAGCACATCTTTGCTTTGGACAGACCCCACTTGCCCCTACAGCCAGATCTCGAGGACAATGTTGTGGTGATGGATCCAGAACATCCCACATCAGCTGCAGCTCAGGCAGAGGCAGAGGCAGCTAGAGCCACTAGTGCTCAAGTCCCTAGATCTAGGAACGAGCAAATGGATCTCTTGATCTCATCAGTTCAGGGCATGCAGAAGGACATTAAGGACATTTTGGACAACCAAAATAGTTTAGTCAGGATCTTTGAAAATAGGATCAAGACCCTTAATGACAAGGTGGATGGGCTGACTAAGACAGTGAATGAGCTCAAGAAGGAAGTTGACTCAGTGCCTCTTCCTCATTCTTCAGATGATAATGAGGATGGATCACCTCTCAGGCCAAGCACACAGTTCACTACTCAGGCCAGATCAGCCACCGTGCCAGCTCCAGATTTGAGGCCCTCTTCATCAGCTCCTGCTGCTATCACCTCAGCTCCTGCTCCATCAGTTCCAGTTCCTCCAGTTGCCACACCAACTCCATCCACGACATCTGCAGAGATCTTCGCCGATGCTGTTCTCTCGACTCCTTCATCAACAACCGGAGGAGATCAGCCCAAGAACGTTTAGATATATGCCTTTGAACTTTTTGGTAACTTGTTGCCAAAGGGGGAGAAGTGTATATAGATCTTTAGGCTTCGAGCGAGAGATTGTTTGGTTTTTACTGCTTTTTCAAAACATATTTGATCTTTGGTTGCTTGTGTTTTGATCATACGCTTATGTGTGTTGTGCTACTATTTCCTATCATCTTAATGCTTATGAGATGATCATTATCTTTGCTTGATTGTGTTGTGCTATGTTGTTAACTCTTATTATTCTCGCACACCACCAAGTTTTATGTGACATGGAAGAAGTGCCCCATGTACCTAATCGATTGTGCATTTGCATTCAAACGCAAATCTAAAATAATGCACAAATTTCGGGGGAGCTCTTGCTTATCACATACTTCTCAAAGCGACGATTATATTCATTGATTATATCCTTGTCGAAGCTTTGATCTATATGTTGTCATCAATTACCAAAAAGGGGGAGATTGAAAGCACATTTCCTCCCTTGGTGGTTTTGGAATTAATAACAACATATATGTCATTGAACTAATGTTTCCACTAAGTATATTTCAGGAAAAGTTCAATGATAGGGATGGCAAAAGGATTGTGGAGATTGTGGAAATACCCCAAGATGCAAGGACATGGATTGGCAAAGCTTCAAGCAAGAGGACTCTACATTTTACTTTGTGAGAAATCACTTTGAGTCCATAGGAAAGCCAATACTATTAAAAGGGGGTAAGGTTTTGTTTGGTGAACAAAATGCTCATACGTGCACAAGTGATAGTCACCAAAAACACCCACAAGCTCTTCCACAAAAGTCTGTCAAAGCCAAATATCCAAATTCGGTGCAACCAACACTTTCCACTCGGTGCCACCGATTCCCAAACTCAGACAGACTTAAGCCAAACCCTAGCCTTTCGGTGCAACCGACTCTGCTTCGGTGCCACCGAGTTTAGGTTGCCAACTTTTTGTTACGCAAATTCACAATATCGCTACCACCGAGATTGTTGGATCGGCATCACCGAGAATGGGCAATCTGACCGTTGGTTACCTTATCGGTGCAACCGAGTTTCCTATATCGGTCTCACCGAGATTCAAAAGTTGCCACCTTTTGGTCACTTCGGTTCCACCGAGATTAACACATCGGTGTCACTGATATGGTCATTTTGTGTGTAACGGTTGGATTTTTGGGGATGCCTATATATACCCCTTCACCACCACCTACTCGGAAGAGAAGCACTCTGAACTATTCCATACTTGCCTCATCCAGTTTTCTAAGAGAGAACCACCTACCCTTGTGTTGAGGTCAAGATCTTCCACTCCAACCATATGGATCTTGATTTCTAGCCTCCCCAAGTTGCTTTCCACCAATCCCATCTCTTCTACCAAGCCAAATCTGTGAGAGAGTGATTGTGTGTTGAGGAGTCTATCATCTTGAAGCACAAGAGCAAGGAGTTCATCATCATTGCCGAGCCTATTACCTTTTGGAGGGTGGTGCCTCCTAGATCGGTTAGGTGTCGCTTGGGAGCCTCCTACTTCGTGTTGTGGAGTTGAACCAAGAAGTTTATAAGGGCAAGGAGATCGCCTACTTCGTGAAGATCTACCCATAGTGAGGCTAGTCCTTCGTGGATGGAAGCCGTTATGGAATAGTCAAGGTTGCTACTTCGTGGACCCTTATGGGTGGAGCCCTCCGTGGACTCTCGCGACCGTTACCCTCCGTGGGTTGAAGACTCCATAAACATGGACGTACGATAGCACCACCTATCGGAACCACGGGAAAAATCATCGTGTATACAATTGCGTTTGATCTTCCAACCCTATCCTTCTACTCATGCTTGTTGTTACTTTCCGCTGCTATACTCTTAGACTTGCATGTGTAGGGTGTACTTGACTTGCCATGAAATGCTAAAATTGGCCAACTCTAAAATTTGGGAAAAGGTAGAATTTTTATTTAGTCAAGTAGTCTAATCACCCCCCTCAAGACATACTTTCGGTCCTACACCAGGGTCCTCCGCGACCTGCGCGGTGTCCCCGGCACTGGTGCGCACCACAGCCGCCATTTTGTAGGAGAGCTTGAGCACGTGGGACGCGTCCTTGACATCCCCCATGACGGTGAGGATGCCGCCGCTCCTGGGCATCTTGATGACGTTGTAGCCTGGGTGCGTTGCCGCCATGAACTGGGCGCGGGCGGGGTATGCAAGTATCGCGTTGTACGGGAGGTGGATGTGGGCAACATCGAAATTGATCTACTCGATGCGGAAGTTGGAGCGGGTGCCGAAGGTGACGGGGAGGCGCACCCGCCCCACGGGGGCGACGGATCCGCCGACCACCCCAGAGAAGGGCCTTGAAGGCGCGAGTTGGTCACGGGGTAGCTGCAGCGCGTCGAAGGCCTCCACGGAGATGACGTTGAGGCCGGCGCCACCGTCTAAGAGGGTCCTGGAGACGGCCACGCCGCGTATGGTTGGCGTGCACATCATGGGGAGCGTTCCAGCGGCTGCCGTCGTCTTGGGGTGGTTGTCGGTGCCGAAGGTGATGTCGGTCTCCGGCCACGCGCGGTGCGGCGTGGGCTCTGGCCGCGGCCGAACCGCTCCTACGTGGCGTAGGAACCGCTTGACTTGGCGGCCGGAGGACGGCGCCTGCGACCCACCGAGGATGCAAGCGACCACGGGGCCGGCCCTGCGCGTCCCGGCGCCATCGCGCGCCAGGGGCCGGCCGGCGTCGGGGATCTCGTCTGCCATGGAGTTGCTGAACCGAGGCTCGCCTGTCGCCGCGAGCGGGGAAGCTCCGACACGCCCCCTACCTGGCGCGCCAAATGTCGGATGTAGGGCTCTGCAAAACCCTCAAGGTTCGAAAACAGGGGCGAGTGCGAAGATTCCCCTGCAGCTTCGCCCTACCCAGCTCACTACTCGATGGCTAAGACGACGAACTCGCGCGATGACAAGGAAGAAGATGAACACGGTGGTTTACCCAGGTTCGGGCCGCTGCGAAGCGTAATACCTTACTCCTGCTTTGGTGGATTGCCTCTCATGGAGGTATGGTGTATGAACTAGTACAAGGTTGAGGAGCCTCGCGAGGGCGTCCCCGAGGTGTTCTCGGCTCTCTGCTAGCTCTGCGGTGGATCGGATGAATCGACTGGTTTTCGGTCCCTTCTCTACGGTGCAGCTTAGCTTCTATATATAGCGGTGACCCGGGTCCTCTTCCCTTATCGTAATGGCGGGAAGGGATCCCACAACGGCCAAATTTGAAGGGGGCAGGAGTACATCCCGCCCTGTCCAAAGGCGGTCTTCGCCTGCAAAGCAGCTGTCGATGATGCAGAGGTGGGCTCGGCGATGACATCCGTCCTGCAGGGCTCGTGGTCGTGGTCTTCTTGCACCGGAATGGAAACCTTTGGGAGATGCTTTGGGAACCCGCGTACGTTCTTTACCCCTTCGCACCAAAGGGGGAAACTGCTACGCCTGGAGTGCTGGCGCCCGCCTGTCCGTCCTTGCGTCACCCTTGACTCCTGAGGCCGGGTCTTGCATAGAGATCTCCACCGCTCCGGGGGGGGTGGGGCTGGGGAGGCCCATCCTTTGTCGGTCTTGATGCTAATCCTCCTCGCGAGCCTAGGGTCCTCGCGAGGGCCTTGTCTTGAGAGGGGCTGCGTCTGGTTGTGCTTGGCTGAGGAAGTGGGCCATGCCCTGGGCCGCAAGCAGGCAGGTCTGGGTACCCCCGTTCCCAGAGCGCCGACAGTTTCACCGAAAAGAATGACTCGGTCACACCGAGAAAGTTCTCAGAGCCCTAAAAACTAAATCGGTCGTACCGATTCTTTCCACTCGGTGATAACGAAATGCAGGTT
Source organism: Elymus sibiricus (assembly GCA_039707655.1). Lineage (NCBI taxonomy): Eukaryota > Viridiplantae > Streptophyta > Magnoliopsida > Poales > Poaceae > Elymus > Elymus sibiricus. Next base: position 221,986,975 of record CM077665.1, read on the forward strand.
GCAGAACCCTAAACCTAAATTTTCTCGTTCTGGTAATCTACGGGATTTGTTTAGAGGATGGAGACAGTGCAATCCAAGGAAAGATAATGGGCGAAACCAAATGCGCAAGAATCAGAATCAATGAGCGCAAAAGGGGCGAGATCTTTACCCTAACTTGGTGAAGATCTCCTATGGCGGCGATGGCAGAGAAGATTTCCGTCGATGGCGAGGAACTCCAGTGGCGAGGGCACATGAATATGAAGTGACAATGTCCATTGACATGAGCACGGCAGCAGGGGTTTGTGGAGGATGACGATTGAAGATTGAATTTCAAAAATCAGGTCCGTTGGATATTTATATCCCCTTACTATCAGTGACACTGATTGAAACATTTTGGTGCCACCGAGTTTCTTAACTGCCAGGCGACAGTGAAACTCGGTGAGACCGAGATGGAGAAATCGGTGGTACAGAGGACAAAAACCAGATCAAGCCTAGTGGTTCGGTGGAACCGAGATTGTGGAATTGGTTACACCGAGTTGCACATGGGAGGTTTTGGAAGTCAGCTCTTATCAAAACGGAACTCCGAGTGCTCCTCACACATAGGGTTGGAAAAGTGCTTGCTCAAATTTTGTGATGAAGCATGAATAGAATTTGAAACGAGAAAGCATAGATAGCTAGAGGAGGGTACTTAGGCATTCTTGTATATCCAATTGGCCAAAGAAAATTAAATCCAAATAACAACAATTGGATATCCTCGAATGAGAAAAGATATGCATACCAACATGCTCACACATAAAGATGTCAATAGAAATCATGGCTAACATGCTCAACTACTCTAGTATCTACTAAGCACTTTGGCGATGATGGAGTAATCTATATATGAGTATATTGACTTAGGATCCAAGTAAGAATACTTGATCATAGGTCATACTCATCGTTTAAGCACAAGTGGGGTTACCACTTTTACATAAAGCATTTAATGTCGTCACATCTTATGAGATGCTTTAACTCAAGTCTTAGAGTAAAGCTCCCCCCTTGATGTGACATCCCCCCTAAGGGGGACAAACTAACCTTGGGTTTTGTCGATGGAGACTTCATGTAGGTGATGTAGTGGTGGATGCTCATTGTTGATGAAGATCATCTTGAGTTGGGAGCAATCCTTGTTGTTTCGTACTCTTCTCACCTACACGGGTTAGTCCCATACAAGGAACAAATACAAGGATATCTATGGACATGGAATGAAGCACATTTAGATGATGTCCATTGATTCTTTAATTACCTTGTCCATTGCTCACCTATGAGGGAATGTGTGACTCCTTGAACTATTGCATAAGGTTGGAGTTGATTGCAAATAGTCCATGCCAAAAATGAATGTGAGTGAATTTGTTGGTGGAGTCACCCCTCAAGAACTTCTCTAGTTCTTCTTCTTTGGGACCCTCATCCACTTGATGGGGATCCTTGGAGTTGAAGTAGCACTTGTTGAAGTAGAGCTTGTAGTATCCTTGGGAACCCACTTGACGATGGCTTGGGATTCATCTTCAAATGTGTCAATATCTTCTTGAAGCTTGTCCTTGCCCTTGAGCTTGTGGTCTTGTGGTGGAAGGTCATCTTGATCTTTTGTTCCCTTGAGGATAGTATGATCATACTTCTCCCTTTGAGGAACAAGCTTTGTCTTGGGGTATTGACCTTCTTCCCATTCAACTCCATTGCCGTTGAAGTAGCCAATGCCATGGTTCTTCCGGTATCCTCCATGCTTGCGTACAATCTCCTCAAATTGCTTACATCCAGCAAGACTTTTGTAGACACCTTTCTCTATAATCCCTTTCAATAAATCGTTTTCTTGCTCAAGTGTAACTTGGCTAAGAGAACTATTAGTGGAATCAATAGATCTACTAGAAGCAACATTATTGGATTTAACATTAGTATTGTTGCTACTAGATGAAGAACCTTTCTTGCCTTTGTTACTAGTTTGCTTAAATTTATCTTGTGGAACAAATGTGGACAAGAGTAGTCGTTTAGCAAGATAAGAAGAACTCTTCTTTCGAAGATCGTCATTGATAGCTTTAAGAAACTCATGCTCTTGCTCTAAGTTTAGCTTCTCGAAGCGTAGCTTCTCATACTTCTCCTTTTGAGGAACAAACTTGGGCTTGGGGTATTGACCTTCTTCCCATTCAACTCCATTTGCGTTGAAGGAGCCAACATCATGGTTCTTTCGGTATCCTCCATGCTTGCGTACAATTTCCTCAAATTGCTTACAACCGGCAAGACTCTTGTAGATACCTTTCTCTATAATTCCTTTCAATAAAGCATTTTCTTGCTCAAGTGTAACTTGGCTAAGAGAATCATCATTAGTGGAATCAATAGAACTACTAGAAGCAACATCATTAGGTTTAGCATTTTTATTGTTGCTACTAGATGAAGAACCTTTCTTGCCTTTGTTACTAGTTTGTTTAGATTTAACTTGAGGCATGAATGTAGACAAGAGTAGTCGTTTGGCTAGATAAGATGAAGTCTTCTTTTGGAGATCGTCATTGATAGCTTTAAGAAACTCATGCTCTTGCTCCAAATTGAGCTTCTCGAAGCGTAGCTTCTCATGAGTTATTACAAGCTCTCTATGATCTTCAAGAGTAGATTCATGAGCTAACTTAAGAGTGTTTAGTTCTTTAGTTAGTTGTTCTATTTTCATCTTATCATCATCAATTGACTTATCTTGACTAGCATGAGAATTATCAAGTTAATTTTGACTAACAACACTAGTTTTATCAAAGAGCAAGTCATCATCTCCTAGTAAATCATCCTCATCACTATCGAAGTCCATATATTCGGGGTGTGATACCTTGGGGCCTTTAGCTATGAAGCAACTTCCACTTCCCTCATTTGGTGAATCAAATATATCATAGGACTTGGAGGTTATGAGTTCTAATCCGGCAACACCTTCATCGTCACTATAGTCGGAGTTGGAGTGGTAGCTTCTCTCGGATTGGTTATCGGAATCGGAGCCGGAAACCCATTCACCAACATGAGCTTGATGTCTTCTTCTTGTGTAGCTCTTGGTGTACTTGTCCTTCTTCTCCGAGTCCTTTCTTCTCTGGGAGGGTCTTCATTCATAGCGATCTTCTCTACTCGTTCTCTCTCTACGAGGTGATTCATCTCTTGAGCTTCGTCTTCTAGGTGACTCTTCTCTTCTTTTGTGGTGGGCCGTGCACTCATTGGAATAGTGTCCGGGCCTTCCACAATTATAACAATCCGGTCACGACTAGAGGAATGCTTCTCTTCATATCTTGAATTGGAGCTTCTCTCTTTGCCTCTACTCTTGTAGAACTTGTTGAATTTCTTGACCATGAGGCTTATTTCTTCATTGGTAACAAGGTTGTCACTTGAAGTAGCGGGAGTGTCACTTGTAGCTTTGTATCCATCGCTTGACTTGGTGTGAAGTTCTTCTTTGTCCTTGAGTGACATCTCATGAGCAACAATCCTTCCAATGACTTTCGTAGGCTTGAGATCTTTGTAGTTTGGCATCATTTGAATCAATGAGCACAAGGTGTCCTACTTTCCATCCAAGGCTCTAAGGATCTTCTTGATGATGAATTTGTCGGTCATCTCTTCACGTCCTAAGCCGGCAATCTCATTTGTGTTGAGAGCAAGCCTAGAGTACATTTCCGCGACTCCTTCACCATCCTTCATCTTGAACTTGTCAAGTTGACTTTGTAGCACATCCAACTTAGATTCCCTGGCGGATTCGTTACCTTCATGCATATCAACTAAGTATCCCAAATTTCCTTTGCATTCTCAAAACGGCTTATCTTATTGAACTCTTCGGGGCATAAGCAGTTGAATAGAATGTCACATGCTTGAGAGTTGTATTGCAACATCTTCAATTCTTCCGCGGTCGCTTCACGATCCGGTTCCTTCACATCTCCAAAGAATTCACCTTGCAAGCCAATACGAACAACAGCCCAAACGATGGGGTTATGACCAAGAATATGCATTTTCATTTTGTGCTTCCAACTAGCAAAGTTTGTACCATCAAAAATATGGACCTCTATGATGATAACTTCCCTCACTAGACGCCATACTCTCCTAGGTTGTGAAACCAATGCAATGGAGACCAATGCTCTTATACCACTTGTAGGACCCGAAGTATGTCTAGAGGGGGGGGTGATTAGACTACTTGACCAATTAAAAATCTAGCCTTTTCCCAATTTTAAATGTTGGCAAGTTTTAGCAATTGTAGCAAGTCAAGTACACCCTACACATGCAAGTCTAAGAGTATAGCAATGGAAAGTAAAGACATGCACATGCAAGTAAAGGTAGGGAGAGGAGAATCAAACGCAATTGATGACACAAAGATTTTTCTCGTGGTTCCGATAGGTGGTGCTATCGTATGTCCACACTGATGGAGACTTCGACCCACGAAGGGTAGCGGTCGCGAGAGTCCATGGAGGGCTCCACCTGTTAGGGTCCACAAAGTAGCAACCTCGTCTATTCCATCACGTCTTCCGTCCATGAAGGACTAGCCTCACTATGGGTAGATGTTCACGAAGTAGGCGATCTCCTTGCCCGTACAAACTTCTTGGTTTAATTCCACAACACGAAGAAGGAGGCTCCCAAGCGACACCTAACCAGTCTAGGAGGCACCACCCTCCAAAAGGTAATAGATGTGGTAACAATGATGAAGTCCTTCCTCTTGTGCTTCAAAAGATAGTCTCCTCAATACACAATCACTCTCTCACAGATTTGGCTTGGTAGAAGAGGTTGATTGGGTGGAAAGCAACTTGGGGAGGCGAGAAATCAAGATTCATATGGTTGGAGTGGAATGTCTTGATCTCAACACATGAGTGGGTGGTTCTCTCTCAGAAAAATGGAGAGGGCAAGTGTAAGTGTGTTCTATGTGCTTTTTCTACGAATGAGAGGTGGTGGAGGGGTATATATATGCATCTCCAAAAATCCAACCGTTACAACATTATTGCCCAACTTGGTGACACCGGTCCAAAAACTTGGTTGTACCGATTAGTGCAAAATGTGGCAACTATCTGCTTTTTGGTGAGACCGATATAGAAATCTTGGTGGTACCGATTCTTGAAAATGTCTAGCGAGAGAGTTGGTCCAAAACTCGATGATACCAATTCTCAAAACTCGGTGGTGCCGATTCTTGAAAATGGCTAATGAGAGAGGTTGTCCAAAACTCGGTAAGACCAATTCTCAAAACTTGGTGGTACCGAGACCTTAGGGTTTAGCATGGGAATCTGTCTAAGTGAAACTCGGTAGGTCCGAATGGAAATTGGTGGTGGCACTGATTTTTAAATATTTGGTTTTGGACATAGATTTTGTGGGAGAATTTCGTGTGTAATTTTTTGGTGGATAATCACTAAGGACTTGAGCAACTAGATCATCATAGACACCTTATCCCCTTTTAATAATATTGGCTTTCCTATGGACTCAAGAGTGATTTCTCACGAAATGTAAAATGTAGAGTCTTCAATCTTGTTGCCAATAGATGTTCCTTGCATCTAGGAGATCTCCTCACAATCCTTTTGCAAATCCATTCATTGAACTTTCCTGAAATATACTTGGTGGAAACATTAGTCCAATGAAATATATGTTGTTATTAATTACCAAAACCACCTAGGGAGAAGTTGTGCTTTAAGTGTTGCGGGTAGCTTGATTTGGTGTCGTTCCGAGTGACCAAAGAACCGTCGACAACTCATCAATCCAGCACCTCCCACACTTGTGTAGGTTCTCAAATGTACTTGTCTTGAGCCCACACAACACTTCCGCATTTTCTCTTTCCACTTGGACATTGCTTCTTGGATGAGCGATAAATGCAAAACAGATCTTGCTTCCAAGGGTCTGGCAATACTACATGAAGGTGTGGCTTGTGAATTGTGTGTCGTTGTCGGTGATAATCCTGTTGGGTACTCCAAAACGGCAAACAATTCCCTTAAAGAACTTGATTGCTGACTATGATGTCACTTTTCTTACCGGCTCAACCTCTGGCTACTTCGTGAACTTGTCGATTGCAACGTACAAGAACTCAAAGCCCCGGTAGCACGGGGGAAAAGGCGGACAATGTCGATCCCCCCGACCGAGACGGGCCAGGAAAGAGGTCTCGTTTGGAGGGCCTGAGCTGGTTGATGTATCTGCTTGGCGTGGAATTGACATGCTTCACATCTTGTTACCACAACCACTGCATCTTGAAGGGTTGTCGGCCAGTAGAAACCTTGCCGGAATACCTTGCCGACAAGAGCACGAGACCCACACCCCTTCATGTATCTCCGCCAACAGCTTCTGTACATCTTCCCGCGAAATACACTTCATTTTACCCCGTTCTGTCACTTTTTGTGCAATATGATGTCCACAAATTGATACATAGCTGACTGCCGGCTACTCTCTCAGCTTCTTGTTGCTCTTCAGGAAGTTCCCCTGTTTGAAGGTATTGGACTATTTGTTGTGACCATGCTAGAGCCTGCGTCTCAACGACAAGGACTAAAGGCATTTCCTCTGTCGTGGAGCGCTTGCTTCAACGACAAGGGCCTCAGGCCTTGCCGGAGTTTGTGCTCACCGGCTGGCGTTGCATTGCTTCTGGCAACCTTCTTGCCAACAGCTTCCGGGAGCTCTGCCGGAAAGTAGTCACTAGATCTAGCTTTTCTTTTCTTTGATTGCCACAATGATGGTGCAACATAAGGTTGATTCAGTTGCAGCACAAAAGTTCCTGGTTCCACATGTAGCTTCTGGGCGGCATGCTTGGACATGTCATCAGAATGCTATTCTCTGCACGAGGAACGTGCTCTGTTTGCAGACCGTCAAAGTGCTCTTACAACTTCCTCACTTCATCTACATATGCTTTCATCAAAGGTCTTTGGTAATCCTTGTTGACTTGCCGCACAACTAACTATGAGTCACCTCAGATGATCAGCTTCATAATGCCAAGATCAAATACAATGTGCAGTCCGGCAAGGAATCCTTCATACTCGGCAGTGTTGTTGGTGGCTTTCTCCAGCGAAAAGTGCATCCAAACTACGTATTTGGGGTGATCTCCGGTGGGTGCGACAGGAAGCACTCCGGCACCGGTGCCTTGCAGCGAAAAGGCCCTATCAAAGCACATAACCCACTCTTGGTTTGTTTTGTTGCCGGGGAGAGAACTTTCTTGTATTTCTTCGTCTTGCGTTGGTGTCCATTTTGCAATGAACTCCACCAAGGCCCTGCTTTGAATAGTTGATGTGCTTTCAAAACTCAAATCAAAACTGGCCAGCTCCAACGCCCACTCTACTATCCTATCGGTTGCTTCTAGATTCCTTAAGATGTGCTGCAAAGGAAAGCGAGTGACAACAGTGATATGGTGTGCTTGGAAATAGTGGCGTAGCTTCTGGAGGCCACGTGGAGGCCAAAAAGCAACTTCTACACACCAGAGTATCTTGACCTAGCTCCCTGCAGGAGAGAACTGACAAAATAAACTGGGTGCTACACCATCTTCTTCTTCTGCGCAATTTGTTGATCTGCTTCTTGGGATGTACTTGTGTTGGCGGTAGCCTGGCTTGCCGAAGAAGACTCTGGCTTTTCGACTGTCGGCTCTGGGGTTGCTGCCTCTTCTTCGTTTGCTTTCCTCTCTGCCACTAGTGTAGCACTAACCACTTGATTTGTTGCCGCCAGATACAGCAACAACGGCTCTTGCAGCCTAGGCATAACTAGTATGGACATTGAGGACAAGTACTTCTTCAAATCTTACGGCAAAGCACGCTCAGCAGACTTAGAAATAAACCTGCTCAAAGTGGCAACACAACCCGCCAAGCGGCGCACATCCTTGACATGCTTCGGTGCTTCCAACTGCTCAATAGCTGTGATCTTGTCAGGTTTGGCTTCAACTCCACATTGAGAAACAAAGAACCCAAGAATCTTGCCAGATGGGATGCCAAACACACACTTCTCGGGGTTTAGCTTCAAGCTGATCTTGTGCAAGTTCGCAAATGTCTCTTCTATATCTTGAACTAGTGTTGCTTTGTCCTTGGTCTTGACTACTATATCATGCATATATGCTTCCACATTCCTGTGCAGCTGGGGCTCAAAACCAATTTGCACAGCTCTTGCAAATGTTGAACCAACACTTTTTAATCCGAAAGGCATACACTTCGTCTTCCTTGGCCATAAAAATTGATGGTAACCAGAGTAGGCGTCAAGAATGGAGACGAGCTCGCAGCCGACAGTAGAGTCCACTATCTGATCAATGCGTGGCAAGGGAAAGAGATCTTTTCGACAAGCTTTATTAAAATCAGTAAAGTCGATACAAAACCTCCACTTTCCGTTTGCCTTCTGCACAACAATAGGATTTGCCAATAAGGTTGGGTGTATCACTCCCGTGGTCAGGATTGCTACTTCCAATTCTTGATTTCTTCGGCAATGAACTCCTGTCGCTCTAAAGCTTGTTTCCTAACCTTCTGCTTGACGGGGCGTGTATGGGGGCAAACGGCAAGGTGGTGCTCAATCACCTCCTTGGGAACACCAAGGATGTCCGATGGCTGCCAGGCAAACACATCAATAATCACCCATAGGAAAGAGACGAGCGCGCTTTTCTATTTGTCATCAAGGGTGGCACTTACGGTGAAAGTGTTGCCCTTGCCAGCCTCCAATGTAGCCACTTGATCCATTGCAGGTGGGGCGGTCTTGGATTTCTTGCTCTTGGCGGCAGAGCTCTCTGGAACGTACTCAACGGGTGTGCCGCACTTTGTAGTGCGCTTCCCGGAGTCCTTGCCAGAGGTCTTGCCGTTCTTCATCTCCCCGGGAGCTTTGTCGTCAACAGCAAGAGCCATGTGGCTGATGCTGCCACTGCCTCTCGGTAGAGCTTGTCGACGCAGAAGATTGTGTCTTTCTTGTCAGAGTGGATGGTGATGACGTGCATTGGCCCTGGCAACTTTGTTGGGCCAATGGGACAAGGGGTACCTAGGCCCGTCTGCCTGAGGCCCACGTCATGACGCGGGGTCTGGGCCCAGTGTTGCCTGTCCAGAGGGCGTCGTGAAGAGGGCCCTCATGGGGCCCCCGCCTCATGAGGCAATTGGCCTGAGGCACCCCCGCGAGCCTCACGAAGACACCCTCGTGAGGTCGCCTCTCAGGGGTGCACCCCGGGGGCCTCGTGGGGCGCATAGGTCAAAGGCGGCTCAACGGGGTCGCGCAGCCCGTCCCGTTCCAAGGGCAGTGTGCGCCCTGCCAAGCATCGTGCGGAGCCACAATAGGGGGGATATAGTAGGAAGACTTTCCTCTTTGGTGCTAAGGGAGCAGGGCCAGCCCGCTGGTTCACAAAGCGCCACCAAATGTTTTCCGTTTGGTGTTAGGCAGCCAAGGATGGGAGCTCGCCAGGATGGAGGCTTTGACACGCGAAGACCACTTCTGTTAGGATACACTGCAATCATGTCCCCCTTCAAACTGGCGCTTGTGGCAACCCTTCCCGCCTGATATTTTGGGGGAAGAGGACCGAAGCCAGGATAAAAAGGGGGAAGGCAACAACGATGAGGGCGAAGCCATCTATATTCACTCTCACCCGTGAGAAATCCAGACAAGCAGGAGTAGGGTACTGCACCGCAAGGTGGCCCTAACTCGGGTAAACCACCGCGTTCTTTGTTCTTCCCCCAAGATCAAGCACGCCGGAGCACCGCCTTAGGTTAGTGAGAGAGAGCGAGGTTGGAGAGCCGGCACACCCTAGAGTTCGAACCTCTCTTGGGTCTCGGGAGCCCTGATTCCGACATTTGGCACGCCAGGTAGGTGTGCGTCGCCGCTCTTCAGCTCCGTTTCGTCTCCACCTTTGCTGACCCCATGGCTGAAGCCCGTCGTGTGCGCGCTGAGAGCCGAGCAGCCCGCGTTGGACAGACTGTGCCCGCGGGTCATGACGGCCACCGCCACTTTGCCGGTGCCGAAGCCGCCGCCTCCATCGACCCTGCTGCACGCGAGGAACAGGACTCCTCCATGCACCATTCCGTGTAGAGGGACGGCCGCACTGCCACGACCTCCTCCTCCCACGCTCGCCTTGAGCACGTGAACGCGCAGGCTGCACTGCTCATGGCACGCGAGTGCTACGTTACCGTCCGGCAGACGCCGGCTACGATGCCTGGCTGGGCCACATCACCGAACTCGTCACCGCCGCCGGAGAAGCCCTGACACCCTCTCGTTCGCTCCACCCCCACCGTCTCAAGCTGGGGACGTGGCACACGGGGTGCCGCCACCGCCTCCCCTGCGCGATGAGCCGGCCGAGCCTCGCGCGACGCACGCCCGTGTGACCCGACCCACGAGGCGCCTCCACCGGCCCAGGACGAGGCAAGTTGTCAAATCATCCGCCGCGCGCCGCCTGACGCGCGTGTGATCCTCGAGCAGCAGCGCCAACGCCAAGACAGGATCATCTAGGATGTTGCGGCCGTTGGACGCCAGAACCGAGTCGCCCTCATGCACGACGTTCCCACCAGCACGGTGGGCTGCCGAGCATTCACTCGTGCGCTGTGGAGGGTGGTTTGGCCCGTTAAGTTCAAGCCTGAGCTGCCCCCGCTCTACAATGGAGTCCCTGACCCCACGGAGTTCCTCCAGCTCTACGCGCTAAGCATCGAAGCGGTGAACGACGATGAAAAGGTCATGGGGAATTGGTTCCCCATGGCCCTCAAGGATAGCGCGCGCTCCTGGCTCATGAACATGCCGAGGAGTCAATCTCTTCTTAGAGCAAGCTTTGCGAGCTGTTCGTCGCCAAATTCAAGGGCACGCATGACCACCCGCTCTCCGTCAACGACCTGCGACACGTGAAGCAGCGCCCCGGAGAGACCTTGCGCAAGTACATCCAACGTTTCAGCCAGGTGCGCAACAAGATCCCGCGCGCCTTGGACGAAGCATCATCACGGCGTTCACCAGTGGCGTCAAGGATGTCCGGATATGTGAAAAGCTTGCCATCAACGACGGACTCAGCTCAGCTCTGGAGCTCTTCAACATCACTGACAAATGCGCCAAGGCCGAGGAGGGTCGCCTCTTTATCCATGACGACCCCGACGCCGCGCCAGACGATGGCAAGGCGAAGGCCAAAGAAGTCAAACGCAAGGGCCCGACCGTTCTCGTGGCAGAACCTGAGCAGAAGCGCGGCTGCGACCGCGATGCGCCCGAGAAGGACCGTCGTTCGTTCTGCATCTACCACGAAATGCACACGCATAACACCGAAGACTGCCAGGAGCTCAAGTCCCTCCGCGACGAGCGTGTCGGGCAACGCCTGGAGCGCAGCGATCGCAGCACCGGCTGCGGAAGCGGTCGCAGCGGAGGCAGGTGGCACAGTCATGGCTGTAATCCTCGCCAAGGCTGGCGCGAGCAGCCTCGCGAGGACAACTGGCATGGTCAGCCTCATGAGGACGCCTGGCGTAAGCAACCTCGTGAGGCGCGCCCTTAGGACAACACTGCTCTTCCGCTGTTGCCTCCACCACCCAAAAGGAGTGAAAACGCCCAGCGGGACGAGGGGGCCGGGGGCTATCAGGAGCCTGGCACGATCGCTTGTATCCTCGGCGGAGCACACACCCTGGCGTCCCACCGTCTGTTCAAGTAGTTCTCTCGCGAGGTGAACGCTGCCCTCCCGAAGCCAGAGGCCACGCGACCCCTCAAGTGATTGCAGTATGCCATCTGCTTTGATGCCAGGGACGGCCCCAAGTCCACGGTAGCTGCGGGCGCCCTCCCCATGCTGTGCACCCCCACCATCAGCAACATTATGGTCACCAAGACCCTCAACGATGGAGGCACGGGCCTCAACGTGCTCTCCGTGGAAACTTTTGAGATGCTCCAGGTGCCTTACGACCAGCTGATGCCTACGAGGCCATTCTCTGGGATGAAAGAAGGCTCCACCGTCCCCCTGGGGCAGATCCGCCTCCTGGTCACCTTTGGCTCACGTGAAAACTACCACACCGAGCTCATCGACTTCGACATGGTACACATTGGCCTCCCATACAACGCAATCCTGGGGTACCCAGTGCTAGCCAAGTTCATGGCGGCGACTCACCACGGCTACAACGTCCTCAACATGCCTGGCTGCAGCGGCGACATGGCCGTCACCTGCGACGAGAAGGATGCGGTCTGCTCCCTCGAGCAAGCCTACAAAGTGGCTGCGGCTGAGCACTATGACGACGAGGGAATTGCCAAGCCCCGTGAGGCCACACCCCCGAGGAAGAGGAGTTACTGCACACCCAAGGCCTACCCGACGCAAGGAACGCGGCGCCGCACACCAGTGCCGCAAACCCCGTGACCGTCACGGGCGCCTGCCTCCCTCCAGCATAGGAAGGCGCGTTTGGCACCTCTCACAAGCCAGGCTCGGGGGCTTCTGTGTGGAAGGTATCCGACCTGACCCGTGTGACGAGGGAGGTGCTCGGGAACCACTTGGAGGCGTGCTTCGACGCGCGCCCCCGTGAGCAAAGGAAGCAGCGCCAGGCACCAAGGGCGCAGGAATTCATCTCTCGGGAAATCGGTAGGCTGCAGGCGGCTCAGGCCATGCGCGGTGTGCTTGCCCAGGGCGGCCTGCCAAGCCGACGATAGCTCCCGGGGATGACGTCAATGTACGCATGTGCGTCGAAATCGCGGGACTCAACGGTGCAAGTTCGCAGGGCCTCTTCTTGCCGCCGCAGGGAGGGCGAGGCATGGGTGCCACCGCCAGCCACGCCCGTATGCCCTTTGGCCTGGAGAACGCGGGCGCCACCTTCCAAAGACTCATGCAACTCACAATGGTGCCTCATGAGGTGTCGGGCCCTCACTGCCCCCAAGACCTCAAGAACCATCCGGTCCCTGAGAGGTGGACCTCCGCGACACGCTTCGCCAAGCAGCCGGACGCTCCCGCAGCAACATAATCGCCAGGTGACTTTTTGGTTGTTTAAAATTGAGGGCGCCTTCCGGGCTGCATTATCCTCAAGCGGGCAAGGGTTCCCCCCAATGGCTTCCGCACCTTTTGGTCCTATAGCGATTTTGGTTATCCTCTGATGAATTCATGACACTTGCTTAAGCCTTGCGCCTGGTGCTTCGTCACCACTTGCATTTGCCGCGCCCTCACGACCCTTCCCCCGGCCGTCTCATGACCGGGGCAGGACACAGCGTCTGTGCTCGGGTTTGTCCCTGCAGCATTGATAAATCTAAGCGATCGAGCTCTGTCTCGCGGGCTTGCTCCCGTGCACGTCACCTCGTAGGGTCCTTGGTGTCTTGCCCTTTCATGGAACCACCGCAAGAAGGTGATTACGTTTTACCAGTGAGGTGCTTTGCCACCTCGGGCACTACGCTTCAGGCGATTCCTCCCTTGGTCACCGTATGTGGGAACTCAAGCGAGGAATCACCTGAAGCGTACCCAGGCCCGTCTGCCTGAGGCCCACGTCAAAACACGGGGACTGGGCCGAGTGCAGCCCGTCTAGAGGGCGTCGCGAAGAGGGCCCTCATGGGGCCCCCGCCTCGTGAGGCAATTGGCCGGAGGTACCCCCGCCAGCCTCACGAAGACACCCTCGCGAGGTCGCCTCTCAGGGGTGCCCCCCAGGGGCCTCGGGGGGCGCATAGGTCAAAGGCGGCTCGATGGGGTCGCGCAGCCCGTCCCGTTCCGAGGCCAGTGCGCGCCCTGCCAAGCATCGTCCGGAGCTGCGGCAGGGGGGGCTACAGTAGGAAGACTTTCCTCTTTGGTGCTAAGGGAGCAGGGCCATCCCGCCAGTTCCCAAAGCGGCCCCCAAAGGTTTCGCGTTAGGTGTTAGGCAGCCAAGGCTGGGAGCTCGCTAGGACGGAGGTCATCCCGAGCCCACCGGCGCATCACAAATGGAGGCTTTGGCAGGCGAAGACCACTTTAGTCAGGATACGCTGCAGTCCTGTCCCCCTTCAAACTGGCGCTTGTGGCAACCCTTCCCTCCTGGTATTTTGGGGGAAGAGGAAAAAAGCCAGGATAAAAAGGGGGGAAGGTAGCAATGATGAGGGCGAAGCCATCTGTATTCACTCTCACCCCTAAGAAATCCAGACAAGGAGGAGTAGGGTATTACGCCGCAAGGTGGCCCAAACCAAGGTAAACCGTCGTGTTCTTTGTTCTCCCCCCAAGCTCAAGCACGCCGAAGCTCTGTCGTAGGTTAGCGAGAGAGAGCGAGGTTGGAGAACCGGAGCACCCTAGAGTTCGAACATCTCTTGGGTCCCCGGAGCCCCGATTCCAACAAACTTCAATGTATTATTGGCGTAATGGGATGCCGACATGAAATTTGCCAGTGTCGGGCGGCCCAGGTCTCTGTTATACAAAAGTGGTATCTTGATGACGTCGAAGACAATCTTCTCCATCTTGAAGTTGAGATTGCTGCCGAACGTTACCGGGTATGTAATTTTCCCCTTTGTCTGGCTTCTTCCCGGGTTGATCCCTTGGAAAGTGCATGTCTGCTTAAGGTCCTCGTTGGGGATTTGGAGCCTCTTGATCACCTCTGGTGAGATCAAGTTCAAACTGGCCCCACTGTCAACCAACATTTTCATGTCACATCCCTAGTTTTTCCCCTTGCATTGTGCTAGCTTGAGTGCTAGCTTGTGCACTTCATTCGATAAACAAATTCCAATAATTAATTTTTTCAATGAATCCAAAATGCCCTACAAAAATGTTCACCATCTGTGATAAATGTTGGAAACAACATACCAGAGGTGTTGCACATTTAACCAAGCCATTTGACATTTTAAATAAACCAGAAATATAACTCAAAATGACACTTAAATGACTTTAAATATTCTAGTTGCTCCAAAAATGCTGAAAGTTATTATGGGGCTCAGCAATAATATACTTATACCCCAGAATAAATTCAAGGGTTTTTGACTTTAGGGATTTTGCCCAAACATTTTTAAAACAGAGAGCAAATTAGAAAAGAATCAAATAAAAGAAAAAGGGAGAACCTCACCCGGGCCTTACCTGGCTGACGAGGCCCAGCCCAGGGGTAGCCCTGTCTTCTTCCTCTCGCCAGTAGGCAAAGGAGAAGGAGGCCATGGCGTCGTGCGCGTGCGCCATGCCGGTAGCAGCATGCGTGCTTCCCCTGGCCAGCGCGACGGGTGGGAGAACCTCCCCCCTGCTGTCCTGATCAGTCTCTCCTCCCCATTCTCTCTCTCCCTCGCTCTCGCGCTCACTCGCAGCCCTGGCCAAACCCCGCTGTAGCTCGCCGCCGCCATAGTCATAGCCACAACCACCTCCGTGCCCCTCCGACGTATCCACGAGCTCCGCGTCGAGCTACTGATCCTCTCCACCGAGCCACACGACGCCAGGAGCACCACAACGCCCGCAAGCCGTCGTCTTCCACCTCGGGTCACCGGAAATCGCCGTCGTGCATTCGACCGCACCAAGCCTTCCCCGAGCCCGCTGAGCTGCTTGTCGTAACCGCTGTGAGCTCCCGAGTCGATCCCCTCTCTTCATGCGCTCGATTGCTTAGCGTAGCCGTTGATTCGATCAGACCTAAAAGCTTCTCGCTGCTGGTCATGTCGTTGCCGTTTCTAGGACTAGCTAGGCTTGCGACCGAGCATGCCATCATGCTCAGGAGGTCCCCAGGAAGCCGTAGGAGCTCCCAGCACTCTGCAGCCTCGCACCCAAGCTCCGCAGTCTGCTATGCTCATCGCCGGCGAAGACTCCATCCACCCCAGCCCTTGTGGTTTGTCCCAATGGATGCGCATGAGTGAGCCACACACGTAGATGCCATCTGTCGTCGATTTGGTCGCCGAAGGAGGAAACCCGTAGCCTTCCGCCGCATCTGCTGCCGACGACGGCTAGACGGTAGCTCTGACCCATTTGACCAGGGGTTTGACCTCCCCTGGATCAATGACAAGTGGGCCCGGCCCCTCACTAATTAGTATTTAGCTGTCAATTAAATTAACTAGTTTAATTAACCTAACGAGCCACAGATATGTCGGCCCCAGCCGCTAGTTTGACTTGGAACTGTCAGCTGACCTGCTAACGTCAGGCTGATGTAAGGCTGATGCAATAAACCTTTTCTGGTATTTTAAACAATCAGCAAATTCCAGAAAATGTTTAAAACTTCTAAAATTCATATAAAGTAATCAGTAAGTCAAATGAAAATAATTCATATATGAAAATTGATCAGAAAAATTCAAAGAATCCATCTATGCTATTTTCATGCATGATAGAGAAACCTAAATAGGAGAACTTGGACATATTTCTCAAATGCAATATGTAATCTCACATGTGGAGTTTGAATTTGAACCTTGGGTCAAACCAACTTCATCTAACACTAATAATAGATGCATTAGCTCAAATACATCATATTGCCCTGTCATGTTCATGCATAATATTGTTGCACTTGCCGTGTGTTGATTGCTTCTTCATTTGTATCGCGGTAGGTTCCTCTTCTGAGGATTCACGTGAGTATCCAGCTGAAGAGTAGTACCCTACCAACGACCTTTAAAGCTGAAGGTTCACATGAGTATCCAGCTGAAGGTTCCTCTTCTAGGATGCCAACAACACTACCTATTACTCAAAACGAAATCATCCTATATCATCGAAGGTATCATCTCATATAAGTCAACTCCAACATCACTCATGCTACTCATATCTCCATGGTTTTGATAGAAGGACTAAACCAAATCACATATGCATACTATAGCTAACTCATGTGTATCCCTATATGAAAATCCTCGGGAGAAGCATACAAGCTGCTAAGCTTGAATAAGGCACTACAAATCCAAGTGCTCAACTAATGTATCTAAGGTCTAAGATGCTACATTTCTATGCCAAGGAAACGCGTAATATACCAATCCAAGGTCTTGTTTCCTTCCTATGAATCCAGTTTAATCGATCCACGAATACCATCCAATATCACACTATCCAATACTGCTCCATATTCAATACCAGTGATTGCTCCATGTATCCCCTAGAGTTCCTATTGTCTACAAACCATTGAAAGGGCTGTTATCATAGTATATCCACGAACTTCCAATCTAATGACCAACTAAACTCCAAGTTGAAGCTTATATAGATCCTGAAATCAACTCTGACAACTCAAATTTTCATATCTTACCATCCACCGAGAAACATGGTATCATGATCAAGACCATCGGACTAAATCCAAATTACTCCGAACCATGTAGTCTTGCTTATGACCAACACTTCATTAGGACTACCTATTTAAATCCGAATCTCATGTCTAACGAGAATTCCTACTGGTTTCCCCAAGTCATCATTATAACATCATCAATCCACGATTATTACTTGGCAATGTCAAATTTTTATACCACCAAGAATTTCTGCTTGTGATCATAATTGTCTTACTAGATCCAATTTACTCAAGGGAGAAGTAAGTCATGCTATTGTATCAACTTGATCCACCAAGTTCATTTGTCATCATGAAAGTCTCGTAATCCACCAAAGGATCTCAACTACTTCCTCAAGATACCTATAATAACCACATCAAATCATTCGCCTAGTAATTGTATATCCTTAGAATGATCCTTCCTATGGCATCAAGGTTCTGGTGCTAGCTTAAGGATGAAAGTTTTTTGTTCACTACGATCACTAGTTCCATAACGAACCCAGTACTTGATACGTCTCCAATGTATCTATAATTTTTGCTTGTTCCATGCTATTATATTATCATTCTTGGATAATTTTAATCATTTTATAGCAACTTTATATCATTTTTTGGGACTAACCTATTGACATAGTGCCAAAGTGCCAGTTGCTGTTTTTGCTTGTTTTTTACTTCGCAGAATATCAGTACCAAACGGAGTCCAATCGCGACAAAACTTTTTGGAGAAGTTTTTTGGACTAGAAGAAGGCCAGTGGGCCAAAGAAGTCACCAGGAGGGAGCCCAGGCCGCCCACAACCCACCAGGGCGTGCTAGGGGCCCCAGGCATGCCCTGATGGGTTGTGGCCGCCTCGGGAACCCCCTCCACTGCCTCTGAGCTCTATAAATAACCAAATATTCCAGAAACCCTAGAGGAGTCGACGAAAAATACATCCAGCCGCCGCAAGTTCCAGAACCGCGAGAGCCAATCTAGCACCATCACGGAGGGGTTCATCATCCTCATTGGTGCCTCTCCGATGATGCGTGAGTAGTCCACCATAGACCTACGGGTCCGTAGGCAGTAGCTAGATGGCTTCCTCTCTCTCTCTCTCTTAATATTCTCAATACAATGGTCTCTTGGAGATCTATTTGATTTAAACATTTGCGGTGTGTTTGTTGGGATCCGATGAATTTTGAGTTCATGATCAGTTTCTATCCATGAATATTCTTTGAGTATTCTTTGATCTCTTATATGCATGATTACTTATAGCCTCGTATTTCTTCTTTGAATCTTTGGTTTAGTTAGACCAACTAGATCGATTTTTCTTGCCATGGGAAGAGGTGCTTTGTGATGGGTTCGATCTTGCGGTGTCCTTTCCCAATGACAGAAGGGGCAGCAAGGCACGCATGTATCGTTGCCATTAAGGATAACAAGAGGGGTCTATTCCTACGTGAATAGATCTTGTCTACATCATGTCATCGTTCTTATTGCATTACTCAGGTTTTCCATGAACTTAATACACTAGATGCATGCTGGATAGCGGTCCATGTGTGGAGTAATAGTAGTAGATGCAGAATCGTTTCGGTCTACTAATCTTGGACGTGATGCCTATATAATGATCATCGCCTTGGATATCGTCATGATTATTTGATCTTCTATCAATTGCCCAACAGTAATTTGTTCACCCACCGTGTGCTATACTCATGAGAGAAGCGACTAGTGAAACCTACGGCCCCGGGGTCTACTTTTCCAGCATATTGCTTTCTGATCTATCTTTTTGCCTCTTTTGTTTTCAGATCTATTATTCCAAAAAACCCAAAAATACCTTGCTGCACTTTTTATTTGCCTCTTTTATTTTGTGTTCTTGAGAGATCTATCTATCCAATCTATCATTACCTAATCTATCTTTTTGCCGTAGAGAGATTTACAACCTCTCTTTCGCGTCGGGTTGCAAGTATTTGTTCTTTGTGTGCAGGTGTTGTTTACATAGTGTTGGTGATCCTCCTACTGGTTTGATACCTTGGTTTCATAACTGAGGGAAATACTTACCGTCGCTATGCTGCATCATCCTTTCCTCCTTGGGGAAATACCGACGCAGTCTCACGCCACGTCAAAGGAATTTCTGGCGCCGTTACCGGGGAGGAAGTAGTCTCTTCAACGTGACAATCTCTGGCGCCGAGGAGACACCATCAACATCTATCAGGTTCCTAATCACGAATCTCATCTCCTTGCAATTACATTATTTGCCATTTGCCTCTCGTTTTCCTCTCCCCCACTTCAGAAATTTGCCATTTTATTCGCCCTCTTTTTCGTTTGCCTCTTTCTCGTCGGATCTCTTGGTTTCTTGCAATCTTGTTTGTGTAGTCACGATGAATCAAGAAAATACCAAATTGTATAATCTTTCCAATACTAATAATAATGACTTTATTTGTACTCTGATTGCTCCTCCCGCCACTAGTGCGGAGTCTTGTGATTTTAATGCTACTTTGTTGAATCTTGTCATGAAAGATAAATTTGCTGCTACTCCTAATGAGGATGCCGCGTCCCATCTAAACACATTCGTAGAATTGTGTGATATGCAAAAGAAAAAATATGTGGACAATGGTATAGTAAATTTGAAATTATTTCCTTTCTCCTTGCGGGATCGTGCAAAAATTTGGTTTTCTTCTTTGCCTCGCAATAGAATCGATTATTGGAATAAGTGCAAGGATGCTTTTATTACTAAGTATTTTCCGTCCGCGAAAATTATTTACCTTAGAACACAAATCATGAATTTTAAGCAACTTGAGCATGAACATGTTGCACAATCTTGGGAAAGAATGAAATTGATGCTAAGAAACTGTCCTACTCATGGTTTAAATCATTGGATGATCATACAAAATTCTTATGCGGGATTGAATTTTGTCTCGAGAAATCTTTTAGATTCCGCCGCGGGTGGTACTTTTATGGAAATTACTTTGGATGAAGCTACTAAATTGCTAGATAGTATTATGGCAAATTATTCACAATGGCATACTCAAAGAGCACCTACTAGCAAAAAGGTTAATTCGATTGAAGAAATTAGTACTTTGAGTGAAAAAGTTGATGCTTTAATGAAGTTGGTTGCTAGTAAAAATGCTCCTATTGATCTTAATGATGTGCCTTTGTCTACTTTGATTGAGCAAAATAGTGATTCCGTAGATGGGAATTTCATCTCGCGAAATAATTTTAATAACAATGCTTATAGAGGTAATTTTAATCCTAGGCCTTTTCCTAGAAATTCCTCTAATAATTATGGTAATTCTTCTTACAATAATAATAGGAACCCTTCTGATCTTGAGAGTAATATTAAAGAATTTATCAATGCGCAAAAGGTTTTCAATACTACGATAGAAGAAAAGTTGAATAAGATTGATGATATGTCTAGAAGCATTGATAGAATTTCTCATGATGTAGAAAATCTGAAGTTGAAAGCTTTTGTGCCCAAGATTGATGAATCAATTAAAGCTTTATATGTCTCTATGGATGAAAGTTAGAAAAGAACCGCTATGCTTAGAGCTAAAAGAGAATTTTTAGGAAAAGCATTTTCTAGTTATTGCCTTCAGAAAAATGATGAAGATCTTAAAGTGATTGGTGTTTCTTCTATTGATTCCTTGTTTAGTAGTATTAAAATTGATGATAATAGGATAGAAGTAGAGTCAACTTTAGCTAAAAGGCGTCCCAATAATTTGGAGGGTGAAAATCTTGATGAAAAATTTGATGAAAAGTGGGTTTGAAGAGGTCAAAACTTTAAATAGTGATGTGCCCACTATTTTGGATTGCAAAGATTTTAATTATGATAGTTGATCTTTGATTGAATGTATTTCTTTGCTGCAATCCATGTTAAATTCACCCCATGCTTATGAACAAAATAAAGCTTTCACTAATCATATCATTGATGCTATGATGAAATCTTTTGAAGAGAAGTTGGAGTTAGAGATTTCTATTCCTAGGAAATCACATGATGAGTGGGAACCTACCATTAAGTTAAAGATTAAAAATTATGAGTGCTTTGCTTTATGTGATTTGGGTGCTAGTGTTTCCACGATTCCGAAATCTCTATGTGATGTGCTTGGTCTTACCAATATTGAAGAATGTTATCTTAATTTGCACTTGGCGGATTCTACTATTAAAAAGCCTTTGGGAAGAATTAATGATGTTCTTATCCTTGAAAATAGGAACTATGTTCCCCTAGATTCTACTATTGAAATCCGTCTTGTCCCATTATACTTGGTAGATGGTTTTTACGCACTATAGGTGCCGTGATTGATATGAAAGAAGGCAATATTAGATTTCAGTTTCCACTAAGAAAGGGTATGGAACACTTCCCTAGAACAATAATTAAGCCACCATATGAATCAATCATGAGAGCATCCTATCACTACTGGAATCAGGATCTTTGCCGTCTGCCATGGCTGACGGCAAAGGCATGCATGGCGGACGGCAAAGGTCTTTGCCGTCAGCCAGCAGACGGCACCACATCCGGCTGAACAAGCTACGGTAAAGGGCACTTTGCCATCTGCTGGCAGACGGCAAAGATGCAAAGGTCTTTGCCGTCTGCCAGCAGACGACAAAGGGCATGGACGGCACACGTGGCAGCTTAGGTCCGTTAAGGGGTTAACGGCGTGCTTTGCCGTCTGCTAGCAGACGGCAAAGTGGCCAAATAGGCCAGCCCAGGTTCCCCCCAGGTAGCTGCCACGTGGCTCGCTATGCCGTCTGCCGACAGACGGCGAAGATGCAAAGTTCTTTGCCGTCTGCTAGCAGACAGCAAAGCAACCACATAGGCCAGCCCAGTGCCCCCTAGGTTGCACAGGTAGCTGCCACGTGGCAGCTTTGTCGTCTGCCAGCAGATGGCAAAGAACTTTGCCGTCTGCCAGCGGACGGCAAAGTGCCTGTACTGCCCCTGTTTTTTCTGTTTTTTCTTAAATTCAATCAATTTCACATATATATATATATATATATATATATATATATATACATTTGAAAATACTTTCAACAAGCATACATATCCCTGCCATATGGATATGATCATCCAACACATATACATACCAACTCAAAAGTCCATATCCAACATATATATATATAGCCAACATATATCCAACAACAAGCATACAATGGTTTCATCCATACATACATATATAGGTAGCAAGTTTCACATTGTTCATCCTACAAAATCAAAACAAAAAGGAAGGACAAGGAGAAGAGTAGACTCCATCAACGCAAGCTTACGTGATCTAAAGCAAATCCGCAAATTGGGAAAGAAGAAAGTTAGAAGAAGAACAAGAAGAAGAAGAAGAAGAAGAAGAAGAAGAAGAAGAAGAAGAAGTAGAAGTAGAAGAAGAAGAATTTTTCTTCTCTTTCTTTTTCTCCTCTTCTTTATCTTCTTCTTCTTCTAACGAAGGTAACTTAGGTAATTATGCCATTTTTTAGCTAAGCTAGGTAAAAATGCTAAGTGTAGGTCATTATAGAGCTAAGCTAGGTAAATAGGTCATTTTGGAGGTTAGTAAGGTTATTATGTCATTTTCGAGGAAAATAAGCTAAGTCAATGTCATTTTGGAGGTAACCAAGATTATTATGCCATTTTTGACCTAAGTATGCTAAGTATGTCATAAATGAACTAAAGAAGCTAAGTATAGGTCATTTTTGAGCTAACCTAGGTAGTTATGCCATTTTTTAGCTAACTAAGCATATTTATTCATTTTGGAGGACAAAATGGTAAGTGTAGGTCATTTTTGAGCTATCCTGGTTAAAATCGGTCATTTTGGAGCTAGGTAAGGTTATTTTGTCATTTTGGAGGAAAATAAACTAATGATATGACAGTTTGGAGCTAAACCAAGGTTATTATGCCATTTTTTACCTAAGTAAGCTAATTATGTCATAAATGAACTAGCTAAGCTAAGTATAGATCATTATTGAGCTATCCTAGGTAGTTATGCCATTTTTAGCTAACTAAGCATATTAAGTCATTTTGGAGGAAAAAATGCTAAGTATAGGTCACTTTATAGCTATCCTAGGTAAAATATGTCATTTTGGAGCTAAGTAAGGTTATTATGTCATTTTCGAGGAAAATAAGCTAAGTATAGGTCATTTTGGAGCTAAATAGGCCATTTCTTAAGCGAAGTATGCATTTGTTAAGCAAAACACTTGGGAAAACTTACCATCATCACGGACGTGAAGGACCGGTCGGGTTTGCGCCAGTGTGAGACGAAGAAGGACCGGTCAGGGTTGCGGCAGATGCAGAAGGATCGGTCGATGCTTGTCGGGAGGCATGCTGCTCCAAAGATCATTTGCAATGTCTCGTTAGCATGATGCAACTCAAATGTGAATGCTAGTAACTAATGACCATTCAACTGAAACTCACCGTGGGCGCTATACCAATCTGGGGCATCGGCGAAGGGGTCTGACCGTTGTTCTGGCACACGGTCTGCACATTTTGTTTTCACGAGTCAGTCATATTAGTTAGTGATGAAACAAACATTACGTGCATGATTTGGCTAATATGCAGGAGAAACTTACCACGAGGAGCTCGTATAGGGCCCGGTGAGACGCGTCGTTCCGGTTCCTCTCCTCCTCCCACATCCTAGCCGTCCTCTCCTCCATGTCCCTCTCCCTCTCCGCCGCCTGCCTGTTTGCCTCCGCCAGAAGCTCCTGGGCCCTAGCCTTGATGGCGAGCTCCATTGGCCGTGGACGAGGCCTTATCTCAAGATCGAAGCTCGTCTGGCGCTTCTTGATCTCCGGGAGAGTTCTAGGACAACGTATCAGTCCATCCCCAATGGCTATTGAGCCATGGGGCCTCCCGCCACCAGATATCATCACGAGCTCCGGATCAAAAGGACTCTGGCTCGGGTTGAAGTCCTCCCCTTTCCTCGTCTTCCCCTCATCTCTGTACCTCACGAGCTTGTTGTGGGAGGAGATTTTGCTGAAGCTCTCTGGATGATCGAGGTCATCCTCAGAGAATGCCTTGGCCTTCTTGTACGGGGCAGTATGGGCCATGGCATAGAGGTCGAACAGCGGTGGCACCTCCTTCTTGTTGTGTCGCGCCTAAAAGAGAGGAACAAAATATTAGTAAAGGGCTCAAGCTAGCATGAAGAATGAAATTGCATGAATCATGAAGCAAACCACATACCCAGTGATCCCCGAACTCAAACAGGTTGGAGCTCCCTTCATGGTGTGGCACACCTTTCATTTGGGCATGCTTATCCTTGGCCTTGTTGTGGATGGCTAGCCATTGGGGAGAGCACCACTCATCCACCAACGCCTCCCAACAGTCCCTCCTATCCGCACACCATCTCCGGGGCACCTAAGTTAGACAAGAGAAATTTTAGCGCTACGCCTACGAATCAAATCAAGGAAACTAAGTACAAGGCCTTAAGAATAGGTAATTACCTTCATGTACTTCTCCTTACTCAGAAACTTGGCGCGGCACTTCTTCTTGGCCCTCTCAATGTTAGTCGAGGCGTAGTAGTCTCGAACAGCCTGCACCCGAGTCTCGTGCCGTAAGTTCTGAAATAGGCGCTTGCACTCCGCTACGAGAACAATAGCCGCGTCCGCCTTGTGTTCCTCTAGACACCTGTAGAAGGTCTGCAATCAAACAAGACAACACTGATTAGTACAATCACTAGGTGTTGTTGATTTTTAATTCTGTAAAGGAGAAATTACCCAAAACCGCCAGATCACAATGTCGGCCACCGTCTCACACAAGACACCGTCGACCCTCTCCTCCGGCGGAGCCGGGGCAGCCACGTACAGCTCCCAGCTCAGTGCTAGCTGTCGAACCTCACCCTCACCGGGCAACGTGACCCACCCCGGGAAATGGTGCCGGCAAAGCACACCAAGGACCTGGTTGGGTCTGCGGACACCAGGGGCGTGTTTCCAACCCCTGCAGTATGACAAGGCCAACACATTAGATATGAATTTGAAGAAACATGAAGGCAAAAGGTTAAAAAAGAGTAAATGCACTTACTTCTCCCCATTAGGCACAATCAACCACCTCTGATCGCGGGTCGCCGACACGGGCGAGAGCTTTGTACCACCACGCTGGTAGACCTTCTTGCCCTCCTCAACCAGCTCGCCCTCGCTATAGCTATCCTCAGAAAAGCTGTCCTCGCCACCATCAGCATGGCCACTAGCCTCCGGAGTCACGTGGGACGAAGACTCTGGGACCGGAGTCTCCTGGGACGAAGACTCTGGGATCGGAGTCTCTTGGGACGAAGGCTCGGTGACCCGAGGCTCGTCGGCCCGAGGCTCGTGGACCGGAGTCCGAGATGGGTCCAAGTCAGATGGGTCCACCTGAGACGGAGCACTCCAGTGGTCGGGAGAATCAGCTGGGGGTGGCGGAGAGGAAGGCACAGCAGCCTTCCTACCTCTCCCGCCGCCACGTCCACCTCTAGCACCCCTCTTCGTCTTCCCCCGACCTCTCCCGGACGAAGAAGAAGCGCCCGCCGGTGTCTGCATACTGTGTACCAGCGCTCTCTGGAGGTGCTCGGGTGGAATAATAGCACCCCTCCCAGCACGCGTCGAGGAAGGAGGCTCAGAGCGCTCTCGACCCGCGCCCACCATCTGTCAACACCTGCAATGACAAAGAGTAAACAAAATTAGTACAACATAAAAAAATTGAATACCTAATAACATGAACTAATTAATAATATATATGTACATAATAATAATTGAATACCTGACATTACTAATATTAATCTTCATCAAACCATATTCATCAGTTAATAGAGTTTGTCAGTTTTATTACGTCCATGCAACCTAGACGCTAGTAGGTAAAGATAGGTCCTAATCCCACCCGAGTATGTGTAGATTGGGTTCGTTTTCCCATGCTCTGCTCCGGATCCGACGCAAAATTTCAGCAGCACCTCCCCACTGTTCTCCTGATACACGTCTCGGCAATAAGCAGAGAGGATGTGTACCCGGAGAACAACAGGGAGGCACTGACGAAATTCTGCATCGGATCCGGAGCAGAGCATATGGGAAAACGAACCCAATCTACACATACTCGGGCTGTCCATGGATAACGTTGGACAATTCAAAAGAATCACAGTTATAAATATGCTAATGCATGCATATTTATAGATGTAACCCTTTCGAACGGGAGACGCATAGTGGTCACGCATACTGATGATTGAAGACACCTATAGCTAGCAAGTTTCATCAGCACGAAGACCGAAACAGAGGAAATGAAGGGGGAGGAGGAGATGTCATTTGTGCTCACCCACGAACGCAGGGGCGGAGCTCATCGAACGCACGGGGAGGTCGTCGAACACCAGACCCTCGCAGCGACGAAACAACTGCACATTTAAATCCACCTGATCAACATAAATATGATGTTTTTTATAACAAAATCGAAAAATATATGACCTAACTCATAATTCACAAATATATGACCCCGTCGGCCTCTGGAAGGCCGAAGAGCACCTTTTTCGGGATCGGGGTATCGGGGGTGTCGTGTCGGGGTCGGGGTGTCGGGGGTGTCGTGTCGGGGTAGGGCTGCTGTGTCGGGGTCGGGGGTGCCGTGTCGGGGTGTCGTGTCGGGGGTCGGGGTGTCGGTGGTCGGGGTGTCGCTGTGTCGGTGGTCGGGGTGTCGGTGGTCGGGGTGTCGGGGGTCGGGGTGTCGCTGTGTCGCCACCCCCCGGAGCCCGAGGCGCCGCCGGCCAGCCCCGCCCCCCGGAGCCCGCACCGCGCCCCACCCCTCTCTCTCTCCCCCCTCACCTCACCCGCGCCGCCCCCGTGGCCGAGCCACCGCCGCCCCGCGCCACCCCCCGGAGCCCGAGGCGCCGCTGGCCAGCCTCGCCCCCCGGAGCCCGCCCCGTCACCGGCCGCCGGCCCACCCCGCCCGGCCGCCCCGCCCAGCGGACGCAGGCCGCGGCGGCCGCCCTGCCCCGCCCCATCGCTGGAGCCGCGCCACGCCGCCCCGCCCCGCCCCGCCGCCGGAGCCGCCCTGTCGCCGGCCGCCCTTCCCCTCGGCCTCCTCAACCCGCGCCCCCTCCCCGTGGCCTGCCTCCTTAGCCCGCGCCCCCTCCCCGTGGTGAGTTTTTCTGTTTTTTTTTCCTGTTTTCTTAGATTTAGTTTAGGTTTGTTTAGTTTAGTTTAGTTTAGGTTAGTTTAGTTTAGTTTAGTTTAGTTTAGTTTAGGTTAGATTTAGTTTAGTTTAGTTTAGGTTTTTTTTTCTGTTTTTTAAGAATAAACAAGAAAGATGAAAAAAAGAAGTAAAAGAAGAAGAGGAAGAAGAAGAAGAGGAAGAAGAAGATGAAAAAAAAAGAACAATAAGTAGAAGAAGAAGAAGAAGAAGAAGAAGAAAGAAGAAGAAGATGAAAAAAACAGAAGTAGAAGTAGAAGATGAAAAAAAGAACTAGGAAAAGTAGAAAAAGAGGGTCGCCGATGGTCGAGGGTCGCCGAGGGAAAAGAGGGTTGCCGAGTGGTCGAGGGGTCGAGGATCGAGGGGAAAAGGAGTCGAGGATCGAGGGTTGTTAAGTTTTGTGTGATTGAAGTTTTCAAGTTTTGGGTGAGATCACGATGGATGAAGAAATAAGTAGTGGAAAGAGACTAAGCTTGGGGATGCCCGAGGCACCCCAAGGTAATATTCAAGGACTCCCAAGAAACTATGCTTGGGGATGCCCCGGAAGGCATCCCCTCTTTCTTCTAACAACCATCGGTAATTTTACTTGGAGCTATATTTTTATTCGTCACATGATATGCGTAAATCTTGGAGCGTCGTGTGCTTTTTATTTTTCTTTTAATAATGCACCATGCTGGTATGATAAAGTCCTTGGTTGATTTATAGAAGGCTCTTTGCACCTCACTTATATCTTTTGAGTATGGCTTTATAGAATGCTTCATGTGCTTCACTTATATCATTTGAAGTTTTGATTGCCTATTTCTCTACACATAGAAAACCGCCATTTGTAGAATGCTCTTTTGCTTCACTTATATTTGTTAGAGAGTGGGCATATCTTTTGTAGAAAGAATTAAACTCTCATGCTTCACTTATATCTATTTAGAGAGTTAACAGGAGTTGGTCATTCACATGGTTAGTCATAAAATCCTACATAAAACTTCTAGATCACTGAATATGATGTGTTTGATTCCTTTCAATAGTTTTGCGATATAAAGATGGTGATACTAGAGTCATGCTAGTGAGTAATTGTGGATTGGTAGAAATACTTGTGTTAAAGTTTGTGATTCCCGTAGCATGCACGTATGGTGAACCGTTATGTGATGAACTCGGAGCATGATTTATTTATTGATTGTCATCCTTTGTGTGGAGGTCGGGATCGCGCGATGGTTAACTCCTACCAACCCTTCCCCTAGGAGCATGCGTGTAGTACCTTGTTTCGATGACTAATAATTTTTTGCAATAAGTATGTGAGTTCTTTATGACTAATGTTGAGTCCATGGATTATACGCACTCTCACCCTTCCACCTTTGCTAGCCTCTCTAGTACCGCGCAACTTTCGCCGGTGCATTAAACCCACCTTCCTCAAAACAGCCACCATATACCTTCCTCAAAACAGCCACCATACCTACCTATTATGGCATTTCCATAGCCACTCCAAGATATATTGCCATGCAACTTCCACCGTTCCGTTTATTATGACACGCACCATCATTGTCATATTGCTTAGCATGATCATAAGATAGCGAGCATGATGTTTTCATGGCTTATGCTAGATCATTGCACATCCCGGTACACTGCCGGAGGCATTCATATAGAGTCATATTTTGTTCTAGTATAGAGTTGTCATTCTTGAGTTGTAAGTAAATAAAAGTGTGATGATCATCATTATTAGAGCATTGTCCCATGTGAGGAAAGGATGATGGAAGCTATGATTCCCTCACAAGTTGGGATGAGTCTCCGGACTTTACAAATAAATAAAAGAGGCCAAAGAAGCCCAAATAAAAAAAAGAGGCCAAAGCAGCCCACAAAAAAAAATGATGAGAGAAAAGAGAGAAGGGGCAATGCTACTATTCCTTTTTCCACACTTGTGCTTCAAAGTAGCACCATGATCTTCATGATAGAGAGTCTCCTATATTGTCACTTTCATATACTAGTGGGAATTTTTCATTATAGAACTTGGTTTGTATATTCCAATGATGGGCTTCCTCAAAATGCCCTAGGTCTTCGTGAGCAAGCGAGTTGGATGCACACCCACTTAGTTTCTTTTTGAGCTTTCATACACTTATAGCTCTAGTGCATCCGTTGCATGGCAATCCCTACTCACTCACATTGATATCTATTGATGGGCATCTCCATAGCCCGTTGATACGCCTAGTTGATGTGAGACTATCTCCTTCATTTTGTCTTATCCACAACCACCATATTCTATTCCACCTATAGTGCTATATCCATGGCTCACGCTCATGTATTGCGTGAAAGTTGAAAAAGTTTGAGAATACTAGAGTATGAAGCAATTGCTTGGCTAAAACCGGGGTTGTGTATGATTTAATACTTTGTGTGATGAAGATGGAGCGTAGCCAGACTATATGATTTTGTAGGGATAACTTTCTTTGGCCATGTTATTTTGAGAAGACATGATTGCTTTATTAGTATACTTGAAGTATTATTGTCTTAATGTCAAACGATAGACTATTGCTTTGAATCACTCGTGTCTTAATATTCATGCCATGATTAGAATATATGATCAAGATTATGCTAGGTAGCATTCCACATCAAAAATTATCTTTTTTATCATTTACCTACTCGAGGACGAGCAGGAATTAAGCTTGGGGATGCTGATACGTCTCCGTCGTATCTATAATTTTTAATTGTTTCATGCCAATATTCTACAACTTTCATATACTTTTGGCAACTTTTTATACTACTTTTTGGGACTAACATATTGATCTAGTGCCCACTGTCAGTTCCTGTTTGTTGCATGTTTTTTGTTTCGCAGAAAATCCATATCAAACGAAGTCCAAACGCGATAAAAACTTACGGAGATTTTTTTCGAATATATGTGATTTTTGGGAAAAAGAATCAACGCGAGACGATGCCAGAGGGGCCCACAAGCCATAGGGGCGCGCCCCAGGGGGTAGGGCGCACCCTGGAGCCTTATGGTCACCCCGTAATGCGGTTGGGGCCCTTCTTTCGCTGCAAGAAAGCTAATATCCGGATAAAAATCGTGTTAAAATTTCAGCCCAATCGGAGTTACGGATCTCCGGGAATTTAAGAAACGGTGAAAGGCCAGAATCAGGGAAGGCAGAAACAGAAGGAAACAGAGAGAGAGATCCAATCTCGGAGGGGCTTCCGCCCCTCCGCTGCCATGGAGGCCAAGGACCAGAGGGGAAACCCTCCTCCCATCTAGGGGGGAGGTCAAGGAAGAAGAAGAAGAAGGAGGGGGGCTCTCTCCCCCTCTCTCCCGGTGGCGCCGGAACGCCGCCGGGGCAATCATCGTGTGATGGTGATCTACTCCAACAACTCCGTCATCTTCACCAACACCTCCATCACCTTCCCCCATCTATCTACAGCAGTCCACTCTCCCACAACCCGCTGTACCTTCTACTTGAACATGGTGCTTTATGCCTCATATTATTATCCAATGATCTGTTGCCATCCTATGATGTCTGAGTAGATTTTTGTTGTCCTATCGGTGATTGGTGAATTGCTATGATTGGTTTAATTTTCTTGTGGTTATGTTGCTGTCCTTTGGTGCCCATCATATGAGCGCGCGCGTGGATCACACCATAGGGTTAGTTGTATGTTGATAGGACTATGTATTGGAA
Organism: Elymus sibiricus; assembly: GCA_039707655.1. Classification (NCBI taxonomy): domain Eukaryota; kingdom Viridiplantae; phylum Streptophyta; class Magnoliopsida; order Poales; family Poaceae; genus Elymus; species Elymus sibiricus. The sequence continues at coordinate 222,017,686 of CM077665.1, forward strand.
GGCAAGGGTGATAGCAGCTTCAGCCTAGCATAGAAATTGATGCATACGGGATTGAAGGGGGACCAATATATCTTAATGCTATGGTTGGGTTTTACCTTAATGAACGTTAGTAGTTGCGGATGCTTGCTAATAGTTCCAATCATAAGTGCATAGAATTCCAAGTAAGGGATGACATGCTAGCAGTGGCCTCTCCCACATAAAACTTGCTATCGGTCTAGTAACGTAGTCAATTGCTTAGGGACAATTCCGCAACTCCTACCCCCACTTTTCCACACTCGTTAAACTAACTTAATTGTTATTTTATCTAAACAGCCCCTAGTTTTTGTTTACGTGTTCTTTATTATTTGCAAACCTATCCTATGACACCTACAAAGTACTTCTAGTTTCATACTTGTTCTAGGTAAAGCGAACGTTAAGCGTGCGTAGAGTTGTATCGGTGGTCGATAGAATTTGAGGGAATATTTGTTCTACCTTTAGCTCCTCGTTGGGTTCGACACTCCTACTTATCGAAAGAGGCTGCAACTGATCCCCTACACTTATGGGTTATCAAGCCTCATATTTCTTCTTCGAATCTTTGGTTTAGTTAGGCAAACTACACCGATTTTTCTTGCCATGGTAAGAGGTGTTTTGTGATGGGTTCAATCTTGCGGTGTCCTCTCCCAGTGACAGAAGGGGTAGGAAGGTACGCATGTATCGTTGCTATTAAGGATAACAAGATGGGCTCTATTCCTACATGAATAGATCTTGTCTACATCATATCACCATTCTTATTGCATTACTCCGTTTTCCATGAACTTAATACACTAGATGCCTGTCGGATAGCGGTCGATGTGTGGAGTAATAGTAGCAGATGTAGGATCGTTTCGATCTACTAATCTTGGACGTGATGCCTATATAATGATCATTGCCTTGGATATCGTCATGATTATTTGATCTTCTATCAATTGCCCAACAGTAATTTGTTCACCCACCGTGTGCTATACTCATGAGAGAAGCCACTAGTGAAAGCCACTAGTGAAACCTACGGCCCCCGGGTCTAATTTTCCAACATATTGCTTTCTGATCTATCTTTTTGCCCTTTTGTTTTCAGATCTATTATTCCAAAAAAAACCAAAAATACCTTGCTGCACTGTTTTGCCTCTTTTATTTTGTGTTCTTGAGAGATCTATCTATCCAATCTATTATTACCTAATCTATCTTTTTACCGTAGAGAGATTGACAACCTCTCTTTCGCGTCGGGTTGCAAGTATTTGTTCTTTGTGTGCAGGTGCTGTTTACATAGTGTTGGTGATCCTCCTACTGGTTCAATATCTTGGTTTCATAACTGAGGTAAATACTTACCGTCGCTGTGCTGCATCATCCCTTCCGCTTTGGGGAAATACCGACGCAATCTCAAGCCACGTCAGTACTAAGCAAAGGTTACCGAAGCTTAACGGTTCTCTTGCAAATCTATATGTGTAGCATGTGGTTAAGGGTTCGAGTTGGGCTCACTTGTGAGGTCTAGGCCGTCTAGGGAGGCACTTCTAATCTTGAGGGAAGAGCATCACTCTACGGGGTGCATCTGGTGGAGTAGGTCGTAGTCAGAGTTTTCAGTACTAGCTGTTTGTCGAGGTAGATCCTTGGTGCATCTTGCCTTGCCGGTCTTCAGTTGTAGAGAAAGGTGAAGAGGGAAAAGTAGCATAGAGGAGAGTGCCTAAGGGGGCGGTATAGTCTAAGTGTAATCAAACAAGTGCCGAAAAGGCTAACACGTTCATTAAGATAAGGTAGGTGGCATAGTCGCGTACACGTTGCCTAGGGCAAAAGTGCGACTTATACCCAAACACAAACAGATAAAAGCAAACAACACACAACATGGTTTCATTTGAACCATCACACAGACTCGACTTCGCATAGGGGTTACACGACTCATCCTACCCTAGGGGTGCTCGGACTCAGTAGTCGTGCTTGCTTCATGTCTTGGAGGGAAGGACGCTCAGTCTTCAGCTCCTGAGCCCTCCTGTGGTACCAGGGGGTATGCCACTATCGGCTGCCTGTTGGGACACCTCCTAACAATATGCCCATATTCGCCGCATCTGTGGCATGTGACAGGAGCAAAGAGGTTGTTATCCCTCCTTGGGTTATGACGTCGGCGAGCTGACGATGGTCCTTCACGTGGTGGATATGGAAATCCGTTCCTACGCCTTCTGTGCGGGACTCGACTGCAGGCTTCCTGAAGTTCCTCAATTTGCTGCTTTTGATTGGTGATGTAGACTTGTAGGGCAGCAATCTGTTGCTCTTGTTCGACCACCTTCTTCTTCTCGAGGCAGTGGAGATGTAGGAGCGAAGGGAAATCCTGGCGGGACTTGAGGAATTCTTCGGTAAGGTAACGCAGGAGGTAATCTACTGCGTTGGCAAAGCGGACCTAGAGCTTGAGGGTTGGGTCTTCGTCTCTTGTGGAAATCATTGCTTGAGCAGAGGCTCCTAATCCACTCTTGCTGGGCAGGTAGCGAGTAGCTTGCCCTTCCTTCATTTCTGGGAGGAGGTCTCGAAGACGGAGGAGGGCTTCATAGGCCGCCTGCTGAATGGCCATGTCTCTTGTTGGCATAGGTGGTCCAACAAAGAACCAACTCTGGGGTGGGGTCTTGGCAGGTACAACCACCTTGGCGTAGAACTCCATTCCAAACTCGCCATTGTCCAGTTCGTGCAGGGTGTACATCGTCTCCAAAGGATAGCGGCATTGCTGGAGGCAGTCTCTTAGGAGAGGTGGGAATCCGGTCATAAGGAGTCTCATGGGAGCGACGACCATCTACAAGATGGTCAGAGGAGGGTTAATATGACTAGAGAGGATGATGTGATCATAAAAGGTTTTATAGTGGCTAGATCAGAAGAGGAGAGAAGTGCAATAAGTTTTGCAAGTGATTTGGGGTCTGAGGGCTAATTCCTGTCCTAACTAACGTCCATGCTAACTAAGGGCTTCCTACAGTCAGGATGGCTCTGATACCAGCTCTATGGGGACCCCGACTCATAAGTCGTGATCATCAAATGTACGTGCACAGTGATCCCAGAGATCAATGCTCACTGAACACATAGAAACTGAATAGCAAGAGTCTTACATCCATTACGTACCGTTTTACTCGAATATGGCCTTTATGGCCAAGTCTTCATATGTTTGCAGCGGAAATCATCAACGATAGCGTGAACCCAAGCCATCTGCCTTAACCCTACATGCGTTCTGACTAGGAAGCATCCTAGCTCGCACGAACGTCACCAAGGTACTCTTCATTATATACTGTTATTTCATGCCTGGCCAATAAAATAACCAGTGGCAAGCCAATGAGTACTTTGAATGTACTCGCAAGCAACCCATGTTTGGGACAAGGTTTAACAGAAGCATGATATAGCACTAAATAAGTATCTTTGCGATAAGCTAATTTTTATGCGATGATATGTCCTATCAACATGTAGAAATATGAAACATGAGGTTCTGAGTAACCATATGAACAGGTTACAGATATCAATATGAATCAAGGTTTGAACATCCCATGTTCAATCATCACGTAGAGTCATCGACTCAACTCATGTTTCTCCCTTTTTCCACACACACACACACCAAGTTTTGTAAACAATGAACGTAGCCCAAGAGCGGTCATCCAACTGTCCTTGACCGTAGACACGGCTATTCGAATAGTTTTACACTCTGCCGAGGTTGCACACTTTACCCACAAGACTCGGGGAACTTCAGTGTCATCCACGACTTGCGGTATATTACATACCCGAGGTAAGCACCCGAACAATGCCTTTCCTTTAACGACACTGAACAAAGAGTCCACTCGTTGGCCCACGTCTTCATGATGTACAAACACGAGCCTTGCTCAACATGAAGGGACGCAACGGTGTGCCCGGTGTCTTTAAAAATAGCCCATGGTCGTTCTACCTGGCACGACCCCGTATCAAGGTGACCATGTCACTCCTGCCACTAGTAATGCGGGCTCTCTGCTAGTATCGACCAAGGTAATTAACGTGGCTTGAGACCGCGTCGGTATTTCGCTAAAGAGGAAGGGATGATGCTGCATAGCAACGGTAAGTATTTCCCTCAGTTATGAAACCAAGGTTATCGAACCAGTAGGAGGATCACCACCACCCAATAAGCAGCACCTGCACACAAATAACAAATACTTGCAACCCGGCGCGAAAGAGAGGTTGTCAATCTCTCTACGGTAAAAAGATAGATTAGGTAGTGATAGATAGGAGAGATAGATCTCTCAAGAACACAAAATAAAAAGGGCAAATAAAAAGTGCAGCAATATATTTTTGGGTTTTTGTTTTTGTAGATCTGAAAACAAAGAGGCAAAAAGATAGATCGGAAAGCAATATGTTGGAAAAGTAGACCCGGGGGCCGTAGGATCCACTAGTGGCTTCTCTCATGAGTATAGCTCCTGGTGGGTGAACAACTTACTGTTGGGCAATTGATAGAAGATCAAATAATCATGACGATATCCAAGGCGATGATCATTATATAGGCATCACGTCCAAGATAAGTAGACCGACTCCTCCCTGCATCTACCACTATTACTCCACACATCGACCGCTATCCAGCATGCATCTAGTGTATTAAGTTCATGGAAAAATGGTGTAATGCAATAAGAACGATGACATGATGTAGACAAGATCTATTCATGTAGTAATAGACCCCATCTTGTTATCCTTAATGTCAACGATACATGCGTGCCTTGCTGCCCCTTCTGTCACTCTAGGAAAGGACACCGCAAGATCGAACCCATCACAAAGCACCTCTTCCCATGGCAAGAAAAATCGATCTAGTTGGCCTAACTAAACCAAAGATTCGAAGAAGAAATACGAGGCTATAAGTAATCATGCATATAAGAGATCAAAGAAGACTCAAATAATATTCATGGATAGAAACTGATCATGAACTCAAAATTCATCGGATCCCAACAAACACACCGCAGAAGTTTACATCAAATAGATCTCCAAGAGGCCATTGTATTGAGAATCATAAGAGAGAGAGAGAGGAAGCCATCTAGCTACTGCCTACGGACCCGTAGGTCTATGGTGGACTACTCATGCATCATCGAAGTGGCACCTATGAAGAAGATGAACCCCTCCGTGATGGTGTTTAGATTGGATCTCGAGGTTCTGGAACTTGCGGCGGGTGGAATTGTGTTTCGTCAACTTCCCTAGGGTTTTCTGAATATTTGGAAATTTATAGGTGTCAGAGGCGGTGGAGGGGGGCCCCATGGAGGGCACAATCCATCAGGGCGCGCCGGGGGCCCAATGGCGCGCCCTGGTGGGTTGTGGCCTCCACAGCCCACCTCTCTAGCACTTCTTTGGCCCACTGGGTGTCTTATGGTCCAAAAAAATCTCCAAAAAGTTTCGTCACGATTGGACTCCGTTTGGTACTGGTATTCTGCGAAGTAAAAAACAAGCAAAAACAACAACATGCACTTTGGCACTATGTCAATAGGTTAGTCCCAAAAAATGATATAAAGTTGTTATAAAATGATTGTAAAACATCCAAGAATGATAATATAACAGCATGGAACAAGCAAAAATTATAGATACGTTGGAGACGTATCAGCAATCAACAAGGCCCCTTCCCATATAGGGTTAGAGTTGTTGTACATGTAAGGTTGGAGTAACAGTCGCAACTTAAACCAATCCGTTTTTGAAAACAACACACACACTTGCCTTGGTACACCACTTCTTTATCAAGTGGTTACCTAGCTCAATATTATCTCCCTCGGGCATTAGTGGCACCCGACGGGGTTTTCAAAAAAGTCTTTTAAAACACTTTTGTTTCCATCACCATGCATATTCCCGTCCCACTTGCGTAGCATCTACTAGCAACCTATCTACTTCCCACCCGCACAACCCTCATAGGAAGGTAGGGTCATGCTTAGTGCAAGTATCAACGAGGAAAGTAACGGAAGTAACCCACTACGGAGGTCACCGTTTCATCATGATCATCATAACAAAAATAAAGTGCTATATGCCATCACTACTGGAATCAGGGACTTTGCCATCTGCCAGCTCTTTGCCGTCTGCTGGCAGATGGCAAAGAGGATATTTGCCGTCTGCTTTTACAAAGCAGACGGCAAAGAACATGCTGATGGCAAAGAGGCTCTTTGCCATCTGCACTTCTTTGCCGTCTGCCAGCAGACGGCAAAGACCAAAGTGGGGCCCACGGGGTACTGCGTTGGCTAGGTCACACGGGCCACTTCTTTGCCGTCTGCTGGCAGACGGCAAAGAACTCTTTGCCGTCTGCCAGCAGACGGCAAAGAGGTGAGGGGGACCCCACAGTGTAACGGCGGGGACGGGCTAACGGTCACCGTCTTTGCCGTCTGCTGGCAGACGGCAAAGAGGGGGGCTTAATTTTCGCCCCCCGCGCCCAAACCCCCTCTCTCTCTCTCTCACATCTCTCTCTCTCTCTGTCTCTACGCGCCGCCGCCGCCCCCTCCCCGCCGACCCCCTCCTCCCTGCCGACCCCCGCTGCCCCCCTCCTCCCCGCCGCCGCCCCCTCCCCTCCTCCACAGCGCCGCCGCCGCCCCCTCCCCTCCTCCACAGTGCCGCCGCCGTCCCCTTCCCTCCTCCACAGCGCCGCCGCCGCCCCCTCCCCGCCGACCCCCTCCTCCCCGCCGACCGCCGCCGGCACCCTCCTCCCCGCCGACCGCCGCAGCCCCCCTCCTCCCCAGCGCCGCCGCCTCGACCACCCTGCGGTGAGCTCCACCATTCCCCCACTTTTTTTTTCCTGTTTTTTTTTCTGTTTTTATTAGTTCATTTAGTTAGTTTATATTAGTTAGTTATTAGTTCATATTAGTTAGTTTTTATTAGGTAGAAAAAACTTAGATAGAAAAGAAGAAAATAAAAAACCTAGAAGAAAAAAAAGAAGAAAAGAAGAAGAAAAAAAAGGAAAAATAAAAAAGAAAAAGAACAAAAAATAATAAGAAGAAGAAACAGAAGAAGAGGAGGAGAAGAAGAAGAAGAAGAAAAAAAGAGGAGAGGAGGAGAAGAAGAAGAGGAAAAAAGGAAAGGAAGAAGAAGAGGAAGAGGAGGAGGAGAAGAAAAAAGAAGAAGAGGAAGAAGAAGAAGAAAAAAGAGGAGAGGAGGAGAAGAAGAAGAGGAAAAAGGAAAGTAGGAAGAAGAAGAAGAAGAAGGAAAAAAAGGGAAGAAAAGGAAGAAAAGAAAGAAGAGGAAGAAGAGGAAGAAGAAGAAAAGAAAAAAAGAGGAAAAACCCCGACCCCGACACGGCACCTCGACCCCGACCCCAACCCGACAACGACCCGACACCCCGACCCCGACACCCCGACCTCGATCCCGACCCCGACACGGCACCCCGACCCCGACCCGACACCCCGACACCGACACGGCACCCCGACCCCGACACGACACCCCGACCCCGACACTCCGACACCCCTAACACCCCGACACCACGACACCCAGACACGACACCCCGACACCGACACGACACCCCGACCCCGACACCCCGACACCCCTGACACCCCGACACCACGACACCCAGACACGACACCCCCCGACACCCCGACCCCGACACGACACCCCGACACCACGCCACCCAGACATGACAGCCCTGACCCCCGACACCTCTTCGGCCACCTGTTGACCGAAAAGGTGCTCTTCGGCCTTCCAGCGCCCGACGGGGTCATATATTGGTGAATTATGAGTTAGGAAGTATATTTCCCGATTTTGTTAAGAAAAACATCATATATATTTGTGTTGATCGGGTGGATTTAAATGTGCAGTTCTTTCGGGGCTGCGAGGGTCTGGTGTTCGACGACCTCCCCGTGCGTTCGACGAGCTCCGCCCCTGCGTTCGTGGGTGAGCACAAATGACATCTCCTCCTCCCCCCTTCATTTGCTCTGTTCCGGTCTTCGTGCCGATGAAACTTGCTAGCTATAGGTGTCAATCATCAGTATGCGTGACCACTATGCGTCTCCCGTTCGAAAGGGTTACATCTATAAATATTCATGCATTTGCATATTTATAACCGTGATTCTTTCGAATTGTCCAACGTTATCCATGGACAGCCCGAGTATGTGTAGATTGGGTTCGTTTTCCCATATGCTCTGCTCCGGATCCGATGCAGAATTTCGTCAGTGCCTCCCTGTTGGTCTCCGGGTACACATCCTCTCTGCTTATTGCCGAGACGTGTATCAGGAGAACAGCGGGGAGGTGCTGCCGAAATTTTGCGTCGGATCCGGAGCATAGCATGGGAAAACGAACACAATCTACACATACTCGGGTGGGATTAGGACCTATCTTTACCTACTAGCGTCTAGGTTGCATGGACGTAATAAAACTGACAAACTCTATTAACTGATGAATATGGTTTGCTGAATTATGTATATATTTCTTGTGTGTCCAGTAGCTAGGCAAGATGAGTGATCGTGCGTGGATGTACACCGGTCACACTAGTCAGAAAGACATGACCCATGAATGGCTAAGAAAAACCAAGGGGTTTGTGAGAGCCGCATTTGCAAATGGACAGGAAACAAACTGGTGCCCCTGTGTCGACTGCGACAACTTTCATAAGAAGTCCGAGTTTGAAATGATCAAACACCTGCAGAAGTTGGGTTTTACGCCTGATTATACGGTCTGGACATTTCATGGTGAGTCTGCCCAACGTGCCAGAGCTGAGGAGGGCCGTCGTCGCACCGACGAGCATGGTACCGGGATGGAAGACATGGTGGAAGACTTTGATGATGCTCGGGATTCGGACGATGAGATGGAGGAATCTGCAAAGGCCTTCAATGATATGTTGGAGTCTTCAAAACGTCCTCTCCACGAGCACACTGAGCTTTGTCAGCTGGATGCCATCGCACAAGTAATGGCTCTGAAGGCTCAATTCAACTTGGGCAGAGAATGCTACGACGCGATGATGACACTATTTGGACGCTTTCTACCCAAAGGCCATGTAATGCCTGCAAACCTGTACCAGTCGGACAAAATCCTCCGTGCACTTAAGATGCCCTATGAGAAGATAGATGCCTGTGAGAAAGGATGTGCCTTATTTAGGCTTGAGTATGCGGACTTGAAGTATTGTCCCGTTTGCCAGTCTTCCAGGTATGTTGAGGTAGACAACGGTATGGGTGAGAAGAGTCAGACAAAAATCCCAGTTAATGTTCTTCGGTATATGCCAATCATACCAAGACTTCAACATCTTTTCATGGTCGAAGAGACGGCCAGACAGATGACATGGCACAAATTGGGCAAAAGAACCGAACTAGATGCAGATGGGGAGCCGATGTTGGTACACACATCGGACGCTTTTGCGTGGAAGCGCTTCGATGCAATACATCATGCTAAAGCGGCAGATCCAAGGCATCCTCGAATCGCCATAAGCACGGATGGGTTCAATGTGTTTGGTATGATGGCAGCTCAATATAGTTGTTGGCCTGTATTTGTCATTCCACTCAATCTCCCCCCCGGACAGATTATGCAAAGAAAGAACATTTTCCTGACGTTGATAATTCCGGTGCCCAACTATCCGGGGAAGAATATGAATGTGTACATGCAGCCGCTTAAGGATGAACTGCAAGAAGCTTGGGATAATGGGATCAAGACATACGACGCCGCTACAAAAAAAACTTCCTAATGCGTGCGTGGTACATGTACTCGATGCATGACTTGCCGGCGTATGCGCTATTCGTTGGCTGGGGTGTGCATGGAAGGTTCCCGTGCCCCACATGCAAGGCAGCTGTTGAGTTTCGTCGGCTGCAGGCGGGTGGCAAGTTTTCTTGCTTCGACATGCATAGACAGTTCCTGGATCCTCGCCATAAGTTCAGAAAAGACAAGAAGAACTTCATCAAAGGTAGAGTTGTCAAAAACGCTGCACCACCTGCGTTGACAGGCCAACAGACCCTGGATCAGTTCAACTCTCTCGAGCCGGATCCGGAGCGTCCAGGGTATTTCAAGGGGTATAATTCCGAACACGCCTGGACTCACAAGACATGCTTGTGGGATCTGCCTTACTTCAAAGACCTCCTTTGCCCACACAACATCGACGTGATGCACACTGAAAAGAATGTCGGCGAGGCCCTCTTTGGTACATTGTTCGGCATAGAGGGGAAAACAAAGGATAATCCTAAGGCTAGAGTTGATCAGGAGGCTCTATGTGATAGACCGCTACAAAATATGCGACAACTGAAAGGAAAGCAGAATTGGACGAAGCCAAAGGCATGGTTCAATCTTGGAAGGCCAGCTATGAGGGAAATTATCCTGTGGGTGAAAAAGGAGTTGATGTTCCCCGATGGGTATGCAGCGAATCTAAAGAGGGGAGCGAGCCTTGAAAAATTGAAAATATTTGGTCTCAAGAGTCATGATTGGCACATATGGCTTGAGCGGGTAATGCCGGTGATGTTGCGTGGCTTTATCCCTGAGGATGAATGTCTAGTACTGGCAGAGCTGAGCTATTTCTTCCGTGTTCTTTGTGCGAAAGAACTATCGCCTGGCTTGCTAGAAGAACTGGAAGAGTTGGCGCCGGAGTTGATCTGCAAGTTAGAGAAGATCTTTCCACCGGGCTTCTTTAATCCAATGCAGCATTTGATTTTGCATCTCCCGACTGAGGCACGATTGGGGGGGCCCGTGCAGAATCGTTGGTGCTACGCAACTGAGAGGATGCAGAAGACGCTTCGAGAAAAATGTAAAAATAAACGTCGAATTGAAGCATCGATGGCCGAGGCATTCATTACTGAGGAGGCGGCAAACTTCGTGACAGCACACTACGAAGCCAAAAATCATCATTTGCATAATCCGAAGCCTCGGTACAATGCTGGCGACCCTAAAAAGGGTGGATCCAACCTCAGCCTATTCAAAGGGAAGCTCGCACCAGCCGGTGCTTATACTTCCTTATCGCTGGATGTCGACGAATGGCGGACCATTACGTTGTATATCTTGAACAACCTAACAGAAGTGCGGCCGTACATTGAGTAAGTTCTCGGTACATTGTTTCGCAACCTCTAATTCCTTTGAACTGCTCTTATTCCCAGATATTTGATACAGTCGATACGTCGCCAAATTCTCGTATGGAGCGGTGATCCAAAAGGATTCCGTCGAAGAGTATGAGCTTCTGGCAATGCATGGAGGCAGCTATCCCGGTTTCATCTCTTGGTTCAAACAAACGGTAATTTCCATTAGACCATTTCATTTCTTCGTCTAATTTCTGGCTAATGCAACAATCCTTTCGTATTAAACTTGTAGGCTAGTTCAGAGTCTATGGACGCCGAATTGAGACAAGTCGCTAATGGTTTTGACTATAAGGTCCATTCATTTGACAAATACGACATCAACGGGTATCGCTTTCGTACCTATGGCAAAGAGCTATCTATGGCCGACCGAAAGTCTACAAATTGTTGTGTCTCTGCTATCGGCGAAGGAGGTACCGAGTATTATGGAAGAGTTGAAGCAATTTATGAACTTCTATTCTATGGTGCAAACCCACCGAAAGTCGTAGTCTTCAAATGTTATTGGTTCCAGCCGAAGGAGACTAGAAGGACTCATGAACATCTAGGGCTAGTCGAAATCAAACAAAGCACCCATTTGGATGTTCCCGATGTCTATATTATGGCTCAACAGGCAACCCAAGTTTTCTATCTACCGTGGGCCTGCCAAAGTGATCCAAATCTCAAAGGTTGGGATGTCGTTTATGAAGTGCCGCCACATGTTAGACCACCTCCCCCCAATGAAGAGGATTATGAACCTCACATTAACCCAGACACATATGAAGGAGAATTCTTCCAAGAAACACGTCTTTCCAAAAAACGTTTCAAGAACCGCTCTACTTCACCTCAGAACATTGAAGTAGACAGCGGCAGTGAATCCGAGCCTGAACCGGAACAAGAAGAGCCGGAACAAGAAGAGGTTACTGCTGCGGATGATCTGTCAATGCTTGACCGATTACGTACAGGAGGCCTTCCACATGTTGATGCATTTATTGATGATGATGATGAGCACGTCATTACTGATAGTGATGATGATGATGCATTTATTGACCCCGAAGCATATATAGACGATGATGATGCATTTATTAATGATGACGATGAAGATTAATATTATAGTTCATGTCAGGTATTCAATTATTATTATGTACATATATATTATTAATTGGTTCATGTTAGGTATTCAATTTTTTATTATGTTCATGATGATGATACACTTAAATTATATTCATGTCAGGTATTCATTTTTTTAATGTTGTACTAACTTCGTTTACTCTTTGTCATTGCAGGTGTTGACAGATGGTGGGCGCGGGTCGAGAGCGCTCCGAGGCTCCTTCCTCGGCGCGTGGTGGGAGGGGTACTTCCATCCCACCCCACCACCTCCGGAGAGCGCTGGATCTCAGTATGCAGACACCGGCGGGCGC